>OX638406.1:17375363-19775363 GCA_951813805.1 Limnephilus auricula
TTTAGTTGTTATTTTTTTTCTTGTGGAACAATCAAAAATAAAATCTGTGCGTCTTTCGCAACAAGTGGTTCAATTGACCTGTCCTGTGCCGTAAGCGCACCGGCGCGCGCGTTACATTTTTTTTTTAAAATTGATTTTATCCCTTTTGTATAAAGAAACTGTATGAAGGACAAGGTCAGAATCGCTTGCGCCAATATCTTTCTTGACGTAACAGTTGATTTGATTAATCTAGCTACTCTGAATATTTTTTTAAGTAATTATTTATGACATTCGGGAGTTATACATTTTCCCGCATTCCCAGCTGTCAACTTTTTAAAGAAGTATCAATGTCATTGATTCTTCAAAAACAACTTTAAATTGTTAGGGTGTATATTTAGGTTTGTGCAGTGCCGGGTTAGCCCCTAAGCAAATTAAGCAAGTGCTTAGGGCATCACGTCTTGGGGGTCACCAGAAACGGCACCAAAAAAAATCAAACTGACGCACAATTGTACAAAATAGTTCACTATGATAAAATTGAATCAGCGTTCCCTAATGTGGACACAGCCCTGTGTATATTTTTATGCCTGATGATATCAAACTGCACAGCGGAATAATATTTTTAGAAATTGAAAATAATAAAATATGAAAAAAGAACCACGATGCTGCAAGAAAGGCTCGATGCTTTATCAATATTATAATAGATATGCTAAAAAAAATTGACTATTTTCTGCGAATTTAATGCCCGAAAAAGTAGCAAGTCGCATTTCAATGGATAAAAAAAATGCCTTGGTTTTTATCGTATGTAATACCTCCATATATATAATGTATCTCGTTGTATTAAATAGGTTTTTTTTTTCAAAGACCGATACTAGTTTACTTATGGTTTTGATTGATTGCTTAGGGCATCAAGTAGTCTTAATTCGGCCCTGGGTTTGTGTAGAAACAATAAAGACAGTTCATATTCGTATAAATATATATATTTTTTTGATTTTAGTTTGGTGAATGTAAAAGTTAGATATTCCAGGAAAACTTATAACGATATTATTATGTAATGTATACTAATAATAAGATACATTATCTGAATAACAGAAAAATAACAATCTTTCAAAATCAATTTACGTTTTTTTGTAATAAAGAGTCAATACGTCTAGAATTTGATTTAAACAGGACTAATTTCCGGTATTCTCTGGTAATACCCTCTTAAGGACACTTAGCCATAGTGAACTAACACTTATTTATTATCTATATCTTTAGTCATGCTAGGGAACGATGAGAAGTTACCGAAAGTTATTTTTTTATTTTTTTTTTATTTTATGTTACAGAAACAAACAGTACATTGGTTACAGTGATGAGACAGTTTACAGATATTAAATGATATTTCATGGTGGGTACCTATGATATGTTTCTTTGAATGTCTTATTTGTAATTACCGGGTGAGGTGCGTGGTGTATAAGTGTGTGAGTGTATGTGTGAGTGTGTTTTTAGGTGAATGCGCATTGTATAGTTTATATCATTGACATGAAGCTCTTTTTAAATTTGGGCAGTGAATCAGAGAAAATGGCAATGTTAGAATTTAGGCAAATATTATTCAATGTATGAAGAGCACGGTTAATTGGCGAATTAGTTGCTGCATTTGTTTTGTAATTAAGCGTGTGAAACAGTGCAGTATGTCGTGTACGTCTTAAAGTTATATTGAAATTAATTAAGGATAGTAGTTCGGTACAGTCGATATTATTATTTAAAATTCTGTGTGTAAATGTTAAAACAGCTAGTGCCCGCCTTTGTTGCAAAGTTTGAAATGTAAATTCAAAGTTATTGTTGAATTTGAAGGTAAGATATTTTATAAATCTGTTTTGAATGTGTTCGATGCTATCAATGTCTTTATACTGCGGATTCCATATTGGCGATCAATCTAATAATAATCAATCCTATCTATCCTTATCGATCGAGTGCGCTAGAGGGCCAGAATTGGTATTTATCAAACGATATTAGTAATATACTTTTAGGATAAAGAGAAAATTACTTAATTACCTCTCCAATCCGGCTCTGGTAGTCTCTCAGAAACTTTCATTAAGCGGAGCAGGGCTGGTACGGAATCTTGGCCCCCAACAAGCAATTTAGTTTCCCCAATTGTTCTACTTTACCTACCAGGGGTAGCGAAATTGTTTAAGCCGACTGTTATATGATCCATTTACGAAAAGTCCAAAACAAAATATCTTTTTTTATATTTTTTGAAAATAATAATTATTAAAACTTTTAACTTGTTGAAAGCCAGCATAGGAAAAATATATTTTTTCAAAACGACGTAAAATATTTGACAGTTCTCACCTTTCTTACGAACTCAATTTGTATAACATTTCTTTTGTGATACATTACAAAAATTACATCAAAATAATGTAGATAAAACGAACTTCCTAATAATCACTTAAATCTATGCTTTCCACAATGGATTTATATAAAAAAAAAAACAATGAAAAAATATGGACTTCAAATACAACTCCGTTCATATTATCAAGCGGTAGCCATTTTGTCCGCCATCTTTGATGCCCGGCGCGTCATTGGGAATTAATTATTCGGAGTAGCTAGACGCTATCCAGTATTTCGTTACGTCAAAAACGAGAATGGCCTAAGCGATTTTGCCTTGTCCTTCATACAATTTCTTTATACATAAGGGACAAAATCGCTTCAAAAATCCGGACCCGCCGGGGGGCTTGCGGCCTGCGAGAGGTTAAGAGAAAAACAATAAAACATCACGTGCTTCTATTTTTTGAAAATATTTTAAACAACTTTATTATTATACTAGAGATTTGTTCGTAGCGTTTCTAGATCACAGATAGAGTATTTTTCAAAGATCTTAAGAGTGATTGACCAGCGGCTGAGAATAAAAGTTTAAAAATGCCTGCAACTGTACAGGGAGGTTCCAATGAGAAAGATCGACTATTCCCCATATCAATTGTTTAAATTAAAAAATTTATATCGATTTATTTAATTCAAAACTTGCTTTAATATATACCTACATTTAAGTAAGCAATAAAAATGCTCAAAACGCACGATGATAAATTATTTAATATCGTGTACTTAATGTAAGTATTTTTTAATCATAAGTATTTATAATTTTTCAATAATGTCTAAACAAAATAAATGTGTAAAAATTTACTGAAATATTTTACTTTGTAAGAACTTAAATAAATAGAAACACTGAAGTATTTTTGTCACAAAACACGTTCTCGGATTTATCTTTTAATGATTTTAATTTTACTAAAACTGTGTTTACTAGATTATGTATTGATTTATGTTGTTTTATGATTATATGATTTGAAATTTGTGTTGTTTAATAGAATCTATCGTTTGAAAATTGAACAATACTGCCAACGATCAACGGTGTAACCATGGTATATTAAAAATAAACTTAGTTTTTCAAAATTTTAAAACTGCGTGTACCAGATAAAATAACAATCTTTCAAAATCAATTTTTTTTTTTGTAAAAAAGAGTCAATACGTCCAGAATTTGATTTAAAAATGACTAATTTCCGATATTCTCTAGTGATACCCTATTAAGGTGAAGCTATACGACAAATTACTATTTAGATTTATCTTTACTATGAATTGGTTAACATTATGAATATGAAAAAATATGTTATGGATACATTAAAGCTTTTCGTACCTTTTTAATTTAACGGAATTAAAATAAATTATTAATTTCGTTAAAAAAAAGCGCAAAGTACTAAAAAAATTGTTTTGTTCATTAGATAAATATGAAGTTGTATAAGAAACTACTTTTTAAAAATACCCCTTTATGGCTAAGATTATTTTTGACTCGTTTGATTGAATAACTTTTTTCGCGGAGTTCTAAAGGGGTAAGAAGTCAAATATTTCTGGCGTTTGGTGCCTATTTCATAAAAAAATGATTTTGGGTGAGGATTATTTACCTGCCTAACTAAAATTAATTATATTTTTAACTCAAAAAAAGTGGTACATTATGGTTATATGGTATGCGCTTGAGGTTTTGGTTTTTGATTTAATTTTTTAATGATTTAAAAATTGAAAATCACAATTAAAAATGCCGATTTAGTCGATAACTTTGGCAATAATTTGTGCTTTATAAAAGTTTTTTAATGGTCTCCAGCTGACTTCTAATTTCATACAAAACAACGGTTAAAAATCAGTTTTCATAGTAAGAAATTTAGAATTTTTGCTAATTAAATTTGCTTTACCTCTCAATTTTCAAGCCACCAATAGGGAATTTTCATTATTTTTCATTCTTCAAAAAAATTAAGGTAGTTTTATATTATTTTAACCGCTTGGACACATAAGCTTGTTTCACGATAATTTAACGTAGGTAGACGTAGGAATGACGTATGCCGCGTACCTGAGTTACTTGTTGACGAAAAGTTTTCTATGGCGATTAACATTTTCGATATGCCGCCAAAATGACATGTTCGTTTTTATTGGAGAATTCGGCGGCGGTGACGTCACGCCGGACAACATTGGCGTTAGCAGTATTACCATTCAGTGGCGGTTTCTATGTCACGATGACGTTGAAGCCTGTTGTTGCAACCGTTTTGGAATTTGCAGTTTTTCATATCAATCATCATGAATGAAATCAATAAAATTACACAAATTTTATTGATTTCATTATTAAATAAATTTTTAATACAATGATCCACAACAAGAAAATAAACTTTAAATTTTCAACGCGTTTTTAATGGTATTCGTAGTTTAAAATTCAAATATCGACCAAACAAAATGTTTTTTCATGCTTGTCTCAAAAATGAAACGATATATTATGAAACAGACACCATTTACATTTCATGTTTAGAAGATTGTAAGTAGGTAAAAATTCATATTTTAATTAACTTTCTTAAATATTGAACTAAAAATGTTCATGGATATAATCAGTTGCACAAAAATTGGTCAACAACTGGGAGATGCTGAATGGAAAACTCACGGGTCATACTTTGACGACCCCTGACCTATCTGTCTTCGCTTCTTCTTCACCATCTGCAGTATCAACCTGCTGTACTAAGCTTATCTCCTCCGTGTTCCGTAAGCCAGGGTTAGTCAACCTGGTTCGAGCCAACGGCCCTCCAAATGATTTTCTTTGATGTCAATTTTGAATTTTTATTAGGTCATCTTGAAATCGAGGAAAAAATATTGTTTTTGGCCTACAGAAGCGGTTTATTAAATAGGTTGATTCTCACTCCTAAATCTAATTTGAGAAACTGACGACTTTACCAACTTAAATTTGTATTTTTTATTACAAAATTCAACCAACCAAATATTTCAGCAATGTTTTTAAAATTACATTTTCAAAGAGATGTTTTCAATAATTGTTTTCAATGATAAGCTACCCCTGAAACATCTGAGGAAGATACATTATTTGTCGACGTACGTATGCTACGCTACGTATAACAATATCTGAACTACTTACCAAATTGTAGAACAACGTAGCATTTGCTAAGTAGTATTTAGCAACCACACATTTTTTATGTAAATGGACGCTATACAATTACACTAGCCACACGTTTAAATGCGTGAGTCCAGTGTGATTCTGAAGCATCTATTTCCATGGAAAATGTATGTTTGCTAATTACTACTTAGCAAATACTACGTTTGGAAATGGACTGCAAATACTAAAAATCAAACGAGACGAAATGGTGTTTTCCTGGATTTGGGTGACAATATGCGTAGGAAAAACTAAGGATGCAAGGAAAAAGGATAACCAATCACTTACCATAGTGATAAAATATAAAGATTTGAACACTTTTAAAGCACTTTCCGGTTAAAAGTTATTCAAATTATTATTTCGGGATTTTCAAAGATTATTATTCTAGTGAATTATAACTACTGCGCTTGAATTAAAGCAACGTAGTTCAGGGCTAACCAACCCCGGGCACCACGGCCTCGCTTGGATACCCCTGAATACGTGGCTCTCCATCTCTTCCTGCCATGAATATTAATGCAGCCAGCCTATTCAGTGTTCACGGCGGAACCATTAGGGTGGCCTTACACACCCTTTTTTATGAACTAAATTTGAAACAAGACACATATTGCCTAGCGTACCTACATGTTCCCTTTAAAAAAAAGTTTAGTACATTTTACCTTTACGCGCGGTTGATGTAAAACTTCTTTGACTAAAAACTAAAACTTACATTTTTTTAGACGGCGGAACATGATTAGGTTGTTGATTTTTTTCGTTTATAATTATTTTATTGACGAAGGGGTAAAATTTTCCTGCGTTTCATCCATTTAAATTTTAAACAATACTATTTTTATTGTCACACTACTGCCACTTTTTACTTCATTAGCTAGATTCACAAGAATCAGAGAGAAAACCGGTTAATATTCATTGTAAAAAATAATACAAATCAAAAGGTTCAACTAAAATCTTTAGTCAATTCATATAATAATCAACAAAACGTAACAAAAACCTGTTGAACTTACCTTATACATTAGTAAACAAAAATAAACGCGTGATGTCTGACGTTTGAGTTTCCTATCACGTTTTGTTATTAGTTGCTAGGCTTCGGACTCATTGTTGCCAACCCTACAATATTAATATGATTTACATTAGTAAACAAAAATAAACGGGTGACGTCTGACGTTTGAGTTTGCTCTGGCGTTTTGTTATTCGTTGCTAGGCTTCGGACTCGTTGTTGCCAACCCTACGATGTTGATATGATTAACATTAGTAAACAAAAATAAACGGGTGACGTCTGACGTTTGAGTTTGCTCTGGCGTTTTGTTATTCGTTGCTAGGCTTAGGACTCATTGTTGCCAACCCTACGATGATATGATTAACATTAGTAAACAAAAATAAACGGGTGACGTCTGACGTTTGAGTTTGCTCTGGAGTTTTGTTATTCGTTGCTAGGCTTCGGAATCATTGTTGCCAACCGTACGATGTTAGTATGATTAACATTAGTAAACAGAAATAAACGGGTGAGGTCTGACGTTTGAGTTTTCTTTGACGTTTTGTTATTCGTTGCTGGGCTTCGGACTCAGTATTGCCAACCCTACGATGTTAATATGATTAACATTAGTAAACAAAAATAAACGGGTGACGTCTGACGTTTGAGTTTCCTGTGACGTTTTGTTATTCGTTGCTGGGCTTCGGACTCAGTGTTGCCAACCCTACGATGTTAATATGATTAACATTAGTAAACAAAAATAAACGGGTGACGTCTGACGTTTGAGTTTCCTGTGACGTTTTGTTATTCGTTGCTGGGCTTCGGACTCATTGTTGCCAACCGTACGATGTTAGTATGATTAACATTAGTAAACAGAAATAAACGGGTGAGGTCTGGTGAGTTTGAGTTTGCTCTGACGTTTTGTTATTCGTTGCTAGGCTTCGGACTCATTGTTGCCATACCTACGATGTTAATATGATGAAATATAAATCGAACGTCATTTCCGTTAATGTTACTTTCGTTCAAAAAAAAATTGAGCTACCCGTCGTAGTGCCCCTAAAGGAGTCTTACTACAAAACCTTTACAAATTCTTTAGCTAAATACCACGTATATCCTCTACACCAGACGTACCAACAACATACGTTATTATAAGCCCATTAGTTCACGGAGCTACTTACAAGCGACTCGAGCTTAATGCCCGCGCCGCTCGCGAGTTCCCGCCACACTATTTACCATACGATGCGCGTAGCATTGTGTACGAACATCTGCAAAATAGTATGGCGGGTATTCACGAGCGGCGCGAATGCTACGCGCATTAATTTCGAGTCACTTGTAAGAAGCTCCGTGAACGAATGGGCTAAGTGGAAATGAAATTTTGGTATCCGGTGGCATTTTAGCATGTTTTTTGTAAGTAGGTATTGGACAGTTAAGGACAGGATGAGGGGTTGGGTGGCTAGTCGGCTGATTGACCAGTGACGACATCTGGAAGAATTTTTTTTGTTTGATTTTAATGGAAAAAAAAAGAAAAAAGACATTGAAAAAAACATAATTTCTTTTACATTTTTTACTCGAAATAATGTCAGGAATCAATAGTACGGCAAATCAAATACTTCCCTACTACATTTGTAAGACATTTATAGATACACACATACAATGCATAATATGTAAATATATATCTGTGACGGTCCGTGACTTTTCTGTGAGCTAGAGAAATCACTTATTTTTTTTTTTTTAATTTTAAAATATCAATTTATTAAAAGATTTTTCTGACTTTTTCAAACAAAAAATTGAAATAAATAAAAAAACAAATTAAAATATTTTCAGCTACAACAACATAATTAATGTCGTATTTTTCAAAGTCACCATTATATAATAATATTCATTATTTCACTGTAAATTCAAGGACCGCAACTGATATATGGAAATATTATTTTACCATTAAATGTAATATATTATTTTACCAACTGCGTGGCAGGCCGGATTGGGATTGGTTCAGGCAGAACTTTTGACCTCTCCAGAGGCCCTAGCACGCTTTCTCTGTAACGATCGATAGGATAACTATCGGTAACTTCAAACGAATAGGTGACAGTTCACAATGACTAAGTGTCCTTAATATATTCGATATCAACTGTCGTTTGTGCGTTTGAGATCTGCAGTTGTCCTAGGGAACGATGAGAAGTTACCGACAATCGGTCGGTAACTTCATATCGAGCGACCGTGCTATCACACCAGCAGGACTCTTACATCGACAGTAGATACTTCACCCCTAAACACACTTGCTCACTGCTTTCTACCCAACCCATATACCTTTTTCCCGTCTAGAATGTCGTCTCCTAAAATACCCTTCACACAGCATTCCCAAAGTTGACATATGCCCTGAGAGGAATTATTTTCCTCAGAACCTCCTGTGTGGAGCTGATGTATAAAAAAAAGATACCAACATGGCTGGAAAACGGAAGAAGATGATTTGCTACGAATTATTTTGTTATTTCGTAGTCGTGACCTAAATACCTATATAATATGACCCTTCAACCTTTCTGTCTATAACTGAGCTGACACGGTGTGATGATTATGTAACCAGGTAGTATATAGGAAAACTATGTATATAAATGTGCAATTTTCACCTCCGTACTTTGGAGATAAGAGGCCGTCTTGGAAGCTAGCCAAATTACGAAAAAGCGACTCCTAAAAGAACAGTTGCTTTATAATGGTGGTGCACCGATTACGATAATATAATAAGAACTAGCTGCACAGGTTTTTTGCGGATATTCCCTGAATTCTGGCTTTTTATTAGGTAAATTAATAAAGTTCCCTGATAGTAGAGATATCTTTGTACACGGAGAAAATGTTATTCGAAAAAACGATCATTTTAATAGTAAAAACGGTTAAAAACGGGACTGAAGTTCTTACGAACAAATTAACAGGGTTCAATGTTTATTGGCGGGAACATGTAAAAATAATTTGTTGGTATGTGTAATTTCGTACGTATACCAACAAATTATTCTTAAATTTTCCCGCCAATAAACATTGAAACACTGTTAATTTGTTCGTAAGAACTTCAGTCCCGTTTTTAACCGTCTTTACGAATAAAATTATCGTATTTCGATCGAATAACATTTTTCTCCATGTACAACCGCAATTAGAATGTGTACAAAAATTTATTACTTATCACTTGGATACTAATTCATTTTTCTATCCAAATAAATACCATTAACGAGTCATCTATCGTAAGCCCGCCGGCGGGCGGGTAACAGCTGATAGGTTAAAAAATAAAATTCGATTTTAACCCTTATGTATACAGAAACTCTACAAGTATAAGGTCAGAATCGCTTGCGTCAATATCATTCCAGACTTTGCTTTTTCTTAGAGCACTCTAGCTCCTCGGAATGTTCTGATATTAATTTTCTATGAAATACGGCCTTACCCTCTAACTGTCATCCGACATTCAAGAGGTTGACCAGCGGCTGATAATTAAAGTCCCAAAATGCTTGCAACTACACAGATAGGTTCCAATGAGAAAAATCGATTTTTCCCCGTATCAAATTTTTGAAGTAAAAAATTTATAACGATTTGTTTCATTCAAAGCTTTATATTAAAGTATTATAAAATCGGTTTACTGTTTCATAAGTTTCCACGCAAATCATCAGTTTTTAATTGTGTGCATTTAGTTGGTAAACTCAGATCGCCCCATGCATCATGTTTCCAACTGTGGGAGTGTGGAAAATTATACGGAAAATTTTAATCAGAGCCGGATCTAGCATAAAAGCAGGACTGAAATCTAAATATGTTATCAAATAACCCAAAAATACAAAACTTTTTACATATACATATTAGAACCTTGGTATAGACTTCAAGCCCTTTAACTTTATATATAAAAACAAACTTTAAACATTTATTCTTTCGAAAATCGTAGAAAGGACTTTGATCTAATTTGCATTTTCAAAATAATCAACAGTATTACTGACAAATCTGCTTTGTTACAACTCATCCAGTTCAATATCCCTACACATAGACTCCGAAATAATGAATTGCTGTTCCTCAATCAACATTCTACTAATTATGGATACCATTCTCCTTTGTCCAGAATGTCGAGACTTGTCAAAGCAAGTCAAAGCATTGAATTTTTTGGAGTAAGCCTAAATCACTTCCGTCAGTAGATACGAAATGTACAATTTAAAAGCCGATTAAATCCTTCCTTATGCTTTGATTTGTAGTTATCTTCTATTTGTACTTTTATAATATATATTGTCATTGCTCTTCAATTATATATACTCTACTTTCACTGTAATCTATGTTTTTAATTTTCGTGTTATTACTGTATTGTAAATGGACTAATTTGTAGGTCAATAAAATAAATAAATAAAAGGTAAAATCACGTATTACCCCAATTCAGGTCACTTGGTTCCTCCATATCATACATCTCACAGAAATTGTCTTTAGTCACAAATTTTCTCTTTTACGTCTTATCTCTGAAAAGTAAAGTGATTTTTTTCGTTGTTTGTTTTTGGGGTGTTATGCCGTGTTGTGCTACCTCCTTCTTTAGCCGACGTTTCGGACAGCGTTGCAGTGTCCATCATCAGGGCAGATCCGACAGATCCGTCGATGTGAATTTGTATCGTACGGATCTGCCGGATCTGCCCTGATGATGGACACTGCAACGCTGTCCGAAACGTCGGCTAAAGAAGGAGGTAGCACAACACGGCATAACACCCCAAAAACAAACAACGAAAATGCTTTTGTCCGTGAAAATCTAAAAATGTATCAAAGTGATTTTTGTTTATCTTGACCTTGACTTGACTCTAAATTACTTTTTAAAGATCTTGAAAAAATTTTATTCTCCGGTGACTATTTTTGATGTTTTTTTTTTCAATGGTTAATGTAAGTCAAGTACGTCCCTTGACACCCAGCGTAATAGGGATATTATACGATTCCGCCAGGGCTGAATGTTGCCAAGTAAAAAACTGCCAAATTTTTGGTCCAACCCTGTCCATATTGTTGCCAGCTATATATATATCTATATGTAACATTATATATGATTCAGTCCTCGGTTGAACGCTGCCAACCATTTTAGAATAGGGATATTATACGACTCCGCCTCGGGCTGACTGTAGCCAAATGAAAAGCTGCCACGATCTCGACTCTCAGCTCTCAGCTCTCGACTCTGTGTCAACTCGACATTTGACTGCGCGGACGTAAATTATCCTCTTTGTGATGCAAATATTACCAGATATGGCTTCGGAACCACGCGGGACCAGCAAACTCTGGCTGTCACAATAAACAAGGCAATTATTATTCAACACTCGTAAAGTACAATTATTCCAATACAACCAAAATCATACAATTTACTGCCTAGTTATAGGTATTTCCACCAGTCTTGGCGGTGAATCAACTATCTTTGACTTTTTAGAATGTCTATTTTTCCAATTGTTATTGCTTCCGCTTCCAGCAACTAAAAAAAAACAGTTCGAAACTAAACTCGCTATCCTGTGTATGTCAATGTGATGGTCCGCATACTACACGCTACACATCTTCTCAAAAAACCGTTGTCAATGGCAATGCAAGCAGTGACTCGAAACTCGCCGTGCTAGTTGCTACGATGTCAGCTGGTTGTTCTTCGTATATGGTTAATTATAATAATTAGTATAGATAATAAATTAATAAAGCTGTTTTTATCACTTTCCACGATTGAAGAAAGAAGCAAAAGTGGAATAACGTTTTAACGAAATGGCTTTATTCGTTTTTTAGGTTTTAAGTTTTATTTTATTTAAGCGTTAGTGATTAAACAATGTAAACGTTTTCATAAATAATCTCTTGAAGTTTCACGGTAACATCCTAAAACACAGTTCAATATTTATTCTGCGTGAACATAAACCGAAGAAAATAAACCAGTTATTTCAAATGGATACAAGATCTGGTACAGTAAAAAGGGATACCTTTTCGATCATAAACATCCATGACAGATAAATTCAATTCGATCTAAATTCAAAGTCTTCCTTTTCATCCGACAGTATCTAGGTACAGCGTACACCATAAAAAAATCTAATACTAATAGAATCGTTGTATTCTGACACCGTCGTCGTATCGTGTGTGATATTAATCTTACACCTAAAATAGAACTCTCAGTAATTTGGTTTTCAAAGTTTTTGTATTCGGGGGTAATTTATGTTACTTGTGTGTTATTTTAAATACTGAAAAAATGATCCATAGAGGCGAGGAAATTTTTCCTTTCTTCTGGAGGAAATGATTAAACTTTATCATGAATTTTAGAACTGACATATGGATTTAAGTGGCCTGAAGAAAACCGTAACGTCAAAGAAACAGAAAAGAAGAAAAGAAGAAGAAGAAGAAAAATAAAAAGAAGAAGAACACGAAATAGAAAAATAAACATAAACACTAACAAAACAAAACCAACACCAAAACAAAAACAAAAACAACAAAAAATAAACAAAATCCAAAACTACAAGAATTAGAAGAAGGAAGAGAAGAAGAAAAAGAAAATTTAAAGAAAAATAAAAACAAATATTAAAATAAAAATTAAAAAATTAGAAATAAAAAAAGAAAAAGATAAAGAAGAAGTAAAAGAAAAAAAAAGAAAAAGAAATAGAAAAAAAAGAAAAAAAAAAACGAAAAAAAAACGAAAAAAAAGAAAAAGAAAAATGAATAAAAAAAGAAAAAATAAAAAGAAAAGAAACGAAAAAGAAATAGAAATAGAAAAAGAAAAAGAAAAAGATAAAGATAAAGATAAAGATAAAGATAAAGATAAAGATAAAGATAAAGATAAAGATAAAGATAAAGATAAAGATAAAGATAAAGATAAAGATAAAGATAAAGATAAAGATAAAGATAAAGATAAAGATAAAGATAAAGATAAAGATAAAGATAAAGATAAAGATAAAGATAAAGATAAAGATAAAGATAAAGAAAAAGAAAAAGAAAAAGAAAAAGAAAAGAAAAAGAAAAATAAAAAAAAAAGAAAAAGAAAAAGAAAAAAAAATAAAAAGAAAAAAAAAAAAAAAAATGAGGAAAAAAAATTAACAAATAAAAATAAGAAAAGGGAAATTAAACACAATTTTTTTTTTAGTCACGCAAGAACTAAAATAAGTATTTACGAGGGTGGTAAAGGTCTTTGTTTTATGTCACCCGAATTGTATCTCTCTGTACCAACTTTAACTCCGAAATTTAAGATTATATACCTGACACGAAAAGTTAGCGCCAGTTTCAGAACTGTCACAGCTGGTAGATGATAATAATATAACTCAAGAAATGCCGAAAGGTAAATAAATTCAGCCGCCTGGTGTCAGCGCTTTCAGGATACATTTTAGGAATAAGCGCTACTGGGAATTTCACCATTAACTTGGTATATTACGGCGATACTAATGAAAATTTCTGCAGTAAATTATTGTTGTTATTAGGTCATTGGAATAAAAATATTATTTGCAACTGACATACATAAATACAGAGTGTTATGGGACATACGAGATGTCATTTCGAGAAAAGAATTAAAATTAGATTTTGGTCTCCTGTGACATTTTTGTTGTTTTTTTTTTAAAACCTAACAACAAAAATCTTGCACGTGTTATCAATGGTCACTCGACCGAGTAACCAAACAGCTAAAAACCTAAAAAATCAATGCCTTGAAAGTTTTTTTTTGATAATCGGTAATGATATTTCTATTTTCTGATGTCTTTGAAATTTTCAAAAAAATATATATTTTATTTGATCGAGGTTTGAACCTTCCTTCCCAGTGATCAGAATTAACCGTTCAATTAATTATTTAATTGAACGAATTAATCTTGCCTAATTCCGATTTTTAAAAACCAACAAAATAAAACTCTCGTTTTAACTTTTGAAGGTTATTCCCATCAATGTAATATATCATTGAAGAAGAAGTTAACAATAATAATCCATTTTTATTAAATGTGAAAATAAACAAGACACAGAAAAATAATAAAATATAATGGCTGCAACTGGGACTCGAACCCAGAACCTCACGTCTAATTTTTGGCTACAAAATTATACAATTAGCTTATCCCTACCAAATGTCAAAACTCTATGTGATATCAACTATGGGGATGCTCTGTGAAGGAATGTTTTGAGGGGTGAAGTGTGGGATTTAAAGATTCTTACCTCCGTCAGAGAGAGTCAAAGAGGTCAAAATGTCTCACTCAACCGGGTTCTTCCGATCCACGAGCCACGCAGGCGTCTGCTGCCAAGACCTGGATAAATCTCACCCCACCCCTGCTAAGTCACTAAACGTAGTGAACCACTTGAGGTAGTCAATTGCATAGGTGGAATGATTCTATCTACTCGTACGCACTTTGAACAATTGCCAACATCCATCCTTTTAAAATATATAAGTAGATATACTATACAATTTTTCAAAACTTTTTTCATTAAATCTGATATTAAAATATGTGATATATTATATGATTCGAGTTTCTTTATAATTCTTTATAAGGCTTTATTGTTTTCCAGTGGCGGAGGCAGTAGAATGTATGGATTTTCCGTTCGGAACTACCCGCCACGGCGACCGTAACGCCTAGTGTATTATTTTGTAGAGATGGGGCAGTTTTATGTGTGTGAGAGAGGGTTTGTATGTAGGTGTTCTGCGAGGACTTATTCTGAATGCGCATTATTTTTTTTTTTTTTTAAATATGTATGGGCACCGCACAAGAGTCATAACTACTCCCAACGTCCTAGAGCCAGCGAGACTACGACATCCCCGATCGGGTTATGTGGGATTGAATATCCCACTCAGGAATGTGCCGCAAATATCTATAATATAAAATTAATGCTTGTTTGTGTGTTCGTACCTTATGCGCGGCCATATCATTCATCCGATTGCGATGAAACTTTGGGAATATGATGTGCGCATACCAGGGATAGTTATAGGATATTGAGCTCTCGCGTTATGAAATTATTTCTTATACTATTCATACGATTGCGATTAAAATTTCATCCGATTGCTATTTTTTTTTTTAATTATTGTGAACATGCCCGTGAATACTTCTATGTATTACTGGTAAGCTCTGGCATTATGAAATTTGCATTAAAAAATTAAGTAGGTCACGCGAGTCACGCGAGAAAAATAGGTGTATTTTATGGAGTTAGGCGGCAGGGAAAAAAGACTGCGAGAAAGGGTATGCGGGAGGGTTGGTTGAGGAATTAAGAGAGGGGCTTTGCGGAAGGGGAGACGAGGGTGAGGGGAAGGCGAAGAAGGTGGAAGCGGAATGCGTGAGGGGGGGGGGGATTCGCAAAAAAAAAGGACAGAGCGGGAGAGGGGAGGGGGAACGCAGGAGGGTAAAAAGGGAACGTGGGAGGGGAAGGGGACGCGGGAAGGGAAGAGGAAGAGGAGTCGGAAGGGGAACGGGGACGAACGGGAAATGACACGAAGGGAGAAATAATGTATTTGTTTAATTGGCATTGCAACGCTTGTCGGGTATCAGCTAGTACCTTATATTATTTTAAATGTTTCAATTGTCAAGTAACGTTAAGACCACCATTCAGAATTGAAATGGCTTTATTCGTGTTTGGTGACCAGATCTGAATCTCCCTGTCTTCCTCTCCCCCATCTCTTTCCCTTCGTTCCTGATCATGACTGCAGTTCGTCAAAGAACAAACACCCTGTTCGCAACAATTAAGTATTGTTAGTTTATTCGACGTTAACTGTCGTTTGTACGTTAGCAATCTGCAGTCGTACTCTGGAATGATAATAGATTATCGACTGTTCCAGATACTCAGTTTCCCGCTTGTTCCTCGAGTTTCCGCACATCGTAAATAATATATGATTTGAGTTATATTTGAATTAATACAATTAAAATAGATTTACTTCAAACCCACGACCTCCGGATTCGTAGTCGATGATCTTAACATTCCGTCGAAATACTTAGAACAAGAATAGTTGATTCTCCTATCCAATTATTTAACACATTAATTTAGTCTTTACCAAAGAAGAATTCAGAATAAGACTCAAGAAGAGAGTAGTAGGAAATGGAAAAGGAAAAGGAAGAGATATGAACATCGCAGGTGGAAGGGATCAGCGTTAATATAATATATTCACCATCCCGGACCAAGGATTAGGAAAAAGAAAACAAAAATACCCCATCGTGCCTTATTCATACGAACCCAACTCGTAATAAAACCACGTCTTTTGTACTTTTTCCACCTGAAATGGGACTTGCAAATCTGAATGTGGCTACACATTATTACGCAATCACCGTTCTTGGAAACATTGCTTGCAAGAATATTATAATATGTCAAAAATTTAAAATAAATATGTGTTGTGTGTTATTTTGTTAAAACAGGTGCTGCAAAAATTTGTAATTATTTTTAAGTTGAAATATTTGTCCCTTTCCAAGTAAATATCTTCTCTTCAATCAAGCCATATTTATTAAAGAAGAAAGTAGCGCAACACGGCATAACACCCCAAAAATAAATAACGAAAAAATAGTATTTCTTCTGCTTCCAAAAACTATTTCTAGTTTTTGAATATGTTCAGAAGTATTTCATTTATTTGTATTTTATCGCAAATAATATATATTACATATATTTGCGGCACGTTCCGGAGTAGACGATACTCTTAGTATCGCTCTGGTGTAAGACCACCATTCAGAATTGAAACGTTGCTTGAAATGGCTTTAGCCGTGTCTGGTGACCCGATCTGAATAGCCAGGTACTTCCACCTTCCTCTTCCCCATATCCTCCCCCTCCCCATACCGTCAGCCTCACAACATACACCAATTGGAGATGCCGTAGTCTCATTGGCTCCAGACGGGAGCAGCTGGAACTCTTGTGAGGTATTGTCTATAAAAAAAATATTTTTTAAAAGATCACATTTCTCACCATGACAGAAGGGAGATACGAATTATATGAGACATATTTGTGAGCTGGGACAAATATGGTATCTCATCTCTTCTAAGTCTGAAATCGACATCAATCTTCCACATAATTGGCCTATTATGTAAATTCACCTTTCCCCACTACATTATTTTAAACTATGGCCCAGGCCTAAAAAACCCTTTAAGGGTGAAAGCTTGAAACATTTGTAAAAATATATACAGTTAATTTGCGACACCCGCTGAAGACAATTAACTAATTAAATTAACTACAACGACCCTTTGGAATAACAACGTCAAGCTTCAACGTCATGCGATAATGAACTCTAAGGTAGCTTACCATAGATCCCATAACCGCGTGACGTTTCCGCAACAGATAGAACCTTGTTATTCCAAAGGATCGACAGGCCTATGCATTTATTTATTTAAAATCAAGCTTTGCTAGACTTAATTTAACAGTTGTGTTAACTTGAATTTTAGACAAATCAAAAGATGTTAACATATCATTTCGATATAAATTGACATTTTAAATTTTGACCTTTAAAATGTGAAGATTTTACAAATCCATTATTTTATAATAATATCCCCTTCGGACAAAACATTAATTACATAGTCAAAAAATGCATAAACGGTTTATTATCTATAATATTTGTTGCTCCAATTTTTCTTCACAGATTTCTATCAGGGTTCAAACTGGTTTAGGAACTTATTTTTTTACGCACTAGATTTTCAGGTCCGGGTTTAGTTTTTCCCATTGGAAAAACTAAACCCTTCCATACAATTTTCCATATAAATGATCATCTAGTAAATCCACGTTATGCAAGTGTATTATATAAGTATAATTAATACAAAACAATACAAGAACAACATGTTAACCTACCAGACTATTAAATGGGAAAATAATTCACCGACTCCAGATATTTTCATATCAGAGGGTTCGGCTCTTTTTAAATTCCTAATTTGACCGGTAAATCCTACTGATCCCTCAAAGTAAATATTTTTAAAATCTTTCGTAATCCTACATATATTTAAAATGACTGATTTTTGTAGTTTTATATACAAATTCTTTGACAAATCTAACATGTCTAAATTTTTAATGAGACAGGTAGGTATAATGCCAGCAGCCGAAATAACAAATGATAATTATGGACTAAAAATTGTATATTCTTACATAACTCCTACACCAAGCTCAAGAGCCAGTTTTCTTAATTGATGTAGAAACCAAAAAAATGATGTTTTCACCTTTTTGTTATACCTTTTTATTATATTTTTGTTTTTATTTAGTTATTCTATTGTTAAACAATGATTAAAATGTAAAATTGTTGTGTGTAAGAGGTGAAATAAATTGAAATAAATAAAAAATAAAAATAAAAAATAAAAAATAATATTTTTATAGTCTGAGAATGCCAAATTCTTTTAATTTTATTTCCTAAATCTGTATACTTTTTTATTTTTTCAGAAACAGATTTTTCAATATTGCACGAATTTGGAATAGAGTTATTTTTTTAATTTTGTCATGTAAAACTATATAGGGTCTATTATGACTAATCGGTCTGTCTGTTAGTATTGTTTTATCACAGTATATTTTAAAGAAATTATTTTCTAAAAATGAATTTGGTTCGTATTCATTATATGGTACTATATTATGGTTTATTTGGTTCCACGTCAACTCAGAACCAACTCAACGCCTCTTTAAAAAGTCGTTAAAAGCTATGAAAAAAAAATTAAAAATAGTTTATACAATAACCTAAAATAATCTATTTAACGATTTTTTAATTTATTTTTTTCCTAAATCTTAATGACTTTTTAAAGGGGGTGATGAGTTGAATGCATTCTGAGTTATCCGGTTACCGGTTTATTTCAGTGGCATCGATTCATACGACAAGGCTTACGAATGTACTAATATTGTTTTGGCATTAGTGGATGACAATTAAGATAAAAAGGATCGTATGCATTAGCGATTTTGTTGATTACTCATTCGATAAGTGTGGCCTCTGATATATGCGAAGCTGAAATTACATAAATCATTTTAATGTCTTACTCATAAAAATGTTCATACGTATTATAAATGAATTATCGTTTCTTGATGCAATTCTTTACTAATTCTGGTAATATACGGGTATTATGTGAGTTTACCAAAAACTTGTCCAATTACTTTACTAACCTTTTTTATCTTGTTCCAGGACTGAATCGACAACATCTCATCACCAGGCATGATACAAGTGAAGACGGGCAATCCCAGCACAGAAGAGTGGAAGAGAGTCAGATGTCGCAGTACAAGACCTCCTTGCTGCGGGGGTCAGAGTGGGAGCGCTACAGGCCTGACCAGCCTCTAGGTCAGAGGATGTCCACGGGGTCCCTAGATAGGGCCTCGACTGGACTTTTCTCTAGCATTGCTCCTCCTATCTTGGACAGAGCGAATACTGGACATTTCTCCAACAATCCTTTAATGGACAGGGCAACTAATGAGCATTTCCCGAGTAATGTACCTTTACACTTGGATAGGACATCAATTGGACTTCTTTCTAATAATGCACCTCCTCTTTTGGATAGGGCATCTACCGGACATTACACCAGCATTGCCCCAATAAACGTGGAAAGACCATCAAATGGATATTTATCCGGTAATGCCCTTCCTGTTTTGGATAGGGCATCAGATGGACATTTTTCTGAAAATATTCCTTCAATCTTGGAAAGGGCACTACATGAACAATTCTCCAGTAGCAGTCCTCCCAGTTTCAGAATCAAGGATGATAGGCCACTCAATTATACGTCGAAAAACACCAATTATTTAAGTAGACCTGAAACTCAGAAGAGAAATTCTTATGACAACCCACCTAAGCCTCCACCAAGAAGAAACGGATTCGTTACCGAAGATATCTATACAAGACACGCAGCTAACATTCAATATAAAACTAAAACCGATTACGCTTCACCGTACAAACCAATCAAGCCAGAATTTTTAACGCTGCCTTCGGAATTCTCGACAAACAAATATTCAACACTGCCAAAAAGCTGGAGCGTATCCTCGAGCAACTCTTACAAAAACTACTTTCCTCCAATCCGCTCAGCAACGTCTACAACCACAGACATAAAATCTTACGATTACAGATACCCGAGAGCGCCCAGGGATAATTACTACAATTATAAAGTCAGGCCTTTAAAGAAGCCGGTTGCTAACGAAAGGTACTTGGAGAAACGAGGGGTGTACCCCAACGAAGCGGGTAGCTCATTGTCCTCCCAACAGAGACAATACGAGAGGGTGGAGGCCACACCTCGCTACAATGCGCACAATGAGAGTGATAAACTGACCCCGCGTCCCAGAAAAATTAGGGTTTCCGGACAAAAGCTGCCTGGACAAGAGGACGGCTTCTACAGGGAAAAGCCACGAATCCAACAACAAGAAAAATCTAACTACCAAAACCACGTATACAGAAAGAGTGAATACGAAACAAAGAAAAACGTAACCTTTTCAGAAGTAAGTGGTTGTGAAGAAAGGAATAACGTTGTAGGAGTCATGAACGGAGGTAAAGGTGTATTCGTTAGGGAGTTGGAAGTATCTTTTAGCCAGGTAATTGACAAGACCAACATTGGTAGAGAGTCAGTTAATGAGGTAAAGCAGAACCAGCATCAATGGCAGAATTTCAGCAAACAGCCTCCGGCCGGTTGGCACAACAATGAGAAGATCAAAGCCTTTCCCAACGGACACTGTTTGACTGGGGGGGTGGTGGACCAAGCGAGGAATGGTCCATATCCTGGGAGTCTGCCGATGAAACTAGCGCAGCCGACAGGTTTCTTCTCAGGACTCAAGAGAAAGAAGTATCTGTCACAGGTATGATATTATAATAATCGATGTTCTGAAATTTTTAGAAACACTTTAATGTTTAATTAATATTATCTTTATTTCCCGCTTTGTCCTTTGAAAAAATGTAAAATTATCTCTTTTTTATCTCTATTTAATATGAGCAATTTAATACATACATGTTTTCAAAATAATATTGATTTATAGCTCACAATGGAATTATGAGCCGAGTAAAAATATTACTATTGTAAACTATGTTAATCATGAAAAATACCAGACTCAAAAAATTGAGAAAATTTCAGATGTTTTTGCCGAAGTCTTTGTCCTTTTAAGTTACTAACATGATATACTATATACCTACATTTATTTTTCTTTTCATCTTAGCCCTTTTTAAATTAATTTTCAGTTGTTAATCGGTCCGTTTCGTCTTTCTATCGTTTTGTAACAGCTGACAAACATAACAAGATGAGATGGGTTCTTATCTGCTGATGGCAATTTGTTCAAAAGCTCAAACAGACCTGAATGGGCATTAAACCCCTCTTTATCTCCCCAATTTGCGGTCGGAAACGTTATTTCAAATATATATATATTTGTACATTTTAATTATTCTATGGCTTACTTTAAGAGGCGGCTCTCCGAATTTCGACCGATTTCTGACCTGATACGTTTTTAGATTTTCACGGCCAAAAGCATTTTCGTTGTTTGTTTTTGGGGTGTTATGCCGTGTTGTGCTACCTCCTTCTTAGCACAACACGGCATAACACCCCAAAAACAAACAACGAAAAAGATTTCTGACCTGTTTTTTTTTTTTTTTTTTTTTTTCTATATAATATTACAGCGTTCACATAAAGTTATTAATATTTATACATAATAGCTAATAACATAATTTATGAACTTTTTGCTGTGTTGTGTGTAAGGTAGGTTAGTGAATGTGAAACTGTTGTTGGGTAATGTTGTATGTTTCGTGAACACCTCACTAGGAGAACCTGTGCTGAGGTGTTTACGTGGTTATGTTTTAAGTGTGACAAGTATGTATGTGTTGTAGTAGAAAGTTTCTTCTTTATTTATTTTTTAAATTAGTGATTATTTTAAACAGTTTATTTATAAAAAAAAATATAAAAAAATATGTGTACATATATATATATTTTAAGTGTGTGTGTATAGTTGGTATATTCTCGAAAAATGTGTTTAGTTATCTTACATTTTTTTATAGTTTGTTAACGTTTGGTTTGGAGTTATTATGTTTTGAATGAAGTTAAAATCTTGATTTTTGATCCAGGCTGAGATAAGTTTTTTGTGAATGTTTGTAGACGTATTTGCAGTTATTAGTTGCTTCAGAGTAATGGGCTTTGGTTGCGTAATATTGAAAGTGTCTTTGTCCATGTGTGGTGTGCGTTATCGGTATGTTCAGTGTTTTATTTGTTGAGGACCTGGTTTTTATTGAGGTTTTTGGTTGAATTGGAATATGGAGTTTGTGTCGGAGGAGGTGTAGTAGTGCATATTTGGCATAGAGTTGCCTTATTGACATGACTTCCAATGTTTTGTAAATTTCGCTTGAATCTGTGTAGGATGGTACTTTCAGGATTAGTTTAATTATCGCTTTTTTAATTTTTTGAATTGGGTCAATTGCTATGTTTGTTTTCCTTAAACGTTTGAAGTTATTAAGCTCTTAAAAAATATGTGTTGTTTTTGAGTTTGATATATTATCTACACATTCCCCACGCCTAAACGATAATTATTTGAAATTCCCTCGATACAGATAAATCGCAAAGTATGCTCCGAAAATTATTATTTACATATTTGGTTCTGTTATTTTCCACTCCCTCCAAATTCATATTGTCGTATCTCTGCTTCTTCTTCCGTAAAATGCAAAACGTGGTGTTTGCTCTTTCTAACACCGTTTAGATCATATTTCTCACCATGACAGTAAGGGAGACACAATTTTTCTGTGATACCTATAAATGGTGTTCCCAGAAGCTAAAAAAATTAGTCTGAAGGGTTAACGGGGACCTTTCAGAGTGGAAGATACTCTCAGTATCACCATTTGAGAATTAAACGTTGCTTTAAAATAGCTTTTGCTGTGTTTGGTGACCATATCTGAATACCCAGGTACTTCCCCCTCTTCCTCCTCCCATCTCCTTCCCCTTCCTACTATCTTTAGCCATACAACATACCCCAATAGGGGATGCCATAGTCTCACTGGCTCCAAGCGGGAGCAGGTGGGACTATTGTGCGATATTCATATAAAAATAAATTCAAATGTTAAAAATTAAATTATCCCAACCTAAGCAATTATTGTCAAAAGTTTATAGTTGAAGGGGGCGGTTCAATGGATGTAAAGTCAGTATTATTTGGTTGATAAATACATTATTCTTTATTCCGACAACAAATGGTTATTTCAGAAAACCACATCTGACAGCACTGTATAATTTTAAATTCCGGTAAAGCACAGGGTATTTAAAAAGGACGCTTACTTTTAATGGTTTTATTTTACCATTAAATTTCGTCCACTTAAAAATATGGCCAGATGAAAACACATAATAGGAAA
Source organism: Limnephilus auricula (assembly GCA_951813805.1). Classification (NCBI taxonomy): domain Eukaryota; kingdom Metazoa; phylum Arthropoda; class Insecta; order Trichoptera; family Limnephilidae; genus Limnephilus; species Limnephilus auricula. The sequence continues at coordinate 17,398,938 of OX638406.1, forward strand.
GTAAAATATTATGTAATATAATAAATATATTTAACTGTGGAATATATACAATGAATGGTTTATAAAAACATTTTACAGTTCGTAGCTCCATCAGAAATTTTAGGTGATGCACTACGAAGTAATGCAAAATCTGATGATTTTATGATATGATTTTATATTTTTATATTAAATATGATATAAAATGATTTTAGTATTAAAATTTGATGCCTCAGAAATATTTTACAGCTTTAAGTAAATACTGCTAGTAGAATACATCTTGGCCTTTGAAATCATCGAGTATCTTTTTTTTTCAATTTTTATATTTACCTAATATGCAAAACCTCAAATTATAACATTTTAATCAATGAAGACAATATTAGCGAAACTTAATTGCTGCTACATCTGGGACTCGAACCCAGAACCTTCGGCTTTCCGGGCCGCAGCTCTACCTAATGTGTCCTAATGTAGCTAATGTGTCCCTATCCGATTCTGTCATATTTTACTGAATAATAATAATTATTATTTATTATTTTTCTGTGTCTTGTTCATTTTCATATTTTCATTTAGATTATTAGTGTTATCTTCTTCTCCGATGATATATTACATTAATGGAAATAAGGGAACGTACCCATGGTACTTGACCCAATTTTTGCAATTTTTAACCCCCCCTCCCCCTTCGGTGACCACGTGTAGTAAATGTCCAAACCCCCCCCCCCTCTCCCCCTACAGTTTTCACATAGTAATGCATAAATATGGTTTTGAATCATTTCTTGCTAACAAAATGTTAAACACTGCACTACAAACTATCAGTTTGTAGTGACGTATCGGCAGTGTTGCCACCTGCGAGTTTAAAAAGCGCCAAACACTGCGCGCCATATTTGAATGTAGCTCGAAAAAAACGCGAGATTTCCCTAGAGGATATTGACTGCGTAATAAAAACCTAAGACCCCCGCCCCTCATTGTGACCAAGCGTGGTATTTTGAAGATCCCCCTCCCCGCCCCTGAACGGGTCACGTAGTATACCCTATCCTTCAAAAGTTATGAAAAAAGAGTTTTTCTTATAAAAATTTATTATATTAAATGTCTATGAAGCATACAAAAAGTTTATTTGAATACATTATAGTAATATATATCCCTAATGTTTAGCAGAGAGGCATGGAAATGGTAGAGAAAGGATGAAAGCAGACTGAATGCAGTGGGAATGAATTCCCTAAGGCGTATGTGTGGTAAAACCACGTATGATTGTGTGAGAAACGTGGAGATCTGCAAATAATGCATGGCTGATGTTAGCGTAATCCGTAAGATTAAAAAGGGACCCTCAGATGGTTTGGGCATGTAGAGCGAATGAACGAAGAAATGTGATAAACTAATGTTTAAGACAAGATTTTATGCATATCACAAAGTGTAACAATTATTATAAGCAATAATTATCAGCCTGAAACACTCATTCACATTGAAACAATCTTCCGAGAAAAGATACATGCCGCCGACGGGACTCGAACCCGCGCCCTTCTGATGTCCGATCAGGTGCTTTTCTCATATAATAATAACGTTGGTTGTTTGTAGGTGAAAAAAAATGTAATAAGCGGTAGTTGTTGAATGAAACATTAGTATATATTGAATCATTTGGCGGGTAAGAGGTAACCCGTCGTAGCTCAGTGGATGAAGAGCATATGACCGGACATCAGAAGGGCTCGGGTTCGAGTCCCGTCGGCGGCATGTATCTTTTCTCGGAAGACCGAGTTGTTTGTCTACACTTGCGGGAAAACGGCGTGATAGTTAGTGAGTTAGTTTGTTTTTTCGAAATGCTCTGTATTTTCTTACAATGGAAACAAAAGTATTTTCCCGTGTTGGAGTTGGAACTGCCGATAATGTTACAGTTTACCTATAAATACACTTATATATTACGTTCATTATATTACGTGGGGACAAAGGAGGTTTTGTTATAATAGAACGTGTGGGGTGGCATTTTTCTACGTCACTGGGCAGGTGTGTAATGGATTTATGACCTCGTAAAGGAAAATACTGTAACAGTACACTTATTGTACGTACATTATTGAAAAAATTGCTTTTAGGCTTAATCACTGTTTTATTACAATAAAATTAAACTTTTAGTCACCTTGTAAAGTTAGTTTGAAAGCACATATTGTATAAAGTATTTCAACGTTTTTTAAATCTTTTTTTTTTTTTAATTTTATTTAACATTCTTTTTTTACATAATTCAACATTAAGTCCCGTTAAACTGATTGTCAACGGGTTCTTTTAACAATTACTTTTTAGAAAATTTAATTTAAACAGGTACATACAATATACCCATTATTACATTATATATACATACATCCACATATTTTACATATATAAAATAAATAGCAGAGGAAAAACGAAAGAAAGAAAAAGAAAAAAGATTGTAATAATGGAAAAAACATTAAGAACGAAATTTAGAAAAACGGAAGTTAGTACAAAAAAATTCTTTCACATAACCATTTTTTTAGCATACATTTCCTTTTGAAAGTCAATTCACAGCTTTTTATTGATTTGGGTAACATGTTGTAAATTATTGGTACGAGGTATTCTAGAGTTCTTTGACCGTATTTATTTAGGTATCTGGGAATAACAAGTCCATCGTTTGCAGTTAGTCTTGTATTATGAACATGTACCAGTATTTTATTATATTCAGATTGAGATGTATGCTGATTCCCAATTTTGAACCACAATATAGCACGAACAGATAATAAATTTACTATGATTTTGATACATCATGTCTTTGTTCGTATTCCGCTTTGTTTAATAATAATTTTACTAAGGAATATTGTAAATTTTGCAGTGAAAGAAGATTTGTTTTTGTTGAATGTCCCCATGTAGTTATTCTTTAATGGAGGAAGTGGCGAGACGAGGAGGTGGAAGTTTGAGAAATGCTTGGTTATTCAGACCTAGTCTATATTTGACATTTCAAGCAATATTTCGTTTCTAATTGGTCGGATTTAATTATGGTGATTCTGATATCTTCCACTCTCAAACAGGGTGCACATTAGGGTGCGTCAGTGATTTCAACACTTGAATTTAGAAACGCCTTGGGTCAAAAGTTGCTTCTTACAAATAAAATGAGAACAGCACGTATATATCTTTTTTTAAATGGTTATTAGCTCGCTAAAATGCTTTGAAAATCAGAAAAAACACCTAAAACATGTATTTTAAATTATGGTAATAAATTTTTTTTACAATAATTACTGTTGTCATAACATGTTATCATTCAATTTTGAGCATCCATTATTTTTTATTCGTTGTATTTTGTCCAAAAATGTTGAGATAGTTATAGTTTAGTATTTTAATTTTATCCAGAAAAAGTGTTGTTTTCCCTTTTTATATTATTAACAAACACATCACATATGTTTAAAAAATATTTTTTTTTGCATTCTTTGGACAATAGTTATGTAATAAAATTTAAGTTTGCCACAAAATATAAAATATGGACCCTTCGTTTTATTTTTTCCACAATCACGATATCTAATTTTTTTTTTAAACTCCGGCTATTTTAGCGAGTTAATATTGAACACCAATTTCATTCATTTTTACGTTTTCCACTAGCTACAGATCATACGCAACTTTTAAAACTAAGGCAATTTTTTTTCTCTCTGTGGAGAGCGACACACGCTACTGCACATATGTCATTTTGTTCATTATTTCCATTTTGCTTGTAATCGCAACCAAAAAAGCCAGTAGGTACTTCCCCACATTTCTCTTCTACATCTTCTTTCCTTCCCTACTACATTCTGCTTCTCCATAAACTCCACAGACATGAATTATATTCATATGTATATATATGAATTACATGTCTGTTTGCGATCACATTTTTCACACAGGATTATTTTTTCGGATTCGGATTTTGGACATGTAATTCATGAATTATATTCATATGTCCATGATAAACTCCAATTGTGCGGATTTCATTGTCCCATTGGCTCCACGCGGAGAAAAATGTTCCTCTAAAATACGATCATTTTATTCGTAAAAACGCTTAAAAACAAGACTTAAGTTCTTACGAACAAATTAGGGTTTCAATATTTATTGGCGGGAACATGTAAGAATAATTTGTTAATATACGTAATTTCGTACGTATACCAACAAATTATTCTTGCATTTTCCCGCCAATAAACATTGAAATACTGTTCATTTGTTCGTAAGAACATCAGTCCCGTTTTTAACCGTGTTTACGAATAAAACGATCGTATTTTAGTATAACATTTTTCTCCGTGCAGATTTTTAAGATCATTTGGGATTCTTGAATGGTATTCAAATTATTATTATTACCACGGCCCCGAGAACCATAGGTATATATATTTTTTTAATGCATGATATCAACAAACAAGTCCTGCTAAACCAATTCAATTGGCTTGTTAACAGATGCTTATATTTTAGTTACACATACATTAAAAATAAAAATTACATCTTATATCTACAGATTCAACATTTTTTCATACATATTAATATAAATATTTTTTTTTTCCGATAGCCAATTTTTCACCATATATTTAACCTTTTTCGTAGAATTACATTGCTTTATAGTGTCAGGTAATAAATTAAATATCTTCGGTTGTTGTATTCACATTGGATAACCAACACCTCTGCCATAGGTCCCCGCAAATGGTTCGCTACGTTTGGTGACTTATCGGGATCCCCGGGATCATGGGGTGAGGTTTTTCCAGGTCTTGGTTGTGGATGCGTCTGCCACCAGCTCCGGCCGGTTGATGACCTCTTATCTCTCCAACTCTGCAACGCAATAAGAGGGGTGGATTCATGTCTATCACAGATTCCTACATATATATACATTTTCCTTTCCAGAACTTACTCTCCTTCCTTTCCCAAAAAAAAACTTCCACATAGCATCATTAACGATCATATAGTCCCTAAGTAAAATAATTTTCATCAGGGTTTCCGGTATAAAATTAGAACTTCACTTAGTATAAAATACTTAAATTTTGCTCTAGAAGGTAGCAGGTTCTATTAAATACTCGTATTTCTCTGTATCTCTATTTAAAAGACTTTAAATTGTCAGCTATCTTTTCCAAGTAGAAAAATAATCCTATGTGAAAAATGTGATCGCAAACGGGCAATTCCGCCGAGGAAATTGAACAACTTTATAAAAGACGTAAACAATTTTATTTTCCTTAGCTAAATTATGCTGCTTGCGAAGGTAGTCTCGGAATTTCTTAAATTGCCAAAGCGTATTTATATTATGCAACGTATCTCAAAAAGTTCGGAAACACAAATATTTCGTATTGATTTTGTCTGTGGAGTTTTATTTGAATTTTTTGCACAAGGTATGTATGTGTTAAAGTTGATAATATTTCAGTAAAATTACAACAAATAACTTTGTGTACACCACTTATAATCACAATTATCGAAATGTTTCGTAACAATCTTAACGCCACAAAGTGAACTTGCGTTGATTTCAGTTATTTTATGGAATCTAGGAATTATAATAGATAAAACAGATTCACTGTATTGAACATACAACAACTGTACCTACATCAAAATTATATTTCTAAATTACCAAAAAGACAAACTAAACCATCGTACTGCAGAACACAATTACGAAACAAAACATAGACATCAATACAAGACTCCGATGACAAATACCACCTACGAACACACACTTTACCTTCATCTGACTCAAATTTAAAAAAAAATAATTACGTAGATTATTCACATGACAAAAAAATGTAAATCGAAAAGACAAAATTCACACATGGGTAATCAACAAGAGTGTTAAGGATCGTTCTTGACTAACTTTAACCGGTGATTCCTGACATTTTTTGGAGTAAAAAAATTTAATGAAATTTTGGTTTCCGGTAACTTTTTAGATCACTGTTTTTTCAAAAACTTTTTCTTCAAAACAAACAAATAAAAATTTCTTTCACATGTCGTTACTAGTCACTAAGCCAAGTAACTAACCAAACCCTCACCCCGCCCCTAACTTCCCAATACCTACTGATTTTTTATGTTTTTGTAAATGTAAATGTTATAAATTTTATTTTACTTCAAATAATGTCAGAAATCACTGGTTAAAGTAACTCAAGTACGATTCTTAAAACTCGGGTACGCGGCATACGTCATTCCTATGTCTACCTACGTTAAATTATCGTGAAAACAAGATATACTTGGTCGAAGGAAAACAAGCTTATGTGTCCAAGCGGTTAACATCCTGTATACTGCAGACAGATAACTTCTACAATATAACAACACACTCAATTTTTCTTTCCTCTCAATCATTTTTATTCTTTTCTTTCATATTTTTTCTATGTCTCTCATTTCTTTTCTTTTTATTTTCTCCTTATTTCTTTCATTTATATTTATCGATCTATTTAAATTGATATGTTTATTTTATTTTATCTTCCAAGAATAAAATATCATAATTAGATTAAATTTCTGCCACCTCTGACCAGGCTGAGTCTGGTGAGGTGGTAAATACCATTATAAAATTATCTTGGTTAATGATTTTTTTTAAAGGTGGATTTGGTTAGGTTGTTGATTGTTTGATTGTTTCTTGTTATGAAACAGATTGTGTATGTTTTATTTTTTATTTGAAATTGTCTAACAGGTGGTCGCTGCTCTAGCAGTCTCGCTGGCTCCCTTCGCAGCCGGCCTCGGTAAGGGATACAGCTCTCCAGCCATAGCGTCCCTGCAGCAGCTCAAGTTGCGGAGGCAGTACAACTCCAGCTCTACTCAGGAGATATCCGTCACGGACCAGCAGGCTTCCTGGGTGGCCAGTCTCTCCTTGCTGGGTAAGGCTAATTAGAGTCTAGTCAATTTAATAGTGCCTACTCTACTGAAAAATTCGCCAATTTTTAGCCTATCTAGTTAAGCAAACATGTATGATAACGGGTGGCCAGTTTTTCGTTTCTGGGTAAGGCTAATTGTGACGATAAAAATCAAACGTGGCCATCTCCAAAAATGTTTTTTTTCAGGTTTTTGATTGGTATCATTGCTTATGTTTTTTTTTATTTTATAATATTCAGTTGGTTATTTCACGTGGTTATTTCACGTTGTTCTACTTTAAAAATTAATTTTAAAATTGTCGTTTTTTTCAAACTCGGTCATATCCATCCCGTTTTTAAATCAAACATGGCCAAATCCGTTTGAACCAATTACATCGCGGCATTTTTCCAGATGGCGTCCCATTCTCGACAAGCTTGCTGTGCTTTGGAGGTGTGCTCTTTGTGTTTTTAAGTGAAATAACAGTTTTAAAATGGAAAACAATACAAATATGGCGCAAATAATTTACTCCGGATAAAGCCCGAAAGATTACCAGATCAAATTATGCCATTAAACGTACAAACAAGACTGAAAAACTTTAAGTAAACTTTGAAATGTAACCGAATTTCGAAGATAACTCACTTCATTTTAAATTATTTCGACGTGTAAACAGGTTAAAAACATTGATAATCCAATCATTATTACATTGGTATACTAATATATTAGAAAAGCAAAAAAAAAAACAAGTAAATTCGTCATTTTAAAAGAACAAGATTTTGACAGTCGTTGGCAGTTTGAAAAAGTATTTGCTATCAATTGAATTGAAGTGACTGTTACATCAAAAGTGAAGGAAAGAACAGTGATATCTTTCGATCATTAATTGAAGTAGACTTTCAATTCTCAAACAACGTTTTCTGCAGGACACGGGAACATTTGAAAAAAAATCAAAAAAAAAAGTTGTGGTGGGAAAATGTGGTCCATTTTTGGATCGAAATCAATCCTAGAATAATTTAAGTTGTCCAGATTTGGACTGAAATCTCTCCAGTGGCTACAGAAAATTACGATGGTCTGATGATCTGTGGGGTTTTTCAGATCCATTTTCTGGTAACTATTGTTCAAAGACTTGGTTTCATCTTTGTTTGTTAGGCACCATGTTTCAACCAGATTTGAAGACTGATTCGTTATTCCTCAGGAGCCCTATTTGGTGGTGCCATGGGAGGAGTGGCCATGAGACATGGGAGACGCAGAGTGATCCTGGTGATGTCCCTGCCATTCAGCCTCTCCTGGATCCTGACTGTGTTTGCCACCTCCGTGGAGATGATGTTCTTCACATCCTTCATGGGCGGGTTTTGTTGCTCCATCGTGGTTATGGTGTCTCAGGTAACTTTTGCTTAAACTTTTTGTTTTCTTTTTCGTATTTATTGTTTATTTTTGGAATTTATTTCTGTATATTTTACAGTTAAATTAGTTCAATCTTTAAATATAAAACAATCTCGCGTCACGATGTTTGTCTGAGATAAACTCCGAAACCGATTTTGATGAAATTTGGCTTACTGTATGTAATTTGGTCAAACTTAAAAGGAAGGAGAGTTTTTATCTCGATTATTGACCTCAATATTTATTATTGCGAATTAAATGTTTGATATAGGACAATGATTTTTAATTATTTTGTAAGTTCCATAAGTTTGTGACAGATGGCAATGTGAGTTAATTTTGCATTTTTTGGTTACCAAGGTAATGGTGTTTGTTACAATTGGTTACTTAGGTAATGGTGTTGTGTTTCGATATCACGTCAGTCTATTCCACGTCGTGTGTTTCGTTAGCTATAGCAACGCGTGGCAGATTAATTTAGTTATAATATAAATATTTCCTTTTGTGTTCGTATATATGTATGTATACTGTGTATGTAGAGTCTATTTAGATAAAGAAAAGTCTGTGGCGGCCTGCGGACGGGCGGCTTTTTTTTTATTTTTTTTACAAATCTACACGAGATTGATGAAATTTTACACACTTGGCCTTAAAAACAAGAGGAAGGTCACTGTCATAGTCTCATTTCGAATAATTCTGTGTAAAGCCCGGGCAACGCCGGGGACTTACGTAGCGGTAAGAATGATATGTACTTACCATAAATCAGTGGTCCCCAACCTTTTTATCGCCGCGGACCGGTCAATGTTTAATAAGTATACAGCGGCCCGCTGAGTTGATTTTTTATATTTTAGATTGTTTTGATTTAATAATAGTTTTTTTATCATAATGCATTTTAATTAATTGTACTAAAACATGCTGTTACATAAAATACAGTGAGAAATATGAACTTGGATATGATTTTAGATTTTGACGGCCAAAATTATTTTTGTTATTTATTTTTGGGGTGTTATCAGGGTGCATCAGGGCAGATGTGTTGATGCATGAACATCTGCCCTGATGATGGACACTGTAACGTTGTCCGAAACGTTGGCTAAAGAAGGAGATAGCGTAACACGGCATAACATCCCAAAAATAAATAACAAAATATGAGCTGGTTTCTTTGCAACGATGCGGTTCCATCTGGGGGAATAGGAAGCAGTGACACCCGAAGTATGTTTTCCAGTTTATTTTGTTGCTTTGTTTGGTAGCTGTCACTGCAGAAAATCCTGCTTCACGCAGATAGGATGTCGGAAATGGCAAAGGGTATATCAATCTCAGGGTATTCCGCTATGACTTTAATTCAGAACACGTTCAGAATTGTTGTCTCGAACTTAATTTTAAGGCCGCGTCTTTTGCATCCAGCAGTTGAAACCCCCAAAGCAGTAATCAACCAAACTTCACGAAGAAAGGTTACGTTTTTAGATTTTCACGGCCAAAAGCATTTTCGTTGTTTGTTTTTGGGGTGTTATGCCGTGTTGTGCTACCTCCTTCTTTAGCCGACGTTTCGGACAGCGTTGCAGTGTCCATCATCAGGGCAGATCCGGCAGATCCGTCGATGTGAATTTGTAGTGTTAAGTGTGTGCTTATTTACTTGGAAGCGATACCGTGTCGTCAGCTTCTAATGCCATTATGGTGGCGTTATGTCGATGATGTCTTCGCCATTTGGCCTCATGCAAACCTAATAATAACTCAGCAATCGTGGAAATGCTAAAACAATGGAAAAACGAATCGTTTTTCCATAAAAGTTCAAAAAGATTGGCAAATGACTGGTTTTTTTATTTACATTAGCTCCACACAGGAGGCTCTGAGGAAAATAATTTCCGTCGGGGTCTACGTTTCTTAGGGGATGCTGTGTGGAGGTTCTTTTTAAGGAGGGAAAGGAGACGAAGTTCTGGAAAGGAAATAGTTAGAATCTGGGGTCAACGAGTCAAGATGTGTTGGATGAACAGTCTGCGTGCAAGGATGGGTTTAGAGCAGGGGTGTGGTACCTGCGGCCCAAGAAGCTTTTTGGTGCGGCCCGCGAGTACTTTTGGTGCGGCCTGCTGAAAGAAACACAAAAAAATTCACTTTAAAAAAAATCTCTATAAATTGACGTAGGCCATAAGGAGAATTATTATCCTCATGGCCTCCTAAGTATTATTTCCTTGTGGAGCTAACGTAACAAAATAATTGTGACCATTTTAGGCATTCATTTTGTCCAATTGGACATTCATAGACCGTTCATTAGGACGTTCGTTTTGTCCCGTTGAAAATTCATGTGTCCAGTTGGACGTTCGCTTTCTCCAATTTGACATTTGTTTGTCCAATTGGACAAATGAATGTCCATTAGATTGAGAGCATTAAAGTTTTTCCAGTCCTGAAAAACGCGATTCGTGCAAGGATACATTTATTTGTCTTATTGGACATTCGTTTTGTCCATTTGGAAATTCTTTTGTCCAATTGGACACTCATTTGTCCAAACGGATATTTGTTTTGTCCAATCGGACAATTATTTCAGACGTTTCTTTTGTCAAATTCTAGATTTGTTTGTCCAATTGGACATTTGATTTGTCCAATCGGACATTCGTTTCCCCAATTGAACATTCATTAGTCCGTTCATTAGGACGTTCGTTTTGTCCAGTTAAACATTTATGTGTCCAGTTGGATGTTCGCTTTCTCCAATTTGACATTCGTTTGTCCAATTGGAGAAATGAATGTCCATTAGATTGAGAGCATTAAAGTTCCAGTCCTGAAAAACGCGAAGCACATTCGTGCAATGATACATTCATTTGTCTTATTGGACATTCGTTTTGTCCATTTGGAAATTCTTTTGTCCAATTGGACACTCATTTGTCCAAACGGATATTTTTTTTGTCCAATGGGACAAATATTTCAGACGTTTGTTTTGTCAAATTCTAGATTTATTTGTCCAATTGGACATTTGATTTGTCCAATCGGACATTCGTTTCCCCAATTAAACATTCATTAGTCCGTTCATTAGGACGTTCGTTTTGTCCAGTTAAACATTTATGTGTCTAGTTGGTGTTCGCTTTCTCCAATTTGACATTCGTTTGTCCAATTGGACAAATGAATGTCCATTAGATTGAGAGCATTAAAGTTCCAGTCTTGCACATTCGTGCAAGGATACATTCATTTGTCTTATTGGACATTCGTTTTGTCCATTTGGAAATTCTTTTGTCCAATTGGACACTCATTTGTCCAAACAGATATTTGTTTTGTCCAATCGGAAAATTATGTCAGACGTTTGTTTTGTCAAATTCTAGATTTGTTTGTCCAATTGGACATTTGATTTGTCCAATCGGACATTCGTTTCCCCAATTGAACATTCATTAGTCCGTTCATTAGGACGTTCGATTTGTCCAGTTAAACACTTATGTGTCCAGTTGAACGTTCGTTTTCTCCAATTTGACATTCGTTTGTCCAATTGGACAAATGAATGTCTATTAGATTGTGAGCATTAAAGTTTTTCCAGTCCGTATGCGGACAATCATTTGTCTTATTGGACGTTCGTTTTGTCCATTTGGATATTCTTTTATCCAATTGGACACTCATTTGTCTTGGATAATATGGACATATGGTCTTAATTGGATATTTGTTTTGTCCAATCGGACAATCATTTCAGACGTTCGTTTTGTCAAATTGTAGATTTGTTTGTCCAATTGGACGTTCGTTTTATCCAATCGGACATTCGTTTGTCCAATTGAGAGCATTAAAGTTTTTCCAGTCCCGAAAAACGAGAAGCAAATTCGTGCAAGTAGACTAGCGGCGGGGAAACTGCGGCCCGCGGTCCGCATGCGGACATTTGTTTGTCTTCTTTGACTTTTGTTTTGTCCATTTGGATATTCTTTTGTCCAATTGGACAATCATTTGTCCAATCAGATATTTGTTTTGTCCAACTGGAAAATCATTTCTGACCTTTGTTTTGTCAAATTGGAGATTCGTTTGTCCAATTGGACGTTAGTTTTGTCCAATCGGACATTCATTTGTCCAATTGGACATTCATTTGTACTTGTTGACTCTTACGCAGGAGTGTTATAAACACATTGTAAAAAGTGGATGATATGCGAGATCCTCAGCTGATACAATTGTAGGGATAGCATTCGAGAGCAGTTATAAATTTGTAGTTGCAGAATTGGTTTTGAAATAAATAATCGGTAGAAAACGAGATTGTGATAAAAAATATTAAGTATCGGCGAGTAAAATTCAATGTACGGCCCGCGGGTGATACTACAAATATCAAAATGGCCCCCGAAGCCAAAAAGGTTCCCTACCCCTGGTCTAGAGAGTCCGGCTGGAGAGGTTAAAATATCTCCTTTAAGAAGAAGGTGAACCCGGGCATCCCTGCTAAGGCATCAAACATAGCGAATCATTTTGGATGACCTATTGTGAGGTGTTGGTTATCCAATAAATGGTTATCGGGGAAGCGATACCATACCCGCCTCCCAAAAATTAAAATCGCCATCCGAAGTTTGCACTCGAGTTTAGCTCCACCCTAACATTCCAAATAGCGTCGACTACGGAAGCCTTGATTAATATTTTAAGCACATTTTAGTCTAGAATCTTTTCTAGTCCAGTCTACTTTAAAATAGTGTCCAACAACTATACCGGTCAGACCCTTCCTTCGCTAAGATATTGAACAAAAACTGAAAAAAGTCCGAAAATTTAATGGTTTTTTGGGTACACCGCCGCTCGCACAGCACTTTGGAAATTGCAAATCTGTTTTTTTAATATTGGTATAGGTCCTAACAACATATACAAAATTCAGAAAGATCGGACCTTTTGCAAGCACGGATGTACATCTTGACTGGACTATTCGTATTTATTGTTTATTTTTGGAATTTATTTCTGTATATTTTACAGTTAAATTAGTTTAATCTTTAAATATAAAACAATCTCGCGTCACGATGTTTGTCTGAGATAAACTCCGAAACCGATTTTGATGAAATTTGGCTTACTGTATGTAATTTGGTCAAACTTAAAAGGAAGGAGAGTTTTTATCTCGATTATTGACCTCAATATTTATTATTGCGAATTAAATGTTTGATATAGGACAATGATTTTTAATTATTTTGTAAGTTCCATAAGTTTGTGACAGATGGCAATGTGAGTTAATTTTGCATTTTTTGGTTACCAAGGTAATGGTGTTTGTTACAATTGGTTACTTAGGTAATGGTGTTGTGTTTCGATATCACGTCAGTCTATTCCACGTCGTGTGTTTCGTTAGCTATAGCAACGCGTGGCAGATTCATTTAGTTATAATATAAATATTTCCTTTTGTGTTCGTATATATGTATGTATACTGTGTATGTAGAGTCTATTTAGATAAAGAAAAGTCTGTGGCGGCCTGCGGACGGGCGGCTTTTTTTTTATTTTTTTTACAAATCTACACGAGATTGATGAAATTTTACACACTTGGCCTTAAAAACAAGAGGAAGGTCACTGTCATAGTCTCATTTCGAATAATTCTGTGTAAAGCCCGGGCAACGCCGGGGACTTACGTAGCGGTAAGAATGATAAATCAGTGGTCCCCAACCTTTTTATCGCCGCGGACCGGTCAATGTTTAATAAGTATACAGCGGCCCGCTGAGTTGATTTTTTATATTTTAGATTGTTTTGATTTAATAATAATTTTTTAATCATAATACATTTTAATTAATTGTACTAAAACATGCTGTTACATAAAATACAGTGAGAAATATGAACTTGGATATGATTTTAGATTTTGACGGCCAAAATTATTTTTGTTATTTATTTTTGGGGTGTTATCAGGGTGCATCAGGGCAGATGTGTTGATGCATGAAGATCTGCCCTGATGATGGACACTGTAACGTTGGCTAAAGAAGGAGATAGCGTAACACGGCATAACATCCCAAAAATAAATAACAAAAATATGAGCTTGTTTCTTTGCAACGATGCGGTTCCATCTGGGGGAATAGGAAGCAGTGACACCCGAAGTATGTTTTCCAGTTTATTTTGTTGCTTTGTTTGGTAGCTGTCACTGCAGAAAATCCTGCTTCACGCAGATAGGATGTCGGAAATGGCAAAGGGTATATCAATCTCAGGGTATTCCGCTATGACTTTAATTCAGAACACGTTCAGAATTGTTGTCTCGAACTTAATTTTAAGGCCGCGTCTTTTGCATCCAGCAGTTGATCTTCTTCTTGCACAGATATGCTAGATTCGCCTGGTTTTTTGACAAATGGGTCGCAGATCCATTCTTTACCAGTTCGTGGGTCTTTTGTGATTGGGAAGTAGTGATCGAACTCTTTTAAAAGCAAAGACAGGTATTCGTGTGCCAACTGGAAGAATAAATGCTCAGGCACAGCCGCGCCTAAAATCCCCGCTAATATCTGGAACATGCCCAAAATATGGAAATATAGTAAATAATTGTGTGCAGAAATTAATGCTTTTCAGATTAGTGCTTTGTTGGGTTACCTAGAGTAGGAATCCCAATTCTATTGGCTATATGGGTCAGAATCGATTGAAACTTTGTATGTAGGTACCCATTCAAAGTCTGAGCTTCTGGAAAATTTTAATTTTTGGCAATGATTGAAAAAACTCTATTTCACGTAATACGACACAGCTTAAACAAGCAAAATCAAAATAATTTTCGTAAAACCGCTATAAACGAAAAGTTTCTGTTTTTCATCTTAATTAAACCAAAAATTCCACGAAAATTTGGTAGCTTTTGATCAAGCCAGCCCATAATACCGCGTTGTGTAAAGTCTACCCTGTACCCTGCTGACCGTAAACAAGCTTTGTTTGGAATTCGAAATTAACAAAATAATGTTTCCTCGTGTTGCGTAAACATTTTTAATCATCTCACCCCAAAGCCCAGAGTTGGCGGCTCGCACAATAACTTCGCTTCGTGGCCATTGAGACTATGTACTGTGTAAATAATAAAATAACATTCAGCGATGAAGAAGCCTTACACTAATTGCTTTTTAAATTCTTTGCGAAGAATTCTGAATAATGTCGGTTGGCGGCCCGAGTATGTTTTGCAGGGTTACCACGGATTATATACTACATTACAAATTTTATTGATTAATATTTGTTATGTTCTGCTTACTTGTGTCGTGGCTCACTAGCCCACGATGTCTTCTTATTAATAACAACGTAAGTTCGTTTACTCATTTATTGTGAATGATCGTAAAGACAATGGTATTTTACGTAACATCTGATCACAGGTATGCTCTATTTTGGTCTGGCGGCCGCGACGCGCTACGACCGTGACTGTTTGCCAATGCGTTCATTCGGGAATCTTCGGCTGTGCCGATCATCCCCGAATGAACGTGGACTATTACATAGGTATATGCTTATAGCTATACACTAAAATATTTATAAAAGTGGACTTTACAGGCAACAGACACTGCTAGAATGTTCGACGTTAGTACCTTCTCGGGGCTCTCAGGATGTATGTAGGTATACGGAGAAAAAATTTATTCGAAAAACGATAATTTTAATAGTAAAAACGGGACTGAAATTCTTACGAACAAATTAACAGTGTTTCAATGTTTATTGGCGGGTAAATGTAAGACTAATTTGTTTTTATTTTTACGTGTTCCCGCCAATAAACATTGAATTTGTTCGTAGGAACTTCAGTCCCATTTTAAACCGTTTTTACTAATAAAATGATCGTTTTTTTGGAATAACATTTTTCTCCGTGTAACTAGCAAATTTTTGGAACTAAATTCACTGAAAATTTGGCGCTACATAACAGAAAGGTGGATACCATTTTTTTAAATATATTGGCAACCCTATCTGAGGAAATTGTAATGTTTTCAGTTTTCCAGGGAATCTCATAAAGTAAGAATTCTGCACCCTGTTTCTCAGCACTGAATACTGAATACAAATAAGTTGTAACGTACAATTTCAATAGGAACTTTCACAATAAATTTCGAGGCCTTTTTCGTCGTCTTTATTATAATATAATATGCGAAATATGTTTATATTAAAAATGTTTCAGACATTAGTCACGCAACTTTTAAACGAATTTCTTTGTGCGGGAGGAAATTGTTTGCCTTTGTGGGTGAACGCAATAGATTCTGCATGACTTTGCAAAAGTTGTCTTGTTGATTTATCGGCTTGAATAAAAAATGGTAAAATGAGGTTATGGTACTGCCGCTAGGAGCTCCGTTGTAACCTCTCTTTTTGTTATTATGCGTTGTTTATAAGAAAGCGGGAAAGGTTACCACGAGGCTATCAGACTGGTACCATGCTTTTCGAAGAATAAAGTTAGTGGCTGGCGAAATCGGATTCTAAAAGTTGCGCATTCTTAATTAAACATTGCTTCTTTTTTGCCCGTACGAATAATTTATCACGAAACTTGACAAAATCTTAAAGGTTCTACTTTATAAACGGTTTCATTATATTACGTAAGGTTTTCCGCAATGTTTACGAATTGCGAAAGATGCGGATGACTCCTCATGACCCGAAAATTAATATATCAAAGAAAATGATTTCGCCCTTTATCAATCCTTTCCTTGTGTGAAATGTACAGGCCCTAGAAAGCTCACTCTATAACGATCGATAGGATAACTATCGGTAACTTCTCATCGTTCCCTAGCATGACTACAGATCGCCAACGAATAAGTGACAGTTCACAATGACTAAGTGTCCTTAACATATTCGACAATAACTGTTGTTTGTACGTTAGCGATGTGCAGTTATCCTAGAGAAGTTACCGATAGTTATCCTACCGATCGTTATAGAGTAAGCATGCTGGGGCCTCTGGGATTCCAAACTTGAGAGGAATTCTCAAAGAACTGCGTTCATACGCGAAGCACGGCATTATTATCGTGTTTTATTTAAATATCTTTGTATGTTTAAAGCCAATAACTTTTGCAACCACGGATTAGATATGGCGGTCAAAAGTAATTTCGTCTTTAACTCTACTCGCAAATCCTTAGTCTCAGTCGGTAACGATAAACGAAAATTGGTTTTTTGATGTCGCCGCATTTTTTAAACATTTTATTGTATATATAACTCATTGATACTTTTTCTTTTCAGGTGTACGTCAGTGAAATCTCAGTACCAGATATTAGAGGATGCCTTAACGCTGTTTTAAAAATAGTTGGGCACTTGGGGGTGCTGATGTCATTCACCGTCGGAGCATACCTTGACTGGCAACAGCTGGCCATGTTCATCTCCGTGGCGCCAATCATCCTCTTCATCACGATGATCTACATACCAGAAACTCCCAGCTATCTCGTACTCTGCGGAAAGGAGGAAGAAGCTTACAAGTCACTGGTTTGGTTAAGAGGTCCTGGCTCGGATATAATACAAGAACTAGCCACTATTAGAGCCAATGTTTTAGCAACTAAAAACTTCAACAATCAGAATTTACAAACAGCTGGAAGTACTGCTTTTAACGCTTTGCTTACGCCGAGAATAGCATTTCCTGTCTTGATAACGTGCGGTTTAATGCTGTTTCAAAGGTTTTCTGGAGCGCATGCTTTCAATTTTTACGCAGTGCCAATATTCAGGAAGACGTTTGGTGGTATGAATCCTCATGGAGGAGCCATTGCTGTTTGTTTCGTCCAGCTTCTGGCTTCTTGCTTGTCGGGTTTGTTGATTGATACCGTTGGAAGACTTCCATTGTTGATAGCCAGTTCTGTGTTTATGTCCATGGCCCTTGCTGGATTTGGGAGCTATGCTTATTACGAGGAAGTCCATAGAAATCAAAGATTGCAGAATTTAGTTCTTAATCACTCGATCGGTTCTGCGGGGCAGAATGACTGGATTCCTTTATTGTGTGTTTTAGTATTTACTATAGCATTTTCTTTAGGGATGAGTCCAATATCTTGGTTGTTGATTGGAGAGCTGTTTCCTTTGGAATTTCGTGGTTCTGGTAGTGCTTTGGCTACTGCCTTCAGTTACCTTTGCGCTTTTGTCGGAGTCAAAACCTTCGTGGACTTTCAGCAGATGTTTGGTTTGCACGGTGCGTTTTGGTTGTACGCTTTTATATCCGTAGGCGGTTTGTGCTTTGTTGTGTGCTGTGTGCCAGAAACTAAAGGGAGAGATTTGGATGAGATGGATCCGAAATCAGTGCAAAATCTGGCACTTCGACGATAATAACATATTCGGTAGCAAGTTTACTGAATAATACTATCCAGGATCGACTTGATTTAACCACTAAATATATGTTTAAATGTTGTGTAAATACTAGCAGTTTTGGCTTGTGTAGTTTCCCGTAAAGTCGAAAAGATTATTTTGTGTGACTATTATATAAACGAACGAGGATTAAACCTTTTTGTGTGTCTAATATTCATGTTCGTATATTGCGAATTTCCAGCAGATGGCATCACTTGAATACATTTAAATGTCATTTGGAGTTCGAAATGACAGCTCATCTAATGATTAAATATCAAGACATACAGTAACATCTGTATAAGCGAAAGAAGCAGAAATGTGCTAATACAAGCTAAGCTACATTTCTCGGAAAATATTGAAACGAGGATTCCGAATGTCTCGGTGAAGCAAAGTTAAAGATATTTTAGTGTCAAATGTCGTTTTGAGACGCCTTAGCAATAAAGTCTGCGTTTAGAAAATATCTGGAGTGGTTTATCAGCAAAAATACCTAAATCTTATAATTCCTATGAATACAATACTGTCTATTTCATATCACCCTGAGAATATTTAATATTGAGGGGGAATTTAAATTTCATTAGCATATCAGAAAAAATATCTTCATACTATAATAACAAAACATATTTTAAATAATTTTCATTTAAAAGACAAAACTAAAAATCTTATCCTAATTTAGATTAATATTTAAATAATCAAATAATTTCAAGATTTTGCGATAATTTATGTCCGTAGGACCATTAATATTTTTATAAATCCCTACATAATTCATTCTTCTTATGACAATAAATAATTCAGATACATAAATCTTAAAATAATTTAATTTACGAATAATAAAAAATAAATTTTGCTCAATAATTAATTATGCACATTTACAAATATCTAAAAGTTGTTAAAGTTTTTAATATTTTAAGAAATAATATCATCAATTGAAAAGACAATAATTTTTATAATAGGTTACCTATTTAATTTCTAACCACCACTTACAAACTAACGATTAGGGTCGGCGTAAGCAATGTATGGGCCTCTGAGAGGCAGACATGCTTCGTACAAGTCCATACATTTTCTGCAAATGCTGCAGGCGCGACACATGCTGACTCCAGCATACGCCGACACTTATCCGATTTCACCGCAGGGATAGGCAGAGAAGGACCGCAACACATCAATGCAAATACTCATTGCTTTGTTCACATTCATGCATTTAATTATAAAAATCAAAGGAAAGTAACTTCCAATAAATTAACATTAAAAATTCCTTGACCGTGCTAAAATTATAATTTTCTTTATTTATTGGTTCTAAAAACCACAAAGAAATATTTCAAGCAGCAAGACTATGGATCAGTGAGCTCTGTCATTAATAAATTTGCTCAGCTTTTCTTGTCTGAAATGCCTAGGTCAATGTAACTATTTTCATTCTCCTAAAGATTTTTTTTTCTTCATTAAGTGCTATGGAGCTTTAAAATATCCAACATTAAGACAAACGACATCACATTCTTTTAACATAACATAAGAAAAGATTACATGGAAATTCGGGCAAATATTCAATAATAACGGTTTAAGTTATTGTCATCTCTGAAAACCTAAGTCGTACAGTCATATTCTCATACCTAATTTCGTAAACATTGGCCAGAAAATCAGAAAAACGCCCGAGAATGGCGCCTGAAAATGGCACCTGGAGTAGCTAGAGTTTTGGCGCCTTTAAAAACATATCTTAGCTCTTGTCTACCCATCTTTGACTCTATTCGTAATTTTTCTTTGGTTTTACCACGTCGCTTTGCGTTACGAAACATTTTTTCAGGCGCCACTGAACACTTAAAAACGGGCCGTTTTTACGAAAATTGTTCACTTAAAACAAAAAATCTTTGAAAACGTACTTTGTAAAAACCAAAGTTGTACCTAAGAAGTTTTTTTTTAATTTTCTCATTGTGCTTTCGACTCCGTTAAAATGTGAATCATATGCAAAGGCTGAACTTACATTACGCAACTAGTTGCGTACAAGTTGTTTCATGACATTAGTTGCATTGCTAGTTTCACGTGTAAAAATACACTATTATCGTGAATGCATTAATTGTAGGTATGCCACAAAATTAAAATCGCGCTAGCACGAAATTACGGTATGCAACTAATTTCGCAAGTTAAAAACGTGATGCTACTAGTGTCGCGAAACCGGCTGAGAGTTGTGTACAACAAAATTGTGCATTGCAGAAAAAAGCTTTAATATTGATATGTGGTGTGATGCTGAAGGTTGCACGACACTAAAATTGCGCAATTTACACCAACTTTTTAGTGTCATGCAAATATTTGGAACATGCATGCAACTAGTTGCGTAATATAAATTCGCTTTACTTAATAATTTCATTTGTGCGTAGGTACTACGTGAACTTTTCAAAATCGGAATCGTATGAGAATCTTTTAAATCCAGAAAACAATAAGTACCTACTTTAATATATTTTAGTATTAGCAAACAGTTTTAATTCTATATTTGAAATGTGCATAGATACTTGTGGCTTACTTTTGCAGGCCATTTTAAAAGTGGAACTATGCAAGTCAAATTACAGCCTGCGATTTTTCTCGGGTAACAAGAAGTTTCTAGTAATACAAAATAATTATGTAGTCATTGTACGAGTTTATGACGTAGTTCAACCATTGCTGATCTGAGATTGACTACTATGTTATGTATTGGAATCAGAGATGACTAATGTATGCATTGATTGTCTCTACCTTTACATAGCAAATTGCACTTTCTGCTATAATTAAACCTGAGAACAAAGGACTGTGGTATTTGAGAGATGGTCTATTCGCGCATGTCACACAAAGAGGATGGTTTCACAGGGCCATTTTGAAATATTTCAAATGGGTAATCATCACACATGTAAATATTAAATTTGCATGATGATATCTTAGTAGAAATAATAAGCGAGATGGACTCATTTCAATGAGATCTCATGTTAACCTCTGCAATGGTGCACTTATACAGCAGTTTCCGGAAACCAAAATTTGAAAAATTCAGGAAATCTGTTTTTAATGCGATGCACTACAAAGTAATGCAATGTTTTTGGTTTGAAAATTTGAAAGCTTAGGAATATTTTCAATACTATTGGGAACAGAACACTTCTTGGTATTTTTCATTTAATATCGATTAAAAAACCACCATCTTATTTCTCAATATAATCTTACATATTATATAAACGATCATCATATTTTTCAGGAAATTAAAAACCGTTACGTTGCGTAATTCATTTTAAATATTGTCATGAGTTGTCTTTTCATATCTTGAAGTATAACGCCATAGCAGCGTGACATGAAAAATTGCCAAAATTATGTAAACAGAATGTTAAGGGACGTACTTCCTGACATTATTTTGAGTAATAAATGCAAGTGAAATTTTGTTCCCTGGTGACTTTTTTGATGTTTTTTTTCTTCAAAACTAAACAAAAAATCTTTCAGAAGTCATTAAGTCCCTCATCCCGACCCCAACTGTCCAATACCTACTGATTCTTTATGTTTTAAGTTGAAAACAAAACATTAAAAATGTGACCGAAGATCAAAATTTCTTATTTTTTATGCCAAATAATTTCAGGAATCACTGGAAATCTGTATAAAATATCTTCAATAATAAACTTTGACTTCCCAGTGATGCATAATAATAGGTGATCCAATGAAATGTGGCGATACCAAAATAACAGAAAACATTCAATAAATATTTTTTTGTAAAATTTATTGAAAGCACAATCTACATCATAGGTTCTCAAACTTATTTCAACCACCGCCCATTATCAAATTTAACCTAAATGTACCATCTAAGAATTTCAAAACAACAATTATTATCATAAATTATTGTTATATGGTTTGGTGCAATAAATTAATTTTTAAATAAAGTCCTTTAAGTAAATTAAAATGAATTCGTGATAGAAACAGTCACCTATTACAATATTATTTATTGAACTCGTAATTACGCTCATTGCACATAACCTCAAATACTTGTGCGATTTATTCACCGTGGCTGATCGCACCGCGCAATTGTTATCAAAAACGAACAAATCTCCTCCCCTGCCTTTTCCGCTTCACCCATAATAATAAGGACAATATTTTCCACCGGCCACGGAAAGCACGAATATTGAGTCTGTAAACAATAATTGTGTAAGGCCACTCCCCCATTGACAAAGTTTATAGTAAAGTTTAATCAAATATGTAAGCAAAAGTTGATGGATTCAGTCGCAGGAGACCGGACTTTTTGTTTTCATCAATAAATTTTACAAAAGATAATTTATTGAATTTTTTCAGATTTTTTGAAATCGTCAAGTTTCATTGGGTCAATTATTATTATGTATCTGGTGAACAATAAAGCAACGGTTGGAAACATGATTTTTATATTTTTATTTTATTACTTGGACACCCATTTTTATTGACGAATATTGACTATAATTAATAACTACCAGTAATTTCACACATAATATTAAGCATTTAAAATGTAAATTGAAAAACTTTGATCTATGAAAGTATTTGAAGAATAGAAATGACGAAGTTCAAATTAGAAAGTTATTTAATTTCATTAAAAAAATGTTAAACTGCTTTTAGTAGGCTTAGTCAGATGATACCACACACCAAAAACTCGCTTTAAATATTAAATATACAAAAGTTTTAAAAACTTCTTATAAAAGCAATCATTAATGACCAAATTATAGAAAAGTTTTTTTTTGTTTATTTGAAATAATATTGAAATAAATTATTAAAAATATTAATTTATTTTTCACGAATGAAAAGTATGCTATATAAAAATTGTTGTATGAAATATAAATAAATTTTATTAAAGTTTTTTTCACGTGATTTGTATAATAAACCGTTATTTTTTATCTAACTAATTGATTTCCCCACTTCAGTTCTGAGTTGAAGGTCTAGCACGAACGATCGATAAAACCCTTTAACAATAAGATATTGACTAAATCCATCATCTATGGTCAGTTATCAATATTTACGTCAGTTAACAACCATTAATAATTGCTGGGAGATATATCGACTGACTAATGACAAATTTCTGAGTCTCAGATAAACTGACAATATACACAACTAGCTTATTAATTAGGGCACTAATAAACCTCTTATAATTGATATAAATCATATACGCGATCCATAGACATAATTCATCTAAGATGCGATCAATTTGTTCTGTTTGATCTTAGAGAAACGAAAATGGTTGAAATACGACGAAAGACCTCATTGACTAATTACCTCCGCTTTAGTCTATATACATGCGAAGCGCCAATGTATTATTAAGTCAGTAATTATGATTATTAAGTTAGTAATCGAAATTGTCATTGTATTGGTTTTTTTTCATTTTTACAAAGCCCTTTTGACATTAACGTATGTAAATTCATTGTACATGTGTCGGTTTCTTATTTATTCCTTGTTTATATCGGTCTGGCTATCAACAGTGCGGTTGTGCTCGGGGAACATTATAAAATCATTGTTAGTTACGCTTATCGATCCGATATTGAAAAGTTATCGATTTTACTGTGCTGGACCTTCTGTAATAAGCGCGTATCTAAATTGTGGCATATGTGAAAAATAGAAAATTACTAATGATAGACACCTTCTCTGTGTAGACCCATATAGCTTTACTACTAGTAAAGTCTTACTATTAGTAAAGTCTTACTATTAGTAAAGTCTTACTATTAGTAAAGTCTTACTATTAGTAAAGTCTTACTATTAGTTAGGTCTTACTATTAGTAAGGTCTTACTATTAGTAAGGTCTTACTATTAGTAAAGTCTAACTATTGGTAAAGTCTTACTATTGGTAAAGTCTTACTATTAGTAAAGTCTTACTATTAGTAAAGTCTTACTATTAGTAAAGTCTTACAAATTTAATCAAATGAGATGTAATAGAGTTTTCACTGGCGTTATTGCCTGTTTTGGTCTATGTTTCAACTTTTAGTCGGAAGGTTACGAGTTTGATTATCGCACAGCGCAAAAAAGCACCTCTAAAAAGTATATATTGAATATCTTTGAGCGTCGGACTGAATTTCAGGCGCCTTTAATAGTTAGAATGCAGATGAATTCACAAATACGACGCCTCAGCGATGCAATGTCTGGAGCAGATTGTTATAATTGCACTTAGGTGCATTATAAATACTGGATGTGTGTTTTTTCAGAATTTTAATTTCGTGTTTTTGCCTCAATTGACATAAATGTATGATTACTATTTTTTTTATCATTCTATAAAAAAAAGGTTTAAATTGTTATAAAACATTTTTTTATTAAAAATGCTATTAACTAGAAAAAAAGATTATTTTTTAGTGAAAAATATAATAATTGTCTCTATATACCAATGTAAAAAATGACAATAATATATCAATGCTTTAAAATAAACTAGAAATAAAATACAATTCCAAAGAATTTACAATATTAATCTGTCATATTTTATTAATTATTCTGTGGCACCCCTTAGTTAATAGTCAATTAAGTGTTGTATATAGATTTTATATCCACAAAACTTAGCTGTGATAGTTATAACATACCTTGTCTGAGAGATAGTCCTAGAAATGTTGTGTGTGACTAAACAATATAATATATATTATGAGTAATAGCTGAGTTTTGTAAATAATATTAAGCATTCAAAAGATATTTTATGTAACTTTAATGAAATCCATTAATGGTTGTGAACGCATCATCCATTCTCTAATAATTATATTGTATACAAATTTTAATTCTAGAATAAATAGAAATGCAGTACAAGAATCATATCTCAACGCGAAAACAATAATAGTAATATGTCAGTAATCTGTAACTATACATATTAAACTTGATAGTGTCAGATTATTGAAACGTTAAGAAAACTGTAGAACGATAGAAATGAAATCGCTTTAAAAGCTCGGTGGATCTTCATGAATCTTGCACATTATAAAACCAGTTGGTAGAAAATTTGTTACCTCAGTAGACTTTCAGTAATCTACCACTATATAAAATTTGATAGAACTGGATTACTGGAATCTCCTATTGAAACTGTTAAATTAATATGATTGTTAAAAATGGATTAAAGACATGCTTCTTACCAAAATACCAACACTAAAATTTCATCCATTACTAAATTAAACCTGGTTTGATTACAGCACTGAATGAAAAACTGGAAATTGTGTAAAATACACCCTCTGTGCAATGGAATCTCACGCTGATCCATCGCTATACAAACTCTGATAGTTTCAGAGTACTGGAGTGTATGGAAAACTGGAAACTGTGTTAAAATCATTGCTATCTCAATCATGAAGAATTTCAGTAATACAGAATATAAAATCTGAAAGATCCGAATGTAAAAGCTCAGCTGGGTGTAAATCAATTAATGTTAACTACCTTAAATTATTGAAATGGAATATGAAAAACTGGAAATTGTGTAGAACACAAGTTATTACCTCACTGCACTGTGCAGTAGAATCTCAGTAATCCTGCACTATATAACACTTTATAGTTCCAGATTACTAAAATGTAACTACCCATGGAAAACTGGTCAATATTAATTAATTTTCAACAGCTTCAGATATGAGACTTGTACATTTTATTAGCAAAAGATTAAATTTAATGTGAGGCTAAGTTAGGCAAATAATTTGTCACTAGGTTGTCATACATGGCTTTCAGTATTCCTTATTGTGAATGCATCAAAATGTCTTATGCTAGAATAAAATCAGAAATCCCCAATTCATTAGTCAATTACTTTAGGAATAATAAATGTATTAATTTATATAAACTATGAAATATAGAGTTAGATGTAGGCAACAGAAAATGAATTTGATCTCCTCCATCTTAAAAACTAACTAGATACAACTTTCTAAATCTTATAAAATAGCTTTTTCTGTAGACTGAACTATGATATTGATTTATACAGGTTTTTCTTTACAGTACCAAATTATACTGTTATTATATCTAATAAATAAACCCACTTACCTACAGAACTACTCTGTTAAACAGACGAAATATAAAAATATAAAATTTTAAAATAGAAAATAGTACAGTTTTTGCTGGACTGTATTGACATGCTCAAAGTAGCATTATGAATGATCTTCTTAACCTAACCTAACAGATGAGTGTGTATGAGTTAATGTGAATACCAAACAAGATTCCCATCTGCTCCTAACTGGACCTTAGTGGCATTCTGACATCCCCAATTATTATTGGATTATGAAGAGGCTGAGGAAATGTGGAAGGAAAGAAGAAGGGAATGAGGAAGACGGGTAGCTAGGTAGAAGTACCTGGCTTATCAGATCTAGTCATGAAACGTGGCTAAAACCAACTCAAGGAACCTTTAGATTCTGAATGGTGGTCTTTCACCTGGGATCAACCTAATGAAGAAATAAAAAAAGGAATGCTGTTGGGTGATTTTTATTTAGGTTAGGTTATGTTTAGGAGATATCGCATGCAAAATTTTGTTGTAAGCTTGTCAATACAGCCACAGAAAAAACTTTGTAATTTATTTTCGATTGTATTTTTTTCCATATAGCAGTCATATACCTATATCTATTTTTAACATTATTTGAAAATTGATAGTTTTTTTGGGATATCAATTAATTGTATACTGTATTATGAAACTTTTGTATTCAATTTGAGAGCAACAACTTTCATGCGAATGCACAAAAAAGATTCCAACAGCTCCTGAAGTGTAAGGCGATCCGCCCACTAAGGCAACTGAAAACTGTCAACTGACAACTGTCTTTGTATGACAATGTGATGGCCCGCACACTACACAATCACTCAAACACCCGTTGTCAATGGTAACGCAAGCGGTGACTCGCGACTCGCACTGATGATTGGGGTGGCCGTCCGTTGCTAGTTGCCAGCTGTCAGCTGATTGTTCTTCATCTATGGTTAAACAAGCTTTTTGACCAATCAAGACAGAGAAACCAGCCAGTTTTAGTTGGTTTTCAGTTGCCTCGTCAGCGGAGCGCCTAAATGTTGTATTTTTTCAAAACCAAACTTTTGTTTTTGATTTTATGTAGAGACATCATTATTGGTGACACGACAATAAAATATTCAATGCTTCATAAATACGTCTTTTTTGTACTTTATGAACCATTCAAGTATTTTCAATTGTATCTAATGTATGTAGGATCTCAGCTAATTATGTACAATGCACGAAAATATATCAAAAACTAAAACAATATAATAATTTATATGTGATTGAATCTTGAATATAAATTTAGCAAAAATTTTGGATGTTGCTTTAATTGTTTTATTTTTAATGTATTGTGATAAGGTTAGAAAATAACATAAATTGGCTTTAGAAAACATCGTAATGATTCACCTCAACGCTTTAACATCATTTACTCGTAAAATATTCTAGATGCAACAGGTGTGATTGTGTGTGCGTTCTTATATCTAATGTTTGTTAATAGTTAAGAGAAAAAGTGTGTAAATAATAAGAAAGAATTTTTAACAAAAATATTCCGCGTTTTCTATGTAATTTTAAAATTTTACTGTGTTTGTGTAGTAGATGCTTTAAGTCTATCAATTTAAAATATTGGGTTAAATGTCCTCTAAGTGCCCTAGAAATGAAAGCTTCCTACAAAATAATTCAAATGTTGTCATAAATTCGTATATACACATTTATACCAAAATTATGTTATAACCACAGATAATAGAAAAAAACATAGATGTGTGCCAAGTGTCTTTGCATTTGACGTGGAGACATAAACAATGGCGGGGAGCCGAAGTTAAGAGATGTCAGTCTCGGAAAATTTGCGAATCAAATGTCATCGCTTCTTCTTCTTCTTCTCGTGCCCTATCCGTTCAACGGACGTTGGCTATCATGATGGCTATGTGGACTTTGCTTGCTGCGGCCCGGAACAGCTCTACAGTAGACTGGCCAAACCACTGTCTCGGGTTTTTCAGCCACAATGTCCTCCTTCTTCCAAGGTCCGGCTTCCGGCAATCTTTCCCTGCATTATGAGATGCAAGATCTCGTACTTTTCCGGAAGTTTCATCGTGCCCTAGATATTGAAGTTTGTATTCCATTATGTACTTTGTTGGTCACTTGAAACAAAATTAAATTATTAATTACTTTAAAAACAAACGCTTTAAATATTATTGTCATTTAAACATTATATCCATAGAAAAATAGAAATCTGAAATAAAAAAACAATTATTTTATTCAGAAAAATTATTCAAATTAAAATAGCCGAACTCGAGTGAAGAAAAACTATAACAGGGTTAAACTAAAAAAATTGTTTTGTACATAAACAATTATTGTTGATAAATAGTTCCTCTTAACTAATTTATTTTCAAAAACATTTCTTGCAAATAGTGAAAAATTGTAAACGATAGGAAAAGAGGGATAAGTCAAAATAAGCACTAAAGAAATGAGTTGAATCAATTCTTTTGATCCCAGCCGTGTTTTTCAATAGAGAATGATATCAAATAGTCCATCATAGCTGCAAACAAATATTATCAAATCTGTTAGATGATGGTAATTAAATAATTTTCATAAGAAAAATTGTTTATGATAGGAAAAGGGGGATAAGTCACAATAGGCGCTAAAAAAAATGCTAAAATCTACCCTTTTGTCCCAGATGTGTCTGTAACTGGTATCGATACAGCGTATCCGTTTCTTCAAACAAAATGCCATTATATTTTTAATTTTGGGCTTGCAGAATATTATTTTTTAGGGTACGTACTTATTTACTTCACTCAAAACTCTATTATTACACTTATCTAATTTTTCCTTTTATAAACATAAATATCTGTTGAAGATACATTATTCTATTGTGCTAATCTCTACCTTTTAGTAATAAGTAGGTGAATAAATTCTTATTTATTGAAAATTAAAAAAAAAAAAACAATTATGTATAATTTCTAGTTGGGTGACAAGTGCAAAATTGAAAATGTGAGCTCGTCTCAAAGCCCATTGCGTTTCGACTAATTATAATTGCGTCGTTCTGCAGAAAAAAGGCGCAACTCACTTTGTTACATAAAGCTGTTTTTCTCAATTAATAACCCGAAATTTTTAAATAAATTGTCAAAAGGCCACTTGTTAAGTCTGTCACATAAATATTTTAGCATTTTTTTTACGATTTCTTATTTTTCTAAGAAGACACTATGTAACTGACTCCCTTTTGGTGAAAGCATCTGCATCATAGAATAAGGAGACACTATGTAATTGACTTACTCCCTTTTAGTGAAAGCGTCTGCATCACATAATAAGGAAGAGACTGTTTATTCTATGGTCTGCCCTTTGATTATATAAATGTAAATAATCAAAGGGTCTGCCTTAGGTTGGTGACTTTGAGTTAGGTAACAGGTGATCTAGATGGTTTTTAGAGACCTGTAGCATACAATAAACATAATAAATGACATGTGGGCGTGTTTCGTGATTCAAAGTTTACCCATTGTTTGCTTAAATTTCATGCAGAACTGTGTTTCACTGACTTTATGAAATTCAAATAGGATGGTGATATAAAATGTCAGGCAAGTTCAAGAGAGACAGAGCGCATGCTAAATGGGCTATTATTGTTTTTCATTAAAATCTAACTCAAAGGCTTTCTCTTCTTTCTTTCTTTCTATGCTATTCTTCTTTATTCTATGATCGATGGTTATTTTTAAAGCCACTTAGGGGACATACATTAATTAGGTGAGCTGTTTTTTTTTAAATTAGATCCCTCCCCCTCCCCCTCCCCCTCTTGGTTAGATTTTTTTCTTACTCTCGAAATAAATGTTTTTCATAATACCCATTTTTTTCATCAGGTAAAATGGGACACTTCAAAAGAAGTGAAACCATTTAATTTTTTTTACTATCTTTATAATAATATGGTGAAATTTTACTGGACCCCTCCCCCCCCCCCCATTTTTTGCTCACGTAATTAATGTATGCCCCCTTACACCAATTTTGGTAAATTATACATCAGTGAATAAAATAAACCAACTAAAACAAAATTTTAATTAAAAAAAAATTTATGTAAACACTTTTCAATACAATCAGCGACATTTTGTTTTTTGACATTCGTCTTCAGCTTTCTATCAAATTGTGTTCAATTGACAAACGGAACAAAATGAGAGTCGTGATTTTCAGAAATAATTATTTTGTTTTAAAATGGAGACAGATCTAGAATCGGCATAATGACTTTTGAAATATAAAAAAAAAACAAAATGATGAAAATGTTACATTAGATGTTCGGTGAAACAACTCAACCTAGGATTTAAATAGGGAATATTTACCCAGAATGATAATTAAAAGTTGGAGAACCTTTGTACGCTTGGAACAATGGTATTTTGTTGTAAATATTCATAAAAGTACAAATGCAAAAGAAAAAATAATGCGTGAAGCTTCTGTATTTTAGCGTTAAGTTGGAAACAAACCTTATGATCTTTTTGTACCTACTTAGTAATAGGTAAATTAATTACATTTTATAGCTTTGCAAGGTTAGTTATAGATTCATTATACTAGTAGTCTTCAATAGAAGTTTGAGAGTTGGGATAGCTCAGATGGTAAAGCCAGTGCCCAGTTGCTCAAACTCTGTTTGCTGTAGTACCTAACTAGAAAACAAAACATTCTGGATAATAAATTTTTTGAGGAATAGGTTTGTTACTGCAATATGAAATAATGTTTTTTTTTTAAATTAAAATGCATTCTTTATGAAAAAAATACATTATCTTTTGAAAGAGATTGAGTAACACCTGGTTGTTCAGATATGGTCACTAAACATAAAGCCATTTATAAAAAAAAAACCAATTCCATTCCGTAAGGTGCTCTCTTACCCAGGGCCTTATTATGTTTCACCAGTATTTTAATCGAAGATTCTCTGAGGAAATTGAGACCATCCATTGGTCTCTTCAAAATCCAAGTTCATTCCTTACTCTTCTCACAAAGACCCTCCACGCAGAAACCGCAAAGTGACATAGGTCGTGGGGAAAGTTATTTCCCTCAGAGCCTCCTGTGTGGAGATAAAGTAAAAAGGGGCAGTACAGAGTATATTCCAAACTGAAACGAGGTTCAATAAAAATCCCAATGGCATCCGCTAAATCAAAATTCATTTAAACATTGTTATGTCAGGTTCAATTGGACGTGAGTCTAAAGTGCCCACAAGACGATCAATGTCAACTGGCAATATTATCGCCAATACTTTGTCTAGGAGGTCTAGCATGGACAATCGATAAAACCATATTCCAATACGATATTGACCAAATCTGTCATCTATGGTCAATTATCAATATTTGGAAGCACGGTCAACAATTGTTAACAGATATTCTGACCGACAATTATTGATAAATTTTAGCCCAGCCTCCATAGTATCAGATAAGTTTTGGTTAACCATCAATATAAACATATTTTTTAATAATGTCATTCGTTGTGCAAAATTTCTGGCTTATTTAATGAACGGATTGAACTAATGAAGCTCTAAGAATTGAATGAAGGCGTACACGTGATCCGTGCGCTTAAATTATGCAAACTGCCAAAGTAAATTTTGG
This sequence comes from Limnephilus auricula, assembly GCA_951813805.1. Lineage (NCBI taxonomy): Eukaryota > Metazoa > Arthropoda > Insecta > Trichoptera > Limnephilidae > Limnephilus > Limnephilus auricula. Next base: position 17,430,606 of record OX638406.1, read on the forward strand.
TTAGTATTTCAATTCAACCAATTTATTAATATTTTTACATAATTGATTGGAGTTTGACGTTTCGGAATGTGAATTCATAGACAGATCAGCTAGTGTTGCCAGCGAATATCGGTTTCTCATTTATTCCCTGTCAATATCGGTTCAGCTGTCAACAGTGAAACCGTTCTCAGTATATTGATATAAAATCGTCAGAAGTTACGCCTGTCGATCAGGTGTGCTAGCACGGTCGCTCGATATGAAGTTACCGACCGATTGTCGGTAACTTCTCATCGTTCCCTAGGACAACTGTAGATCTCAAACGTACAAACGACAGTTGATATCGAATATATTAAGGACACTTAGTCATTTTGAACTGTCACCTATTCGTTTACGATCTGCAGTTGTCGTAGGGAACGATGAGAAGTTACCGATAGTTATCCTATAGATCGTTATAGAGCAAGCGTGCTAGGGCCTCAGATATTGTAAAGTTATCAATTTCTCTGTGATTGACCCCAGGTAGGATGAAAAATCTAGATAAGTGTAAACAAGCAATAGTTTACAAACGAATGGTTTTGTTAATATTAATGATAGTCACAAATGATTTCACATACTTCATTTTGCTCTTTTGACGACCGAATTATTTATTTGCTATTTAGGAATGTGTTTTTTGCATTGTTTGGATGATAATTGATCATCTCGTGGACACTTTAACCTCGAGAATTGAATGCATCGGCTGCGAACCCGCTCTAATCAATTTATTATAACAATATTCATGTGCAAAGATTTTGATTGTGATAGTCTAGATGTTTACATTAAGAATCTAGAAAGATATTAGTTCCATATCTTATAATTAAATATGTATGTTGCTTTTGTAGAATTTCTGGAAACTTTTAAAACTCATAACAAATTACAATGGGACATTTTTCCTCATTTAAAAGGAGGGTATTCAGGAATAAATTCCATTTGTACTATGTATTGCTTGTATGTAAAACTTAAAGGTGATGACAATAAAACAAAACATAAATAAAATAAAATTGTTTTATTTAAATATTAAAAGAATTTCTTCTTCAATCTTCGCATATTCACTTTGTGGCATCATTTTTACTTAAATGAAAATAAATAATTTTGCATACACCACTGACCTAACCACAATTATCTACATGTTTTGAAACCAAAGGTTTCTTCCTCAGGAGAATATGAACATAATATAATATAATATGAACATAATATAACATACACAAACAGTGGCGGTTCGTGGTATTTTCAACAGGGGGTTCAGAAATTCCAACGGCACGGAGGGCTTTGAAGCAAAGAATGGACAGTAACCTCGAGAGTGTTTTCTCCTGGGGTAAGAATAATCTCGTTGAATTTAATTATTCACAGACCCAATCATTTCTGATTACGTCTAAAAGGGATTGAAATGACAAACTAGTCTCCTTCAACAAAAGCATTCTTCCGAACAGGCCCTCCATTGATATGCTCGGTGTAACTCTAAGTGACCAGCTCAGATATGGGGGCTCCATCGAAGCCAGAATTAAGTTAGCCTCTCAGAAACTGGGCTTACTGTACCGCAGATATTTTAATAGTACACAACTGCTAACCCTGTACAAATCGCAAGTGCGCCCCATGGTTGAATTTGGCAGCCACCTCTGGTCTGGAGCCCCAAAGTACTTGAAAAACACCCTTGACTCTGTGCAGAAGTTGGAGGTCCGTTTGATAGATTCTCCCGTCTTAACAAACGGATTGCAATCTTTAGAGAACAGGGGGGAGTCGGGTGGGAATGCTATCCTTGTTCTACCGGTATTTCACTGGAAGAAGCTCCGAGTAACTAGGTGCGTAGTCGGAAACACGCCAAACGCGCGCCCAACATATGTACATGGTTGACATTTGTCACATGAGATCGGGTCGCTTCTACGACTCGGAAGTATAACCAAAAGATATAACGACTTACCTAAAAAAAAATATATATATACGAATACAGAAGTCAAAATTGGTCTACTTCAATAGTAGATTCACAAATGCCATTGACAAACGGTTGGAGAATTACAGAAACAAGAAAATAAAAAATGTACCAAACAAATTGACAAGTGACTCGCCATCTTGAACCTTGTCTGGAGTGCACCGGGCTGATGAGAGCCATCGGAGGACATCCGCCTGCCCTGCTGCTGGAGTACCATTTTGGCTTTGGATTTGGAATCTGCCACCAATTCACCCTGACGATGTGAGATCCTTTGTCGAAAATTGAGATTTTTTCAACAAAACCAGCCTTCAGCGTCGCTCAACACAACTTTGTATCAGCCTTCATTATATATTACCCTAGCAAACCCCTAAATGCCAGAAGGTATAGATTTAGGATGTCCTTTTCGAAAAAAATATATTTATGCCCAACTTGCCTAACTAACCCAATCCTTGCATATTGCCTGATCATTCTTGATATTTTACGACATCTTATCGAAGTATATTAATACGGTAATGCCCGTACGGTTCAAATTAAGGAATCCGACTCCGAGTAAATCCCCAACGCCACACTGTATGGACACCGTGGACACTGTTCTCCTGCATTTTTCCACAGAGCTGCTGCCTTAATAAACACACTTAGATCTCGACCACACGCATTTTGCAAACGGAAGTGGCGCCATCTATAATACTATATTTACTAATTTCTTGACAATTAAAAGGAGAAAAAAAATAGGAGGCATTACTTTTTCTCTGACTCTAGTATATTAGTTTAACTAGATAAAATTTATAGGAACAAAACAAGGCAAACAGGTCGGCGACCACGATCAACTCAATGGAGGAGAGCTAACAGATACTTGAGAGAGGCATACTTTCAAAACTGGACCCATAAGGCTTACGAAGGAACAAAAAATACTCAATATTGTTGTGTTCAACGTATATAATATATAATAATGTAGTCACTAAGAGATTATTTTATTATTACACAATATGTTTGAAAATAGACAATTTGATAGTATAAATTCGTTTTATTACAATACATAAAAAATTCCAGGAACTGATTGAAAGAGTGGTTTTCAAACAATCTCCTGAAAAGGGTAGAAAGTTACCTAACACACTTAAAACAGTTCTTGTTGGCACTTTACTAAATCAGATATACGCTTCGAAGTATGTACATACAGTGAAACCCTCTTAAGAAGTTTTCCAAGGGACCGGAATAAAAAACTTCTTAGGCGGGAAAACCTTATAAGTGGGATAAATTGGGCCATTTGGTCTTCAAGGGACTGAAAAAACCAAACTTCTTAAGAGAGAACTTTTTAAGAGGGTTTCACTCTAAGAGTATTGATATTAGAGAGACGGCATGTGAAGTGTGCCCGCGCGCTCCAAGTGTGCCTTTTCGAGAATTCTACCCACACGGTTGACATTGGCTGTCACCATGTAAAATGGCTGCTGTCGGAACGTATTAAACGACCAAAAACCAGCAGCCAATGTAAGCCGTGTGGGTAAAATTCTCGAAAAGGCACACTTGGAGCGCGCGGGCACACTTCACATGCCGTCTCTCTAATATCAATACTCTTAGGTTTCACTGTACATTTATTTTGTTTCCATTCTTACTATAAGGCTGCCTTCACATAAGTAAATTTTTTGCCTGTAAGCAACTTTTAGATAAAACCTAATGTGCCCATTGGCTAGAAGTCGCTTACATGAGCGACTTACGGGAAAAAACTTATGTGTCTCAAGACAGCCTAAGGCTAGCTTTACACTTGGGGACGACCAAACTTGGCAATAAAAGCGCCGTCATTATTTGGCTTGGCCTATTTCAGCATATCGCTCGCCATACATTCCCATTTTAATTTAATTTTTAAAAGAAAGACAAACATTCCCGATTTACGAATAACCTGACCATATTTTAAAATCTCCTGTAAGTAAGCGGAAGATGTTGCTTGAGTCGTGATGGAGGACTTAGCCAGCCGAGGATTTGAACACGCGACACCCGGGTGGGACACAAACGCGATGCCCACTCAGCCACTGACCATTGGGATTGTACAATGAGCGAAATTCCGAGTCAAATAATGTTAGCGCTTTTATAGTTAAATCTGTTTAAAGTGAGAAAACTCACATTAAAAAATCAAAAAAAAAAACTGTGTAATTTTTTAGACATTTGGAAATATATGAAAGTGCCTCACAGAAAATATATCTTTCATACGTTTTTGAAGCACCCTAAGGTTCATACCTCACACTCTACAAGGCAAAATAATGTTTGTATAAAATATTCCAAACGTATTATCTGTCCATAGGTACATTCTGGATTCCGCTCCTACAGATTTTCACATGGGCGGATAGATTTATAAATAAAGAATATTAGTTGCGGGCTTATCAAAATGTAGTAATATTATAATTATTTGTCTTTTTCATCACTGCTACTGTTTCTGTTTGGGAGTTCACTGCACATACGCTCCTTAGAGAGAACCGCCATTGCACTTCACCAAATTACCCTGATTCAGTCTGTTATGTTGTTCAGCTGGGCCTCAGGCTCATGGACTTGCGGTAGGCGCTGAAGTTCTCCAGGTACTGGTGGATGGTGTCCATGGGCTGGTAGACCTCGTTGAGGCGGCTCAGCACGTAGGGCGGGGGCTGCGGAGGCGCCAGGGTGCCCAGGAAACCCTGCGTGAACTCACGCAGCAGCTCCCACACTGCACTGGGCACCACGCACGGACGGTACTCTACCTGGAACCATTGTAAATAAATTGCATTATTGGGGTGATTAAGAGGAAACTGGGCAGCGTTTTGTCCCTACAAACATATTCCTTAGTTTACTCTCTGTATTCTGACAGTATTGGAAATATTTTTTTATGTAATAAAGATAGCACGTCAATACATTTACTTCAAGTAAGTAAAAATTTTTTTAAACAGTTAAACGGCAATTATTATTGGTAAAAGCGCCCGTCTCGGGTAAGACGAGAGGTTCTGAGTTTGAGTGCGAACATTTCGCTCTTATTGCGATGTAATAAGAGCGAAATGGATCTTGGGATCTTGACGTCACAACTGAAAAAAAAATATTGTTTTGATTCCTGAATAAGTGAAACAGAGATCTCGCTCCGGACAAACTCAGTACCGATAGACTAGGTACGTCGATCTCGGACCCCAGGAACCAAGAATGAGCGTGATTGTATCATGGAAATCCCGGTCGTTCATAACTCGCGAACTGTTTCGGCCGTTTTTCGCTTGTATTGGGCCGGGAACTAGACGGATCTACAGAATTTTTTATGAATTACGGCGCGGGGGTGGGATACTTTAAGTGATTTACAATACGTTCGGAGTCACAATACTTCGGCCACTTCGCGGCGCGCATACTATAGAATAATAATATCTATAAAATATTGTAATATTTAAATCGTTTACGGTACACAACATTCATTGAAATAATTTTACAGTAAAATAAATGCAAATTAAAATTTATTATTTAGGGTGTAAGGAATGAAGAATTAATTCGTTTTGAAATTGAGAATCAGATCAAGTGTGTCACAATAATGAATTAATTCATTTATTTCAGTCATTCAATTTTGCCCACGTCTAGTTAGAACCCTGGAAAAATTGTTAAAATTTCCTGGTTTCGAATGCCATTAACTTGTTGAAGGCAAGCATACAAAAAATATATTTTTTCAATACGATGTAAAATATTTGACAGTTCTCACCTTTCTTACGAATTCAATTTTTATAACATTTATTTTGTGATATAATACAAAAATTACATCAAAATAATGTAGATAAAACGAACTTCCTAATAATCACTTAAATCTGTGCTTTCCACAATGGATTTGTATAAAAAACAATGAATAAATATGGACTTCGAATATGACAGCTTTCATGTTATCAAGCGGCAGCCATTTTATCCGCCATCTTTGGTGCCCGGCGCGTCTTTGGCAATTAATATGAATTATTCGGAATGCTAAATGCTATCCAGCAATTCGTTATGTCAAGATCGGGAATGGCCCAAGCGATTCTGACCTTGTTCTTCATACTATTTTACATATTTTATTTAACTACTGGAGCGATAGAACAATTTAAAACTTTTTTCCCGGATTGCTAAAGGAAATTTTTCCACTCACATTAAAAAAATCATATCTCCGAATTTGAATATGGAGACATACAAACTGATTATAGTTCTATATAGCCAATGAATTCACCTATGTTTTGTCTATTATCACATATTCATAGGATTTATAAAAAAAATATTATTAAATTTTTAACTTTAAAACATTTTAAAGAATCTAGAGAATATTTGCCATGTTTTGGCAACAAAGCAATTCGTGGTTTTGGAAATAGTGTCATATTGTGGCAAAAAGCGCCCAAGTGGTTAAGTATTATCGGCCTGAGGTGCAGTTGTCCCTTTCGCTCAGTATTCTAGGGAGTAAGAGCGACAGTGACAGCAACAGTTTGATAAAATACATATTGTTCACATTTCTAGACGACCGGGTATATTCTTAAATGCCCTGGTGGTGTTTCACAAAAATTGCGCTTTATAAATTATCTGTAGAAGAAGTATGGGATGCCCGATGGAGACAATGGAACGATCAAGTGAATCAAATTCTTGAGTCGGGTATTTATGAGACGGTTTGTTAATGTTTGAAGCAAGAAGTGTGAGCCAGGACTGAGTTATTTGGCAGTCCATCCTCTCTGCTAACCACTGAGCGAAACGGCATGATGGACAGATAGTTAATAACATAGCTCATACTTTCCAAGCTGTATTGTTTCAAAATATAACTAACCGTTAATAATATATTGATGATAATTTGTATCCAAAGTTAGATTTTTTGTAAGTACCCATGCTCAATCATACTCAATGGTTTTAACCTTTAAGTACTGACGTGGGTGTCTCACAGACGGCAAGTTAACAAATATGAGTCTTATCTTGAAGTCTTTAAAGATACCCCCGCACCCTTACCCTTACCTTCGGTATCGAACACGGCGATCAAAAAGACATACTAAGTACAATTGCATTGAATGTCGCAAGCCTGTTTGTCTTGGGTGTTCAAAAACAGTATGCGTGGACTGTGTAGACAACAAGTGATTTATTCTAAAATATTTACTTGATTTCAAAAGCAATCACTATCTAAATTATACTAGGTATAATGAATAGGGGAAGATTGGCACCATTCGTACACGGGGAACCTTCATACAGTGACTATTACAGCTTGTTAGAACATCGTATTTATTATGGCTATGCGTGAGTGGGTAGGCCGCGGGCGACCGCTAGTTGTCCCCGAAGTCAGCACCAGTGTGGCCGCTGCGACCAACATGGGAGGACATAATGTGTTTTCGCATGCTTAAAGTAAATATCTTGTCGACTTCGTTGGATGCTTAGTGCTTTAGTGAGGCGTCATATTCTAACGGATTATTGCTCAATGGTAAGTAACTACAATCAATATATTAATAATGTATGTATTTTTTGGATTTTGCTGCATGATTTTCTGCATTAGAAAAATCTGTTATTTTTGACCTTCGGGGCACGTTCGTATGCCTTCTCCAGGGGCACATTCGTACGCGCCTGAATGTACCCCTATTAACAAATTTCTTTTTATTTCAGAAAATTTGCAAAAATGGTCCGGAATTATAAGAAGAAAGGGACTAGGTGCACAATAATAAATTAAGAAAATATGTCTGCGGCAATAAAAAGATGTTTTGGAAAGAAAATTTTCTTACAGAAAGGCAGCGGATAAATGTAATATTAAGGCTTCAACTTTGGAGAGTCGGGTAAAGAAAGTAAAAGATAAACCTGAGTATGATGGCACATATCAGTCTAAATACACAAGTTACCAAGTATTTTCTACTGAAGAAGAGTCACAATTGAACGACTATATTGAAAGATCCAGGACCTATTATAACAGCAATGATTAGTCCTTATCCTACAGCTGAGAAAAAGATTAAAACGGTAAGGCAACCAGTAAAGTCCAGAAATACGCCGGAAAAAATAGGCTGGAAGATTTGGAAAATGCGAAGCAATTAAAGAAACTAGAACAGGAAAGAAAATCGAAAGCGAGAGAGATGAAACGCACTTTAAAAATTGCCGGACATTCTAAGCCAAAAAAATCAAAGTAATTCGGAATCTGAAAATTCTGAGGTTTGTTTACAGGAAAGTTCGACATCGATAGTAGATTATTCTGATGACAATGAAGATGAAGATTTTGATGCTACCGTGAGACCCGAAAAAAATTAACGACAATTGTTTTGTTTTAGTCAAATTTGCAAAAAAGAAGTTGTCTATTACGTAGCAAAAGATATAAGCTATTATTCCAAAACAGAATTTAAGGTCTCTTATTTAAGAAAGGAACCAGGACTATCCTGGGCACTTATGTTTCCCAATATTGAAGACGAAGATAACGTGGGCATGTCTGACATCGCAATGATTCTTCCTAACCCAAAATCTCCAGGAACCTCTACGGCCAGGACCTTTAACTTATACACATTTCCTATAGATATGTCACAATTGAATGTTCAATAATTAATTGTAAAGATTTGGTTTATGTTTTATTTATGTCAATTGCACCAGACAACTATTTTACTAATGTGCCCAATAACTATAAGATTGATCTCTTCTTGTCTGATTATTAATTAGTGTAGGTAGTCTACACCGTGTTGTGTTTTTTCTCCTAATCGTTTTTTTTCTGAGTAATGTATATTTTTTGTTGACAAAGGGTTTTGTCATTTAGTTTATTAAATCGTTGGTATGTTTAAGGCCAATAAACAGGATTTTTATAATTATTTTGCTGTTTTACTTAAACTGTATAAAGCTACCCCACACTGTCTGAATGTTCCCCTACCCATGTATGAATGTACCCCAGTAGTGGGGTACATTCGGACAATTGTCAGATTTTTCTAAAACTCAATCCATTAATTTATTTTAATAGTTATTGACTTCGAACTTTTTGAATAAGTAGCGGAATGTTTGCTGAATGTTATAATAACTGATTGAGCAATCTATCTTTAACCACCAATTTTTGAAAAATCAAAGTCTGAAAAGTGTACGAATGGTGCCAATCTTCCCCTACTGATGTTTAAAAAATAAAAACCAATCCAAAAAATGTCAAAACAATTTTATTATAGCTAAGATTATAGCGAATATTTGCCTAGTTGAGCGAAATATGGGTTATATAATTTGTATCAAATAAATATTGATCTCATATTAAATGTTGTTGTTTTTTGTACTTCCTTAGTAAAACAGTAAATATTATTTTTTTTTACATTAACTCCACACAGGAGGCCCTGAGGAAAATAATTTCCCTCAGGGCCTATGTCATCTTTGGAGATGCTGTGAGGAGGGTCTTTTTGAGGAGAGGAAGGAGTGAACGTGGGTCTTGAAGAGACCCATGTTATAGGAAGGAGGAAACACAGAGGCCGGCAAATCGTTCCACAGCCGAGCTGTTGAACACAAAAACGAGTCGTAGAAGCGTCCCGTTCTCATGTGACAAATGTCAACTGTGTACATATGTTGGGCGCGCGTTTGGCGTGTTTCCCGATTATGCACCGGTGCCGAGTAATAAACTAATCATAATACAAGTAAATAATGTGCAAGTCAGAAAATATAAATAATCCATTTCGATTATTTATGAAGCCGTCTGAGATACGTCACGTCACCATTTCTGATATGACTTAACCACATCAGTACTTAAAGGTTAAGCACTTTATTATAATTTATACATAATTTCAACTAGTTTATAATAATACTCCCCTGAAGAAGATGATATAACCGAAACTAGATACGTTTTTAGATACGTTTTTAGATTCTCACGGCCAAAAGCATTTTCGTTGTTTGTTTTTGGGGTGTTATGCCGTGTTGTGCTACCTCCTTCTTTAGCCGACGTTTCGGACAGCGTTGCAGTGTCCATCATCAGGGCAGATCCAGCAGATCCGTCGATGTCGACTAGTTGACACAACGTGGAAACTTGATTTCGGTGGCATTAATTTAATTTCCTTTTTGACAATTTAAAATAAATATCCACTCACTTCAATCAGGACTCCTTTGAAGGTTTGGTTCATAGTCACGGATCCCAATTTGATACAAAAATCTCCCAACTCAAACCTTGGGCCCTTGGATTCAATTTTGGTTTGTTTCTTCGAGGTGTAATGGTTAGCCAATTTAATCATCAGCAGATCAAATAGTCCATCGGCGACAAGATGGATTGTTTTGTTCCCACTCTCCAAGATGGAGAAAACAGAAGCCGGCTGTTCAGAGTTGTGGAGTATGTGAACCGTTTTATGAGGACCCATCTGTGGTAAAGACATGAATGTCTCACAATCCACTAGAAATTGTCCACTCTGTGTAGCGCCCAAGGCGAGAATTCTTTTCGACAAGAATTCTATTACCTGAGGGCCCGTTTTATTCTCGGCTACGGGATACTGCTGCAAACTGACATAACATCAAAAAATACATCCATGACAACTCAATAAAAACCATTGATTAGTGCAGAAATGCTGATAAATATAAGACTTACATAGTAACACCCATTTTTAAATTATTAAACTCTGACTTTGGGGTTTCAGCCTGAGTTCTATAATATAAATATCACAAACCAAACAAAATCTTTAGGTTATCACTACTTTCTACTTTGACGTTTTCTGTTTTGGACCAGCCATAAGTTTTTGAAATCTATTGTGATCATCAGTCATAGACTAAAATCACGAAACTTAAAGCTTAGTACATAACCGTAGCTTCGACTCACCATGCCTATGTTTAATGGGCCGTTTTCGCACGATTTTGGCCGCTAGGTTCGCTCATAGTCCTACCGGTCCAACTATTTTATTTAACTGTCAGATCCCATACATTTTTTAGGCCGTTTGACGCAATTTAGTGTTTTTAAATATTATAATAATGCCTTCAACCTGTTGTAGTGTTCTAATGTGTAGAAATAGGAGTGGGCACCAGTTTCCCAAAGATAGAGACTTGAAAGCGAAATGGAATCATTCCATCAGGCGTTCCAAATGGGCACCTTCTCGTACTTCTGAAGTCTGTAAAGCTCATTTCAGGGATACAGATTGTGTTTTCAATAATATTAACCATAACAGTAATTACATGACTCATTTAATTAATATCTTACTATAATTGAATCCCCAATATAATATATAGAGTACTTGTATAGTATAATGAACACGTAAAAAAACATTTGACAAACAATGCACAAAATTTTGCCTTCTTTCGCAGCTGACATTATTTGACAAACGTTTAATATAAGTGTACTCAATCACAGCTAACATTAATAATTATGGTAGATACAATATCTTATTTCCCTTTTATAAATTAACCATATTTTCAATTATTGCAATAATTTTATTACACGGTTATCAAACTGTCTGGCACGAGATTTCTGGGCGGCTGATTCTTCATTGTTGGCGATCTAATTTGCTTTCATTTCTCGTCCCATGTCTGTGTATCTTGTGATTGTAATTTAATATTAATATTATAGTAGGAGTGTTTTAGGAAAAAAAACTAATTATTATTATTTCTTAACGTAGACCGTTTTGTATTTTATATCATGCAAGGATGGAAATTTGAACCTAATTTATTTTCAGATGTACTGTATAGGCAAAAGCTACTGAAAGGTGTAGTTTCTTCTAAATGTAGAAGTAGGTAATTTAGAATTAAGAAACAGACGGGAAAGGCGTCTGATATGTGAAAAAACATATATAAATTCTACAAAACCAAAACCACAAGATGAAGCGGCGTTGCCTGTGAATCTAGAAGACGAGGCAGTGGAAGTCATATATCCCGGTCTCCGGTGATATTTTCGATGTTCAATGTGACATTTTGAAAGTCACAGGGGACCAACATTTTATTTCCATTTTTTCTCCGAAAAATGTCAGGAATCACTGGTTTAAAGTAAGTCAAGTACGTCCCTTAACACCCTGTGTATATTAAAATAAACTTTTGTTTCACCTCAGGGGAAGCTTATGGCGCAGACTACGCCAGTCAGTCGAAGAATACCATCATCACTGCCATGGTTGCCTGGATGGAGATGGAGTCCCTCCTGATGCCCTTCTGGAAATGGGAGCCTGTCAAATATCCCCCATGAACGGATTTTGCATATTTTTTTGGATTTATTATTATATACCTACTATATTTTTCATTTATTTTCTGTTTCATTCTACGTATGAATGCATTGTTATTTTGTCAGTATTTGTGCTATTTCAAAATATGGATAGTATTGCATTGCGCAACATTCTGAAATAAACGATCATTATTATATTTGTTTTATTAAAATAAAGTGTGGGTGTCGGTGCAGTTTTGTCATGGTTTTCTGCGACCTTGCACGACAGCTACTGCCGTGGTTAAAAAAGATTGTTGTTTAGTTGTACTAAATAACACAAAATAATTTAACAAATATATAAATAAATAAAAAAAACATTCTTTTATTTTTCGAGGTCAATATGAAAAGAACAAGATTACAGACATAATATAAATATGTCGTAAAACATTTACAAACATACACATAGAAGAACATATCAGTACAGCAAATAGTTAACATTATACATAAATTATTTATTGTTTTGGCACTTATTTTATTTTTTTACATCCAAATATTATATGGTTGTGGTAGCATCGGTCAACGCGTGATAAACTTTGTGAACAGTCAACCTGTTAAAATAAAGAAAATAAGATTAGCAAATTAAATATGCGTGTAAAAATAGTGTAGAATAAAAACATAAATATTTTCAAGTGAGTTTGTCAAATCAATGCCTTCAGGAGGCGAAACAGCTGCCATGCATAGTAATAGATACACTTAGTAAAATATTTTAAATCCTATTTGATTTAAAATAATTATATTAAAAATATGCAAGATATTATTTTTCCAATAATTATATTAGGATGACATGTATTTAATTACTACTTATTTACATTCTATAGAGTCATTGGAGGTTGTCCACTATTTACCCGCCCTGGTATAAGTAACATAAGGTCACTCCTTCAAGGCTCTCGCAAGGATGCAATTTTTTTTGTATAAGAACGATTCTACATTTAATATAACGAAGCTAGACCTCCAATGTCCGTGCATATGGTGTTAGGTAGCAGTATGCAAGTGCTTACAATATACACAAGACGGAAAGTAGTAGACTTATTGCAAGTAGTAGGCCTAGGATCAAAATCAAGGAGCTGTTGTTGAGACAACTGCTGTTTTTTTAGTTGCAGATATTCCGCTTTTATAGGCACACCATGATATTTCCTCGGTGTATGAAAATTTTGTAGCATGCTTGTACAACTTTGTTGAACAACGATTTTTTTATTGTCACTAAAATCTACTATTCCATGTAGAACTACAAATGCGTGCTTGCAATGTGCCAATACGCCAGCTACATACTCACATTAGCATGCCGTAAAGTGTTACAATTATAATGTAAATAGACAGCATAAGAAAGATGTTTCCTGTACTACGAAGCACACTTTCCTAAAATATCGGTTGTGCCATATTCATGTGCACTTCGAACACTCAGCACTCACATACTTACCGCTTTGTCGGTGTTCTTCAAACTTTCCCAGGAAACACTGCATTTATGAAGTTCTTCCCGCGTCTGTGCTGGAATATTGGAAGCCATGTTGATGTCTTGAAAATCTTCTGGCTTCGGCGTAACCATTTCCAAGACATCTTCGTCCGCAACGCCAGCAGGATTAAAATTATGATGTTTATCATAGTCTTCGAGTCTTAAATAAAACGCATTATGATAATAACTTTTAGTGATAAATTAGAAAAGAAATTATGGTAGGCAATACAAATAAGCAATAGTGGCGTATTTACTAACCTTTCTTCGAGAATAGTTTTTTTTACCAAAAGTTTTGGCATTACGTCCTTTCAACTCTTCCTTCAATTGGAAAATAGTCCACTGACGTATTTTTTGTGCATTTTACTTACAAATAGAGCAAACAGATTTGGCTAAACTCATAAATAAGCCAACTTTCGGAAAACAAATCGCAAAAAGCTATCGAAATGACAGATCATTGAAAGACGTCAGTCCATAGATTTGGTCCACAAATTAGATGACAGGAGGACCGGTAACGACCGTGCTGCCATCTCGTGGATATTTTGGAATTACTCAGAAAACGGCCCATTCACTGTGAAATCATAATACTCATATAAAAATTAATGTTACTTAATTTGTCCCTTATGCGGTACCTATAGAATTCATCCGATTGCAATGAAAATTTCGTAATTTGTCGTGTACATGCCCGTGATGGTTTTTGTATATAGTGCAAGTGAGCTCTAGCGTTATGAAATTATTTCCTATACCATTCACTCGATTTTGATGACACTTTTGGTAAGTTGTTAAGTGCACACCCTCGAATGTTTCAATTTAAAATTGTGAGCTCTGGCGTTATGGCGTTATAAAACGAAGGGGAAAGTGGAAAGGAAACGCAGGTTGGAGAGGGAAACACGGGAGGTGTGGTCCCGGGAAAGTGATACGCGTGACGAGGGGAAGGCGAGGAAGGTGGAAGGGGAACAACGCAAGAAGAAAAGGGTTGCGGGAGGGGAATGGGAGCACGTGGGAAAAGACACGCCATAGAGGAGCGACGGAGGTGTGGGGGAGGAGGGAGAAGCAGAGGTTAAGGATTGCAAAGGAGACATAGCAGCATTAAGGGAGAGCAGGGGTAAATTGGGAAATCCATGCGTCTCACCTCACACGGACAGCTGTGAGAAGTATGTGTATTTTAAATGGAGAAGGAGTCGGGGAAGCTATAAAGGGAACGCGAGAGTAAAAGATGGGGGGGGGGGGTGAGAAGGGGAAGGCGGGGAAGGTAGATAGGGAACGCGGGAAGGGAATGGGAATGCATGGGAAATGTGAGGGTTGACGAATTGGTACTGGACGAGGGAGGGGCAGATTGAGGGATAGCAAAGGAGACATAGTAAAATTGTAAAATCCATTATTGTCACACTGACAGCTGTATATGGCTTGATGCTCATGGGTCGTAAAACCTTATGATATTTTTCGTGTAACTACGAACCTGACAAAAAAACGAAAATATTCTGTATCCAAAAGGACTTCAATAAACAAAATTAAAACACAACCACTTTCTTTAAGTGGTATCAGCATGCCGGGTACAATCAATTAATACTTGCAAATTATTGAGAGTCGTAGCAGTATTCAAACTTAGGTACATAAGGATGTTCAAATCAGTAGACTGCAATAGAAAATGCGCAGTAGCCATAAATATGGAATGTCAAATTTGCTCAATTTATATTTCCTAGTTTCAAGTTGGCACCCAAGCAGGACAACTACGTTTCGTCTCTTTCCAACAATATACATGTGTTATTGTGTGCGAAAGAAACAGCAGTATAACATTGTTACATCTCTTCGTTCTGCTTTAGAAAAACACCAATCATATTTCGACGAATGGTTTTTAGATAAATAAATATGTATTAAAAATTACATGATCTTCCAAAGCAAGATAATTTGCACTTTGCGTCAGAAATATTAAATATTCATCGTCAGCGATCAAAACAAAAATATAATCGGGGTTTTTTAGCGTTTTTAATTGCTGAAATTATCTGTCAGTTGTTGGGTGTATTCGACGGTCGAAGTGTCAAGTGAAATCATAATAGATTCGTGTGACTAACAATAATTCTCAAATCTTATCAAAAACTAAGTATTTTATAAATAGCTAAATCTAAATACGCGTGTGCATAACATCAGAATGGACGGGTTACCCGTGACTCTGATTGTCAAGGCTCCAAATCAGCAAATTGAAGATCAAACCATTAAATGTGAACTAACATGGACCATCCAACAACTAAAAGGACATTTATCCGAAGTTTATCCTCTTAAACCTGTAAGTCGAAAGTTTAATCATCTATAAATCTATTGAATGTATTATTTCATGTATGACATGAGAATTTAGGTAAATTTTTGTTATTGGTGGCCACGGTTACTACGAATAATTTTTAGAAAAAAACTTTAGATTCGCCTTAATCACTATAAAAGGAAACTTTTTGCATCACGGCTAGAGGAAAAAAAAGCATTTTAATTTTCAATTGCGTAAAATTTTTCTTCACTTCACTTCGCGAACCGATACGCCGCCTGCCGCTGTCACTACTGTTATGTTGGTATCCCTGATACAAACAAGAGTATGCATACGACTGTAGCCGACTTCGTGGGATACATGAAAAGGCGCGTAATTGTGAAAAACGGAATAAATAATATAATGTAAACGAACCTCTAATCAGAATCACTTCAGAGTCTAGCTGAGGCACTGGAATCATGGAGGTTTGTGTAACATGGTTTGTGATACAAAAGAAAGTGCCCCCTTCGTAGCGCCTGCTCGCGTCAAGGCAAGAAAAACATCCCAGTTTTCAAGTTGTTTAGCGGCTACGCTAGGTTTGTGTAACATGGTTTGTGATACAAAAGAAAGTGCCCCCTTCGTAGCGCCTGCTCGCGTCAAGGCAAGAAAAACATCCCAGTTTTCAAGTTGTTTAGCGGCTACGCTAGGTTTGTGTAACATGGTTTGTGATACAAAAGAAAGTGCTCCCTTCGTAGCGCCTGCTCGCGTCAAGGCAAGAAAAACATCCCAGTTTTCAAGTTGTTTAGCGGCTACGCTAGGTTTGTGTAACATGGTTTGTGATACAAAAGAAAGTGCCCCCTTCGTAGCGCCTGCTCGCGTCAAGGCAAGAAAAACATCCCAGTTTTCAAGTAGTTTAGCGGCTACGCTAGGTTTGTGTAACATGGTTTGTGATACAAAAGTGAATGTATTTTTTTATAAAAAAAATACGATTTATTTGGGTTGATTTATCGAAATCCATCGTCAAATGGCGGTGCCACGGAAACATCTTACTCTCCCCTTATTTCCAGTATTCGCCAAACTAGTGCTCAAAACAGATTTTTAGGTAAAGCTTTTAACATAAAAAAATGAATGCAAAAAAACGTGCCTGAAGGTCTTTATTCATTTTACTGTATTTTATTTCCAGAATTTCGCCAAACTAGTACTTACCTAATTTGCATAGATTGCGTAGTAGTGTCATTTCTAGCTCCTCGTTATGTTGCGGTAATATATCGGGTATACCAACATAACAAAATGACAGCGGTAGGCGGCGGTTTAATGACATATCAGTTCGCGAAGTGAAGTGAAATTTTACGAAATTAAAAATTAAAATGCTTTTTTTTCCTCTAGCCGTGATGCAAAAAGTTTCCTTTTATAGTGATTAAGGCGAATCTAAAGTTTTTTTCTAAAAATTATTCGTAACAACCGTGGCCACCAATAACAAAAAATTACCAGAATTTATTATTATTATGACGGAAGTAGATGAAGGGAAAGAGTATGTAGACATGATACATTCAGGTGAACTTAATTGAAGTGGTTTTAAGATGTATGCTTGCGGATGAAGCAAGTAGTATGTAAGTATACAGAGAGAGGTGTGTGGCGTTCCATTCTCTCTATTCTTGACTGGGAATGTTCTCTTACCATTATTGGTATTCTTCTGTTTTTCTGACTCTTGACATGACATCACTCAAGTACATATTTGATTCACTCGATTGTGTTATGTCTTCCTCGGGTATATCAGACTTCTTGTAACGTTCACTTTTATGTCATATATTATATTTTAACTAGATTTGTATATGTGAACACCGCACAAGAGTCCCAACTGCTTCCAACCGCCTGGAGCCAGTGAGATAACCTGGCTATTTAGATTTGGTCACTAAACACGGCTAAAGCCATTTCAAACAACTTTTCAATGCTGAATGGTGGTTTACACCAGGGTGCTACTGAAAGTGTCTTCCACTCTGGAACATCCCGCAAGTATTGTTTATATTATTTTTAATTATATTAATTTATGAAATAACCCAATTCAGTGAAATAAAATTCAATTGCGCATGCCGGAATTTGAACCCGCAACCTTCAACCTTTTTTTTCGGAACTCAACATTGTTATTATCATACATATGCCTTAGGGATCTCATTTCTACAGCACTGTAAAACCACCCTTCTTTCATTGCGTTCTCTTGGAACAGTCAGCAACTTGGTTTCTTGTAAAATTGTGTCTGAATAATAATTAATATAATTATTTTGCAGTGGCGGTTCGTGACTCTTAAATGAGTTAGTGATAATATTGAAAAATACGACTTCATTGATTCTGTCCCAGCTTAGAAAATTTTAATTATTTGAAGATTTTTCATTTTGGTGGGGTTTTTTCCACACCAACATCTTTTTACATTTTACCAAAATGGTTACAACGAGTATATTCACTCTGGGTTAGCTGAAATCGTTACAGCCCCGCCAGAGATTTAACTGAAGATGTGCGGTAAGAAGCAAGAAGCAACTTAACTTTCTAGAATTCTAGAGATAACACATGATCTTATATCGGTCATCCCAACTTTGAAATTCCTTCCAGGGCATCTGCCTGGTGGAGTGAAAATTGACGAATAGCATCCCTCTCTCTAATTAGTAAGAGATGAAGCGATGCGGGAATGAGAAAGTATTTGAGATCAAAGAACTAATCCATATACGCTCGGAAATATGAGTAACAATTAGATGAAATGTTAGGACCTCCGCTAATGGAGAAACTGAAACCAAACTAAAACTGGCTGGTTGTTACAGTTTCCAACCAAATTTCTATCACAATGCTACTCAATTTTACGATTTCAGTCATTATCTCAGCTTGTTTAACTGTAGGCGAGGAACACTTCAGCTGTCAAATCAGTCAGCTGTCGCTGTCTTATTGGCGCTGGTGAATAAAAAATAAAATACTCAAACGCACGGCTAGTTGCGAGTGACTGTTTGCATTGCCGTTGACAACGGGTTTTTGAGAAGTTGTGAAGTGTGCGGACTATCACATTGACATACACAGGATAGTGAGTTGATTTGAAAACTGTTTTTTTTCAGTTGCCCGTGAGCGAAAGCACTTAGTGTTTTTTTCTTGAGAGCCTTGGATTAACAATGTAAAGCCCTCAACTCATGGAGAAACTGAAACCAAACTAATACTGGCGGGTTGCTATGGTTTCCAACTAAACATCTATCACGGCGCTACTTAGGCGATCCGCTCACTGAGGCAACTGAAAACTGTCATCTGGCAACTGTCTCTGTGTGACAATGTGATGGCCCGCACACTACACAATCACTCAACAACCCGTTGTCAATGGTAACACAAGTGGTGACTAGCTACTCACACTGCTGATTGCCGTGGCCGGCCGTTGCTGGTTGCGAGCTGTCAGCTGATTGTTCTTTGTCTATGGTTAAACAAGCTTTTTGACCAATCAAGACATAGAAACCAGCCAGTTTAAGTTTGGTTAGTTTAGCCTCGTCAGCGGAGCGCAACTGAGGCAACTGAAAACTCTCAACTGCCAACTGTCTTTGTATGACAATGTGATGGCCCGCACACTACACAATCACTCAACAACCCGTTGTCAATGGTAACACAAGTGGTGACTAGCTACTCACACTGCTGATTGCCGTGGCCGGCCGTTGCTGGTTGCGAGCTGTCAGCTGATTGTTCTTTGTCTATGGTTAAACAAGCTTTTTGACCAATCAAGACATAGAAACCAGCCAGTTTTAGTTTGGTTAGTTTAGCCTCGTCAGCGGAGCGCAACTGAGGCAACTGAAAACTCTCAACTGCCAACTGTCTTTGTATGACAATGTGATGGCCCGCACACTTCACAATCAGACAAAACCCCGTTGTCAATGGTAACGCAAGCGGTGACTCGCGACTGTCACTGCTGATTGCCCTGGCCGGCCGTTGCTAGTTGCCAGGTGTCAGCTGATTGTTCTTCGTCTATGGTTAAACAAGCTTTTTGATCAATCAAGACAGAGAAAACAGCCGGTTTTAGTTGGTTTTCAGTTGCCTCGTCAGCGGAGCGCCTAAATCTGGCGTACCCATGGCAACCAGGAACTGGCGCATCGCCGTCCGTGGCAACTAGCACGGCGAATTGCGAGTCACTGCTTGCATTGCCATTGACAATGGGTTTTTGAGAAGTCATGTAGTGTGCGGACCATCATATTTACATACACAGGATAGCGAATTGAGTTGCAAACTTGAATTTTTTCAGTTGTCCATGAGCGGAAGCAGTTACTCTAAATTTAATCATTCTTATTTGCATGACAGACTCAATGTAATGTGTATGGACATTGGACAGAAAGTATAATATTTTCAATATTGCTTGCAGAGATAAATGTGTCAAGCTGTATTATTTAAATTTTAAGTCAGGTAGGAACTTGAGGCAAAAAAAAAACTGCTGATTTTATAGGCCATTATTATTATTATTTTTTCTATGCATTCTTAAATTAATAATATTCAAATGTTTTCATTTTGAAAAGTGTGTTCTTTTGAGTAAATATTTCAATATTATGTTAGTCTTAAAATATGTCGTAAAAAATTACAATCAGCATTTAAATTAGCTATTTTATCAAAATCATGACATTTATAATCCACGATAAAACAAGCAGTGTTGAGTGAAATTATTTTTTAATTGTTTTACTTATTTAGTTAGCCAATATTGAATTCTACAAATAATAATTAATTTATTATTTCTGCAGGCAAAAGGAAAAATGGTTTGATTATGAGGTAATAGGTACATTTTGTAAGTTGCCTCTTAGTTAATAAATAATATAGATAATAAAAAAGGAAGATATATCATGGAAGCGTGCCGACTGTCATCCAGAGTGGAAGATACTCTTTCCCTGGTGAAAGCCCACCATATAGAATGGAAATTTGGTAATTATTGGATATAGATGGAAACGGTTAATACGCACTTTTTTTTAAAACACTCTTTTGATTCACCTTAATGACATTAAAAGACAACTATTTGCATTGGGGGCAGTGGAAAATATTTAATTTTAAATTTCAATTACGTAAAATTAAAATTAGCTTCGTCTTGAGAAATGTTGCCCATTTTGTAATAACTGTCACTTTGGTATGTTGGAATTCCTGATACATTTTTATATATAACGAGAGGCTAGAAGATTTTGAAGATACACGAAATCTGGTCGTATTAGGTAAGCACTAATTTAGGAACCGGAGTTTTGGAAATAAAATGAAGTAAAAATAACATGCTTTTTTCTTTAGTAATAATTTTTTTTTAAATAATACATTCACTTTTGTATCACAAACCATGGACGTTTTTCTTGCCTTAACGTGATCAGGCGCTGTAAAGGGGGCACTTTCTTTTGTATCACAAACCATGTTACACAAACCTAGCGTAGCCACTAAACTACTTGAAAACTGGGATGTTTTTCTTGCCTTGACGTGAGCAGGCGCTGTAAAGGGGGCACTTTCTTTTGTATCACAAACCATGTTACACAAACCTAGCGTAGCCGCTAAACTACTTGAAAACTGGGTTGTTTTTCTTGCCTTGACTCATGTGCAGCCGCTGTAAAGGGGGTACTTTCTTTTGTATCACAAACCATGTCACACAAACCTAGCGTAGCCGCTAAAATACTTGAAAACTGGGATGTTTTTCTTGCCTTGACGTGAGCAGGCGCTGTAAAGGGGGCACTTTCTTTTGTATCACAAACCATGTTACACAAACCTAGCGTAGCCGCTAAACTACTTGAAAACTGGGTTGTTTTTCTTGCCTTGACTCATGTGCAGGCGCTGTAAAGGGGGTACTTTCTTTTGTATCACAAACCATGTCACACAAACCTAGCGTAGCCGCTAAAATACTTGAAAACTGGGATGTTTTTCTTGCCTTGACGTGAGCAGGCGCTGTAAAGGGGGCACTTTCTTTTGTATCACAAACCATGTTACACAAACCTAGCGTAGCCACTAAACTACTTGAAAACTGGGATGTTTTTCTTGCCTTGACTCATGTGCAGGCGTTGTAAAGGGGGTACTTTCTTTTGTATCACAAACCATGTCACACAAACCTAGCGTAGCCGCTAAAATACTTGAAAACTGGGATGTTTTTCTTGCCTTGACTCATGTGCAGGCGTTGTAAAGGGGGTACTTTCTTTTGTATCACAAACCATGTCACACAAACCTAGCGTAGCCGCTAAAATACTTGAAAACTGGGATGTTTTTCTTGCCTTGACTCATGTGCAGGCGTTGTAAAGGGGGTACTTTCTTTTGTATCACAAACCATGTCACACAAACCTAGCGTAGCCGCTAAAATACTTGAAAACTGGGATGTTTTTCTTGCCTTGACTCATGTGCAGGCGTTGTAAAGGGGGTACTTTCTTTTGTATCACAAACCATGTCACACAAACCTAGCGTAGCCGCTAAAATACTTGAAAACTGGGATGCTTTTCTTGCCTTGACACGAGCAGGCGCTATATCATCACAGAAATAGTCATAAAAAAATTAAATTTTGGGGTAAGAAAAAATGCAAGCTAATAAATTTTAATCACAATGCATGCGTATTAGGTAGGTACTAATTAGGCGGAATGTTATTTTAACACTAAAAAAAAAAAAAAATCTTGCCGCTCGTTGTTTTTTGTATAGTATCAAGAATACTAACATAACAAAATGACATTTGACAAAAATTTTTGAAAATGTCGGTTACATTTCACAGAACGGAAGCTAATTTTAATTTTATGTAATTGAAATTTAAAATTAAATATTTTCCACTGCCCCCAATGCAAATAGTTGTCTTTTAATGTAATTAAGGCGAGTCAAAAGAGTTTTTCAAAAAAAAGTGCGTATTAACCGTTTCCATCTATATCCAATATTTACCGGAAATTTTGCTTGAATGCCTTTAGCTGTGTATGGTGACCAAATCTGAATAGGCAGGTACTTTCCAATCCTTTTTCCATACTCATTTCTCGCAATTTCCTTCAGTCCCACAAAATACCTTAAATTAGGGTTGACCGCTGTCAGAATTGACCGGGCAGTTGTGACTTTTGTGCGGTAAAGGTTTTGTTTAACCCGCCTGGGCGTTCTGAGAGTTTTTAACTTTAAATGATCTGTCAGATTCAAGATTTATTTAGAAATATTCCCAGTTGACAATAATTTTCCAATACATTAACCGTTTTTAACGTATTCCAAAATGAAATACTGTTATCAAAAGCTGATGAAAAGCTCATTCAGATTTTAATAATTTAAGCAATTAAAAATATTAAAATTTTAATTTAAAAAGTAAAGGAATTTTTTATGGTCGTTTTTTCTCTTACCGATTGTTTTTTTTTTGTGAACTGTAAAAATACCATTTTATTATGGGGTGAGGTTTGTCGGGGTCTTGTCGGCGGATGCACCTGCCCACCAATTACGTGGCAGGCCAGATTGGAAGAGACTGGTTGAGGGAGACCTATCCTAGACCTCTCCAGCCAGACCCTCGACCGATTGATTCGTTCCTCCGTCACTCCTAGACACACCGATCCCCAGATTCCTACCCACCCCTCATACCTTTTTCCTTCCCAACACATCCTCTCCTTTCTTTCCTAAAAACAACCCTCCACACAGCATCCTTAAAGGTGACTTAGGCCTTATTTAATTACACAAACGTTTTTATCTTACAAGGTTTTTCACTTCACTTTTTCATTTCATGTAAAAATATTTAATTAAAAATTTCTCAAACTTATACAAATCTTTTACAAACATGCAAGGAATGGTAGTCGATACTTTTTGGTATATATTAAAAATCATCCAACCTTGGTTAAGGAATTATCGGAAAAAGAACTTCTTAAGTAGTATTTTAAAAACACTATCATAGAAGTTACTGAAAAAACCTTACCCAAACCATGTTGTACCGTAGAAGTCTCTGAAAACCCTCTACCCAAAACCTAGTTCCCCTCAGCACAGATAACTTGTTGAGGAGGACTAAGAAAATATTATACATCTCATTTATTTTTATATCACAATGTTCGTCCGAGGT
Source organism: Limnephilus auricula (assembly GCA_951813805.1). NCBI lineage: Eukaryota > Metazoa > Arthropoda > Insecta > Trichoptera > Limnephilidae > Limnephilus > Limnephilus auricula. The sequence goes on from OX638406.1 coordinate 17,454,317, forward strand.
TAACTCCGAAACTACTTAACTGATTTTGATGAAATTTTACTTACTGTGTGTAATTTGGTCCTACTTAAAAGATAATATTGTTTTTTTCTCAATTATTGACTTCAATATTTATTATTGCGAATTAAATGTTTTTTATGGGACAATTATTTGAAATTATTTGTAAATTCCATAATTTTCTGCCAGATGATGGTGTGAGTTAATTTATTGGCACAACACTTGGTTTTATCTAGGTTAGGTAAACATCCAGCAGATTTCGTTGTGTTTCGTTAGCCACAGCAACGCTTGGGCGGGTCAGCTAGTCTTTATATATAAAAATCTCACGTCACAATGTTCGTCCAAGGTAAACTCCGGTAGTTTTGATGAAATTTGGCTTACTGTATGTAATTTGGTCCAACTTAAAATATAATATCGTTTTTATCTCAATTATTGACCTCAACGTTTTTTTAATGCGAATTAAATGTTTTTTATGGGACAATTATTTGAAGTTATTTGTAAGTTCCATAAGTTTCTAACAGATGGTGGTGTGAGTTAATTTATTGGCACAACACTATTGGTTATCTTGGTTAGTAAACCATCCAGTAGATGGCGTTGTGTTTCGTTTGTGTTAGTTTCATATATATCTTCCAAATGTGTAAAAATTATAACAAACTAATTAAATAATATATTTGTAAATAACACAAACGCTTTGTATTTAACCACGAATATTTATTATTTTGTACATCGAACGCTTTCTCTTCAACCAAGCTTCATCAAGATATAATAACAACTTAAATTATTAACTAACATCAGGATATAATAATAACTTAAGTCATTTATTAAGTTATTTACTTAAGTTATCGATGACACGGGGCTAGTTTATAAGCCACTAGCCGGCGAATTCACTATCTGCTAGTAAACTTCGTATTGTTCACAATCTGCTAGTTAACTTCGTATTGTTCACAATCTGCTAGTTAACTTCGTATTGTTCACAATCTGCTAGTAAACTTCGTATTGTTCACAATCTGCTAGTTAACTTCGTATTGTTCACAATCTGCTAGTTAACTTCGTATTGTTCACAATCTGCTAGTTAACTTCGTATTGTTCACAATCTGCTAGTTAACTTCGTATTGTTCACAATCTGCTAGTTAACTTCGTATTGTTCACAATCTGCTAGTTAACTAGTAAATATGATTACATTATATGGCCAATCCATCTTGCACGCCTTTCGGACAAGGTCATGACAAGAAGGCCTCTTGCATGCCATAATGGAGGGTATGACTAAGGGGACAAACTCTAGGGGACGCCCACGCCGAGAGTACCTGGAGGACCTGCTGGTGGACATGCTCTGCTCATCATATGCAGACTTCAAAAGAGCCGCAAGAGACAGAGAAGAATAGAGGAAATTGCTGCAAACCAATCCCAGGATTGAAACCAGAGAGACAGAGGTGATTACATTAGTGAATTCGCCGGCTAGTATCTTGTAAACTCGCTCAATGTAATCGAGGCTTTATGAAGCTTGGTTGAAGCGAAACCAGTCGATGTACAAAATAATAAATTTTTGTGGTTAATTACAAAGTGTTTGTTTTATTTCAAAATATAATGCCTAACCACAAAGTAATTGCTTCTTACGAATAAATAATATTATATGTTGTGTTTGCATTATCCACAGGCCGACATTAGTAATTGTGTTGGGTTCTTCAGGAATAATAGTACTACTCTAACTGCCCGACATCTGTCGGAACTTGACTTAAGCTTTTGAAGGCCAGCATAGGAAAAATATATTTTTTCATTTCGACGTAAGAAATTTAACATTTCTTACGAATCCAATATTTATAACATTTCTTTTGTGATATATTACAAAAATTACATGAAAATAATGTAGATAAAACGATCTTTCTGATAATACCTGAAATATATTCTTTCCACAACGAAGTTATATAAAAAACAATGAAAGAATATAGAGTTTCTAAACCAACTCTGTCCATATTTTTACACGGCGGCCATTTTGTCGGCCATCTTTTTTGCCCGCCGCGTCATCGACAATTTATTAAAATTATTCCGAGAGGTTAGACGCTATGTAGTATTTTGTTGCGTCGAGAACGAGAATGGCCCAAGCGATTCTGACCTTGTTCTTGATACAGTTTCTTTATACATAAGAGACAAAATCGCTTCCAAAAACCGGTGATCAAACGGCCAATTAGAGGTTAAACCTACCGAAATCTATCAAAAACAACTGAAAATATGTGTCACTCAAGGATACTAAAATATAAAACAAAATCAATTATTTAGAAGTATCTATGGTAAACTTTTAAATGTAAATATAAACTGTGGTTTTTTTCTACTTTCTAACACTACTTAAATTATGTTAGTTCACTTTACAATGGTAAGAACTTTGACACCTAATAACATGTTCTTAGGTGCCAAAGTCCTTTCCATGGTAAGATGTAGTTAGAACCCTATCCAACCAAGGTACGATTATAAACCTCAGTAAGGCAAAAGGATATAAAACGACTTTTATGAGTCCGTCTAAGTTTGTAGCGTAAAGTACACAAATATGGTATAATGCTATACCGTGTACTAAAATGTACAAAAATGTCCAAGGGCTTAAATAAATTATTTTATTTAAATTATTGCACATTATTTTTCCACTGTAAGGATTGAAAGAGTTTTTTTTTTACATTAGGTCCACACAGGAGGCCCTGAGGAAAATAATTTCCCTCAGGGCCTGTGTCATCTTTGGGGATTCTGTGTGGAGGGTGTTTTTAAGGAAAGGAAGGATAGGAAGTTCTGGGAATGAAAAAGGTATGAGGGTTGGGTAGGAATCTGGGGTTCAGTGTATCTAGATCATCTGCCGCCAAGACCTAGACAAACCTTACCCCATGAACCTAAGGCCTGAGGGGTTGAGAAGTTTTTCGGCCCCATTGTCGACTGTACGGCCCAATTTATCCCACATGTAAGGTTTTCCCTCTTAAGGCCTATTAACCAGCGGCCGGGAATTCAAATTTCAATTTGCGATCCTGCCCTTGCAATAGCACATAGCGGTTTCGATGAGAAAGATTGATTATTCTCCATACCAAATTTTTTAAACTAATAACTCAATATACATTGTATTTCATTCAAAATTTGCATTAAAATATACCTGCATTCAACTATGCAATAAAAATGCTCAAACGCGTGATGATTAATTTCTTAATATCGTGTGCTTCTTGTAAGTATTTTTTTAAGATAATTAATTATGATTTTTCGATAATGTAAGCAAAATAAGTGTGTAAAAAAAATATGAAATATTTTAGTTTGTAAGACCGCAAATTATTAGACAAACTTAGGTATTTTCGTCACAAAACACCTACTCAGATTTTTTTTAATGATTTTATTTGAACTAAAATTAAAATTCTGAAAAGTGGGTTTACCAGATAATGTATTGATTTATTTTACTGTATGATTTAAAATATTTTTAAAAAAAATTTAATATTTAAAGGCTTTTTTACAATAAATACACAATTTTTACATTTTATACAGTGGTAAAATAGTGGATAAGAATAGCTTTTCCTCACCATAAAGAGACAAGGCTCTTGTGTTTATGTATTGTATAATACAATTTTTCATTTGAAAAGTTAACAAATCTGCCAACGACCAACGGTATTATAACCTTTCTGTATTAAAAATAAACTCGATTTTTCAAAATTTTAAAAATTACTTTATCAGATGAAATAACAATCTTTAAAAATAAACTATGTTTTTTGGTAAGAAAGAGTCAATATGTCTAGAATTTGATTTAAAAAGGACAAATTTCCAGTATTCTCTGGTAACACCACTCAAGAAATTTTTTTCCATTCCCTTAGGAAAACTTCTTAAGAGGGTTTTACCAGAGAATACCGTAAATTAGTCCTTTTTAAATCAAATTCTCGACATATTGACACTTTTTATAAAAAAACAAATTGCTTTTGAAAGATTGTTATTTTATCTGGTTCACACAGTTTTAAAATTTTGAAAAACTAAGTTGATTTTTAATATTCTAAGTTCATACAGTTGGTCGTTGGCAGATTTGTTCAATTTTTAAACGATAGATTCTATTAAACAACACAAATTTCAAATCATATAATCATAAAACAAAATAAATCAATACATAATCTAGTAAACACAGCTTTCAGAATTTTAATTTTAGTGAAATTAAAATCATTAAAAAATAAATCTGAGAATGTGTTTTGTGACAAAAATACCTCAGTTTTTCTCTTTATTTGGTCTTGCAAACTAAAATATTTCAAATTATTTTACACACTTATTTTGTTTAGATATTATTAAAAATCATAAATACTTATGATCAAAAAATACTTACAGGAAGTACACAATAATTAATAATTTATCATCGACCGTTGTGAGCATTTTTATTGCTTACTTGAATGTAGGTATATGTTAAAGCAAGTTTTGAATGAAATAAATCAATATTAAATTTTTAAAAATTTTCGAAATAATCGATCATCCTTATTGGAACCTCCCTGTACAGTTGCAAGCATTTTAAAACTTTTATTCTCAGCCGCTGGTCAATCGAATTAAGAGGGTTTCACTGTAATTCAATTTGAATTTAATTGATTTTTGGCCAGTGTTTCTTAAACCAAGGGAATATCATATCTCTTCAACTATATCTCTGAACAGCACAGGTTTATAATATTCACACTATAAACTAAGACTAAAATACATCGGAGTTGACGAATATGCTTTGTTATCAGTGTCACTATCAGCGTAATACAAAACAAAATTATCCATTACATATATGTATTTGAATGTATATATGTATTGCATCAGAAATAATAATCACAGGTGCTTGTATTTGTGTATGAACAATAATAAAATGATTTGAAATTTCTACCATAATATGTCATTTTATACGTGGCTTCTGTGCAGTTGGTATTCAATCATTTATTGTATTCATTTATTAGTCAATTAAATGCCAGATGTTTTAGTTATTTATAAATTTTTTTGTACAAGTCTCGTCCACTGGGAATATCCCGGTATGTCTTTATTTATTATTCTTTCATCAATATTTTTGTGTGTCTTTTAGTCGACTTTATACACGGACAGACGTGAAGTTCACATCAGAAGATACTGTGTTATAAAGTGTCTTTTCTACCTACACACTACGTTATAAAAGATTTCTTCCTACGGCAGCAGAGGGGGTCAGTTGAATTCGGGAACGGCTGAAGGAATATCATTTCTTTGTCAACTTGATGGCTTACAGCGGCTTGAGCACGGCGCTCTGTGTATTTGAACCCCTCTCCTGTTTACGGCAGAGGGGGGACGCATAACTTTTTAAAATATCGCATCGCTAGTGGTTATGGAGAATAATGCCGAATAGCGAAGACCCGAACCGCGATTATAACACATCATCTTTTTGCGTGTGGCTGGTCTGTATGGGATTGTATGGCGAGCGCTTTTGTGTATCTTTTGAACTTCGCGTTTGTCCAAGGATAATTTATATAGCGTGAGAAAATCACCTCAAGGACGCAGATAAATTATTAAATTTATAATTTGTGTTTTGTATTTTACAACGCATGTCGTAAAAGATACACGTATTTTCCAAGAATCAAAAGAGAATTATAATTGCAGAAAAATGGCATATTTAAATGATTTATTGTCCTTTTTTGAGCATTTAAAATTTCCACTATTGATATATTTTTTTAAAATAAGTTTTTTGTGATTACCATGTAAAAGATATGTGAGGGGGGAGTACCTGAGATCACCAAACATGGCTAAAGCCATTTCAAGCAACATTTCAATTATCAATGGTGGTCCTTCACCAGGGCGATAATGAGAGTATCTTCCACTCTGGAACGTGCACATAAGAGGCTAGTCAGGGGAAGTGGATGGGGAAGATGAATGTTGGGTACCTAACTAATTGTATTTTTACAATTTTTTTTTTTAAATTATTATATTTTCATACCGTTAATAATTGAGTTATCTAAAAAAATAATAAAATTATCAACTGCTACCAATTTAATAGCTTTTTATATAGTCTTGTGCACACACATGTTTGATGGCAATACTATCTTGTTGTCAACAGAAATGACTAGTTGTTCATATTCAGGTATTCTTGCATTATTAGTTATAGCGTAATATTATTTTTTAATGCTTTTTTAGCTCTACGTATTTATATCTTTGCACGAACACTGGTATTTGTAACATTGATATAAATCAAGCCTTTTCAAGGGACTGGAATACACTTACTATGTAATCATTGATAACAACTATCAAAATATCAATTATCAAAAAATGTGAAACAGAAAACTCAAAAAATCAACCTGTAAAAACAGAGATTTTTTTACTATAATACATCTGTTTTCAATTTTCAATGTAACTGCGCCATCACTGAGGTGGCTAGTAGTCAATTCCAAAGATAATTTGTTTTGTTTGGTTTTGCCGAGGATTGAAACTTCCCCCCAGGGACTGGCTCTTATGCCTTGTTCTGACAGGGAGAGTATTTTAGTCGAGTAGCGAATATATTAGTAACTAAACGTGTCCGAACACCACAATTTTTGGTTTTTGCTTAGGTGAGTGACTTACGGGAAAAAAATTACACGTGTGAAGGCAGTCTAAGAGTGCGTATCTACCACTCTGGAATATCTAACTAACTGCAGGCTTATAAGATAATCTTCTTTAATGTTAGGCATCTTTTTGCCATTGTAAGCAAAAAATCAGCTACGAATTTATAAAAGTCACATTCTGATGTACAAGATCTTTCACCTATTTATAGTAAAAAATATCAGAATGTGACTTTTGCAATTTCTAGCTGCCTTTTTGCTTATGATGACATTCTTGCTCAGCAGAGCCAACTCCGTTATTATTGACGGGTCTTATGATTCTGTCTTGCACTGCCGTAAGCAGAAAAATTAATTTTATTTTAATTTTATTTGTTACAGAAAACAGGAGATCAAAAATTAATCTACTCCGGACAGCTTCTGACCGATTCTGTGGTGCTGAAAGATGTTCTGAGGCGCTATGAGGGTCAGGACATACACACCGTCCACCTGGTGTGCGCCATGCCTCAGATGAGCTACAAAACCAACAAGCCACCGCCGCCACCCAACATGAGCCCAGCGACCTCTTCGCAGACGGGAATATCCGCATCCACCGCAACCTCGCCACAAGCCACTGCCGAACCGAACATCACCAATGCCAACAGCCGGGAACGCAGAATGAGCGGAGATATTTCAAGTGGAGTCCGGCGAAGAACCGCCGGAAACAACACGCCCCCTTACCAAAACGACGACAACTATTGGAGACAGGAGAACGAGAGGAATGAACCTCGTCTGTACTTCCCACAGGACATGCAGTTTGTGCAGAGGGTTCAGGCGGATAACGGCGAAGGTCGGAACGTGTGGAGAAACACCGGGTACCAAGCGGGTCCGTATATTAACAACGGCCCCGTGAATAACTTTGCGCAAGTGCCCATGATGAACGATCCCGTTGCGTTTGCCGCGGCGCAGATGGCGTGGGTGCAGCACATCCAAGCTCAGTATATGCAGTTTTATACCCAAGCGTAAGTTGAAAAACTTTCTTCTTTGCACTCCTTAAAATTCACCAAAAAAAATGTAACAATTTTTTTTTAATTTCCACAGCAACACCAATTTTCCAACAGATTTTTTTTTTTTTTTAATGTTTCTTTATTCTTTGAATAGTAAATATATAACAATTGTGGAATTTATGGCCGCCATACTAGGCACATGCCCGTGTTATGGTGGCCGATTATAGTAGATTTAAATGTGAGTTTACTTTACTTTACCATTGTATTATATATAATTAGCTGACCCGGCAAACTTCGTACCGCCTCAGAATCAGTAATGTTGTGTTTAATTTATTAGCTGAAATAAATTAGGTTTTTATTACGTTAAAATAAATAGGTACCTACTCTAAGTTCAAAAAATTAAATTGAGCTGTTGACTAAGCACGAAATTTTCGGCGCACTACTCCATTGACAGTTCGAATTGATTCAAATTATATCGACCAACGCACATTATTTTAAAAAGCTGTTCCATACAAAATATATGAAAAATTAATTTTCTTCATAATTATTTTTCCTGTGATTTTTTCCGATGTTTTAATAGTTATTCTGTTAATCGGGACGGAGACAAATCCAACAAATCAAAGAAATCGGTTTAGCCGTTCTTGTGTTATAAATGGTGTAACTAACCCGACTTTGTTTTATATATTAAGATATGCAAGCCTGGGGTGTGTAAATAACCCCAAAAATAATGATTATTGAATCTACCTTGCGCGAACTAAAATATATTACAAAAATGGCAATCTGGTACAATTTCAATGGAAATCAGAAGACACTAACCTTGTATAATCGATCTCTGCAGCGTGGAAGGCCTTCCAGTAATTTCAATCCACTTTAAAATATCACCAGCACAGTTTTTGCAATTTTGAAATACGCACAAGTTCAGTTGTCAAGTTTACACAACCTCGGTGGAATTCACAATGATCCAAGTAATATTCAAACCAGAAATGATGTGACAGTTATTTCCACGTGTCACAATAATAAAGAAATAAATACATTTTATACAAAAGGACAACTTTTCTGTGATCCACTGTGGCCGATTATGGTAATTTAGAGATGTTTTAATTTTGTTGATTTCGTGCTATTCTTTTAGCTACTTAGTTATTTACCTCATATAAATAAAGTATAGCTGCACATCCTCCACAAAGATGGAGGATGTGCAGCAGATGTTAACCACAGAATAGGTGTGGGATGGAGTAAATTTAGATCCGTAACAGGAATCCTGTGTGACACAAAAATGCCTATAAAACTAAAAGGAAAGGTATACCAGACTATTGTTAGACCCGCGATAATGTATGGCTCCGAATGCTGGACCATGTACAACTCCTACACCAGGCAACTTGAATCAGCAGAAATGCGAATGCTTAGATGGTCGGCAGGAGTGTCACTAAAAGATAAAATTAAAAGTTCACGCATTCGTGGTAGCCTGGGTGTCACAGACATAAACAATAAGCTAGAGGAACGACAGTTGAGATGGTATGGTCACATAAAACGGAGACCACCAGACCACACAGTGAAGCAGGCAATGTCTATGGAGCTTCATCGACAGTCATCCAGAGGAAGACCAAAGAACTCCTGGATGACTCAATGCTCTAAAATTCTAAGTAGAAACGGCCTGGAAGAGAGCGATACCCAGAACCGAAGAAGCTACAACCTGAGAACGAGGAGAGCCGACCCCAACAGCCTACCTAGGCAATGAGTTGGGACAGTGCAAGGAAGAAGAAGAAGATATAAAGTATAGTCTGTGGAGGGATGATAGTGGGACTGCTTAGTAGTGGATAGCTGTCCTGCTCCCTCCTGTGTCTCAATGCACAGTTGACCTGTTACTGTACGGTAAGTGTGGCACCACCTTACAGGGGTCAGAATAGCATCTGAATAGCTACTCTGTATGCGGAATGCCTGAGGGTATCTATGCAGTTATGTCTGTCCAAAACAAAAGGAATAGTATTTCACAAAAGGGTAATTACTAAAGGCGGAATCAGACAGTTCACTAATTGTTCATTTCTGTATTTCATTCGGCCTATTTTACTCGGAATGATACGTCTGAACATGAAATGAAACAAAAGTGAAACGAAGTTGGGAACATTCGCTCGAGTAACCATAGAGTAAACCTTCACTCGAGTGAACCGTCTGATTCCAGCCTTAGGTGCTGTATCATCAGATGAATTGCTTCCTTCTGCGGTTTAGATACTTGCATGGTTTATGTATTACCATAGGTGCACGATATTAGAGTTTTGTAACGATTCATTTACACTCACGATACGGTCAATTGATGAGTCGCATAGTTTAGAATATAACATATACCAAAACGATAATAGCGGCGAGAATCTGATTAATGACTTGAAAACAATTGGAATAACACTTGCATGCGGTGCAATGTGATGATGGGAATCACTTGCACGCGGAGCGAAATGTCATGATTTGACTTCTGATGTTTCTAGATGGACGGCGGCGATCGTAGATCCCAGTAGGTCGGTAAGTCGCAGGTACCAAAATGTGCAAATTCATAGTAATTCTGAATTCTGCCAATTCCACTGGCTCAACAGAACAAACCCCACAAAATATCATTCGGCGTTACGAAACACATACTGAACTATGAATAAATACACAAAATGTCAGCTTCATTCAAAACAATAACTGCATTATTAAATGTACATTTTCATTTTCATTTTAGGATGCAGACAGCTACATCCATGAATCCATCCTTAGACAATGTACAGGTAAAGCAATATCCTTATTATTAAATTGTGCATGTCATTTTTTATGAAGTCATTTGAAATGTTTTCCACACATTTTGTTCTTACATAAAACTTCAACACTCCTGACTGACTGACTGACAGTGGTTCCTGAAAGAGGAAGACGGCACATGTTACAGTTAAATGTGGTGGCTGTGATGTCTCGTCCCTACAGACAGGCAGACAATCTAAAGCATGTTATAGCAAGTCGGTGTATAGATATAACTTTTCTTCTTTCCCTTGACCTATTGGCTAGTACAGGCCTCCTCGTCGTGTGCTACTTCGGCAGCCTCCGGCGTTGCTTGCCGTCCTCTGAACGTCTCCCCTCTTTTTTTTTACATTAGCTCCACACAGGAGGCCCTGAGGAATATAGTTCTCCTCAGGGCCCATGTCATCTTTGGGGATGGCTGTGTGGAAGGTCTTTTGAAGAAAGGAAGTAAATTATGGAAAAGGTATCGTTGTCTTCTGGAATTATGAATGTTTGAATCCATCCCTCTTACTGTGGTGCAAGGCGATGTTCAAGGTCATAAAGTCTCCCTCAACCAGTCTCCTGATTATGAGCAGATGCACCTGGAAAAACCTCACCCCATAAATCTAGGCACCCCTGCTAAGTAACCAAACGTCGCGAACCACTAGGGGCGACCTATGGCAGAAGTCTTGGTTATCATAATAAATGGTTCCTGGGGCAAAGATACCCACCTCTCAAATTGTAGAATCACACTATTTTCTGTGGAGGTCGGAATTCTGGCATTCTTAATTCTTAATAAGTGAACAAGCCACCTGAATCGCAACTTTTGTGTATGAAGAATAGCAATGGATATTAGCCCATCTCGAATCGTCGAGCTTCTTGTTCAATTCCATTTTGTAACTACTCTTCAATGGTAACCCCAATTAGGGTATGTTAGAGGTGGAGAGAAAGAAGTTTAAGTACCTGGCTATTCTGATCAGGTCACAAAAGACAGCCAGAACAATGTTTGAATTCGATGCTGTAAGTATCTACCACTCATTCTAACAGTTTAATAATTTTTCCAGCCCCAGCAACAGATCCTGAACCAAGAACTCCCGGCTGATGACGCCCCTGCAGCACCCGAGGAACCCCCACATCGAGAGGTAATTTTATTTATTCTTTTCAAAATGGCCATATGCTTATAAAATAACTATTGTTGCCCTCTGTTGGTAAAAACTCAAAAACTTTAGGTTCGGTGCTTAGCTAAAACCTACCGTCAGTTACGATAATTAATTACCTTTTGATCAAACAGATTTCTCAGTCGGTAATAAGATACATTGTTCATTTATTCCAACATGTTGACAGTTATTTTTTGCTCGTTTGTTAGTTTTTCCATGTCGAGATGTAATTTTATTTATTCTGTTCAAAATAGCAATATGCTTATAAAATAACTATTGTTGCCCTCTGTTGGTAAAAACTCAAAACTTTAGGTTTGGTGCTTAGCTAAAACCTATCGTTAGTTACGATAATTGATTACTTTTTGATCAAATAAATTTCATATTATGTATGAAATTGTATGAAAAACAAGGTCAGAATCGCTTGGGCCATTCTCGTTCTTGATGTAACAAAATACTGGATAGCGTCTAGCCTCTCCGAATAATTCAAATTAAATCACGATGACGTGCCGGGCATCAAAGATGGCCGACAAAATGGCCGCCGGTTGATAATATAGACGGGGTCATATTCGAAGTCTATATTTTTTCATTGTTTTTGATGTAAATCCATTGTGGAAAGCATAGCTTTGAGTCATTATTAGGAAGATTGTTTTATCTACATTATTTTCATGTAATTTTTGTAATATATCACAAAAGAAATGTTATAAAAATTGAGTTCGTAAGAAAGGTGAGAAATGTTAAATATTTTACATCGTATTGAAAAAATATATTTTTCCTACGCTCGCTTTCAAAAGGTTAACGTTAACGTCTGTCGTACACACTCACTCCACGCACTTGATACAAATGGAAGTGATGCCATCTATAATATTCAAATAGAACTATTGAAGTTTTCATACTATGGTTTTCCCACGGAACCTTTTTTACCTGCTAATTTAAATGATTACAACGCCCTCTATTTGTTTCCACTATTATTTTATCAGGTGGAGTATTTTTGTTAATGTTGTATATGTTGGCAGATTCGCCCGGCGAACCAGCTGTTCCACGAACTGGACTGGGACTGGCTAGACTGGTTCTACATGGCCAGCCGCATCTGCGTCATGTTCGCCATCATATACTTCTACTCTTCGCCACTGCGCTTCATCATTGTGCTGCTCACTGCCTTCCTCATCTACCTGTGAGTGTATTGGATCATTTATTACGTTGCATAACAGTCTATTTTTATGATTTCAATGTTAGACAAATGGTTTTTATACATTGTTATAAAACTGTAAATTATCATATTTAAAATGTTGTATAACATTAAATAGATAGGTACCTAATATACTTTATTACATAATACATACTTTGGAATAAACAATATACATGGTGTCCTATTTTATTTTTTTGACAGTGAAATAAATAATAATGATTATTTTTAATTGTTAAATTAATGTTTTTAAGACAAGATTTTTTTTATGCATAGCACAAAGGGTAACAATTATTATAAGCAATAATTATTAGCCTGAAACACTCATCCATCCACTCATATTGAAAAAACCTCAGAGAAAAGATACATGTCGCCGACGGGACTCGAACCCGCACTCCTTTGATTGCCGGTCAAATAATAATGCTTAAAAGTTTCCATAGCTCATGAAATGACGTTTCTAGCTAAAAAGAATCAAGTAAAATAATATTATATTCAGCTAATCCTTTGTGAAAACTTTACTGAGACTGTTAAATGTTATTCCAGATATCAGATAAGATACTTCCAGGCGTTAGTGCAGAACAACAATGCGGAAAATGCCAACAATAACAACGCCGTTCCCGCCAATAACAATAACGGCGAACAGCCACCCAATGAAGCCAACGCCGAGGAAAACCCGGATGTCGTGGCAGCGGAAATCCCCGCCAACACCAATAACCAGGTCAACGAAATCATTCAGGAAAACCACCAACCCTCGTATCTCGCTATTACCTGGACGGTTATTACCTCATTCTTGACTTCGCTCTTGCCCGATGCTCCAAACGCTATATAAAATAACGAATCGTTGAACTTCAGAGCTGAAATATCCAAAGAAAAACAAATTGCCGCTTGAGAATATTTGGCAGTTGTATCATATTGTGATTGTTGTGTACACACATGAGTCATTCTTCATTGTTGTGGCGATTGATGAAAATTTATCTGATTTTTTTGGGCAATTGAAAGAATTATTGTCAAAATTTATCCCAGTTTATCAATGATTGATATGAATTAATTGATGATTGATAGAAATTTATCTTAATTGTTAATTTTTCTCAATTTATTAACTAACATTCACTGGAAATTCACATCAGTTTATTGATGATGATTGATGAAATTTACCTGAATTTATTAATGATTGAATTAAATTCATTTTAGTTTATTGGTGATTGCTAGAAATTTACATGAATCTATTTATGTTTGATTAAAATTAATTTCAGTTTATTGGTGATTGATGGAAATTTACCTGAATCTATTTATCATTGAATTAAATTCATTTTAGTTTATTGATGATTGATGGAAATTTACCAGAATCTGTTGATGATTGATTAAAATTAATTTCAGTTTATTGGTGATTGATGGAAATTTACCTGAATTTATTTATGATTGATTTAAATTAATTTCAGTTTATTGATTGATGGAAATTTACCTGAATCTATTTACGACTGATTTAAATTAATTTCAGTTTATTGGTGATTGATGGAAATTTACCTGAATCCAATTATGATTGATTAAAATTAATTTCAGTTTATCGGTGATTGATGGAAATTTGCCTGAATTTATTTATGATTGATTAAAATTCACTTCGGTTTATTGGTGATTGAAGGAAATTCACCTGAATCTATTTATGATTAAAATTAATTTCAGTTTATTGGTGATTGATGGAAATTTACCAGAATCTGTTGATTGATTAAAATTAATTTCAGTTTATTGGTGATTGATGAAAATTTACCTGAATCTATTTATGATTGATTAAAATTAATTTCAGTTTATTGGTGATTGTTGGAAATTTACCGGAATCTGTTTTAAAATTAATTTCAGTTTGTTGATAATTGATGGAAATTTACCATAATCTGTTGATGATTGATTAAAATTAATTTCAGTTTATTGGTAATCGATGGAAAATAAACATGAATCTGTTGATTGATAGTTGACAAATTTTTTTGGTGATTTTGGAAATTTATCTGTATTTATTGCCGATCATTAGGAGTTAATCTGATTTTTTTTAAACAGATGAGGGGGGTTCTTCCTTATTTAGTCACGATGGTTTGAAAATAAATTATCTTAATTTATTGATGGAATAATATCATTGTTAATAATAATGACATTTGAATGATTTGTAAAGCATTGTTTTTGTTAAAAAATCACCTCAAGGATAATGATCAATGAATTGTCATATTTTTCTGTACAAAAAAGTTTAGGAAAAAAAAAATTGTAAAAGCATCGCTTACTCTCTGCTTCACCTTAGCAGTCGATAATAAGCGAGCATTCTTCTTCTGCACCAGCCAGTTTTTAATATTATCCGATATCCACTTAAAGGCAGCTGCTCGTGCTCATACCGTCTCGTTTGTATTTCTCTCAAGAGCTTCAATTACACCTGATATTAATCATTTCACTTATCAGTTTACATATAAATTAGTTTCTGGTAATTCAATCTATTTTACTGACCCAAATTGGCCTATTAAACATTATTGCAGTTTTTGATCTTACATATTGCATCCCACACTCAAAATTTCATGAAAATCTATGCTTGAGGTGTTTGTAAATCCTCATAACAACGAATCTCAGCCCTTTCCAGCTTTTAATCAAATTGTAATCAGTTGCTTGTAAAGCTAGTCAGCTTATCAAAATTGATCAAAAACTAAAACAGGTAAAGTAATGGAGTTTAAAACACAAAGAAAAAAATCCTACTCAAGTTTTTCAAAAAATTCTACTTATTAATTTTCGTAAAAATCTTAACTTGATAAAATTTGGTTATGTTGGTTCTTTCACAGAATTTGAACAATTCATGGAATTTCAAAGTTAATTTTCAAGTTCTGTAAAGATTATATTCAAGTTCTGTTATTACACTGAAACTATTTTAAGAAATTTTCCAAGGGACCGGAAAAACTTCAAGCGATTATATTTGGGACAAGTTGGGCCATTCAGTCTTCAACGGACTGAAAAAACCCAAACTTAAGCATGAAACTTCTTAAGGCTTAATTCAGATTTTCTTCCGATTTATAACATACAGTGAAACCCTCTTAAGAAGTTCTCGCTTAAGATGTTTTCCTGCTTAAGAAGATTGATTTCTTCGGTCCCTTGAAGACCAAATGGCCCAATTTTTTCCATTTATAAGTTGTTTTTTCCGGTCCCTTGGAAAACTTCTTAAGAGGGTTTCACTGTAATATGTCCTTTGAACACTTTACGTTCTAAAAAAAATATTTATTATTTTTGAAGATACTATCTGAAGATTTGTAGAGCCGAAACGTTAATTACATAAAATTCGCTTGATAGAAAAAAATCGCAAAGTATGCTCTGAAAATTATTATTTGTTTCTATTATTTTACAAGTTATATGTATGAAAAAATCACAGGGTTTCTTTAAATGCTACTTGAGGTGTTGAAGATAGATTTTTGCTCTATTGTAAACGTGTCGTGTTTTATTAACTTGTTGAAAGCCAGCATACAAAAAATATATTTTTTTCAATACAACGTAAAATATTTGACTTTTCTTACGAATTCAATTTTTATAACATTTCTTTTGTGATATAATACAAAAATTACATCAAAATAATGTAGATAAAACTAACTTTCTAATAATCACTCAAATCTATGCTTTCCACAATGGATTTATATATAAAAAAAAAACAATGAATATGAATGCTGTCATAGACTTCGAATATGACAGCATTCATATTATCAAGCGGCAGCCATTTTTCTACCATCATTGGTGCCCGGCGTGTCATTAGCAATTAATATGAATTATTCGGGATGGCTAAATGCTATCCAGTAATTCGTAATGTCAAGAACGAGAATGGCCCAAGCGATTCTGACCTTGTTCTTCATACAATTTCTTTATACATAAGGGACAAAATTGCTTCAAAAATCCGGACCCGCCGGGGGGACTGCGGCCTACAAGAGAGGGTTTCACTGTATAACATTATTGGCCAGGTGTTTTACAAAACGGAAATAATAACAGAACTTGAAAATTGACTTTGAAATTTAGTGAAATCTTCAAAATCATCTATCCTAAAAGTTTTCATTTAAGGCTTGCATTGAGATGTTGGGTTTTCATAAATTTGACATTTTTGTCTTTTGAGTGTGTTGAAATTGAAAAGATTCGATGGTTTTTAAAAACACTTATATTTGTACGCAGTACAAAGAACCCTTATTTAATGAATATATTTATACTATGTCCTTGCAATTTGTACAAATCATTTATGTATATCCTTTTGCTTTTAAAGTAAAAAATTGATTTTGTAAATATTACTAAATGTTTTTTTTTCTTCTTTCTAGTTGTTATACATATTTAGAAGTTAAATATAATACATATTATTATTCAGATTTTATTTTAAGGCAATTATTAGTTTAGAATTTAAAATGAATCTATTGTTACTATTTTAGAGATCTATTTGAGAAATTTCAGTTTTATTTTAAACTTGTAAATCAAATTCAAGATGTTATATTTTAGCTTGTGTAAATTGAAACAACTATACATTGAAACCCTCTTAAGAAGTTCTTGCTTAAAATGTTTTCCTGCTTAAGAAGTTTGGTTTTTTCGGTCCCTTGAAGACCAAATGGCCCAATTTATTCCACTTATAAGGTTTTCCCGCCTAAGAAGTTTTTTTTTTCGGTCCCTTGGAAAACTTCTTAAGAGGGTTTCACTGTACATACACGGTGAAACTCCTAATACAAAAGGGAAACTAGTGAATGTGGCATAAATTTTAATGAGCTTTCTTTTAAAGTAAATTGAGTCTGAAGTTGGAATCGGTCAAATTAGACAAAAATCGGTCACTAGGGGGTTAATGTCAGCTGTTTAACGTCTTTTAAAATGCGTAGAAGCGTAGACTTGGTTCCAAAATTATTCTGAAAAAAAAAAGAAGTTTTATTTGGGTTCTCTATGTGATACAGATTCACCAGTTTCCCACTTGTACTATGAGTTTCCAAACACCATGTATTAATTAACTGTATGTAAATAAGGTCCACAAGTTTGTTTCCTCCACCTATATTTCCTTCTGTTATATTTTTTCATTGTATTTACACAACTAAACTATTGCCAAAATGATATTACACATTTAGTTTGAAAAAATTAAAAACCTCCTAGTGAGAAAATCACTTAAATTAAATGGTAACAAGATCATCCCTATGAACAGCCTTCCATATTAGTGGTCAAATTGACGTAAAAGTATTGTGCAAAATAGAGACACCAAAAAGTGTAAAATTTATCCCCCAGGCTTCGGCGTATTTTGTCAGAAGGTGAAAATATTTCCTCTGCAATAAAATCGAAATATTTCTGAATGTGTCCGAAAACTAAAACTGTTTTTGAAAGGTGATAAAATACGCTTTAAAATTTTATAATTCAAAATAAACATGTGATTAATGAAATATAAACAATATGAATACAAATATAAAAAAAGGTTTTAAAAATTGCTTACCTTACATTTTTTCTAACTAAAATTATTGATAATGAAAAAAACATATTTTATTAGATAAATGCATCATAAACATTATTGTCATCTCGCTTCTCTGGCGTTTCATGTAAAAATAAATAATAAAAAATTCCTAAAGTTTCATTATTTTTATTTAAAAAATTGCTGTTGGAAACTTTGGTTTCACAATGGTGAAATTATCATGTGGTAAAATTTTTGATTTGAATATAAAGCATATTTCTCTTTCTAACACTGTTTAGATCATATTTGTAACCATGATAGTAAGGGAGACACAACATTTCTGTAGACCTATATAAATTGTTCCCAAAAGCGAACAAACGAGCCTGGGGGGTGAACCTAAAAATTTGGTGATTGCCTTTGGCTGCGTAAAACACCTTAATGTTAATAACTAAAATATTTGCAGAAATAAACTTCTGTGGTCGTTGGGTAAAAGTGTTGGCTTACCTTTTGCTTCTATATTATTCTCGGCTTACCTATTGCTTCCTGCGGGGCTGGGAAAATTCTACCGTCTCTTATAAAATCTGAGTTTCAGGACTCTGTTACTCCATTGCAAATGTTTTGTCCTGAACACACAATCCTATTGAGTCATGCTGAAAGGTTTTTAAGGCATTAAGTCTAGAGCATATACAGTGAAACCCTCTTAAGAAGTTTTCCAAGGGACCGGGAAAAAAATAACTTCATAAGCGGGAAAACCTTATAAGCAGGATAAATTGAGCCATTTGGTCTTCATGGGACCAAAAAAAACAAACTTCTTAAGCAGGAAAACTTCTTATGAGGGTTTCACTGTACATATAGTGAAACCCTCTTAAGAGGTTCGTTTTTTGGTCCCTTGAAGACTGAATGCCACAATTTATATCTTCTAATCACTCAAGCGCTTTTTGCCACATTATGGCACTATTTCCAAAACCTCGGATTGCTTTGTTGCCAAAATGTGGCAAATTTAAAAAAAAAATTTTTTTATTAAAACGACTAATATAATATATTGTACATTCAAAATATAACAAAATAAATATTCTCTAGATTCTTTAAAATGTTTTAAGGTTAAAGATTTAATAATATATTTTTATATAAATTCTACAAATATGTGACAATAGACAAAAGATACGGGAATTCATTGGCTACATATGACTATAATCAGTTTGTATGTCTCCATATTCAAATTCGGAGGTATGATTTTTTTTAATGTGGGCGGAAAAATTTCCTTTAGCAATCTGAGAAAAAATACAGTGGTGCCTCACACAACGAACTTAATTCGTTCCAGGAGCAAGTTCGTTATGCGAAAAGTTCGTTATGTGAAACGCGTTTTCCCATAACAATACATGTTAAAAAAAATAATTCGTTCTGTAGCATAAAATATGGTAAGATGACATAAAAAAAAGATAAATTTTTTGTTATTATTTTTATTTAGATACATCTAAAAACATAATGAAAAATCACACATTTTTTAATTTTAAGAAATAATCGAATCTTGCACATCTTCATCCATTTTCCGCTTTTTGGCCGATGGTGCAGTGAAAAACCTGTCCAAAGTCGTTTGTTTCTCTCTTTTCTTCAACATCTGCCGGAAATAACGGACAAGAGTATCGGAGTACAGGTCGTTGATCCTGTTTGCTTCAGCGGAATCCGGATAGTGGGCATGCGATACGTGCGTAAGTTAAGCATACTACGCAGTGACTAACGAGTCTAAAGACTGCCTGCGCGGGAGGATGCAATTAATCGGCAGTGATCGTAGAAGATCGGGCGACTTCGTTGTAATGATGAACGATTGCTGCGACACGTGCGTAAGTTAAGCGTACTGCTCAGTGACTAACGACTGCCTGCGCGGAAGGATGCAATAAATCGGCAGTGATCGTGTGAAGTGGGCGACTTCGTTGTGTGAAGCGAAGTTCGTTGTGTGAAGCGAAGTTCGTTGTATGAATCGTGAAATGAACGAAAAGGAAGTTCGTTGTGTGCAGCGTTCGCTGTGCGAGGCGTTCGTTATGCGAGGCACCACTGTATTTTAATTGCTCTGTCGCTCCAGTGGATAAGGTCCCTTGAAAAACTTTTTAAGAGAGTTTCAATTGTGTTCTTTATGAATTTTCTTTGACTTTCCTGACTGATGTAGTTTTTACCTTATGACCATAGAAATGTTTTTCATACACCAAGGAAAGTGAATATGTATTATAAAAAATAAATTAATAGGTACATACTATGATTTTTATACACTTCTAATATAATATATCCTGCAGAGGGAACGGGTTCAATTATATTCATTATTATATACCTGCCTAGGAAAGGTTTCCGCCATACTTGTGTTTACATAATTGAATAAAATAATTTATACTATTTTGGGTTTTCAATAATTTATTATTCTTTGTTAAAAAAACATTGTTTACAAGATTCATTTTCACCAAATAGAATTAATACATATACGGTTAATTTTATTCAGGATTTAAAATATAAAACCTACATACATTGCATAGTTAGTTTCGGTAACACGAATATGATAAAATAATAGGTAGGGTTAGGTCTCTTATTTTTCTTCAATGTTCTGTTTTGTCATGAAACCATTAGTTTCGGTTGGTGACCAAAGGCTAAATTTCAAAATACAATTGTATTTATTGAGGATTAACGGCACAACTACTATTTACATCCATGATAGTATATACATACAGTCTTTGAACAAATAATATACAATATAGAAAAAAAAGAAAAATGGTAAGTTTGATTAACCCAAGTAAAAAAAATTAAAGAATATACATTGGTACAAAGTATATGCAATCAATGAAGAGAAAAACAAAAGAATATACATTGGTACAAAGTATATGCAATCAATGAAGAGAAAAACAAAAGAATATACATTGGTACAAAGTATATGAAATCAATGAAGAAAAAACAAAAGAATATACATTGGTACAAAGTACATGAAATCAATGAAGAGATAAGCAAGAGAATGTACATTGCTACATAATATAATATGAAATCAATGAAGAGAAAAACAAAAAATATACATTGGTACAAAGTATAATATAATCAATGAAGAAAAAAAAACAAAAAAATATACATTGGTACAAAGTAGGTATATGAAATCACTAAAGAAAAAAACAAAAACCTGTTATGCAGTGATTTTGTCAAAATATGCACTCCTAAAGTCAAGTTTACATAGTTACATAGTACAGCTTTATACTTCACTAGAGGCAAATTAAAAACATCTGTTACATTAGCAATAGAGTTTTTAATACCAACTTGATGTTGTTACAGAAATCGTCACAATAGGCAAGTTTAAGTTGTGAAAAGTGGCATGCTTCCCCGCCCACGCCTTTCTCTGTCGCACATGTGTTTTTACACATCTTTCTCTTTTTCTTACAATTGTTGTAAAGTCAGTAAAATGGCTGTTTAATTTATAGCAAAATTATAGCCTGAAAGCGTAATATAATTGAATCACAAAGATGCTTAGTCCACAAATTAAAATTTTCGTTTTATTTTTTTCTTTAGACTATCATTTGATACAAAAACATTGTCTGGCATTCACATCTGTGGTACAAAATTAAATTGATGAAAAATCAGTTTTTTAAAACAATCTAAGTCCTGGACTAAGGTTCTAAGAAACCATCGGCTCTCATTTTTACAATGAAATAATCAACTGGGAAACAACAGAAGGCAAAAACATTAATTATAAAAAAAAAAATTTTGCTTGATTATTATTTTTTTTTATTTTTATGTATTGATTTCCATTTACACGTATTTTTTTTGTTTTTCTGAAAAAACTAGACACTTTTCTTTTATTATCTCAAAATGTGATTTATGGACTTAAGTAGGTATCTTTTAATAATCAGTGATTCAATTGTCACAATAATACATAACTGGGAACCTTGATCTATTCAATAGATTCTATTGGTATACATGAAAGTAAATCAACATTATCAGGGCTATCCAATATAAAAATTTAAGATCAAAATAATTTCCTTTTGTCTTTTAACTTCCAACAATTTCAAAGAAATGTTGGTAAAATAAAAAATTAATTTATTATTTTTATAGTAAAAAAAAATGTTGGAAGTCTATTTATTTATGAAGATTTTGAAGAGAGCCACACATTCAACTACAATATTAACACCAGCCACCGTGAAGAATACATAAATACATATACATCCTGCAACATGTTTACAGTCTACATTGCTTAACCCATGGAGCCCACAAGCATGTTTGTGCCCGAGCACAAGATCTCGAGCACCAACCTGTAGAGACCAGAACTGCATTTGCAGTATCCAATATACATGCCTGATGAAATCACCGAAGTATCAATCACCAGATGAGGAGGGACTCGAAAATTTCATTCTGAATGCTTTTGGTTGCGGAAATAATTCAGAATATGAAATTTATTTTTTGTATTTCTTGGGCAAACTATGTAACAATTTTGTTTTGAAGAGTTTTATTCACAATTTACATTTGTTACTTAATTTTATTTTGTGTTATGTAACAAATTTACGTTGTGAATGAACAAAATGAAATACAAAACAAATGAAAATTATTGACTATTTTAATGATGAATTTTTGACTTTGTTGAGCAGATATTGATTATTACCTTAAAACAGGAAAACAACTCAATATGACAGTTCGTGATAAAAAGAAACTTTTTAGAATGATTCTTTAACTAATCAGAACAAGTTGTGGAAAGTTCAACGGGTTAATGACGCTGTGCGGAGGATGTGCCTCAGCCTTGAACGAGTCACTGGGACATTTTCGATAGACGAAAAGATGGAAATCTACCAAAGACCTTCCACTCCACTCTTGAACAGGGAGTTAGGTCTGTAGCCCAGTGTTAACTACAGCACTAACTTTGCCACCAATCATCTAACAGATGCTTATATTTTGATAGGTATTTAACGACACTCGGCGTTCTCACCAAATAAATGAAATTGGTTAGCATGGAACAGGGACCATCATGACTAAAGGCGGCGGTCCGCACGGCCAGTTCGCGTGAGCGACCGAGACCGGAGACTGTCTCCGCCCCGGACCAGTAATGTCTCGCGCCGCACTTGAGAAACACGCGTGTTTCTTGTAAAAAATAGAGAAGTAGAACTGTAGAACGGATCATACAGCAACCTCCGATACACAATTAGACTCCCACAGAGACAAAAATTTAAAGAACAATGTTTGGATAAACATAGCGGAAAGCATAAATAAAACAGGTGAGTTATTTTTAATTGATGTATCTTGCATATGTATCTTGAGGAAGGCACCTGCTCAGAACCTTGTCCGAAAGGCGTGCAAGATGGATCGGTCATATAATACGACAAGAAGGCCTCTTGCATGCCATAATGGAGGGTATGACCGAGGGGACAAACTCTAGGGGACGCCCACGCCGAGAGTACCTGGAGGACCTGCTGGTGGACATGCGCTGCTCATCATATGCAGACCTCAAAAGAGCCGCACAAGACAGGGAAGAATGGAAGAAAAAAATAAAGGAAATTGCTGCAAACCAATCCCAGGATTGAAACCAGAGAGAGAGAGATCTTGCATTTAATTCAATATTCCGAAGGAAACACATAGGTAGAAACAACATTAAACTGAATTAGCCCCGCCCAATGAGAGCAAAGATTGGACTAATGTTATATGGAAAAATAGGCAGCGGACCACAAAAAACCTCATTGTCGATAGCTCCGACAAAATTTCGTACATAAAAATATTCCCTAGAATGAGGAACATCCTTGTATCTAGGATGCTGAAGTATACAACGATTAATGAAATATGTGCACATCTTGAAAAGAATAAAATAACCAACTGCCAGATTTAAAAGTTTATTGCGCGCTCTCAAGATTAAGCTGCATTCCGCATAGAGGTATCAGAAGATGATTATGACCAAAGTCCTTCAAGAAGCTTTGTGGCCTAGAGGAGTTCCTGTGAGACATTACAGGTACTTTAAACCTCGTCTAAATTCAACTAAAGTAAGCCAAATTGGATCGTCACATAAAATTGATGAATCTTCAAGTTGACACGAGAAAAATTGTCACATCAACACGCCTAAAAACGATCCAAGAAACTAAATACCAATATAAAAATTTACTGTCAAAATGTTTGAGGATTACGTACTAAATTACAAGTACTTAAATCGACAATACCTACTATGGATTACGACATTTACGCATTTACTGAAACTTGGATGAATGATTACATTAATGATTCTGAGTTGGGTCTCTTTGACCACACCGTGTTCAGAAAAGATAGAAATGTAATTACTACAAATAAAACAAGAGGAAGTGGTGTATTATTATCTATAATCTCGAAACGGAATTCAAGAAAACTTAATTGCCTATTCAAAAATCTTGAATCATATGGTGTCTACTAAAAAAGAAAAAATATAATCAGATGCATTTACATTCCCCCATCGTCTGATGCCCAAGTTTATAAAGACCATTACACCGAAGTACAATCAATGCGAAAAAAAAATTCCAAGAGCTAATATGATTTTGATAGGAGATTATAATATTCCTAATGTAGTATGGGATTCTGAATAATTTAAAACTTTTTGGCCAGACAATATTAATCACGATTCCCATGAAATAAATGAAATATCAAATTTTTTAAAACTTCGTCAGATTAATTTTGTATATAATGTTAATTCTCGTCTTCTAGATCAATCAATCAATCTTCACTAACTCTGATAGTGTCAATGTTTTATGTGCAAAAGAATGTGTCCTACCAATCAATGTGCATCATCTCTACCTCTGGAAATTTACTGTAAAAGTACTATCCAAAAAAATACTAGAAAAACTAATTACAAATTAAACTTTTTTAAAGCTGATTTTACAAAAATTAATGAGTTGCTTTCCTAAACAGATTGGAGCTTAAATGATTACGTTAATTTGATAGCTGAAAAATTTTATGATATTTTATTTAATGCAATTGATTTACATGTTCCCATTTTAAAAAGTTATGTCAATAACTATCCCAAATGGTTTAGTAAAGATCTTATTGAAGTTATTTCTCAAAAGAAAATTTGTCACAAAATTTATAAAACAACTAGGAATAGAGATGATATCATTAAATTTTATCACCAGCGGTCAAGATCAAAAGTAATGTCAAAAATGTGCTATTTGAACTATATTAGCAGAGTTCCACAAGGTTCTCATTTGGGACCTGTATTATTTTTTAATATTTATCAATGATATTGTAAAACTTTTTAATGGAGTAAACATACTCCTGTTTGTTGATGACCTAAAAAATGAAATCACGAGTCTATGACAACAAGCTTCAGACTCCTGAAGCTCTTAAAGAGAATATCCATCAAGTATGAGAGAACCTATTGCCGGAAAGGTGACTGAATTGTCACAATTATTTTGATTATCATTATTTCTAGGTAAAAATCCTACTACAAACACTTAAAAACAATAATAGTAGTCATGTTAAGGAAATAATAGCAGCTAATAAGAGTGCTATGCCTGTTTTATGCTCGGGAGAAGTTAATATTGTGACATTAACCTCGAAATGTAAATACGAAGTTACATTAAAAGATGTTTTGTGCGTACCTACCCTTACGACGAACTTGATATCTGTCAGTCAGTTCTTGCTGTCTCCTGAACAAAACAACGTCTTTCGTTTTAGGTTATGGGCCCAGATCATTCCCAAGCGGTTTTAAATAATCAGACACGATAATTTAAATTGTATTTGTGTTAAAAATTCATTTCTAATTGTTGCGGATTTATTTGTTCGTTTTGAGAATAGGGCAAGGAGTTATTGTGAATACGAACTCGTAATCAGTGTCGGCACATTTTTTAAGAAAAATGGCGGCGGCATCATATCTTGCAAGTATACCCAAGTTGGTTGGATGACAAAACTACGATGAATGGTCGTATGCTGTGGAAAATCTACTTATATTGGAAGGTATGGAGAAGTGTATCCAGGCCGAAGAAACTGTGAAAATTGCCGCTGCAGACGACCCAAAAACAAAAGCGAAGATAGTCCTCACTATAGATCCTTCACTTTATGTACACATAAAGCAAGCTACATCTACTGCGGAATTATGGAAAAGGCTAAAGCAAATGTTCGATGATAATGGTTTTTCAAGATGCATTATAAGAAATTTGATATTGATTCGTCTTGAAACTTGTGACTCGATGATGCAGAGTTACGTCACGGAAATTATTGAAAGTGGCCAGAAATTATCCGGAACCGGATTTAATGTGAACAATGAATGGATAGGCTGTCTTTTGCTCGCAGGTCTACCAGAAAAATTCTACCCCATGATATTAGCCATCGAGCAGTGGAATAATAATTTCTGCAGATGCAATAAAAACAAAATTGCTTGATATGGCAGGAAATGACGCTCAGTCAGTTGGGGCACTTTCCGCCAGAGTGCGTCAGCGCCGCGATGTTGCCGGAAATACATTGAAAGTCAAAACTGTAATGAAATCTGTCAGAAGCTATCGATGTAAAAAAGAAGGGCATTTTAAAAATCAGTGTCCTGTTAGACAATCAGAGCAGATGAAGAAGTCTAATGCATTTTCTGTTGTGTTTTTGAGCGGGAATTACAACAAGATGGATTGGTTTATAGATTCGGGTGCTTGTTTTCATATGTCACCAAATGTAAACATTATATGTAATGCGTCGAATCGGACGAGTGTTAAGGAAATAATAGCAGCTAATAAGAGTACTATACCTGTTTTATGCTCGGGATAAGTTAATATGACATTAACCTCGAAATGTAAATACGAAGTTACATTAAAAGATGTTTTGTGCGTACCTACCCTTACGACGAACTTGATATCTGTCAGTCAGTTCTTGCTGTCTCCTGAACAAAACAAAGCGTTTCATTTTATTTCGTTTGTCAAATATGACATAGGTTTACACAACCTGCAAAATGCAATGTTGCCAAGTCTAACAACTTGGCTTGGGTTAACACTTAACCCGTTAAATTACAGGAGACCATATTTGTCCCAGCTCACATAGGTCTCACAGAAATTGTTGTTTTTCCCTTACTATCATAATCAGAAATGTGATCTAAACGGTATTGGAAAGAGAATACAACAAACTGTATATTCAAATCTAAAAGAAAACCACAAAAAATTTAAAATTTACCCCTTTCTGAAACCAAAGTTTCCGATAGCAATTTGAAAAAAAAATTATGGAACTTTGTGAATATTTTAAGAATTCTTTTTACATGAAACGAAAAAAAGTGAGGTGACAGTAAGGTTTATAATTCATTTATCTAATGAAATAAGTATGTGTTTTATTTTTTTTCATTATCAGTAATTGTAGTTAGAAAAAAAAGTAAAGTGAACCATTTTTAAAACTTTTTAAAGTTTTCGCAAAAAAAAATTATATTTAAAAAAATACATAGTATTTTTTAATATACAAATTTGAAAGCCTATTTCATCAACTTTCGAAAACAGTTTTTAGTTTTCGAATACGTTAACAAATGTTCCATTTATTTGGATTTTATTGCAAAGCGGGAATATTTTTAGCCTCTGACAAAATACGCCAATTTTTTTAGGGGTTAAGTCAGCTGTGACCAAGCCCATGAAAAAAGGAAATTTACTGTCATCTTCAAGCAAATTTATACCTTTCAGTCACTGCCTTGGCTTTTATTCTGCAAAACAACTACGGAGGCACAGAAAAATATGCACATCAAATCCGAGTACTATTCAAACATCAGTCTGATGATAACACCACAATATCTTGGTCAGATACTTAAAAATTGATGAACAATTAAGAGAAAATGTTTTTTATCGTTTGCGAGCTGGCAAGTGCTAAAAGAGCTAAAAGGTTAGCCTAATTTGTTCTTTTGGGGCACGTTATTTAAAAATTCATAGGGAAAAACATTTCATTAATGTTACTTCCTGAAAATTGAGAGAACTTACAAGGTTGCTTATCAAAATTAAAAAAATAGACCCAAATATTAAAAATCTTTTCCATGTATTAAATCCACAATATTTCGATTTGTTCGAAAAGGTTACAAAACTTGTGGCAAAATATATATGTAATGAATATTGCAAAACAGAGTTGCGACATTGCAATAATATTTGCATAGATTTTTATGCTAATGTTCAATCGGCAGAGGCCGAAAGCAATCTAAAATCAATGATACAGCTGCTGACTTCAAGTTGGAGATTTGCAGTATCAAATCAAGCAGGAAGTGATTTAAACATGCATAAATGGAACAAAATAACCCTTTGCAAGCGGAAATGTTTACGTGTTTGCGACGAAAATGTTTACCATGAATTAGTAGATGTTGTATTTTGTCAAATACTTTTGCTAAATCGAAAACGTCCTGGAGGGTTACAAAGACTTCCCTTGCATATATATGAAACATCAGAAAGTGAAAACCAACAAAATGATGAAGAATTCAGAGAGGTTGTAACACCAACGGAAAAATTTTTGATACAAAAATTTAAACGCTTCGTCATTAGAGGCAAAAGAAGTCGAGGGGTTCCTGTTTTGTTTAGTTTATGAGGCTGCCACATACGTGGCACAAGCTGCTTGTCGCAAGGCTCGGCAAGCTGTCGCATGCAGACATTGGTCACCACACGGGTGCACAAGCTTGCGAGTTCGACATTGTGTTTGGAGCGCCCAAGCATGGCGGACGTCGAGGCAACTACATCGGCTGTCACATTTGCCCTAACTTATTTGTACAAAATCAAAAAAAAACGAAGAGTTCGCCGAAAGAGATGGTGGATGATTCAAATTCACAGAAATCGTACCAGATAATTTATTTTAAATTACATTTTGCGGACAATTTGCAGGATAAGCTAAATAATCCAGATAAGCTTTGGAAGGTCAGACCATCGATTCACAACATCCTCAAAAAAATTCATACTTTGCCTAGAGCATCTCATTTGTCAATAGACGAGCATATGATCCCATTTTCTGGACGTTGCCAACACCGACAATATGTTCCATCCAAGCCCAACCCTCTCAGCTTGAAAAATTTTGTTCTTGCTGCAAGGGATGGTCTTGTGTTGGATTTCCATATCTACGTAGGAGCTGGGACGGTCAGCGAACAGAGACAAAAAAGTTTTAGGCCTAGGTGCAAGTGTGGTAAAACTGCTGTGTCGTACTGTACCTAAGAATAGTTCCTGTATTATATACACTGACAGATTATTTACAAGCCTGAAGCTTGCAGACATGTTGTTAACAGAGAAAATATTCATAACAGGTACAGTACAAACCAACAGGATTGGAGATGTTGTGAAACCTGACAAAAATCTGGCACGGGGAAGTTGGGATGAGAAGGTACGCAAAGATGAAAAATTGTGTGTCGTCAAATGGAAAGATAACAAGTCTGTACTTCTCCTCTCAACTTCTGCAGGGAGCTCCCCATTGGGGACTTGTAAACGATGGTTCCTCAGCCGGCCATTGTAAAAAATTACAATACCTCAATGGGGGGAATAAGGTTGCCTATTACCGTACAGCGATGCGTACCTGCAAATGGCCCGTAAGATTGTTTAATCATTTTGTAGATCTAATTATAGTTAATTGTTGGCTAATGTACCGAAGGAACTGTGCTTCTGAAGGGAAGTGGATTTGGAATTTACTAGTTGAGAATCCTATTGAAAATGCAGATCCTGATGAAAACTTTGCTGATGAAGTATGCTATGATAATGAAGATATTTTTACCAACTATATTCCTACAAACATATACGCTTCTTCAAATTCTAATAAGGAAACAAACAATAAAATTTCAAAAACAAAGAACACACGAGAAATTTTACGCCACGGACAGAGTCACAGAAAAAATTGGCTAGAGAATTTTTCAAAACAAACATCAGCCCCGAAAAGAAACGAATGCGAAGAATTGAGTAAACGTCACCCAAATACATTTCTCAATAAATCATGGTTCAAAATAAAATTGTTAATTCAAAATTTATACAGAGTGTTAAGGAACGTACTTGACTTACTTAAATAATAATAATATTTGGCTAATTTATATAGCGCCGTTTTCATGAAAAATCACCTCGAAGGCGCTGTGATTCCTGTTATTATTTGGAGTAAAAAATGTAAATGAAATTTTGGTCTCCGGTGACATTTTTGTAGTATTTTTTTTTTCGACAAAAACATAAAAAAATCAGTAGGTATTGGGATGTTAGGGGTAGGGTGAAAGGTCGGTTGGTTACTCGGCTGGATGACCAGTGACGACATGTAAAACAAGTTTTTTTTTTAATTTAGAGAAAATATTTTTGAAAAAAAAAAGACTTCTAAAATGTTCACGCCTCTACGTGGACAGAGGAAATGTCATCCAAAAGATCGAACAAAATTTCCACTGCAGTTTTTCATTGCCAAAGCAATTTAAATTTTGATGGAAACAAAGTGGTAAGATTGATGGCTGACGGGTGTGGTGGCCAGAATAAAAATACAATGGTTATAGGAATGGTGATGAAGTGGTTTCTTAACTCTCCAAACAGTTTAGATCAGGTTGAAATTATTTTTCCGGTTTCTGTCCATTCCTTTTTACCTGCAGACAGGGTATTCGCACTAACGAAAAAAAAAAAATTAGGAAGAGGGAAATAATTGTGCAGCCTGATGAGTATGCAAACATAATAAGGGACAGGATGGTCACAGATATTCCAGTCTAAGATTGGAAAACAGCCTGTAAAGATGTTCTAAAATCTATTTCAAGCTGGCATTTTCAAATTAGTAAAAGCAAGCGGACCATTTTCAATAGAAATGGGAATACAAAGGCTGCAATTCGTGGAAAAATGTCATACAATTGTGACCTAGCAGTTTCAAAAAACATTGTGCGGCGTGGAAAAATGATTTCACAAATAATTCCAGATCCAATGCCACCAGTTGGAATGGAATCCCAAACATCAACACAGCAACACGACATCAACACGCGTCGACATATATTTAATTTATATTTTATTTTAACTTATAGATTTGTCGTATTTTTCAGAATGAATAAGTGAGATCGCTGTGCGAATTTCACAAGGAATGAATGTGAATTTAGTTAACGAATATAAAAACATAATAGAAAACAAAACAAGTGATGGAGAAAAGCAGGCGGCCTGGTAGGCTGTCACAGTCAAATTCAATTTTTCTGCGTCAGGTATTATGATAATAACCTTAAAATAATGTTTCAAAACTGTTCAAAGTCACACAATGTTTTACTCTCCTTTTCTCATTGGTTTTTCTGAATTTTTGTTAGGTGATTTCAGCTGATAAATCATTGTTAACATTCATTGTGTATTCATCTGCAGCCTTCTGGTCGACCAAAACTTTGAAAATCAAATACGAGGGGCTAAAGATATTAGTGCGTCAGAAAAGCGCCCTCAACAGGAGAGAGCTTTATAAGACCGGTGGGGGACCCAGCAATGCTGATCCCCTAGACAACACTGAGTCGTTGGTAGAAGCGATGATCTCCCTGAGCAGCCACGGCAGCGCAAACAGCTGGGATAGTGATGCTGCCACACTAGATAAACCATTCCATATTTAAAAATCAACCGTACCTACATTATTATATAATATTTCCTATTTTATTTTGCTAACTTTAATTTATTTATTAACATCGTTAGACGCTTTTACACATGAATAGTAAAAATTATATACACTCGCGAGCAAAAGTATCGAATCACTTTGCATTTTTTCATGTGCACACAATATATTTGTAAATCAGGTTTTTCTAAATTATTTAATAAAAGTAATTATGTTTCTTGGAATATTAGCTTTATAAAAAGCCATGAAACATGAAAATTGGCCCAGGATTTTTCAGATTATGGGGAATTTCCCGGTTTGTGAGCCTTTACGCGTTACGACGTACATGAGTTGCACTACCCTTGACCCCTATATAACGGGAGTAGAGAGGGGGTTTCTTATCAGTCACTAATCAAAGTCGACCGGTACACATCTCCGCATATTATCCCGTGAAGAACACCTGGAAAAAATGGAAGCCACTAAAACTCAAGTCGCCGTAGTCATCCAGCTCCTGCAAGAAGGGCGTAGTCAACGTTCAGTAGCTGCCGAGGTGAATCTGAGCCAATCTACAGTTTGTAAACTTTACCAGAGGTTCGAACAAAATGGGGCTTTTACTTCAAGACCAAGAAGCGGCTGCAGAAGGTGCACATCAGAGAGGGACTCTGAGAATTGGACCCTTGCGCAATGGATCCCAATTCTCTTCTTGGACGAGTGCAGAATGTGTCTGAATGGCTGTGACCGAAGGGGAAGAGTCTACAGGAGATCAAAAGAATGATATGCTCAGTGCTGCTTCTCCGAAAGAGTCACCTACGGAAATGGCTCTGTTATGTTTTGGGGCTGCATCTCGTACAATGCGCGGACTGAGCTGGTTTTCGTGCCTGGCGATGGTCGTGGCGGTGGATTGACTGCTGCTAGGTACATAACGGAGATTCTGTAAGAGCATGTCATCCCTTATGCTGGTATTTTTGATGAGGGGTTCGTGCTAATGCAGGATAATGCCCCTTGTCATACCGCAAGGGTCACCGCTGCCTACCTCCGTGAAGTGGGCATCGAGACCATGGACTGGCCAGCGATGAATCCGGACCTCAACCCCATTGAACACACGTGGGACTACCCAAAGAGAAAAGTTCGGGCTCGGGATCCTTTCCCGGCCACTGTTGACGAGTTGAAGATAGCTTTGCTGGAGGAGTGGGACGCTATTCCTCAAGACTACCTTAGAAAATTAATTGGGTCGATTAAAACTCGCTTAAACTGTGTCAGCAGGGCTAGGGATGGCAACACCCGATACTAATTTAATTATAATAAATCGTATTGTATGTGTACTTGATGGAAGAGGATGACTATTTCTATACCCCACCATGCTGTACTTGATGGAAGGGGATGACTATTTCGATAGCCCACCATGCTGTACTTGATGGAAGGGGATGACTATTTCGATAGCCCACCATGCTGTACTTGATGGAAGGGGATAACTATTTCGATAGCCCTCCATCCACTTACAGAGCTGTTGGTGCGTATTTATTTATTTATGCTTTTTAAACAGAGATATAATTACCTATGTTCTAATACATAATTAAAACTTATACAGCCATAGCTCCAAAGACCCCCGCGACTCAGAGGCCCCCGCTCCAGAGGCCCCTGCCCCGAGCCGGCCATCCACTTCCAGGGCTGCTGGTGGGTATTTATTTATTTATGCTTTTCAAACAGACACATAATTACCTATTTTCTAATACATAATTACCTATTTTCTAATACATAATTACCTATTTTCTAATACATAATTAAAAACTTATTCAGCCCCCGCTCCAGAGACCTTCGCCACGGAGGCCTTCGCTCCAGAGGCATCAGACCTTCAGTTTTGGGATAATTGGAGCGTCCCTCTGCTGCGCACGCCTAGGCGAGGCGAGGCAGCCAGGGTCTGATGTGATACGCCCGAGAGTTGGTTTGGCACACAGACAGCGTCTAGCCTGAGTCGCCGTCTTCTGTAAGAGAGGAGTGAACTCCTTATGTTACAGAAAACCTTCATAACAAAAAGATTGGAAAATGAGGATAAAATGAGTGAATTCGTCACTCTGCAGAGGGCCGCTTTGATCGAGGATCAATCGCGGAAGAGAACGCTGTTTGATCTAGAAGTTGTGCTGTTAAAAAAATATTAAATAAATAATATGTACAAATAGTTATGTTGTCTTTAATTTTGTTATTTTATATTTGATTGTCTAACATTGCTAAAATATATCTCATATTCGATGGATATTTTGGATTTGTATTCTGACGATGACGAAGAAATTATAGATTTTATAATTAGACCGTTTATAGTCAGAGAAGTAAACACACGAACGAATTTATTTGATATACTCAGTGCCAGAAAGTTTCAAAGAAGATTTTGTCTCAGTAAAGAAACAACATCATTATTAGTGCAAGAAATTGAACCTCAGTTAAAATTCAACACCAATAAAAACAGTGCTGTGACACCCATGAATCAGGTATTATGCACATTGAGATTTTATGCAACAGGGAGTCAATTAATTACTTGTGGCGGTGTGATTGGGGTCGACGAGTCCACGGCTTGTCGCATAGTGCCCCGTGTTACCAATGCCATCGCTTCTTTGTATAAAAAATATGTAAAAATGCCTAATAATTCCGAAGAGCAGCAGAGAATTGCAGCAGAATTTTACAGAATAGCAAAATTTCCTCATGTATGTGGTGCCATTGATAGCACTCATGTGCACTTATTGTCTGTGGGGGACCGCTACAGTCTGCGGTCCGCCATACATATATTTTCTTTTTAGGCAAAGATGAACAAGCAAAGTGGAAACACATAAGGGACAACTTCTGACGAGAATATCCAGCCCAAAAAGATGTTACATCAGGCCAAGGTGCAAAAAAGAGAAAGAAATACAGATATTACGATGAATTATTATTATTTCTAGTTCCACACGTTAAAGGTGCTAAAACTTCTGGAAACTACAGCACTGCAACAAATGTAACAGAGCAATATATTAAAAGCCCGTCAACGCCGAACGGCAAAAATTCACAGCTGGACCTTTGACTGCCACTCGTAATGTTCCAGAGATTCCAAAGAAGAAAAATAAAACTAAATCATCCTTTGAGGAAAAAGTTCTGAAGGCCATAAAAATGAAATGTCAGAAACGGACAAGGATAAAACATTCTGTTTATCCCTGGTTCAATCACTTAAAAAGATGGACGATGATAGCCAAAATCGAAATGCTAAGAGTAATTCGCACTTTCCCAAATAGGTCGCTTAATACAAACTTCAGTCAGCCCAACCAATCACCAAACATTGAATCATATTAATATCAATAAGGAAATTAAAATCCAAATGAACAAACTGGAACAGATCCATAAACAAAATAACATCGAAATACAAGGAGTTCCTTTCAATGAAAATGAAAATATACCAAAAATTGTCAACAATATATTGGAAACACTTAAGTGCGAACCAGAATCATCAAAAAATAACAAATATTTACAGAATCAAAAACAGAAACCCATTAAACAAATATCCAGCGATAGTAGTATCATTCAATAACAAAGATAGTAAGGACAAAATTATAACTCAAAAGAGAAAACACGGTATTTTATACACCAAAAATATAAATTTTCCTGAAGACAACCAAACCACTGTGTACATAAACATGTCAGACTCATTAATTGTTTAGTTGATGTTTGTATTATTTTATAATTTACTTGTTTTTTCTATTTCATAGTGGATGTAATTTGTACCATTTAAAATAAAACTATTTTCTGTTTCTCGGAATTTATTAACATTTCTAAATTTGATAAATGCATAAAGTGAACTTTAAACTGTTCATAATATCATTTCTGTTTCATACAATTTTTTTAACAAAAAAACCTTATTTTAAATATTGTTTTCTTACATTGACTGCAACATCTTCGAAAGTGTCACTAAAATCAAAACAGGCAGTGTCCAATTGTTTGTGAAACAAAAAAGGAAGTGCCCAAATGATTGAAACAAAAACGGAAGTGTCCATAAAAAAATGCATTTTTTAAACAAACTGGGGCATTTAGGTACATAGATGATTTGAAATATTGTTCTTAAACCGGTTTACTTACATAATATTAAATGTTCCTTCCATAATGATAAATAACGGAGTGATTAAACGTTTTTTTTAGATTGCCAACAATTTAACAAAGTGGACACTTCCCTCTTTGTTTCTAGGGGCCTCTCCCTCTTTGTTTCTAGGGGCCTCATATAAATTATGTAATTTCTTCACTACACCCCAGGCAGAGAAGTATTATCAAACATAGTGTAGCAAGCCGGCCTATTTTTTGGTCACCGCCAGGCGCCAGGCTCAGGCAGAAACCTAGGCACATCCAGTACCGCTCCCAGTGCTGGATGCAGGGATGACAGCGAAGAATCATCATCATCAACATCAGACGGACGAAGGCATGAGATCCGGTAGCAACAATTTACACATTTACAATCTTGTGACGACCAGACGCCTGTTACACCAACGATTATCAAGGTCAAGAAAGACCTCATATTCGACTAGGAAGGTATTTATGTATGAAGGGACTGAACTTTGAGCTAATGGCTAATAACTGTAGGATGCCTTCTAGGTGTAGATTTTTATGATCCTGCAAAATGGTGTATTAATTTAAATGATAATCTTTGTCAAGTTATCATAGATTTTGACCACTTTTAAATAAAAGATCAAGATACATTCGAGATGCCTTACGAAAGATTCCACCCCCATCAGAATATTTCTTCAATCTGAACATCCTGTCGGCGCAACTGGATAGGCCGGGGGGAGTAAAGAATTGCCTCGCTCCTCAGCCTAGCACAACGCCACCATGCCAGAATACAGCTGGGGAGCTCCATCGTGGAAAGGGAGTAGCCAGAGAGCCGAGGTCAGGAATCAGCCAGTAGGGCTGCCAAAACCCAAAACTCGCCGAGATAGGAAACCTAATAGCCCATCTAGATTCACGGCGAGAAGCCCCAAGAACACCCGAGAAGCATGAATGTGAGGAGTTTCTCGCATTCTCTTTCTCGGGCTCGCCTGTTCTCAGATCGCAGTCGGTAAATTAGGCCGCTTCAAAGGATTTCTCGGGCGAGAAGCGAGAAGACTACTACACTCACGTTTTGTCTCAGTGTTGTTTAGTGAGCGGTTGAGAGAAGACGTGCGTTATATTTTTGTTTTTTTTTGTTTCGAAAATTTTGTTTCCTTGTATTAAAAATGTGGAACAATCAACAAGAGTTGCAATTTATAGAATATTTTCAATCTGAACCGGTGTTATGGGATGCAAAACATCGGAATTATAAAGACAAAAGTTTGAACCACGGTGCGTGGAACAGACTTGGAGAAATAATGGAGATGCAAGTACCTGAACTCAAAAAGAAAAAAGATTCAATTTTTGCTGGTTACCGGAAATATAGAAAAATGGTGAATGATTCCTCCAAATCGGGTGCTGGTGAAAATGAAATTTATTAACCTATATGGTTTGCATATGACGGGAGATGGCGCACAGAGTCAAACCTGCTGCATTTTGAATATCATCTATAATGTCGTCCATACCGGACGGGAAACAGATCACGAGTGAGAAAAATGAGAGTGTGGATAAGTGCTTGTTCTTGCCGTGAGTATGGAATCAACATAAAACTCGCCTAAGAAAAGGTTGGAAAAATCGGACCATAAGAGATTTAAACACCGAGCCTTCTTTTCAGGAGGCTCAGTTGCGCTCATACGCAGGTAAGAGGATGAACCTTGGCACCCCTATTATCATCCTTAAGACGTTAGATAGCTACCGAATTCCATTTCCATCAAAACCTCTGCTAAATAATAATATTGATTTATTTAAGACTTCTATGGCAATGACAGAACTTATAGAAAAACTTCAACTGGATGATTTAACTGTCGTGTGGCTACTGCAGAAGTCCTAATACCTTTGACAGGTTCTGTAGAAGGAAAATTGCAGAATCGGTTGGCCGAATCAACACTGACCCATCTGCTGCTGATTTCTAGCATATAAATATTATTTGACAGGTTCTGTAGAAGGAAAATTGTAGAATCGGTTGGCCGAATCAACACCGACCCATTGCTGCTGATTTCTACCATAGAAATTATTATTAAACTAATGAAGACAATATTAGTAACACTCAAAAGAATTTTCAACATTTCTCTCTTCTTGTATAATGGTCATGTTGCTTTTGCAGGTGATCAATGCTCGGTAGCTGAAATAGGGCGGGCCGGCAAGTACCTTCATATATCAAAGTGCCCGGTCGCGGTGAAGGCAGTCCTAAAGGGAATAACTCCTCAAATGAAGCCGCAACTTGACACTCTTGATACGGTTATCATAAATCATTAGACCCCTCTCAAATAATTATACTTAGATGTATTATGTTCATTTCTTTAAGGCTTTTTGTTATCGAACCTTTTTTGTGTGTGTTTTGTGCACTAAATCATGTAATATGTAATAAGCATGTAAAATTCCATCAGAGCTTAATCGT
Organism: Limnephilus auricula; assembly: GCA_951813805.1. Classification (NCBI taxonomy): domain Eukaryota; kingdom Metazoa; phylum Arthropoda; class Insecta; order Trichoptera; family Limnephilidae; genus Limnephilus; species Limnephilus auricula. The sequence continues at coordinate 17,492,234 of OX638406.1, forward strand.
CATTCTCTCATAACATATCTCTCTTCTTGTTTAATGGTCGTGTTGCTTTTGCAGGTCATCAATGCACGGTAGCTGAAACAGTGCAGGCTGGCAAGTGCCTTCGGATATCAAATGCCCTGTCGCGGTGAAGGCAGCCCTGAAGGGAATAACTCCGCAACTTGACACTCTTATCACTGCATGCCTCTCTTCTTTCTTATTATATTTCAGGACAAAGTCGTCTCCAGGCATGACCGCACACATTGAAACAATTAAAGCATCAAAGATCCTGGAGACAGCAGACGACTCCCCAAGCTTCCTTTCAGGTATATTCCTTACTTCCAAATCATTCTCTCAATAACATTTCTCTCTAATATAACGGTCATGTTGCTTTTGCAGGTGATCAATGCACGTTAGCTGAAACAGTGCAGGCTGGCAAGTGCCTTCGGATATCAAATTGCCCTGTCGCGGTGAAGGCCGCCCTGAAGGGAATAACTCCTCAGGTGAAGCCGCAACTTGACACTCTTATAGTAACCACTGCATGTCTCTCTTCTTTCTTTTTATATTTCAGGACAAAGTCGTCTCCAGGCATGACCGCACACATTGAAACAATTAAAGCATCAAAGATCCTGGAGACAGCAGATAACTCCTCAAGCTTCCTGTCAGGTATGTTCCTTACTTCCAAATCATTCTCTAAACAACATTTCTCTCTTCTTGTATAACGGTCATGTTGCTTTTGCAGGTGATCAATGCACGTTAGCTGAAACAGTGCAGGCTGGCAAGTGCCTTCGGATATCAAATTGCCCTGTCGCGGTGAAGGCCGCCCTGAAGGGAATAACTCCTCATGTGAAGCCGCAACTTGACACTCTTATAGTAACCACTGCATGTCTCTCTTCTTTCTTTTTATATTTCGGGACAAAGTCGTCTCCAGGCATGACCGCACACATTGAAACAATTAAAGCATCAAAGATCCTGAAGACAGCAGATAACTCCCAAAGCTTCCTTTCAGGTATGTTCTATACTTCCAAATCATTCTCTCAATAACATTTCTCCCTAATATAACGGTCATGTTGCTTTTGCAAATGATCAATGTTCGGGAGCAGAAACAGGGTGGAACAGCAAGTGCCTTCGGTTATCAAAGTGCCCCATCATCGTGGAGGCAGCCCTGAAGGGAATATCTCCTCAGGTGAAGCTGCAAATTGACACTCTTATAGTAACCACTGCATTCTCTCTTCTTTCTTTTTATATTTCAGGACAAAGTCGTCTCCAGGCATGACCGCACACATCGAAACAATTAAAGCATCAAAGATTCTGGAGACGGCAGGCGACTCTCCAAGCTTCCTGCCAGGTTACTTCCAAATCATTCTCTCAATAACATTTCTCTCTAATATAACGGTCATGTTGCTTTTGCAAATGATCAATGTTCGGTAGCAGAAACAGGGTGGGCCGGCAAGTGCCTTCGGTTATCAAAGTGCCCCATCGTCGTGGAGGCAGCCCTGAAGGGAATATCTCCTCGGGTGAAGCTGCAACTTGACACTGCATTCTCTCTTCTTTCTTTTTATATTTCAGGACAAAGTCATCTCCAGGCATGACCGCACACATCGAAATTATGAAAGCATCAAAGATCCTGGAAGCAGCAAACGACTCTCCAAGCTTCCTGTCAGGTATGTTCCTTACTTCCAAGTAATTCTCTCAATAACATTTCTCTCTTCTGCACTGACAAATTACAGTGGCTAAAATAACTTTATAATATCTTACTGAAGGCTATAAAATCTAAATTATATTATCAATATTATGCTATGAATATTATCAGGGAGAGAGCTTTTAATCTCCCCCTTTATACTCCCCAGTACATAACGTATCCGCTCGGATCGGCGTGTGCATGCGTTTGCAAGCGGACCAAATTATGTTTTTGTATGTGTTATTTAAAACACTGAAAGCGAGTGGAGCTAGCGATTTGTATCATAATTTGGCTTGTTTTTGTGTGCCACCCGCAACCGACATAATCCGATACTTATCAAAGTTTACCGATCGTAAATTGTCTTGAACCATGACCCGAGGTGACACCAATACATCCTTTTTTTTCATAATTTGGCTTGTTTTCGTGTGCCACCTGCAACCGACATAATCCGATACTTATCAAAGTTTACCGATCGATTATCGAGTAAATTTTCTTGAACCATGATCCGAGGTGACACCAATACAGCCGAAGTTCCGTTATGAAACGATATTTCAGAATCATAAAATAGGCACTACTTAAGGAATTAATGATTATACTGGCAACACAGAGACGGGCGGAAGAAGGAAAGCGGGGGGGGGCTTTCCGCTGGCACTCTTGCTACGAACCCAGAACGGACACTGGATTCATACCGACAGTTGCGGTGCTGATTAACTTTTAAATAGCTTACAATAATGCAATTGACGGTTTCATATCCAGCATACACAGTCAAGCTATTATGGTGAAAGTATGGGATATTTTGCACCTTCAGCTAGTGAGCAACGTGGACTTAATTACAACTATTCAAGTTACAAGAAGAGTTATCAATCTGCACCCTCTACATCAACAAGTGATCGGCCTTATAACTCTGCACCTGTCTGCTAGTGATCAGCTTTCTCAGTCATTCTATAAAGACAGTCTTCCACCTTCGTCTGTTCTATCTGATGATATTATTACTAATATATTCTATGAATAAACAATGAATAAAAAAATAAACACATTTTTTTAACAGCTATCCTTTCTTCTGGTTGGATACTTTTCCTCATAACAGTATCTTCATGTTTAATTTTTTCCTTGAGTATATATTACACAATTTGTCTAAAGATGAGATTGACATTCTAAAATAATTAAAAAAACTTTTCTTCATCTCGCCTTAGTTCCAAAACCATTTGATTAAATTCTCCATTATAATTTTGTGTTTCTAATATTGGATGAACCCACAATTTTCTATTTCTACGCCGCCGCCGTCGTCGTATGAGCAAAAGCAGCAGTAGGGCTTCTTCCTCAGAACCCATGATGCTACAATTCTTCTGCTTTACATATACAAAATGTTATGAGTTTGGCCATTTTAGGTACAATTGACATTCGGCAACAGTTAAATTCTGATTACATCGAGCAATTTAGACAATATAATGCAATGTTTGACAAAAACAGATACATATTGTCAAAATTAATAGATTGTATCGTATTTTGTTGAGCATTTGAATTGGCATTGCGTGGTCACCTTATTCGATAAACTCTGGTGTATTTCGTGCCTTAATAGATTTCGTAGCAGAATTTGATGCAGCATTAAAACAGTATTTGGATACTGCTACTATTTTAAAGGGACATCAAAGATTATTCAAAATGACATATTAAATACTATATATGAGGCGTGTAAAAGCAAAGGCAGCAATCTCCCACTTTTGTGTTTTTGAGAAAAAGGCAAAAAACCTGTAAATATTAAATGGGATTTCGCAGAAAGCTGAAAAAATTACATCAAATACTATTTTGATATCGGGTATTATTTGCATACTCGGATTTTGTTTAATGCAAGTCTATAAAAATATAAATATCTTTTTAATCTGGAGATTTCTGCTTTTGCTAATGTTTAATTTTACCAAAAGGGGATCATACCAAGCAAGATGTTTTGGAGCAGTAACTTCATGGAATGGTGAACTGGCAACCCATTCACGAATACAAAAAAAAATCGAAGGCCACAGTCCTGGCAAATATACGAAGCACTTTATAGAAAGACAACGACGTTTAAAAGAGAAAACACAGAGGTGTCGAAAAAGAAAACTAAGGTTTAACGAAAATACGACGGAAAAGAGAAAAAAAGTTACAGGGCCCGATGAAAATTATGGTCAATTGGAATTAGAACCAGATATGCCACCTGAATTGTTTGAAACGAAAAAAGAGGAATTTCTCAAAAAATTATCTCCATCGAATAAGGAAGAACTCGAACGGAATACGGTGGGCCAAAGCAATAATAATTTGTGGGCAATTGAAAGGCGCAAGAGGCTAACAGCATCTAACTTTGGAAAAATATGTAAGCTGCGACCAAAAACTTCAGTCGAAAGAGTATTAAACTCGTTACTGTACTCGCCATTTAAAGGAAATATGGCCACAAATTATGGAAAAGAAAACGAAAACGAAGCAATAGAGCAATTCACAAAAGAAACGAGATTACAAGTATCTGCCTGTGGACTATTTATCGATGAAAACAAAAACTTTTTAGCGGCAAGTCCGGATGGCCTTATCGGCAATGATTCTATAATTGAAATTAAATGCCCATACAGTTTAGCAAATATGTCACCAGAAGAGGGAATTGAACAAAAGAAAATTGATTACTGTAAAGTTGAAGACAATGCTTTAACATTAAAACGGAATCACAATTACTTCTACCAAGTACAAGGCCAGTTACATATTACTCGTCGTAATTACTGTTATTTTGTTGTGTGGAGTCCTAAAGGTTTGCTGTATGAAAAAATTGAGAGGGACGATTCAATCTGGCAAAAAAATTAAACCAATGTCTTCAAAAATTCTACCACGAATGCCTTTTACCAGAAATAATTGACGGTCGCATACCAAGAAATTTACCGGTGAGAGAAAGATCTAAACCATAAATTGTTTTTAATTTCATTGTCTAGTTGTAAAACATTTAAAATTTTGTACAATAAAGCGTTTACAAACAAAAAACCTTATTTGATCACTTAATTTATTATTACAATTTGAGGTTTTACTCATTAATTTAACTCATGTAATTGGTCACCATGATACAAGCAGCCAACTTGGTATGGTATTAATGTGTAGGTACTCGACGTAAATGACGTAATTAAATGTCATATAATTCATAAATAAAGGTTAAATAAATAATAAAAAACAATATAGGTATATTAGATCATCGAAGAAGATTATAATATTATAATGGGTACCCAAATGTTATGTAATTATTTTTTTTATTGATTTCCGTACCCAAATCAGCAATACGGAACGAAATCACTTCTGAGTCGGTCTGGCCGTAACCGATGTTTCTTTTTTCAGAGACTATGATTTGACGTAAGCAAATGAAATTTGGTACAATTATAGTAAAATTATTTCCGTACTTAATAATACACCAAACAAACAGAAAAGTGACCAAACGGAAAAAAATTATAAAAAACATCGATTACTCGGGACAAGACTATAATGTTCGTTATAAACATTGAAACAATTTATTAATTTGAGATAACGTTTATTGGGAATGTAACCGGCTGACCATAATACACACAGTATGCTCCGTTTCCAGATCTCACATCGACAAGTTATTGTCATAGAGATATTAACATAACATCTCCCTTTTTTTATATAAAAAAAAAAATTCATTTACTTTTTTAATTAACATAACAGTTTTGAATTTTCATTTCTTCTCTCTAAATATTTAGATATTTTTACTTACTTCTAAATTATGACATTTGTTTTTTAAGAATTTTAACAAAAATTATAATGAAAAACACAGAAAAAAAAATAAAAAAATAAAAAAAATGAAGAAAAAATATAAAGAAGGCAAATGGGGTGGTTCAAGAGGAACTGACTCAAACTGGTTCAGCAACAATTTTATTCCGAACAAAAAGTCCAATTGACTCTATTATTGCTCAGGATGCTGACTGCAAATTCAACACAGCTTACTCAATGGGATTTGATGGTAGTACAGAGCAGACAACAGTAATACTTAGCCCAATAAAAATTAAATCGTCAGGATTGGTATATGTGACATCAAACTGTACTATTTTAAGAAGTACTATTGCTTGTCATGAAGATGCTCAACATATAAAGATAAGTGGCAACCCGACATGCTGTGAGCTGGTTTTCTCCAATATGAGACGTCAAAGAAGGAAATGGATAGGATTATAACATGCCCTAGCTATGATTTTGTAGGAGCAATGGACAATATAAAAATGGTAGATTTCACAGAAGGATCCAAGAATGATTTAGGCGGTGCCATTTCTTTAATAGTTACCAGTGACTCCTTTATATCTAGTCTAAAGCTAACCACAGTAGTGTCGGCGCTTGTTTATTCTTTCATAAGAATAGTTAGTCTGGTGATAGCAAATAGAGCAGCAAAGAAAGCAGTAACTGAATCAATTTAGTCATCACAATTAAAGTACACAAGGCCAGTCTGTATATATTTAGATTTAGGTATCCTGTCCATTTATCACGATGGATTATAGGAGTATTGCTGGTATAAAAAATATAATGTTCGTTATAAACATTGAAACAATTTATTAATTTGAGATAACGCTTATTGGGAATGTAACCGGCTGACCATAATACACACAGTATGCTCCGTTTCCGGATCTCACATCGACAAGTTATTGTCATAGAGATATTAACATAACAAAGACAACCCTAGAATATCAAATATCGATCATTGACTACGTGACATCACTTCGCACAAATACATACGTATTCATCTAAACTTTCTCCCCTCGCCCCCTCACCTCCCGAATACTGAGCGAAAGGGACAAATGCACCTCGTGCTACAAATACCTAACTAAAATCGTCAAAATCGAGGTTTTGTATTCCCCTGTTTTCTACTCCAAAAGTGGACCAATTTTCAATTTTTTTTACCAACTACATAAGAATAAACTATTCTATGTCGGTACTTTTCGTTTTTTTCAAAAAAACATTGTCTAGTTTGTAAACTGAACGTCTTTTGACGGCGTTTAAATCAGTCAATTTTATTGATTTTTGGAAGGTCATAACTTCTATAAGAAGTAATTTATCAAAAAGTACCGACACGCTAGTGGTTGATATCTATTTTATGTAAAAAAAATATTTTCTCTAGGGTCAAAATCCAGAAAGATAAAAGAGGATTACGTTTGTATGGAAAAATCAGCACCCGGTTTCCTCTTAACTGGTCTATCGGTTGAGTTCGGTATGCACGGTTCGGTAGTAGGGGGCCCCCAACCGAGCCGACCCGAACCTAACCTAACCTGGAATACTAAACCGGGGCGGCCGCAGCCGCGCCCCCTCGACCCCCGGCCACTGTGACGCTGGCTGCTAGCCAGGTCACTTGCCCAACCCCGGCTCCCGTGACGCTGGCTGCTAGCCAGGTCGCGGACCCGACCCTGGCCACTGTGACGCTGGCTGCTAGCCAGGTCACTTGCCAAACCCCGGCTCCCGTGACGCTGGCTGCTAGCTAGGTCGCGGACCCGACCCTGGCCACTGTGACGCTGGCTGCTAGCCAGGTCACTTGCCCAACCCCGGCTCCCGTGACGCTGGCTGCTAGCCAGGTCGCGGACCCGACTCTGGCCACTGTGACGCTGGCTGCTAGCCAGGTCACTTGCCCGACCCCGGACACCACAACGCTGGCTGCTAGCCAGGTTGCGTGTCCCACATCAGCCCCCCTAACGCCCTCTGCCATTGTCCCTGACACGCGCCAGCTTAAGCATGTAGTGTGGGAATCAACATGCCAGCTGCAGATGGTTAACTAACTGGTTACCATGCTGCGGTTGCCTCCCGATGGCCGCTGCCCTGTGTGCGACCCTGACACGCGCTGGCTGATTGAGATTGTGGTGCGTAAATCACTATACCACTATCAACACCTGCAAAAGATTAACCAACTGGTTACCACGCTGTGGGTGCCAACCTGAACACCGCTGGCTGATTGAGCGTATGGCGATTGAAAAAATGCGCGGCCCTGTGCGCGATCCGGACATACACCGATTAATTGAACTTGTGAACTCGCGCCACCATCAACAGCTGCAGATGGTTACCCAAATGGCTTCCCCGCCCGTCTCGTACTATGCCGGCTCTGCCTGCCTCGCAGATCCCGGCTCTGATGAGTGCAGCCTTGCGCACCCTGCAGCGCTCGGCACGTGCTATGCCTGCCCTGCTTACCAAGAAGCTCCTGACTCTGATGAGCGCGGTCTTGCATGCCGCACCGCTGCATGCGACCCCGCTGAAGAAAATGTTGAAATGTTGTTAACTCGCGTAAATTCATTAGCAATCAATATGATGATATCAATATGAAAATAGGAAATATTACCAAACTAGTGTCGGAAGTTGAGATGCTCACAGAGAGAAAAATATCGAGAAGAGTGGTAGAGCTGAGAGGGAGATGCCCGACCGATACAGGGTGCGTCGTCAAGCGATAAGACCAAAACTTCGCAAGAAACACCGTGGGGTCTAACACTATATTTGAAAACGAAGAATACGATGAAGGAGAGAAAGGCAGTACATTACCACAGTTACCCGAGGCTAAGCCATACATAGTTGAATTGCAAGTTAATTGTTTAATAGACACAGGCAGCCAGATAATTTGTATTGTGCAGGAATTCTGGGAATGTCACCTGAGTGATCAGGCAAAATACCCAATTATGCCTGTAAATACAATGCAAATAAAAGGAGCGATGGGACAGAAAAGTTTAAAAATATCTAGATTAGTTACAATACCTTTACGTTTCGGAGACCTTCAAATAAATAGGTCCTGTTTAATTATGCCAAAATTAATAAGATCCATAATTTTAGGGATACACTGGTTAGATAACTATTCAGCAGAAGTAAAATGTGGGGAAGAGCGAGAACTAATAGTCAATACAGAGCGGGGAAGGGAGAAAATTGAATTAATAAATTCCGGGGTTGTGAAAAGTGAATCAGGAAAACAGTTGTGTGGAGAAACCATAGATCGCGCAAATAAATCAATACATGTCATTGAGAACAGCCACGTGTCGAACCTATAGGAAGAGACTAAACAAAGGATAGCGACGATGGTAGCAGGATTAGAGTTAGATGACGCTAAGAAAGGGAAATTGAAAAGAGTATTAGATAAACATAGTAGCATGTTCACAGACATGCCGGGGTTAACGGATAAGTATATACACAAAATAAAGATGGTGGACGAAACACCTTTTATAAAACGGTCTTACCCGGTACCATTCGCTTATAGGGACAAAGTTAATAATAAAATAAATGAATTAGGTATAATCAGTCGGAGGGCGACTCCTTTCACGAGCCCTTTGACTTATACATTGAAAAGGGACGGGACTGTGCGTATTTTGCTTGGTGCGTGAATTTTACGAATATTGTGGGGTAGGTAGAGAGGCCGCCGCTTACATCAGAAATATAACAACAATTTCACAGAGTAAAACACGGAACGACTCTAGACATATCTAGGCTTACTTTGAGATCCCTTTAGTAAGGAAAGTTGTAAATATACGTTTATAATGGTGTTTATACTTTTTTAATAATAAGATTTTGAGGAGTGAAATGAGGGCGTTTTGTAAAAACTATTTAGACATATCAAATAAAGTATACATTTGATGGACAACACCTGCATACAATTTAGGAACATTACCCGGATGACATACGGTAATCTCTGTACAAGAACGACACACCAAATGAGCCCGATTATAATAATTTGAAGACTAATTAACAAGATGAATAAAACGTACATAAATATGTACTTGCATCCAGCATCCACACATCACGCTTTCTCTTCCCACAATAACATACCAAAGTTAAGGACCATCACATACATTCCACAAGTCCACGTGCAGAAGATCAACAACCTGGTTATTACAATGACCCAATTAGATGTTGACAAACAGCAGAAAGACGGAAGTAGGTGCACAAGTTACCAAAGCCAGTCAGACTATATAAAGGGCCCATATTCTTTAACAAATGAATCTATCTCGTTGATTGAATCCAGGCACTTCGCTTGTAGCATTGCTCAACCTGATTATTCCTTTTGAAACTGTACTTATTATTATTGTAAATCTTATATAATTTTGTAATAAATTAAAATAAAGGATAAAGATATCCAAAGTGCTATTTTTTTTAACTTAAAGTGCATCATAAAAGTTAAATCGGGAGTTAACCACCCCAGCTGACCCTCAACTTCAAGAAGACAATGCAGGACGCCCCCTGCGCCCCGCCCTTCACCTTACCTAGTCATTAATATTCTAGACTAAAATGCATCCGGGTAATGACTCTATCAACCTAGAAACACAATCTGGTAATTAACATACTAGAAAAATTTAGAACCGACACGTGCATCCGGCCAACGACCTCTTCGACCCGGAAAGCAGCACCCACCACGATCGACAGTATACCTTCCACACGGCCCTACACGAGAACCATTTATATAAAGGGCTGCACCGCCACAAGTGAATTAATCTATTTTGTGCACTAAATCCAAGAACTTGCTTGTCGTATTGCTCTCATAATAGTTCCCTTTGAAATTGTAATTATTTTAAGTTGTATTTTTGTAATAATATATAATAAAGAATAAAAATATCCAAAGTGTGTTTTCTCTTTTAATCTAAAGAGGACAATATAAGTTGACTGGCGCCCAGGACGTGGGTCAAAATATTCAAGGAAGCTGTTAAACTTGGCCGCAGCCAGGACTTCCTAGATGTTTTTAAACATCTCAATATGAAGGACCACAACAAAGAAAATTCGTTAACTGGAAAATACGCAGAAGATCGCAGCAACAACATTTACATAAGTACATTTTTCAATTGTTCGTCTATCCCATCCGTACGATAAATCCTTTTCCCTACCATATCCAAAAGGTTAGAGATAAAATTAAAGTCTAATACTTTTTAAATACGGCACAGCCAAGCGAAAGGCCCGCTCCTCAATATTCAAAACCAATTCTTGAGTATAGCGGCTCTCCTAATGATATTAATTTATTTATTAAATCGGCTAGGGGGTACATCACACGAAGTAGCAACACCCCAAGTAATGTCGAAAGAGTAATTTCGAGATTACGCGGTAAGGCACTGCAAGTAATCTTAATGAATGATCATGAAAATAATATTGAAAAAATCATTGAATCATTAAAAATTGAACGTGGTGACAATAAGTCAGTTACATTGCTTCAGACTGAACTAATAAATTTGAATCGTTGTAACAGAGATTTCGGAACTCTCATTCATGAAATGAACCAAATTCTATTTTCTATAAAAATTAAAATAGCGGACCAATATGGGCCAGCAAGTGTGCAGGTCCTAATGGAACCATACAAAGACACAATACGTAATACGTTATTAAATTTATTACCTACCCATATCAAATGTGCGAATCTTACAAAAAATTACAATGCCTTATATGTTGAAATACGCATGCTGGAGGTGCATGGCGAACTCCACCATAATAGAACCAAGCTCGTCCCAAACTTCTCGCAACCCTCAACAAATAAATTTAACCCAACCCAGTTTGGACAGAGTAGTAATTTCAATAGATCATTCGCTAACCCACAACAAAATCTGCCAAAATCTCCACTTGCACTGAACTGTAACTCCGCCTATCCGCCTACATCCCCTAGGAGGAGAGTGTGGTATGGCCCTGAGCTCCGTCTTCCGTCTGATCATCCGCTGAGAAAAAAAGTCTTCTTTACGTCTTAATAATTCTTTTTTTCCTTTTTAAATGCTATGCGCCATTTAGAGGTATTTTTTTAAATATAGTAATTTGTTAGCCAATCTTGAAATAATTTTAGGATTTAATTCCCTTTTTTCCATGTTCCATCTCTTCTCCTTTGTCTTCCCTCATTTCCATAGAAGTTCCTACTTGCGAAACAGCAAAGAAGAAGATGTTTTGATGGACTACCCACCGCGCTGCACAGTATAGTTGCAACTCGCATCTTTGAAAAGAAGTCGAAACTCGTTCGCGCTCCATGCAACCCAGTAATATCAAATTTAACTTGCAAGAAACATCATTTTCAAATAAAAATAATATACATAATCGTCGTCGACATAATAAACTGTGCTGTGTGCCATCATCTCGTGAAAGTGGAGCTGGGATCCTCACAAAAAGGTAGGAGCTTCGATTCCCGTATTCCACCATTCCCTTGAATGCGGCACTTAAAACACAATTCATTTATACCTTCTCCAATCGGTGAGAAATTTACAGTCACGGGTGTCATCTGACATTCAACAGCGTTAAAAACCATGGCAACACCTTAGGCGTGATTAACAAAATCATGAGGCACTGTACTGGCGCATTTTGCCACATACTCGGAGTTAGCCAAGGCGTTAAAAACCATGCAAACATCGTTTTTAACCAAATTTAACAATATTTTCAAAGACGGGGACTACGGAGAGGTAGAGAAAGGTAACAATTTGCCACAATTTCCTGAGGCTAGAGCGTATATCGACGACATAAAAGTTCATTGTTTAATCAACATAGATTGCTGAATCATTGGTATAGCAGTACAATTTTGGGAATGCCATTTTGGAAGATCAGGTGCAAGATTTTTATATGATTATTTATAAAAATTATATATTATTTTAAATATATTAAAACTCCATCTCCAGTGTAACTTTAACATAGGAGACCTTTTTGGCTTGACTCAATTTAACTTTGTATATATGTCTCTCTATTTTAGTTGTTGTATATAAGCTGTTTGTCTCTTACAAATAAATAAATAAATGATCTAGTTTTACTACAAAATAGATAATATAATATATAATACTATCATAGTTTTATCAGCCACTGCAAAGCAAATCAATGGAGCTGTCGGAAACAAAAGTCAAAAGGTATCTTTTTTTTTTTTTTAAAGAGAAACCTCACAAGAGCCCCAACTGCTCCCTTCTGGAGCCAGTGAGACTATGGCATCCCCAATTGGAGTATGTTGTGAGGCTGAAGGTAAGTGGGGAAGGGAAGGAGATGGGGAAGAGGAATGTGGGAAAGTACCTGGCTATTCAGATCTAGTCACTAAACACGGCTAAAGCCATTATTAAGCAACGTTTCAATTCTGAATGGTGGTCTTACACCAGGGCGATACTGAGAGTATCTTCCACTCTGGAACGTGCCGCAAATATAGTATATATTTTATTTATTTATTAATTGTGAAAGAACACAAGTTAATCAAATAAAATTTATTTGCGCACGCCGGGTTCGAACCCGCAACCTTCCGATTGGGAGTCAAGTGTCTTACCACTCGACCACGGACGGTCGGTTAGTTTTAATGCCTCTACGATTTAGAGAGACGCACGTAAATACACATTGCTTATTAATACTGAAACTAAATAGACCAATCATACTAGGAATAAACTGGTCAGATCAGTCATGGGCTAAGTTCGGGACGAATCGGGCGCTACCATTTTCGTTTCATCTTTTATCACGGTCAGTGTAGTTCGGACAGTCACAACGTCGCGTAGTCAGTGTCAAGTCACCTCTGCGGCTGTGTGTCTGGCTTGTGTTTCTATGGTTGTGCTTTTTTGGTAGTGTTTTTGACATTTTTGATTACTACAATGGCAAGTGGAAAACCTAAATTTGATTCAGAATGTCGTATTTTTAAAGATGAGTGGACTTGGAAATACTTTTTTACACATATAAAGGATAAACCTGTGTGCCTCATATGCAATGAAGCTGTAGCGGTATTCAAGGAATTCAACCTCCCACTTATGAAACTATGACCGAAGAAGAACGAAAGCAAAAAGCAGGAAGAGGAAGGGGAAATCTCACGCTCAGAAGATAATTGCGATGTTTGCATCTTCCTACATCTGTGAACAGGTGTTTTCTACTATGAAGCTTTGCAAAAACAGCGTTAGAAACTGATTGACTGACCACCATTGAGCTTCACTACTGCGAATCAGCTCATCCCAGTTTCTACCAGATTATGAAAAACTTTTAGAAGCTCAGTCACAGTTTCATCTGCCACATACGCCTTCATACTCTTCTAAAGAATAACCAATTTTGTAACTTTTTTTACCATTGCAGCATATAATATACTTAATATTATGTTTGATGTAAAAATTAAAAAATAAATTATATCACTTATAAAAAATTATTTTATTAAATTTTTTTTAAGTTTGCCCATCTCTGGGTTAGATGATTATGGGTGCGTACCTTATAGGGTTTATCAGCAGGGCACCAAGAGGACAAGAACTAAAGTGGACCAGCTCGGAACAAGAGTTGTGGGATATGATCTACTCTACATAAATTTGAAACCTACATAAGAGGCGTGCGACTAATAATTAGAGCAGACCATCAGGCGTTCCTCAAAAATTGGAAGATGTGTAGTGGCAGAATAACCAGATGAATATTATATCTGAACCAATTTAATTCTAAGGTAGAGTACGTCATAGAAAAGAAAATATAGGCCCGGACATTTCGTCATTCTTTTGTAGTAACAAACGTGCAGGAAGAGAAAACCGTTTGTCCAGTGGTGGAGGTCTTCGTTGTTATAGGGGACACGGTTAATTAATAAGAAGAATAATCCAAGATGCATGCATTGCAGCGAGGAGCACACATACAAGGAATGTTAAAAAAGGACAAAACCTAAAAGTGTTTCAACTGTATCAAAACTAACTTGATACGCATGCGGCTGTCGTCTGCTTGCAATAATGACGCACACAATTTTCTCCACTCTCATAGTGGAGGTAGACGTCGACATGAAGGCTTTGGCCATAATCCTAATAAATAATAAATGTAGTAACCACAAAGCTCACAATTATAAATGTGCATACACCGAAAAAGAATGACGAATATGGCAATTCAAAAAATTGAGTACCAAAATATTTTATGTACACGACAAAATGGATGACTTTGTAAGCACGCAAAAGGAAACCAGCATTAAATCGGTGGATTCAAGAGTCAAAGTGCAAAAGAGTGCAACAAAATCATCACAGACAAATTGTCTGGTATAGTAATACTCCACCTAAATATTTACAGCCTCAAAAAAGATAGAGAAGAATTTATTCTCAATATAAATAATATTTAAGTAAAGCCAGGCATTATAGTGTTAACGGAAACATATACAAAAAGGGACTCTCCGCATTATAATTTAAGTGATTATACCTACATTCAAATAAACACAAACATTAATAAAAATGCAAACAGCGGCGGTTGAATCCAGTCCAATCCAATAAATGACTTGTAGATAGCTACGAGGCGTATTTAGAAAGTAAGTGTACTGAGGCTCTCACGACCGAATGAATTTTATTTTCAACATGTTGGCTACACTTACGTGTAAGGGCCACAAAGGAACTGCTTGCCTCGTTTAAATGGGATGTCCTGAACCACCCAGCGCATTCCCCTGACCTAGCATTTTCAGATTATTATCTCTTTACCTCCCTGAAGCTGCATGTCACATCACTAGTGGAAAGTACTTGTGATCATTATGTCTATGGTGTACGCTCTCTCTCTGTGTCGAAGTCTGATCCAGCAAGTCGTGAATAAATCTTCATTATAAAATATTAATGAAAGTGTTCTCAATAAGATCCTCAACCATTTACCCAACAAAACATGGTGTCAGAAGTCGGATATTAATTTTTACAATAAAATATATTGAGGATCATAAATAAAATACGAGATGTCAAAAGATTCAACAATGTCACATGTGCAACATGATTTCAGTGCTTTGCCAAATCTACAAGTGTTGTCAAATAACCCAAATAATAATGGAATATGGAGAAATTGGTGGCAAAAGTATGAAATATATTTGGTGGCATCAGGTCTCGAAGAAGCTCAAGAAAAAAGGAAAATTGCAATATTACTACACTCCATTGGCCCCAAAGGTATGGAAATATTTAAGTCTTTCAACATAAAAATGGAATCTGTCTCGGTAAATGAAGTAAAGAAAAAGTTTGATGAATATTTCGCACCGCAGAAGAATTTAACTATGTTAAGAAACAGATTTTTCACAAGGAAACAGAAGAATTCAGAAGATATTAACAATTTCCTATTGGATTTTGAAAATTTTAGTTTGGAATGTGAATTTAGGAATCTGAGAGAATCTCTTGTGAGAGATATATTTATTGCAAACATGAGTGCAAATCTAAGTCACATTCGTCAGCACTTATTGCAAGATTCCTCATTATCGTTACAAAAAACTGTAGAAATCACAAAATCAATACTAATGTCACAAGACAATGCAGACAAAATAAATCAACAAGAGCATACAGATAACATCCTTCAAGTCAGTCAGCAGAAAAACACTTCAAGACAGTCAAGAACATCATATCATCACCATCAACATCGTCATCGTCTCCGAACATCATCATCATCACCGTCAAAGTCATATCAACATGAACATACAAATCGTCATGGTTCACCGTCATCGTCATCGTCGCAGTCAAGGTCAAATCAACATGAATCTTCAAGTCGTCATGGGTCACCGTCATCGTCATCGTCGCAGTCAAGGTCAAGCGGTCATATTTCTACACGTGGAAGATGTGGTCATCGTTATCGCTACAAGTGCCCAGCAGTCAATGTCAAATGCAGGTCGTGTAATTCTTTTGGTCATTTTGCTAAATATTGTTTCAAAAATAATTATTGTCACGGTAAAGTCAGAAATTTAAAATCAGAGTCATCAAAACCCAATGATGACAGTGCTAATTGCTCTGAGGGTCATTTTATCTCAACAATCAGAAACATTAATAATAACAATTATTCAAGTCAAGCATGGCACATAGATGTAACAATAAATAATAAAATATTAGACTGTATTTTGGATACAGGAGCTGATATAAACGTCATGTCAATGTCAAATTTTAAAAAATTGAATTTATGTAATACAATTTTACAAAAAGGTTTTACAAAAGTGTCAGGTTTTGGAGGTATAAAATACCTATTATGGGTAATTGTGATCTTGTATGTCAAATCAATGGAAATGTCATAAATAATATAATATTTTTTGTCGCAAATATAGAATGTCAATCAGTCTTAGGTCTTCCAACTATTAAAAAACTTGGAATTATAAAAAGAATATTTAATGTTCAATGAGATCGTTACACCATATTAACTGAATATAATGACGTATTTAAGGGTCTCGGATGTTTACCACCTGTCGTTCATCTCAAGCTTCGCCAAGATGCTGTTCCTTGAGTGGATCCTCCGAGGAAAGTCCCATTTGCATTACAAAAAAGTCTTCAGGAGGAATTAGATCGCATGGACAAGATGAAGGTCATTGAAAAGGTTACTAAACCTACGTCTTGGGTAAATTATTCTA
Source organism: Limnephilus auricula (assembly GCA_951813805.1). Lineage (NCBI taxonomy): Eukaryota > Metazoa > Arthropoda > Insecta > Trichoptera > Limnephilidae > Limnephilus > Limnephilus auricula. The sequence continues at coordinate 17,509,129 of OX638406.1, forward strand.
TTCTTAGCCAACGACGGTTTAATGAAACAGATGACCATTCTACAAAATAGAGCTATGAGAACTATATTGAAGAAAAATAGGTACACAAAAATTAAGAAAATGTTGAAGGAGTTAAATATCTTGTCTTTCAAACAAATAATTTACTTCAATACTATTTCGTTAATCTACAAGATAATCAATGGCCATACATCTATTGAATTTCTAAGAAAAATTGATAAACTACAGAACACACACAGATATGAGACGAGGAAAAGAAATGAACTGAGACTCCCCTTCAGGAAAAAAACACAGAGTCAAAAATCGTTGATGTAGGGAGCGTTGAAGATATTTGGAGAATTACCAGAAGAAATAAAATTAGAAGAAAACATAAAAACATTTAAAATTAAATTACGTAAATATGTGATTGATATTTTGTAAATGTATTACTTTAATTATGTATATATATATATAGGATTGTATTAGGACATATATAACTATGTACCTACTTAAAATGCCTCAATAAACAATAAACAATAACTGTCAAAGAGTCAGGTAAATTAAGAATTTGTCTCGATCCTAGAAGATTATGTAATTCCATAATGAGATAATATTATCCTTTAAAAAATATTGATGAAATCAGATCAAAACTTATAGGAGCTGCCTATTTTTCTCATTTAGATGCTTATTCTGGATTCTGGTCATTAAAATTAGACGAAGAAAGTAGTGATTTATGTACTTTTCAAACTCCATTTGGAAGGTACAGGTATTTAAGACTACCTTTTGGAATAAATGCAGCAACGGAAATTTTTTATAGGATAAAGATAGATTTGTTTGGAGATCTGGAAGGTATATTAATTTTTGTGGATGATTTTCTAATTTGTGGAGAAACTGAAGAAATTCATAATATTAGATTAAGAAAAGTCATGGAACGGGCTAGGAATGTGGAGATCCGAAAAGAATGCAAGGCCGATGTGAGCGTCATAAGTAAGATTAAAAAAGGGACGCTTAGATGGTTTGGACATATAGAGCGAATGAACGAAGAAAGGAGTGTCAAGAGAATATATGATACTAATGTGAATGGTAGAAGAAGTCGAGGACGCCCGAGGAAGACATGGCACGATCAAGTGAATCAGATACTTGAGTCGGGCCATGTCAAGAGTCAGAATAATAGAAGAGTATGTATGATAAGATGTATGAATGTGAATGAGGCGAGGAGTGTATGCCAAGACCGAGTTGTTTGGCGGTCCGTCCTCGCTGCCTACCCCTGCGGAGAAACGGCGTGATGGTTAGTTAGTTAGTTTTTTTAAGTCAAAATGTAAATTTTTAGTCAAGGAAGTTTGTTTCCTACTTCATATTTTTAGTCAAGAAGGGATAAGAGTAGACAAAGAAAAAGTCAAGGCTATATTAGAGTTGCCGTCTCCAAAAAATGTCAAAGATTTACAAAGATTTTTGGGAATGGTAAATTATTTAGGTCCATTCATTGAAAACTTGTCTGAAAAGTCACAAATTTTAAGAAATTTATTGGGATGAAAATTTTGAAAATACTTTTAAAAAATGCAACAGTTTTAAGTCATTATGATTTAAAAATACCTCTTACACTATCAGTAGATGCATCAACGTCAGCTATAGGTGCAGTTATTATGCAAAATAACTGTCCAATTGCATATAGTTCGAAAACAATGACACAGTCGCAGGAAAATTATGCTCAAATTGAAAAAGAATTATTTGCTATACAATTTGGTTGTAATAAGTTTCATCAGTATATTTATGGTAACAAGGTGACAGTACAGACTGATCACAAACCTTTAGTCTATTTATTTAAAAAACCTTTACATGATGTACCAGCTAGATTGCAACGTGTGATGTTAGCTCTTCAATCTTATGATTTAAATGTAGTACATGTCCCAGGTAAATAAATCGGATACTTTATCTAGAGCTGCTTTGAAAGATCATTATATACCCGATTATGAGTATGATCTACATTGTTATGTAAATTCAATCTATATGAACTTAGCTATTAGTGAAGAATATCGTACAAAATTGAGTAATGCTTTAGATGAAACTATGCAAATATTAAAAAAATATTATTATGAAGGTTGGCCAAATAGAAAAGATAAAGTCCATTACACTTTAAAATGTTATTATAATATTCAAGATGAAATTCATGTTATTAATGAGTTAATTTTTAAGGGTAATAAATTATTAGTACCTCAGTCTATGAGAAAAGAAATGTTAAACAAAATACATGAAGGACATCAAGGAATAAACAAATGTCTAAGATTAGCTAGAGATACTTTATTTTGGCCTAGTATTTCTGTAGATGTAAAAATTTTTATTGAGCAATGTCAAATATGTAATAAATTTAAAGCCTCTAATCAGAAAGAACCACTGATAAATTATGAGATAAATAAGTTTCCATGGCAACAAGTAGGTATTGATTTAATGTATTATGATAATTAAACGTATCTTATTGTAACAGATTATTATTCAAAGTTTATAGAAACAGCTTTTCTAAATAATGATTCCACTGCAAAAAATGTCATAATTCACTTAAAATCTATTTTTGCACGTCATGGAATACCAATGTCTTAAGTGTCTGATGGTGGTCCACCTTTTCAATCTATTGAATTTAAATCATTTTTATATGATTGGGATATAGAATATGTAGTTACTAGTCCATATGTTTCACAGTCTAATGGTCAGGCAGAGAGTTCTGTTAAAATTATAAAAAATATTTTTAAAAAGTCTAAAGAAACAAAAACAGATCCTTACATAGCTTTATTACATTATAGAAATACACCTAAAGCTAATTTACAGTCACCTGGTCAATTATTAATGTCTAGAACTTTGAGAATGAATATTCCTTTAGCTCAAATTAAATTAAAACCAAAGGTTGTAAGATTCTCAGATTACAAAAAGTGTGTCGAAAAAAATAATTCGGAAAATTCTAAATATTATAATGTCAAAGCAAAACCTATGTCTTTATAACAAATGGGGGATTATGTATACTTTAAGAAAAATCCCAAAAGCAATTGGTTGCCAGCTATTGTCAAAGATAAAATGAAATGTAACAGGTCTTATATTGTAGAAGATAACTATGGTAACACATACAGACGTAACAGAATACACTTAAAACTGAGATATCATGCAAACGTCAATGATCACCATCTATCCATGCGATCCGATCCGGCACTTGAGGAGGCGGAGGCTGGAGATGAGGGACAGGTGGGAGAAAATAACTGGAATAATCCCTACGTTACCAGATATGGTAGAGTTGTCAAACAACCGGATCGTCTAATGTATAATGTCTAAAGTCTAATGTCTAATGTATAATGTCTAAAGTCTAATGTCTAATGTATAATGTCTAAAGTCTAATGTCTAATGTATAATGTCTAAAGTCTAATGTCTAATGTATAATGTCTAAAGTCTAACGTATAATGTCTAAAGTCTAATACCTGATGTATAATGTCTAAAGTCAATATACTTTTAATTCTTTTGCATTGTATAAATTATGAATATTAAATTTATTATACAATTAAAGAAAGGGGATGTCACATCACTACTGTAAAGTAGGTCACATCACTAGTGGAAAGTACTTGTGATCATTATGTCTATGGTGTACGCTCTCTCTCTGTGTCGAAGTCTGATCCAGCAAGTCGTGAATAAATCTTCATTATAAAATATTAATGAAAGTGTTCACAAAACACTGCACATGGGTGGAAAAAGGTTTTCAACTGACGAGGAGGTAAAGGAGGAGGTGGAGAAGTGGACGAAGGGGTAGGCGGGAAACTACTTCGAGGAAGGCATCAAAAAGTTGATACCCTGCTTCACCACCTGCATTGAGAGGAATGGCGACTATGTAGAAAAATAGCTTACATATGTACTACGGTAACCATGTAATTTTTTTGGTTTCAATAAAAATTTTGTAACCTACAAAAATTCAGTACACTTACTTTCTGGATATGACTGTTATATGGTATTACTCTACCTACCAACTGTGTAGGTATTAATCCAACATTATTGAAACCGCCAGTCCTAAATAAACAGCCTTGCAAGCAACTGTGTGTTTAACTCACCTCCATATGTTACATTGGCGACGAGGATGGGATTATTGTTTTTGTAAAAATAGAACTCGGTGTTATTAGTGAACATCAATGGCCAAGTTTAATGAATTTGACGTGGTTAATGGGAATTGGACCACTTATTGCGAGAGACTTGAAAGTTGTTTCCTAGTTAATAAAACGGCGAATGAATTAAAAGTACCCACATTAATCTCAGTGGTGGACGATGTCGCGTATGAATTAATGGTGCATCTGTGCAGCCCGGCGAGACCTACTGAAAAGCAATATGAAGACCTGAAAAAGGTAGTGCAAGATCATCTACAGCCCAAACCTTCAGTCATGGCAGAGAGATACAAGTTTCGACAAACCCGACAGCAGCGGGAGGAATGCATCTCACAATACGTCGCGACACTGAGAAAATATGCATCCCAGAAGTCCATGTTAATTTCTTGAGCATGGCGTTGTGGATAGAGGCTAGGGTTGCACCCTATGAAAATAATCTATCAAACGTCTTTGTCGCGCTACCAGGAGCTCTCCTAGCCCTCAAGAAGAGAATCAAAGACGTGGGGGCAGGAGAGCACACGAAAATGCAGGTAATCTATTCAGTTCCAGCAGGGGATCAGCTTGATTTGGACCGCATCACATATCATTTGCTCAAGAACCCCAAGGAAGGCTCCGACAACTACAGGAAAGGTGTCTCTGATAAATGGGAGGACATGGTAATGCTTCCGGAGGCGCAGTGCTACATAAAGGGCAAAGGCATGGGGGCTCCCTCAGGATGGGAAAGATGGGATTGTGCGGAATGGGACGATTGGAACAACTCTGGGCTGGAAATGGTATATGAGATCACGAACAGCATCGAGTTGATAAAAAAAGACCTGGAGAACAGTCAAGACACAAGTTCAGGCGGCAGGTGGAACGAATAGAGCAGCAGGCGCGGGAGATAAAGTTTGGTTCCGTGATTTTGGTATAGGCCGTACATGGGCAGAGGGGCAAGTAATGGATAAGGTAGGATCTAGGAATGTCAGAGTATCAGGGCTAGATGGGGCAACGTATAACTGGCATATCGACCAAATAAGACCGAGAAGTTCATTAGTTTTTCCGTCGGTTTCTGGAAACGGAGACCAGGGGGGGGTGAGTTCAGAGTCCACGGTGGTGGACCTACCAATCCTAATAACCTACAATATGCGTCTTCCCTAAATTGGATACGGCCATGGAGAGTGGGGAAATCAAACAACTCATGAAGGACATCATATGACCATCAGAGCTTAGAGTACGCGTCACTGAAGTAAGGAAGATCCGCAATAAGGGAATCGTATCAAGGAGATTTTGAATTTTAAAGCAGTAGTATGTATGTACGTATTTATCACAGTGGAACTTGGTTTGGACTTACATAATGTTGTAGGTGTCTCTGGATAGGCTTAATGTTGTAGGTAGCTCTGGAATGGCAGAATGTTGTAGTTATCTCTGGGTTTACAGAAATTTGTAGGGTTCTCTGGATTGGCAGAATGTTGTACGTGTCTCTGGATTGGCACAGAATGTTGTACGTGTCTCTGAATTGGCAGAATGTTGTAGGTATCTCTGGATTGGCAGAATGTTGTAGGAGTCTCAGGATTGGCAGAATGTTGCAGGTATCTCTGGATTGGCAGAATGTTGTAGATATCTCTGGATTGCACAGAATGTTATAGGTATCTCTGGATTGGCAGAATGTTGTAGGTATCTCTGGATTGGCAGAATGTTGTAGATATCTCTGGATTGCACAGAATGTTATAGGTATCTCTGGATTGGCAGAATGTTGTAGGTATCTCTGGATTGGCAGAATGTTGTAGGTATCTCTGGATTGGCAGAATGTTGTAGGCGTCTCTGGATTGGCAGAATGTTGTAGATATCTCTGGATTGCACAGAATGTTATAGGTATCTCTGGATTGGCAGAATGTTGTAGGTATCTCTGGATTGGCAGAATGTTGTAGGTATCTCTGGATTGGCAGAATGTTGTAGGCGTCTCTGGATTGGCAGAATGTTGTAGATATCTCTGGATTGCACAGAATGTTATAGGTATCTCTGGATTGGCAGAATGTTGTAGGTATCTCTGGATTGGCAGAATGTTGTAGATGTCTTAGGATTGGCAGAATGTTGTAGGTATGGCAGAATATTATAGATATCTTTGGATTGGCAGAATTTCCTGGGTGTCTCTGAACTTGCAGAATGTTCTGGGTGTCTTTTAACATGCAGAATTTTGTAGGTGTCTCTAGATTGGCAGAATGCTGAAGGTGTCTGTGGTTTGGCAGAATGTTGTGGGTATCTCTGAATGTGCAGAATAGAACCTATTTCAGGTTGGTTCCAGGTGTTTGTCTAGCCTCGTTGCTGACATAAACTGCCCATATACACCTTCTGTTTTTCTATAGAAAAGAAAAAAAGATTATGTAATCAGTTTGGTCTTTCTTAATCTCGTCTGTACATTTCATGGGAGTTCATTTGTTCAGAATTGATTAATAGATTAACCTGCTGCTGGGTGAAAATTAAAACTCTTATTATGTTGCCTTCCTTATCCAATATATTCCTCATCCCGTCTGGTGAGATTACAATTGAAGAAGGCGTCGCGTCGTCACTTGCGTGCGCTTAGGTGTTGACGGCAGTGCTTGAGTTCACAGAGGGACTAAATCGCACGGCAAATGGTGCAAAATTACAATGCTGGAAAAGGTTAAGAGGAGAAGAAAAGCCGAAATCAGATAAAAACAGAAATGCTATCTCTCATCAAGGAATATTCTGGATACATTCCTTATCCAGAATATTATAGCACTACATAATATTCCTCAGTTCAAAAGATAAGTAAAAAAGAAGATGGGGAAGACTTGTATCACATATACATGTATATTTTAATTATTTATATGTTTATGTGTTTTATACGTATAGGGTAAAGCAAGGTTATCTGGTGATACAGGTAATGTTGTGATACGGTAGACTTTTGGCATTATTCAATTTACCACGCAGTATACGGTTTTGAAATTCAAACCACAGATGAACAACAGTCCTGCGAACCATAATAATTCAACTTCAGAAGTATTTGCATGGCCGGTAAAACAGTAAATAATTGTATTCAAACTAATAATTGTATTATTATTTTATCAACTGTCAGATATGACTGCAAATTGTAATTTATCAATTAATCGGTGATTTCTGAAATTATGAATATGTTGTATAGCTTATATTAATCAGAAAAGAATGCTTCATAGCCACAATTAAAGAAAGTGGCAGCTGCCATACTTTTTTTTGGTACGAGCTTAAGTAAATTGTAAGTAATATTAAGTTTTTTTTTACGTGTTTTTGGACATAACAAATTGTGATTTTTAATAATTTATTTTATTTTATATAATTCATCTTCTGGCTTAATGGTGAATTATCATAAAGCATATAAGGTAGGCGAATAGTTTTCATGTTGTTTTGGCCAATTTAAGCATATCACCAAATTTCCTATCCTCACCAAATTACCTGTCACCAAGTTACCTATGTCTAATTTGTTAAAAATTTATTTTAGAAAAAAATATTGCTGAAAAGGAAATTAATTGAAAAAAATTTTATCGGTCTACAGGTTCTACACCCATAATGATACAAAAATATAACCAAACAGCTATAATTTTCACACTATCCTGAATCCAGTTTTTCAAACAATAATATCAAAAATGCTTTTAAAAAGTTCGGTATTTTTTCAATTAATAAAGAAGCCATAAATCCAGAAGCCTTTGCACATTTTCAATTAATAGAGAAGACCATCGCGGTTCCAGTACAGAGTCCAGTCATTTTAAAAATTCCCCACAATATTCCAACACCAAATACACCAATTAAAAGAGATTCGTCCCCAAAATTTTTGACACCTTTAAAATTAACAAAAAAGCTGTCCGTACCATTGTACGAGACAATTTAGTGAAGCCCGCACAAATACTGCAAATTCAATAGGGCACCGGCACACATTGACGCTTTGATCCCTGAGTTGTTCGGAGAGTTTCGCGTTTCGCAGGGGCAGTGGTAAAACAGTAAATTAAACAAGTATTTCTTTCCCGAGTGATCTCAGATGCAGGGTTGCCAATGCTCATGTTCCAAAATACCCGCAACGAATGTTCAAAAATTCCCCACACGTAGGGTTACCAGGTATGAAAATGAATTTTCCTGAAAAACTCCTAACTAGAGTGAAGGTTTACTCTATGGTTACTCGAGCGAATGTTCCCAACTTCGTTTCACTTTTGTTTCATTTCACGTTCAGACGTGTCATTCCAAGTAAAATAGGCCGAATGAAATACAGAAATGAACAATTAGTGAACCGTCTGATTCCAGCCTAGGAAAGAATCCTTTTGTCATAGAAGTTCCACGACTAGCAAATTCATGTGTCTTCGAGTTTGGGTCCCGAACGTCGGGAATCCCCCCAACATTATCGTTTAGAAATAACAGTGCTGCCATAAAATAAACTACGATATCTTCCACCGAATGTGCTTATTTTTCAATATGGTTAGAAAATCAAGAAATGCCCAGAATCCCCGCTTTTTCCCCACAAAAAGTCATTCCCCGCAAAATACCCGATTCTTAAAAAATCTGAAATATTCCCGCAGTTTGGGGAATTACCCGCAAATCGGCAACCCTGCTCAGATGAGAAGTGCCTGTTTGTATCAGTAATGGTACTGACACATTTGCTTATTACAAGCCGGCTTATGAGCATGCTCATTAAAGAGTATGCTCACACAACTGTACACATTTGCTCATAAATGAACAGGCTTGGCTTGAGCTTTCTAATGAATGAGCATGCTCAAAGCCAACAATTGAACACACATGCTCTTTAAAGAGCATGCTCATGTCAAATAATAACTGTCATTGTATAGAGACAGTTTCGTATGCCCAGAACATCTTATTGCTTGCAACCCAATTATTAATTATTTAAGAAAATTATAAAGATTATAAAAGATTTTATTATATTAACCCGTTTAATCACGGGAGACCATATTATTTGTCCCAGCTCTCAAAGGTCTCATAGAAATCGTTGTACCTCCCTTACTATCATAGTGAGAAGTATTTTATTTTATTTATTTATTTAATACATGTTACATAATTTGACATTTACATAAAGTTGATATATTATGATATATTATATATATATAGTATGATTTAAACGATATTGGAAAAGATAATACGACACGCTATATACTCAAATCTACAAGTAAACTACAAAAAATAAAATGTACACCTTTCTGAAACCAAACTTTCCGATCAGAATTTGAATAAAAATTATAAAACTTTGTCAATTTTTAAAGATGTTTTTTTTACATGAAATGACAAAAAGTGAGGTTACAGTAACGTTGGTAATTCATTTGTCTAATGAAGTGTGTATGTTTTTTAATTATTTTTTTTCATTATCAGTAATTTTAGTTAGAAAAAACGTAAAGTGAGCCATTTTTAAAACCTTTTAAAGTTTTCATCCAAATTTTTTATATTTATAAAATTACATGGATATTTCTAATAATATAATTTAAAAGCCTATTTCATCACCTTTCGAAAACAGTTTTTAGTTTTCGGATACGTTAACAAATATTCCATTTATTTGGATTTTATCTCAAAGCGGGAATATTTTTAGCCTCTGACAAAAAACGCCAAATTTTTGAAGGGATAAGAAAATTAAAAGATCGATTTGGGTTCGTAATTGGATCACTACAAGAGCAAACCTTGGAGCAAGTAATCATTTGTTAGTAGAAATGCGAGATGTCAACGGATGTAAAAATCATTTACGAATGCTTCCACAGACATTTGACGAGCCACTCTCTAAAATTGCATACAAAAACGAGATACTCAAATGCGGAATGCTATTCCGAACTGAGATCGGATTGAAATGAGCATGCTCATAAGCTAGCCTGTTCACACATGCTTAGAGGCTTCCCCTTCCATCCGATAATCCAATGAGCATGCTCACAAATCAAACGGCTGTCGATTTGAGAGCATGCTCTTTTGGCTTCAAATGAGCATGCTCATTACTAGCAACGTCACTGACACACATGCTACTAGGTAGCAATTGCTACTAGGTAGCATGCTCTTTGGCTTCAAATGAGCATGTGTGTCTGTAGCTTAACTTCTCTATTTATTGGACAAAATTATACATTAAACTTCACATGTGGTCAATGAGAGTAATTAGTGATCACTAGGAGGCGGCTAAGCGGTGGCAAAACGAAGAATTCTAAGTCACAAATCCGCAAAAACATCATTCGGAGATATTGAAATTTGAATTTTTGAAATGATTTGTTTTTGTAATAACGAATCAATTCTAAACTTCAAACCTCAATATCTCCGAATGATGTTTTTGCGAATTTTCAATTTGGAATTCTTCGTTTTGCCACCGCCTAGCCGCCTACTAGTGATCACCCTTTGCTGTGTTGAACAAACAAAAACATTATTTTTTTAAATGAGTGATGAAGTGGAAAAGCCATTAATATTAATTATAGCAGTAGCACATTAAGGATGGGGGATAAGCATTGATGGTGTATGGTGTGATATTATAGTATCATATTAATGTTGATGCAGATATCTTAATAGTTTTATCAAAAATATTAAGGACATCGTAAAAACTTGAGATCTTGTTATCTCATAATGTCTTTGGCCCTGTATGTCTGATATAACCATCATCAATTTTATATTCTCATCTTATTTCCAATGTCAAATTCTTTTTAAGCGGTCGACAAGAGTCAATTAGCTTTAAGGTAGCGCCAGACTCGCAGGCTCACATCAAAAAGATACTTATAACATAACAGCGCTCGCCATACAATCCCATAGAGACCCGCCACACATAAAAAGATGATGTGCTATGATCGCGGTTTATCTTCGCTAATCGGCGTTATTTTTGGTGACCGCTACGATCGTGATATCAGAAAAGTTATGCGACCCCCCCTTCGCCGTAAACAGGAGAGGGGGTCATTTTGAATACACGGAGCTCTCAAGTTGATATATCCAGTACAAAGAAATGATATTCTCTCGACCGCTTCTGATTTCAACTGACCCCTTCTCCTGCCGTAGGAAGAAATATTTTATAACGTAGTGTGTCGGTAGAAAAGATACTTTATAACGCAGTATCTTTTAATGTGAGCTTCGCGTATGTCGCCCGCTTTACACATCAAAAAATATAAAGGTTTGAAGTTATAACCTTAAAATTGTTCAAGATCAACTAAAACAGTGAAAATAGGTATAAGCACTAGGAACCAAAACATACAAAAGTATTTAATAAACCTAGGCACTCAAAAAAATTAAAACTCGTTACCAATAAATAAAAATAATTCAATTTTTTAATTAATGTTTATGAAAAAAATTATGTTTCTGTCAAATAGTGGCGGGCACATACGAACTATGGCGCCTACGGGCACGGGGTTGGGAACCTCTGCTATAACCTTACCTATAACCAAATTACCTATATCTTTTGGTGATTTACATGACTAAGTTTTCTTGTGTTATGTAAATTATTATGTCAGTTTTTCTTTTTTAAAACAAGTGCTGAAATAATGTACCTGAACAGTAAACATTTTTATAAATTTTAATTTCTGTAATTTTTAAAAACGCATCATGATATATCAAAAATATCACCAAATAAAACCTTGCTTTACCCTACACATAGTTGGAACTTAACAAAGAGTTTAGTATACAGTATTCATATAAAAATATTTGATAGCAACAATACCTTTCCAGACATTCAAGTAGAAAGCTTAAAAGGTACATTTACTCTTCTTGCCCAACGTGTGTCAAACGTGTCCAGTCATTCTGAAAGTTTATCAAGTTTAAGGGAAGAATGTGGAAGTACAGTCCTGCTGATGAGAGCCCATTATAACCAATCTTTCCGTCAGATTCTGCCTCTACGTGGGTTCCAAATTGAATGCAATATTAGTAGTAAATACACTCACCTTTGGAAATTAGGTTTCCTTGGAATGATAGATAAACATAGTAACATCATCTGAATGGTATGTTATAATGGATGCAGCTGATTTTGGTGAAAGGAGTTCTCATTCTGGTTTTCCGGCAACATCTGTATCTCGGATGATAAGTGTCCCAACATAGTAACATCATCCGAATGGTCTGTTGGAATGATGCAGCTGATTTTGGTGAAAGGAGTTCTCATTCTGGTTTTCCGGCAACATCTGTATCTCGGATGATAAGTGTCCCAACATAGTAACATCATCCGAATGGTCTGTTGGAATGATGCAGCTGATTTTGGTGAAAGGAGTTCTCATTCTGGTTTTCCGGCAACATCTGTATCTAGGATGATAAGTGTCCCAACATAGTAACATCATCCGAATGGTCTGTTGGAATGATGCAGCTGATTTTGGTGAAAGGAGTTCTCATTCTGGTTTTCCGGCAACATCTGTATCTCGGATGATAAGTGTCCCAACATAGTAACATCATCCGAATGGTCTGTTGGAATGATGCAGCTGATTTTGGTGAAAGGAGTTCTCATTCTGGTTTTCCGGCAACATCTGTATCTCGGATGATAAGTGTCCCAACATAGTAACATCATCCGAATGGTCTGTTGCAATGATGCAGATGATTTTGGTGAAGAGGATCATCCTTCTGGTTGTGGTAACACCCATAACTAGGAAGATACGTGCCCCAACATGGAAATATCCCCTAGGAGATGCAGGATTTTCTCAAACCCAAATGAGGTTCTTTAAAAACTTGTATCTGAAAAAAGAAGTGATCTGCTTATAAAACAAATGAGATTATTTGTTTACTACTCCACCTCACAGTTAATACGGAATATTTTTTAGTCAAACAGTTAGATTTAGCTTTATTATTAAGAAAGGTGAGTTCTTATGTCGGGGGAGACGAAAAAACGTGCAAAAAATATGCATTTTCATTTTGTTTAAATTACTTCACTTACGCGGTGTACGAACTCTTCGCCATATTCTATTTATATTTTCATAGAAAATCAATCTTTCACATTTTCAACAGTACCAATAGCTAGAATATTAAAAAAGATTGCCATACCGCAAAAATCGATTCTTAATAAATACATTCATTTTTGTATCACAAACCATGTTACAAAAACCTAGCATAGCCGCTAAACTATTTGAAAACTGGGATGCTTTTCTTGCCTTGATGCGAGCAGGCGCTATAAAGGGGACACTTTCATTTGTATCACAAACCATGTTGTACAAACCTAGCGTAGCCGCTAAACTAATTGAAAACTAGACGAGCAGGCGTTATAAAGGGGGCACTTCCTTTTGTATCACAAACCTAGCGTAGCCGCTAAACCACTTGAAGACTCAAAATCTAGGTTAGGTTATAAGTGATCAATTTTACAATTATATTGTATTAATTAGCTCAACCAGAAAGTAGGTAGGTACTGTACCTACATCCGTTGACAAGAATTTATTTTATAAGGTTGGTATTTTTGGCAAATGTCATTTTTGATTGTCTATTCAAAAGGAACGCTCCGTATTATCCATGCATCCTATGTCAACAAGAAATATTCCGTATTATCTGCGAGGCGGGCTTGTAACTTTATACCCAAATGAGGTGTTAGTCCAGTCAGTGGGGAGTTTTACCTTGCAAAAAGTCAAGTAGTAGCGATTTTGATATATGTTGTTTTGATTGGGACTCTTAACGAAAAAAAAAGTTTTCTACCTTGGGGTGGTCGAGCTCGAGCCGCCATCTTGGATTGAGGGTCCCAAAATTTGGTTTTTTAAAAAAAAAATTTTTGTGTGTATATGGCAATTCACCCTAAGAAATTAATCTCACAACCAAATTGTCAAAGACAAACAAAGAAGGTAAAATTTCTAATATTTTGCTAATGCGCCATTTTCTCTACCCCATGGTGGTATGGATATGAGTTTACAAAATTATTATAACTATGAAACGAATAGCCCGAAAAAATAACAAAAATTGGGAATTTCTCCACTTTTTAGAAAAATATTTACATTTCCGCCACTGTTATTCGTTACCTAAACTTACAAAAAATATTATGAAACAAAAAAATATTAGAAATTTTACCTTCTTTAAGTTTGTCTTTGACAATTTGGTTGTAAGATTAACCATTGCAAAATTATTTTGAAAAAAAAAAAACAATTTTGGGACCTTCAATCCAAGATGGCGGCTCTAGCTCCACCACCCCAAGGTCGAAATCTTTTTTTACGTTAGAGTCCCAAACAACATATCAAAATCGCTACTACTTGACCTTTTGGAAGGTAAAGGCCTTTCTTATCCTCCATGGAATTTAAGGAGCAACGCTACTTCTACATGGAAAAAAAGGGTACTGAAGACATGAAGAAACAGAGATCATGAGTAAAGATAAGTAATAATATACAAGACAAAATGTTCGTACGGAATAATATTTTCCACCGCCCCAAATGCATAAAGTTGTCTTTTATAGAAATTAAGGTGAATCTAAAGGTTTTTTTCTAAAAAGTATTCGTAAAGCGTGGACAGTGCGATCGAAAGTTTACCAAAACCTATAGATTCATCAATTACTATAAAACATAACTTTTTGCATTCGGGCGATGGAAAATAATGTATTCAAAATTTCAATTGCGTAAAATGAAAACTTACGTTCGCACACGAGAATTCACAGCCGTTTACAATAATTCATAGATGAAAAATGAACCAACGCTATGCAATCGAAATAATTTCTGTCATTTTGTTTTTTGTTGTGTTGGTGTCAGGGTTGCCGACGCTTACGTTCTAAAATACCCGCAAGAAATGTTCAAATTCCCCAAATTGGGGAGAACAAATTAACAAATTTCCCGCAGTTTCCCCACAAATCCCTTTAAAAATCTCCAAAATATAACAAAATTGTAATGAAATTAGCACTTTTATTGATTTATTGTATTATTTTATTTTATTTGGAACACTAACATGATTCGAACTTATTATTACATACATATTACAGATTTAAAAAAGCTTACATCCCAATAACCAATGTTCACATGATGCAAATATTTATATGACTTATAAAAGTATTCAATACCTTGTGCCAATAAATCGTATGGTTAGTAGAAAAACCAAACATTAAAAATAAGGTGATGTAATCACACGTACAGTGTGCCGGGTATGGCTAGAAGAAGAAAAGTAATTTAACCCGGCCGTATCCACGATGTAATGATAGTCTACCACGCTCTTTCAAACTTCAATAACTCCTTAAATACGTTAATCATCAGATCAACATTCAACAGGTATTCCTAAAAAATATATTTTTGCACCCGTTAAAAATATTTAAAAAATTGTGACAATTCTGCATAAATTAATAAAAAATGTTTTCCAAAATACCGGCACATTTCTGTGTCAGATGAGACAGCAAATTTTAAATTTATGTGGGATTGACAGAGAAAACAAAACGTTATTTCATTCCAACCTCATTAACCAACGTTCATAATGACAATCTCCTTTAGTTATGTGTGAGGAAGAGGGATGTAACATAAAACGTTTAAATCTTTTCCCCATCTGAACAGACTACTTTACTTTTCTAAGTTGATATAATGTTACATGTGTAGTCTCTTTCCAGTGCATTAGTTTGTTACGTCTAAAAACAGAGATGACAATATTAATTATTTTACTGCAAAAATGTAAGGTGCTTGACTTTCCGATACCCATCTAAAAAAGAGCCAAAGGAACGATATCAGAAGGTTCGACTGACCGACCACCTGTTCCTCAAACCATTGTCATTTTTTATTCCCTTTCTGCATGTTTCCTTAAAATTGACGATAATATCGGACAAGTCTAGACAATCAGACGAGAGGGATGTTTTTTGTTCGTTTTTATGGCTTTTGGGTTGTTAGCAGGGTCATGCCATTATTCAGCTACAGAAGTAATAAATATTTAATTTCATTTTTATCAAATAATCTCTTCGTGAAAAACTTCGTATGTATGTTGTGAGGCTGTGAAGGTATTGGGGAGGGGAAGGAGATGGGAAAGAGGAAGGTGAGGAAGTACCTGGCTATTCAGATCTAGTCACCAAACATGGCTAAAGCCATTTCAAGAAACGTTTCAATTCCGAATGGTGGTCTTACACCAGAGTGATACTGAGAGTATTTTCCACTCTGGAACGTGCCGCAAATATAATATGTACTAATTTTAATAAATTAATAGTGAAATAACACAAATTAATCAAATAAAATGTATTTACGCACGTAGGGTTCGAACCCGCGACCTTCGGATTGGGAGTCCATTGCCTTGCCCCTGGACTCCCTTGTCATTCTTGTCATGAACAATGCTACACCAACAACAATGCAGTGCTAAAGTATAGCAGTCAGACATAGAACTGGCAGAAGGATGAAAGTAGGCCTAATGCTGTATAAATGAGATCCCTGAGACGT
This sequence comes from Limnephilus auricula, assembly GCA_951813805.1. Classification (NCBI taxonomy): domain Eukaryota; kingdom Metazoa; phylum Arthropoda; class Insecta; order Trichoptera; family Limnephilidae; genus Limnephilus; species Limnephilus auricula. Next base: position 17,525,492 of record OX638406.1, read on the forward strand.
ACGTGTTCTTAAAACATATATGTTGGTATATTATAGGTATGAACGTGTTAAATTGTTGAGATCCGGAAGGATTGCAAGGCCGATGTTAAAGTAATGGATTAAAAAATATTTTTTTTCCGACTTTTATCCCGTCAAGTGCACTTGATGGATAAAATTAAAGAGACCCTTAGTTGGTTATGCCATCAAATGGGAAGGTATAATGCGACGTGAAATGTGGAAGAAGTCAGAGAAAGCCAAGGAAGACGTGCTGGATCAAGTGAATCACATACTTCAGTCAGACCAAGAGACAGAATAATAAAATTATACCGACAGACAAATCATTTTATAAGGCGCACATTTGAATTAATCTTAGCTCTCTGCAGTGCACCGCAACCCAAAAAAGGACCTATTTATTCTGTTTTATCTGTATGAGACGGTTTATTTATGTGAATGAAGCAAGAAGTGTGTGCCGAGACATTTGTTTGTTTATTTATTTATTTGAGATACAAACAGGATATTTATAGAACATTCATGTTGGTAATATAAAACAAAATTAAATACAAATATAAATATCCCTAGACTAATGTGTCTGCAGTAATCATATTTTCATATACTCATAAGCAAACACAAAGAAAAACAATGCCAGAATTTTAAAACTTAACTCTAAAAAACTTAATTATAATAATAAAAAATCGAACAAAAAGAAAATGTTTATGAAAAAATAATAAAACAACAAACAATCTTTTAAACAACAAACTCTAAAAAACTTAATTATAATAATAAAAAATCTAACAAAAAGAAAATGTTTATGAAAAAATAATAAAACAACAAACAATCTTTTATTTTTATTTTTTTAGGTGCACAAATTGTGGAGATACTTCTTGAAACAAGTTGTATTATTTACAAAAATATCTAATAGCCGGTTCACACGGGGCGATTTTTGTCGGTCAACTCGACAGTTGAAAGCTAATCGACACGTGTGAACACTTTGTCAACAAAGTTATCAACTTTTTTTGTTGCTAGCGAAAGTTGATAGCCCGTCTACTTTTGTCGTTCAAGTATGGCTATCGCCATTTTGGTTTTACTAATCGTTCGAGTTTTACATCGAATCGTCGCGTGTGAACACATGTTTCAAGTCGCTTATCATTTTTAGTTACTCGCGGGAAAAAGTAAACGTCAGGCGTTTCATTTATTCGGTACTATTTCCTACCGTCATGGAATCCATTTCAACCAAAAAATATCTGAAATGGTCGGACGATTTAATGTTCAAAATAATGGATCTGTACCAAAGCCATCCCTGTCTTTCGGATCAAAAACAAGAAGTATACAAAAATAGAATATTATTTTTGAAATGTAAATAATATTATTTTGAAAAAAATTGTGTTGGATGCGCCTAATTCACTCCTTCTCATGGTCCATTTTCTCACCCAAGTACGACGTTTTTTATGTTTTTTCATAATCTCCAGCTCCTCTCACAGAACATCAGAAATTAGATAGACGCACGCACTAACAATTTCAGTTGACGCCATTTTGAATGTCAAAATCGGTTCAACTTAAATTGAAACGTGTGAACAAAATGTTGCTCAACTTTTTTCGTAAAAAAAAGTGGGTCAACAAAAATCGAAACGTCAGAACGCCCCATAAGATAGTGTGTGATTTAGCAAGATCATTGTATGATCTAGACATTCTAGAAATAGGATTAAAATATCCAGTATTATTGGTAAAAATTTCGGTCCAAAATATGTTAAGGTTTCTGGTAGATTTGGGCCTGGCGTATAACTTGATTTGATTGACTAAGTTACTATCTACCCGATAATTTACAATTTTATAAAGCATTAAGAGGTCATTTATGTTACGTCTTTTAAATAGACTCTCTAATTTGAAATATGTTAGTCTTTGTTCGTATCCATCGAGAAAATGGTACACACCTGATCGATAAGACAAGATCCGTGTAAATTTTCTTTGGACAGATTCAAGTCTAGATACCTGTGTAATATAATGTGGATTCCAGACTGTTGACCCGTATTCAAGAACACTACGGATTAACGAATTGAATAGAATTATTAGGCTATTAGAGTTCTTGAATAATTTGGTTGATCTTATAATAAAACCAAGTAATTTATTTGATTTACTCACAATGTATTCAATGTGTTGGTTGAACGTTAGTTTGTTGTCGAATATAATTCCTAAATCTTTAATCGATTCAACTTTTTCCAGATTGTGACCACATATGGGATATGAATATACAGTTTTGTTGGTGTTCTTGGTGAAATTTATAACTTTGCATTTTGCTATATTTAGTTCCATTTCATTGTCAACACACCAGGTAGATATTGTGTTAAGGTCTTTTTGTAAGAGTTCACAATCTTCCATAGAATTAATTGCTTTATATAATTTGAGGTCGTCAGCATACAGAGAAAAATTACAACGAAGTTTAAATGTAAGATCGTTAATAAAGATTAAGAAAAGCAAGGGTCCAAGGTGTGATCCTTGTGGTACGCCCGATGTAACAGAGATTGGGGAAGAGTTAAAACCGTTAACAGTAACTAATTGACTTCTATGTGATAAATATGATTCTAACCAACGAAGCGGATTTCCGTGTATGCCGATTTTTTTCCAGTTTATTTATTAAGATAGGGTGACTGACTTTATCAAAGGCCTTACTGAAATCGGTGTACACGGCATCAACTTGTGTTTTTTTATTCATCGATTTATACAGAAAGTCCATATACTCGAGTAAATTAGTATTTGTGGATCTTTTAGCTACAAAGCCATGTTGGAAAGGGCTAAGTACATGTGTTACATGGTTAAAAATGGTTTTAAAATGGGTTTGGTTGTCTTTATTATTATTACATTCATTTGGCGGTCTATTGTCTCTGCCCAGCACTGCGAGGAAAGGCACATTGGTTGTTTCGGTAGTTGACCAAGACAATAGTTCAACCAAAATAATGGCAAACACTATGATTGTAAATATTATTGCAACCCCATAAAACTTTCTTTGTGAGGGTAGGGTGAAATATTTAGAATCTTTCGCACTAGATTTATTACCAAACCTACCCCCATAAAATACTTATTTTAAAATGGGTCTATCTTTCCATTGAAGCAGTACCTAGATAAGTGACATCTTTACAAATAATTATTACATGGAAGGAAGTGGCAAAGTGGTTGGCTTTCAATTAGCTGAAGGTATAATTTACAAAGAATGTTAGGATTATTCTATTTTAGAACGCTTAAAGTATCGTAGTGTTATCTTCCTATTATTAAGATCAATTTCTAAAATGCATTTCATTAATGCTCAGCTCATTATTTCACATATAAATCCAGGGGTTAAAACGTACCTAGTTCAAGTTCTTATCGTTTTATATTGCTAGATGACATAAGGACGTCATATGTAGGTGAATATAATAAAAAAATACTTTTTTGCTTTTCTTGTAATAGGCGGAAAAAGAAAGTGTTCCACATCTTCTACGTGTATATTTTGACTTACATTTTGTAATGATAAGTATCTACATCGGATTAAAAAATAAATAAGAACCTACCTAATGGATTTTTGTCATTACGTTCCTGTCAAATAAATTGTAAGATCCCCAGAAAATGCGTAAATAAAATTCCGGCTAAATTAAAATTTTCACTTTGAAATGTGAATTTTATCATCTAAAAATTGCTAGAATAACATATTATAAAATAATGATTACAGAATTTTTTCGTGGTTTGCTTTTGCATAAAACTGTAAAATCTTTTTAAATTTGAGTGTTCTATGTATTGTATAACTTTGTAATCTATTTCATTTTCTACTCAACTAGTGTTATAACCATTCAATCTGGTATAATATTAGTTCAGCAAATATAAAAAGCTTTCAAAGGTAATATACTTTTCACCTCTGTATTTTAAAAATTATGGTAGGTCGTTGTCAGCCCTGCTGCTAGCGCATTCCACAAACATGTGGCTAACACTCAAGAAACAATAGTGTTACTCTAGGGCTGACGTTACTCTAAGGGGCTGACATGATGCAAGGCGGTCGGCGGTCACAGTCACACACCTCAAATTGGGCGTTGCAAATAATATTTTATTATTTACTGAATGATTATTTTTTAAATATTCCAGTTATTATGCGCAATATTAATATTTTCACTTACAATAAATTAATATAAGCCAGTGAAAAAATATTCACATCAATATTTAAAAAAAAAAACGAAATAATTTCCAGATCCCATACAGTAACGCTGCATCGCATGGCGGCACGTCGGGGGTGTTTTTAGCATGGTACGGGGAAGGTTAAACGAGACAAAACAGAGTTAGTAGAAGAAAAGAAGACAATATAGTATTTTAGTGTTAAAACATCACTTATCCAATTTAAAATATATATACGGCCTCTGAAGATGGACAGTGAGATCTGTCAGAAACGTCAGGAGTTAAAAGGTCCTTCCCAGGACTACGTTACGAGGGTAAATCGATATATATATGTTATGATCAGGGTTTTCACGGATGAAAGTTGTAGAATAATTTTCTCGATTTACCCGTGTAACGTAGTCCTGGAAAGGACTTTTTAACTCCTGACGTTTCTGACAGATCTCACTGTCCATCTTCAGAGGCCTTATGTCTTGAGTTTTGTATCAAACTGACCGCTTACGCATGTCTGTTCAGTCCAGAAGTCAAGACTAGTGAGTGCATTTCAAATCTTTTGTCGTGAAAGAAGAATACGGGTAGAAGGTGATTTGAGGGTGGAGGGGGTAGGCGATTGGCGTGTAGACAGGCCCGGTTTTAACATGTCAAGGCCCCTAGGCAATGCACGTCTCGCCTTTACTCGCCTTTACTCTTTTCTAACTTCCAAAAAAAAAAAAAAAATTCTACCACAACGTAATTTTATTTATAATTAATCTGTTTTTTTTTACTACATTACGAAAGTATGCCATCGCCCCCCATTCAATAAAATATTGAAACGAATGCAATACAATAACTCTTTATTACATATAAAAGGACACATACATAGAAACAAAAATGTATTTAAAAAAAAAACAGTACAATGAGCGGTCTTGTCACTAAAGTGATCCTTTCCAGACACCCTTGTTATGGAGAGAAACAAAGAATTTTAGCAAGCAGATAGGTAGTGCACACTAAAGCTTGCATAACATTTATATTTTAACATAATTATATTATATTATATTTTATTATAATTAGTGGACCGTTATTATAAGTGTGGAGGAGCTATTCCGGGCAGCTCAAGATAGAGAAATATTTCTTCAAACTTCACAAAATCACTTTGTGGCGTCATTTTAAATTAAATTAAAACAAATAACTTTGTTTAAACCACTAATATAATCACAATTACCTACATGTTTCAAAACCGATGGTTTCTTTGTCATAGTAATGACAGGGTAGTAACCTAAGAGTATGGATATTAGAGAGACGGCATGTGAAGTGTGCCCGCGCGCTCCAAGTGTGCCTTTTCGAGAATTTTACCCAAACGCCTTACATTGGCTGCTGGTTTTTGGCCGTTTAATACGTTCCGCCAGCAGCCATTTAACATGGTGACAGCCAATGTCAGCCGTGTGGGTAGAATTCTCGAAAAGACACACTTGGAGCGCGCGGGCACACTTTACATGCCGTCTCTCTAATATCCATACTCTTAGGTAGTAACCCTGACGAAGAAACCATCGGTTTTGAAACATGTAGGTAATTGTGATTATATTAGTGGTTTTAACAAAGTTATTTGTTTTAATTTAATTAGAGAAATATTCACCAGAGCGATTGCCAACGTCGGGGGGACCTGATAAGCAAGGTTGCCGATTTGCGGGGAATTCCCCAAACTGCGGGGAATATTTCAGATTTTTAAGAATTGAGTATTTTGCGGGGAATGACTTTTTGTGGGGAAAATGCGGGGATTCTGGGCATTTCTTGATTTTCCAACCATATTGAAAAATTAGTACATTAGGTGGAAGATTTCGCGTAGCATTTATTTCTAAACGATAATGTCGGGGGGATTCCCGAAGTTCGGGATCCAAACTCGAAGACTCATGGATTTCCTAGTCATGGAACTTCTATGACAGTATGACAGGAGCATTCTTCATTCAGAACGTCTTGTGTTTTTTTTTTCATAATATCATTTTCAACCGGCATTAGCACAGGGCAGATCCCGCAGATCCGACGATGACGTCGGATCTGCCGGATCTGCCCTGATGATGGACACTGCAACGCTGTCCGAAACGTCGGCTAAAGAAGGAGGTAGCGCAACACGGCATAACATCCCAAAAACAAACAACGAAAAAAGATTAGTGAACCGTCTGATTCCATCCTTAGGGCAGGTCTACTAACATTCATATATCCATCGTTGTAACCTATTTTTTAATCTTATGTTACGTATGAAATATAATATTTTAATCTTTTTAATGTTTCAAACAAAGTAAAACAAAATTCTAATTTCAGTAGAATTTTGTTTTATTTTGAAGCAGAATTATTACAAAGGAACTTTTGGGGAAATTGCGGGGAATTTGTTATTTCGTTCTCCCCAATTTGGGGATTTTGAACATTTATTGCGGTTATTTTGGAACTTATACGTGCTTATACGCATGGCAACCCTGGTACAACACTGTTCGTTGTGCAAAGTTCAAATTTAGTTTCCAAATTTCACCACTTTTGAAGTGACAGCTGCTGTCGGAATATTTTGACATTTATAATAATAATATTGTAATTATTCGTGTTTGTATAAGTACATACCTACTACTTTCTAAGATTGTAGTTTTGTCAGCAAAGAGTAGATAACCAGTTATAGGCCGATAAAAATAATAGATAAGACAGGAACGTAAATATTAAATATTCGCATTTAAAATTAACGATTTAGTTGTCTATCAAACGTCCTGCATGAGAGTTCTTGGTTTTTTTGTGCACCGCGTTTAATAATAGTTAATGTTAATTATTATTAAAACATCGGTAAAATGTCTACCGTCTTTCGCATTGAGGTGATCAAGAATCATTTAGCAGGAAGGCGATTGGCTCCAAATCCGTAAGTTATGAGGATATTAATTTATTATTTCTTGGAATTGTGGCTGGTATTTTTATCAGACAGTAAATATTTTAGCGATATCGTGAGGACACGAAAGATAATTGGGTAAATGTGTAGTAATTTTGTTTCAATCTTAATATGCATGAATTACTTAGATTACCCAAACTAGGAACCTAATAACCTATTTTGTGTACATAAATAGTTGTTTCTTGTACTAATTGTTGACATGAAGTGTAAAAGGCCTCTTCACTTGCCTAAACATAGCGTTTGAAGTGAAAAAATCTTATGCAAAATGCATATTTTTTTCGTCTAAAATGCATATTTTTTCATCTCCCCTGACATAAATACTCACTTTTCGTAATAATGAAGCTAAATCTTACGCCGTTCTTCCATGGTGCTACCTTCAAGCGACGCGATCGCCGCTCGTCCGTGTTTTTCATACTATTATTACGCCGTTCTTCCATGGCGCTACGTTCAAGCGACGCGATCGCCGCTCATCTGATTTTTCCGTACTGTTATTAGTGTTTGAAAACGCCGCCAGGCGCTACATTAGCAAAATTGTATGACAAGTAGCGGTAGCGTCGCTTGTAAGTAGCTACGTGGAAGAACGGCGTTAGTGTTTGAAATCGCCGCTAGGCACTGCACTAGCAAAATTATATGACAGGTAGCGGTAGCGTCGCTTGTAAGTAGCTACGTGGAAGAACGGCGTTAGTGTTTGAAATCGCCGCTAGGCACTGCACTAGCAAAATTATATGACAGGTAGCGGTAGCGTCGCTTGTAAGTAGCTACGTGGAAGAACGGCGTTAGTGTTTGAAATCGCCGCTAGGCACTGCACTAGCAAAATTATATGACAGGTAGCGGTAGCGTCGCTTGTAAGTAGCTACGTGGAAGAACGGCGTTAGTGTTTGAAATCGCCGCTAGGCACTGCACTAGCAAAATTATATGACAGGTAGCGGTAGCGTCGCTTGTAAGTAGCTACGTGGAAGAACGGCGTTAGTGTTTGAAATCGCCGCTAGGCACTGCACTAGCAAAATTATATGACAGGTAGCGGTAGCGTCGCTTGTAAGTAGCTACGTGGAAGAACGGCGTTAGTGTTTGAAATCGCCGCTAGGCACTGCACTAGCAAAATTATATGACAGGTAGCGGTAGCGTCGCTTGTAAGTAGCTACGTGGAAGAACGGCGTTAGTGTTTGAAATCGCCGCTAGGCACTGCACTAGCAAAATTATATGACAGGTAGCGGTAGCGTCGCTTGTAAGTAGCTACGTGGAAGAACAGCGTTAGTGTTTGAAATCGCCGCTAGGCACTGCACTAGCAAAATTATATGACAGGTAGCGGTAGCGTCGCTTGTAAGTAGCTACGTGGAAGAACGGCGTTAGTGTTTGAAATCGCCGCTAGGCACTGCACTAGCAAAATTATATGACAGGTAGCGGTAGCGTCGCTTGTAAGTAGCTATGTGGAAGAACGGCGTTAGTGTTTGAAATCGCCGCTAGGCACTGCACTAGCAAAATTATATGACAGGTAGCGGTAGCGTCGCTTGTAAGTAGCTACGTGGAAGAACGGCGTTAGTGTTTGAAATCGCCGCTAGGCACTGCACTAGCAAAATTATATGACAGGTAGCGGTAGCGTCGCTTGTAAGTAGCTACGTGGAAGAACGGCGTTAGTGTTTGAAATCGCCGCTAGGCACTGCACTAGCAAAATTATATGACAGGTAGCGGTAGCGTCGCTTGTAAGTAGCTACGTGGAAGAACGGCGTTAGTGTTTGAAATCGCCGCTAGGCACTGCACTAGCAAAATTATATGACAGGTAGCGGTAGCGTCGCTTGTAAGTAGCTACGTGGAAGAACGGCGTTAGTGTTTGAAATCGCCGCTAGGCACTGCACTAGCAAAATTATATGACAGGTAGCGGTAGCGTCGCTTGTAAGTAGCTACGTGGAAGAACGGCGTTAGTGTTTGAAATCGCCGCTAGGCACTGCACTAGCAAAATTATATGACAGGTAGCGGTAGCGTCGCTTGTAAGTAGCTACGTGGAAGAACGGCGTTAGTGTTTGAAATCGCCGCTAGGCACTGCACTAGCAAAATTATATGACAGGTAGCGGTAGCGTCGCTTGTAAGTAGCTACGTGGAAGAACGGCGTTAGTGTTTGAAATCGCCGCTAGGCACTGCACTAGCAAAATTATATGACAGGTAGCGGTAGCGTCGCTTGTAAGTAGCTACGTGGAAGAACGGCGTTAGTGTTTGAAATCGCCGCTAGGCACTGCACTAGCAAAATTATATGACAGGTAGCGGTAGCGTCGCTTGTAAGTAGCTACGTGGAAGAACGGCGTTAGTGTTTGAAATCGCCGCTAGGCACTGCACTAGCAAAATTATATGACAGGTAGCGGTAGCGTCGCTTGTAAGTAGCTACGTGGAAGAACGGCGTTAGTGTTTGAAATCGCCGCTAGGCACTGCACTAGCAAAATTATATGACAGGTAGCGGTAGCGTCGCTTGTAAGTAGCTACGTGGAAGAACGGCGTTAGTGTTTGAAATCGCCGCTAGGCACTGCACTAGCAAAATTATATGACAGGTAGCGGTAGCGTCGCTTGTAAGTAGCTACGTGGAAGAACGGCGTTAGTGTTTGAAATCGCCGCTAGGCACTGCACTAGCAAAATTATATGACAGGTAGCGGTAGCGTCGCTTGTAAGTAGCTACGTGGAAGAACGGCGTTAGTGTTTGAAATCGCCGCTAGGCACTGCACTAGCAAAATTATATGACAGGTAGCGGTAGCGTCGCTTGTAAGTAGCTACGTGGAAGAACGGCGTTAGTGTTTGAAATCGCCGCTAGGCACTGCACTAGCAAAATTATATGACAGGTAGCGGTAGCGTCGCTTGTAAGTAGCTACGTGGAAGAACGGCGTTAGTGTTTGAAATCGCCGCTAGGCACTGCACTAGCAAAATTATATGACAGGTAGCGGTAGCGTCGCTTGTAAGTAGCTACGTGGAAGAACGGCGTTAGTGTTTGAAATCGCCGCTAGGCACTGCACTAGCAAAATTATATGACAGGTAGCGGTAGCGTCGCTTGTAAATAGCTACGTGAACGATGGGCGTAACTGTTGGAATAAAAAATATTCCGTATGTAGTCAGTAGGCGGAGTACGACACTATTAATGATAATTGTTTTACCAGTAGTGATTGCTAGTTGCAGAATTAATTTCTACTCTCCCGAAAGAACATTAAGAATGATGAATGCAGGAAACTCCATTAATGGAGGACTGAACGGTGTAACCGTCGCTAATATGTTGTAAGAAGAGAAGCTAAAGTCCACAATGGAGCACCGTTACCAACCCTGATGTAAGGCAGTCAGTAGGAAGAATTTAGGGAGACTCATCAATTCCCCGTCCCATACCTTGTAATAAACAATAATAAGTAATATCCAAAAGTAATACCACAAGAGTAATTTCATAATTTATTTCGTAATTTCATAACAAAAAGTTGTCCACAGAAGCGAAGCTAGCAGTCCACAATGGAGTACTGGTACCTACCCTGATGTATGGCAGTGAAGCGTGGAAATGGCAGAGAAAGGATGAAAGTAGACTGAATGCTGTAGAAATGAGATCCCTGAGGCGTATGTGTGGTAAAACCATGTATGATCGTATGATCGTGTGAGGAATGTGGAGATCCGAAAAGAATGCAAGGCTGATGTGAGCGTAGTAAGTAAGATTAAGAAAGGGACGCTTAGATGGTTTGGGCATGTTGAGCGAATGAATGAAGAAAGGAGTGTAAAGAGAATTTATGACGCGAATGTGAACGGTATAAGAAGCCGAGGACGCCCAAGGAAGACGTGGCACGATCAAGTAAATCAGATACTTGAGTCGGGCCATGTCAAGAGTCAGAATAATAGAAGAGTATGTATGAGAAGATGTATGAATGTGAATGAGGCAAGGAGCGTGTGCCAAGACCGAGTTGTTTGGCGGTCCGTCCTCTCTGCCTACCCCTGCGGAGAAACGGCGTGATGGTTAGTTAGTTAGTTAGTTAGTTAACTATCCGTAAAATTCCGTTCCATTTCTAGCGTGACGAAGTTGTTTTGCTAGGAAAAAATGAAACATTTTTATTGACCGTTACTATTCTCAATACATATCGACGCTGGAAAGGATAAATGACTGTGTTGATTTTATGTATAAAAATAAGTTTATTCAAATATATGGTTTGCTTCACCGTCAAATTATTGTATAATTACTCGACTAAAACTTATTAAAATAACACAAAAATCCTTAAATATATTGAATAATCACTGCCCAAATTTAAAATGATCATCATGTCATGTCCGTGGACGGGCCCCAGGCTAACGTAAATACTGCGCTTTCACCAAATTTCCCTTTCAAAGTAGTTCACTTTCTTCTGAAATGAAGCTGACGACACGGTATCGCTTCCAACTAAATAAGCACACACTTAACACAACAAATTCACATCGACGGATCTGCCCTGATGATGGACACTGCAACGCTGTCCGAAACGTCGGCTAAAGAAGGAGGTAGCACAACACGGCATAACACCCCAAAAACAAACAACGAAAATCATGTCAGTGATATATAAAACTGTTTAATGCGCATAAATATCCCTTCACAGATCACCACTTCTCACATTTACAAACATACTCACACATTGATCCCCTCGGCACTGGTGCATAGTCGGGAAACACGCCAAACGCTCGCCCAACATTTGTACACGGTTGACATTTGTCACATGAGAACTGGTCATTTTTACGACTCGTTCTTAAGTTCAACAGCTCGACTGTGGAGCGATTTGCCGGCCTCTGTGTTTCCTCCTTCCTACAAAATGGGCTCTTCAAGACCCATGTTCACTCCTTCCTCTCCTCAAAAGACCCTCCACGCAGCATCTTCAAAGATGACATAGGCCCCGAGGGAAATTATTTTCCTCAGGGCCTCCTGTATGGAGTAAATATAAAAAAAAAAAATAAAAAAAAATATAGGCTGCCTTTACACACATAAGTTTTTTCCCGTATGTAGCTCATGTAAGCTACTTCTGGCCAATGGGCACATCTGATTTTGGCCATAAGTTGCTTACGTGAGCGACTTACGGGAAAAAACTTACGTGTGTAAAGGTAGCCATACGCACATACTTACACACTACGCACATCACCTGTTAATTGCTTTTTTTATTTTTTTTTTTTTATTTATTTATTTATCAAAAAATACATTTTTACAAAATAAGGGTAGTCCCACAAAGCTGTCAAATGGCAGCTTGTCTGTAGGTTCTACAATTTATCACTCTTAATATTATACATAAGGAAATATTTGTTAATACATATTATATAGTTTTAAGGACACATTAGGATAGATCACATAATAATATTAGATTATTTGAATTACATCTATAAGATATTTCAATGTACATGCCTAATAATAAGATATATAGGCAGCTACATTAAGATAATCAATTCAACATATTTAAAGATACATGGAGTTTTCGTTAATTAACCACATTTTTATCATTTTAGGGCATAATCTGTCATTTTTTTCAAATTTTAAGTTTTTATTTATTTTATTGAAAATCACTGGTATTTGGTATTCAAGAGTACGGCTTCCATATTTATTTAATATTCGAGGAGTTTTTAGGCCCTTTCCTTCTTTAAATCTTGTGGTATGTTTGTGTACCATTGGGTGTTTATAAGAGCTTTCCCCCGCGTTATCCATAATAGTAATGAACCAAAGGAGACCTTTTGTTGTAAGTATGCTCTCTGAGCCATATAATAGTTTTAAGTTATTTCTCTCTCTGTAAATATTTGGTGTAACAATTTTTTTTATTATGGCAGTTTGTAAATTTTGAATATATTTAATGTAAATAGTGCTTGCCTGTCCCCAGGTTCGAATTCCATATCTAAGGATGGATTCGACCATAGAAAAATATATGAGTTTAAGAGTGCAATGAGGCAAAATAAATTTTAATTTGTAAAAATTACTAGCTATTGATCGTAGCTGGTTACAAATTTTTGCCACTTGTTTATCCCATTTAAAATTATTATCAACAATTATTCCCAGATAAGTATATTCATTAGTAAAATCAATTTTTTCACAGTCGCAAATATTAGTGATTTCATTATGAATACAGTCGAATCTATGAGCAGTTATTTTAGGTATATTCCACATTTTCAAACTCGGTGATCTTATATACATGCATTTGGTTTTTTTAACATTAATAATTAGTCCTACATCATGAGCCCATTTGAGAAGCTCGTTAAAATCTCTTTGTAATTCTTGTATGCCAATTTCAGGGTTTTCATGTGATATTACAAGAGCAGTATCATCAGCAAAAATGAATCTACGAGCTTTTTTGAAAATCTTACTCATAGCAATAACATATATAATATATAATTTTGGACCTAGAATTGACCCTTGCGGTAGGTACTCCCGATTTGATATATCTTGATTTACTAATTATATTTAAAATCTTCACACTCATTTTTCTATTAGACAAATAGTTTTTGAAGAATAAGAGGAGTTTACCCCGGATTCCTATAATTTCAAGTACTTTAATTATTTGTATATGGCTGAGTGTATCGAAGGCTTTTGAGAAATCAATAAATAGAACCAGTACATGTTGTTTAGAGTTAAGTTGTGAATTTATATAATTAGAAAAATTTTCGAGCAATTTATCGCAACTTTTTTTTTTTTGGAAGCCATACTGACATTCATCAATGATACTTAGATTATTTAAATATTTATCTAAATTTATTGATATATATTTTTCTAAAATTTTTTCTAATGCAGGTAGTATGGAAATAGGCCTGTAATTATTTATTAAGGAGTGATTTCCATTTTTAAAGATGGGCCTTACAATGCTAAATTTTAGTTCCTCGGGAATGTGGCTCGTATCAATTATTCTGTTTATTAAGTGCGTAATTAAAGGACTAAGTAATTTTACATGTTTTTTTAAATCATACATACGAATTAAATCGACGCCTGGTGTCTTAGAATTTTTCATACCTCCGATAATCAATTCAATCTGCTTTGTATTTGCGCTTGGTAGGTACATTGAATGAGGTAAACAATCCTGCAGGTACTTCGACGCTCGGACATCACATTCGTGTAATAACTTATTTACTCCGTCATCAAAGAAGTTTGCAAAATTTTCTGCCACTGCATCTGTCGATTGGGACTTCAAGAAATATTTTGATATGACTTGATCACAGCCGGATTTTTCTTTCCTTCCCAAAGTTTTATTAATTTCATTCCATGTTTTTTTAATGTCTTTGAAACAATGATTAAATTTATTGTTATAATATATTTTTTTTGTGATTAATATTTGTTTATTTAATTTATTTCTGTATTTCTTGAACTCGATTTCATATTTTTTGTTGGTAGGTGTGTTTTTCCATTTCCTCCAAAGTGTATCTCGTGTTTGTATATTTTCAATGAGGCTATCATTCATCCAAGTTTTTTGGTAATTTCGATGTTTTTTAGTATTTAATTGTGTGATGCTACTTTTTTCATAAATATTTTTAAATTTCGATTTAATTTCTTCATACAATAAGTTAGGTTCTGATAATTTTAGCATTTCATTCCAATCGGTGATTGAGATAAATAGTTCAACTTTTTTTTCAGAGAGTGAAGTATAGTACTCAGTGTGCGATTTGCTTGAAGTGTATTTATCGTAGGTAGAGAAATGAATCGTCATTGCAATTAGGTAGTGGTCAGCTACTATAGTTTCACATACGCACGAACAGATTTCAACGGTCTCCCTCTCTCTTATATAGAAATGATCTAGACAAGTAGCCGTCACATGGTTTGACAATACTGCTTCTCGTGTCACATCGTTTATAGTTTTAACCATTCCGAAATGAGCCATTAGGTTTTCATACTGAATTACTATCGGATCGAGTTCATTTAATGTGTTTATGTTCATATCACCAAGTATTAAAATGGATTCTTTAATGTCAACATTGCCCAATATAGTTTCCAGCTCATGGTAATTATACATTCCACAAATAAGACTTCCAAAGAAACATATCATAGGTACCCATCATGAAATATTATTTAATATCTGTAAACTGTCTCATCACTGTCACCAATGTACTGTTTGTTTCTATAATTTAAATAAATTATACAAATATAATAGTAAATTGACCATTTTATGAACAAAGCACGATTTTGGGAGACATTACAGAAACTGTCACCGTGAATAATTATTGTACAAAGCTTCTAGCACAGATGCTGCAGGATTTTTTTCTTTCTACAAAGAAAGATAAACATTCCTGGGTTGCGAAGAACCTGACAATATTTAATATTTCTCTATGTGAAACTGATAATTCGTGGTGGAATTCCATTATATTTGTACAATAAAACAAATTTAAAACTTTTTCCACTTTAATTTAAAATTAAAATAAAAGTAGAAAAAGTATTAATTTTTTAATTTTTTAAATTTTAAGTTTGTTTTTGGGGTTTTATGCCATGTTGCGCTACCTCCTTCTTTAGCCGACGTTTCGGACAGTGTTGCAGTGTCCTTCATCAGGGCAGATCCGGCAGATCCGACGAATGCGTCGAATCCGAAACGTCGGCTAAAGAAGGAGGTAGAGCAATACGGCATAACACCCCAAAAACAAACAAAAAATGCTTTTGGCCGTGAAAATCTAAAAACCTATCAGTTTTAAATTTGTTTTATTATTTATTTATTTATTTATTGGTAAGAGACAGACAGCTTATACATAAAATATAAAGATAAATATATACATTGTTAAATGAAGTCAAGCCAAAAAAGTCTCCTATGTTAAAGTTGAATGGAGATGGAGTTTTATTACATACAATTAGTTTTGGGTGAGAAGGAGAGGAAGAGGAATATAGGATGAGGATAGGAGATGCTCCGAATACATTCCACACTCTTGTATTAATTTTCGATCGTACGTGTTACTTCTAATCGATATTTGTGAAGTGTATTGTTAAATATGTCAATATTTTGTGTTATATTGTGCACATATACGGGGAATTGGTGAATTTTTTCTAAAGTTAGTTCTATGTGTAGGCAAATGAAACAAATGGGATTGCCGTGTTGATCTTGTCGGAATATGAATATTTATTAAGTTGGTTAGTTCTGGCGAGTCCAGGCAATTATTAAGAATTTTAAATAATAAGATTTGGTCAAAAATTAAATGTCGTGTATGAAGGGAGTCGAAGTTATGGTAATTAATAGATTCGGTGTAATTTGAGAAGTTTATTTTTTTTATTTTTTTTATGCTGACAATATTTGAAATTATGCTGACAATATTTGAAAATCTCCTACTACCATAACACCAAGATAAAAATGTTGCTTGTTTCATGATGGAAGACTTTGCCAGTCAAGAAATTGAACACACAACGCCTGGGCGGGACCTAATGTTAACTCGGCCACTGACCGGTCAATTCCGCAAGCAAGGGATGTGATATGCGACGTTGCCAGATTTATTGATTTATAGATTTTTTATAATTGTAATTTAAAATTGTACAGTCATTGTATAATGGGTAATTAAAACACCGTTTAATGATTGTGAAGCAATTTTTTATTAGTAAGGCAGAGGAATAATGATAATCGCAGGGATCAAATATGTTTTTATAAAACTGTGTTTGCAAAAATTTGAAATTCATTGGCCAACGCTTTATTCAATTGACAATATTATCTGTTTTTAATTATAATAATAATAAATGTTTCATTATCTTGCGTTGTTTGTAACAAAGGCAGAGATAATGATATCCTCATAGAGATCTCCTGTTCTGAGAATTTCATTTACATATTAAAATTTTATCATTTTAATAATATAAATGAAGTTTTCTGAAAGAATTATAAATATTTTTATTTTTATTTTTAACTTATTAACTTAAAGAGTTAAACCTCAAATTATAATATTTTAATTAATGAAGATAATATTAGCGAAAGTCAATTGAAAATCCGAAACAGAATCTTAGACTTGCAGATAAAGTCAATAGATGTCGCATATTAATAAAAGTGATAAAATTTATCCTGACAATATCTAGAGGGCATTTAGTTCGAGTTGAGTCTTGCAATCATACATAAAGATAGCAGCCAATAAAATATGCGTTAAGAAAAATGAAAAATTATATTGGTGGTTCTCAGTCGAAGTATGATACAGTCAAAAATGACCGAATCGGATAGGGATACGTTGGCGCAGTGGATAGCGTGTTGGCCCGGATTGCCAGAGGTCCTGGGTTCGAGTCCCAGATGTATTCGTATCTTTTTCTGATTTTTCTGTTTCGGATTTTCGATTGACTTTCGCTAATATTATCTTCATTAATTGAATTATAAATATATTATTTATTTATTTAATCAGAATTAACGGCACAAATGCCATTTACATACATGTTTTTTTTAACAGTTCTTATAGAAAAAAGTATTAAAAAAATTTTCAAGATTTAAAAGTAAACAAAAGAAACGAAAGGTCTATACATACCTATGGTGTTTTTTAGTGCAACTGTGTGGTGTTTTTTAAGGTAATTATGTGGTATTTTTTAAGGCAATAGGGAATTTAACTTTTTTTTTATTGCAAAAAATTACGATTATTATGGCATTTTTATTTTGTTTTTATGTTGACGAATAAATTTTCTACAGCGAGTCTATGTTGCCCATTTTTGTAATCCCTCCAAAAAGGCATTTTCGACGTGTGACGTCATAAGAATCGCTCGTTCTTGAAAAATTTGCGACAGTTCTACTTTGTTTGTTTGATGACGTGCATATGAAGCGTCGTTGGCAATCACGGGCCGTTTTGTTTTCTTAGGTTTTTAAGGATTTTTAAAATGAATAAATTTGAATGAAAACGTAAAAAACGAACATTTATTACGATGGATACGTTTTTATGAAGGAGGTAGCGCAACACGGCATAACACTCCAAAAACAAACAATGAAAAAAAATTATTACAATGATTAAAATCAGAAAAATGATCTTTAAATATTCCATACATTTTCAACAGAATCCCTTGTTTGTGAAAATACCCTATTATGTGGTGTTTTTTAAGGCAATTATGTGGTATTTTTTATTGCAGTTGTGCGGTGTTCTTATTGCAATTATGTGGTATGTTTTAGTGCATTTATGTGGTTTTTGTGCTTATGATTCGGTCTGTATTTGTTGTGAGTATGTTGTCTACTTACTAGCACCAAACCAAACATAACAATTTAAATTATATAATTAGATCTACATAAAAATAGATTATTGGATAGTTATTTGATAGTGTTTTAAAATACTGGCAATAATATCATTTACTTTTGTTTTGTTCTATTATCTTTTCGGCTTAACTGCTCATTATGTTCACTTTAGGTAATATCCTTTTCTTTTTATTACACTGGATAACATTGCGTTAGATAGATTAGTAGTTAAGGCCCATTAACTAGCGGCCGAGAATTCAAAATTCAACTTACGATCCTGCCTTTGCAACTGTACAGAGCGGTTCCGATGAGAAAGATAAATTATTCTCCGTACCAAATTTTTTAACTAATAACTCAATATCCTCTTTATTTCATTCAAAATGTGCTTTAATATACCTGCATTCAAGTAAGCAATCAAACACGTGATGATTAATTTCATAATATCGTGTATTTCTTGTGAGTATTTTTTGATGATAAGTATTTATGATTTTTCAATAATGTCTAAGCAAAATAAGTGCGTAAAAAAAATCTGAAATATTTTAGTTTGAATGATTTTATTTCAACTAAAATTAAAATTCTGACAAGTGGCTTTACTAGATAATGTATTGATTTATTTTACTGTACGATTATATGATTTGAATCAGCACCATGTTGTCGGAGACCATTACCAGCCACCCAGGGACCCGGTGTCATATCAGGCCGGCGAATGCATTTAGTCCTATTTCTGTAAACATTTTCGATGCGGCTGCCGTACTTTCTGTATCCAAATATAATTCTGCAGGCGTTATTATATTGGATCCGGAGTTTTTCTATCGAGCTGATTCATTAGGACATTATTTAGGCTAGTACAAAATGCTTTGAACAATGTTTTTTTTACTTCAAATCATTAATAATAGCTAGTACAAAATGCTTTGAACAATGTTTTTTTTACTTCAAATCATTAATAATGCATTTCTACCAAAATGCACGTCTTTTAACCTTTCATTGGCCGTATGTACTCTGGTGTACCATCGATTTCGGAAGCGATTTTCTCCCTTATGTATAAAGAAATTGTATCAAGAACAAGGTCAGAATCGCATGGGCCAGTCTCCTTCTTGACGTAACGAAATACTGCATAGCGTCTAGCCTCTCGGAATTATTTTAATAAATTGTCAATGATGCGGCCAATGCAAGAAAGATGGCCGAGAAAATGGCCGCCGCGTCAAAATATGGACGGAGTTGGTTTAGAAACTCTATATTCTTTCATTGTTTTTGATATAAATTCATTGTGGAGAGAATAGATTTCAGGTATTATCAGAAAGATCGTTTTATGTACATTATTTTCATGTAAGTTTTGTAATATATCACAAAAGAAATGTTATAAATAATATTGGATTCGCAAGAAATGTCAAATTTCTTATGTCCTAATGAAAAAATATATTTTTCCTATGCTGGCTTTCAAAAGGTTAAGAAACAACACAAACTAGAAGTCCCTTGAATGTGCGTTGTGCACACATGAAGTACAAAATATTTTGAACAATGTTTTTTTTTACTTAAAATCTTTAATAATGCATTTATACCAAAAGTCATGTCTTTTATGACGCAACACAAACGAGTAGTCCCTTGAATGTGCGTTGTGCACACATGAAGTACAAAATATTTTGAACAATGTTTTTTTTTACTTAAAATCTTTAATAATGCATTTATACCAAAAGTCATGTCTTTTATGACGCAACACAAACGAGTAGTCCCTTGAATGTGCGTTGTGTACAAAATGCTTTGGAACAATTTTTTTTTTACTTCAAATCATTAATAATGCATTTGTACCAAAAGGCATGTCTTTTAAGACACAATACAAACGGGTAGTCCCTTGAATGTGCAATGTGCACACATGAAGTACAAAATGCTTTGAACAATATTTTTTATAATATTTCTATTTTTGAAACTGATAATTCGTGGTGGAATTCCATTATAATAGTATAATAAAACAAATTTAAAACTTTTTCAAACCGGCTTCAGCTTGTCAAAGCCATCTTCAGACTGGTAAAAAATATTCTTAACCTAGGGATTTTATACAAAATATATTAGGGAGGGGGGAAGGAGGGGGGAGAGGGGTGCTCTACAGGGATTTTATTCAATTATGGATTTTATTACATTTGTTGTTAAGTGGTCTTGAGTGTCCAACTATCTAATTATTTTTTTGGTTATTCCCAGTAGGCAAATTACACAGGGTTGGTAGCTTACATACTTTAGTATTGTTTGGGAAATACCTTACAAGTAATGTGAATTATTAGCACCTAATTTTATTGTTGTAAGTCTATTTTTAATTACAATCTTTATTATATTTATGATGATATGGAATTTACGATTAAACAATTGATTTTAAAAAGGGAGATACATTGGAGTAGGATTATTCTTAAATGGACCTAATACAAACAAAGTACATATTTTACTTGGAACATATGGTAGAAAATTACAATGGATACAATAGTGGAAATTTTGCAAATGATTCTAATTTCTTATTCATTACAATTATAGGGTCTACTTTTTTTGTTAGGCGGGTTATTTCTAATGATTCCAGTCTATCAAGTTTATGACCTTGTGTGACACATTTACAAGTGTGGAGAACTCTAATATCTTTGTCTTTATTAAACGAATATTGGTTTTCTAATAGGTATGACATTCGACAATTCACCTTTGTCATTCACCCAATTTGTGAAATGTTCTTTTATACGGGTTTTGAATGATCTTCCCGTTTGGCCTATATAATATGACGGGCGATTAGAGCAGTTCACTTGGTAAATGCCTCAGTTTTCCAGTTTTTCTCTCTTATTTTTATTGTTAACTAGCTTCTGCCCGCGACTTCGTCTGCGTAGGATTAGTACTTCGAGTAATCTATTTTATTTTCCTAGGTCCCATCTACGTTTATACCAAAATTCTTAACCTTTTTATTTAAAATATGTATTATTCTTGATTCGATTCAAAGTGTTAGGCGAGTACTTCAAATAAATTCACTAATTTAAATATTTTCTAAAATAGAATTTTGATTTTAATAACTCAGGTACGGGCCATACGTCATTCCTATGTCTACCTACGTTAAATTATCGTGAAAACAAGCTTATGTGTCCAAGCGGTTAACAATCATTGTTTCACAAAATGTCATTAACAAATTTTGACATTTTCTGTTTCAATATATTGAAAATAAATAGCTAGCTTTATAAATTATACCCTATATGTTATTCTGATGTTATATGAGCTATATTATTGTAAAGTTTCATTAAAATCCATTCATTGAATTTTGCGTGAAAGAGTGACAAACATACATACATCCATACAAACTTTCGCGTTTATAATATTAGTAAGATTAAAATTCTCCCTAGAGAATTTACATTATAAAATGCTGTTCTAAATTTATCATTATTGGTTAATCGAGATATTTTTGTGGATATTTCGCCAATATAAGGAATTTTAACCCATTGCTTTGTGATTTAATTTTTATTTACTTCAAATCATTATTAATGCATTTGTACCAAAAGGCTTGTCTTTCAAGGCACAACACAAACGAGTAGTCCCTTGAATGTGCATTGTGCACACATTAAGTTTTTTTGTGTAGATTAAAGTCAATATTTATGCACCTTTTACAGTAGTGCGGTTGTTTCCGGGGAGCGCGGCGCTGCAATTTGTACTTGCTAAGTGTTTATTTTTGAAAGGGGTGATTGATTTCTTGCAATAATTTTAATATAATTATGCAAGTGTGGTAGGGTATGCAGTGATTATTAGCCTCCGTGGATTGCAAGTCTCTGGTGATAGGGGGAGCTAGTTTATTTTATGTTGTTAGGAGTGCCTTATAATGAAAGATTTTTTTCCTATCAAAAAATAACCCTTTCCCCAATTTGTAGTTATTTGTTTTTGTTTTCAGAGTTGCAGTTGGTTTTTCCCCTGTCGATAAGTTGAGTAAGCATCAACACGAGGAGTACGAACGGAATGGTTACTTGGTCATTCCGAGACTGATACCAGAAGATGTGCTTGAAGAATGCAGGTTTGATCTTAAATATACATATTTTAAATTAAATTACAGAGTAGTAGATATTCTCAGTATCACCCTGGTGAATTATAGCATTCGGCATCGAAACTTTGCTGGAAATGTGTATTTATTAACCAGATCTGAATAGTCAGTTCCCACTGACTCCAGCCTCACAACAAACCACAAATTAGGGGGTGCCTTAGTCCAACTGGCTAGTGGTATCCTCAATCAAATCAATAAGTACAAAAAAATCTAGAAAAATCTTAATAAAATTGATCATAAATATAACAATAATAATATTTGGATGACTTGTATAGCGCCGTTTTTGTGAAAAATCATCTCAAGGGCGCTGTACAAATTTCAATATATTTCTACAATTTTACTTCTAACTACACACTTGACAAATATTAAAAAAACCTATGGTTAAAACATTGTAACCACCGGTTCTTCGATCAGCGATACAAAATTATATGTATAATGCATCTGACCAATTAACGCGATGCTGCCTAAAAATGTACATGTACATGTATTTATTTATATTTTTTATTATTAAAATGTACAGGACCGTTCTTACCTGGTAGGTCACTTAAGATTAAAGTTATAAGATGTTTATTTAGATACAGTTTGCGCGCAGAACACAGGTTCTTCGAAAAGTCATTCTTTAATCCTGGTATATATATAAAAATATAGTGTAAGAAGTCACACCAGAAAGGATCTCGTGGTCCCAGGGAGCAATATGTTCAAGTATCAAAAGACGTATAAATATCTTGGACCGAAATTATATAATAAAATCCCCCCCAGATTTAAATCTTAGAACATGCAAAATGTGATTGGTACAGGTAGGGAGGAGTCTGAAAAGGTATTAAATTATGTCACTTAAAATTAAACATGGTTACCTATTAATGGCATATTTAGTAAAAACTTAATAAAGGTATATTTAATTTAAAAAAAAAAAAATTATTGCAGTTTTTCACGCACATTTGGTTCCTTAGAACAGGCAATCTGCCTAGCTAGGAACTAATATCGACCTAACAAAATATAATAACACTTGTACACATTAAATATATTTAGTTATTATCCACCGGAGTGACCTCGAGATTTCCAGATGACATTATTTCAATTCTTTGCCAACATTAAAAAAACATACCTTCGAATTTTAACATGGAGACATAAAAACTTATTAAAGTGCTTTATAGCCAATCAATTAATCCATATTTTACCATTTATCTCATATTTGTAGGGTTTATAAAAAAAATACAAAAAAATCGTTAAGTTTATAACCGCACGGATCCGAAAATGGTACTATGAGAGAGGCCTACGGTACCTGCCATCAGAGGTACTTATTTGAGTCAACGTAGAATATTTTCGATTTCTCTATTTTGTCTGTGGTAAACTTGATAATGAAAGGTCATACTTTTGGAAAAAGGACTTAATTTTAATCGTAAACAGCTGATCAAGAAATTATTCACCAAAAACTACTCTAAAATCTACAAAGTTCAGATTTGCAACATTTATCCACTGGAGCGACAGCAATTTAAATATTTTTTCTCGGATTGCTAAAGGAAATTTTTCCGCCTACATTACAAAAATCATACCTCCAAATTTGAATATGGAGACATACAAACTGATTTTAGTTCTGTGTAGCCAATGAATTCCCCTACCTCTTGTCTATTATCACATATTTGTAGGATTTATAAAAAAAATATAATTAAATCATTAACCTTAAAACATTTCAAAGAGCCTAGAGATTATTTATTTTGTTATATTTTGAATGTACAATACATTATACAGTTGTTTTAATAAATTTTTTTTTTTTTGAATTTATACATTTGGCAACAAAGCAATCCGAGGTTTTGGAAATAGTGCCATAATGTGGCAAAAAGCGCTCGAGTGGTTAGGTTTATAATTGATAAAGCATTTCAATCGCTTCGTTTTAAGACCAAAATAACAAACGTGGGAGCTACAAATATCTAAATATTTAAAAAAAAATTAAGAAATTGCCAAATCATGAGATAATTAAAACGGTGCATATATAAGCCAAAAATACTCCATTGGTTATGTAATATTATTACTGTTATTTTTGCTGTATAAATGTGTCCAAATAAAAAAAAACTAAAAAATTAAAAAACAAAATGTTGGTTTCTCAGGAAACATTTCATAGATATCTGCGAGGGAAGGGCGGACAAGGGCCCCATGACTCTTATGAAGGAAATAAACAAGTTGGACACTGAAGCCAAAGGCGAATATCTCTACCAAAAGGTAAATTTTAATTTTGTATATTTAATCTTGTAGTTTTCTTTGTTAAGATATTACTGATAAATGGATCGTTGTGTCTCCCTTACTATCATATTGAGAAATATGATGTAAACGGCTTGAGAATCCGGTGAAAAGCCGGTGAATCATGCTGTGGTAAGAAGAGTGTTTGTGTGAGATGTGATTGGATTGGATTGGAGATATGGTGATTGGGGACCTCCTAGTCACTATCCCCTTATCTAATAATAATTTTTCAAATGAACTATTTACAACTAAACAAATAGCTATCAACAACGGATACGACTCCGATCTAATTGATAAAATCTTTCAAAAAAACTTCACTGAATCACAACCAATAAATTTTGATTTAATATAATGGTTTTAAACAAAGTACTTGTTTCATTTTGTGTAATGTCAAGCCACAAAGTTTGCTTTCTGCAATATTTTTTTTTACGAAATTTGTACTTGCTGGTTTCTGTATAACTATGTGCAATTGAGAATATGAATGCAGCCAGATAGTATAAAGAGCCCCTCAAGTGTCAAGTGTCATCAGTTCAGAATTTATGGGACCTACCAACAAAAACAGATAAGCCAGTATTTTGTTTAGTATTTATGTTTTTGTTTCAGATGCTTTGTATATATAACTAAGATTCAAGTGTCTGAAACAGTGGGACATGGTACTCAACTGGTGGGTCATTAGATGATCATAGATGTGACGCATGTCATGTTTTGAATATATAGTAGAATTCGGGTATAACGACTTCGCTTATAAAGGCTTACCATTTTTAGCGACGACAATGTAAACTCAAGCTAGGTTTCATAGTTAGGTACTAGGAAAACATATCCGTTTAGTATAACTCCATTTTAAGCGACCAACTGCTTAAAGCGACCCATAAATAAACCACTCTGGTGACTTATTTTAATGATAATTCGTTCGGTTAGAATTTCAGGGCATGGTTCTTTCAAACATGTAGTTTTTTGGTCTTTTGGCCCAATCACTTTAAAAATGTAAAATATAAGTGATAGTTTTGTAATTGTCAGTCTTTGCATTCAAATGACAGTCGCGTAATTCCAGTACGGGTGGTTTTTTGTGTAAATTATGTATTTTAGCAGTATGTACAATTTGACATAACACTATATTGCAGTTGCCATATTGACATTGTATTTGGCATTTAAATTAATTTTCATTGAGATTGAGCAAAGATATCTCAGAAAACATCGATAAACAGAGTTGAATATTTATCAGATTTTAAGAATACTATCTAATCTTTCCTTAGCGGTGAATAAATTAAATTTTGATAACCAAAGTGAAATGTCAGACATTTGGCTGTATGCAATCTTTTTCACTGAAGTGACTCACAGAAAGCTCCCAGATCAATAAGGAATTACATGTGTAAAAAAATGATGACAAAAATATTATAATTTTAGAGAGAGCATCAAACATTGATTCTGAATAAGTATGCAATTATAAAAAAAAATTATCTTTTTAATTCTTTACTTGAGCGCAGAAAAAGATTTAATATTGCTACCACTCTCCACCTGGCTTCATTCTGAACAATGTTAGAAAACGGACTTTTGTTTTTGGTCAAACTGTAGTAATTACTCAATAAAATAAAATACATTTGGTTGTTGATGTGTTTCAGATTCAAGATATCCTCCACGATGATGTGTTCTCCAAATACACCGAATTCCCGGCTCTTCTGGACTATGTGGAGAGCTTCATCGGTCCCAACATCATGGGGATGCACAGCATGCTGATCAACAAGCCTCCGGGAACCTCCATCCATCCTCCCCACCAGGTCAGTATTTCTGCTGCTTTTTCTTGCAGAGGGTATATATAACCAGACAATACTGGAAATTTTTCCCGTTTAAATCTAAATACTAGACATATTGACTCTTTTTAACAAAAAAAATTGATTTTGTAAGATTGTTATTTTGTTTGGTAAAGTTATGTTTAAAATTTTTAAAACTAAGTTTAAGTTTATTTTTAATGTAATTAGGTTATACCGTTGGTCGTTGGCAGATTTAAAAAAATTTAAATTAAATATTGTATTATACAACACACATTTCAAAGCATTTTTTTTTTTTTTTTTTTATAGAGAATACCTCACAAGAGTCCCAACTGCTCCCGTCTGGAGCCAGTGAGACTATGGCATCCCCAATTGGGGTATGTTGTGAGGCTGAAGGAAAGTGGGGAAGGGAAGGAGATGGGGAAGAGGAGGGTAGGAAAGTACCTGGCTATTCAGATCTAGTCACTAAACACGGCTAAAGCCATTATTAAGCAACGTCTCAATTCTGAATGGTGGTCTTACACCAGGGCGATACTGACAGTATCTTCCACTCTGGAACGTGCCGCAAATGTAGTATATATTATTTTTATTAATTAATTGTGAAATAACACAAATTAATCAAATAAAATTTATTTGCGCACGCCGGGTTCGAACCCGCAACCTTCCGATTGGGAGTCAAGTGTTGTTACCACTCGACCACGGACGGTCGTATAGATGGATAGACGGTCGACAGCATAATATAATCATACAGTAAAATAAATCAATAACTGTTAAAGCTACTTTTCAGAATTGCATTATTTTAGTTCAACTAAAATCATAAAAAAAATTAACCGAATATTTGTTTTGTGACGAAAATACCTCAGTTTGTCTATTTATTTACGGTCTTACAAACTAAAATATTTCAGATTTTTTTACACTACTATTGTGCTTATATGTTATTGAAAAATCATAAATAATAATGATCAAAAAATACGATAAGAAGTTCACAATATTATTATATTATTAAAATTTATGATCACGGTTTGAGCATTTTTATTGCTTACTTGAATGTAGATATATATATTAACCACTCGAGCGCTTTTTGCCACATTATGGCACTATTTAAAAAAACCTCGGATTGCTTTGTTGACAAAAAAATGTGGCAAATTTTCAAATTAAAAAAAAAATTAAAACGACTATATAATATATTGTACATTCAAAATATAACAAAATAAATAATTTCAAGATTTTTTGAAATATTTTACGGGGTAAAAATTTAATTATATTTTTTTATAAATCCTACAGATATGTGATTATAGACAAAAAATAGGGGAATGCATTGGCTACATAGAACTATCATCAGTTTGTATGTCTCCATATTATAATTCGGGGTATGATTTTTTTTAATGTGGGTGGAAAAATTTCCTTTAGAAATTTGAGAAAAAATATTTTAATTGCTCTGTCGCTCCAGTGGTTAATGCAAATTTTGAATGAAATAAAATCGATATTGAGTTATCCCATTGAGATAATTCACAGGGGTCAGTCAGACCATTATGCGCCGGGGATGATGTGAAAGGTTCGAAGGTCCACAACTTTCTGTCCCCATGTCCCTGTCCCTTCGGCTGGAGTGAGTTACTTAGTCTCCAGGGTTCTTCAGAAGACTGCTCTCCACTATTCCACTGTCTTTATAGAGGTCACATTTGGCCACTGTGCTGCCTAGGATGGTGTGAAGGGTTTGAAGGACCACCTTCCTGTCCCACTGCTCACTGTCTCTTGTCAGGACTGCCTGTTTTGTCTGCTTGTCAGAAGCTGTGGATGCTGTTCTTGTGTTGTATGCTGCCATAGGACGACTGGCTGGCGTAGTCCAGCGGTAGGGCGTTGTTTCCATTCCGAAGGCCGCGGGTTCGAAGCCAGCGTCCGCAAATAAATTTTATTTAATTGATTTGTGTTATTTCACAATTAATTATTTAAAATAATATAGAATGTATTTGCGGCACGTTCCAGAGTGGAAGATACCCTTAGTATCGCCCTGGTGTAAGACAACCATTCAGAATTGAAACGTTGCTTGAAATGGCTTTAGCCATGTTTTGTGACTAGATCTGAATAGCCAGGTACTTCCCCACCTTCCTCCTCCCTTCCCCACTTACCTTCAGCCTCATAACATACCCCAATTGGGGATGCCATAGTCTCACTGGCTCCAGACGGGAGCAGTTGTGACTCTTGTGAGTATAAAAAAAAAAAAAAATAGGAATATGTTTGAACTTACTTATCCTTTCTTTTTACTTTGTAAAATGCTCATACATTCCTCTATATAAATATTGTATCTCCCCCTAGCTTTAAGAACAAGAACAAACTGCCTCGGATTAGAACACTTAATAGTTTATGGTATGTTGTGCCGTGTATGGACAGTCGGGGGCTTTTAAAATCATTTAATAGTAGCTTCGTTTTAAAAACAAAGTAGAATCTTGACTTTTGAACTGATAGAGGGACCCATCTGGTCCTTAAAACAGTTTGGAAAAGTGGTGGGGGCCCTCGACTGTCCCCCTGCCCACTAACTCTCGTCGGGACTACCTGTAGTGCGCCAGGAGCTGCAGATGCTGTTCTTGATGTTGGCGAGACGCGTTGTGCGCAGTTTCATACTATCTTCCTTGTTTCTACTTTCTAAGGCCCCAACGAATAATATTGGAAAAATTGATTGTAACATCCTTTACCCTTACTATTTATTACAAATTGCGTGTATGCCCAGCGGCGCCTTGATTGATTATACCTACACACCAAAAACTCACAGGCTCTTCCGCTTTGACGCAGTTTGGCCAATTTTGCAGCAATTCGGTCGTAGCTCAGCGACAGTCGGCACACTTCCAAACCATATCTCATTTCTATTATCTGCGATTGGGAAATTAAATATAAATTTTTTTTTTATTTTAGGATCTTCATTACTTCCCATTCCGCCCGGAAGGTCAGATTGTCGCCAGTTGGACGGCTATGGAGAAAGTTGACAAGAAGAATGGATGCCTGTACGTGGTGCCCGGCACACACAAGGGCCAATTGTACCCACATACTTATCCCGAAGGAAAGGTATTCGTTTTGCTTCTATTGTAAATACAGTCTAAGAACAAAAAGTATTTTATTAATTAAAGACTCTAATTGCGAAACCAACACGTTTGAACACGCTTCCTATTGTTTACAATATTGCGGGGGTCGGGAGAGGGGTGTGTTTAACCTATATATGACTTATATAATTCTGCATGCTGTTTAGTTTGAAGCGTTGCAATTATTACTCTAAATGTTACGTAATTTCAAAATTTTTATCGATGATAGCGACAATTAAGATTTATTAAAATGAAAGATATGTGTACATTTTTTCGGCTATTGAAAGCATTTACATGGGTTCCCTGATAAAAAAGAAATCCTTTTTGAGCAGCCTAGCGCACAGCCTGTTTTTGCTCTGATCACCTTCTTACGGCTGCTGTTCCCAATCCTACTAATCAATTACTAAGCCAAAATTTTGCCTTAGTATTTGATTAGTGCACAACTACGCTTTTTCCAACACACAAGTATCGCTTAAGCATATATCTTAACCTAAGGAAGCCGGACTAGTGGATTAAACTCGTTCCGGCCGCCTCAGTTTTGGACTAGTTCTTAAAAGTGTCAACAGAGTAGAAAAAATACCGCGAACACAATGTATGGTCGATGAAATATCACTTTGACAGAAGACACAGTTTCACGCTCATTTCACTTCTGTTGTATTTCGTTTATCAATTATCATTTTAATTAATATGGATTGAGAAGTTCGGATGCGTGCGGAGAAGAGACGAAAAACGGTTAATTTATGCGAAAAACTATGTCGTTTTCAAATATTCGCCAAGCCAAGTGTCAAAGTCCAGTACCTACAGTCAAGCTGACACTTTATTTTATACACGTTTGTTTAAAAAAATATAAAATGATAAAAATATTTTAAATAAATTACGTGTATTAATAATAAATCCAACAATTAACTCTATAATATTAATTTAACTTCGAAAGTTCTTACTTTGATGTCATTTTATTGTCTATGAAAGTGGGCGAGGCCAGATAACATAAGATGTTTGGGGACAACATAAATCGAGCGCTACCCTACAAAATGATTGGCTGATAGCGGCCTCAGATGAATCGATGTAAAAGTTAGAAACAGCGGCCGTTAGTATCTCCAATCTCTTCTTTATCTGCTGTGTATATACAGTGAAACCCTCTTATGAAGTTTTCCAAGGGACCGGAAAAAAAAAATTCTTAGGCGGGAAAACCTCATAAGTGGGAAAAATTGGACCATTTGGTCTTCAAGGGACCGAAAAAACCAAACTTCTTAATAACTCGGGTACGGGACATACGTCATGTCTACCTATGTTAAATTATCGTGAAAACAAGCTAATGTGTCTAAGCGGTTAAGCGGGAAAACATCTTAAGTGAGAACTTCTTAAGAGGGTTTCACTGTAGTACTTCTGTTGGTTTTACACAGATGAGTTAAATGCAAAATTTAAAACACTAGTTACAAATTAAATGGGGATTACGCATTTGAACGCGTTTACTCAAAACTACAATTTTCATTATAATTTGCATCCCTCTAACAAATCCTGATAAAGTAATATAATATATGTTTATTAATGTGGTGTTTGTTTGGTTAGATGAACACGGCCTATCACGGAATCCAGAATCATCTGGTGGTGGCTCCGGAACATGCGAGGGTGTATGTCACCATGGAGGCTGGGGACACCGTATTCTTCCATCCGCTCCTGGTTCACGGATCAGGACCTAACACCTCTAACGTGAGCCATCCTTCGTTCTTACCTAACTAACTTTACATTCATTTGAATCTTTACTTATTTGGGGCCCTAGCATGGATGCCTTAAAATTGTCACCATTGACACGATATAGGTTTTTCTTAGATTAGTCGATTTTGCTAGCACATACGCAATCGGAATTATTACTTCAGACCAGGCATGTCCAAAATAAAGTTTTCAGCTTTCTAATTTTATGGATTTTGGTATTCATACAATAAAAAGAAAAAAAAATTGTTCTCGTAAATTTTACATATATATATTTGTTATTAGACCTCGGACTCTCGAAGGGGGTGTTGATTTATTGCTTGAAAAGTGCCAGGGGCATAGCCGTACTAGGAATTTTTTATCACAATTAATTCCATAACTCCCAATATTAATTTGGGAATGGGTACCGCCGCCCCGGGAACCATTTATTGGATAACCAACACCTCTGCCATAGGTCACCCCAAGTAGTTCGCTACATTTGGTGACTTAGCAGGGGTGCCCTGGTTCATGGGGTAAGGTTTATCTAGGTCTTGGCGGCGGATGATCTAGACACACTGAACCCCAGATTCCTACCCAACCCTCGTACCTTTTTCCTTCCCAGAACTTCCTCTCCTTCCTTTCCTTAAAAATACCCTCCACACAGCATCTCCAAAGGCCCGGAAGAAAATTATTTTCCTCCTGTGTGGAGCTAATGTAAAAAAAAAAAATCCAGTATTTTTTTATCGCAATCAATTTCAACCAGTATTTTGTTTATCGCAATCAATTCCATCCAGTATTTTTTTATCGCAATCAATTCCAACCAGTATTTTTTTCCGCACATTTCTCAGAAGATTGAATGTAACTGACTTGATTTTAATAAGTGGAGGTTGCGTGTGACCTTTGAGAGCGAGCACGCCAGTTAAACACATACAATTTTTATTTATTTATAAAGTGCAAACAAGTGGAAGATAATGTAATAAAATGTAAGTAGCTCATCCACCCCCCCCCCCCCCAACAACCTTTGTGGGGCCCACCGCTCAGTAAAAATTTTTTTAACCTACTAACGATTTGGGTTGGGCACCCCTGCTTTAGACAGTTGACATAGAATTAACGGTCGTGAATAGTAATTTGTTTTTACAATTCTACGCAATTTAAAACAATTACGTTAGCTTCGTGAATAATTATGTATTCAACGTGTATTGTTATTATGATTATAAGATTATTATTACTTGTTATGTACTTGTTATGTGAACATAAAATACACATGTCATCGTGAATAATCAAACTGAAATTAGAGTTATGCAGTTATTTGCGTATTCTGGGTCACTAGTAGGATATTTAAAAATGTCTTACTAATGTACCACACCGTTTGTTATTTTATAGCATATTTAATATGTAATAAGCGTGTAAATAATATTAGATTTATGATGAGCATATGAATATTGTTTTATTATCTCAAAACTAAGTATTTAAAGATGTCTGATTAATCATCTGGATTATTAAATTAATAATTCATTTTTAACCTCTCGACTGCCGTTCGCACACCGGTAGCCGCGAATCGAAATTTAAAAAAAAATAATTTTTGAAGCGATTTTGTTCCTTATCTATAATAAAGAAGTTGTATGAAGAACAAGGTCAGAATCGCTTGCGCCGTTCTCGGTCTTGACATAGCAAAAATCCGCATAGCGCCAACCCATCTGAATAATTTATAATAAATATCTATGGTCAACTTGGCGTCACTTTTACAAACGGTTTTCAACTGTCATTTCATTTTCAAACAAGTATTTATGTCATTACTTCTTCGAAAACACCTTTGAATTGGTTTTTTTCATGTAGGGTGTCTATTCAGGTTTGTAGAGAAATAAAAAAAAATTATCATTTTCGTATGAATATATTTTATTTACATTTTTTTGTCGAATGGGAAATATTTTCACATTTTTTTGTTAAAAATAGCTATTCTGGGAAAACTTGTAACGATATTATCATGAAATATATATGAATAATAAGGTAAATTATCTGGCAAACAGAAAACAATCACAAAAAAAAACAATTCCTTTGTTTTTATACGATATTTGAGCAAAAGCCGGGAAGATAATTTCGCGCGATTTTTTCCAAAAACACCTGGCATTCAAGAGGTTAAATTAATAATTAATGTTTAAATTCCTAATGAGTTAATCGATTTTTGAACTACACAATTATAAGATAACAATAAATTAAATCTTGACAAATATTTATTTTTAAGAACAAATTAGCTAACATCAATCAATATTTTTTTTTACAATAGCTCCCATGCAGGAGGCCCTGAAGAAAATTATTTTCCTCAGGGCTTGTGTCATCTTTAAGGATGCCGTTTTTTTTTATATATAGAAACCTCACAAGAGTCCCAACTGCTCCCTTCTGGAGCCAGTGAGACTATGGCATCCCCAATTGGAGTATGTTGTGAGGCTGAAGGAAGTGCCCGGCTATTCAGATCTAGTCACTAAACACGGCTAAAGCCATTGTTAAGCAACTTTTTAATTCTGAATGGTGGTCTTACACCAGGGCGATACTGAGAGTATTTTCCACTCTAGAACGTGCCGCAAATATAGTGTATATTATTTTTATTAATTAATTGTGAAATAACACTAATTAATCAAATAAAATTTATTTGCGCACGCCGGGTTTGAACCCGCAACCTTCCGATTGGGAGTCAAGTGTCTTACCACTCG
This sequence comes from Limnephilus auricula, assembly GCA_951813805.1. Taxonomy (NCBI): domain Eukaryota; kingdom Metazoa; phylum Arthropoda; class Insecta; order Trichoptera; family Limnephilidae; genus Limnephilus; species Limnephilus auricula. Next base: position 17,559,105 of record OX638406.1, read on the forward strand.
ACCACGGACGGTCGTCAATTCATTCAGCCGTGTGGAAAGGTATTTTAAAGGAAAGGAAGGAGCGGAATTTCTGGGAAGGAAAAAGGTTTGAGGTGCAGGGTGATGGAGGAGGAAATCGATGAGTCGAGGAAATCCTGCAAAAGAGAAAAAATGGTCCCTCAACCAGTCCCTCCCGATCCGACCTGCCATGCAGTAAGTGAGCAGACGCATCCTCTGCCAAGATCTAGACAAACCTCCCCCCCATGAACCCGGGCACCCCTGCTAAGTCACCAAACATAGTAAACCACTTGGGGTGAACTATGGGACCAAAGATCAAACATAACAATGCCCAAAAATTAAAATAAATGCTTCATAAACATGTGCAGTTCGATCAAATGTAATTTACACCAAAATCTTTATTTCTTTAAATTTATTTATTATTAATTAACTACGATTGACGGCTTTTACGTGAGAAGTACAATAATTTAAAATTTTGGTACAGAAAATGCCTAGTTATAAAAAAATATAAGTATACAAAATACAAAAGTACAGAGAGTAAGCTTTATAAATACAAGTATGAAGAAAAAAAGTAAATAATAATTCACCATGGGATATACACGGTGTCCGGAAACTTTTACAAGTTTACAAGCAAGAAACTGGTGAGTGTATATCACATAGGGAACCCAAAAAAAACTTTATTTTTTCAATCGGACCATTTTGAAAAATTAAAAAAAAATGGCAACTACAGGGTTAAAAAAACTTTTAAGCAGGGTCGGTGCTTCTACACACTTTAAGACACATTAAACAGCTGATATTAACACAAATCAAAAAAAGTTGTACCACAAAATCGACTCTAAATGTGATGTAGATACACTAGTTTCCCGCTTGTACTACGAGTTTCCGGACACCATGTATACAAGATATTTTGTAAAAAGTTCTTAAGAAGTTCAAAAATAACTTTGTAAAGTATGTAATAAATAATAAATTTTAAAATCCCAGAAGTAAACTGTGTTTTGAAGGATATAAACATTCAAAGTATGTTTTATTATAATTTAACTGAAAAGAGCTGACAAACAGCTTTAATTAAATAATGTTAGTACGTTGATATTCTTTCAATATTTATATAGCATCATCAACAACATATTTAATATCAAGTATAAGCAGATGATTCATCATGGGATTTAATTCAGCATTTGATCCTGTATTGTTGCAATGATAAGGTAATTTGTAGCGAACTGATCTAGTCATTACATGAAATTTGTTGTTTTATGTATTTGTAAAACGTAAGCATTAAATTTTTTACCAAATTTTGTTCAAAATGTTTGTGTACCTGTAATTGTTTTTCGTGTAATATTCTCCAGTGTAATTCTATATATATATGTAATTTTATATCCTTCGGTTGAAATCAAATGCCGCATTGAACAAGCTCGTGCAATCTTTATCCGCATGAAAAAGATGTTCTGCAGTCATGATCTCAATCTTGGATTACGAATGCGAATGGTCAGATGCTACGTGTTTTCAGTATTATTTTATGGAATGGAAGCCTGGACACTTACTGAAGAACTGGTAAGGCGACTTGAGGCATTCGAGATGTGGATCTACAGAAGAATACTCAAAATAAGCTGGATGGACAGAGTTACGAATGAAGATGTTATGGTTCGGATGAATAAAGAAAAAGAAGTTATTAAAACAATAAAAATCCGAAAACTTCAATATCTAGGACACGTGATGAGACATCCGGAGAAGTACGAGATTTTGCATCTCGTAATGCAGGGATTGCCGGAAGACGGGGCCCTGGAAAAAGGAGGACATTGTGGCTGAAAAACTTGAGACAGTGGTTTGGCCAGTCTACTGTAGAGCTGTTCCGGGCGCAGTAAACAAAGTCCGCATAGCCAACATGATAGCCAACGTCCGTTGAACGGATAGGGCAAGAGAAGAAGAGGAAGAAGAAGTAATTCTATTATAATGTTGATTTTCAGAATTTCCGCAAGGCCATCTCTTGTCACTACGCCTCCAGCCAGTGCTTCTACATTGAGACCAAGGGAACCACCCAGGAGAACATCGCCAAGGAAGTGGAGGCATTGGCACTGCGTAGAGGGATGGATGCCAACTTTAAGGTATTTTTATTTAAAAATGATTATGAAAATGTGTACTGAAATTAAAAATTGGTTAACAGTATGTGATTATATGCACTAAAAATGGTCAAAATTTGCACGCTAGGTATTTAAACATTCCCCATCTTTTCGAATCATACATTCTCATCCGGGATGGTCCGATGCTCTGTAGGAAACCCGCTAGCACAGCGCGGGTGTAAACTGTGCGCCCTTAAGTTCAAGTTTAGACTTACGGAATTCAATACTTCGTTTGTGTGAAAGCACTATGAAAGAATACATCACTGGACCCCTCATGCCTCGGAAATATTTTGTCAGAAGGTCAAAATATTTACACTGGCAATAAAATCCAACTAAATGGAATATGTATTTCTGAATGTATCTATTTTTGAAAGATGACAAAATATCCCAATAAAAACTGTTTTTGAAAGTTGACAAACTAAGCTTTCAAATTTTTTTATTCAAAGTAAACATATGATTTTTGAAATATAATTTTTTTTAATGCATTTGCAAAATGTTTTAAAAATGGCTCACCTTACGTTTTTTCTAACTAAAATTACTGATAAAGAAATCATAAACATATTTTATTAAACAAATGTAATATAAACTTTATTAACACTTCACGTTTTTGTCTTTCCATAAAAAAATAATGCCACCCTTTCCGTGGAAATGATAAAATAGTAAGAAGTAAATAATAATGATAATGAATGTAATAAGAAAATAATAATAAGTAAATAATCATAACCACTGGAGCGACAGAGCAATTTAATTTTTTTTTCTCGGATTGCTAAAGGTAATTTTTCCACCCACAAAAAAAACATACCTCCGAATTTGAATACGGATATATTTAAACTGATTATAGACTGAATGCTGTAGAAATGAGATCCCTGAGGCGTATGTGTGGTAAAACCATGTACGATCGTATGAGGAATGTGGAGATCCGAAAAGAATGCTAAGCCGATGTGAGCGTCATAAGCTCTTTTAGTTGTACTTTTTTTATACGTGTTTCAAGGGCCATTAATTTTATGTTTAAAAAAATGTAAAAACTCTGTCTTGTGACTGAAAGTGGTGATTTCAAATTACCCATCGTGTCCCTTATCATTTTTTTATTTTTATTTACATTTGATACATTTAAAGCCAAAATAACAGAAATAATATTACATAATAAGAGAATATATTTAAAATGAATACAAGTGTTATTATGTTGTTTTAGGTCGATATTAGTTCCTAGCTAGGCAGATTGCCTGTTCTAAGGAACCAAAGTTTGTAATAATATACTAAGGTTATACCGTTGGTCTTTGGCAGATTTGTTCAATTTTCAAACGATAGATTCTATTAAACAACACAAATTTCAAATTATATAATCATACCACAAAATAAATCAATATATAATTTAGTAAACACAGTTTTCAGAATTTTAATCATTAAAAAATAAATCCGAGAATGTGTTTTGTGACGAAAATACCTCAGTTTATCTATTTATTTAAGGTTTTACAAACTATTTATAAATATTTTGCACACACTTATTTTGTTTAGACATTATTGAAAAATTATAAATTATTTTGATCAAAAATTAAGTATATAATTTATATTCAATTACCATCTCCCGTTTGATAATTTTTATGGCAGTTCGAGACATAAATTCTCGCAATTCATTAGCCGCTGAGACGCGGCCGTGCAAGGTTGTGTGTTCGCGCTGCTCTCAATGACAACATTTTGTAATAAATTTAAAACTTATACCGTTTGGCTTCATGGTTGTAAAAACATTCGCACGCAGCGCTGTTATCAAAAACGGAATAATGAATAGCTGGATATTACCTCTTAACTAAAGTATTTATAATTTATTTTTTCATTTTCTTTTACAAAAACTTTTCTTTTACATAATTTTTTTAATTAATTTAAATAAGTTTAGGAATCACTGTTTAAATTAAATGAGTTACGATTCTGAACACCCTGTATAGCAGATTACTGTATTTTATCTGAGGTTTAAACTGATATTATTCTAGCATTTAAAAAAAAATTATGGAAAAAATGGTAAAAGCAATGATTTTTTAGCAGGAATAGAAGTTTTACTTAGATAGATCCTTGAGGAACTCCAGAGAAAATTGAGTATTAAAACTAGACCCCTTACAGAAAACCTACTGTTTACGATTTCTGAAGAACGAAGCAATAAAATAGAGTATCTTCTTGGAAAACAAACAGAAATAGCTTATTTAAAAGTACATTGATGTCAACCTTATCAAAATTGAGGGTCAAAATAAGATAGATCAACTTGGTCAACATTGGCAAGAGTTTATGATAAGAAATCTGAAATGCATATGAGGCATGTTAAAACAAAGACGACAATCTCCACCATTGGTGTAAAATGAGTTAGATAATATGGTGATGGATAGAAGAACCAAAATACTATTGGCAGCTACAAAGGGTTGACAGTAACCTATATATTTTTTAATTATGGTACAAAGAAAATTAATATCAGAGCATTCCGAGAGGCTAGAGTAATAAAATAAAAAGCATTTCGGTCACCGGTGAAGTTTTAAAATTTATTTTATGTTTTTATTTTTCATGAATTCAGAGGAACTATATCGTCACCCGGTTGGGCAGTGTTGTGAGTTAGATTAAGGTCGGGGCTGTAAGAAGGGATTTATTAACGCGGGTCTTGAAGAGGTCATTAATTGAAGTAGACTTTAAGCTCTCAAACAATGTTTTCTGCAGGATGCGGGAACATTTGAAAAAAATTCAAAAAATGTTTTACGAATGGTAGAAAAATGTGGTAAATTTTTGGACCAAAATCAATTCTAGATAATTTAAAGTGGTCCAAATTTGGACCGAAATCGCTCCAGAGGTTAATTTAACTCCTTTTTTAATTATACATTTTTTTTTCAGGACATCTGGTATTTGCGGGGAAAATGCGTGCGAGGAGACAGAATTAACATTTAATCACAACAATATTAATGAATACAGTGAAACCCTCTTATAAAGTTCGCACTAAGTTTCATGCTTGGTATTTTGTTTTTCAATCCCTTGAAGATGGAAATTTAAAAAAGAAACATTGTCCAATTTATTCCACATAATATACCACATAATAAGAAAGTTAACTTTTTCAGGACCAGTGGAAAACCTTATAAGAGGGTTTCACTGTATATAACTACATATATACATATAAACATCAGAAATATTTAAAGACAAACTTTTGTTTTCCACAATGTATTAGAAATGTTAAAATTTAACATAGTTCATATCTGGCTGTCATTTTTATTACTGAACCTTCTTTATACATAAGGGTGGAATAAATAACTTATCTTTGTAATACTATTGAACCTATATTGTACATGGGTGGTGTGAGTTAATCTTGTACTGCTTTATTATCAAACTTACCTTGCAGGGTGGTGTAAAATATCTTAACTTTGTATATTAGGATGGAGAAAAATAACATAATGTAACGCTGGTTAGGGAATGTAACCATACTACATGACCCACTTTTTGCAATTTTTAACCCCCCCTCTCCCCTCGGTGATCACGTGCAGCATATTCCAAGACCCCCCCTCCCCCTACAGTTTTCACATAGTAATTAATAAATATGGTTTTGAATCATTTCTTGAAAACAAAAAGTAAAAAAAAAATTGTTTGGCTTATATTTGTCTTTATTATTATCAGTTTTCAAACAGCTGACGTCTTGGAATTTGTAAGTTTTGCCACCTGCGAGTTTAAAAAGCGCCAAATACTGTGCACCATATTTGAATGTAGCTCGAAAAAATGCGAGATTTCCCTAGAGGATATTGACTATGTGATAAAAACCTAGGCCCCCGCACCTCATTGTGACTAAGCGTGGTATTTTGAAGATCAACCTCCCCCGCTGAATGGGTCACGTAGTATGGGTACGTTCCGTTATCTTGTTATGCACGAGAATGTCAAATAATAGTCTGTAAATCTGTGTATTATAACTGTTTATTGACGATTCAAATGAAAGTTGATGTAACCAGCAATTCAGTTATGTGTTTCCTTCTTACCTGGATAAATAGAATTAGTGTTGCCATTCCAACCAGAAAACCTTCTTCTTCTTCTATTTCTCATAGGCTGCTAATTTCTGGTCACATATTAATAACTCAGGTACAGTACATACGTCATTCCTATGTCTACCTACGTTAAATTATCGTGAAAACAAGTTTATGTGTCCAAGCGGTTAATAAATTGGCATTACAGTTCCTTTGTAATAGGTTTCTTTTGAACCTGTTTTGTACATTAGGGTGGCAGGAATTAATCTTTATACTTATTTATTATTAAAACTATAAAGGTGTATTAGGGTGGGGTGAGATAACCTTACTTTATTATTGAACCTAACCTTGCACATTAGGGTGGAATGAAATAAGTTACTATACTTATTAATTAACTTACTTTATACATCACAGTTGTGTAAAATAATGTATATTTGTGCCATAGCAATACTGTAACAATGGCTGTGTTACAATAATGTAAATACATATTTTATATGTATATTTTGAGATTATTGTTCATAATATAATATTAAATGGGATACAAAATTTTAAAATGTTTTATATTCTTTCATCTTTTAAATGATTTATCTTGGATCCTAAATTTATGTAATTGGAGTTAACATCAACCAACCATCTTCCTCTTGCCTTTCTCCTTCTCTTCATATTTCTTGTCATTTATTTTGTTTTATGATTTTTTTTTTTTATTTCAATAACAAAAAATGTAAGATTATCAATTACTCAAAATATGAAAATCTAAAATTACTTAAATTACAATATTTTAGTATTTTTTTACTATTATAAGTAGGGATGCAGAGAAATATGTAAAGATTTATACTTGATAATTAAATTTTACATAAATTTCATATTTTTTTATTTACATTATTTTTGTGCAAGTTGTTTTGTAAAGAGGTATATTCAAAATAGGATACTCGTTTACTATCCGATATCTAGCGGGATTTTAAATTTAGGCCAGATACCGGATAGTTACCGGATATCCGTTTCATCTCTACTAATAATCTCAAGTACTTCGAATAATTCCCTAAGGATCTGTCATCTTGGATGATGTGTGGGGAGTCTTTTTGAGGAAAGGAAGGATGTTGCAGGAGAGAGGAAACACAACCGGATCATTCCATTGCCAAATTGTTGAATATAAGAATCTTAATATAAACTGTTGGTCTCCCAAATAAAAAAAAAATAAAAAAGTCGAATTGTGAAAATGACTTCTTTTATTGTGGTGGCTGTAACCATGTACAAAAGTTGCGGGAGTGCGTCTCAAAAATGCTAGTGCTTTGGAGCGTCTTCTATTGACTCATCAGTAGAATAAGAACTGTTTGTTAGGGTATGGCAGTTGTCAGTAGAATGCAGCTCTTTTCATAGACATTTGCGGCTCTTAAAATGCTCCAGCTTCACCTCAACTCCAGCTTTAACTCCAGCTTCATCTCTACTCCAGCTTCAACCCTAGCTTCACCTCTACTCCAGCTTCAACGCCAGCTTCATCTCTACTCCAGCTTCAACCCTAGCTTCAACTCCACTCCAGTTTTGACCCCAGCTTCACCTCCACTCAATCTTCAACCCCAGCTTTACCTCCACTCCAGCTTCAACCCCAGCTTTATCTCTATTCCAGCTTCAACCCCAGCTTTACCTCCACTCCAATTTAACCCCAGCTTCATCTCTACTCCAGCTTCACCTTCACCGCAGCTTCATTTGCATGATACACGGTCGCCAAACAAACTCAAAACAGCACTAACCCAATGCCTTGTTCTCTACTTGCTTGCTCGCACCTATACTTAATCAAAATGTACATAACTGGTCATTGGAAATAATAATAAATAATAAAAAAATACATTTTTGTTACATTTATTAGATGATATAAATATTATTTAACACTGCGAGTTGCAAGTAGCTAGTGCTGCTGGCCCCGATAATATTCCTTCTATTGTTCTCAAAAAATGTGCAGCTATTCTCAGTCTAGCTAGTCTTTAACTCTAGTTATGCCAGCATCTTTTAAAAATGGTAAACTCCCCAGAGATTGGAAAAGAGATACAATTATACCCATCTATAAAAAAAGGAGATAAACTCGAACCAGCAAATTACAGACCTATACGTTTGTCTAGTATCATTTGCAAGTGGACTTGATCAAACTTGACACAGTCTCAAACAAACAATGTGGAATTGCATCGGAAAGATTCACAATTCAATCTTATTCTTAATGTAGATAATTAATGTACTGGATAAACGAATGGGACAGACGGATTCCCACTGGCATAATATATAAGTGAAGCAAAGAGAAAGCCTTCGATACTGTTCCATTCAATAGACTGCCCTATACGTAAAGTGCATAAACTTCGGGAGGTAATTTTACATGATGGTATAATTAGTAAAGTAGACAAATAACTTTTGATAAAAAGATAAAATTTGTCCAGCGTGTGAGCCCAGCATTAGTGGGTATTTCCGGTGTTACAATACACGCCAATCGAAACCAACATGGCCACAGTCGGGCCCGAATAATTCACAGCAAATTTATCAAGTAAGTTTGTACCTTACACTAAGGATTTTTAATAGGTATGTCTTTTTGTATGGGAAAAAAGTTGGAATTTCGAAAAAAGTTGTTAATCTTTTTTACTCCTACCATCATGAAGAATCATCTCCCTAAGTTAATGCACTTTACCCCCGGACACCCTGTATTTTGGAAAAACTAACCCTAAACTTGCATACAAACTTAACTTGTTGAAAGTCAGCATACAAAAATTATTTTTTATTATTTTCAATATGACGTAAAATATTTGACAGTTCTTACCTTTCTTACGAATTCAATTTTTATAAGATTTCTTTTGTGATATAATACAAAAAAACATCAAAATAATGTAGATAAAACGAACTTTCTAATAATGACTCAAATCTATGCTTTCCACAATGGATTTATATAAAAAACAATGAATAAATATAGACTTCGAATATGGCAGCGTTCATATTATCAAGCGGCAGCCATTTTGTCCGCCATCTTTGGTGCCCGGCGCGTCATTGGCAATTAATATGAATTATTCGGCGTGGCTAAATGCTATCCAGTAATTCGTTATGTCAAAATCAAGAATGGCCCAAGCGATTCTGACCCTGTTCTTCATACAATTTCTTTATGCATAAGGGGCAAAATCGCTTCAAAAATCCGGACCCACCTGGGGTGACTGCGGCCTACAAGAGGTTAATGGAACACTTCTGAAAATAACGACATTACAACAAAACCTTGGATTTACCATAGCACAGCCACCCACAGACACTCTTCTTTATACAGAATGTATCAGCATTACCTGAAGGATTTTAACCAGCGATACGATTCCGACATTAGATAAATTTTTTATTTTTTAATTTTAAAAAGAAGTCTCAGACAGCAAAATGACATCTACAATTTTTACTCCAAATATGCTCAAGAATCGCTGGTTAAAATCCTTGCTGATACACTGGATCGGTCCCTTTAAATTAATTCTACTTTTAATTATAACTACTTCTGTTTTCAGGACCTCTGGTATCTGAGGGGAAAATGCGTGCGAGGAGACAGAATTAACATTTAATCACAACAATATTAATGAATACAGTGAAACCCTCTTATAAGGTTTGCACAAAGTTTTCATGCTTAAAGTTTTGTTTTTCCAATCCCTTGAAAACGGAAATTAAAAAAAAAAAACTTTATTTCTTCAAACTTCGCAAAATCACTTTGTGGCGTCATTTTGAATTAAATTAAAACAAATAACTTTGTTTAAACCACTAATATAATCACAATTACCTACATGTTTCAAAACCGATGGTTTCTTCGTCAGGGTAGTAATGACATTAATAACAAAATAAACAAACAAGTATAGACTAAAAAGAACTATGGACAAAAATATTTTAGAGAGAGGTGATTAATTAATTAAATATATCGTAAAAAACAATTATTTAAAATTAAATATAAAAATTATTTAAAAAATATGAAAAATTACATTATATAAATTATCAAAACATAATAATGATGTTTAAAAAACAAAAATAAATTATTTTAAATATAATTATTAATAAGAAAATAAATTTAAGAGATGGCTATTTTAAAAAAATATTTGGTTATTAATAATATTTAATTTACTATTAACACTTTTTCTAATTTCTAAAATTTCTAAGTTTGCAAATAAAAAATAGCCATCTCTTAAATTTATTTTCTTATTAATAATTATATTTAAAATAATTTATTTTTGTTGTTTAAACATCTTTATTATGTTTTGATAATTTATATAATGTAATTTTTCATATTTTTTAAATAATTTTTATATTTAATTTTAAATAATTGTTTTTTACGATATTTTTAATTAATTAATCACCTCTCTCTAAAATATTTTTGTCCATAGTTCTTTTTAGTCTATACTTGTTTGTTTATTTTGTTATTAATGTCATTACTACCCTGACGAAGAAACCATCGGTTTTGAAACATGTAGGTAATTGTGATTATATTAGTGGTTTAAACAAAGTTATTTGTTTTAATTTTAAAAAAACTTTGTCTAATTTATTCCACCTAATACATATAAGGTTTTCTCACATAATAAGAAAGTTTATTTTTTCAGGTCTTGTGGAAAACCCTATAAGAGAGTTCCACTGTATTGTTAGCAATAATAAAATGCTAAGAAAATGTTTATAATGAAATTATAATGATATATTGTTTTCACGGTAAATGACAATAATATCATTCGATAATCGGCAAGATTACATTGCGACATTCAAATTCCTTTAAAAAACAAATAACGAGATGGATCCTTACACATGGTATACATTACAATTACAATACCCATTCATTTTACACTCTATCAATTTAATCACTTTTCAGACAAAACATAATATATCTTTATTTACTATCTTAGCAGTATAGTATGTACAAGAATAATTAGTGTGATCTATATACTAATAATCCCTCAAATTTTTCATTTTCTAATAATTCTCTAACTTCTTCATCTTCTTCTTGTAACCCAATCTAACGATACATTTTTTAAAATTTTATTATTATAGAAGAATCGGATGCACAGTATTAAAAGCAGGCAAAACATAATGTATCTTTAATCTTTATCTTTATTTTCTATCTTGATTGCTGTGATTTATATACTAATAATTTCTTAAATTTCTCTTTTCCAATAATTCTTCAACTTCTTCATCTTATTCTTGTAATCCTATCTAACTACGTATAACTTTTTTATTGTAGAAAAATTGTGTGCACAGTATTAATTAATGAAAATTATCAACTAATACTAATGAATGTATATCCCCAAACTGTAAAATTCACCCACCATAACACAGGGTCATCCCTAGCATGGAGGGTGAAATATCACAATAAACTGTATGTACTTTCATGTATTTAAATAAATAAATAAATTCCCCAGCCGTTGACCATTGGTAGTTCAGGCCAGTGTTGCCAACCCGTAGGTGTCAGTGGTTCCAGTAAATCCCTTCTTTACCGACCGCAGTAGCTGGAGTAGTTTCCGTGTTGGCCGCCAGAGGCGCCAGCAGTACCTCTGGTGGCGGATGAGCGAACCAAACGTGTGAGGCAGCAATATTTAAATACGCTGCTAATAGTATATAACATATAAACATCAGAAATACTAAAAAAAATAAACTTTCATGTTAAAAAGTTAAAATTTAACAAAGTTTATATTATCTGGCTGTCATTTTTATTATTGAACCTACTTAATATATTGGGGTGGAGTGTTGTAACTTATTTTTCATTTATTTGGTACAATAATGAATGTTTTACAATAAAATTTGATAATATTGACCTCACTGGGTGGCTTACCCATGCAGAGACCCCCATTTTATAATACAAATTTCAATAAGATCAAGTAATAAATTGTAATAAAATGTATAAAGATGGTAATGAAAAAAAAAAAAAAATAGGCATATATTATGAGTTACGATTGTGTATAATGATGTATATTTTATAATGGTATTGTGTGTTACGTGTATATATTTTATTCTTTTATGTTATAATATTGTTTTTTTGTTCTTTAATCCATTTTTTAATTTTGTATCTGAATTTATTTTAGTTTTCCTCATTTTTGTATAAAATGAAAGATTATTGAATGCTTTTATTGCCTGGTATTTATGGTGTTTTTGTCCAAAGCTTGTATTTACTCTCGGAGTTTTTATGTTTTCTTTGTATGCTTGTCTTAATAGTCTGTTAGTGTTAGTTTGTGTTCATTGAAAATTGTTTGTTTGTACTCTTGTCTAACTGGTCTGTTAGTGGTGGTTTGTGTTCATTGAAATTTGTTTCTTTGTACGCTTGTCTAACTGGTCTGTTAGTGTAAGTTTGTGTTTAATTTGTTTCTTCGTACGCTTGTCTAACTGGTCTGTTAGTGGTAGTTTGTGTTCATTGAAATTTGTTTCTTTGTACACTTGTCTAACTGGTCTGTTAGTGGTAGTTTGTGTTCATTGAAATTTGTTTCTTTTGTACGCTTGTCTAACTGGTCTGTTAGTGATAGTTTGTGTTTAATTTGTTTCTTTGTATGCTTGTCTAACTGGTCTATTAGTGGTAGTTTGTGTTCATTGAAATTTGTTTCTTTGTACGCTTGTCTAACTGGTCTGTTAGTGGTAGTTTGTGTTCATTGATTTTTGTTTCTTTGTACACTTGTCTAACTGGTCTGTTAGTGGTAGTTTGTGTTCATTGAAATTTGTTTCTGTGTACGCTTGCCTAACTGGTCTGTTAGTGATAGTTTGTGTTTAATTTGTTTCTTTGTACTCTTGTCTAACTGGTCCGTTAGTGGTAGTTTGTGTTCATTGAAATTTGTTTCTTTGTACGCTTGTCTAACTGGTCTGTTAGTGGTAGTTTGTGTTTTTTTAATTTGTTTTTTTGTACTGCTATTGACCCTACATTGTACATGGGTGGTGTAAATTAATCTTGTACTGGTTTATTATCAAGTCTAAGAATAATAATGTTTAAATGATTTTTATAGCGCCATTTGAAAATCACCTGAAGTCTACCTTGCAGGGAAGAGTACTTTATTATTAGACTTACTTTGTACATTACAGTTGTGTAAAATAATGTATATTTGTGCCTTATCAACACTGTAACAACGGTTGTGTTACAATAATGTGAATACATATTTTGTATATTATATAAATTGGTGGTTGTAATTTGAGATTATTATTGAAATTTTTCATAATATATTGGAATGGGATGGGATATAAATTTTTTAAATATTAAAAATTCTTTCATCTTTTAAATGTAACTTTCTTGGATACTAAATTTTTGTAATTAGAACTAACATCAACCTACCAACCTTCCCCTTTGCTTTCTCCTTCTCTTCATATTACATATTTATTATATTTTATGATATTTTTGTTTGAAAATCGTCTGCATTTCAAATGAAGCTGCAAAAATATAACAAAAATGTAAGATTATCAAAATATCAAAATCTAAAATTACTTTCTTAACATTTTTTTTACTTTTATAGGTAGGGATGCAGATATTAAACGTAAAGATTTATACTTCATAATTAAATTATACAAAAAACTTCATGGTGTTTTATTTACATTGTTTTTTTGGTAGATAACATAGATTACTGGGCAAACGATAGGGACAGACGGATTCCTTAATATACCTTGACTTTGAGAAAGCCTTCGATACTGTTCCAACCAACTGACCGTTGGCTAAACTTAAATTTCTACGCATAAGAGGACAACTGCTCGAATGGATTAATTCCTTCCTGCTGAGAGAAAATTACAAGTTCAAAATGGCAAACCAACTATCAACTGAGCAAAATGTATCCAGTGATAGAACATTAAAAGTCAGAAGAGAAAGGGATGACTTGATTGAGACTTTCAAAACTTTACCTTGTAGTTAATAATAATAATAATATATATTTTTTTTTTTTTATTCACCAGATTTACAGGAACGGGTTAATTTTTTCCCATAGGAAAAACTAAACCCTTTCATACACTTTTCCATATAAATGATCATCTAGTAAATCCACGTTATGCAAGTGTATTATATAAGTATAATTAATACAAAACAATACAAGAACAACACGTTAATCTACCAAACTATTAAATGGGAATATAATTCACCGTCTCCAGATATTTTCATATCAGAGGGTTCGGCTCTGTGGAATTCCTAATTTGACCGATAAATCCTACTGATCCCTCAATATAAATATTTAAAAAATCTTTCGTAATTCTACATGTATTTAAAATGACTGATTTTTGCATTTTTATATACAAATTCTTTGACAAATCTAATATGCCTAAATTTTTAATAAGAGAGCTAGGTATAATGCCAGTAGCCGAAATAACAAAAGGTAATATTTTTATAGTCTGAGAATGCCAAATTCTTTTAATTTCATTTCCTAAATCTGTATACTTTCTTATTTTTTCAGAAACAGATTTTTGAATATTACAGGAATTTGGAATAGCTACATCAATAATATAAGTTATTTTTTTAATTTTGTCATGTAAAACTATATCAGGTCTATTATGACCAATTGGTCTGTCTGTTAGTATAGTTTTATCATAGTAAATTTTAAAGAAATTATTTTCTAAAAATGAATTTGGTTCGTATTCATAATATGGTACTATATTATGACAGTCAATCAAGTTATGTTTAATTACCAAACTTTGGTGAATTATTTTTAAAACCTGATTGTGCCTAAATGTATACTCAGACGGCGCTAATATAGAACATCCTGATATAATGTGTTCTATAGTTTCCGGAAAAGCCATACATTTTGTACATGAAAATTATATTGAATATTTATATTGAATATCAATTTGACTGATAAATTGTATTGAGGAATCAGTAGGATTTATCAGTCAAATTAGGAATTCACCGAGCCGAACCCTCTGATATGAAAATATCTGGAGTCGGTGAATTATTTTCCCATTTAATAGTCTGGTAGGTTAACATGTTGTTCTTGTATTGTTTTGTTTTAATTATACTTATATAATACACTTGCATAGCGTGGATTTACTAGATGATCATTTTTATGGAAAAATGTGTGAAAGTATTTGTTGTTTCCTATGGGGAAAACTAAACCCGGACCTAAAAGTCTGGTGCGTAAAAAATTTGATAATTTGTGGAGTGCCGTTTTCGTGAGAAATCACCTCAAGGGCGCTGTACATTTTATTATGACTTCTTAGGCTCTACCTAGAACTATTATTTACAAATAAATACAGAAAACATACTTACCTGGCAGGTCACTTCCAATAAACACAGTTTTCTGGAATACACATTACGGGACTTAAATACCATCCAGCAGAGCTTGAACTGGATTCTTTCAGGACATTCGAGCCAGTTTTGAGATGCTCTGAAATATGGGAATATTTAGATACACCGGTGATAAGTCTTGCCGCAGCGTTGAAAACGGATTGTAATTTGTTGATTTGATATTTTGGGAGGCTTGCATACCTATATTCCATTGCAATAATTTAGGCTTGAAACAACATACGAATTGACTAGTAATTTATTCGCCTCTATTGGCAGGTTTCTCCGCACTGCTTTAATTTGCCTTAATTGAAAGAACCCAGTGCTTACAGTTCTGTTCACTTGAGTTTTAAGAGAAAAATCAGCATCCAGATTGACACCCAGTAATTTAATACATGTCTTAGGAGTGATATCACTTCCTGAAATGAATATTGGGGAGTTATCAATGTTATGCTGACGTCTGCTTGTGGCGGTCCAGAGAAATTCAGCCTTTGACGGATTCAGCTTCAATCTATTTGAGGTCATCCAGCGGGTGATTGCTTCTAAACACTCAGTTATGCGAATTTTTAGACTGTCTATTTCCTCTGGTGAGCAGTAAAAGTAAACTTGCTGGTCATCAGGGTAGCAGTGAGATAGAAGACCAAATGATTCAATTATTTTAGTGACATCATTTGTGAAGAGGATGAAGAAAAGTGAGCCCAGAACAGACCCATGGGGTAGATAAAAGGATTGCATATGTTGATTGTTTTTTTTTTGCTCCACCTTTACGGCTTGCCTACGGTTGCCCAAGTACGATGTCAGCCAGCTCTTAACGTCGCAGTTCAAACCAAAGGATTCTTCTAACCGTTTAATGAGGAAATCGTGGTCAATCGTGTCAAAAGCGGCACTCATGTCCAAGACTGAAAGGAGTGCCAATTTGCCCGACTTGATAGCAAGAGTTATATCCGACAGAACACGTAGTAATCCAGTTTCCGTTGATTGAAACCTTATATATGCAGATTGGTATTTAGTCAGCAATTCATTTGAATTTAAGTGACATATTTATTATCTGTGAAGCAGTGATTTTTTTCTAAGATTTTGGATATAAATGGGAGATTTGAAACGGATCTTCAGCGTCCAATTGCGGTTTTTTTATTAATGGAGTTATGACAGCTGATTTAAGGGATATTGGGAATTCACCAATGCTAAGTGACTTATTGAAAAGATGAACTAGAAAGAGAGATATTTCATTGCAACATTTTTTTAACAAGCACGTTGGAATAGGATCGAGAGAGCACCGCTTGTTCGGTGAAGTAAGTATAACTTCTTCAAAGGATGTAAGCCCTGGCATCCAAGAAATCTTCATCACCAACAAAAATATAAATCTTCGCGGACAATAAAAAAAAATTAACAAAAGACCTTTTTCATCTAATCCTACGAAACACTGCATTGTTTTTTGCTTCAGAGTAGTGGATGCATGGAACAAACTTCCACAACATGTCATCGATGCTACTAATATAAACCAATTTAAAGCTCTATTGGAATCATATTTGAAGAGGAGAAAATACAACTTATTTTGTAATTTAAAACACAATTTACTGTAATTAATGGTATGAACACATCAGCAGAATGCTGCCTGCTCATTATATAATAAATGAGGAATACCTACTCAGTCCGCAGTAGGTATTCATTCACACAGATGTAGCTATTGCTTAGATACATCATATTTCAAATGAGGTATGTATTCAACTTCAGAAAGAAAATTCCAGCTGAATTAAAAAAAAAAACTTGTTATTTATTACGCCCGATTGGGTTTTATAAATTGACAAATTAAATAAGAAGTCAATTTTAATTGAATAACTTATGAAGGTTATACACATCAATGTAATATATCATTGAAGAAGAAGATTATGCTAATAAATATAAACGAAATTTGAAAAAGACATAGAAAAATTAAAACTTAACGTTCCCAACTTTGTCCCGGTAAGACGAGAGATCCTGGGTTCGATTCCCAGTTGCGACCGTTACCTTTTTATTTTTCTGTGTCTTGTTCTTTTTCATATTTTGTTTAGATTAGTATTATCTTCTTTTTTAATAAATAAGAAGTGTTCAAAGCGTACAGTCACCAAATATCGAAATTATTTCTTTAGTAGGTAATTAAATTCACGAGCCAGGACCAAGGAATCAAAGGGTCTTATCAATTGACGACATCAGTTTTCTTTTAAATCATTATCGATCACACATTTTTTTTTCTTCTTAAATGTTGCTTCAGAGCCATAGAAATAAGATACAACTAGTTATACAAGTTGGGTTCTCATTCTTTGAAGGAGATTCAAATACCTTTTAAGACGGTATTACCAGAGAATACCTTAAATTAGTATTTTTTAAGTCAAATTCTAGACATATTGACTCTTTTTTACAAAAAACATAACTTGATTTTGAAAGATTGTTATTTTATCTGGTAAATGCTGGTTTTAAATTTTGAAAAACTAAGTTTATTTTTTATATACTAAGGTTTTACCGTTCGTCGTTGGCAGATTTGTTCAATTTTCAAACGACATATTTTATTATACAACACAAATTTCAATTAATATAATCATACAACAAAATAAATCAATAAATAATCCAGTAAAAACATTTTTCAGAATTAAATTTTATTTAAATTAAAATCATTAAACAATAAATCCGAGAACGTGTTTTGTGACGAAAATACCTCAGTTTTTCTATTTATTTACGGTCTTACAAACTAAAATATTTCAGATTTTTTTACACACTTATTTTGTTTAGACATTATTGAAAAATCATAAATACTTATGATCAAAAAATACTTACAAGAAGTACACAATATTTAATAATTTATCATTGTGCGTTTTGAGAATTTTTATTGCTTACTTGAATGTAGGTAGGTATATATTAAAGCAACTTTTAAATGAAATAAATCGATATTAAACTTTTAATTTAAAAAAATTGATAAGGGGAATAATCGATCCTTCTCATCGGAACCTCCCTGTACAGTTGCAAGCATTTTTAAACTTTTATTCTCAGCCGCTGGTCAATGGCTCTTAATATGTCTATGTCGATAATAGTCAGTAATAGGACACATTTGAATAAGCTCTACCTAGTTAGACAATTACGAAAGAACCAAAAACATAAAAAAAGACAGTGGAACTATGCCGCCACCCATTTGGGCAGGGTCGTAATGCGGGTTAAGGTTGGGTTAGATTAGGTTAGGTTAGGTTAGGTAACTTTTCCAATATACCCATCCAAATTAAGTGAATTTTTTTTATCAAAAGTTATATTAAATATCTATTTCGGATATGAGCATTTTTTTTGTTTTAAATGATGTAATTAAAGAATTCAACTTTTTCATTTTGGAGATAACTTTCGAATTTTTTTGTAAGTTAATTATAATTATTTAAAAAAATACATTTTTTTGATAATAAAATAAAGAATATAACATCGTGAAAATGCGATTTATTTGGGAATTAATTTTAATTTATATTGGTCGAAGTTTATATTGGTTTTTTTGTTGCGATGTACGTAGGCTATTTGTAATTTAAATTTAAACCCATCAAATTTTTTTAATAATTTGTTTTTCGTTTTGTATTTCATCATATTTTTATGATAAATGTAGTAAAATTATTTTTTTAAATGTTTATCCTTTACTCTCAAAGTCCAAGATCGCAATTCAAAACAAAAATTAATAAAGTAGCACACATTCGTACTAGATATTTGATATACATATCTACATTTTTATTCATAAGATGTTAATGAAAATCAGTTCGGTTTTATGGAAGGTAGAAGCACTCAGGATGCAATTGCAAAATTAACTAACCTTGTTCATAATTCACTAGATAAATCTTTAAAATGCATTGGAATTTTCATAGATCTCAAAAAAGCGTTCGATAGCATATCACATGATAAACTTATTAGGAAATTCAGAAACATTGGAGTAAATGGTACAGCTCTAGAATGGTTAAAGAGCTACCTTTTCGAACGCCCTCAAGTCGTAAAAATCAACGATGTATTTAGTAAACAAAAAACAACTCACTTCGGCATACCTCAAGGTACAGTCCTAGGACCATTACTGTTTATCATTTATGTAAATGACATATTCATTCAAAGATTAAATGGAAAAATAATATCATATGCTGATGACACTGTCATAATAATTGAAGGCTGTGATTGGAATACTGTTAATAACTTAGCAAATACTGATATTAATATACTGAAAAATTGGTTCGACAAAAACCTCCTCTCATTAAATACTGAAAAAACCAAATTTATCCCATTCTCTATCAATAAATTTAGATTAAAACCAGAACTAAAAATTATAATTCATCAACTTAAATGTAACAGAACAAATTGCAATCAAGCATGTTCAATACTTAGTCCAACTTCTGAAATTAAATATCTTGGTATATATATAGATCAGCATTTTAAATGGAAAAAACAAATTTGTGAACTTGTCAAAAGAATTCGAAAATGTATTTATATATTTATAAGACTAAGAAATATTCTTAGATTAGAAAATTTAAAAAGAGTGTACTATGCAATTGTTCAATCTATATTACAATATGGTATTATTGGTTGGGGAGGAACTTATAATAATATTTTAAATCCACTCAAAATTGTTCAAAGATTGATAATTAAAGTAATTTTGAAAAAACCATCCAAATTTTCTACTGAAATTCTCTTTTCAATATTCAATGTACCTACAATAGACAAAATATATAAAAAATATTCAATTCTACAAATTTACAAAGAAGTACAGTTAAATAACTTACCATTCCATTTATCAGCGAGATATCAGAATACTATCAAAATCCCTAAATTTAGTACAAAGCACACACAAAATACTTATCTCTATGTAGGTATAACATATTATAACAAACTACCATTATATCTGAAAGTTATCAAAAATATTCAGGAATTTCAGCAAAAATTTAAAAAATACCTAAAACAACTATAAGAGTCTATATCTCACTATTATTATTATTTCTTTTAAATCCTTTATTGATAAATATTGCAATTTCTTAATTATGCCTTGTTTTTTGCCATAATGTATTATGTATTTACTTTCACACATGATATTGTATAATTGAAATATAATTGAACTAAAATTCCCTCACCAAACACAAGAGCCTTGTCTCTTTATGGTGAGGAAAAGCTATTTTTATCCACTATTTTACCACTGTATAAAATGTAAAAATTGTGTATTTTATTGTAATAAAAACCTTTAAATATTAAATAAAAAAAAAAAAAAAAAAAATGTTAATTAAGTTTTTTTTATGTTTATGTAACAAAAATATAAGCACCTGTTGACAAGCCAATTGAATTTGTTTAGCAGGACTTGTTTGTTGATATTATGTATTAATTATTCTTTCAATTAAAAAAAAATAATTATAAAAATAATTTTTCGGTTTGGTTGAGTGTTTAGGCCTCAAATCCAAAATTTAGATTTGTGTGAAACCAGTCGAAACGGGCCTACTATCTAAGGACGCGTGGTGTGTGCGATTAAGGGGGTTTCTCACCTTCCTCCTAATAGCTTATCTACACTAATAACGCATATTTTCGATTTAGGATTTACGGTTTATTTATTTATTAAGTTGGAGTTTATAATTCGGTACTCGAATCTATGGATATATTGGATAGTTGGCCGAGTTTTCTAACCACTGCGAGGATTTTATTTTTATTTTTAATAATATTCGTTGTAGTGTGAATAAGCTATTGGGAGGATGGTGAGAAACCTCCTATATCTAATAGACTTAAGAGATTTTCATTTTAATATCTGTTGTCCTGTCTAATATTGAGTTACGAATTTCAACCCCGACTAAAAAAAGTTGGTAAACTCACCCGCCCCAATCCCGAAACTCTCTCAGAAATTCGTATTTACATTATTTATGTGGTCACTAAGTATTTCGTCAAACGGACCACACATTTTTAAATATGAAAACACACGGTGTGGTTGCGTGACGAAAAGATCAAAGGGTTAAATCACGGACAGAGGAAAATTATGTAGGGTTTATTATAATTCTACGAGGGCAGGACTCACGAATGTCCCGTTCGGATAAGGCAAGTAATTTAGTGGAGTAGCGAGTAACTCGCCACTCGATTGACCAAAATGCTACCACTAAATACTAAAGCGATGGTGTTCGGACACGTTTAGTTAGTAAAATACTGGGTATTCGACTAAACTACTAGCCTAGTCCTAGGCCATAAGGGTCGGTTTCATATTGTCCAGATGAATTGCCAATAACGAAAAACCGCCGAAAAGGGCAATCTGTGGTACGAAATTTCAGTTGCTATTTATACTCGCTGTAAGATATTTTGTTCCATGATAACTCAGAAACAAGTCAATGAGGTTTATCCGAGGTGCGATTATTGCTAGTTGAAAACTATTTTTTTGCGTGATTTTAATAGAATATTTCATGATTACTGTTCCACAAAATAAATTGTTATGTACAACACATGTTCGTAAAAGCCCGTATAGGCGAATAATATCGTAAAAACCTGTATAGGCGAATAATACCGTAAAAGCCCGTATTAAGGTGAAACGTAAGCGGAAATTCTCATACAATCTGTTTGAATGCCCCATTCGAAATCTACTGATCGTATTTGATTTATTTTAGTAGATACTAAAAAATAATACTAATAATGAGATACTAGCGAACGCAAATTTCACTGTTATATCACTTACGGTCTTACACCAGGGCGATACTGAGAGTATCTTCCACTCTGGAACGTGCCCGTGCCCGTAAAAGCCCGTATAGGCGAATAATATCGATCATGGAAATTTGAAATGCTGTAAAGGACAATAAATCCAAAAATGAGTTACACCTGCGTAATTTTTCTTCGTTTTTTTTCTTTCGAACGGCGCCGTCGAAATATTTCTTGAAAAATAAGTGCGTCATTTACAACATTAAAAATAAATTAATTTCTGTTAAAAGTTTACAAAAAAAAGTTAAGTATTCGGAAAGATCTATTCGATGTTACTTTAAAATAAAAATAAATCATATAATAGGTCTACAAAAAACAGGAAATAGATTTGAAAAAAAAAAATTCTTTTCGGTCACCTGAACAATTAACATTTTGTCCTTCACAGCATTTTAAATTTCCATTATCGATATAAATAAATACACCGGCACATGGGTCATACACTTTCATAGGTTGACCTCTTGGTGTGTTTTTTTATAACCAGTGACACTCCAACCTTCCACTTCCCCATCTCCTTCCTTCTCCACATTTTCCGGGTTCACAACAAACAAATTGGAGATACCACAGTCCTACTTGCTCCGCGCGCTGTTGAGTATCTTATGCTTTCTGCTATCTTTTCATTTAAATTCTATTTTACTTAAAATTCCTAGAAAGCTACGGTGGAAACCACTCTGTTTGAAATTTCATAAAAAAAGTCAAATAGCGGCAATAAACACGTGAATCAAATGCCTACTATTTAGTAAGCTCGATAAAATTAGCTTTGGAGGCTTTTAAAAAAAGTAATATTAACATTTCCTACTTGCCGAATAGATCAGGGATTATGATTCGGCATTTTTACTAAATGGATACTTTTGCTTGCCATTTTCTCGTGGTTGTTTTTTTCGAGTCAGCTTTATATTAGTTTTCCCGTGCTGGGGTAACCACTCGCGCATTTTTCTCGAGAAAATCGAAATCTTGTTCTGTCACAATCTTTGTCACTGATAAGCCTATAGCTGGGGTGCTAGCATGGTCGATCGATATGAAGTTACCGACAATCTGTCGGTAACTTCTCATCGTTCCCTAGGACAACTACTGCGGATCGCAAACGCATAGGTGACAGTTCACAATGACTAAGTGTCCTTAAGATGATACCCGGTGGTGCAGAAATAGATTTTACTAAAATATTGCTGTCACTGTTGCTCTTACTCCACCGGATATTGAGCGAAAGGGACAATGCACTGACACCTAACTAAAATGGAGGTTTTGTATTCCCCACTTTTCTCCTCCAAAAGTGGACTGATTTTCTTTTTTTTTTACCAACTACATAAGAAAAAACTATTCTATGTCTGTACGTTTTGCTTTTTTAAAAAAAAACATTGTCTGGTTTGTATACTGAACATCTTTTGACGGCGTTTAAACCAGTCAATTTTATTGATTTTTGGAAGGTCATAACTTCTATAAAAAGTAACTTAACTTAAAAGTAACCGACACGCTAATAGTTGATATCTATTTTATGCAAAAACAATATTTTCTTTAGGGTTAAAATCCAGAGAGATAAATAGGGAATACGTTTGTATGGAAAAATCACCGCCGGGTATCCTCTTAACATATTCGATATCAACTGTTGTTTGTACGTTAGCGATGTGCAGTTGTCCTAGGGAACGATGAGAAGTTACCGATAGTTATCCCATCGATCGTTATAGAGCGAGCGTGCTAGGGCCTCTGGTCTGGCTCTACTACCCGGTTTCGCCACTGAATTTACCATTCTTTCTTAGAGGCATTAATAATGGACCAAATAATAATGGAGACAACATGAAACTCCGGTTACATGCAGATTTAAAAAAAAAAATCGTTTCATAAATCAAAGTCATTATATTCGTAGTTAATTCGAGTTTATTGTAAGTACACAAATAACGCAAATTTTTCCAATATTTATTGTTAATTTTTGATCTTTGAATATTAATTTTGGTCACTAAATAAATACGTTATCATTTTTATTAGGTAAATCCTCAAATTATAACATTTTAATTAATGAAGACAATATTAGCGAAACACAATCTAAATCTGAAACACACAAATCAGAAAAAGATCGGGTCTCATACATAAAGATAGCAGCCAATAAAATATGCGCTAAGAAAATGAAGATAATGTTGGTAGTTCACAGTCGAGGTATGATACAATTAAAGATGAGCGAATCGGATACGGACACATTAGCACAGTGGTTAGAGCATCTGCCCGGAAAGCCGAAGGTCCTGGGTTTAACTTAATGAGAGGTTTTACATATTAAATTAAAAATAAAAATAAATATTCATCCTAGACTCGCAGAAAAGTCAATAGATATCGCGTATTAAATAAAATTGATAATTTATCCTGACACTGTCTGGATGGCATTTAATTCGAGTTGAATCTTGCCATCATACATAAAGATAGCAGCCAATAAAGTATGCTTTAATAAAATGAAGATAATGTACTTCAAATTTTTTTACACACTTATTTTGTTTAGACATTATTGAAAAATCATAAATACTTACGATCACAAAACACTTACAAGAAGTACACGTTATTTAATAATTTATCATCATGAATTTTTATGAAAAATTTGATAGGGGAATAATCGATCTTTTTTATTGGAACCTCCCTGTAGAGTTGAAAGCATTTTGAAACTTTAATTCTCAGCCTTTTGTAAAATGTTTCATAAATGTCCTGTATTCGTTTGTTAAGGCCGGTCTCCTGCAATTAAAACATTTTAATTTTAAATTTCTGTTAGTTCTGACATTTTCGTCCACTGACATATTGTCCCCACTCTCTCTGCCTAGTCCTTCGGGGAAACGGTCTAATTGTAAAGAATTTTTTTTTTCATTATTTTTTCCCCACAGAAGGCCTTGAGGAAAAATCTCTCAGGGCCTGTGTCATTTTTGGAGAAGCTGTGTGAGTTAGGTCTTTTTAAGGAAGCTCTGGTAAGGAAAAGGTACGAGTAGTAGGTAGGAATCTGGGGGTCAATGTTTCCTGGAATGGCAGAAGTCCGAATCCATCCCACACACTGCGGGTCCGTCAGGAGAGTTCAAAAGGTCTCCCTCAACCAGTCTTTCCTGATCCGGCCCGCCACGTAGTAGATGGGCAAACGTATCGATGACCCAGACAAACATCCAATCCTTCAATCCAATAAAGGGTTCCCGGGGCGGCAGTACCCATACCGATTCCCAAATTGAATGAAATACCGCCCCATCAAAATTGCCGCCCTAGGCACTTACCTGGGTTGAGTAGGCCTAAATACGGCACTGTGTATGGGGTTGTGTGACAGTGCATCCTCTCTGCTTACCGT
This sequence comes from Limnephilus auricula, assembly GCA_951813805.1. Lineage (NCBI taxonomy): Eukaryota > Metazoa > Arthropoda > Insecta > Trichoptera > Limnephilidae > Limnephilus > Limnephilus auricula. The sequence goes on from OX638406.1 coordinate 17,584,392, forward strand.
TACGGATAACAAGTATTGTGAATCCAACCATTGATTCATTGATTGTGAACACATGAAATTGAACGGTCATGTCACAAGTCATAACGAATTGACGAGAGTTCAGGATGATTCAGCCCCGTACCCTCCCCGCAGTCCCCAGTGCCATGTGGCCCCATTAACAAAGCTCCCGGTTCTTCAGCGCTCACTCACTTCCACTTCGCTTCTCCTTCCCCTTCCCATCCCGTTCTTCCCCAGTCCCCACCTCGGTTCACTCCCGCTCAGAGCGCCGCGAGAGTCGCGCGTGTGTACCGATCCCGTACCAACCCAAATCTGGAACTCCGCGATCGATATTTAAAACCCAATTAAAAAAATAACCGGCACATCTGACTTACTGAAAGAATTATTTTATTTGCTAAATAATATAAAAGTTTTTAAATTTTGTGGTTCTCGGTCGGAATATTGTTTTGTGGCGGGCGATTTTGTGAAAGAAAAACTTGGCAGTTCTTGCGCATGCGCGGCGCGCCGGTCGATGTCGTTTTTCCCCCCCAACCTCCCCGCACTCCTCTTTTACTATAACTTCTCGGTGGCTTCTTCCTGCTGAAGCGAGGAGTGGCGGACTATCCTCTCTCGGCACGCTCTCCAGTCTCAGTCTCCGCCAGCCGCAGGACCACACCAGACACCAGACACCAGGAACACAGAGGGAAGAGGGAAGAAAGGATAGCTGAGAGTTTGTTTGACCCATTCAATTGTTGTGCAAAACCGAAAATCGGGTCGATTCTTGTAACAGAAAGTGTCGGACTCTAAATTATTACAAGTGCCCTAAAGTAAGCTGTGGTAAATGATAGTCCTGTGCTCGCGACCTTTATAACTAACTGCAACACATTATTCGTACTACCCTGTGAATTGTGTTTAAGGGATGTTGGATTGAAGTTATCTCTCTACATCTGCTCCACGCTACCAATCACTCAAATATTATTGTGCCACGATCGATTCAGGCCTCCGAAAAAACTCGGCCAGGAAACAGTAAATTAAGTCAATAAAATCGATTAATAAAAGCTTCGCGTTTCGACAGCGGATAAAACGAGTGATTAAAATAATACAATCGTAAGTAAGTAAAAATCCACGCTCGCATTTTAAAGTAATAAAGTTTTAGACAAATGTCTTGAGCAATGAGTATGTTAGTGTTTCCCGGCGGTCCAGTTCGCAGCGGCAGGGTTCCGAAGACAAGGGGGGCGAGGACATGTCTCGCGAGGGCTACCCTCCGCCGGGGGCACTAGGAGACAACCGGTCTCCTCGAGGAAGGCGTCAAGGAGAACTCCCCACCGTGGACCGCTCACCCTCCAGGGGCTATCCGCCCCGCGGCCTGCGCCAGCCGCCCAGCCCCGACCAGGGGTACCCCCCGCACCACAACCCTCGCACCATGGGCTCTCCGTACTACGACCACGAGGCCCCCCCGAGCCCCGAGGAGCGCCGGGGGCACCGCTCGCGCTCTGCCACCCGCCCTTCGCATCCCCTCAGCGTCAGGTACCAGTCTCTGGACAGAGAGAGGGACCGCGACAGGGAGTTCCTCCCGATCCGCGAGCCGCGCGAGCGATCTCTGGAGCGCGGAGCTCTCCGCGACAGATCTCTAGAGCGTGGACTCTTTCTAGAAGAAGAACTCTATGGCGCCCGTTCCGCCAGGCAGTCTCCCTCGCTCAGGGATTCCGGCGGGGTGTTCATCGGAGAGCTGCAGCACCAGAACACGGATCTGCAGCGGGAGTTGGGGAACCTCAAGAAGGAGTTGGAGCTGACGAATCAGAAGCTGGGGTCCAGCATGCACAGCATCAAGACTTTCTGGAGCCCCGAGCTGAAGAAGGAACGGGCGCTGAGGAAGGAGGAGAGTGCCAAGTACAGTCTCATCAATGATCAGCTCAAATTGCTCAACAATGAGAACCAGGTAAGAAATATTTCTATCGAAGTTTATGGAAGCAAAGGCAGCAAGATTTGTAAATATTGTCTAAGTCCATTTGGTGAAAGAACACCAGGAGAAGATTTTGCCTTAAATCTGAATTCCCATTTGATTCCCCTTACTACTGATTAACCGCATTTAAAGACTTTTCTTTACAAAATCTAGTCATTTTGACACCCGATCATTACAATTTGATAAAAGTAAAAACTTTGACAATGCTACAAAAATATTACAATATTTGAAGATTCCTGTTTCTGCTTTAATATTCCTCAATTTATTTTCAGTTTTCTAATTGTATTAGTATCTATTTTCTCCACCTCCAGGATATCGTAAAGATTTATTTCCAGACTTCATTATTAATCTCTGGAAAAAAAAATTAACATTTATTTTCTCAATTTTCTGATATATTTTTTAATAATATGTAATTACTCCATTTACAGGAAAATATATTAAATAAAATTTAAAAAATCGGAAATGATTGAGAATCGCGGAGGATTCAAAATCCCTCAATCTATACATCTGGTGGTTAATTCTAGAAGTTAGTTTTGGTAATTTGATTTAGGTTCAGGAAAGTATTCTAAAATGGTCATCGGACAACTCAGAATCATGCAACTTCAACACCTCGTTTGAAAACTCATTAAAAGAGGTTGTGGGTTATTTTCCCCTTTTTCAAAACTTTTAAGGACTTTTCAAAGGACTCTTGAAATGCCACTTAGTTGAGTTGTCGTGGAACCCTCAAAAACCTCCCTATTTGAATGTAATGTAATCTACGTCAGGTTCTCGTGGTCGAAGTACAAGGCTCTCAAGTAGCGATCCAGAGGTCTCGGGTTCAAATCCCGGCATCTGCAATACATTTTATTTGATTGATTTTTCACTATTTAATTATTAAAAATAATTTATAATGTATTCGCATAAAAAAGGTGCCCTAGATTGATGAAATATGTCATCTTTGGTGATGCTGTTTGGATTTTTCCAGGAGTAACGGACCAAGAAATAATTATGGGGGCCAACAGACCTAGCTATAAAAGCTCAAGCGTTATTTTGCTTGGCCTACTTCAGCATATCGATCGTCATACATACCCATTGGGAATGTACGGCAACCGACATGCCGAAATACGCCAAACCAAATAACGCTTGAGCTTTTATAGCTAGGTCTAATGGCCCCATTATTCAAGAAAAAACATAGCCAAAATTTGTGTTTAATTTTATTTTACACAGCTCAGACACAAATATTTAAATATTTTACGATCTTTTTTAAAGAAGTTAATTTTTTACAATATACAATAAAACCATGACCGAATAGGAGTTTTGTAGGTAGGAAATTTTTAACTTAAAAAGCATTTTTTATAAGACAACTACTTTATTTGTTTCTGGGCTTATAAAAATACTAATTTAAAAATATACTCAATTAATTAGTTCTACTCACAATATTTATTTAGGGAAGAAAAAAGGTGTTTTTATCACAAGGAGAATAATTCTTTTTGAATAATTGAATAATATATCTAATATTATCGTTTGTTTTTTTATCAGCAGATTTTTTTATTATCATGTATTGTTTTGCATTCTCTCCTTATCAGTTATAAGGCTACCATGATATTTGTAATTATATTGTACGAAATGATATTACTATCTGTGTACTGTGATAATAAATATCTAATATAATACATGGTGATCCAAACAATATTGTAGATTGTTCTTAATCTTTTATATTTCAAACCGCCAACGCAAATGATGAAATTAAACACGAGGAATGATGCTTTAATCATTAAAAATGGTCAATTTTTTATTTTTTTATTTTTTTACGCACCAGATTTTCAGGTCCTTCCAAGGGTTTAGTTTTTCCCATAGGAAAAACTAAACCCTTTCATACACTTTTCCATATAAATGATCATCTAGTAAATCCACGTTATGCAAGTGTATTATATAAGTACATATAATTAATACAAAACAATACAAGAACAACATGTTAATCTACCAAACTATTAAATGGGAATATAATTCACAGACTCCAGATATTTTCATATCAGAGGGTTCGGCTCGGTGGAATTCCTAATTTGACCGATAAATCCTACAGATCCCTCATTATAAATATTTAATAAATCTTTCGTAATCCTACATGTATTTAAAATGACTGATTTTTGCATTTTTATATACAAATTCTTTGACAAATCTAATATGCCTAAATTTTTTATGAGAGAATAATGCCAGTAGCCGAAATAACAAATAGTAATATTTTTATACAGCTTATTATTAGTTCGAAATATTAAATTTAAATACGAAAAAATTATTCATATTTTTGTTCCATAAATTAGCAATTTAAAAAAAATTTAGACCCCCCCCCCCCTTTGGTGAGATTAAGCGAGAGTTAGTGAGGTGATTTCTCACAAAAACGGCGCTATACAAATTATCCAATTATTATTATTAGTGAGACCCTCCCCCCTCACGTGAGATTTTTTTCTTACTCTCGAAATAAATGTTTTTCATTATGGCCATTTTTTCAGCTGACAAAATGGGACACTTTAAAAGAAGTGAAACAATTTTTTATTATTTTTTATTATCTCTATAATAATGCTACTCTTTTAAAGTTGAGGTGAGATTTTTATTTACTCCCCCCCCCACTCCGTATAGTGAGATTTGGTGAGGTTTTACTGGACCCCCATCCCCCTATTTTTTGCTCACGTAGTTTGCATCCTAAGTAATACAATATTATTTAAAAAAAATATAATCGTTGACTCACAAACAATTTCCAAAGTTGCCTCTAAAATCGTGAAAATAGATTTCTTTAAAGTCCTTTAAATAAATAAAGAAGCACACATCCATACTAGATATTAGCTATATATCGATTGATTGAATTTATTTATTTATTTCTATACTTGTACATACATTTAACAAATAATTACAATGGTTTACATAGTAGTACAAAAAAAAGTTCATATTCAGTAACAGGATGTAAAAAGGTATGTAAGAAGGTTAATAGTAGCATTTTGTGAACACCACACTGGGAGAACCTGTGCTGAGGTGTTCGCATGTTTAGGATAAAGTACGTAATAAATAAAATAACTATTCAATTTGGTCAAAGTATTTTGGCCTCAAATCCAAATTTAAGTTTGGTTTGAAAAAGGCGCAGCCGATCCTCGTATGGATCTGGGAACGACTAACAAAGATTCTTATTCATCGTAGTTAATAGGACCGTATGAATGTTAGAAAGAGATAGGTCTAGTACTTATTGTGTATTCAATGTCAGCATAATTAACCTCTCAATTAGTTTTGTTACATCTTGTTTTACAATTCCTATGTGATTCCGTCATCAATATACCATTCACGGAATTCCTAAATATACAGGGTGTTAAGGGACGCACTTGACCTACTTTAACCAGAAACAATAATAATTATTATTGGATAAATCACCTCAAGGTCTCTCCGGTAACTTATTTTGTTTATTTTCTATTTTCTTTTCTTCCCGTTTAATCACAGGAGACCATATTTGTCCCAGCTCACATAGGTCTCACAGAAATCGTTGTGCCTCCATTACTAACATAGTGAGAAGTATGATATAAATGGTATTGGAAAGAGACTACAACACGCTCTATATTCAAATCTAAAAGTTAACTACAAAAAAATAAAATGTACACTTTTATGAAATCAAAGTTTCCGATCTCAATTTGAAAAAAAAATTATGAAATTTTGTGAATTTTTGAACATTTTTTTGTACATTAAACGAGAAAAAAGTGAGGTGACAGTAACTTTTATAATTTATTTGTCTAATGAAATATGTGTGTTGTTATTTTCTTTCATTATCAATAATTATAGTTAGAAAAAACGATGAGTCATTTATAATTTTTTTTTAAGTTTTCTTCCTAAACTAAAAGTTACATAATTATTTCTAAAAACATAATTTGAAAGCTTTTTTCATCACCTTTCGAAAACCTTATTTAGTATTCGGATACGTTAACAAATATTCCATTTATTTTGATTTTATTGCAAAATGGAAATATTTTTAGCCTCTGAAATAATACGCCAAGTTTGGCTTTCTTTTTAAACATTTTTTAAATTTAAATCTCTGGCAAAGCCGGGTTAAAAATCTGGCACTTAATAAAACAGTGTAATGCCGACACACATAATATCTCAAGGGAGGCCTGGCACGCCAACGGAGCGTGTTGAGTGCGTATTTAATTTCAATGTAAGTGTGCTCATTGTATACAAGTAAATAAGTGAGTCACACGAGTAAATTAAAACTAACTTGTCTGGAAAATTCCCTGAATAATAATGTTACTTTTAAATAACGATTCATCACCAAATGTTTTTGATATAATTGGCTTTGTTTGTGGAGAGAACTTTCTTGTAGAGTTTTTTTCGACGTTTTAACCACTGGAGCGACAGAGCAATAAAAATAATTTTTCTCGGATTGCTAAAGGAAATTTTTCCGCCAACATTAAAAAAATCATTCCTCCGAATTTGAATATCAAGGCATACAAACTGATTATAGTTCTATGTAGCCAATAAATCTTTTATCCCCTATCTTTTTTCTATTATCACATATTTGTAGGATTTATAAAAAAAATAAATAATTAAATCTTTAACCTTAAAACATTTAAAATAATCTAGAGAATATTTATTTTGTTATATTTTGAATGTACAATATATTGTATACTCGTTTTAATATATATATATTTTTTTAAATTTGCCATATTTTGGCAAGAAAGCACTCCGAGGTTTTGGAAATAGTGCCATAATGTGGCAAAAAGCGATCGAGTGGTTAAATAATTGGATTTCATTTTACACGTTATTATTCTTTCTGACATACAAGATATATATTTTATAGGATAATCAATACCTCTGCCACAAGTCACCGCAAGTGGTTCAAATACGTCTGGTGACTTAGCAGGGGTGCCCGGGTTCATGCGGTGAGTTTTGTCTAAGTTTTGGCGGAGGATGCGTGGTAGGCCAGATCGGAAGAGACTGATTGTGGGAGACCTTTTGACCTCAAAACCTATAATTTAAATCGAGCGTAACTTCTTTTCCGAGAGAGATAAAATTATTCCCCGAAGTTTAGCAGATATAACTGATTGTTCGGTTTTATTGGTCCTCGTACGAGGATAAGGCGGGATATTTATTTAATAATTATAAATAACATAGGTGCCTCAAAAATGAACCAAAACTGATTTCTTTAATTACCTATACGTCATAATTTAAGGCAAAAATAAATAAAGTGGCACCAATCCTAGATAGATATTTGATATACCTTTTGATTACAAAAATAATTTTAAAATTTGGTTGGATATTTTGATCTCAAATCCAAAATTAAAATTTGTATGAAACGGGCCGAAACGGTCCGCGCAAAAGTAACAATATGGCAAATCCGTCGGAAATCGTAACGCGTGTTAAATCGTCCGTATAAGACAAATTTTGACAGTTCTCTTACATGCAGTATTACGTTTCGCGCTAACGAGCAAAATACTGATACCGACTCTTAAAAGTACCTATAACGCCAGAGATGACGGCGCGTTCTGCCGTCTAGTCCTCGTTTAAAGACGTCAGTCGCGGGAAAATTTACGAATCTAATGTCATTTGCATACAAACATCAAGATAATAAGACAAAGGGATAGTCATTTATGAACGATGATTAGGTTTGTTTCTAAGAGGTTTTAATAACTAATAAATAATAATTTCTGTTTTTAAGTAGGTGATTAATCCATTTAACACACGACGGATAACTGAAATCATAATATTGACAATGCAATGCAATAGTGCAAGCCGCACAGTGCAGTAATTGATTTCGAAACGCAGCCAAACCGATAACCTATTCTTGACCTTTTAATGGAATCTACAGCAAGCCAGCTAGAAACTATTATAGACGAATAGCTTTAATTATTATTATCCTATAATTGAAATGCCGGAGTTTATGGCTACAGCTACAGATAATAGAAACAGGAGAGATTAGCCATAGACCATTAAAATTGTTCATTCAAGGTTGGACTGCCCGGACGCTATAAATTTGCTATCTATATCTACATATACCTCCAAAATATACCATAGGCATATTTTGGAGGCACGCTCGCTCTATAACGATCGATAGGATAACTATCGGTAACTTCTCATCGTTCCCTAGCATGACTACAGATTGCCAACGAATAAGTGACAGTTCACAATGACTAAGTGTTCTTAACATATTCGACATCAACTGTGGTTTGTACGTTAGCGATGTGCAGTTGTCCTAGGGAACGATGAGAAGTTACCGATAGTTATCCTATCGATCGTTATAGAGCGAGCGTGCTAGGGCCTCTGACGTAATATTTTATTCTACAACAATAACTTCGCTATGAATTCTGTGTTAGAAAGAATACATAGGTTGGGCAATGAACAAACCGATGTCGCAGACATATTTAATTTAAACTTCGCCACATTTAAAGCCAAATTAGTCCACCATTTTTTAAATGTAAATAATGAATAATGAATGAGAAATCATTTTATTTTAAGTCGATTTTCTTTTGTTTTCATCGTTTCTTTTATAAAAACCGTACAGACTGTATTTTCTCTTACAGTTAATAAAAAAAATCTATTTTGATGATTTTATTTAGGTATTTTCAGCCGGAGGTGCAGTTGTTCCTTTCGCTTAGTATTCGGGGCATTTTGGCAAAATACCTATCGTTCAAAGTTCTCGGCGACCGGTTTTCGTCTTAAAAATTATTATTAACTCTCTCTCTCTCTCTGGTTTCAATCCTGGGATTGGTTTGCAGCAATTTCCTTTATTTTTTCTTCCATTCTTCCCTGTCTTGTGCGGCTCTTTTGAAGTCTGCATATGATGAGCAGCGCATGTCCACCAGCAGGTCCTCCAGGTACTCTCGGCGTGGGCGTCCCCTAGAGTTTGTCCCTCGGCCATACCCTCCATTATGGCATGCAAGAGGCTTTATCGTATTATATGGCCGATCCATCAAGCACGCCTTTCGGACAAGGTCCTGAGCAGGTGCCTTCCTCCTTCGATTCTTTGGAGAACCTCCTAATTTGTAATGTGGTCTCTCCAGGAAATTCCTAATAGTCTTCTATACACGGAGAAAATTTTTATTTGAAAAAACGAACATTTTAATAGAAAAAACTAATATTTTAATAGACAAAATGATCATTTTAATAGTAAAAACGGTTAAAAACGGGACTGAAGTTCTTACGAACAAATTAACAGGGTTTCAATGTTTATTGGCGGGAACATTAAGAATAATTTGTTGGTATACGTAATTTTGTACGTATTTTATCTCTCGGATCTATATCTCTTTCTTGTATCTCTTTCGGATAGGCACCATGTTTCGCAGTTTTTTTTTTTTTCATTATTAACTAACAAGCGAATAATTACTGAGTTTCCTACTACTATTTAATAATATACAATATAATATTTAAAGTAGGTACACAGTCTCGCTGTCACAATATTATTTATCATACTAATCACGTAATGTGAATTGAATACCATCAAACGAGGTAAGGAATGTAAGGATATTCTTCATAATGGGATAAATTCTGTAATATTAGATATATAATACGACACGAATTAGTTATATTACGATTATGAGTAAGAGGGAAAGTATACCGACACATGCTGCAGTCTGGTCTGATGACGAGATGTTCTCTCCGCCGAAGTGTGCGGGCTGAATCTGTAAAGTGACTCTCCGACATATGGTGCACACATCGTTACGGGCCATATTATTATGTTTTATTTGCCGGGGCATGTTGCACATTCAAGGGCGTGGTGTGGGAGAACATTAAATAATTCTATTCATTTTAGAAAATGTGTTTTGACTTCATTTCAAAGTGATCATTGGAGTATGTTTTCTTCATAAAACTAGTTCGTATTTTAGTTCCATGAATTAATAATTTTATATCACAAGAGTCCTAACTGCTCCCGTCTGGAGCCAGTGAGACTATGGCATCCCAAATTGGGGTATGTTATGAAGATGAAGGTAAGTGGGAAAGGGAAGGAGACGAGGAAGAGGAAGGTGGGGAAGTACCTGGCTATTCAGATCTAGTTACTAAACACGGCTAAAGCCATTTCAAGCAACGTTTCAATTCTGAATGGTGGTCTTACACCAGGGCGATACTAAGAGTATATTCCACTCCGGAACGTGCCGCAAATATACTATATATTATTTTAAATAATTAATTGTGAAATAACACAAATCAATTAAATAAAATTTATTTGCGCACGCCGGGTTTGAACCCGCGACCTAATAGGATTTGATTGATTTCAACGGGGCGCCGCTTTTGTGATAAATCCCAGTTTTCTCTCCGAATGGCCCTTTACGAATTTAGTCAGAAAAATATTGACGATCAGAGTAACTTTGCATTTTTGTTTTTTTCTTACAATATGCTTTTTTGGACGCGATGTTCTACTGATCAGTGAATTACATACTACTTATTTAGTTGTGGAATGTGCTATTAGAATAATAACAAAAATGATAATTTAAATTATCATGCTAGGGTGCCACTGTAACCAATGCTGGTTAGGGTCAAAAGCAAGCAACATACTTGAACAAGGGCAATGCCAGAAAACATTTAATAACCAAGTCACATAAATAAACACTAAAAAATAAGCAGGCGGAAAATTTTTCAAAATAATGTTCGTTAAGAGGTAAATCCAACAATCCGTTATTCCGTTTTTGTTAACAGTGCTGCACGCGGATGTTTTTGCAACCATGAAGCTAAACGGTATTAGTTTTAAATTTAATGCGAAATGTTGTCAAAATGAGCAGCGCGAACATATGGTCTCACACGGCCGCATCTCGGCGGCTAATGAATCGGGAGAATTTTTGTCTCGATCTGCCATAAAAATGATCAAACGGGAGATGATAAATGAATGAAAATTATATACTTCTTAAAATTAATTTTTGATCAAAATAATTTATAATTTTTCAATAATGTCTAAATAAAATAAGTGTGTAAAAAAATCTGAAATATTTTAGTTTGTAACACCTTAAATATTTTTGTCACAAAACACTTTCTCTGATTAATTTTTTAATGATTATAATTTATCTAAAATTAAAATATTGAAAACTGTGTTGACTAGATTATATATTGATTTATTTTAATGTATGATTATATGATTTGAAATTTGTGTCGTTTAATAGAATCTATCGTTTAAAAATTGAACAAATCTGCCAACGACCAACGGTATAAATTTCAAAATTTTAAAACTGCGTGTACCAGGTAAAATAACAATCTTTCAAAATCAATTTATGTTTTTTTGTAAAAAAGAGTCAATACGTCTATTTAATAGAATTTGATTTAAAAATGACTATTATAAATTGCTCAATTAATAGGTTAAATTTCAAACTAACGAATATCTATAAATTAAATAGGTAGGTGCGTTTAGCAATTTAAAAAATTTCAAAATAATAACGAAGAAATAATAATAATAACCGGAACATTCTTCAAATATTTCGTTTATTCTTGATTGATTAGTTAAATTACAGGCTCAGAATCCGCTGTAGAAAAATTAAGAAAAATGATCTGTGTTACAAACAGAAACTGGGCAAAATTAACACGTCAAGCAGACGTAACAGTCTGAATATGTTTCGTTCATATTAGTGCTAAATTGATCAATTAATTATTGTAATTTACTAGCCCTCGATCGTCGGGAATAAAATAGGAACACCAGGGGTGCTAGCATGGTCTCATCGTTCCCTAGGACAACTGCTGATCGCTAACATACAAACGACAGTAGATATCGAATATATTAAGGACACTTACGGCCGCTGTTTCTAACTTTTATATCGATTCGTCTGAGGCCGCAATCAGCCAAGCATTTTGTAGGGTAGCGCTCGATTTAAGTTGTCCCCAAACATCTTATGTTACCTGGCCTCGCCCACTTTCATAGACAATAAAATAACATCAAAATAAGAACTTTCGAAGTTAAATTAATATTATAGAGTTAATTGTTGGATTTATTATTAATACACGTAATTCATTTAAAATATGTTTATCCATAAACTGACATTTTATATTTTTTAAACAAACGTATATAAAATAAAGTGTCACCTTGACCGTAGGTACTGGACTTGACACTTGGCTTGGCGAATATTCGGAAACGACATAGTTTTTCGCATAAATTAGCCGTTTTTCGTCTCTGCTCCACACGCATCCGAACTTCTCAATCCATATTAATTAAAATTATAATTGATAAACGCAATACAACAGAAGTGAAATGAGCGCGAAACTGTGTCTTCTGTCAGTGATATTTCATCGACCATACATTGTGTTCGCGGTATTTTTTCTACTCTGTTGACACTTTTAAGAACTAGTCCAAAACTGAGGCGGCCGGAACGAGTTTAATCCACTAGTCCGGCTTCCTTAGGTTAAGATAAATGCTTAAGCGATACTTGTGTGTTGGAAAAAGCGTATTTGTGCACTAATCAAATACTAAGGCAAAATTTTGGCTTAGTAATTGATTAGTAGGATTGGGAACAGCGGCCGTTAGTAATTGTGAACTGTCACCTATTCATTTGCGATCTGCAGTTGTCCGAGGGAACGATGAGATTGTCGGTAACTTCATATCGATCGACCATGCTACTAGCACCACAGAAGAAATACTAAGGACAAGGAAAATAAACACGAAAGCAGGCGTAACATTAATTTTTGATTGTTCATTTAATAAAATGTTCATCTTAAATTTTTAAACATTGTACCTACCTACGTATATCGACTACTTTTCAGATAGTATCAGAATAACTGATTAATTCAATAATAATAGCATGTGATTACCTATTACGTCAGAAATTTAAGAAGAATATAGATCGTCTTAGGTTTTGATGACATTTCCTAGTACCCACGCATATCGTCAACCACCAAATCACATTTTCTACAGCGTGGATTGGTAATACGATTTTTTTAATCTGCGGATGGATTATTCTGTACTCGTGCAGATTTTTATTAGGGCTAGAGGACAAAGACAGCAAACACGACCGTCGATAGGTTTAATAGCGCACTAAAAGTTTATGGTTTTGTCCAAAATCGAATCTTCAAACCAGCTTTGAAATAGGACAAACTAGATGAGCCCGATGTGAACCTTCTCACCAGTTTATTTAATTATGGTACACGCTTAATACCATTACTTCTGCCACAGGTCACCTCAACTGGTTCGCTTCTTTTGATGACTTAGCACGAGTTCCCGGGTTCATGGGGGTGAAGTCTAGGTCGGATGATATTTGCCTACATGATGGTACACACCATAGAAAATTAATTATAAAGATTTCCGAGGAGCTACAATTCTAAAACTAAAAGCAACGTCTGGAATTATATTGGCGCAAGCGATTCTGACCTTGTCCTTTTGCAGTTTCTTTATATATAAGGGTTAAAATCGCATTTTAATTTTAACCTCTCATCTGTCAACCGGACACCAGTGTCCAGGCGACAGGTTAAAACATCCATACAGCATTCCCAAAGATGTCATAGGCCCTGAAGGAAATTATTTTCCTCATGGCCTCCTGTGTGGAGCTATTGAAAAAAAAAACACAAAGGCCGCAATTCCAATTCTAGAGCTCCTAGAAATAACCCGTTCTCACGTGACAAATGACAGCTGTGTACAAATGTTGATCGTGTGTTTGACGGGTTTCTCACATGCATCGGTGCCGAAGGGATCAATGAATTTAGTTCCTCGAAGCATCCAACATTAAAATACTGGTAATACAAGAATAACATTCCCACCTGATGCCTGTCCTCCAAAGATTGCAATTGGTTAGGACAAGGGAATCTAACATACGGACCGCCTTTTCGAGTATTTTGGGGTCCACATCAAAGGTAAATTGCCAAATTCAACAGTTGGGCGCACTTGCAACTTATACAGGGTTAGCTCTTGTTTACTATTGCTGGGAATGTTTAGCCTAGTCTACTTCACACAGTTACCAGGCTTGATAGCCCCGGTCGTCATTGGTACCGCACTGTCAATCTTGTACTGTAGATATACGAATATATCAAAGCATTGAGCTTAAAAGGTTCTCGGTTCTCTAAGTCTGAAAGCTTTTGGCTGAGTGGAATACAGAAAGCTTCAGTTTCAAGAGTGACAAACAAAAACTTGATTCAGACAATCAATTGTTAGCCATCGTGAAGAAGTTTTCTCCAAAAAATACTGCATTGTTCAAACGCAATATTCAATAATCGAAGTATATTAATACGGTAATGCCCGTACGGTTCAAATTAAGGAACCCGACTCCGAGTAAATCTCCAACGCCACACTGTATGGAAACCCTTCTGAGCCGTCCGTAAATGTGCATTTTTTCACGAAGCTGCTGCCCCAATATACACACTTAGCACTCGCTCACACGCGATTTGCAAACGAAAGTGGCGCCATCAGGTAAAATACTTTGAAGTTTTCATATTATTATTTTTCCGTTGGAATTAAATTTGATATCATCATCGAATCGAAGTATATTAATACGGTAATGCCCGTAGGGTTCAAATTAAGGAACCAGACTCCGGGTCCGTGAACGTGCCTTTCTCCACGGAGCTGCTACTGTAATATGCACACTTATAACTCGCTCAGATGCGATTTGCAAACGGAAGTGGCGCCATCTATAATACTATATTTAAGGAAAAAAGTATGAAGAAAAATAAACTTTTTTTGCTGTCATTCAATAATAAGAAGATTTATATTGGGGTGAAGAGCATTCCTCTCATTATTCACGGTCTTAATGTAAGAATGTCTACTATTATATATCTACCCATTAAATATAAGTACCCATTAAATATAAATATAAGTATTAAATATATTATATTTAATGTTAGGTAATAGTAGTTAGTTTTGCAAAAGAGTGATGCCTTATAAATAGTCACCAACACATAAACTGGGCCAAGCATAAAGAAAAGCCGCCCGCAGGGCCTAGAAGCAAAAACCCGCGGAGCGGGTTTTTTACTCCTAGTTAATTATTATTGGACTTGTAATTTTTCCCGCGGGAATTCTTAAAGCAGGCTATTTCCTCCTCTATGAATGATATAAACAGTAATATCGCAACGCAATTAAATCCTTTTCGTGGGAATCTCCAAAAACGTTAACGTTTATATCCATTATTCAATAATTATAACTTTTCAATTAGGCAACTAGACTTCAAATTTGACATGTCACCACGTCTTCCATCATTTTAAATACAAAATGGGTTGTTTCAACTCCAAAATAACGTTCGTTAAATTTGAAATTTTCACTCAGTGTTTTTTCCCCGCCGAATCACTATTTTGACGTCTGCGCATGCGCCTCCCATCACATCGACGCTGACCGGTCGAACTCGGCTGATTAAATTTCACATCACATTTCTATGAAATTTTCGTTGAAATTTCTTCTGACGGAGGTTGAAACAACCCAATTTTTCGATGAATGACGATTTTAAGGAAATTCATACGTGAAATTTTCCGAAACTTGCCATTAGCTGGTTGTACCACTAAAATTTGTTAAGTTGCTTAAATTGCATTCGTTGCATGTTTGTATGTAACAATCAGGTAAGTCATTCAATTTTTGTAAATCAATACATAAAAAAATGATTAGCCATTTTCTTATTTCCAAAATACAAGTATTACGGTTCCCAACACATCAATCTACGATTTTACAATAATTATCAATAAAAATATACAATAATCGATTTATCAAATAATTCATTCTTATAATTTAATTTCCCAACAAAGCTTTTTTTAAATTTTTTTATAGTGAATACCTCACAAGAGTCCTAACTGCTACCGTCTGCAGCCATTGAGACTATGGCATCCCCAATTGGGGTATGTTATGAGGCTGAAGGTAAGTGGGGAAGGAAAGGAGACGAGGAAGAGGAAGGTGGGGAAGTACGTGGCTATTCAGATCTAGTCACTAAACACGGCTAAAGCCATTTTTTGATGGTTAAAGCTGATTTCAGAGTTACCTAATTGTAGTACCTAATTAGTATCGATATTATTAAATTTTTATTATAATAAACATAAAGCTTAAATTTTACATTATTTTGTAAGTAGGTACCTACTTACTGGTCAAAAAACACATTTTCTTCATGGTCGGCATAACAAAATTTTGATTATAGATTTTTGATTATCCCTTGATATAAAGAAGAATTTCATCAAAGCTTTTTATATGCTGTAGGCAATAAATAGCTCAAGATAAACTCTCGAGTAATGAAATTTGCTATAAAAAGCGATGAAGATGAAGCTACTAAATTCGATGTGATAAATGTCTACAGGCGTGGATTTACTTTCAGAGATATTATATTATTATTAATATTAATTTCATCAAAATATTCTATGAGTAATAGGACGGGAATTTCATTAGCGAACGGGAGAATTTAATTAATCTAGAAACTAGATGATAAATATTATTATTTGATTATGAAGGTTTTATTATTTATATTAAGAGGCTAGACTTTGAACCACACGCGGAACACCCGCGTCTGTCATTCTGTCTCGCTCACAATAAGCTCACGCACACTTACTTCATATAATACATGCGAATGAGACAACGCTCAAATTTACCTACAGAAATCGCTCGAAAAGGGGTTTATGGAGAATACACTTTTCTACACCGAAACTTTCACGAAATTGAAATTTAAAAAAATGTATATTTTTTAGAAAGAAGAATCTACGTCGGTAGCTTTTTATAATTTTATATTTCTTTATGAGAGTTGAGTTAGCAGCACTTTTTCCTTAAATAATATTTTTTGATAAATCGTGCATGTTTGTCAGTGAATGTTTACGTTAATACGAAACGCATCGAAAATTCGAAAACATACCGACATAGTTTTCACCCTCTAGAAGGCAGTATAAAAAATATATTCATTTTGTGCAATTTTCGATATAGAAAAGTGTTTTTTCCCAGGCGTCCTTTTTGTATGGGCCGAAAAGCGAAGTCTATCATCTTAAGACTTTGTATTTTCTGAGTGTTTTGGTTTCACGTTCTGAGATCTGAGTTGGTTTTGAAATCTTTTGTAGAATTAAAGAAAATAAAAAGTTAAGGTTCCGAGAACTTTTTTCGTAAAGAGATGAGCTCTACTGGCAAGAATTAAAAAATTATTTGAAAATAATTAATTTATGTGTAATACTTATACAGTATTTGCTAAATATCTCTTTATAAAGACCCACTTACAAATATCATTAGAATATTACGCGTGCTTGATTTGTTTTAGAACGAGAAATTCTAGATCAGGCGTGCCCAACCAGCGACCCAATCGAAGATTTTTTGCTGCCCAAAATGAAGTTTTTAGCTTTCTATGTTTTTGATTTTGATTTTTCGTCCGAGGAAGACATGGCACGATCAAGTGAATCAGATACTTGAGTCGGGCCATGTCAAGAGTCAGAAAAATGAAAGAGTATGTATGAGACGATGTATGAATGTGAATGAGGCAAGGAGTGTGTGCCAAGACCGAGGTGTTTGGCGATCCGTCCTCTCTGCCTACCCCTGCGGGGAGACGGCGTGATGGTTAGTTAGTTAGTTTTAGTTAAGATTTTGATATTCATACAAAGAAATAAAAAAAATGGTTTTCTTAAATTTATTACTTTTAGATACGTGTTTAGATATAGATAGGCTAAAGAAGGAGGTAGGGCAACACGGCATAACACCCCAAAACAAACAACGATTATCACGTTTATTTTATATTTTTCTAAAATTAGAACATTCTTTTTATTAGACCTCGGACTCTCGACAGAGGTTTTGGTTTATTGCTTTAAAAGTGCCAGGTGCATGGCCGCACTAGGAATTTAATTTCGCTATCAATTACAACTATATTATATTTATAGTATATTTTTTCTGCACATTTCTCGGAAGATCGAATGCAACTGACTTAATTTTAATAAGTGGAGGGTGAGTGCAAAGGACACACATAGGCGCATGCCTAGTCAGATTATATTTTTTTTAGCATTTAAGGTCTCGGTTTCACAAAAATAGCATTTGTAGACACCGAATTACCGGTAAAAATAAACAGTAATTTAAAAGTAGTTCACTTTCTTCTGAAATACCTACCAGCTCGTAGTGGATTGAAGCTGACGACACGGTATCGCTTCCAAGTAAATAAGCACACACTTTCACATTGTCGGATCTGCCGGATCTGCCCTGATGATGGACACTGCAACGCTGTCCGAAACGTCGGCTAAAAAAGGAGGTAGCACAACACGGCATAACACCCCAAAAACAAACAACGAAAAAGTAGCAACAGACCTGATTTTAAAAAGTGAAGAGCGAGTGCAAATGTCACATATAGGCGCATGCGTAGTCAGATTATGTTTTCTAGCATTGAATATCTCGGTTTCACAATAATAGCATTTGTAGACAACGAATTACCGGTAAAAAAAACAGTAATTTTTTTTTGATCAACAAACAATTTGGGTTGCGCACCCCTGTTATACATTTTATTTTGTCACATAACATCACAAAAAGACGCATTTTGAAACTATAGTATTTTATTGATTTATTATCTGCGAAAACGAATTTTGAATGAACACGTGAATGATTTATTTGGGTGGTATTAATCTGGTCAACCCCCGTTAAATCATTAATGTGACGGAATATGGCAAAAGGGTCAATTAAATGGTTCTGGGTTATTTATAACTCTTGAAAAAAGTTTGGCATTTCAATTAAGGGGCTAATTGAACTAGCAATTTATTCTCAATTAAACTTGTTGCAAGGTTGAATAATGTTGGAAAGGAGATGGAGGAGAAGAAGGTCCTGTCTATTCAGATCTGGTCACTAAACATTAATAAAGCAACGTTTCTATTTTGAAAATTGGTTTTTCAGTAGAGTTATTAGAGTTAGTACCTACTCGTAATATTATTTTATGCAGCAAGATGTTAGATGTCTAAATCGGACGATATTATTCATTTCGTAAGTAAGAAAGGGGATTTCAATAATATTGAATTTCTTAGAAAATAGAACTTGGCCTTAGTTTATTTTCAAAATAGTTTGAGTATGTTATTTGAAATCGTCCCACGCTAGTTTCTATGGGCTTTACTAATAAAGGTGTTTCATAGTTTAAACATCTGGTAAACGATCATTAATTTATCTCAAATGGTTGTTTATCAGTTGTGTAAAATTTAAAATTCATTCCGTTGTACGAAGATTCTAGTAATCACTACGTTTGGTTACTTAGCAGGGGTTCAAAGGGTGAGGTGTGTGAGGCAGTGAATGCATTTGCATCCCAGAACATCCTCACTTTTTTAAATTTATTTTTAGAATAGCCTCACGTAGGATTCCTCGAAGAAAAGAATTCTCCTCAGGGCCTATGTTATCTTTGGGGATGCTATGTGGAGGGTTCTTTTTAGTAAAGAAAGAATAGGATGTTATGGGAAGGAAACGGTCAGTGTGTCCAGGAGTGACGGAGGAACGATTCCATCCACAAGGTGATGTTCCGAGAGAGCCCTGCTGGAGAACTCAAAAGGCCTCCCTCAACCAGTCTCTTCCGATCTGGCCTGCCATGCAATTGGTGGGCAGACGCATCCGCCGTCAAGACCCGGACAAACCTCACCCCATGAACCCGGGCACCCCTTTTAAGTCACCAAACGTGGCGAACCACTTGGGGTGACCTATGGCAGATGTGTTGGTTATTCAATAAATGGTTCCCGGGGCCGTGGTACCCTTAACCGCCCACCAAATTTACCTGAAAAGACCCTCCACATAGCATCCTCAAAAATTTCACCGGCTCTGGGGATTTTTTTCCGCAGTGCCTCTTGTATGAAGCTAATTAGTTCATTAGCATGACTACAGATCGCCAACGAATAAGTGACAATTCACAATGACTAAGTGTCCTAATATTAACATATTCGAAATCAACTGTTGTTTGTACGTTAGCGATGTGCAGTGGTCCTAGGGAACGATGAGAAGTTACCGATAGTTATCGAGCGAGTGTGGTTGGACCTCTGATGTCATTAATTTTTCAGTATTTCAAATAATTTTTATCTCGCAAGTATACTTTTACCATGAGTTGCTGTGGAGCTATGAATTATGCATCCAATTTTCATAAAATAAGATAATATGTCAATTTGTTGATTCCTTATTTTTCCATGGTCCAATAAGAAAAAGATTATAAAAAAATCTCGGGAAAAACCGTTTAGTAAACTGAGTTTTCCACACTTTATCATACACCTCATAATGGATGCTTCGGATTTGAAACTAGCCATCAAAAATGTTTTCAACGCGATAAAGTTCATATTTTACTTTTTAATTTACATTTTAAAACTCAGCACGTGTTACATTGTGTTACAAACCGTTAAAAATAACAGCTATTAATTTATGAAGTCAGTAAAATTGTTTATTATTTTAAAAAACAAAAGAGGTCAACTAATGAATGAGCATACACCACACACTCAATTTACACGAATGTCAAAACAATTATCCTCAGTGTACTTCTCGCACATAACCAAAACAAAAAGCATGAAGTGTCTTGGAATCGTAATTGACGACAAACCACCCTGGAACGTCAAAACAGCTAATAAAACTCATCTATTCTTCAAAAAATTACGAAATATCTAGTCAACTAGGGATCTAAAGAGAGTATATTATGTTATGTGCTACTCTCATTTGGAATATGGAATGATAGGATGGGGCTCAGCAGCATCAAATCACATAAAACGAATAAATATAACTTAGAAATGCATCGCAAAGACCATGTTAAAAGTCCTCATTATAAGCCAACAACAGAAATCTTACCACACAAAATTATAACAAATTCCTTGTCAAAATTATATAACCAGTACAAAGCAAATAGACAAGCTAAATATACATTTGGACAAAGAAACTACATTTTTAGCAGTTAATTTATATTAATATTATATAACGAACTCCGACACAGTATTAAAATAACTCAGGTGCGAGGCATACGTCATTCCTACGTCTACCTACGTTAAATTGTCGTGAAAACAAGCTTGTGTGCCCAAACGGTTACACAAATTAAAACAAAAAAAATTTATATTCTAAATCCATTAAATCTTGGTTTAGGGATAAGGAAAAAAACTGACTTGTTTTTTAAACAAACAAAACAACTAACAATCCTTTTTCGTTGTTTGTTTTTTGGGTGTTATGCCGTATTGTGCTACCTCCTTCTTTAGCCGACGTTTCGGACAGCGTTGCAGTGTCCATCATCAGGGCAGTTACGTCGATGTGGAAGTAGAAACGTCGGCTAAAGAAGGAGGTAGCACAACACGTCATAACACCCCAAAAACAAACAACGAAAATGCTTTTGGCCGTGAAAATCTAAAAACGTATCTAACTAACAATCCTTACGTAATATCCTTTCCAAACCAACCATTTCTGATCTACCTATCATAACACCACTTCAAAATAATATTTGCTTCAAGTTACAGCGCCAGAAATGAGTAAATAGTAATTTAATTTTTAAAAATTAGATAAAGTTAAATTGTAAACTTTTTGGTTAAAAATAAATTTTCGGATGAAGCAACTAACAATCCTTACATAATATCCTATCCAAACCAACCATTTCTGATCTACCCACCTAACATTTCAAAATAATATTTGCTTCAAGTTACAGCGTTAGAAATGAGGCAATCCTTTATATTGTACAACATGTAGGTAGAAAATATTATTATGTATTCCCGTAGGGAGGAAATTAAATTAACAAGTATGATCTGCCATCTATGTGGGCTGCACTTAACTAAACTGGGACGTATTACCATATTACAGTCTCCTACAAAAATGAGCGAACACTAAAACAGTTTTCACGCAAAAGTAAAAAAAAATTAGGAAATAAAATAGGTAACAACTGTTTCGCTTTGCATTATCAAACTATCTTAATAAGGAAGGCGAAACAGCTGCCAAGCGTAATAATAATAATTACACAGCTTTTTAATGACAAACTGTTTTTTATGGATATGATTTTGAGATTTTGATTTATTTTTGGCGCTTTATGTTTTATGCTCAATATTGCAATGCCCAATATGCTCTGATGATGGACACTATAACTCTGTCCGAAATGGCTAGATAAAGATGTTTTTTTTATAAATTAAATATAATATTACCATAAGTAAAAAAATCTTCAATTATAAATGGAGTTCTACAAATCACAATAAATAGTGATGTAGATTTGCCAGTTCCCGTTTTACCTCGATTTCCTTCGTTCTGTTACTATAAAACTTACTTTAGTTGGACAGGGTTCTAACTTCACTTTACTTTACTAATAATCTATTTAGGTACCATTTTCTGATTTTGAGGTTAATAAAGTATTTTAATTAAACAAATATTAAAGGAAACTATTTAAATATTATGTATACTTAAACCATTTTATAACACACCTAAACATGCAGATAAAACCATGTGCAACCAACTAGGGCATAATAATTTATTGCATAAGGTTCTAACTACCTATCCCTATGCAATTCGAGATGAAACGTCATATTTAAATATTTTACATTGAAATATGATAAACTAAATTACTTTACGCAAGATTGAGCCTCAAAATCAAAAATAGTCAAAGAGATTACGAAAATTCGTCTTTGCAAACTTTGAAATCTCAGAGCACGGTAAGGCGAAGTTAGAACCTTATCCAACCAAATTGACAAACTACCTTGCGCCTCGTAATGAACAACTGTCAGACACAAACAAAATAGAGAGTGTAAGTGGTGTTAGAACCCTTAAAAATAAATAGAGCTTGATTTTATAATTTCTACGTACAAGTTTTTACAGATATATAGCACATATGGTTCTGAAAATTATTTTAGATATAGAAACGAGCAAAAGAAATGGTTTTGCATTCAAAATTAATCTTTGAAAAAAATATCAGTTAGAACCTTTTCAACCGAGGTGACGAAAAGTGTTTTTTGTTTTATAGGTAGAAGCGTAGAAAACCTCCAGCTTACTGATGAAACAGAAAGGGCCTAAAAAGCTTGTTCATCTGTTTATGAAGCTCGCTGTACTGCTCTAATGAATTTCACAGAATGTGGCGTTATTACGAGCAGAAGCAGTGGTCTGAGCACTTTCAATTGGAATGACTGGCCTCCCGGAGAATACTAATTTCATCTGCAAAATTATTAATGCAGTGGCTTTTAAACTTACAGATTATGTGTACTTGTTTTATGGGTCAGTGGATTTTATGAGTGTTGTGAGGTGAATGAGAAAGGGAAGTAGAATGAGA
The DNA here is from genome assembly GCA_951813805.1 of Limnephilus auricula. Classification (NCBI taxonomy): domain Eukaryota; kingdom Metazoa; phylum Arthropoda; class Insecta; order Trichoptera; family Limnephilidae; genus Limnephilus; species Limnephilus auricula. The sequence continues at coordinate 17,607,396 of OX638406.1, forward strand.
TAGAATAGATAAGGTTTATTTAGACATGGTCCCATTTGATATCTTTTAGTTTCTCATTTCTCAGAGACCACGCTGGTATGTGTGAATTGTTGTTTTTCTTCTTTTCTTTAATCATCTTTATTAATTCTATTACAATGTGTGTACTATGATGCACTATGCCTGTCTCACTATTATTTTATTATTTTGAGAGCAGGCGCAGTTTATAACATGGTCAGATTGTAACAGAAATACAAATAACAACATAATATTACATTTAGGGGGTTTCTCACCATCCTCCCAATAGCCTATCTACACTAATAACAAATATTATTAAAAATAAAAATAAAATACTCGCAGTGGTTAGAAAACTCGGCCAACTTATCCACTATTCTAAGGTTCGAGTACCGAATTATAAACTCCAACTTAATAAATAAATAAATCGTAAATACAAAATATTCGTTATTAGTGTAGATAAGCTATTGGGAGGATGGTGAGAAACCCCCTTAAAATACAAATAATCAGCAACGTACCATTTCAAACGCATACTTATAAGTAGAGGCGCAGTGTATAACAAAAAAGTTACGTTTAAAATAAAAGACAATTTTATTATCATCGATTACATCGTTGTAAGGAATGAAACGAAAAATGTGCATGTGGCTTGAAACATTCAAAGTTTACGTTGAAGATATCAAGAGAGATGTTATTTAGCATCATTATACCCGATGTTCTGCCATGTCTGGTATGTAGAGCAGATCGTGGTGTCACCTCTGACAGTAGTTGTTTGATTTAAACAACTGAAAGAATTCCAGAAGTATGGTCTATCATAATTCTGTATAAACATTATTTGTCTTTAAATCATGTATTATTATTATTAATAATAATAATGTATTATTATTAATAATAATAATAATGTTTTATTCAAGGATGTGGAGAGGATAGTGCAATCCCACACGTCCCGTATAAGTTATACATATTTACACAGTAGAGTTTACAAGTAAAAAAACCAGTACTGGAATAGAGAAAAACAAAAAACTACATTTTTTTAAGTATGTAGGTAGGGTTGCCAGATGTCCGGTTTTGGACCGGACAGTACGATTGTTAAAAAGTTATTATTTGCTTACCAATAGCAATAATAAATATATGTTTTAATGTTTATTAAGTGTTTCATTGTGTTCACCTTCAGTAATTTTCTCTGTTTGATCAAAAATATCAAATGTTCGGTTTTTTATCTGGACCACCTGGCAACCCTACGTGTAGGGCGTGGTCTGGAGTGAGCTCGGGCCCAGTGCTCACTCGGTAGTGGCGCTTGGTGCTGGAAGGCTGCAGTCACCACCGTGTTGTCGGAGACGGTTAGCCGCATCCTGGCTCTAGTGACCCGGTGTCTCATTAGGCAAATAGGCTAGCGAATCCATGCAGTCCTAGCTTGTGAACATTGTCGTAATACTTTTTTCATTTATTTATTGTTTCTTCACACGTTAGGTATTATAGTTTACAATCCAATTTTCAACCTCACTAGGACAAGCCTGCATTAATGTTAGGTTAGGTTAGGTTTACATTGTAGAATTTGAGAAAATTTTATATAAGTAGTTAAGTTTTATAAAATAAATTTAATTATGACTTTCTGGTTAAATGTATGCACAGTAGATACATATATATATATATATAATTTTCAACGAAAGTTTAGTGAACAAAGTATTTCCCGGGAGATGTACATAAATAAGGGTCTAAATCAGCGTTTCCCAACCTTTTTAGACTTGCGGACCGGCTACTGCCTAAGACTACGAATCGCACGCTATAACTTCGTATATTTTGTAGTTGATTCAACTATTCAACCGGTTTCCTCGGACAATTCTCATGTTCTGATTATAATTTTAAATTACACGAAATATGAATTAAAACGGCACTCTACTTATTATCGCAGCGCATATAAACCCTTCTCGTGTTCTGACTGCAGTTTTTGTTCATGAAAATCGGATTAAAAAACGCGTATTCATATTCACTGCGGAGAACTAAAGCATTCAAGTGTTCTGATTGCAGCTATTCATATTTTAAAAAGCTGCATTTGCAAAAACACTTTTTTTTCAAATGCCGGGACAAAACTTTAAACTGGCATAATCCCAGTCAAACTGGGACATATAATAAGTTTATGGAATGAATTCTTTCCATTTAGTGTAGTTGTTAAAGTTATAAATTACTTACATTCTAGTAAGTTCTGTAGAAAAACATGCCCATTCTGAATAAAGTATTTTATCATATCGAAAATTGGAAAAACATTGAATGGAGCAGAAATCATTCCAATGTTCTGAGTGCAATGAATAATCAAATCATCTGAAATTAATCATTTTCGGGCTGCTCTCCAAAGGAACTATTTCCATGTTCTGAGTGCAAAGCATAATTTCTCTATGAATATATTAAATAAATAGTTACGCCATCCTTAAGTTCGATTTCAGGTAGGTTTAATTGTAATATCGACGCTGTGATAATAAGTTATTATGTCAAGTTTTTCACTATTTTGACCTTACTCGCCGCATAATATTTACACTGCGTCGTAAGCATGCATCAGTACCTTCATCCGGACACCATGGGCAGCGTATGAACCTAAGAGTATGGATATTAGAGAGACGGCATGCGAAGTGTGCCCGCGCGCTCCAAGTGTGCCTTTTCGAGAATTTTACCCAAGCGGCTTACATTGGCTGCTGGTTTTTGGCCGTTTAATACGTTCCGACAGCAGCCATTTTACATGGTGACGGCCAATGTCAGCCATGTGGGTAGAATTCTCGAAAAGGCACACTTGGAGCGCGCGGGCACACTTCACACGCCGTCTCTCTAATATCCATACTATTAGGTATGAACCGTTGACAACTATAAAGTAAACTAAAAAATACTTAAACATTGGCGGGAGGGTCGGAATACATTAAAAAAGCACACAAAATGATTTTAGAATACTCTATTTCTCCCTTTTGAATCCTTAATTATTAATTTAATAGTTGTGAATCGAACATGTGCATTGTGCAGGATGCCTGGACTCTGGACGAAGCTAGTGAGTGGTTCATTATCCGGAGCGTCCGAATCGTTCAAGGACCGGTAGGAAACCTTCGCGGACCATGGGTTGGGAAACAGTGGTCTAGATATTAAATAAAACAGCAAGAGCCTCGCAGAGCCTTCTGGGCTTTCTCATTACTGCGCTACTTCCGTTTTCTGGGATTTATGGCAGCTGGCGACATCTATGAGATCGGATTGTAATGAAATATTTGCTCGGCACTAACTGACACTTTTCTTCACAAAATACAATTTTTTTTTTTCAACTAGATTAAAAGAACATATGATATGATGTTATAATATTAAAAGCACTTCTTCAAAATTCGCAAAACATCTCTTGGTGAATAATCACGTTCCACTTAACAACACTAAGCCTATACCAATACATATAAAAAGGGTCTTTCTTGTACAATTAGAAATCAATAAACGAACGAATGACCCTGATATAACATTAATTAATAAAGTAATGAATATTTATTCCCCATTTCTTAGTATATTTAAAAAACCTAAACAATAAAACATATTTAAATAATTCATCATCAGTCACATCATTATTAAACATTTAAGAAAACAATAGCAATTAAAGTGGAGAAAAACAGATTTCAAAGTACCCCACAAGTTAGAGAATCTATTGTTATAATTATTATTATTATCGGTTTAATCGGTAATAAATCAATTTAGACACCTTCAAAATTGAAATCTAGAAGCATATAAATAAGTCGTCTTAAGAGTCATTTGACCAGCGGCTGAGAATAAAAGTTTAAAAATGCTTGCAACTGTACAGGTAGGTGCCGATGAGAAAGATCGATTATTCACCGTATCAATTTTTAAAATTATAAATTTAATATCGATTTATTTCACTGAAAACTTGCTTTAATATACACCTACATTCAAGTAAGCAATAAAAGTGCTCAAAACGAACGATGATAAATTATTAAATATCGTGTACTTCTTGTAAGTTTTTTTTGATCGTAAGTATTTATGATTTTTTAATAATGTCTAAACAAAATAAGTGTGTAAAAAAGTCTAATATATATTAGTTTGAAGACCTTAAATAAATAGAAAAACTGAGGTATTTTCGTCACAAAACACGTTCTCGGAATTATTTTTTAATGATTTAAAATGAACTAAAATTAAAATTCAGAAAAGTGTAATTACTATAGTATTTATTATGATCGTCGAAAACCAGAAAATATATATATATGGAACACATAGGAACTTATATAGAATCTATAACTTGTATAACGATAATATCAAATAATTTTTACCCTAAAATTATTAAAAAATAAATATGATTAATGTTAAATGTCTACCTCATCCTATGCGAATTTTATTACTCTTCTGCACTTTTTACGTAATAATGAATTAAATTTATTTTGCTGTTTTTTTAACTGGCAATTCCATAATAGTTGTACAATTAGAAAGAAACACATATTCGACATTCTAGTATCTTCCGTATTTTTCGATTTCGTACAAGGTGTGTGAGAAGGAAGATTTTAGTTGGCGGCTTTTATGACGATCGTCGATGACGTAAATAAGATCTCTCCCTGGGACTAGTACAGAATAAACTCGTTTTAGCAAATGAGTAAAAATCGCGTAGATATATAATTGTTCACATCCTCTGAAATGAAAATAATGCCCATTTCCCTTAAATTTTCACGAAAAGAAAGATTGAGGAAAAAGAAGTATCGGAAGAGGCCAATTATTGTCATGGATGAAGTACTTGAGGAACTGGCTTGGAATAAAGGCTTCTTCATTATTCGTTCCTCTTGCAGAAGACCGTTTTGTGTTCAAAATGGTCGGTCGCCGATCTCTGCTAGGGTATGGGAGTAAAATCAAAAATTTATTAAAGCTTATTAAATATAGGTATGAAGCTGTAAAAATCTGAAGGGTGATTCTGTACCTTGTAACGCGTGTTAAATTGGCCGTATACGAGACATTTTGACAGTTTTCTTAAATGCGATATTCCGTATCGCACTAGCCAGCTTAATACTGAGTTTTTGTTAAGACACCGACTCTTAGTTACGCTGACGCCAGAGAAGATGGCGCGTTTCGCCGTGTTATCCTCGTTAGGAAATGTCAATCGCGGAAAAATATGCCGATCAAATTTTATCGTGTACAAACTTCAAAAAATAAGAAGTAGTTTTAATAACAAATAAATAGTAGTTCGCAGTAGGTAACATGCGACAACGTGGAAACAAGTCATAGAAATTTGACAGCCGACAACGAACGACGGACGCCTCCCGAGATCCGACGGATTTTGCCTTTTTGTCTTAATTGTCTTGTAACGCCGACTTAACGCAAAAGATACAGAATCTCCTTTCTGTTTTGCTGAAGCAGAAATCTGTTTTGCTGAAGTCAGAAATCTTTTTCTGTGAAGCAGAAATTTTGGTTGTCTGAAGCAGAAATCTATATCTCTGAAGCAGAAATTTTGGTTTCTGAAGCAGAAATCTGTATCTCTGAAGCAGAAATTGGTTTTGCTGAAGCAGAAATCTATTTCTGTGAATAAAAATTTTTGATTTACTGAAGAAAATAATCTTTTTCTTTGAGCAGAAATATGTTTTGCTGAAGCGGAAATCTGTTTCACTGAAGTAGAAATCTGTTTTGCTGAAGCAGAAATCGGTTTCTGTAAAGCGGAAATCTGTTTTGCTGGAGCAGAAATCGGTATCTTTAAAGCAGAAATCTGCTTTGGTGAAAAAGATATCTGTTTTCCTGGAGCAGAAATCAGTTTCTGTAAAGCAGAAATCTGTTTTGCTGGAGAAGAAATCGGATTCTCTGAAGTAGAAATCTGCTTTGCTGAAGCAGAAATCTTTTTTACTGAACCAGAAATCTGTTTCTCTGAAGCAACAACTCTGTAACAATGTGCACTGGTGTTATGCACTGTGTAGATACAGCGTTTTCTAACGATACAATTCTGGCTTCAGAAATTGCAAAATCCAAGTTTTCTCTTGAGAGATGGAGATGATATATGACATATAATGACAGATGGAAATGACAAGGTGTATGTTGGCCATGACGTAGCATTTAAAAAAAAGATATCAGTAGACTTTCGAGCATGCAAACTCGGCTATCCAGGACAAACCGGCAATTGCCGAGCATTTATTTCAAAGCGGCTATTAGGTACTTTGGGTTTGTTGGTACTGAAATTCACAAAACCCCATTAATATTAATTAATATACACGATGGGTCCAAGGATAATTATTCTTGATATTCGGTATTTGACGTCTACACCAAAACTAATCTCAAAAACCATTTTAAATTAATCAAACATATAATAAAATACCAGTCCCTACAGGATTGGAGCGGGCAACACATTATCGCATCTACTTACATATTCATAAGCACAAACTTCGAGTATACATCTGCCCTGATGATGGACACTTAAACGCTGTCCGAAATGTTGCACGTAAGCTAAAGAAACGGATAGCGCAACACGGCGTAATACCCCAATTATAAATCAACGTAATATCATATATACATATCTTTTAATTTTTATATTGTAACATAAAGAATATGGTTTACATTTACAAGTCATAATAAAATGTACAGCGCCCTTGGGGTGATTTCTCACAAAAACGGCGCTCTACAAATTATCCAATTATTATTATATATTTATAAGACTGTTTGTTGTCTTTAGGTTTTAAATGACAAATAAAACAAGGTGTTGATCTCGAGTATAAAAAAACAACAATTAAAGTTTATTTGTCATACAGAGGTTGTTTTTATAATGTTTTAAAAATATCAACCACATAACATAGTGTAACCAAAGTAATGACTAATGACATTTGAAAAAAAAAAACAATAGAATAAAATAAAATTCATAATTCAAATATAAAGGAATCCTAGATATTTCTAGGTAGATACTTAAATACTAGGTAGGTAGGTAAATAAATATAAAGGAATCCTAGACATTTCTAGGTAGGTACTCTTATTCCTTTACATATTTTACAAAATATAATATTTGAGGTCATCGTGGTCGTGTATACCTTATCAGAAAAGATGTTCATTGATTGCCTGAAAAGAGAGTTAAGATTCTTAGACGTTGTATGTTATAAAATATTTATTTTTAATGTAGGTTTATTATATTGTTTGTTTATTTATTTTCAATGGTTTAATAATAAAAAAGGTTCGATAGTTAATTGTTATTATTTCAAGTAAGTTATTTTCCAGGAGTATTTTACAAGCTTTCAACGCAACCTATTTTGAACTTCTCGTTTCCGGTTATTTTACACTTTGTGAAAATAAAATTGCCATAAAAAACCCCGCGCAAATATACCGGAAGTATCAAGGTACCCGCAGCGGGTTTCCTTTAGCCGCTTCCTGTTTGCCGCCATTGTGTACCTTATACAGAATAGAGCCTTATTATTTACGAGAATATCATCGAAGAATCATTATACTGGAATACGGGTTTCGTTTTAAATGTTTAAAGACAGGAATTAATATAAATAATTTTAGGTTTTCATTTTGAATAATATACTCCCTTTTTACATCGATGTCCTTAGCACGGTTTCGCCGTTGACAGTCGTACCAATATTCACAGGGAATACAAAAGAAATCGATATACGCTGGCAACACTGAATTTTAAATGAATTGACACTACGAAATGTCAAACGCCAAGCAATTACGTAAACATACTAATAAATTGGCAGGGTTGAATTGAAATACTAACCTAAATATGCATTGGCAGTCTACATTTACTTTTTGACATTAAACGGGAGTTAATTAGTGTAGTGTATATCATATACCTATTTAATAGTCAACGTTCATTCGGAGATGATCGGCACAGCCGAAGATTCCCGAATGAACGCATTGGCAAACAGTCACGGTCGGAGCGCGTCGCGGCCGCCAGACGAAAATAGAGCATACCTGTGATCAGACGTTACATACAATACCATTGTCTTTACGATCATTCGCAATAAACGAGTAAACGAACTTACATTGTTATTAATTAGAAGGCATCGTGGGCTAGTGAGCCACGACACAAATAAGCAGAACATAACAATTAGTAAATTAGGTCTTTAGTCATATTTCAACCACTTTATTTTCTCAAGGATCGAACGGAAAAAATTGGTCGCATCTTAGTTGAATTATTATAAGTCTACGAATCGCGTATCCGACGTCTTTCAATTCTAAAAGCTTCGTTAGTTGAACTCCGTTCATTAATAAACCAGTAATTTGGCGCAACGAATGACATTATCCAAAAAAATGCGTACATTAATTATCAATACCATGGAGACCAGGCTAAAATGTATCAATCGTCGGTATCTCTAATCAATTGTTGACAGTGATTGCAAATATTGATAGCTGAACACATACACGGATTTGATCGATATCGTATTGATATAGGGTTTTATCGATCGTCATAATTAAATTAATTCTACAAGTTTGAATTTTATTAAGCCCGCGAAAACGCCGGCAAGAGTATAATACCGTGCGGGAGATTTCGTGACGTCACCTGGTCATAGATTGTGTGAAATATAAGGGAAAATATTTACAAAACCGGGACACGCTTAATATGGACGAAAAACGTTGCAACAGTTCCGAACATAGCGATCGGTAAAAATGACATTGCGTTATTTTTTAAATTAAAAAATAACCATTCAAATGCACTTTTTACGAAATTTCAGTAAATGAATTGATTAGTACTAGTTAATATCTAATTTAACAACTTTATAAATTTATTTTTTTCGTCCATATTAAGCGTGCCTCGGTTTTGTAAATATTTTCCCCTATATTTCACAAAATCTAGCACCGGGTGATGTCACGAATTCTCCCGCACGGTATTATACTCTTGCTGGCGTTTTAATTTTTTTTTTAATAAAATTCAAACTTGTAGAATTAATTTAATAATGAAAACGAACTTAAAAAAAATAAAACTGGTATTTAAGTTTGCATATCGTCTACATGAACATATTTTTTATAAGTCAAAATATTTTTCACTCTACTTTCCTATTGGCGCCTTTTTATAATTATTATTATTTACCTTTTTAATTAGTTTAATTTTTATAAAAGTGAAAATTATTATTTGTAATGTGTTTAAAGCGCTTTAGCGGAGTCAAAAGTAAACAGTAGCAGTAAAGAGTTACGAACTAACGTTATTGACCTTCTTGACGTTATATTGTATAAAAAAATCTTAACCGACTGAAATATATATTTGCACGTAGTTCACGATGAAAATGACAGACGAATCTAGAAATTTAAGACGAATAAATTATGAACATTTTACGTTTTCAATGTTCACGTGAAATAGAGCCACGGTATGGAGTTTTTTGAAAATATTTAAAATAAAGATTTATAAAATTTGTTAAATGAAACGTCGCTATCTCAATGACAATTCTCTTTTCAAACTTTCTTCAGTCAGGCAAGTACCATAATATTGAGAAAAAAAATGCGAATTAAAAGTCTAAATAAAATAGAATCTTTTCTGAACCATTAAAACAGACACCATCTTCAAACGGAAACGGATCGTACAAATAAATTTACTGACAGATGTAATGCAAAACGGTTGAGTAATAACAGGACTTTTCATAGTATTGTCATATTTTTCTGTTTAATAGATATTTGTAAGCTCCTTTGCTCGTGATCGAATTGAAATTGAAGGATCTGGTCGGATCAACAAAAATAGATATTGGTTCTTCACTGTTACATAAAAATTTTGCTGCTTAGAAAAAAAATTCATAGGATAAAGGAGATGTCTAGTGCTGTGATACAAAAATTAATTATATAAAATTTTTCCTATTGCAATGAAGACTTTATATTTCACATCGCGTTGTTTAAACCGTGGAAAATATAACCATAGTATTATTTTTGTCCTATTATTTTCCCCGGCGTTTCCTCGTCCATTGTTCGCCCATAATGGATCAACTTCATCATTTTCGCATTGTTTGTATTTCCAAACTCCACCAACAATATACTATATAACTACCACCCTATCTGCTAAATAATTACTACCAATAGGGTTGCATTAGTAATTATATTATTAACTGAAGGTTCGTGGAATAACAATATTTTCAGTAATTTACTTAACAAGTGAAATGTGCTATTACTTTACTTTCATTACTTGTTGTTGTGTGAATACTGCACAGCAGTACCAACTGTTCTACTGCCTTTAATCCGCGGGACTATCACATACACTCTCGAGCGCTTTTTGCCACATTATGGCACTATTTCCGAAACCTCGGATTGCTTTGTTGCCAAAATGTGGCAAATCTTCAAATTTTTAAAAAATAAAATGTCTACATAATATATTGTACATTCAAAATATAACAAAATAAATATTCTCTAGATTCTTTAAAATGTTTTAAGGTTAAAGATTTAATTATATTTTTTTTATAAATCCTACAACTATGTGATAATATACAAAATATAGGGGAATTCATTGGCTACATAAAACTATAATCAGTTTGTATGTCTCCACATTCAAATTCGGAGGTATGATTTTTTTAATGTGGGCGGAAAAATTTCCTTTAGCAATCCAAGAAAAAATATTTTAATTGCTCTGTCGCTCCAGTGGATAACTAGTAAGAAACTCTAATTTAAATACCGGTATATGTTTTTTTTTAACATGTGCTGTTTTTTCTACGCAAGTAACTTTGTGAAACACTGCTTATTGAATCAAAAATTTCAACATGTTTCAAAATCAATGGTTTTCTTCCAGGATAAAATTAAAAAGACCAAAATACTTATTTTTCTTTTGTTGTTTTTATTTTTATCCTGACAAAGAAACCATTGGTTTTGAAACATGTAGATATTTTTGATGAAATAAGTGGTGTTTTACGAAATGGCTGGTTTTAATTTAATTTAAACATATTAATTTCTTTGTTAGTGCTTGGGTATATAATGTGAAATATTCCAACGTAGTGCATAACATTATTCTATAAACTTTTAATTTGAAAACTTTAACGATTTAATATTTTATTAGACAAGCGATAGAGTGGTTACCAAAATTATTTTATAAATTAATATTTTTTGGTTCGAAATGCGTGTTTATTTTTTAAAATGTTTGACAGATATTTAGATGAATAAATAGAGTAAAATTTACTATCCGAATATTTAATATTCGTTACTGAGTCCACGCGTGGACATACTTCAGCGTCCGTTAATATATGTACGTATTGGTCCATTCATATATTATTTAGAGGCTATATTATTTTTTGTTCGATTTTTATGAATACAACTTGTCTTGTAATATTATAATGTCATTGGATGGATGTAAATTTTCAAGTGTACCAACATTCGGTAGCCTTACAAAAACTTAAATCCAGTCCTCTTCTTCATCCTGATGATCACTTTGTATGTCTTATTCGAGTGCTGATAGCTTCCATTCAAAGCTCTGGAAAAACCGTAACCCTGATTTGGATTCCTGGACATTTTTGCATAATGGGTAATGATTTTGCGGATGCCTTGGCAAAACAAGGAGCGTCCAACCCTCTTGTTACCCTCGTAAACCACATTCCCCTCTCTGACATTTTTTCTATCATCAAAGACAGATCCCGCAATATTTGGGAAGAGTATTGGCACATTGCTAGTCAATCCAAGGAAGCCTTCTATGCCTCAATACAAAGGACTATCCCATCAAAACCATGGTTTCAACAATTCCCCAATTTTTCCAAAAAAGAAATTTCCCCACTTATTCGAATGAGAATCGGACATTGTTCTGTTCCTTCTCATCTTTTTAAAATTCACGTCCTTGACTCCCCAGATTGTACATTCTGTGGTCTAGAAGTTAGAACTTTAGATCACGTATTTTTTGGCTGTCCCTCTCTAAACAGGTATCCTCTCTTCTATCAGGCCTTTTTAAAAATTGCCTCGCCTCCATTCAATATCTCATCTCTTCTAAGTCTGAACTCGAGTCCAATCTTCATTATAATTTTGAAATTTCTCCATTTAAATAAAATTAATATTAAAATTCGCCTTTCACTTCTTCATAATTTTAAATGATGGCCTAGAACACCTTGAAGGGTGAAAGCCAAAAATAATTATAAAAAAAACATTCGGTAGGTAAATTGCTTCTTTTCAAAGACAATGATTTTCTGGCAAATATTTATTTTGTAAATGCTTTCAGCCTCACAAATCCTACAATCATATATAATAATGTTTTCTCTTTGTTGGCCAGTGAGATACTTGAATTCTATTCACAAACCTAATATAAATGACTCATGTTCATTTCGTGCCTTTTTGTTCAAAACAATTTTCGTTCAAAAACATCATCATTGTTGATTGTTTACCATTGGGCATCGCCCTTGATTTCAGCTAAATGTCTGCGCTGAAACAGGCGTACGAAAGCATAGACCACAGCGAATTGGCAAGCCACCTAGTTAGTCTCTGGCACTCGGCCATAGAGTTGCATGTCCGTCAACCCTACCTGTTGAAATCAAGCGCCATCTGACGACAATCGCAAGAAGCAATTACTACTGTAAACACTTGATAGTGCCCTGTTTCACGCTTCATTGAAGAAATGGCAATTGCTGGCAAACATATGGAAGTATTAATTAACACGATTTGGCAACGGTTATATTATAACAATTTTAATCAGTTGGAATAACTGTTTAAAATTGCCCTGAAATTTTAGTTTTATTTAGGTCGCGCAACAGGGTACTTACTGTTTTTATTTATTCTCGAATAATATTATGAAAAAAATTTACTACAATGAATATATTTTTATATTAATTATACAATCACGAATAATTTTTGTATAACGCCGGGCAACGTTGGTGACAGCCGTATTACCAGACATTGGCGTTTTTTATGTCATAATGACAATGGCGGCTCGAGCATTTCTTTGATCGTGGTGTTAAGTGCCCAATGACACCGTGTGTACTGTAAAACTAATTAAATGAAGCCAATTGCGAATGTCCAAGATTGTGTTTTTATATCCACAAGGGGAATGAAAAGACAGGAATGGCCCTTACCTTAATGATGAGGTGACGACAGCTCCCAGCTCTTCATTCACGGTCACCTTACAATGTTAAAATGATGACCCGATGGTCTTCACGAAAATCATAATATATTTATATTATTGTTATTTGCGAGATTTGCGAAATGCTTGTACAAGCCCGATCGAATTTTTAAAGATAACAATTGAATGTTTTTATTCAAAACAACGAGGTGCAAATGTGTTATTTTTTCAAGCGTTTTTTATTCATCTTCTTTTGCTTCTTGGGTAAGGGCCTTGATGTGAAAGGAGGGGAATCAGAAGGAAGGAATATTTGGTAAGGAACATGGGTAAAATGGATATTGTCCTAAAGTTATTTCAACACTAAACAGGTGGGGACAGACATTTTTTACACATACCTACTACATACTGTATTGTTATCTCACTACCCAATAAATATAATATAATATTTCTCGAACAAAAATTTTCATGGTCAAATCATGCTAATCAGATGTCTAAACACACAGTAAATTAAAATATCTATAGATATACAATTTATAATACAGCATAGTAAAAATAACGCTTTATTTGCTAGATTATCATCGAAGTTAATTTGAACGCGAGCAATTCCCGCCCGAAACTAAGCAACTTTTGTTACGTGGGGATTTATTGGATTGTCCCCACGGTATTTGAAATTCACATACTAAAGCGTATGCGCGGGTCTCGGATTCCGTACGATCGCGAACGAAACGCAAGGAATAAACTAAAACGCTTAAAGGGATAATACGGATTGTCCCCGAAGTGCGCAGTAGGTTCTGCGCACTGAGAAATACACTCTTATGGTTTGTGCGCTGATTGGCTGTCCGCTGGTCAGCGTGAGTGGTCGCCGGTTCGCTTTAATTTCTGCAAAATGTTCATTACTATTATGTTTAAATATTTTATTAATTTCGGTGAAGACTGTTATTTCTTTTAGTAGGTTTCCAGTATAACCAGTGGGGACTGTCCCCACTATCCCCCATGTGAAGAACCGCCACTGCATAATGACGTTGTAGGCATTTGGATCCGTTTCGAAATGTGCTGTTTTTCAAATCAATAATTGTGCATGAAAATATTAAAATTACGCATTTTTAGCACAATGATCTGAATCAGAAAAATAAACATTAAATATTCTACACCTTTTTTACGTTATTTATAGTTTGTGAAAATACCCTATTATAACAGACGACTTTTCTTTTTTTTACCGCACACAGGAGGCCATAAGGAAAATAATTTCATGCCATCTTTGGGGATGCTGTGTGGTGGGTATTTTTAGGGAAAGAAAAAAGAGGAATGATGGAATTTAAATCAATAATTATGAATGAAAATTTTACGCGTTTTTAGCACAATTATCTGAATCAGAAAAATAAACATTAAATATTCTACACCTTTTCTACGGTATTTATGGTTTGTGAAAATACCCCATTATAACAGACGGCTTTTCTTTTTTTTTCATCACACAGGAGGCCCCGGGGAAAATAATTTCATGTCATCTTTGGGGATGCTGTGTGGAGGGTCTTTTTAGGGAAAGGAAGAAGCGGAAGTCAAAAAAGGGATAAACCTTTTATTAGATTTCAACAAGAGTTAGACCATCGCGTGCTCAGAAAGTGCTCGCCCAGAAATCTCAGTTGCGCAGCTTTATTGCATGACTTCAAATAAACTCCCTGGTTCTATCTAAAACATTCTAGGTAACACTGTACTATACTAACACTGGTGCGGCTTTAAGTATGTCAGACTTAATGGGTTCACGGTCAGGGGTCTACCTTTATAATGCGAATTATGATCGTCTGAGATACGACTAATCCCAGTGGACTTGTTAAACTTTTGCCGAAACGCTTAAATCGCATTAGTGAAGATGGAAGAGTATTATTAGTTTCTTAGAGAGTGATGCATACAATTAAATACTATAATATATGTATAGCCTTAAGGTTTAAAATTGCCCTGATGCCAGACAATCTCTGATAGGAGAGGGAACCAGAGAAATCGGAATAAAATCTAACCATTAAAAAGTCTTAATTTTATGGTAACATCCTTTTTTATATATGAATACCGCACAATAGACCCAACTGCTCCCTTCTGGAGCTAGTGAGACTAAGTAATCCCCAATTGAGGGATGGATATTGTGAGGATGAAGGCAGTGGGGAGAAGAAAGAGATGGGAAAGAGGATGGTGGGGAATGATTCCTGGCTATTCAGATCTTGTCACCAAATATGGCTAAAGCCATTTCAAGCAACGTTTCAATTCCGATTGGTGGTCTTACATCAGGGCGATACTGAGAGTATCTTCCACTCTGGAACGTGCCTGCAAACATATTATATTTTAATGAATTAATTGTGAAATATCACAAATTAATCAAATACATTTTTTTTGCGCACGCCAGGTTGGACAGAAGTGGACAGCCTTATCCCTCGACCACGGAGGCCGTGTCGACTCTGTCTTGCACAAATGCTTAATATTATAAATCGACTAAATTAGTACCAGTAACGTTGTTTTTCGAAGACTTGATGCAGCGTTTTCCTCTACTACGTCTTCCACCAATCTTCCCTTATTTCAATTGTATAATCTCCCTCATCATAATTATGACAAGAGATTTAAACTTTTCTGTGCCTATATAGTAATTCGATCACATTATTATGAAGTTCCAAATGACAAAAGCAATGTATAAATTCCCGGCAACAGCTAAATTCTAGAACAAGTTATATAATATAATTTTTTAATCTAATGTAATATCACAATTTTTTGCCATTCAATGACATTTATTTTGAAGTTTGAAATGTCAACTGGTATTAAGCGAACTATAAATACCCGCTACCAGCTGGACTTTATAATTATATTATTTCGGCTAAGCTAATTCTAGTGAAGATTTACGACTTTAGCATGGCTATTGACTGAAATAGTTAGCATCGAAAACTTCAGGAATTTGCACAGCAAACAAAATAAGTATATTAATTAATTAACCACTTATATTGGAAAGATAATTTAATTCAGATGAGCCTTTATTATTATGAAAATAAGTGGATTTATTTTTATTTATAATTATTATATTACGTTCTTGAAAATCGAAAATGAGAATTTAGAATTTATTTTCGTGTTTGTTAAGAGCGATTGACCAGCAGCTGAGAATAAAAGTTTAAAAATGCTTGCAACTGTACAGGGAGTTTCTAATGAGAAAGATCGATTATTTCCGATATCAAATTTTTTTAAATAAAAATTTAATATCGATTTATTTCATTCAAAACTTGCTCTAAATAATATACCTACATCCAAGTAAGCAATAAAAATGCTCAAAACGCACATGATAAATTATTAAATATCGTGTACTTCTTGTAAGTATTTTTTGATCTGATTTTTCAATTATGTCTAAAAAAAAATTTGAAATATTTTAGTTTGAAAGACCTTAAATAAATAGAAAAACTGAGGAATTTTGTCACAAAACACGTTCTCGGATTTATTTTTTAATGATTTTAATTTAACTAAAATTAAAATTCTTAAATCTGTAATGACTAGATTATGTATTAAATTATTTTGTTTACATAAAGTGTGTAAAAACACGATTCCGAAGGGTTTTAACCAGAGATTCCTGTGCATACCTATTTGGAGTAAAATGTGTAGATATAATTTTGCTCTCCGATAATACTTTTTTTAATTAAAAACAATAAAATATTTTTCCATCACACGTTGCAACTTTAGTTTGGCATTTGTTTGAAATTTAACCGACACTTTTATATTTCAAACAAAATTCTAATAATGGCACTGATCGTCGATTTGATGGGCATCAAATGTGACAGCAGTTTAAAACAACTCAACCCAAGGGTAAATAAATACTGCGATCAAAGTTGAAACTAATTTATGTACCAAACGGAATGAAATAAAGGTATATAAATTGCAAATATCTGAAAAAGTTCGCGTAAATTTTCTATGGCCTTCAACGATAATTGATAGCTTTCCCAACTTCTCCGTTATATTATTTGTTTCAAAGTAAAATTTTCTTAAGCGAGTTCGAAAAACCACATGAGACCGAAAGCGACATTTGATTCCAAGATGTTTCCACGAAAAATCTGAATCGCTTTTAGTTTGCTAAAAAAATACGTTATTCTCTGATACTTTTTTGCGGTTATGCGTCAGCTTTTTTCGCCATTTCTTGCACTGTAATTGAATAAACACGTGTATTAGTATCATTGAAGAAGAACACAACAATAATAATCTAAATTAAAATATAAAAATTAACAAGATACAAAAAATTAATAAAACATAATGGTTGCAACTGGGACTCGAACCCAGATCTCTCGGCTTACCGGGACGGGCGCTCTAACCAATTCAGCAATTGCGATCTATTACGAGACTGTCGTATTGGTCAACTTCACATTTCAAATTTCCGATAAACGTCTGTAAGTCTTTTGCAAAGATAAAAATAATAAAATTGTGAGTTGTTGTGATATAAGTAGGAATATTAGAGGGAGCGCGTTAATATTAAAACATGATTATAATTAAAGCGATTTAGTGAAAATATTTAGCATGAATTATTTCAAATAGAGCAAGTAGCATTTAAATTTACACTGTGAATTTTATTAAATCTATTACATAACAAAATGTGTTTAAAATAATTTTCGGAGTACACTTTGCAATTTTTCCTATAGAGAGAATTTTCATATAATTACCATTTTGGCTAGACAAATGTATAGATATTATCATAAAATATAGCATTAATTTTTTCAAGAGCTAAAATTTGCGGGGCTTAAAATTTTTCGGGTACTATAATTTGTATTTATAATTGAGTCGAAAATCTTATTTTTAAGACCTAGCCCGTGTTACTAATCAATAGTCTGTAGTCCGCATTCAATTTTTAAATAGTTTTTTTTCTTCATTTCAAATTTTTACGCTTTCCATTTTTTTTAAATTATTTTGATACTAAACTTATATAGTACCGTAGCCGGTAAATCCCACTGTTATGCTTCATTAAATAAATCATTGTTGAAACAAAATGCAACCACCTCACAGGTTCTCTTAGTGAGGTGTTCACAAATCACCACCACTAACCTATATTCATGCACTTACTGATTATTAACATTATTACTGGACCTTTTTTTTTTTTTTTTTAATGTTTCTTTATTCTTTGAATAGTAAATATATAACAATTGTGGAATTTATGGCCGCCATACTAGGCACATGCCCGTGTTATGGTATATTATCTAAGTAAATTGCTGCAATCATTTGTAAAATGCATGTTCGGTAATAGAAATAAAAAAAATCAAAACAGAATGGCAAATTATTATACACGGAGAAAAATGTTATTTGAAAACACGATCATTTTAATAAAAAAAACGATCATTTTAATAGTAAAAACGGTTAAAAACGGGACTGAAGTTTTTACGAACAAATTAACAGGGTTTCAATGTTTATTGGCGGGAACATTAAGAATAATTTGTTGGTATACGTAATTTCGTACGTATTTTACCGCCAATAAACATTGAATCACTGTTAATTTGTTCGTAAGAACTTCAGTCCCGTTTTTAACCGTTCATTTTTCTCCGTGTACATTCAACCATTGTATTAGGTTATTGTATAGTTTTGTAAAGCGCTCTTGCGATGATATTATTGAACGAGGATAGCTTTATAATATATAAATTACACAAGAATATCCATCATTTTATGAATGAAAAAATACTGGTTATCAAAAACTCCTTAATCCTTAATCCTGGCTATAAAAAATGATGTTTTTTTTACGGATATAAATAGATTTCTTAAAAGGAGCCTTTTCCAAGAAAAAATGATACCCGATTCACATTCAACAGCCTCCTTCAAGATCAGAACAAAAAAACGGTCACTAATTAGAAAATTTCCACTAAATTAACCCGACGACTGCCTTTATTTAAAAGAAACCGGAGCGACGTCAAAATAACGGCTTTCCACTTCAAGCACTGGAGCCGGGAAATTGGGAAAAGGAAGGGAGAAGAAGGGATGGAGAGGGGTAGTGTAATCTCTGGTTTAATATCGCTAAGCGGAGAGTAATGGATTTCCAATAGGGAAGAAGATCGCAGATCGGTTGGTTAGGAATCCGACAAGATTCTTATAGAAGGCAGCGATCAGGAACCATAATACTTATATTATATAAATTCACAATCAATTTTCTACACCACGCTTTTTTAAATCACTTTAATACATTGCAGGAGGCCTCGAGGACCCACGACTCTAAAAGTATACGGGTTATTTTAAGGGGATAGATGAGTGAACCTCAGTTTAAGACGTCTATTTTGTGTTGTGGGAGGGGAAAAACACAAAAGCTGGGAAGCTAGAACTACGTCGATCGTTCAGAGTGGTATATTTGTGTTAGCAGCACGTCAATGAGTACATTTGCAATCCTGATATTCTGGAACGTTTTACGCTGTCCACGATAACTTCGCATCTATAACAGCGCTAGACAGAACATGCTTTTTTTAGTTTTCCAAGAGTCAGGACCAACTTACCAATGATCATGCCTTTATGGAGAATGACTCAACTCTTAAACCACCTTTCTTCTGAGGTAGACTTTTTTAGTTAAACTTTAGTCACACATTTTCTTTAAACCATGCTGTAAGTTTTGTGAAACGTAATTGGACTCACTTGTTTTCACAATCAATAAATACACTGATTACCAAACAAACTATTGATAGTAAGAACGAGCTATTATAAAACTTTATTTATATGTACATGAACAACGAACATCGTCACGTTAATGATGATAATTTAAACTATTGTCGTAGAGTGCAAGATTAGCGTATGGGAGAAGCTACTGACCAAGATATGAAATACATTGTTTTAATGAAGAGAAATATCGTAAAAAAAAATTATGTCTCAAGCGGAAAACGTTAAAAATAATCCAAATGTAGAGTACCGTTTATCATGTGAAACTTTGGCAGAGTATAGTTATTATTAAACAACTGATGTTCAAACAATGTAAAATTCACTATCTAACAGCGACTTACGATGCATGTTTACCATAAAAATAAGGCTCTAGCGGACAAAAATAAAAACGTTAAAAAAACTATTGGCTTCAAGAATTTTTAAGAATGTCTGCCTATAGTAAATGCACAAGGCACATCTATTTTTGCTTTTCATACATTTCTGATAAAGATCTCTTGAAATCAAGTTAGTTTTTCGAAAGGTGGAAGGTTGAATAAGGTTACATTAAGAAATGTTATGTTATTTATCTTCTAGAAATGATTATTGTCAGTGAACAAGGCGCGACTATTTTCGCTTTCTGCAAATATCCGAGAAAGCTCTCATTTAATCAGGTCAGCAAGTTCAAGGTTAAAAAGATGGATAAGGTTGGGTTAGCTTAGGTAATATTATGGTATTGTTCTTCTTCAAATGATTATAATTCGTGAATAAGGTGCGACTATTTTTGCTTTTTATAAAAGCTCTCCTTTTCCGCATAACATAATGTCTTCTCAGGATGGCGGACGAAAAATATAAGTAGACTAAAAATATTTAAATAGACGCCCTGGGTGGTAGATCAATCCGAAGGTTGCTGGATGCGCAAATAAATTTTATTCGATTAATTTAAGCGAGTTCACAATTAATTAATACAAAATAATATATAGTATATCTGGGGCACGTTCCGGAGTGGAAGATACTCTCAGCAACGCCCTGGTGTAAGACCACCATTCAGAATGAAACGTTGTTGGAAATGGCTTTACCGTATTTGGTAACCAGATCTGAATAGCCAGGTACTTCCCATTTTCCTCTTCCCCATCTACACATCCCACTACATTCAGCCTCACAGCATACCCAAATTGAGGATGCCATATTCTCACTGGCCTTAGACGGAAGCAGATGGGTCTTTTGTGCGGTATTCACAAGAAAAATTAAATTTATGTTTAAAAAAAAATCGTGTCAACTTTCCCATAGATCAAATTCAAAATGGTTGGATTCGGTTAAGTAATGTTTTATTATTTTATTGATATTTCTGAAATAATTAAAACTCGTAATCTATTGTCAGTAGGTACGCTACTATTTTAGTTTTTTTTTTAAATTAAAGTAACATTAGCTTAGGTAAAGTTATGTTATTGATCTTCTAAAAATGACTACGACAATCACATCAAGTTGGGATTATTTTTGCTTTTCATAAATATCCGAGAAAGCTCTGTAGAAATCAGGTCAGCACTCAAAGTTCAAAGGTTGGTGCCCTCCCCAGCAGAATGTCACCCGCCGACTGCATGTGAGCTAATCCCTCGCTTTATTAACCGGAGTGCATCTCGAACTGCTTCCACTTCAACCACTGGAATTACAGCCCAGCGTAGTGGAAAATTTGTCCTGGAAAATAATGATGAGGTTAAGCGTTTTATTTTTATAACAAAACAAATTATGTTTGTGTTCGGAGAAAAGCGGAAAGTAGAAAGAATAAAATTAGCTTAATATTTTTCTGGCGTTTCTAAAAACCCCTTTGTAATCTCTTTAGTGGTTTGTAACAACTTTTGGAAATGTTTTGTGAACTCTTGTGCCTGGTTTGTAAGAAATATGAAGATATTACAATGGAGTACATTTAACCACTCGAGCGCTTTTTGCCACATTATGGCACTACTTCCAAAACCTCGGATTGCTTTGTTGCCAAAATGTGGCAAATTTTCAAAATTTTTTTTATTTATTAAAACGACTACATAATATATTGTACATTCAAAATATAACAAAATAAATATTCTCTAGATTCTTTAAAATGTTTTGAGGTTATTAAACTATTATAGATTAAACTATATTTATTTTATAAATCCTACAAATATGTGATAATAGACAAAAGATAGGGGAATTCATTGGCTACATAGAACTATAATCAGTTTGTATGTCTCCATATTCAAATTCGGAGGTATGAGTTTTTATTTGTATATGGGCGGAAAAATTTCCTTTAGCAATCCTAGAAAAAATATTTTAATTGCTCTGTCGCTCCAGTGGTCAAAGTGTCATTAATTGGATCGCCGAGTATACAAATATGTAGGTTCTATAATATTATTATAATGAGAAATACATAGAGCGATCGAGTGAATCAAATACTGGAGTCAGATAATTTTTTTTGTTGTAAGGCTGAGTGTAAAGAGGAGAGGGGGGGGGCTTTTCCATTTCAAGAAATTTATTAACTAAATAGCTAACTATATTTACTAAAAGTGTTCGGTCGAAAGATAAATTTCTTAACAAAAAATATATTATAAACGATCAAATTGACAATATTTATTTTTGAAATGCATGTGGATTCTGAGGCAAATATACTTTCAGCTCCACATATTTGACAATATCTAATTTTTTAAATTTCAATACAGAAGAGTCCCAACTGCTCCCAGCCTGGAGCCAGTGACACTATGGCATCCCCAATTGGTGTATGTTGCGAGGCTGAAGATTAGCGGCGAGGGGAAATAGATGGGGATGGGGAAGGAGGGGAAGTTGCAGACTGTTCAGATCTAGTCACCAAACAAAGCTATTTCAAGCAACGTTTTAATTCTGAATGGTGGTCACACACCAGGGCATTGTTGAGAGTATATTCCACACTGGAACATGCCGCAATTGTATAATTTTAAATCATTAAATTAAAACACAAATCAGATTAAAAAAATTATCTGCACGCCGGGAAAGAACCCGTGACCTCCGGATCGCTAGTCGAGAGCCTTACCCCACAACCACCGAGGCTTGTATGCATGTGATTGAAACAATAAATATGTTCGTAATACGCATTAACTTTGTGGCTCGCTATAATTTACAATAAAATATATAAATTTGTTTTAGACCACTTTAAATTTTAATTACACTTTACCGGTTTCGGAAGGGGTTGTGAAGCAATAAATGTTTACCTAGATCAAGACAAATTTGTGTGGCGGTCCTTCTTCTTTGCATACCCCTGCGGAGAAACGTGGTGTTGGTTAGTTAGTTATAATGTTAGGGAAAATAATTTTCGAAATTGCAATTATAACAACATTACAATAGGTAGTGCTTTTAAGTTCAATTAGCGCCGTTATTTCAGTTGAATTTAAGCTCGGCTTAAATCTCGGCGAGTTGCTACCGAGTCTAGTTTTCTGACTATCAATTCAGACTCGTTACTTATAAATAACATTCCTGAAATACCGCTCCTTAGTTTACTGGCAAAGATACCTCCCGTCGTAGTTAGGTTAGAACACTCTGTGGCGATGAATCTCTTAGGGGGCCGAAGGTGGAAGGAAACCTCCACCAGATGACTGCACAGTGGCAGCCAATTATCTGATAACGTGCACGGAATGATTGGTCCATAGGCACTTCCTTCGAATGGATTCTTTCACTAGATAATGTAATGTGACCTTATATATTTTTATTTACATCCATAGAATTCTTTTAACCGCTACAAGTATCTAACTCTGGTAAGAAACAAATATAATATAGTTTGGAATCTGATTTTTGACATTAAACATCGATTGAACTATAATTATTACTAAGCCTCTACAGCCTTTGAATAGCCGAATAAATTTTAGAGTGTTTTACCAGAGAATACCGGAAATTAGTCATTTTTAAATCAAATTCTAGACGTATTGACTCTTTTTTTACAAAAAAACATAAATTGATTTTGAAAGATTATTTTTTAATATATGTATTTCTAATATACTAAGGTTATACCTTATACCGTTGGTCGATGGCAGATTTGTTCAATTTTCAAAAGGATAGATTCTATTAAACAATACAAATTTCAAATCATATAATCATACAACAAAATTAATCAATATATAATCTAGTCAACACAGTTTTTAAAAATAAAATTTTAGACAAATTAAAATCATTAAATAATGAATCCGAGAACGTGTTTTGTGACAAAAATACCTCAGTTTTTCTATTTATTTAAGGTCTTACAAACTAAAATATTTCAGATTTTTTTTACACACTTATTTTGTTTAGACATTATTGAAAAATTATAAATTATATTGATCAAAAATTAATTTTAACTAGTATATAATTTTCATTCATTTACCCTCTCCCGTTTGATCATTTTTCATGGCAGTTCGAGACATAAATTCTCGCGATTATTAGCCGGAATTAGCCGCCGAGATGCGGCCGTGAGAGGTCCTGTGTTCGCGCCGGTCTTAATGACAACATTTTGGATACATTTAAAACTAATACCGTTTAGCTTCATGGTTTTAAAAACATCCGCGCGCAGCGCTGTTAACAAAAACAGAATAATGGATTGCTGGATAATTACCTCTTAAAGGATTTATCGATTTTAGAGGTTTTAGAGGTTTGACCGGTCAGTGGTTCAGTGGGCATCGCGTTTGGGTCCCACCCAGGCGTTCCTTGTTCGATTCCTCGACTGGCTAAGTCCTCCACCACAACACAAGCAACATCTTCCGCTTAGTGTGGTGGTAGTAGGAGGTTTTCAAATGTTGTTGGGTTATTCGTAACCCGGGAATGTTTGTCTTTCTTTTTAAATAAATAAAAAAAAAAAAAAAAAAAAAATATGTATCCGTACTTGATAATTCACGTAACGCAAACATTTCTCAAAACAAACAAACATATTGTTTGCGTTTATCCACATTTCCAGGCGCCCTACTGCGTTTCTTAGCTACATTATATAAGCAAACCGTTTTGCAGAAAATGTAGCTTACGGCTTGAGCATCTACCACCCTTCAGACGTGATGTTGTTGCGACAAAGACGCCACGGTGGTGGGCTGCTAGGGAAAAACAATAAAACATCGTATACAATGTATACACCATAATGTACCGTGCCCGAGGACACGCCATTTAAAATGTCTGAAACTCGTACACTTCTAGTTGTGTTCAGTCTAGTGGCTTTAGTTTATGAGATACTGGGTGTTACAAAAGTTTCTGCAGGATTTAAGATGTGAATAAATTATCCAGGAAAAAACAACATCCGATGGCAAAACTGAGAGTCATTTTTTCATCTATTTCGTAGACGAAAAATCATAAGTTTTCATTTTACAAAAGTGTTTTTATTAAATTCCAGCAGATCATTATTTATAGAGGTGCTTTCGGGTACTAACTACTATTTCGTCAAAACGTGTTACACATAGCGAGAAGCAGTGCGCGGGGACCGGATTTAATAGTTTCCGGTCGTTCAGCATTAAATTGGACGAATTGTAGGTAAAAAAGTTGAACTCATTATTTTGATTCGTGACTCGACTAAATAATATAATACGTAATGGGAATAGTCTGAATTCCCAACAAATCAGTTCCAATTTTTAAAATGTCAAATAAAATATATATTTTTTAAAATGTTTAATAACATCTCTCAACTGCTTACCCAACTGGGGTATGTTGTGAGTCTGTAGGTAAGTGGGGAGGGAAGAAGATGGGGGAGAGGTAGGTGAGGAAGTACCTGTTCATTCAGATCTAGTCACTAAACACAGCTAAAACCATTTCAGACAACGTTTCAATTTTAAATGGCTCTGAATCGAGCCGCGTTTATACCTTATTTTATTTTAAACGATTAAATTGTGATAAAATCATATAAAATTTACTTGCGCTCGCCAGAATTTGAACCTTATAAGACCTCCGGA
This sequence comes from Limnephilus auricula, assembly GCA_951813805.1. Classification (NCBI taxonomy): domain Eukaryota; kingdom Metazoa; phylum Arthropoda; class Insecta; order Trichoptera; family Limnephilidae; genus Limnephilus; species Limnephilus auricula. The sequence goes on from OX638406.1 coordinate 17,632,821, forward strand.
TATTATGGGAAGATACGTCTGAATTCTCCAAACAATCACTTTCAATTTTGAAAAAAAATAACCATACTTCTACAGTTTATTGAATCATAGTTACAGACAGAATATGAAATTACAACCGAAATTAGTATTTTATGATAATTAATTTTAGGTATTTGTTGATTGTTTTTGACCAATAGTCGCCAGTTATTTACCTGTGATATTTTGAATAACTAATTTTCAAGGCTTGCTCAAGTCGACTGATCACCAATATTGACAATTAAACTTTTGTCGTGTCGATGCTGGCAATCATGCTAGGACTTATTTACTGCATTATCTACGTTTATTTGTGAAACTACAGCAATCAGATTGAGAAATAACTTCAGATGTAAATACAATGTTTCAATGTACAATTACGTTGGATCTGAATTGGCATGTCCCCATTTTGTTTCCGTTTTAATCCAATCGGGCCACTGCATTATTTCCTATTTAAACCCGTTTTCTGCACTTCCAAGGTCGGTACAAACTACATGCAATGAAATTTATCTGTGCAAATTCATAAAAGAGCTTTTCCAAGTAAGTTTCTTTTATTACCCTCATAAAATACATTTAGATTAATATGGAAAATACATATTCTCAAATCCCATAGAAAAGTGTCAAAGTGAAAACAGTTAATTTTGCAGTAGAGTTAAAAAAAATTTATGAATGATGAACAAGCGGTCCTGTTGAAAAGACGTATACTAGTGATATCGATAGAGTGATGGGAATAGACCGTCTAGACGTTAGGAGAAAGATTGCATTGATGGTAGTGGCACATAAGCTGCTAAATGGGCACATTTACAATCCTGATGTTCTGGAAAGAATTTCGCTTTATTTTCGCTCGAACAGCACAGGCTGTTTATTTTTTCAAGAGTCAGGACCAACCTACCAATGATCATGCCTCTGGGGAGAATGACTAGACTACACTGTTAATCCGCATTACTTCTTAGATAGACATTTTCAATTTAAACAAAAGTGATTTTAAGATCGCAATAAATATATTCTTTAACATAAGGCTCAATCTCATCTGATATTATCGATGTACTTACCTATGTAATTAAATGTATGTATATTAAACAGTAATTGGTGAAATGTAATTGGATCTACTGTTTTTTGCACAGAAATAAACATTAGAAATTAAAAGTGACAAATCAAGACCTCGCTAGAAGTCTTACAATTATAATATTTCTTCACTTTCTTAGTTACAGACAAAAATCTTTTAGACTTCTACAAAAAAAGATTTTATTTTGAGTTGACCAGTATTAATTTGTTTATTTGAGACACAAACAGGATATTTATAGAACATTCTTGTTGGTAATATAAAACAAAATTAAATACAAATATAAATATCTCAACCCTAATATGTCTGCAGTAATCATATTTGCATGTACACAGAAACAAACACATAACAAAAACAATGTCAGTGTTTTTATACTTAACTAAAAAAAAAAAACTTAATTATAATAATAAAAAAGAAAGAAGAAAAAATCTAATAAAAAATCTAATAAATAGAATTATTTTATGAAAAAATAATAATACAACAAACAATCTTTTATTTTTATTTTTTAGGTTCACAAATTGTGGAGATACTTCTTGAAACAAGTTATATTATTTACAAAAATATCTATGGTAGTGTGTGATTTAGCAAGATCATTGTATCATCTAGACATTCTAGGAATAGGATTAAAATATCAAGTATTATTGTTAAAAATTTCGGTCCAAAATATGTTAAGGTTTCTGGTAGATTTGGGCCTGGCGTATAACTTGATTTGATTGACTAAGTTATTATCTACCCGATAATTCACAATTTTATAAAGCATTAAGAGGTCATTTATGTTACGTCTTTTAACTAGACTCTCTAATTTGAAATATGTTAGTCTTTGAGAAGGTGTGTATCATCTAGAATATGGTACACACCTGATCGATAAGACAAGATCCGTGTAAATTTTCTTTGCAAATTTCAAGTCTAGATACCTGTGTAATATAATGTGGATTCCAGACTGTTGACCCGTATTCCAGAACACTACGGATTAACGAATTGAATTCTGGAAAATTGTGAATGATATCCATAATTAGTTAAGTGTTTTAACTGTACTGGAGTAAAGTATGGTGGGTTATGTAGGTTGTAGTACTAGGAAATCTGCTCTAAATACAGTCCACTGAATCACAGAAATAGTACACTAATCAACACGAGTATGGGCCCAGTACTAGGAGATTGTGCTCCTATTTTAACTATACTAAGGTAGAGTACGGTGGAGTATTTACGTAGTAGTGTGCTAGGGAATAAGCAGCACTTTGGAGAGCTGCTCTAAACATAGTACACGGAATCGTTAAAAATTCAAGCCTTGACTCTGACCTGCCAGAGATACAGCAGAGTGATATTCTGCAACCATTTTTCAAACGTTCATTTTTAGAATACTCCGTAAGGACTGATACATTATTCCTAAAGCTTGATTTGTAGAATATTGCTTTAAGACTTTTTGATTTTGTTTCTAAATTGTAATGTTTTTGGTAGAAGCATTGTATTATTCTTCAACATTGTTCCTAACATTTCATTTAAGAAGAACGTCTTTGTTAAAAACAAAATGAAACACTTATTTTGTTTAAAACCACGAGTTTTAATTAATTTGTTAACAAAATAGGTACATCTGTTTTTGATTTAATTTTTTTTTTCTCTGGTTAAAACATTGCTCTATAGCCCTATAATGAAAATTGTTTTTTTTTTTTTTAACAAACTTTTTTTATAGGCTAATATGTCCTTACCGGTCTAAGGTCACATTGTCAACCTTGAGGTGATTTCTCACAAAAACGGCACTCTACATATTATCCAATTTTTATTATGATTGTAGATGTTTACGTGTTTCAAATAAATTAAGTACATATATGTTAAAATATTACGAAGAAAATTTAAAAAACAAAATCTAGAATAAAACACGATACAAGCTCTTTCTTACGTTAATGGATATTTCCAAGCTCCACATTTCACAATATAATCGAGGTTGCAAGCTGAAGATAGCGTTGAAGGTTGCGTTAACCTAGAAAAACATTTTTTTGACAGTCAGAGCAGTTTATCTAAGATCCTCCATGATGCTGATCCAAATACGTTAGGATTTGCTTTATGTGGACATCGCACAAGATACCTAACTGTCCGAAGCAAGTGAGTTAGAATAAGGGGCATTTGTGAGGTTGAAGGTAGAGGAAGGGGAAGGAAAAAAGTTAGGTTTGAAAGTATGGATCGTTCCTGCATAATTAAATCTTTATACAACTCTAATATAGATCGAAATGTTACGTTCAAGAAAATAAATAATTATAAATTCTTGGAAATCGTTTCAAACGTTTCGTTGTTAGAATATTATACCGTTAACGACTGTTACATTGAAGTTATTACGTCCCAATGTAGCCAAAGTTTCGAAAGTTCCATTATGTCATTTGGACTAGATTTTGTGAGCAAATGGTACATCAAATGCATTGATTTCGACAAAACTGCAGCAAAGCTGTCCTTGTCATTAGTTGGCCAGTCACAAATATTGCCAAGAAGATCACAAGTGTCATTATGCAGATTCGTGTCTTTGATAGAACTGGGACAATACTTACCTAGTTATTTCCTTTTAATGCAGTATTTCACTTACGTAATAATTTGGAAAGCAATCTTCCATGGTTTACAAGTTTTATTGAAATTGGCCATAGAGAAAACACTAAAACATGAAAACACACCAGTGTTTTGAGTTATGGCTTCGTACTAAGCGTTCAAAAGAAGATGACCTTGCTTTGAAAGGGATATATTTATGATACGTTTTTAGATTTTCACGGCAAAAGCATTTTATTGTTTGTTTTTGGGTGTTATGCCGTGTTGCGCTACCTCTTTCTTTAGCCGACGTTTCGGACAGCGTTGCAGTGTCCATCATCCGACGACACATCGTCGGATCTGCCGGATCTGCCCTGTTAATGGACACTGTAACACTGTCCGAAACGTCGGCTAAAGAAGGAGGTAGCGAAACACGACATAACACCCCAAAAACAAACAACGAAAAAGGATATATTTATATACGAAATTTAGAGGGAATGCGCTAATATTATATTAATTATATTAAGCGAAAATTGCGAAGATATTAAAAAAAACACGACTGGTTTAAAAAAGAGCAAAAACCTCTTAATAAGAAACAAAAAAAATAATAATAATGTTTTCACCTTTTTATATATACCTCTTCGTTATATTTTTGTTTTATTTTGTTTTTCTATTGTTTAAAAATGATTAAAGTTGTAAAATTGTTGTGTATAAAAGGTGAAATAAATTGTAAGAAAATAAAAAAATAAAAAATAAATTTAAAAAAATAATGCCTAAGTTACATAATATAAAGATACACTGTGAATTTTTCCACATCGCATTTAAAAATCTAGTGTTCATAAAAGGAAATTCTTATTTTACTGATATATAGGCTGGGCTGGATTTACAGTACCTAACACCTGGGTCATGAATCACAAAACTTTAAAGTCTACAAAGTAGAGCGGTGATGAAATGTGTCTTTTGAGCAATACGATTAGTAATTTTTTTTCGCTCTGCACAATTTTGCTTTTATGGAAACGCACTCTTAAATAAGGGTAGGTACTTACGACAATTTATTGCATTCAAAGGTTCTGAAAGTATTATGTAATTTGTATTTTGTATTTCAAATACACGACTTGAAAGTATTTTGCAATCTGTAGTTGAATTACAGCAAAGCATGAATTTTGCCCAACCCTGTTTATTTGTGTCTTGGGGACAAAAATCGGTTCCCGCAAAGCGGAAGGAAAATGGGTAAGACACGATTGCCGACTTACCGATTTTCTTCCTTAGCTTTTCAATATCCGCTGGTTCTCAATTCCATATTGAACTCACTAGCTCACGATTGATTTTCACTTTCATAAGTTTCCGACACGGTCGAATAATAATAGCTCCGTATTCAACAATGATGTTGACACGAAGAGGTGGTAATTTCAACTGACAAATACTGTGAAATTTCAATGTAACTTAGTCGGCAATGTGGGTAAGGCATACAAGGATTTTGAGGGTAGATGTTTGGGAAAGGTACATAAGGTACAAAGGTACAAGGCACCAACAGTGTGTATGTGTGAGTATGTTTGTAGGTGTGAGAAGTGGTGATCTGTGAAGCGATATGTATGCGAATCGAACAGTTTATATCATTGACATGCTGCTCCTTTTAAATTTGGACAATGAATTCGAGTTTAGGCAAATATCATTGAATGTACGAAGAGCACTGTTACTTAGAGTTAGAGCATTAAACGCCAGATAATATTATATTTCTGTAAGTTCTATTTTAAAACAGTTTATCTCTAAATGAATTGGTGAAATTTTTGATTTGGACTCATTTTTGCAAAGTGATTTCCGTGACGACACATTCCGCCACTCCTGGGTGAGCTCGGGCCCAGCGCTCACTCCGGAGTGGCGCTTGGTGCTGGAAGGCTCCGTTCATCACCGTGTTGTAGGAGGCCATTAGAAGCCGTTATTTGTTTGCATCATAGACATATGAATATGTATAGACCTGCCCTAAGTGATAAAAGCGTATTATTTCCCCCTCCTTAATTCTGGGTTCCATGGAACCGGCCGGGCTGGCGTATAGGTTCGCGTGAATCTAGAAAATGTGACGTCATCATTCTTGTGCGGACTAGCGTCGAGCTCTTATCGCTACATTTTACGAAATAACACGGCAAAAATGGTAACTTGTGCTATTAAAACATGTAAAAATAGAAGTGAAAAAGAGTATAAACCCAATTGTCGTATTACCTTCCATATGCAGGCATTATTTGTCATTTTTTAAGCTTATTCACATCATATAATATGATCAGTTTTAGACATGAAGCGGAAGCAACCGAAATTCCCGGTCCCGTCGTGTGCACGTTGCAGTTTACTGTGATAAGTAAATTATGAAACATTTGTAAAAGTGTCTTAACTAAACACGGTAACAAAATATTCGACTCTCAAAACAAGCGAACCTTTCTTCATTTCATATGGATTACACAAGTTTGTTCAAACCGGGCGAACAATTCGCGCTCCCATGTAAAAAGGTCTATTCATTCAAAAGCAGATTTTACTTTTAAGAGCTAAATGGTGATATTATAATGCGTGATGCCTATATACTGTCATATTGAAGGATTAACGAATCACATATCGTTACCGTCAACTCATCCCTCTCCGCCCCGCTACAGATGGTTATTACCCCTCTCCCTGATTCTCAAGTCTATGAATAATATGTCTGTGGTTTGCATCCTGGCTCCAGTGACCCGGTGTGAGAACATTTATCAAATTTCATTACAATAATGAATGGAGAATTTTCCACCGAAGTTTAGTAACCTATTCCTTGTTCACCGCACAACTTTATAAAAGTTTCTCTTCGCTAGCCGATACTTCATGCAACTCATAGAACTAGGCCGCCTTCCATTGTAAATGGTTTGAGAACTGCAGCACTTAGTGGCAGAATGAGGTTAGGTATGTATTTAAAAAAAAAAGATGTTTTTCATAAAATGATGCGATGTTTCACATCAATGGTTGCATTTAAACATTAGCACTATTGTTTTAATTATCAATAGAAAACAGAGTTTCCTGTGCAGTAAGCCAGATTATTTTGGTACCGAAATTAGGCTATTCACTTGTGTAAATATATTTCATACCATACCCTTTAATAGGACCGATTTACAGTAAATGCCTTTAGTGGTACATTTTCCCACATTTTATTGACCGTTCGAACCATATATAACAAAGAATAACACATGAAGTACCTCGTGGGGGTGTTTCTTGATCCAATTATAGGCACAATTTTGCCCTATAATTCTATACAAAACTGTACTTTCGAATTTCAAATAGGAGATGGAGATGTATGATTTTAGGTGAGTGTAAGTGAGACAAAACGCTGGGGGGTTGGGCTAAATGAAAAATTTATTTCCATTCAAATTTGTAGTATTATATACTTGTAGTTTAGCCGCTCGAGCGCTTTTTGCCACATTATGGCACTACTTCCTAAACCAACGATTGCTTTGTTTCCAAAATGTGTCATTTTTTTATTAAAGCGACTATATAATATATTGAACATTTAAAATATAGCAAAATAAATATTCTCTAGATTATTTAAAATGTAAGGTTTAAGATTTAATTTTTTTTTTATAAATCCTACTTATATGTGATAATAGACAAAAGATAGATGAGTTCATTGGCTATACAGAACTATAAGCAGTTTGTATGTCTCCATATTAAAATTCGAAGGTATGATTTTTTTAATGTGGACTAAAAAAATTCTTTTAGCAATTCGAGAAAAAAGATTTAAATAGCTATAATAAATTAGAAAATATAAAAAAATAAGACAATTAAAAATAATAATAAGGAAAGTGGGATACTTTCCGAAAGAAAACGGTAAGACAGTTAATAATAGTATTGTAAAAACAGCGAAATTCCGAAGGCCGCGGGTTCGAATGTATTATATTTTAATTGATTTGTATTATTTCACAATTAATTATTTAAAATAATATATATTATGTTTACGGCACGTTCCAGAGTGGAAGATACTCTTAGTATCGCCCAGTGTAAGACCACCATTCAGTATTGAAACGTTGCTTGAAATATCTTTAGCCGTGTTTAGTGACTAGATCTGAATAGCCAGGTACTTCCCCACCTTCCTCTTCCTCGTCTCCTTCCCTCCACCACTTACTTTCAGCCTCATAACATACCCCAATCGGGGATGCCATAGTCTCACTTAAGATTCTTTGAGGATTTTTTTTTTTTAAATGCATTAATACTAGTAGGTGTTTAATTTTCGGGTCACATCAGTAAAACACACCCTTTTTAACAAGCATTCGGAGTTTATTTTACAATCGTGTTTACATGATGATTTTGCACTTTTTATTCTATCCAAACATCGGCTCGTTCTCCCTGATTTTCTGAAGGAACTAATTGTTCTGCTTGCGAATTAGAAAAGAGAAGGATTCAAGGAATCCTATTGTATTTATAAGCAAAGGGCTAAGAACCAAAGCTATAAAACAAACAAAAAAACAATAACCAGCGTACTAGAAACAAATAATAACAATTCTTCATATTACCGACTGAGAGAGAGAGAGAAATCTGTTTTATCACACAGCAATCAATTAACATAACTGATGGTAGGTTTTAGCTAAGTACCGAACCTAATGCTTTTGAATTTTTTACTCTACAAAAGGTAATTATAGTTGTTTACAAGCATATTGCTTTTTAACAGGTAATAGGAAATTATAATGCACAATGAAGGCATGCTATTATAAAATAAGATATTTTATTGTGGAAACGTGTTCACTGAAATTGAGAAAAATCGGTAAAATAGTCGAAAAAGATACAGCAACAGAAAGAATTGACGAACGGACGAAAGAACGAATGGAAAAAGAAACACGGAGAGATTTAGATGAGAATAAGCATCGAATTTAAGATAAATCGAATATCTTCCCACACTATTCTCTTGCTCAGGATATCCGGAATCTTCCATTGTAGGAGTGATTCACAATCCTCTCCTTCCCTCTCCCAGTCCCTGTATAAAGTCAGTTCTAATGAAAGAGACGAACAACTTAAGCTCAAGTATTCTTAAAGCGATCTAGCGAGAAAATAACCGTTTTCCACCGTTTCTAACCGGTTCTAACCGTTCCGAAACGGAGTTACGTTTTACGAGCAACCATGCGTCACATAATGCCTTTACCAAACGGTTTATCTTATTAAAACTTCCTAAGCAGAAGTCACATGAGAGGTTGAATACGCGGAGAAAACCAAAGCTCACATGGCATGACATGGATAACTTTGCAGGAGATAAGAACAGAAACAATAGAGGCCTGTTTTTTTTTTAATTATGGAGTTTTCGATTATAATTTCGAATTCTTTATTTTGTTTTTATATTATTAAACGAAACATTATACATACACGAATTTTTCGTTAGAAACGTTGACGTACATAGGTACACGTCAAACATAAATGCCGACCTGGGGTCCTAGCACACTCGATCGATAAGGATTGACAGGATAACGTTCGGTAACTTTTTATCGTTCCCTAGGACAATTTCAGATCGCTATCGCTAAAACAACAGTTGATGTCGAATGGTGATCAGACACATCATCCGGCGACACCTCATCCCCCGACAGTTCATCCGGCGACATCTCATACCCCGGAAACTTCATCCGACGACACCTCATCCCCTGGACACTTCATCCGGCGGACACTTCATCCGTCGGACACTTGCCGCCAAGACCCGGACAAACCTCACCCCGGGCACCACTTGTAGCGAACTACTTTGGTTGACCTATGGCAGAGGCGTTGGTTATACAATAAATGGTTCCCGGGGCGGCGTCACCCATACCCGCATACCAAATTGAAAATTATATAGTTCTTGTTTTCCGGCTATATTAGTTTAAGTAATTACCTAATAATGCAATTTGATAACCCTAAATATAAAGTTAAGTATGAGTATAATTTTATGTAGTAATTTTTTTTTTGTTGACTGACCTTTTTTGTTGACTGACATTTTTAGTTGACTGACATTTTTAGTTGACTGACATTTGTTCTGAATGTTGTTTTTTCCGTAAAGGACTTCTACTTTTCCGTGTTTCGAATACCATTAGACAGGGTTGGTTTGACAGGCTTTTCCGAACTGGGAGAACCTGTGCTATTTTAGGGGGCAAAGTTTAGAGCCTTCTGTGCTTTCTTTGCTCTTTTTTACCCACCATCTCAGGGGTTTACAACATTTATACAAACTTGAAAGAATGTTTACTTGCAATATTGAATAATAATAACAATAATTTTATCATTTGTAGAGCACCGTTTTGGTTTTGTGCGAAATCACCTCAAAGTTGCTAATAATAACCGAGGAATATACTCTAATCAAATAATGCAATTCAGTAATCAACTAAAAAGCGGATACCACATTTTAATTATTTTAAATGACTCGCCAACGGTAAGCTCCGGCGTCATGAAATTTTTCATTATTTATCTTAATAATTGATCATTCTGTAATTTTTAAGTCATTGCAACTAATTTCAGAATAAGTTTTTCGTTATCGACTGTCAAAAAATGTGGTGCTATATTGTTCGTACTATATTTTAACTGGTGTGTGATTTTTGAGAAATTGGGTAGTAACCAAAACCGGTTATAATTGTGATACTGCACAAGAGTTTGAACTGCCCGGAAATGGTCTAATGATCACAGTCTAACTATCACGAAATTTTCAATTTGGTTGTTCATTTTTATTTTTTAAATTAACTCCACACAGTAGACCCCAAGGAAAATAATTTCACTCATGGTTATGTCACCTTTGAGGAAGCTGTGTGGATGGTGTTTTTGAGGATAGAAAGGATTGAACATGGGTCGTGAAGAGACCCGTGTTGCAGAAAGGGGAAAACTCAGAAAACGGTAAATCGTTCCAAAGATATTCTCAAGAACTAGTAATAGAAACGACCCGTAAAGTTGTATGGACGAAGAAAGCGACGAGGTGAAAAAGAGAGGAAAAAGAAAGGATTGAAATAAAATAGCATAGCTAAAAAGAATCTACCTACATAACTGAAGAAAAAAACAACAACAAAAACACCCAGTGAGAATAATTATTGAACGTCAACCAAAAGCTTTGACGTTCTAAAAATCTTCCCCCATTTGATTGAGGCTTAACACTTTATTTTTTTTAACACAAAAACATAGTTTCAGTTACTTAATTTAGTTCTGATTTTAGAATAAAGACTTTAATTTAAAAATAATAATTTTTTGTTTGTTTTTAAAACGTTTAAAAACAAAACTGTCAGGCGCTCCGCTGACGAGGCAACTGAAAACCAACTAAAACCGGCTGTTTTCTCTGTCTTGATTGGTCTTGAAAAGCTTGTTTAACCATAGACGAAGAACAATCAGCTGACAACTGGCAACTAGCAACGGCCGGCCAGGGCAATCAGCAGTGCAAGTCGCAAGTCACCGCTTGCGTTACCATTAAGAACGGGTTTTTGAGTGATTGTGTAGTGTGCGGGCCATCACATTGTCATACAAAGACAGTTGGCAGTTGAGAGTTTTCAGTTGCCTCAGTGGGCGGAGGCGCTTAATACTTATGTTATTGAATAAATGAAGAAAGTGAAAGAGGTGAAAAAGATAAGAAAGAGAAGGCATTAAGCTGCTATAGACTGCTTATTTCAAGATTATTATAAGTATATTACAAGATATATTACAATAAAATGGATACATAATATATTACAAGAAAATGGATACATAATAAATATATTACAAGAAAATGTTAAACTAACTGTAGAAATAAACTATTTTATTTTATTATTTTGCTTTTAAAGAATTAAAGAAAGACTATGATTTCCGGGTTACGACTAACCTTAAAATATTTTAAAAACTCTTACTACAATTGTTAAAGTGAAAAATTGTTTCTTCTAAAATGATGGAGGACTTATTTAGTAGAGTAATCGAACTCACTATGCCTGGGTAGGATCCCAGCTACTAACCCGTAGGTATAGTAATAATAATAATAATAAAACGATTATTCGTGAATAGATTTTTTACAATATTACACTTTTTGTTCTTTGATCATTGATTCTATTGACGAAAAGGTCACTGATCAGCTACAATTCAGGATTTCTCCTGGAATGCCGCTGGTTTTCAGCAATACCTCCAGTATAAAACAGAAAATAGAATAAAAAAATAAATTAAAATAAAATAAATAGATAAAAAATCAATAAATCAAATCTCTAATTCAACACAAACAACATAAATAGAAATAAAAAATAATTAATAAAAATTAATTTATGATGTAAATCGGAATTCAAATTAAAGCCATTAATCTTAACATTATACAAGCCATGGAACCAACTCCTGATGCCATAGATTTAAAAAATATATATTTATTTTTTTATTTTGTGTTTAAAAAAAAACTTTATTCTCATATTATTTCTGTATTATTTTTATTCTGTTTTCTTTTACTAGGTATGTATGTAGTATATATATATATATATATATATATTTTTTTACATATTAATTTGATATGTTCTATGTATAATATGGAGCTCGTGGGATTGCACCACCCTCCCCGAGATCTGGAATAAAAAAAATTCAAATGAAATATAATCAAATCAAATTTAAAATAAAATCAATTCAACTATAAAATACACATAGTCAAAATAAATAAATAATGAAATCAAATCAAATCAAAAACAAGAACATAAGTAAGTACATATTCCTTGTTAAAATAGTTTAAATTATCGTGCGCGGCTCGAAAGGATCGGGTTGACGAACCCACACTAACTTCCAGCTGGGGGACTGTGACGTGATGTAAGGAATATTCAAGTAGAAAATGCTAAAATAATCTCTCAGTCATTTTTGAGTTCCATCTTCAGTAAAATCTTCGTCTTTTTTGGCACCAATTTAGAGATATCTATAAATTCTATAAAGAGATATCTATAAAATCTTCTGAAGATGTGTGTGACTTTGAAGATATTTTTTGCAGAATGATATTGCAGTTCGGTTAGTTCCAATTGAATATTGACAGGATAACCAATTATTTCATTCAAACTGATTGTAAAAGGATTTACAAAAATTCACAACTTGGCGGGATTTTTTAAATTTGCTCATGCGGGACATTTATAATTCGTTCGCGGGCCATATTATGGCCCGCGTGCCTTGGGTTGGGCAGCCTGGATGTACAGTATAGATTTTCGTTCTTGTATAGTCTGGTATATACAGATCCTATAAATAGACAAGTAGTTTTATCAATGATGTATTTTAATGAAAATATGTTTTATGTATTGTTATTCGGCGACACGTCCTCTTTGCACACACCTTCGGCGATACTTAGTTATATTTTGTGTTCGTAGGTCTATCGTATTTTCCGTACTTCATATTGTAGATATATATAATCAATAATTATACCAGGGGAGCAACTGTAGGTGTTTCAACTGTCATGGAGCCTTAATATTATGGCATTGAGCTAATTTTAAACACTAGATAATTTTCTGAATTTTTATTTCTTCCCTTATATTTTACACTGTTTGCGTATAATTTGCTATTGCTAACTGACATTTTATTTTATTTTATTAAATTTTGTTTTTTATGTAATTTCATATTTGTTTAACTCATCCATCAGATATATCTTGTAACTTATTTTGTAAATAAATTTCAAGGTTACTTGCTCTAGCATTGTTAGGTACTAAAAAAAATAGTAAACTTAGGTAACGCATCTTCATACAATTCATTTCTTGTAAAAGCGGGTATTAATAAATTGACACGTAACAGTTTGTTAAGATGAAATTATACGCCAAATCACTATTTAGATTTATCTTTACTACGAATCCGTTTACATTATGAATATGAAAAAAATATGTTTTGGATACATTGAAGCTTTTCCTTAGTACTTCAAAATAGATACTTTGGGATTTTGTATTAATTTTTTTTTAATGATTCTTAAATAGATTGATTAATTATCGTTTTTTTAATGAATTGATTACAATGATGGATTTATTGTTTCCGCGGTGGGATTATCAGATTCCACGGCTGGCTTGACTGATTTTATAGATAATTCATTCCAGGGATGGATCTATTGACGGATTTAAAGCTTCCGTTACGCCTGTCTTGCCATGGACTTAAACAGGAAATATCCTCTGACCCTAGTTAGAGGGGTATAGTATCGCATTCAGAAACATTTTATAAACAAAAAATAAATAAATTATTATAATTATTTATTGCTACGTTTGGTATGTCACTTTCCATAAGTAATATCGGTAATTATCTTTGGGAAACAATCCCTTTTTTTATTTTTTTTATATCAATGTTCACATGCAAACTTTAGTACTAGTATTTTTTTTTGTTTTTAAAGTTCGTTTTCATAATTAAATTAATTCTACAAGATTGAATTTTATTAAGCCCGCGAAAACGTAAGAGTATAATACCGTGCGGGAGAGTTCATGACGTCATCTGGTCCCTTGATTATGTGAAATATAAGGTAAAATATTTACAAAACCTCGTCACGCTTAATATGGACGAAAAAAATTGTAGTAGTTAGATATTAACTAGTACTAATTAATTCAGTTATCGGAATTACGAAAAAAGTGCATTTCAATGGTTATTTTTAAAATTTTTCATTTTTTTTAAATGTCATTTTTCACCGAAGCTTGCAACAGTTCCTAACTAGCCCAGTCAATGAACGCATTTAACTCGGACAAATTAGGGGAAAGCTGAATTTTTGCAGGTGGATAGTACTTTTTACAGGGAGTATTTTCCAAAAAAGTCCCCACCCCTCCCCCGCTTGCTTCCCCCCCTGCCCCCATCCAAACTTTGAAATTGTAGAGTTCTGCAAAATCCATTATATCTCCTAAACTATAATATATATCTGAAAAAACATTTCACCGTTATACTTCTTAAAAAGCTGTCTAAAAAAAAACGTTAAATATTTTTTGATATCTACTACGGTTTGGCAAATAATAATGACAATGTCGCGAAAAAAATTTTTTTTTTCAAAATTTTTTGATTAAAATGTGAATATTTTTTTTGTCTGAGGAAACACGCTAAAATGTTTCAAACAAACTATTTGCCAAATTTAATAAGCTTTAAAGCGATATATAACATTGCCTACTTTTTTCTTTAATATTGGCCAAAATCCGAATCAATCGCAGGGCGGCACGGCGCGCCGCGGCGAGCAAGCGACGGTAAGGCCTAACCCTCCGTGGTTGTAGGTGGCCGATTTGTGCTTAGGAAGCATTATTTTGGTTACAAATTGAAATATTAAGTACTTTTTAATTGATTCACGATATGAAAATACTTAACAATAAATAATCTTTGCAATAAAAGTATGTAAAGAATAACAATACAAAAATTATATAACTTTTCAGGGACTACTGAATATGATTTATTATTCACTGAACATCACAGTCGTCTTCAAATATTTCATCAGTATTTGAAGGTATGTAACTGCAGTGGCCACACATATCACAAGAGGTTTTACAGTTACGAGAAATCAGCATGAGAAGCTCAATTGGAGCCGCGGTACCTACATGTCATTGATATAGGTGTTAACTTAAATTCTCTTCTTTGCCATCCCCATTCATTAGATGATAGATCATTTCCTAAGCCATGTTTAAATTGGAGGAATGTCCTTAGGAGATGCTGGCGGGCCGCGTTCTTTGTTGGTGGAAGTTGTGCAAAATCAAATTTAGATTTAAGAGACATATTGGCATTTAAATGCTTAAATTTAAAATATCTAGCCTCGTCAAGATTCTTGTATTTTGCCAATGCTTACAAACGAAAGCGTTCACCATATACAAAGAGCAGATCCTTTTCCATGTGTGGCTGAATGGAACGCTAAGCCACATCTTTCAAATCTGTCGGTGTGGTTATAAGACTTACAGCCTTCATTTTTCCGACAACATACAAAGCAGAGATTGTGTCACATCCTGTGACAGCGTGGGCCAATAATATGAGTTTTCTTTGATCACCATACATATGTGCAAGAAACTGAACAGAATACACTGTACCGGTGTTAGTAGAAATGGCTATTGTTTCCAAAAAAAGCTTGTTTTCCGTTGGAGGGGCTAATGCTACTAGCAATACTTATCTGTGTCTGTTCCAACAACCAATACAGTGCTACCAAGCTGTAAAGACTAAATCGCCTGACCCCTGTATCCGTATCAGCATCATCGTTTGCAGTTACTGTATGTATGTTTGCAGCATGACACATAGTTTTAACAGCTTCTATTAACCTCTCCTTATTGAGAATTGGAGAGAAAATCTATCTGAGGTGTTGTACAGACAGTATCATAAGAAAATATAATTTCAATTGATGTTCTCCTCTCAACTGCTCCTGCTGTTTTGTTGTAGCGTTCTCAGTGTAACCATCAAAAACTATTATTACATTTGAACCATACTTTTGAGACACATAATTAGCATATATTTTGGTAATATCATGGAAAGTAGAGTACTACTGCATCTAATAAGTATCAACTATCAAGAATAAATGCAGAATCATCCTTTGTGAAGTTGACATCAACGATACCATCGTCAAATGCTTTCATAGTGGAAGCTTTCTTACCTTTCTTTAAAGAAACGACATCAAATAAAGAAGGTGGATGCGAAGTTAGTTCAAACTCAAAGTAGAATTTGAGCTTTTCAGGACTGTCACATACGTATAATATACTATTGAATACCTGCTGATGGTTGATTACAGCTTCTTTAGTTCCAACTCTGACAGATTTATTACTGGCTTGAGTAACAACCATATCCGATCTGTGTAGTTTTACTAAGGAAAAACTTTGCCCTGTCATTTTCTTCATAGCTTTGAACCCTACCTCATAGACATCGTCACATATTACAGTTGAGTCTGGTACTATTCAGATACTATTCAGTCTGATACTAATTGGCCTGCAGATGCTATTGTGGCGGGGTTACTCGTAATTTCAGGTCCATTATCATTTATTTTATTTTTATTTATTTATTTGTTTATAAGATTTACACAGTACATTAAATATAAGTTGTAAGGTATTTTAAATAAATTACATGGTTTTGTACCTATTACGTAATCTGTAAAATGTCAATAGGTAATTTAGCCTGGGTTTTAAAGCTAAATTATGATGAAACTAATGAAAATAATCAAACATTGGTTGACTAATAAAACATAAATGAAAGAGTGTGGGTGGAGAAAATTTTACATTTTAAAATTAAAAATTATTTGCTCACTAAAGTTTAATAAAATGACAAGAAATTTAATAGTTTTGTTTTGTATGTTCGCATATACATATCATACAATCTCTTCTTAGTTACAGTTGACGTTAACAGATTCAGAGTATCAGGAAATAAATCATCACCCCACGACTGATTTCCGGAATAGCAGGATAAAATTTCACAATGAAATGGCATTTTTTGAATATCTTCTCTGATTATTTCTGCGGCAGCACGTATAATTCTTAAACGTTGCAGATTTGCAATCTTTTCTTTGTTTCTGTACCAGTTATCTAGTATAACTTGAGCGAGACATGCAAAATATACGCATACATCCGATCCTAAAAATAGTCAATTAGTTGTTTTTTCAGAAATTTATCTGAGTACGGAAGACCAGTGCCACAAATGTCTATTACTATTTCCCTTAATTACTCTTATGTAAACTGACATTCGTCAGTATTTTTTTAAGAAATTACAGAATTTAAGAAATTTTTTCGCTGAATTATCATCTTTAGATCTTCCTACATACTGAGTTGGTTTACTTTTAAAGAACTTCTTGTAAATGTCGTGATAGCGAGATCACTTAACAGTTTAGATTTTACTTTTGCACCCCTATTTGCACACCTATCATATATTGTATTGCAAGCATTAATCAATGTTTATCTTATATGTATTTGTTCGAGATATGAATGAGGTAGTTGATGATTAAAAACTGTGTTTTTGTCACAAACACATATGTATGGGGTAGTTTATGATTAAAAACAGTTTTTTGTCACAAACTATAGGTACAGTTCTCCATGAAATTAAATGTATTTTCTAAATGCCGTAGAAATGGCTGTGGTGTACTGGTCGACGGGCTACAATTAACATGTATAAAAGCCTTAATACTACTAGGCCTTGTATTTTTTTATTTATAATCTACGTGCACGGTTGCGGTATTTAAAATTGTTAATTTTACATGATTATTGTCATTTATTTAAAAAATAGCGTTAATTAGCATTTGTAACCCTTTCATTACTACAACAACATTTCCTGTAAGGTCTTTTTAAAAAAAATACACAATAGGTTCTCTTCAGACATTTTCAGTGTGTCAATTTCTGGTTAATTAAGTTTTTCTCAATGTTTTTACCTGATGAAGATGGTAAAACGCACAAAAACTTGATACACTTAACGCTTGGCACAACAAGTCCAATATAACGTACAAAACCGACACACACCTTAACCTTAAGACATAGGAGATCAAACTAACTTTATATTTTATTTATTTATTTGTTTCAACTTAAAACAACAAGTAGCGACGCGACAAGAGCGACAAACATAACATGTCGCTCGGCCCCGCGCTCCGTGTTACCGCCAGCAAGCACACGCCATTAAGCGCTTATCCACTATTTTAGATAATAATAAAGGATGTAAGTAAATATTGTTATACACGGTTTTAAAGCTTGTTAAATTTGGCAAATGATTTGTTTAAAGTATTTTTTCATATTATCTCAGACAACAAAAATATTCAACTTCAAAAAAAAATTTTTCCAAAAAAAAATTTTTTTTAACAACAAACTCATTATTACTGGCCAAACTAACGCAGATAATCAAAAAAGCTAAATTATATAATTTTTAGGAAATTTTGTGAGAAGTTTAGTAATGATTTTTTTTTTTCTGATATATATTATAGTTTAGAAGACATAATAGATTTTATAGAACTCTTCAATTTCAAGGTTTGGCGGGGACAGGGGGGGAAGCAAGCGGGGGAGGGGTGGGGACTTTTTTGGAAAATACTCCCTAAAAAAAGTACTATCCACTTGTAAAAATTCAGCTTTCCCCTAATTTGTCCGAGTTAGGGCCTGTTTTTTGTCTAGATTGACTGGGCTAAACATAGCAGTCGGTGAAAAATGACATTTCGTGTTTATAAGTTTAAAAAATATCCATCAAAATGCATTTTTTTTCGAAACCGGTAACTGAATTGATTAGTACTAGTTAATATCTAACTACTAAAACTTTTCAATATATTTTTTTCGTCCATATTAAGCGTGTACCGGTTTTGTAAATATTTTACCTTATATTTCACACAATCAAGGGACCGGATGACGTGAGACGACGTCACACACTCTCCCGTTTCTTACCGGCCGTTTTCGCGGGCTTTAATAAAATCCAAACTTGTAAAATTAATTTAATTATGAAAACGAACTTTAAAAAAAAAATAAAATACTGGTATTTAAGTTTGCATGTCATCTACATCACATATTTTTTATAAGTCAGAATATTTTTTACTAAATTTCCCTATTGCCTTGTTTTTGCCTTGGCACTTTGAGATTTCTACCGGGCGTTTATATATATATATTATTATATAATGTCATTGGGAGCAGACCTTTAATATTACAGTATGGATTGAAAAGCTTGGAACGGTGGTTCAAATTCCACACAATGCGTTAACGGAGAAAGTTTAGCTGCAAACTGGGGAAGTTCTAAGGTTCCACTAAAGTCCCGGGATGTAACATTACGTTTTAGTGACCCTCCACTACAAAGTGCCGTGTACCGGAATGTAACGTTACGTTTAGAATTATTACGCTTTAAAGTTCGTATGCGTAACTTGAATGTTGCAACATATTATATATTGTGTTTTATATTAAAGAAACTTGTTAATTTAATGCTATATTAATTAGAGTAAAAACGTTTTAACTTTAAGATCTGATGAAGAGTAATTTGTTTTAAACCTGTGGCACTATTAAGTATTGCAAAATCGTGAATAAAAATTAGATCGCATAGAAAGATTCTAGATGATTTAATTAAATACTGCAATACTGCGAGTAGGGCACAAATATTTTCCAAACCCCTTTTTGGTTTTGGTTTTATTGTATAATGTGGAAAATGAATTTCTTTAGAAAACGGTCCTAATACATTTAAATATTTGTGGCTGAACTTCTAAAAATAAAAAGAAGGATTTTTCTTGAATGATAATAAAAATTAAACCAAATGATAAAATAGACATATCAAAGAAAATATAAATAAAATACTTAAGCAAGATTAAAAACACGCAAACATGTATTATATTATAATACCTGCCTTTTGGAAAGAAGTCAAAATCACAGAACTGTATAGAGTATAGAGCAATGAAGAGCTCCTAAGAAATACCGACTAATACAAAAGAAGAGTAAAATGTAGTAAAATTCAAAAAAGAACAATGTGGTATGTGAACCGTAATTTTCAATTCACGAAATCTTTTAAAAAAGCTCTCCCCTTTCAAATATCCAATGTTGTACGTGGATAGTTAAAAGGGATATAGAATGTTTTGACTGTATCGGTGCTGAATTCATTGAATATTTTAGGATACTTGTGAAATATAGTTGTGAATGATGAATACTTGGAGCAGGTGGATGAGTTGGGAAGTATGTTTACGAGAGATGGAAAGGCTGATAGGGATATTGAAAGAAGGGTGAATGCAGGTAACTCCATTAATGGTGGGCTGAATGTCGTTGGCGCCAACAAAAAGCTGTCCAAAGAAGGAAAGCTAGCAGTCCACAATGGAGTGCTGGTACCTACCCTGATGTATGGATGCGAAGCATGAAAATGGCAGAATAATTGAAGCAGACTGAATGCTGTAGAGATGAGATGTAAAACCATGTATGATCGTCTGAGAAATGTGGATATCCGCAAAGAATGCAAGGCTGATGTAAGCGTAATGAGTAAGATCAAAAAAGGGACCCTCAGATGGTTTGGACACGTAGAGCGAATGAACCAAGAAAGGAGTGTAAGGAGAATATATGACGTAAATATGAATGGAAGAAGTTGTGGATGTCCGAGAAAGACATGGCATGATCAAGTGAATTGAGTCGGGCCATGTCAGGAGTCGGAATAATAGAAGAGCATGTATGAGAAGATGTGTGAGTGTAAATGAAGCAAGGAGTGAATTCCAATACCGAGCTGTTTGTCCTCTCTGCCTACCCCTGCAGAGAAACGGCGTGATGGTTATTTAGTTAGTTAGTTAGGATAATTAAGATTTGTATGAAAATGGTAGTGTAACTGCTTCTTTCAAACCGAAAAATGTCTTATATTTTAAATTGCTTCTGGGTTGTAATACGAGGCCAAAGAAAGCTATGTTGTTAGACCTTGATTATGTAGGAAAATCAAAATTTTAAATTATCTAATCATCTGTAAAGATGAAAAGAAAGAAATACTCGATAACAATAAAAACACTCCTGAAATTCAAATTGCTATTTAAATATTTCTGATTGATCTCACGTTAATTTCCAAGAATAATTTCTTAAGTGGCTTATCATATATTCACCTCCGTTTCGCGTGGGCCGCGGGTCGTTCCGTCAGTGGGCGAAACGGGTGGATTAACAGGGGGGTAAGGGGTGGTTAAAGGGGAGAAATGAATGGGGGTAGGGGGGAACGAGGCTCGACGGGGGTAATGTTACGTTACAGGGGGGAAACAGCGAAAGAGTGGGGATGAGTATCGATTTTACAAACGTTAACGTGAGTAGGTACCAGCTCGGGGGTGAGAGAGTTGCTCTGAACTCGCTACTGCCATATTTATTTTTGAACGTTGCTACTTTTGTATATTGTATTCTTTATTTTGTAAGTACAAAATCCGCGCTTTGATGAGCGGACAAAAAATAAGCGCTAGGGATTAGCGCCATGTTTTTTGTTGCTATTATAGGAATCATGTTGGGGTTTTTATTGGCTTTGCTCTTTGCAGTTTTTTAGTATCTGTATGCAGTTACTATTGAATCTAATTATTTTTTTCTGATTGCTAGTGAGACAATGGCATGTCCAATTGAGGTACGTTGTGAGGCTGAAGGTAGTAGGAAGTTACTAGCTATTCAGAACTGGTCTCCAAATAATGCTAAATTCATTTTTAGCAATCATTTTGTGCAAACCAAATCAAATGTTTCTTATGTTTGGGAACGGTCTATGCACCATGTTAAGATAGGTGAATCGCTCCAGATATCAACAGAATCATTTAGGTTGCTTTTAAAAGTTAAGCTTTATTTCAATTGAATAAATGTATTTTACTTATACACAATATTTTTTAATGTAGATATTTTTCATATAGTGCAGGTTGTGGTTCGTGGATGCAGTCTGCACTGTGAAGATTGTCCTAATGATGGCCAACCAGAAATATAGTTGACTGTGGGTGGTGAAGTCTTGTTCTGACAGGATAAGGTACTCGACGTTTTGAATTACGTATTTCTATAATTTGGTTTCTTACGTTCCAGTTCCGGTTTAAGATGGCCCCTTTTAAAGCTAGGAAAATGTCATAACGTATGTCTATATTTGCAAGTTTTTTGTTGTAGCAGTTAAATGTCCTTTTCATAAAATCATTTTGATTGAAATTCGTGTTGCATCTATCAATGTAGAAAATGGTGTTTTGTCTGCTATATTGAAGCGGTGCGTGGAAATTTATTTTGTTTAACAACTCCGGACAGTCAATTTTTCAGTTAATAATTTTGTTTCATAAAATCGGATTTTCCCGAATTTTCTAGCTTTTGCTGCATACAATCGGATTTTTTCGAATGTAAATGATTTTCCCCATCCAAAAACATGATTTGTTTTTCTTAATTCCTGACTAGTATATCGATAGAGAGTAGAGATGTCAGAAGTTCCACTAAAGAACACCAAGGAGTCTGTCTACCTCGGGAGCAAAATAACATGGGACGGTCGGTCTAAGAGCGAGGTCGACAGCCGTATACACCAGGCTAGGCTTGCATTCAATAAAAGGTCGAAAATAATAGAATCGAATAATATAGACCTAAAACTGAGAATACTCCTTATCAAGACCTATATATGAAGTATCTTGATACACGACTGCGAAACATGGTGCCTATCCGAAAGAGATAAACGGAGACTAGAGGCTTTTGAGATGTGGTCCTATAGAAGACTATTAGGAATTTCCTGGAGAGACCACATTACAAATGAGGAGTTCTCATAGAATCGAAGGAGGAAGGTACCTGCTCAAGACCTTGTCCGAAAGGCGTGCAAGATGGATCGGGCATATAATACGACAAGAAGGCCTCTTGCATGCCATAATGGATGGTATGACCGAGGGGACAAACTCTAGGGGACGTCCACGCCTGGAGGACCTGCTGGTGGACATGCGCTGCTCATCATATGCAGACTTATCAGGACATCTAATGCTGCCCTTCTCCTCTCTCTTCAGTTTACATTTGGGACTACTGGTGCGGTATTCAAGTTTAAAAAGCTCAAAAGATCTTACTGTAAACCACTGCTTTAAAGCTTATTTTAAATATATATATATTAGTCGGCAAAAGACGCGAAAAAGTATTTTATAGCACCTTTTTTTGTCTCTTGGAACATTGCCAAATATGATGATCGCTGAGTTGAATTCGAAACGACTATATTAAGTTCGATAAATAATATCTTTCTGTCTTCGTTATGTATTTCTTCGGAACTAAATCTTAATAAATATATTTATTTTCCGAGTGAAAGACTCTTTCGTACGAAATTACGTATACCAACAAATTATTCTTACATGTTCCCGCCAAAAAATTGAAACCCTGTTAATTTGTTCGTAAGAACTTCAGTCCCGTTTTTAACCATTTTACGAATAAAATGATTGTATTTTAGAATAATATTTTCCCCTGTGAATGTATATATTTTATATACCATGTCAAGAGTCAAAATAATAGAAGAGTATATATGAGACGATGTATGAATCTAAATGATGCAAAGAGTGTAATGCCAAGACCGAATTTTTTGGCGGTTCGTCTTTTCTGCTTACCCCTGCGGAGAAATGGCGTGATGGTTAGTTGATTTAATTATTTTATATCAAGAGTCTAATCAAGTCTGAATAACTATAATAAGAGTGTGTATGAAACAATGTATGAATGTGAATGAAGCAATGGGAGTCGTGTAGCAATCTATCCTCTCTGCCTACCCCCGCAGTAAAACGACATGACGGTTAGTTAGATATTCTTTTAACCACTCGAGCGCTTTTTGCCACATTATGGCACTATTTCCGAAACCTCGGATTGCTTTGTTGCCAAAATGTGGCAAATTTTAATTTTTTTTATTATTAAAACGACTATATAATATATTGTATATTGTACATTCAAAATATAACAAAATAAATATTCTCTAAATCCTTTAAAATGTTTTAAGGTTAAAGATTTAATTATATTTTTTTTATAAATCCTACAAATATGTGATAATATAAAAAAGATAGGGGAATTCATTGGCTACATAGAACTATAATCAGTTTGTATGTCTCCATATTCAAATTCGGAGGTATGATTTTTTTAATATGGGCGGAAAATTTTCCTTTAGCAATCCGAGAAAAAATATTTTAATTGCTCTGTCGCTCCAGTGGTTAATGTTGACCTTACTCGTAAATATATTTTTCAACAGTCTGTTATTTACAACCGGATGTTATTCATTCTTAACGACAAGTTAACTCGATCAGAAACCTAAATGAAATTCATCAGTATCGTCGGGCCCGTTACCGACGTTAAACCGTTTAAAAACCATTCAAAACCGTTTACAACCGGTTAACCCGTAACGCAATAACCGGTAATAACGTTAATTGCTGTGAAAGAGTCGAATGCTAACTCAGTAACGGTTTACGGACCCTTATAAACGCGTTTACGATATAAAACATAAACAATTTGTTATGTAAAGACATGTTCATTCACGTGATAAAAAAATATTTAATTTGTTACGTTTATTGTTTTGTATTTGCGTACAAAACGCAGTAATGGATAAAAGGGAAATATGCCGTTAACCATTTGAATGCGCGCACAACGCGTGTCGCCAACATCGTTCACCCATTCTAGTGCAGATCTCATCTATGCACAGTAGCACCCCATCTCACTCACATTTTCTAAATTGAATTTCTAGGTTAACCCTTATCACAAACTAACTAACTAACCATCACGCCGTTTCTCCACAGGGGTAGGCAGAGAGGATGGACCGCCAAACAACTCGGTCTTGGCACACACTCTTTGCCACTTTCGCATTCATATATCGTCTCATACATACACGGAGAAAAAATTAATTCTAAAATACGATAATTTTATTCGTAAAATCGGTTAAAAACGGGACTGAAGTTCTTACGAATAAATTAACAGTGTTTCAATGCTTATTGGCGCGAAAATGTAGAAATAATTTGTTGGTATACATACGAAATTACGTAAACCAACACATATTATTAGATGTTCCCGCCAATAAACAATGAAACACCGTTTATTTTTTTCGTAAGAACTTCAGTCCCGTTTTTTACCGTTTTTACGAATAAAATGATCGTATTTTAGAATAACATTTTTCTCCGTGTACTCTTCTATTATTCTCGACATGGCTTGACTCAAGTAGATACCTATCTAATTCACTTGATCCTACCATTTCTTCCTCGGATGTCCCTGACGTCTTCTAATTCTCATTTCTTCGTTCATTCGCTCCACATGCCCAAACCATCTGAGGGTCCCTTTCTTAATATCTCCCCCTTTGACCTCCCACTCCAGCACCTAAATGTTTGGTATATATCTATCATTATTTTGTATCATAGGTTAGTTTTAATATTCTCCTGACGAAGGAAAGGTTTTTTCCGAAACCGGTAGAGTGTAATTAAAATTAAAGTGGTCTAAAACAAATTTATATATTTTATTGCATATAATCATACATCACCCCCTCTTTCTATTAAGATAAATATATGTAGTGTCAAACCAAAACCTGTTGAAGAAACTCTAAACTTCAAACGAGCAGATTTTGATTCTATAAATTGTCATATTTCTAATGTCGACTGGTCTTTTTTATCTGATGTGAATACTGACAAATCCTTAGGTAACTTATATTCAATATTATCTAGCACCATTAAATCTTATGTACCATTTTATATACTCCTAAAAAACATACACATCCAACTTACTTCTCATCAGAACTAAAAGCCTCACTACAACAACAAAAAAACTTCATAAAAAATTCAAAGAAACTCTTTAGTTAAATTAAAATCATTAAAAAATAAATCCGAGGACGTGTTTTGTGACGAAAATACCTCAGTTTTTCTATTTATTTAAGGTCTTATAAACTAAAATATTTCAGATTTTTTTTAAACACTTATTTTGTTTAGACCTTATTGAAAAATCATAAATACTTTTGATCAAAAAATACTCACAAAAAGTACTCGATATTTAATAATGTATCATCGTGCGTTTTGAGCATTTTTATTGCTTACTTGAATGTAGGTATATATTAAAGCAAGTTTGAATAAAATAAAAAGATAATAAATTTGTAAATTCAATTAAGTTCTTTAGATGTGACTGTACGGAACTAGACTATTGTATAATCCTGTTTTTAAATTATTTGGTAACAAATATGATAGTCTACTAAATACGCCAATTTTGGTGATTTTTTCATTTATTCCTTACACATATCAATAGACAGCCCATGATATTTTTGATTTACCTGGAAATGCAATTCGCTCTATTCTATTTTTAACGGTAAACGCGGAAATATATTTTTAAAAATTTAAAATATTAATTATATACTGAGATTATCTACTATCACTTCTTGCTCAATTAGATACAAGATTATTTTTAATTCTGTACAAATGTCAATCAGAAATTTCATTCATTATTTAATTTCCTAGAAATTTGCCAATAATAATAAATTGATCAAATGAGAACGATTCATCGCATTTCTCGAGGCCTTCAATATAAGTAGGGGTAAGGTTAGTTGCGAACAGAAAGAAGAAGAATGAGAAAGTAGTGGATTAGTTCAGTAGCTTTTCAAATATTTCAGATTAATTTTATTTATTTATTTATTAATACTCTTTTCAGAGGCTTTTGCAAGTTAATATCTATAAATGCCCATTTTCAATAGAAATTAGTTATAAATCGGTAGAAATGGGGGTAATAAATTATAATTTAATTTATTGAATATTTAAAATTACTGAACTTTTAAAATTACTGATTTTAAAATTACTATTTAAAATTACTGTTTTTTACATTTTTATATATAAATTCTTTGACAAATCTAATAGGCCTAAATTTTTAATGAGAGGGCTAGGTATAATGCCAGTAGCCGAAATAATAATTGGTAATATTTTTATAGTCTGAGAATGCCAATTTCTTTTAATCTCAATTTTTAAATCTGTATATTTTCTTATTTTTTCAGAAACAGATTTTTCAATGATATAAGTTATTTTTTTTATTATTTTGCCATGTAAAATTAAATCGGGTCTATTATGACTAATTTTTCTGTCTGTTAGTATAGTTTTATCATAGTATATTTTATAAAATTCATTTTCCAAAAATTAAATTGGTTCGTATTCATAATATCGTACTATATTATGGCAGTCAATCAAATTATGTTTAATTACCAAACTTTGGTGAATTATTTTTACAACCTGATTGTGCCTAAATGTATACTCGGACGGCGCTAATAATATATTATTATTAAGGGCAATGGAGGAATGTGGTATTAGAGGTCCTTTAAAAAAATTGATTAAAAATTATCTATTAAATAGAAAAATTAAAGTTAAAATTGACGGAATTTTTAGTGATGAAATGTTAACAGATACCGGAGTAGCAACAGGGTCGATATCGGGGCCTACATGTTATATAATGCAAGTTAACAGTCTACCAAACGTAATAAAACGTTGTAAATGCTACATGTTTGCAGACGATACTTGCATTATATGTGCTGACAAAGATCCACTAAAAATTCAGGAAATTTTACAAACAGACCTAAATAACATAATTAAATGGTCCCATGACAATGACATTATTATTAACGCAAAAAAAACCAAATATATGCTTATACACTCACCATATGCAAATTGTCAGGAAAAGGAATTGCATATAAAAAGTCATTCATATGATTGTTTGCACACAAAAAACCAATTCCAGCAGTGTAATTGCCCGAATATAGAAAAAGTGTACCAATATACATACCTTGGTCTTACAATAGATGTCAACTTTAACTGGTCAAATCATATTGAAAATGTATGTAATAGATTAAGATCCATATTAGGAAAATTTTACCACCTAAAAAATTTTGTTAATACAAATATATTATACTGTATATACAACGCATTAGCAGAATCAATTATAGGATACGGAATAAATAGTTACGGATTAACGTACAAAACATACTTAAATAAAATAGAACAATTACAAATCCGTTTCCTAAAATTGATATCAGGCAAAAAAAAAGTCCAGTTATGTGAAGGTGATTATAAAAAAATGTTCTCCTTGTGTAATGTCCTCTCTATACACAGTAAGGTAAATTACCAATTAACGCTAGATGAATTCTGGAGTACAGAATTCAAAAAACCTGTAAACCACAATTACCCTACTAGGCATAGAGAAGCACAAATGTTTATTATCAATAAATCTCAAAATGTATACGGAGATAGAACAAAAAGGCATAAAATTCCGGAAATATTTAACGCATTACCTGAAAATATCAAAAATGAGACATCTTATTCAAAAATCAAAACAAAAGTAAAATCTTTCTACCTCCGAAGAATATGAAATCAAATAATATAGTTCCTTTCTATTTTTTTCTCACCGTATGTTTGTAGGTACTGTGTAAAATATAAAATATTTTTACTACAACGCAATTCATAAACATTATAAAAATTAGTTTGTCGTAATAATTAGTATTTTAATATTAAGTATTATTATATTTAGTATTTACTATGTAAAACTGAAAAGTATACTGTATTAAATATTTAGAAAAAAATGAGAGATTTCTTACAATCAAACTGATTGATCAGTTTCGTAAGATTTGTAAAATAAAATATTGTAAAATTAAAACTGAATAAACATATTAAAAAAAAAAAAAAAAAAAAGAACATCCCGATATAATATGTTCTATAGTTTCCAGAAAAGCCATACATTTTCTACATAAATCATCAATTTGATTTGTATCTTTGATTATATGCTTACTATAATTTTTAGTATTAATGACTCTATCTTGAATTGCAAGCATAAATCCTTCTATTTCTGCGCTCAACTCTCCAATACTCAACCATTGGTTTGACGAAAGTTTGTCAACATACGTTTAGTTGAGATAATTGAAGTGTTTTGCGTGAATAATTTTATTTGACCAGGAATCTAATAATTCCTGGTTGGTATTTATACAATACAATACTCAACCATTGGTTTGACGAAAGTTTGTCAACATACGTTTAGTTGAGATAATTGAAGTGTTTTGCGTGAATAATTTTATTTGACCAGGAATCTAATAATTCCTGATTGGTATTTATAAAAATGTTGGCATTCTCGTCGTATAAATTTAAAGGTGTAATTTTTTGATCTGCCTTGCAAATTATTTTGTGTATTTCTGAGCTATTAGTTTAACATTTCTACCTGATTGTGTTTAAAAGAAGTTATTTCGACTATACCTCTACCTCCTAAATTTCTAGGTAAATTAATTCGTTCTATAGCTGAATTTGGATGATGTCAATTAAACTTTGTTAACGTAGTTCTAATTAATCGTTCTAAGCTCTCTGAATCTGTATTAGACCATTTAATTATACCAAATGAGTACGTTAATAGAGGTATTGCCCAACTATTTATTGCCTTTACTAAATTTTTAGCAGATAGATTGCATTTTAAAATTTTTCTTATCCTAGTTTGAAATTTAATCCTAATATTATTTTTAATACTAGTATGATCTAATCTATTCGATTGCGGGTATCCTAAGTATTTATATATCCTAAGTATTTATTAGATTATTATTATTTGTGATTGGTGAAAATATCCGTTTTCGTCATCTAAAATTAATGTTTGATTGAATAACTTAATATTATATTCTATTATGCGACCTCCGCGTTTTCATAGTCCCGTAGATTTAGCGGAAGAGGTACGGGGAAGGCGTGGGGGTTAGGAGAAACTCAGATGGTTTTAATTAAAAAAGTTATGACGCGAAATACTTAGGTAAGCGGCTTAGCGACGGTGTAAGAGTTAAGAATTACGGCTGGCGCGTTACAATGTTACGTACACAGACACTTTATGCCATTCTTACGAAAGTGTACAATTTACCTAACCTAACCTAAACAGTAGCGTGCAGTACTATATGACCAAATGTAGGCTGTGTGTATTTTTCAAGTTCAGATATTAATTGACAGTATTTATTATATTAAGTGATTTGATTAAATAAGGTTTACCGAAACTCGAATCAAATATCTGAAACAGAAAAAATCAGAAAAAGATACGGGCACATCTGGGACCATGATAGTGAAAAGCAGACTTAATTTAGTCATCCCTGATGCGTATGTGTCGTTAAATTCTTTAACAGGCTTATCACTACAGACTATGTTTTCATTTGCTTTTTACTTGTTTTTATATGTCAAATGGATAAGGTTAAATTATTGCTTTTACTATTCTATACTTACGCCCTGGATTTAACGTGCCACGACAACCGTTCAAACCAAAGACCAAGTGTCCTTCTTTGGTCGATGGTTCAAACGATCTATATTACAATTATTTCGTAAACTCTCTAATTCAAAGGCATCATACACTATGTGTCGTATGATACCATGTTATTGCTGTCACTATCTATTATGTACATATACTTTACATGTCTTTATAACTAATTTACGTTTGTTAACCTTAGGAATACGCAAATTCTTATTTTTGTACAGCAGATTCATACCTACAAATATTTATTGTATGCATTTACTAGTTACTTGCTGTTATAATATGTCAAATGGATAGGTTATATGTATTACTACTGTTACTATTGTGAACTTACAATCTTCAGAATATTTTTTTTAAGAACTATGTATTTAAAAGCCCAATGGGCGTATAAATAAATAAATAAATCACGGACTACCGTATTACGGATGCCTTTTTTTATAAGTTTAGGTTTGGGAATCTTAAACAGATTGTAACAGCAATGACATCATGTACCCGAAAATTTTACCTGCCTTTTCAGCATATTTAAGGTAAAAACTGTAGATGTCATTTTGCTGTCCGATGATATATTTTTTCATTTTCCATCTCGTCGCCACTGAGTAGTTGGTAAAGCCTGGCGGTGACGTGATACGCACTCCCTCTTGTTCCAGCAGCACTGTATATACGACTTGCGACATTGTGACTTGCAGCAGTGCGATCGGTGTCAACGTGTGAATGAAAAATATTTTATTGTTTTTAATTGACAAAAATATATCAACGGACAGAAAAATTATATCTGAATTTTAACTGCAAACCATGCCCAGGAATCGCTGTTAAAATCTTCCGGTGCGTACTGTTACCCTCGGTATAAAAGTATATTATAGTAGTGGATAGGAAGAGATGAGAAAGGGGTATCGGAAGAATATGTGACGCGGAAGAGGATGAAAGAAGAAGTCGGAATGATCTAGAAAATATGAACTTCCCCAGGTCCCGTGCTTCATTTTGTCTGATAATTTTTGAATAGACATCTTAAAATATTGAAAATTAATTCCATAGCATTATTTGTTCGATTTTAACATAATGACATTTCGAAATATAATTTATGACATTAAAATATTGTTGCGTGCCTACAATTGTACCCAAGTTGATTGTTTTGATTAAAATTATAATAATATCACTTATTCTGTCACCGTTTGTTGCGTGCCCAATTCTCCTCCTATGTATTATTCTTAAATTAAATTATTTTCAAATTCCAAAACATTTCAACCCCTCTGTTTCCTTACCATTTATATTCACAAAATTTCTTGCGAAAATTTATTTAATTTGTTTAATAAAAATGTGTCACGTTTAAATTTTGGTAAAAATCTTTTGTAAAAAAAAAAACATCCCAACCAAATAAGTCTAATAGCGCCTTGGGGGCTAAGGCTGTGTGAGGACGGCGTTGTCTTATAACATCAGCTTACCCGTCCTTTTTTTAATACTTGAGTTTTTTACGGTCTCACAGTATCACGGTGCAATGATGGTCTCCTCCTGAGGCTGAAATTCGACCAATGATACCTTTTTGGTCCCAAAACACCGTGGCCATGATTTTTTTTTGAACATATTTTTCTTGTGCTGAACGTGGCTCGCACTCAGCGGGATTTCTTACCGACATCTTTTACGCACCAGGACACTACAACGTGAGTTTACGTACTACGGTATTCCTGTGATGCTCGCTTTGGTCAGGAGATCCCTCTCTACCACTCAGTGTTGCCAACTCTTAAAAAACAAAAAATCACAGCCCGTTATTGTCACAGTACACTTACTTTATGAACATGCTAAGTATTATAATACATTAGATACAACCGATTTGTCTAGGATTACCTAAATCAAAGCAAATATCCAAAAAACCGCTCTAAAACAATTCAATAATTTTATTTTTTTAAAGAAATACACTGTGTAGAAATACTCTGATTTGGGAGGCGGGAATGGGTACCGCCGCCCGGGAACCATTTATTGGATAACCAGCACCTCTGCCGTAGGTCACTCCAAGTGGTTCGGTTCGGTTGGGTGACTTAGCAGGGGTGCCCGGGTTCATGGGGTGAGATGATTTGGACACACTCAGCCCCAGATTCTCACCCAACCCTCATAACTTTTTCCTTCCCAGAACATCCTCTCCTATATAACCCCATACAGCATCCCCAGCTAGACCTAATGTAAAAAATATATATTTTGAGATAAATGTCAACATGCTATTATCAGGATTTCCTTAGTAAAGCTGTACTAATTAATAAACGTACCAACAGGTGGCATTGATTGCCATATTTGCTGATATTGCCGAAAGGCACGGCCTTTATCGACACTAGCACAAACGAGTCGCCCCTTGCGCATATATCATACACATGTACTTTTAGTGTGGATTATAATCAATATTTGAATATGACTACCTCAATTTGCTTAGTTTCTGCATTTGACACTTTAAATTGGTGCGGTCGGTGGTATTATTTTGGTAAATATTGGATTCTCCCAATCTTACTATCTACTATACATATATATATAATATTATAAACACGAAAGTTTGTATGGATTTATGTATGTTTGTTACTCTTTCACGCAAAATTTACTGAATGGATTTTAATGAAACTTTACAATAATATAGCTCATACATCAGAATAACATATAGGCTATAATTTATAAAGCTAGCTATTTATTTTCAATAAATTGAAAATAATAAGTATTGTTTAATAGAAAATGTCAAAATTTAAGAATGACATTTTGCAAAACAATGATTGTTAAATCGATATTCTATTTTAGAAGATATTTAAATTATTGAATTTATTTGAAGTACTCGCCTAATACTTTGAATCCAAACAAGAATTATACAGATTTTAAATAAATAGGTTAAGAATTTTGATATAAACGCAGATGGGACCTAGGAAAAGAAAATAGATTACTCGAAGTACTAATCCTACGCAGCCGAAGTCGCGAGCAGAAACTAGTAATTTCATAAATTTGAATACTATTATAAGTAACACGCTTAGGAATATCTGCAGACGGCTAATGAACTCTTTTTACTTATTTTAGTATATATTTTTTGTTTTTCCTTTATTCACAAAATTTACACTAGTGACGCCACCGTCTGCAAAGTAAAGAATGACGATCTGTACTTATTTTTATCCTCCGCGAACTTTAAGATTTATGTAGACACAAAACAATATTTTTCAAACAAAACATTCATGAAATTGCTATAAAGTTTAAAAAAAACGAGAATGAATCTATCTACATATTAAGTTTCTTACAACAAACTCTCCGGCGACATTTTACTTTTAAGCACTCGCCTATAAAGACAGAAGTGTTTCTCGTAAAGTTGACTTTTACTATTTCTCCCTTGGAGGAATATTTCCTTTCATAAACTTCTCCGTACATTGAAAAGCCACGGTCTTTAATAAGCGGACGGAATGAAGAATGTAATTAATATAACCAATACAGTTGGCTCTTTAGATGTGGGGAGGGGAATGAGAAGGAAGGGAGGACGGTTGGGATAGTATGGATATTTAGATCTAGTCATTGAACACAGTCCTTTAAAGCAATTTATTGACTGTAAATGTGGGTCTCTTACAAAGATGGTATTGAGAATCTTGAACTCTGGGACTTGTTACAAATTTTAAAACACCACAGTGTTACTATGTAACCAAAAAATACTATCATTCCGGTGTTTCTAGAATGTTTCAGAGCATTTGAAACAATATCTATTAAACAAATTCTATGCTAGATGAAGAGGATGGATTTTAACAGTTTCAGAATGGCTTAAATTAGAAAGAGCAAGTAATAAAAATCATATTATTTTAAAAACCCTAGGGGTTCCTCAAGGATCTGAATTAGGTTCGGTATTGTTTATGCTCTATTAAAAATATGTATGTATACGATAAATACCCACTCAATATAAATATGTTAATTTAACATGAAGTAAACATTGTTATTATTACAAAGTTATGACAAGCAAAATACATTTTAAACATTTTTACATTGTACAGAGTTTTAAATTACAAGCAATAAACTACCACGTTTTTATTAGATGAGAGAGCCAAATCCCCATAGGATATTTTTAATTCCCCTATGTGACAATGAATGTGACGAGGAGTGACGCATTGCAATATTAACTCAATGTTGAAGCTCGTTTTGACGGCAATTTTCCGCTGGTGGAGTTCAACGGTGGATATAATACTTGATTTTTGCCAACAACTAAGCACTTCCAATTCAAACTACATCAGCTGTAAAATAATGCATTTTGTAAATTGAACAACCAATTTTTATCGTGATTTATTTTTATCGTAATACACCTTTAATACCCCAATAATAACTTATGATAATACTTTTGCCGTGATCATCTCAAATCATATATAAAAAAAAAGTTTATGTAATTTTTGCCTACCGATTTCGTTTATTCCTAAGCTTCCTCAGGTTGTTAATTATGCCAATTATCCTTCAACTGGTTCGATTAAGTTCATGATATAATTTTCATCTAGATCCATATATTTGCTTGTACTTATTGCTTGAGAGTTTGAGATTGGAGTTTTAAGGGTTTTCTGGTTCTATATTCTTAGCTTCAATCCATTTCACACATTCTCATCTGCTATACAGACTATTGACGTGATTTAAGTTTTAGTTTTCTTGATCGTGTTATGTCTTCCCAAAACTGTGCGTCCCTGTCGTCTTTTTCATCCAAATATGCCTCTTCTCGGATTCCCTCATTCGTAATGCTCTCGTAGTCTAGATGGTTTTAACACGTATACGCATCAAGGATTTCATTTCTACTGCATTCAATCTATAGTCCTTCCGCTTTTAGTTGTACGCATCACTGCCATATACCAGGATTGGTATTAGTGCTCCATTGTGAACATGTTTTTTTTTAATATTTGATGTAAAATATTGTTCGAACGACAAGTTCAATAAATTTCCAAAAATAAGCCAAATGATTAAGTGGTAAGGAAGATTCGATTTAAAGATATAAACATTGATGCTGGTCGTAAATATCGGATTCGAGGTCTAAGAGGGTTAAAAAAAATTACGTTTCGGAAAAGGGAACCATTTTACTTTATTTATAACATTACTGTATGTAGAAAGACAAATGCATAAAATATCTCCAGGATAAAATAGGACTAATAAAATAGGACGATAAAATAGGAAGATAAAATAGCTCGACCAAAATATCCAAGTCAAATTATGACATTCTGATTTCTCGTACATTTTGTGTTGAAGAAAAATGGCCGGGGAGTGGCTGTTCATAACTCATCATTAAACCTAGCAAAATCCATTTGAAGCTAAGTTTCGATCCAGAACGTAATCTCTCTCCCGAGATTCGAACCCGCAATTATTGAGCTATGGAAATTGGCAGTTCAAGGTCTGATAATCCCTCATTTTTGCAATTATCCTTCAATAATTAAGAAAGTTATTATAAACTTTTTAAAAAAGCTTCCGAAGAGGATTTGTAAAAATCGCCCCTCATTTTAATATTAAATACTTATGCTTATCGTAAAGTTGACTGCAATGCGAAACGATAGTCAAGAGGATTTTTTTTTCTTTGTCAGCGTTTATTTTTTCTGCAAAAAACGGGCCAGACAAACGAGGCTTGTACAGGACTGTATTTACCAATCAACCCAACAAGTTTAGGTAATCGGGCTCACGATCTGAAAGGCATATTTTTATATGGGAAAAATCTTTATACCTACAAACACACTCACACATACCAACAGATGTGTATACTACGCACATCACCCTATAATTACTAAATATACATACCATAAATAAGACATTACGATGAAAAATTACTTAAAATCTTTAAATTGTTTCATCACTGAAACCAATGTACCGTTGATTCTATAATATAAAATAAAAAACTTAATTAAAAAAACCTCAAATTTTTTAATTTTTTTTTATTAATAATTTAAAAAAGATACATAAATTACAAATACATTTTATACACTAATTCATTATATAATATATATGTTTGATGTACCCCCATAAAAAAGCAGGGCTTGTGTGTATGGGGGGGGGGTATATATATATAATTCCTATATATAAATAATTGTAATATATGATCGTTGAATACAATATTGATGACTCTTAAACGAAAAATGTGAAACAGAAAAATCGTAAAAAATTTGGACGCATCTAGGAATTGAAACCAGACCTCTTAAATAAAGATTTAATATCTTAAACAGTAATAGTACAAATATAATTTATTTATCATAGAGCGATTGTTACACTGAAAAATTGTAAGGTTAATTAATTTATGTTAAATGCCTGCATAATTTATTTACAATTCCGATATATTTTTACGTATTTCTGGTAGTTTGGAAATTGTCACATAAATGGAATCTCTCGATTTATTTGAGAACATTTTCGCGACGTGATGAGGATTAGTACTGAATATCGAACTATGTATGTATAGAATATAATTGTTCCACAGCATTGTAAATTTAGTAATACAATTTAATGTATATTACAAGACTACCTCACTAAATACGAGAAAGATAGTATAAAATTAAAAATTCTCAGTGGATTTGGACGGAATTTTTAATATGCATTAATGTATTCACCGTAATTATCGATGGTATACACCACCATTAATAATTTAAAATAGTAGTGAACTGCAGTTAAAGTCGTTGGCAAATAGAACAAAAATCTCTCGACAAATGCCTAAGTTGCATTTAAAAGTACATCGTAGTTTTTTTTAATTCCTGTAACCAGTTAAATAACCGAACACAACATTTTATTAATTTTTTTTATTGAGGGAATTTCAAATTCGAGTATGTAATTACCATTTCGTCTATTGAAAAATAACATACATATTTTTAGAGACTTAAAAACAAGTCACTAGGAACTTAAAAAACAAATCACTATAATTAAAAACAAGTGTTCAAAAGAAATATGTTATAAATCGGTAGAAATTCGGAATGCGTAGGCTCAAAAGAGATGAAAATATCATTGAAGAAGAAGATAACAATAATACTCCTTTTTTTTAAATATGAAAATAAACAAGACACAGAAAAATAATAAAATATAATGGCTGCAACTGGGACTCGAACCCAGAACCTCACGTCTAACCGGGACATACGCATTAACCAATTTTGCTATTGCACCCTATTATGAGACTGTCGTATTTGTCAAATTCATATTTCTAATTTCAGAATTAACAATATTATCTTCGACTAATGTTTTTTTTCCATTTTATTGTCAGCTACCTTTATTATTGGAAACGAGTATTCAAAGAATGTATTTGTTACCTAGATAGTGTATATATTTTATAATTTTTCTGTGTCTTGTTTATTTTCATATTTAAAAAAAGGATTGTTATTGTTATCTTCTTCTTCAATGATATATTACATTGATGGGAATAATCTTCAAAAGTTAAAAAAGAGAGTTTTTCTTATAAAAAAAAAAATTGAGATGGAAATAGACTAATTACATTGTTTCTTTGTAGACCTTCTTAAAGTCTGCCAATTGTATTGTATTTATTATCCGTATTATTCTCTTTAATTTATTGCCAACCCGAAGTCATGTTTAGATGTAAACATTGCATCTTGATTACCAAAGGCCAAAATTGATGTTTTTTCGATAACTTTCATTCAGAATTCTTACCAAGATAATTTCTTTATAATTTTTATAGCATTTATACTGAGTCTAATCAAAAATGAATCCGGCCCTGGTAACACCCGATGTAAATATCCCCCATAAAAAGTTTTGTGCTGATATTTACCGTGGTGACCTTTTTTCGGCAAAGGCTCTGAAGGGGCATTTGATTTGAAGTTTTTTAGAAGGCAAAAGCACACATTATGATGTACTCCCTCGAGTGCCTTTTCCACCTTACGATATTGTTGATATAGGCTTGAAATTCAGGGATTAATATATTAAGTTAATATCACATATTTTGTTATTAATAACATTTACTTCAATGGCTTTTTAAAGCTGGATACTAAACTTATGTGGAGTAAATTCAACTGAACTGCCTTAAAGAAACACAAGTATACCCATGAACAGGATTTTTTTGTTATCATACATTTATGC
Source organism: Limnephilus auricula (assembly GCA_951813805.1). Classification (NCBI taxonomy): domain Eukaryota; kingdom Metazoa; phylum Arthropoda; class Insecta; order Trichoptera; family Limnephilidae; genus Limnephilus; species Limnephilus auricula. The sequence goes on from OX638406.1 coordinate 17,670,918, forward strand.
ATACTATTATTATATTATGTTCATATTATTTATATGTATATTTGTATATGGTGTGTAACGCATAGTTTATTTAAAAAGAAAACATTAATTGTAACTTAAAACCTTGTATGTAACAAAAAAATCATTATTTCAAAAATAAATAAATAAAATTAAAATTATTATAAACAATAATTATCAGCCTAAAACACTCATCCACATTGAAACGATCTTCCGAGAAAAGATACATGCCGCTGACGGGACTCGAACCAGTGCCCTTCTGATGTCCGGTCAGGTGCTCTTAGTCCACTGAGTTACGGCAGGTTATCTCTTACCCGCCAAATGATTAAATATATACTAGTGTCTCATTCAACAACTACCGCTTATTACATTTTTTTTCCATCTGCAAACAACCAACTTTATTTTTATATGAGAAAGGCATTGTAGGTGCTAAATCTCCCACTAGGTGGCGTCGAGACATATTATGTGTACATTTTTTGGTGAAGTACTTTAACTCGTCAAATATTAATTATTTTCAATTGATACACTAATGTTAAAGACAAGACAAGATAATTAATAACAATTATAAGATAACAATTACAATAAGGTAACTATTATAATAAGCAATAATAATTGTTACCCTTTGTGCTACGCATAAAATCTTGTCTTTAACATTAGTTACCAATTAAGAATAAATAAAATAAAATAAATAATTTTTACGTTTACATAATCGTTACATAACTTTTATTAATTATAATATTTTTTAATTAGAATAACTCCCATTGATAATTACTTTTGAAGGTTATTCCCTTAAAAGTAATATATCACTGAAGAAGAAGATAATACTAAAAATTCTAAACGAAAAAATGAATAGATCGAAACACAGATAAATCAAATGGTAACGGTGGACTGGGACTAAATATTTTGACAGGCGAAATGATTACTTTCGATTAATCCTTACTACGAATATGTAAGTTTACATTATACATACTAAAAGTAAGTTTTGCATAAATTGATGCTTTTTCCATCTTTTCGCTTTAGTAGAATTAAAATAAAATTGTTAGTTACTAAATAAAAAATATAAGTGCTACTAAAAGATATATTTTTTTCAATAGAAATGTATAAACGCAGATATCAAACAACTTTAAAAAAAAAAATTCCCCTTGTTTCCCTTGATTAAATTTTGTAATTTTTTATAAAATTATTCACAAAATAATTAAAAACCATTTTCAGGTAAAATCAAGCGTTTCTAGACTCCGATTGCCAAGCATTTTTTTAGCATATTATCTGTATTCATGGTGATGTAAAGCACACCAAGAATAAACAGGTACACACTTTTGGCTAATATATTCGTCTTTTAATAACTCAGGTATCGGGCATACGTCATTCCTATGTCTACCTACGTTAAATTATCGTGAAAACAAGCTTATGTGTCCAAGCGGTTAATTGAATTCCAAAAAGTATAAAAAATGAAGAAATGTTTGTTTTGTTACAGAAACAAGCCATGTTGGTCCGGCAGCTGGAAGAGGAGCTCCGCCTGCGCATGCGCGCGCCCTCCCTGGAGATGCAACAGCAGTTGGAAGTGCTGTTCTCCGAGAACGAACACCTCACCAGGGAGATCGCCATTCTCAGGGATACCATTAAGGTAGGATACCAATTTCCTCCTCAAGATTTAATAAATATTTGTCTCCTTCTGAAAAGTTCCAGAAGCAAATTAGACAGAAAATAATTGACAAAATTCGTGCTTTCATAAAAAATTTGCTCGTACAATTATTGGCAAAAGAAATGAAGTTCTGCAGAGTTAGCCCAAAAATACGTGGTGTCACCCCCTCTGTGGGTTAAACGTGAACCCCAGTTTTTTTCATGTTTCTTCTCTAAAAAACCTGTCTTAGGTACCTAACAGGAATTGTTACTATCCCTATTTTACCTGTTCTATATTGGAAGAGCAACCTTTTGCCCATAGGCTGCAGTCCTGATTCTGAAATCAAACGTAGGTTTCGAAGTCCCGAGATTCGACGTTTTTCCCTTTTCAGGTGTTCCATTGATCATCCCCTGGATTATCAATTGTCTAGTTTTTTTTATATATCCCTTACCATGTCATTAAGATATACTTGCTATATTATACTAAACGATATACTTAAAACACGGTCTTCAAGAGAGAAATTATATCATTTCTTCTTTCGGCTACTGTGCAACAAACCTTTTAATTTTTACCTCCCTGACTTAACAAAAATGGAAAAGACAGTTTAATACCATTAGTGCCTTCACAGATATGTAACATATGTAAATTTGTGCTCGAAACGTTTCGGAGAGACCAAAACCGTCGGTTTGGATATCTCAAAAGCTTTGGTAGTGTACATCGATTTCAAAGCTATTATTATTATAAAAGTTAGCCAATCTACAGAACCCATCCAATTATCTTTATTGGATGTCGGATTTTCAAAATATTAACCCATATGCAATACGCATTGGTGGGTGACTATTTCATCCCAGTGCCAAAATAATGCAGGCATGCCTCAAGGATCTACCTACGCTGTTGCACGTTAACGGATTAATTGAATTAACATTGCTACATGGATGAAAGTATCGTTCACTATAGTTTTATGTTTGATGGGCCTGGCCATTGACAAAGCCCTTTCTTTTTCCCGTATCTGTTTCAAAACGTGCTACGTACGGCTGGATGGCTATTTAGTACCCCTAGATTTTCAGAGTGCGAATAAAGTATTTCTTGTGAGGAATCGCTGCTTTGCACAATCTTCTCAGATGGTATCTCATTTCTTACTTACCATTAATTTAAAAAAAATGTTTATCTTACCTGATGTATTTTCCTTATAACTCCTTGTATTCCGTGATTTTTTGCTACTCCAGCTTCCACCTACGTTACGTAGATAAAGGATCTATTTGTTTCATAATGTGACCAAGTAATTTCAAATTATTCCTTAATTTGGCGGCTAACATAACAATCATATTTATAAGACCATTATTTAAATGGGTTTTTTTAATTGAAACGAAAATTATTTTACTTTGATAATTTTGTTAATTACATAACAATAGACAGAAGAAAATCTCTGACTGAAAATCTCTTTAATATAAGCACGAAGAAGAAAAATTATTAAAATTATAATTTTCTTTTATGTTCACTTTTAACCTTTATCTCTGACTTCTGGGGAAAAACTAACTGGGAGCTTCGTTAAAAGGGAATTCCGAAAATAAACTTCAAAGGTCTTAAAATCTATGGGCGTACTCAGGTAAAATTGTTTATCTTGGCTTCAAATGAGTGGCTTTGATGAAAAAATTATGAAGAAGAACTTTTATATGGGATGCTTGCCAAGCTTTGCAAATTTTTTGATAATGTATTTTCATTAGCCCTCTCTGCCCAGAGCTAGTGTGACTATGTTACCCTTGATTGGGGCATGTAGTGAAACATGGAATTGAAAAGGAGTTTAATAAGTATCTGCTATTCAAATCTAGTTATTACGCAAGGTAAAAGTTTAATAAAGATGCGTAATATTAATAAACATTTTATAACGAAATTGTCTCTGGAACGGTTGATTATGATAAAATGGTTATTTTATGTGAATCTTACCAATAAATTACAAAAAATATGAATACAGGGTGCAACGAACGTACCCGTAGGGTTTTAACCAGCGATTCCTGAGCATATTAGGAGTACAAAAAATATGTCATTTTGCAGCCCGGTGATAGTTTTTTGCTATTATAAACGAAAAAAACTTTTCAATCAGACGTCGCCACAGATTACACTGCTACACGTTGCGACGGGATCACATGATACGCGCCCCGTTTCGTGTGTTACCGTTCTGCTGGAACGAAACGAAGTATTTATCACGTGACACAGGATTTTCCCTGACATGTCCGGAATTTTAGCTGTCTGTCAGGGAAACAGGAAAAATTGGAAAAAATTGGAAATTGTCAAGGAATATTGAAAAAATTACAAAAAATCAAAAGAATTTTTCGCGCAACGCAATTGATTTCCTGGCAGAATCGAATAAAATGACAAAAAACATTATTATATGTATAGGCGAAATTACCTGAAATGGTGTATGTATTAGTTAAGTTTGCGGGAATTATTTTGCTAAGACAGGGATTTTGCCAGGAAAACTCATTTTAGGATATGGTAACCCGACACGTGACCCGCTAGTCTATACCCGACTACTAAGCTGCGACGTGTGATGGAAAAATATTTTTACTGAAAAAAAAATATCACCGGACAGCAAAATGACGACCTGCATTTTTTACTCCAAATATGCTAAGGAATCGCTGGTTAAAATCCTTTGAGTCAGTTTTGTTACGAACTGTATGTATATGAGAGCAAAAAATTCTCTTACATAGTTCTCCGACATCGTAAAAATTTTCCAAATAGCTTTTTCTATTTGGAATTTCTAGGGTAGCTCAAGTATGCTCCGCTCCCAACACAGCTACGTCAAGATGTATGTGCTTTTGAACCATCCGTTTAAGTTCTTTGTTAGTTCCATACATTTTTAATAATTATTGTTCAAGATGATAATAAGGAAAATAATACTCAAAATTTCGGTAAGATCTATTAGAATTAATATAAAACGCAGTTTGACAAAAAAAAAAACTCATAGAATAATTACTCACAAAAGAGAAAGGATGGACAGATAATGTAAGTATTTACGCACCAGACTTTTAGGTCCGGGTTTAGTTTTTGACATTTGAAAAACTAAACCCTTTCACACACTTTTCCATATTAATGATCATCTAGTAAATCCACGCTATGCAAGTGCATTATATAAGTATAATTAATACAAAACAATATAAGAACAACATGTTAACCTACCAGACTATTAAATGGGAAAATAATTCACCGACTCCAGATATTTTCATATCAGAGGGTTCGGCACGGTCGAATTCCTAATTTGACCGATAAATCCTACTGATCCCTCAATATAAATATTTAACTATTAATATTATTAGTAGAATGAATAAAGAATAATAAATGGTAAATATAAAATTATTAATACTAATAAATCTAAACGAAACAGAACAAGATAGCGAAAATTAAAAGGTAACAATCGCAAGCGGGGTCGAACCCAGGTTCTCTGTCTTACGAGGACTTTTTTTTACTTTAACTTCACACAGTAGGCCCAGAGGAAAAAAAATCCTCAAGACCTATGTCATCATTGGGCATGCTGTGTAGAGGTTATTTTATGGGAAAATAAGGAGGGAAAGCTCTGGGAAGGAAAAAGCGGTATGCGGGGTGGGTAGGTAAATTTGTCCAGGAGTGACTGACGTATGAATCCATCCTTCCCATGTGCCGCCAAGCTTAGATAAACCGCACCCCTGATAAGTCACGAAACGTATCAAACCAACTGGGATGACCAACGGCAGAGGGGTTGGTTTTCCAATAGATAGTTTCCGGGGCGGCGGTACCCAAAATTAACTATAATTTATATAATTTTTTTCTTCAAACAAATAAAACAAACTCTTGATGAAAGGAAAGGGGCCTTTTTGGCCCGGAGCTCTGTATGCCATTATATCAACATCAACTACCGGGACAATGCATCTAACTACTCGGCCATTGTGGACTTTTTTTACCTATTTTTTAAAGTAAAACTCGGCCATTGTGGACTTTTTTTTACCTATTTTTTAAAGTAAAAATAACAATACAAAACAACAAACTAAAAATAACAATACAAAACAAATCATAATACAATAATAAGGCTAGAAGATCAATTCAATACGATAACTGAAAACAAAGTCAGTCCTTATTATGAAGCAATCAAAGTAAACCGTTTAATCTTCCTTTTTTATGATGACCAAGATTGACAATTACGGCTCTTTTTAGCTTCCCGATTTAGGCTCCTTTGAATCTTGTAATTTAGGCTTCATTCAGACAGAGACACTTAATTTTTAATCAGACTTCTGAAGGAAGACATCAAGGGTGGATCACCGAAATTTTTTAAAGAAAATTGGACGCTCTTTTCTGTAACTCTTGCGAAATGCCGCTATGACACAAAGAGATAAAAGTTTTAAAGGTAGATATTATACAAGGTACTCGTAGGTACATATTGTAGAACATGCCTTTGGTGAGAGATTTAAAATTACGTGATAGACAATTTTACCGGTTGAAACTTTTTAGGTGCTTTTATTTGGATAAATATATATAAAGATTTTTTATGTATATGTTTGTTTCACTCCTGTTGGAGGTTAGAAAACATCACCATCTCTATCAGAGTGGAAGATCCTGTTGTGGAAAAGAAATTAATATATCATGTTGCTTGGAAGGTCTCAGTATCGGTTTGGTGAAAGATCACCATTCAGAATCGTGACGTTACTTGAAATGACTTTAGCTGTGTTTAGTGACCAGATGTAGGTACTTCCTCATCTCCTTTACCTCCCCACTACCTTCAGCTACACAACAATCCTCATTTGGGAGAGCCATAGTCTCACTTGCTCTGTACGCTTGGAAGTCTTGTGTGGAACTCACATAAAAATAAGGTACCAAGATATTCATAGCAAGGAATTAAATATGCAAATTGCCATTCACGGCTTAGTTGCGATTCTGAAGTTGGATTTTTATAAAATGTGTTGTAGCTCCAACAAAGACGTTATTAATTATTTATTTGAAACACAAACAGGATATTTATAGAACATTCTTGTTGGTAATATAAAACAAAATTAAATACAAATATAAATATCCCTAGACTAATGTGTCTGTAGTAATCATATTTGATGTACACAGAAACAAACACATAAAAAAAACAATGTCTGTATTTTTATACTTAACTAAAAAAAACTTAATAATAAAAATAATAATAAAAAAATCTAACAAATAGAAAATGTTTATGAAAAAATAATAAATCAACAAAAAATCTTTTATTTTTATTTTTTTAGGTGCATAAATTGTGGAGATACTTCTTGAAAGAAGTGATATTATTTACAAAAATATCTATGATATTGTGTGATTTAGCAAGATAATTGTATTAAATATAAAGTATTATTGGTAAAAATTTCGGTCCAAAATATGTTAAAGTTTCTGGTAGATTTGGGCCTGGCGTATAACTTGATTTGATTGACTAAGTTACTATCTACCCGATAATTCACAATTTTATAAAGCATTAAGAGGTCATTTATGTTACGTCTTTTAACTAGACTCTCTAATTTGAAATATGTTAGTCTTTGAGAAGGTGTGTTTCATCTAGAATATGGTACACACCTGATCGATAAGAAAAGATCCGTGTAAATTTTCTTTGCAAATTTCAAGTCTAGATACCTGTGTAATATAATGTGGATTCCAGACTGTTGACCCGTATTCCAGAACACTACGGATTAACGAATTGAATTCTGGAAAATTGTGAATGATATCCATAATTAGTTAAGTGTTTTAACTGTACTGGAGTAAAGTATGGTGGGTTATGTAGGTTGTAGTCTTTGTTCGTACCCATCTAGATCATTATTTCAACGTTCTAGTATAGTAACAATATTTTAAGAAATAAAGTTGAATTTTTCGAACAAAAAGTGTGTTGGGATCCCGGAAAATACTTGTCAACCCGCCCCTATAACGGACTTATCTCTGAAGCCGATGTTGGTGACAGTCTGTCGTCGACAATCACACAGGCCGTTAGCAGTTCAGATTAAGAGCTGGAATTGACAGCAACCCCTCTATCTTGCCAGATTGATGAAACAAACTGAAGTAGAGGGATGCTTGGAGATGTCGGTAATCTAGGAATCTCCCTTTGAAAGAAATTGGAGAAAATTATTTGTAATTTTGAAATATAATTCATAATTATGATACTGGAAGTTATTATCACGCTTCGCTCGAGTTCCAACAAGCCTTTCGTAAACAAATAACTAATACCGTGTCACGTCTAATCAATTGACAGTTGAAGAGAATTTTCTGAAGCGACAAGTCAGGGTACACGGAGAAAAATGTTATTCTAAAATACAATCATTTTATTCGTAAACACGGTTAAAAACGGGACTGAAGTTGTTGTACAAATTAACAAGGTTTCAATGTTTATTGGCGGAAACATTTAAGAATAATTTGTTGGTATACGTAATTTCTTATCTACGTATACCAACAAATTATTCTTACATTTTCCCGCCAATAAACATTGAAACACTGTTAATTTGTTCGTAAGAACTTCAGTCCCGTTTTTAAACGTTTTTACGAATAAAATGATCGTATTTTAGAATAACATTTTTCTCCGTGTAGGGGAAGGTTGATAAAAAGGATATTCGAAGCTAGTTAGTTAACAAGACTAAGTAAATATGAAGATGAGAAAATCATAAAAATTACGGCGAAATATTAACACAGACTACAGTCAACAAACATAAAGATAAGGAAATCAAGAAACATGAAATGAGATCTACATGAAGACGAGGAAATCAAGATAGTCAACAAATTTGAAGATAATAATGTCAAAAAACAAGAAGACGATGAAATCAACAACTATAAACATGATGAAATAAACAACCACAGAGATGATGAAATAAGCAAATATGAAGATGAGGGAATCATTATGTAATACTAACACAACAACCCACAGTCCATTTCCCTAGACCACAATCTTACACAATCCCTAGTGAGGAGGACTCTGAATGTAGTACTACACTTATATAATTCTAAATAAATAAATATATTAGCTATTTTAATAGTTATTAACACATTTTTAAAAACCTATAAGATGGTATTTTTCAGCACCGTGAACCAATCAGAGACAAGCATTATTATTATTACATTAGTTCTCCTGCCACTCTAAACTTTTTATTTTTTTATTTTTTATTATTTAATCTATAAATATATTATAATTACATGTAATTTTTTTTCAATGTGTCAAACCTGTGTCGAGACAGACGTAGAAAAAATCACTTTTAACTAACTCAGTATCACTCTAAACTAATCCAACATCAGTATCAAACTCTTAAAAATATTTTTTAATTGGTCTGCGAAATGTCCTTAAGTAATAAATATAATATTCAAGACGATCCATGTGTGTATTTCGTAGATTAGTATTCAATAATTATTATTACATATGTTTTTTTTTCTTTCACAGGAGTTAGAGTTGAGGATAGAAACCCAAAAACAAACCCTGCAGGCTAGAGACGAGAGCATCAAGAAACTCCTAGAGATGCTGCAAAACAAGGGGATGGGTGAGTTTCAAACAAAATTAATTAGAAAATAATAATTGTTAACCCTAAACTTTGGCACTTAATATCAAGTGGTTAATATTTTTACCACGTAGCAGACAAAAGGTTAAGTAACACAATTTACTAACCAGAAAAGAATATTTCTCATTAATACTTACATTTTTCAAATAGCCGCCAAATAAATTAATTAGGTTAATGTTTTAACAATACATTATATTTATGAGACAATATTTGTCGTTAAAATTTAACCTGTTCACTAAACGGATATTCCCATCAAACTGTTAAAAAATAAGTGGTTAAAAATAATTTTATTAATTTTAAAAATACACAAGCTTTTAAGTGATTTTTTATTTATTTATAATATTTTAGTTTGGCTTATAATTTTTTATTCAACCTATTTGTTTTTTTTCACTCTTAATTTTATAAATAATAATATAATATTAAAATTTGTAGGTATCTTCTATTTAAAATGGAAAAGTTAATTATATTTAGGTTAACACCCATTACTTTTAGAAATTGCTAAAATTTGGCCACACCTTCCTAAATTTAGATAACAAAATAATAATATAAACTTTAATCCTAAAAATCAGAAAATCGGTGTGCCGGAATAGCGAAAACTAAGCAAATACTATGTCCGTTTACAAAAAATACATCAAAGCGTATTTTAAAACATACATTTTCTCAGTATGTAAAAAATCTACTCGAGATCATGAGGGTAAACATTTTTGATGGAAATGTTGATTTTTGCGGAGAAATATGTGTATTTTTTTACTCCTCGAAAAACAAATTTGTGATTTCGTACCATGTAAAAAACATTTTTCTTTTCTCTGAAAAACGGATTTTAATCGCACACACAACATGAACAATTAAAATTTCAATATTTCAAAGCCTACAAACCGGACAGGAGCTTAAAATTGAAGGCAGCAAAGCTCAGAATAAATAATCCCGACTCGGCTACTGTAAAATGGTGTTAAAAATATGATTTAACCGGAGTATTCGGTTTAATGGCGTATAACTAACACCAGTCGCGTTAATTCCACATTAGGGAAACTCATAAATCATCTGTTATTTTTATGCGATTCTACATTTAAGAGGGATATTTTATAAGAGGAACACTTACGCAGAAAGCAAGTGAACTAAATAGTTAGACTCTTTAAAGTTATTCTGGTAATAAAATTGCATAATTGTGACAGTTTTACCAAAAGACAATTTGTGAAGAACGATCGGTATTGTTAATCTCCTCTGTTCATTCGTGGTGTATCCAAAATCGGTGGTTAGGTAAAATAGGTACCACCCCTTATTAAAAATTTGTAACATCGGTTAAAAATTCCGACTTTTCAATATTGATGATTTTAAATTTGAAACATTTCTGAGGAGTATGACCCAGCGTGAGTCGTGAATAGAAACTGACCGATAATGGCTTATAACATCGAAACGGCTGTCCCATTAATAAAAAAACTAAAATATGTGCAGAACTTTTATAACATCACTTCTATCAGAATATCAATAATTAAAACTAAGCAATCTTCTCCAGAACCACATTTACGGCTAGTTGTTTGACAGAAATTCAAATTTAACATTGTCATCAATTGGCCATTCAGCACCATTTTGGTTTTTGACATTCGAAAGGTCTCCATTTAATGCAGATTTTCGGAACGTTTCAGCTTTCTATCAACTTGTGATAAGTTGACAAGCTTAAAAACAATTGGAGATCAATTTGGTCAAATGATGAAACGGATTTAGAATTGGCTATTATTTTTTTAATGAGGACCTTTTAACTACCAAAAAACGAAATGCCGCTAAATGATCATTTGATGACAATGTAACATTTTAAATTATGTAAAATTCCGTTCTTAATTTCTATTCGTTGGTCGTGTCCACTTTCCCACGCGGGCCGTTTCCCATTAGTGCTCGGACGAATCCGATCTTGGTGTTCTTTGATATGCCTATTGTTCTAAACTTCTTTTGCACTTTGCTTATGGAGTCTTTTGTCATTAAAATTCACCTTTTTACCTCTCTTGCCACTCATAGACAAGCCTAAGTATGTGAGATCACTGATCTTTTCTGAGTATATAGAAAAGTAACTAATAAAGGTGTTTTAGGTACCATATTAAATTTTTGGATAAATCACTAAATACAGCTTTCAACTATCGCAATACAACGAATGAGACACCCATGGGTGATTTAGTAATGTACCTATTTAATTTCCTATTGTAAAAAAGAAACCGATGGGTGAAGTATCCACATATTCTTTGAAAATGGCAATGAAAAAGATAGATAAAATACTTTTCACCTTTATGGCCACATTGTGTTTTGAACTCAAGAAATGGAAACCTCCAGAACCCGAAGGAAAAAGAATATGAAACGTGTTTCGCTTATTAAAATTCCAGAAATAAAAGGCAATTTAATTTATCTAAAGGAAATAGGTATTATTTATGCTTCTTTTGTGGCATTTGGTTTATTTGTCTTTCTTTAATGAAAGAGAGAGAGAGATATTATTCCCTGAATGGAATATTCTAAACGTGAAAGTTGGAGAAAAGCAGATATTTCACAATTTAAACAATTTAACATCAAAACCACGAAATTTCAGGAAATTCTAAAGATGTTTCATGAATTTATGGTAATTTTTTTTGCCTTATACAAATAAATTATATTCCAGTTGAAATATAATTTACAATTTTTTAAAGCATAAAGTTAAATGTTTTTCTAAGAATGTTTATTTTATTTTCGTGAAATTAAACGTGCTAAATAATATACCTTTAACTCATAAAAACGTTGAACGGGGTTTTTCTAGGATTATTTTAATAAAACAAATAGACGTTTTAAAAATATAACGTATCTAAAATCTTATGAGCGTACGCCGAATTTTACGCGAAATTTAAAGGAGGATTTATAAAATCTAAAGCGGTGTCTCCTCCGACGAAAATGTATGCACATTTTGTTGATTGTTAAGTCCGGGCCACAATGTTTTTGCTTTCCGTGGCCGATAGAAACAAAAAAACGTTGTGACCCTGCCCTAGTGTTTTAGCTTTTGTCGGATGTTTTGTTAAACATTTTGTCGTAGGAGACTCCGCTTAAGTGAAACATGATGAAGTTTATATTTGCCTCTGGTTAAAAAAAATATTCGCATAAAAACGATTGAAGCTCGTAGTAACCTTAGTACGTAACATTTAAAGCTCAGCTCATGTTTATTGACGAGTATTTGAACAAACAATTATGTGTGTAAATAACTTTTTTTTCATGATATTTTTCTAAGGTTATGATGATATTTTTCCCTTGAAGTTTAAGCACAAAATTGTGGTGTATAATATACCTGCGTATTCATAGCTTTTAATACCATTTTAGTCAAAGATTAAAATTCTTAATTTGATGACCTTTAGACTTACAAATAGTTTGGCCCTATTGTCCTGTAGAACAATTCTCCCTTTAGCACCCGGTCTAGGAAGTTTATGGTCAGTGGCTAGTTTGAGTAGGATCTTAGAATTTAACCCATCACAGTCAAGATGACGTATTAATACGTCCTAAACAATCCCATTGAAACCGAGTCACTATTAATAAAGAACTCCAGTGAAAAATATTATGGCTTCAAAAAAATATGTTCATATAGACCAATAAAAGCTGATTCTGAATATATAAGATTTAGTAAATAATATTAATCGTAGAGTTTTAAAAAAAAGATTAAAAAGTCCATTTTTAATTACGTCATTAAAACACGCTGTCAAGTTGGTATTATTGATTTGTTAGTGGTGACGTCACTGCTCTCCATTCAACATTGAAGTTATAGGAAATGATCAACATTTCATATATATATATATATATATAATAGTTGTTGTGTTAATTGACACATTATTTAGGCCCTCAACAATTAAAGTTATGACGGAAAATGGCTATATTTACGGACAATTGTATAATTTGCCAGTGGTTGATACCGAAAAGTCATGTTTTTCAAATATAATACGAACCATATACCGACTATGTAAGTGCCGAATTTCGTGGAATAAACATAAGTAATAACAAATGCTACAAGTTAAATTGTCTCATTACTTGTTTTTGAAAGTCGTAATTAGTTGTAAAAAAATATTTGAGGTTATATGCATTTAGCCTGTTTATAAACTTAGAAGCCCGGCTTACGGTGTCATTGTATTTGCAATTAATAACAATAATTACAAAGAATTTGTATACAATAACAGTAGCGATGAGATGTTGACATTTTACCTAATGTTTTTCTATATTAAAAGCCGTTAATCTTGAATAATAAACGCCTCAACTTTTGACACCTAAAAATCATTCCTCCTTTGATTTTTCCATACCAAATGACAACACCCGTTGAAAAACAATAAAACTTTTGGAGAGTGATGACGTCTCATGCTTCACTATAGATACGGTGGTTTTCAGAGGATCTTGAAAAATGAAAACTTTGACAATTATGTTAACTATTAGAACTAAATCTAAAAATAAAAATAATTATGCAGTTATTTATGTTAGAAAATAATTATTCATAAAAAAGAAATAAAAAAATTGGACTGGAGTTCCTTATTGGCTTCTTTGTTGAAGGTAATTAAATTTTAGGTTAAATGTAACACCGCATAACTTTTCCATGAAATAAAAAAATCTGATAAAATTAATTGAGGTCTAAATACGTATATAATAGGTAAGAAAAGGTTAAGAAATATTAACCTCAATATAAATATAATTCTCAATATAATATTCTCAATATAAATGTAAAGTTAAAAATTTACCACGGATGACAATCTCTATCTAACCAAATCCCTTTATGGTAGATCCTAACAAAACGCAATCAATGCACTTTTTATCAAACACAGATAAAACCGAAACCGATCTAGAGTTTAAATTAAATTATCTACTACTTAAAATAAATTATTTGCTCCATTAATGAAAAATATTTTAAAAAGGGTAAGTTTTTTGTTATGACGTTTTTGTGAAATAATATTCCGTCTAGGGCGCTTTTCACAGTAGTCGTTTTTTTATATAACAAAAGTTAATATAACATTGACTTATTTAGCCTAATTTTACAAAACACTAAATTAATTTCACATTAAACTAAACTTATATAAAATTAAAGTGAACTATTTGTGACTTTAACCGAGTACAAGCTTACTTTTAATATAACCTATTTCATTAAAATGATTCTGTTAATGTGTTTCATGAAAATATAAACTCATAACGAAAATTTATTAGGTTTTTTCTTGTAATTCCTTACTAATGACATAATAATTTCAACGCTTCTAACATGTTTCTTTTTCGCTTACTCCCATTACTTTCAGGCAAAGAGGAAGAGAGACAAATGTTCCAGCAAATGCAAGCGATGGCACAAAAACAGGTGTTTACCATTATGAGTTTTTTTTAGAAATAAAAAAACTTGTAATATTTTTTTTTTTAAGAAACCAATTTGCATCGTAGAAGTAGTATTTTGTATGTTGCAGTATAATTAAAAATGAAGTTTCTCTTTCCTATAAAAAAATAAAACACAGATGTTTTATATTTTTGTAAGAATTCACTGGTAGAATTGGTAATTGCATGCTTTCTGATTTTTACTGGAATACTAATAGAAACTTTAATTTTTATTTTAGGATCGACCTTAATGTTTTTTAATTTTTTATTTCATTTTCTTTGCTTCGATGAAATGATAAATCCAATACAAAAAATAAAATCAAAACATTTTTTCAAAATGTAAAGATATTACTGAAAATTTTCTTTTTAATTTTGTATTGGAAAACTCCGTAGAACGCTTAAAAAATGTTTACACGAACGAAGCGTAGGTAAATTAATACACATTTATATGAATACCTAAATAGGTATATTACCTTTTTTCAATATCCCAAAAACTGGTATTATAAAACCTTTTTTTGAGTATAAAAACATGCCTTCAACTATCATAATATGCAGACGATACTGTGTAATATTTAACTTTCAAAACCTAAACATTAAGTAAGAAATCATCTAAAAGAGTAATGTTATGTTTCGCACATTTTATAGAAAAGGGTCACAAGTCGAAATTTACTGTTTTATAAAATTTTACTTTTATCGCTGAATAGTAAAGTGATAGTGATTATCTATGCCCCGCACATATATTCATATGTCTATGATGCCCCGGAAAAAACGTATTTGTATTAGATACTCTATCTGCGCGAGATGTCGCTAGTGTGTTCATCAATCATTTTACTTTAATTTACTTTTTTTGACTTACGACCCTTTTCTATTATTGATTGATATTAGTTTTCGTGGTGTATAATTTCGATCTTTTAAATACGATTGTATTTAAATTTAAAACAAATCGCGATTATATCAAAAATGATAAGTTAGGCACTCATTCAAAAGTTATCGTTTGATAAAAACAAAGCAAAAATAAACATTCTTTAAACTTCAAAAGTTCCCGACAAATTTAGGAGAAAATTAAAATCGTTACTTTTATAACGTTTGAACACCGGTTTGGAAGTTAACGGATTTATTATGACAGCGGTATCCTTAATTAATTCCACCCTGAAAAAACTTCCAAAAACCTTCTGAAATATTGGTTAGAGAGTAATATTTGTAATAAAAATAAACACATCTTTTCCATAACACGTCCTAAGATTACAATATTAATTTTCTTTACGTACAGCTAAAGCGGCCAACACGTGCAAAGAATTTTAAATGAACATTTAAGTAGAACAGGAAAAAATTATGACTACATAGTAGTTTAAATTTTAAGTTTTAAAAGTTAAAGACATTCTTTTTAAGGGAATGATAACCTACAATGAGTTTTCATATGGAATCTGAAATATGCATCGATAAACACTTCTTATTTGGTCGATGGAAAAATGTTATTAATTTAAGTGCATAAATAGTATTATTACATATCGACGCTGGAAAGGGTAAAAGGCTATAAGTACCATACTGTTATAACAGTTTTTATACTGTTAGTTACCATACTGTTATAACCATTTCTTATAAGACATTCTCAATTTATCTTGCTACGATGTTAAATTTAATATTTATTTTTTTAGGTTTGCGTAACATATTTAGTGACAAGATACTGAAAAAATGTTTTTAGACAAGCGTCCAAATACAACTTAAAAATATTTTATTTTAAAAAAAGTTATTTTTTTTTTACTTAACCCCTAGCAAGCTGCAGTGGTAAGTATATTAACCACTGAACTGTAAAGGGTTAAAACTAATTTGAATTTTTGTTTTTTTGTTATTGGCGAAGAAAAGCTTTTGGAATAATTGAAATAATTTTATTTTAGGTGCAAATCCCGTTCTAGAGGAGATAGCGAACCTGCAGGCTAAATCTTTGAATAATAGGTTACTCGAGTTCGAGTCTCGCGCACTGCATTTGTCTTTGAAAAACCAGAAAGAAGCCGCAGCTTTTGAGTTACCAGTTTTAAACAGACGAGTGGGTCCACATTTTCTATTACCTTGTTAATAATTTTTTAAAAGTACTAACAATTCTAACGGCTAAGAACTGCAGGGACAATCATCGTATAGCTTTCACATATTCGTAATGTACATTCATGTATTTCTAAAACACACATAATTGGTCAGAAAACTAACGCATATAATAAAGAATCGTTCATTATCACATAATAAATTTATCACCTTATTTTTTTTAATCTCTCTTGCTTGCTATTTTTATTTTTTCATTTTACAAAAGATTATGAATAGAATTGAAGGGTAGAGATTTTTTCACATTTAATGAGATAGAATCGGTCACTCAGAAACAAATATTTGAATCTATTACTTTTCATATTTCATCTATTAACACCATTCTTTCTATTAAATCACACTTTTAGAAACATTGAAATTATAGAACACTCATCCACATTGATAAAATCTCTCGAGAAAAGATACATGCCGCCGACGGGACTCGACAATTTTAATTCGTTATCGTGTGATTACTCTTTGTTTAAATTAGAAAAATACAGTAAATTTATTGTCCATGAATACTTTAGGATTAACAACATCAACAGTTTGTGGCTGTTATGTGATTTACTAACGGAAATTAGCCATTTATATAAAGAAGTTGTATTTATTATTATAGTTTAGAAAAACTTAGAGAAGTAAGCTTCGAATTATTCATAAAAAAATATTTTCCAGATAGCTGACTATCAAGTAAAATGTCACTATCAACACTGTTTTCCTAACCGGAGATACTAAAATTATAGGACAACATATTGACAGACTTTAGTGAAAGGACCACGAATTAGTGATATATACTTTCATATTATAATTTCTTTGAACCATTACATAAAAAAATTAAAATTTTCCTACCAAACCAAGCACACTGCTAACATTTACAATGCCTTGAAATTATGTGATTTTTATCAGGAAAACTTAACGGAAAATCAATAAACACTTACCATGACTTTTCATATTTATACTATAATTCTCCGGACTGTAATATGTGGTGTTTTGCCGAACATTTAGTTGTTTTAATTTATCAGTCATTTGAAAAGTTTTATCTAAAATACATTAAAATAATTAAGTAGGTAATGAAAACCGAAATACTATCTTTCATTTTGTTTTTCAATTAGTTTTAAATATGTATATATTTTGATTGAAGGGGGTGAATATCTTCCTCCGGTATTATATTGTCATAAAAGTTTATTATTTACAAAAACTTACATGAGGATTTTAGTTGTATTGGTATTTAACCTTTTGAACGCAGATCATTTTTCTTACCGTTTAAAATTACCCGTGAAGTGTAAACATCAAGTTGTAATTGATATCACATAATGATAAAGTAAGACTTTCTTAAAGTTATAGAAAATAAAGATTTAACGATTGTACAGTCAGGTCATGATCAATAATCATAAACATTTTCTTTTATTTGTAAATAAAAAATAAAAAAATAAAGAAATTCGCATATTTCCGACTTGAATACGAAACATATTAGAAAATATGGCATTATTGATAAACTCCATCAATGTCAAAAATGGTTTTCTCCGCTTTTTACTAGATGTTAAGCACGTTTAGACGTGCTTTAGAAATATATTGTTTGGGAAATTTGGCATATTATGAAACGTATTTTATCGTTCTGGCGATCATTTTTTTTACACACAGCTTTTAAAATAATTTGCCACCACGTGTAATGATGCACAAACACATAGTTATGTTTTGTTATATCAAGTAGTTGCTAACTATTCCGATTCCAGATAAATAAAGAATTCTTGTATATAAACTTATTTTGAATCTATTAAAGGTTTATTATAATTTTTTTGGATTATTCAATCTTTTTTTGAAAGATTGTAAACCTTTAAATCTCATTTTATTTTATAACAAAAATGTCAACCATGTATTCGTCAGGGCAATTGAGTTTATATCTGACTCCGACGAAGGCATGTTTTTTGTTTTGTTTTGTCATGAAATGAACACTTCATGCGTAAAACTAAACGACATATCTAAATTTCCTTTTGTGTCTTCCTTCAAATTCAATCGGAACAGGTTTCCGTCGTCTAATATCGAAAATTGTTAAAATTTCATGGGAGTGGCTCATAAAAAATGTACCTCGGTGATGATTTTAAAGATGATCTATCCACTCACTTGCTTGCCAACCAATGAACTGCCGGGTCTCGTTTGATATTTGGGTATCTCGTTGTTATTCGGGTTATAGAAACCACAGCCAAATTTCCCGACGATACCACTTGAATGTTGAATGCACCACGTTAGATATATCTGTCACCCTGTCTCTAGCATCCCTGTCTATCGCCTGTGTCTTTCGCCTATCGCCTGTCACACCCATTGTCTCCGCACACTGTTCCCTGGCTAACGAGGTACGAGGTCTCCTGACTATGGTAGCCAGGGCGGAAGAGTACTGCGAGGTGTGCGGCGTGTAGAGGTGGGGAGCTTCTATATGTGTGCACTTGTCTTATAGAACTACTCTAGTGTCACCTATACTTCTAGAGAACTATGTTATATGAAGCACCGATAAGTCGTGTCGTACAAGTACCTCTGTTAGTGAGAAATTGTCCATTTTGCAAGAGAAAGAATCGATTCTAGAACCTTCTGTGTTTGGCTTGTAATCCAAATTAGATGTCGACGTTGTTCAGCTTTCTAGACAATCATTTCATGCGGTCATTCATTATGCTACAAGATATAAGTTATATCAAATCCGAGAGCATTATTCGAGACACACATTCGATCAATTATCAACCAAAATTTAGCAAGAAAAAGCGCAGAAATGAAATAGAAAGGACCGTATCGGATGAGAATCCGGAGAGGATTGAAGTAACGGAGGATTGAAGTATTGCATAGAAGCCGACGTAACTAGAATGCGGATGGACAATGTCAAACTAACACCGAGAGTTAGTTTGGCGAAAGAAATGTCCGCGCGGGCGGGGGAGGGGCGGCGGCGGGGGGTCTTTCTTTCGTCAAACTAATCAGCGACACTTGCTAGGCCGCGCCCCTTACCCTGTCTGTGCCCCGCAGGAGTTGAAGGCCACTAACGAGACGCTAAAGACCCTGCAGCTCCAACTGGAGAAGGCCCTGCACGGCCAGACGCTCTACCAGCTGGGTTCGGGCAACAGCACCATCACGGCCATCCTGGAGACCAAGGACGCGCGCATCGCCAACCTGGAGCGCGAGGTGGCGCTTCTCGAGGGGGAGGTGCAGCAACTGTCTCTCCTGAGTCCGGCCTTCCAGCAGCCCGCCGGCATGGGTCTGCAGCCCTCTCAGCTGCAGATGCTGCAGAGTCTCTACCAGTCTCCCGCCCTCCCGCCACTCTCCCAGCATACCCACCCTCACACCCACCCGCCACACCACCTCTCCTCCTCGCCCATGCTGCACGCCTCGGACCCGCTGCTCATGTACGCTAAACACGACGGTAGCCTTAAGCGACAAGTAAGTTTTTTGCTCAACAACGTGCAGGTGAAGAAAGATGGCCAGATGAGTGTAATCATGTGAAAAAACGAACACTCGCAAAAAAAACAACCAAACTTAACGAACAGACAAACGGTCATCTGAAATCTAACCAATTTTGGACGTCATTTTATCGATAATGTGGAGAACGTCGAAGTGGACCATTTATGTATGTACCAGCTATGATTTTAAATTCCCACGGCCATGTGTTCTATGTTGTTTGACTGTTGGTGTTTTCTGTGTTGCTTTTTCTCCTTCTTCAAGAGCCACTTTCATGATCACTCTTGCCCTGATGATGGACAATGAAGGGCTGTTTGAAGCACTGCACTCTTCAAACCTGTGTCAAACAACGTAACATGAATACCGTACTCTTGCAACATCCTTGGTGAGCGGTATGCTTCATAGAATTTGAATGGTTTTAGACCAGTAATCCGGCACTTCGACGAGCTCCACCCCTCCGGACCGCGTTAATCCTTCCGATTTAGTGAAGTGTATATCTAATAAATGTATTTGTATAACCATTAAAACGATAATTATAACTATTTTACTCATTGTGATGATATTAGAAAATTTTATGTAAATAAATAAATCTAAATGTTATTGACATAATTTCAACGATGAAATTTATCCAACTCTTGACAATAATAATATCATATCTACGTACAACGTACATCTCAAAATGTTCATATATTATCAATGTCAATTTGTCTATTATAAATATCTAATGTTTTTGAAAGCTTTTTGGAAGTTGTGTTGCAAATATCATAAAATTATTACGTTTACTTATCTGACTCTTTGTAAATTCAGGGACTAAAAACGTAACATTTTGTCCCATCGTTATAATATTACGGTTATCCTTTCCAGCGCTCATAAAAATCGTTTAGTAAAAATCGATAAAACCATACTCGTATAAAATTCAATTCGGTTAAACTCTTAACTTTCGGGTAAAAGTACGGTAAAATCCAGGACATTTTATAACGAAAATTTGCAAATTGCGTTTACGTTTTTGGTCCCTGGTGATGTTAGATTGTGTTTCTTTTTGTCGAAATATATCATGTCAAATATATTTTATGACTCATTAATTTTTAAAAAAGCGAATTTGCTTGTTTCAAACACTTTCCATGTTATTAGCAAAACATTATATGATCATTCAAAAGTAAATATTAAAGATTACCAGTAAAAGCATTATATCTTTAAAATATCACTGATTTTCCATATCGAAACTATCTTTTGATCTAAATATAACGAATTTATTAAGCAAATTTCTTATTTTGTAAGGTTTTTTGGTGATTTTATCAGAAATGCACGTTTTAGATAAAATTCGATCACAGTCTTTAATGCGTTGTATAAAAAAGTAATATCAATTTACTAAGTGCTTTAATTAATATTTAAAATTATCTACCACTCGTTGTTCATTAATATTGCACGAAAGATAATATAAAGATTAAGGCTTGAGAGATTTAAACATAATCATATGATTTCTTATCGTATTTCGATTGGAGACGACCCGAATGGTAAATTTTATAAACCTTTTCGAAGGGATACGATATAATAGTAATAAATTCTAAATTTATATATTATCATAATATAAAATCGCCATGTAAATTCAATATTTTAGATAAGCGTCCCTTATTCGTGTGTTCAACGATTGCTTATAGATAATTTAAGCCAAATTATATATAGATTAATTAAAATATATGTAGATATATTTAAACATATGCTATATTTTCAGTTCAGTCCCAAAAATATGGTAAGATCTCGGAAATGAAGGGTTTAAGTTTTCTAAGTTCTTTTTTTCCGGCTTGTAAATCAATCGATAAGTCTTATGATAAAGTTATCAAAATTGTGATTAGATGGTTTATATTTGAAATGTATAAAAGGAATTCGATATATTTTGTGATAGAGATTTAAAAATATTATATTTTAATAGCATTATTTTGATCCGATGAAAATCGTGATTTTACATATTATATCTAATTGATACTCAGTTAAAACGCACCTCTTTATGTTCAAACCTTACAATATTCAGAAAAAAAGATATTGATAAAACAATAAAATTAACAAAAATATGTTATTTGTGTATGAATCAGATATTATTTTATAATTATCTCAAATTAGACGTCGGAACGGCGATTAGTTTCAAACGGGTCAAATTTGTCCCACTGTGCTAAATCAATCAAATTTTAAGAAGTGACGTTTTAAATAATACCATCTTCAAAATTACAGTTTTTTTAAACCACCGAGGTTGGTCAATATTTATAATGAAATTAATCTAATTCATAAAACTCACCCTTTAAAATAATATATAATATAGTTTGATGCTTTAAGTAGTAATACGTACTGGTAGTACATTTACCATTAATAGAAATAAAGACTATATTAACTTAATTAATTTGAAAAAAATTCCTTCTTTATAATCTTTATTTTTATGTACAACTTAAGAAGATCTAAGAATAGATTTCAATATATTTATTTGATATTTATTGAATAAAATCCAGAATAATAAAAGTAAAATAAAGAATGATATATTTTATAGAAAATGCCCCTTTCTTGTTTTATAAAACCAAATAAATTATCCCCTGTGCTAATTTAGTCATATCATAAACGATATATTTATTTCCTATTAGTGACCAATACGCATTAACCCTTTTAGATCAATGTTACGTATTATCATTCAATCGTCTGAATTGGCTTCTATCGATAGAGTGGTACAAATATGTCCCATTGGTTTTCAATGGGTTAATTAGAGATTTAAGATTTTTTCGAAGAAGTAGATCAGTAATTGATAGAGAGCGAATAATGTCAATTATTTAGTAGTTAACATTCGTGTGATCCAAACTTAGTCTGAAATATGTAAAAAAAAAAGATTTGTTGAAAATTACTAAAGCTAGCGGCAACTTGGAGACAGCTTATTTAGAAATAGAAGAAGATTGTGTTCAACACCAAACTATGATTCGCTGTAAATATTCAAAGATATATTTATAATTAAGATAGAATTAAATCAATAGAAATATTATTACTTATAAAACTAGGCAATTTTATGGTGCATTAAATTAAGCATGGATGTCTTTAAAAGAAGGATTGATTTTTCCTTAATTTCTGTGTTTATTTAATTTTTAAATTGATAATTGATGTTTCAATCATTCATCATGATTTGTTACCAATCATCGGTCACATCATCGTCATCTTGTCATCTTTCATCACTTCATGTCACTGCATTTACCGATTTACCAAGAGATATCATAATTCCAGAAATCCAACTAGTTGATATAATATAAATATATTCTCTTATTCGATAACTTATTCATAATGCATTATATATACATCATAGTTAACCCTTTGCAATACATGGAGCAAATTTGTACCATTTTATCAATGGTACAAATACATACCAACACCGTAAAGGGTTAAGAGATTATATAGTATTCTAATGAAAACCAAATAAATCTATATAATTAATATAGACATCATAGATAGGAAATGTTTTGTTTTGACGCCAATTTCACGTCATTGATAAACTCATAATATTAACTAATTTATTGTTGATATTTATTAATTTGTTTAACATTTTATTTCATGCGTGAGATTAATCTTAGTGGAACTTTGCTGGGATTAGTTTAACTAATTTGACTAATTGTCACGAAACAATTAGAGAGATTTACAATATCTAACGTGTGTATGTTCCCATAAGACATAATTATCACTGTTGTACTCATTAAAGTTGTTGCAAGGCAATACACGATTATCAAGTCCACCCCTATTATGATACTATTCAGCATTAATACCACTGGACAAATTTGTCCCATTGTATAATGTTTATTAAGTTGACTGAAATATGGGTAAAGTTGTTGAAATTCACATAAGCTTTTCGCCTTAAATTTAATAAAACTAACATTTTTAATCACCCTAACAAATTGCTTTTGCAACGACTTAATTTAATAATTTTCTGCATGTTTTTTACAGTTTTAATGTAGTTAAATTATTAATTAAAAAATTTATCTTACAAGCCAAACATAAGATCATTTACTTTTGCTTGATGTTTAAAACATATTTAAAAAAGTCTAAATTTTTGCGTATTGGTGCTTTTTAAAGCATATACTTATAACTTATAAAAAGTAGAAATTTACGAAATCAATGTTTTTTATTATTATGTGTTAGAAGATTGGCAAAAAATTGAATTGGTTAAATATTTCATAGTAAAATAAAACAAAAAACAGAAATTTCGTGCGGTGCTCCTTTTACTTAAAAAGTCACCGTAAATCACTTTTTAGTTTAAAAAATATTATATCTATTTATATTTTACGAATTCAAGAACTTTGTCAATCTATTGTAGATTAGAAATGAGATTTTCGAAGGGCGTCGAGTTTTAAATGGCAATGATGAGAAGTAGCAGCTTCCTTCGAACAAGACTTTTTTGGGACCAAATCTTACCAAAAATTGGACAAACACTCCCGACGGATCTTTAAATCTTCTTACCTACATTATTTTAACAGGGTGCCTTTAACTTCACTTCTATCAGGAAATTATAACCACGACGGCTCAAATCTTTCAATCCCTTTTAATAAGGATTGAATTACTTCCTACTCTTTGCTATTTGTGAAGATGCGTAAATAGGCAGTAAAATTACTCACTGCTTTATAAAGATGTTGATTAATAAATCGGTCAGAGA
This sequence comes from Limnephilus auricula, assembly GCA_951813805.1. Taxonomy (NCBI): domain Eukaryota; kingdom Metazoa; phylum Arthropoda; class Insecta; order Trichoptera; family Limnephilidae; genus Limnephilus; species Limnephilus auricula. The sequence continues at coordinate 17,695,552 of OX638406.1, forward strand.
AGGTAAACATAGTTTGATACCTAAACAGGCAGTAAAACTACTCACTGTTTCCTGAAGTGGTTGACTTATTGAACAGACGAGATAAATATAGTTTTTAAAATGATCTGTTTTTTGGAAGTTGAACTTTTATCTGGATGAGAGAAATGAACATATCACTGATGTAGTAATTTACCCAGAAATAAAAATATAATAAAGTATAATAAAAATGGGACACAGTAACAGAAATTGTGTTCTTACCCCAGATAAAAATATTTATTTAAATCAGCAAACTCACTAACGCAAAGCACGTTGTTAAATATATCAGTAACTATTAATAGTACATTGTCATGGTGCAAAGGAGTATTGATTTAATATCCAGTTAACTGGCCTTCAATGTCCAATGAGCCCACTTGCCTAGGTGTCCACTTAGTGAACGTGTTCTTTCTAATGACCAAAAAGCTTATTAATCTAGTATTAATAAAACCCACGTGTTGAAAGACGAATCAGCCCGTTTGTTCAATTTCAACTTGTGTTCAATATCTAAAACCTTGGATTAGGGTATTGATATCGTTCAGTCTAATTTTTCAATGTCCACTCAGCCATCTTGCTCAATACCCAATGAACCAGTCCAGTCTCAGCCTACATGTCTCAAAGTCCAAACAACCTGGGTTCAATAACCAAACAAGCTTATTTTTTCACTGTTCAATATGTGTGCTTGATCAATAAGTCTTCCTGACTAAGTTTAAGTGTGCAATGATCAATCGGTCATTTAGTCTAATGTCCAATCAGAATAATTGCTCAATGTCCAAACAGCCTTCTAAGATCAGGGTACCTTAATGACCAAAGACTACTAGACTTGTTCAATGTTCTTCCAGTCAAATGATTCAACTTCACATTCAATCGGTATTATACTTGTACACTGTCCAATCAATCTGCCAGTCCAATTTTCAGTCAGCAACAGTTGGTCATCAAAAAGTTTAAACCAGTTCACTGTGTAATAGGCCAACTTGTACAATGGTCAATAAGAATTCGTGCACAGTCTTCAATCAGCCTATTACGATTAATGACCAAACAAGTCAATTCACTATGTGATCAAGTGCATAAAGCCAACATGTCCTGTGGTCACTAAGGCTACGTATATAGTGATCAATCAGCCTAAGCATTCAATGACCAAACAACTGTGTAAGCAAGTGCACAATGCTAACTTGGTCAGTGTTCACCAAGGCTACGTTTACAGTGACGAGTTAGTCTATTTGTCTAATGTCCGTTCGCTCAATGTCCAATTAATTAGTCTTCCAAGATCAGTATTTTAAAGCCTTCTTGTTCATCGGCCATTTAAGACCCGCCCTTTATCCCCACCGCCCGTACGCCGATACTAAACAGAGACCCCATCTTGCCCCAAACGAACCTGCACGCGTCCTGGGAAATGGCGTGGTGCGGCCAGCTGGACGAATTCCGCGTGGAAATTCAGCGCCGAGACCAGGAGATCCTGGGCATGGCCGCCAAGATGAAGGCGCTAGACGAGCAGCATCAGGACTATCAGCGCCACATCGCCGTGCTCAAGGAGTCGCTCTGCGCCAAGGAGGAACATTACAACATGCTGCAGGCTGACGTGAGTTATAAGGACTAAAAAAACAAAAAAAAATTATAATCTATGTCTAACTAACCTAGCAAAATCACGGGAATCCCTTTTCTCTAGATTTTTAGAGGGTGTTAAAAGCTTTGCGTTGATTTTATATTGATAAGCATATTTTGAAATTGTTGAAAGTATTCGTGGTTTTCGATGCTAATAGAGGCTTTAAATTGTATTTGTGTATGTTGATAATTGAAACTTTTATATTGCTGATAGATATGTTACGGCATACATTATATTTCGGCTAGAGATTTTACATTTATCATTTGGCCGTGTATGTAAAACCTCTTGCCGAAACAGTTCGGTCCTTCGAGCCGGATTGTAACCTATCATCGGCGCAAACACATTCCCTCTTACTCATAATCGTACTATAACTAAGTCGTATCATGACGTAACAGTGAAAAACTTGACTTGACTGCGTGTGCATGGTTAAAACGGCTTTAAATCAGGTTTAAGGTCAACTTTACAAAACCAAGGGTGAGTCGGCGGATACCACAATTATGAGTAAGGAGGATTATGTAATGCGTTAATAGTGTGAAATTTTACATACCGAATAATTATTTGGCCTGGCTAAATTCCAGCGTGGTTATGGGATGTATTCAACACAGAAAATTGTAATTTTCTACGGAGCTTTAACATGTTAAATAGAAAATGTCAACAATTAAGACAAGAGCACGTATTGTTAGTTCCATAATTTGTATTACTTTTGAAAAGAAGACGGAAAAGGAAATCTTGTCGACGAAGTAGCTAAATATTATTGTTTATTATTATTGTTTTTTTTTTTATAATTAAATTAATATTATTGTTATCACGGATATGTTTGCGATACAACACGCTTTCGAAGGCCGTAAATCATAAAGCCTATCTGGTGTGACTGTTTACCATATTTATGATAATCTGCAATATTGGTCTTACAAGATAATGTGATAACATTGCAAAAACGGGATAGAAGACAAACATGGCTCTTGTTTTCAAATGTTTCTGGCTTTCGCCCTTCAAGGGTGTTCTAGGCCATCATTTCAAATTATGGAAGAAGGTAAATTTATACATTATTTTTATTCAAATGGGCAAATTTTATAATTATGTGAAAGACTGGAGTGGCTTATATAGCCCAAAGTTTTCCTTAAGTTTGAATTTACTTAATTAGCATATATTTTTTTATAAAAATGAACAGGTCTTCAAACAAGATATTTATAGCAACTGGAAACTAGCAAAACTTCAAAGTGGATTTGCATATTATAATGGTCTGTAAAAATTAGCATGTGGAAAAAGCACATAAAAGAGAAACACTCTATGGTATCCAACTTACTTGTGTATGTTTTCACCCCACGAAAAAATCCACCACAACAACACTTCACTAAAATAAAATAGGTTACAAACTCAGTAGAATTGCTGTGAGTATCATTCACACACTTGCTAAAGGCGTACCGCAGGGAGCTCCATTGTAACCTCTCCAATTTCACACCATAAAATAAAATATAAAGGGAGGTAACAAAGGAGCTATCCATGGTATGACGAAAAATAATACTTGTGTCGATGAAGAGCAATATAAATGGGAAAACAGATATAAATAACAATATTTTAATTTTGCATTGTTTCCTAGGTGGAAGAACTTCGGACAAGGCTTGAAGAGAAGAACAGGTTGATAGAGAAGAAGACCCAGACAGCAATGCAGGCAACTCAGGAGAGGAATCGCATAGGAAATGAGTTGACAGAGATCAAGGACCATATGGATATTAAGGATAGAAAGATTAACGTGCTGCAAAGAAAGGTAATGCTAGATTTTTAAGAATATTTGTTATTTTGTGCGTTTTAGTTAATACTTTAGTTAATATTTAATAGGATAATCTAACGAGTCCAATGAAAATATATTATTTTATATGGATGTATATATAGATATGTGTACCTCTTTCCAACCTTCAGATACTCTTAGTACTTACTGTTCAGATGAGAGAATACCAATCCGAATTGAAATATCGCGCGGTCCTTGAAATGGCTTCATATAAAATATTAGGTGCGGTAACTAGAGCTTGCAATGCTTTGAAAGGTACATCATTATATTCCTCTTTCTCATCAATGAGATGGGGAAGAGGAAGGAATGAAGAACGTCCAACCTAACAGTATTCACAAAAATGATATTCGTCAAAATATCCGTCGGCTCCGGGCCGCTAGATATATTATCTAATATAAACAATTTGCTGGAGATGACCATAACTACTATAATAATATGTAATAACCAGATCAGAATAGTCCAATTCTTCCAAAGTTGCTTTTCGTCTTTTTCTTTCCTCTCCACTTTCTTCAGTTTCACAATACTCCCAAAATAATGGTTACCATACTCTGACTCGCTCCGGGCAGTATTTTTTTCCAATTAACTTCAAACCCTCAAGCCTCGCATTACTAGCAACAAATATCATATTCCATTAGAGCTACTGAAGGACAGATCTGACCGCGTGTCCGTACATTATATTAGCATTTTTCTCTTTTTTCTATGTCTTTTTTCGTCGTTGAATAGAGAAATCATTGTTCTCTCGGTTTGTCCCAAACGTTTTTGCTTGATTCCATGGATAAAATAAAGATTAAATTATCAAAGTTTTTGATTACGAATTAGCGGGATTTTCTCCTTGGCAGTTAAAAGTGAAAAACATTTGTATATTTTTAAATGACAGTGGCAGAAAAAGAGAAGTGAAGTTTTCTTATTAATTCCCTACACAAAAGGAATGTATTTTCGAAATATCGATTTTCTCTCAAAATTATGGATTTTGCTAGTCAAAAAGTTTTGGTAAGTTTTTTTTATGAAATGTTTCATGTTTGATATTTAAAAATATTATTTATTCATTTCGAATATAAGCACCACAAAGATAATTTTATCTATTTTCTAAAATGGGGTTTCTTTTTACAACAACTTGAAAATAAGAAATATATAGCACATTAAAAACACATTGCAAGCTTTTCGAAATTCAATGAAATTTCACCGTGTTGAGACTTGTAGGTCACAATATTTTATAGTTAAAAAAATGGAGGTTGAAATTTCCGAAAATATGGTTTTCTTTAAAGCTTTAAAAGATTGAATAAACTTAAATTTCACAAGGTACCTACTTGGGGAAGTTGGTAATGGGGAAAGCAATTTGATGATTGATCTAGCACCTTTCACTCACTTTGAGTGGTTCAAATATCGACCAGTAACTAGCAAAGGTTTACCGCATTATTTATTCAAACTCTTTCCAAGTTTCGTGTTTACTAGACTTATCGGGTAATTGCAGTGAGGTTATTTTTATAACTAGCAATTATAATTTCCCTGTTATTATAATGTTGACCATAATGACTTTCACATAATTTCCACACTTCCATAAATTTTGATATAAAATATTTCTGCTTTATTTGGTCCAATTACTTATTATCAGTATATTGTAAATTGATTTAGGGCTTTAAAAAAAATGTGAATACAAAATCAATTTATTCAATGCATACCATCAGCATAATTACAGAGGTAATTTAAAGGGCAGTGAAAATCTTTCCATTCTTAATTAATTTTGAGAAGCAGACAACTCTTCCTAAAACTGGACTACCCACAGTTTTTGGGAACTTTGTGTAGGTTTTTATAGTCAATAATTATGAAACCCCAACACGTGCATCATTTTTCATACTTCTTAATGTCCACAATGTACAAATTTTAACAATTAAAAAACCACAAATACATTTAAAGAAATACAGTTGAAAGCATTTTGACAGTAGAAAAACAAAAAACTCTTCTTTTTTATTCTAATTTCAGCCACCTGAAAAGTAGCTGTATTTCAAATAATTGTTTATATTTTTTATTGTTTAGTTAGCCTTTTATTTGTGCCAGATTTTTCCTATTGATACAATAGTCGTTTACAAAATGGCACACAGTCGTTTTTAATCTTGATTCAGAATGGATTTACTGCTGTTCAGTGCTAACAGAAATCAGCCCATTACTAAATCAGGGTTCAATCAATACATTAGTACTACCAAACAAGCTAAAAGTAGTTAAACATGAAGGTATAATTTCGTAATGTACGAAAGGTATCTGAAGTATAAAAAATCTGATTGTAGTTTTTGTAAAAGACTTGCGATAATTATGTTGGCTTTAGATTCGAAAATTAATACCTTGCTTTCTGCAAATATAATTACATTACTAAATGCTGGCAGTTCTTATCAGAGTTAGGTATTTTTTTAAAAGTTTTTTTAATTTTAGTCAACTGGTTCAAAAAATACCATTTTGCTTTCTCTAAATAATTAGTAATTCATTGTTTTAACTTCGACAGGTTTAATTTTGTACGGGTTTAGCTTAGTTATTTGTTGGTAAAGTTGCCTCAGCGACGCATTCCGTGATAGCAAGCTCTCTGGTTCTTTGAACCAGAGGTTATGAATTCGAAACCCGACCGATGATACGATATGATTGTACCACCCCATCCGGGAGCAATACTGTCCCGATGAGACCGGGACAGGATTAGTGTACACCAGGGGGCATGTTTCTTAGGACTTAGATCACGTGCTATGAGGAAGGGAAGCAGGTAGGTCCGACGATGTGGATCTGCCGGATCTGCCCTGATGATGGACACTGCAACGCTGTCCGAAACGTCGGCTAAAGAAGGAGGTAGCACAACACTGCATAACACCCCAAAAACAAACAACGAAAATTAACAGGGTTTCAATGTTTATTGGCGGGAACATGTAAGAATAATTAGTTGGTATACGTAATTTCGTACGTATACCAAAAAAATATTCTTACATTTTCCCGCCAATAAACATTGAAACCCTTTTAATTTGTTCGTATGAACTTCAGTCCCATTTTAAACGGTTTTACGAATAAAATTATCGTTTTTTCGAATAACATTTTTCTCCGTGTAGGATGGGCAGGAAAACAGTAACTGATTGAGCGTTGTTTTTTCTTCTTTATGTCTTCCTTCTTCTTGCCTCTTCTTACATTTCCTTACATCTTTTCGGCTCTTTCTGATTTACCTTGCCTTTTCTTGGCTCTTCTTGTTTCTTCTTGTCATCTTTTTGGCTCTCTAAATTTAATAAAATGTGACGTATTAAAACTGAGGTCATTTTAATTTTCTCTTTAATTATGTTTATGGATCATATGGGAGTAGCCAGGTAGTCTGGAAAGTAACAACTAAGAGTTATGCGGAAGACGAATATTAGATCAATTTTCATCCCGAAACTAAACATACACAATACACTCATACCTGTAACATTGTTGTCAAAGAAAAGGGGTTCATCTTCCTTTACTGCGTTGTCCAATCATCTAATCATCAGCTATAATTCATTATGTAGACACCACAGTAAAATAATTACTCTGCTAAATAAATGTTGTTTTTCTTCTTATACAAGAAATCAGCTTTCTAGAAATTATTGCATCGCTTTACTAAAAGTAAAGTTTTGGTTCCATGCGACTCTGAACAATCGGTTTATAATAATTCCGATCAGCATGCGATGGCGTTGTTAATGTTTTAAATGCATGGCAAAGTAATCCCGATTACACACGCAATCTCACATGGGCCGGTAAAGCTTATACTGCTTTCGGTTTCATTAATAGCTGAACATTAATATTCCTGCCAAGAACCTGAAAGGTTTCTCCAGAAACTTTGTTTTGTTATTTTTTTAATTTTAATCCTTTATGCTGTACTCAATTTATTTACTTTATTAATATTGTTTCAAGTTCAATCCGCGAAATTTCATGAGCTAATCTTACTAATATTATAAACGTGAAAGTTTGTATGGATGTATGTATGTTTCCTACTCTTTCACGCAAAATTTACTGAATGGATTTTAATGAAACTTTACAATAATATAGCTCATACATCAGAATAACATATAGGGCATAATTTATAAAGCTAGCTATTTATTTTCAATATATTGTAAATAATAATTAATGTTTAATAGAAAATGTCAAAATTTGAGAATGACATTTTGCAAAACAATGTTAAATCAAAATTCTATTTTAGAAAATATTTAAATTAGTGAATTTATTTTGAGTACTCGCTTACTACTTTGAGTCGAATCAAGAATTATACATATTATATTAAATAAATAGGTTAAGAATTTTGGTATAAACGTAGATGGGACCTAGGAAAAGAAAGTAGATTACTCGAAGTACTAATCCCACGCAGATGAAGTCGCGGGCAGAAGCTAGTTTTGTATAAATCTAAGAAAATGTCCCATTCCATCAGTATCACACAATACTGATAGCAGCATTAGGTGGCTTGTTAATACTGTGAGGCAAAATGTGAAAAAATAAAGATTTTTTTTTTTAAACGAAAAAAAAACTTTTGAAACTAGCTATAACTTTGTGATTTTCCATTATAATTAAAGGAAACAATATGACTTTGTTAAAACCACTGATTTATTTAATTAATGCCGACCGGTTTCGGAACAACCCTTAAAAAAAAAATAATGAGTCGATTATCAACAAACAAAAAATATTAACTTATAGCCCAATCTAAAATCTGTTCCCTTTCGATGTCCGTTCTGTTCCCTCCCACAACTTTCCATTAATTCCTAGCCACGCCGCCATCCCTACCACAACACCTAGTAATTGTACCCTCCCACTCTTTTCTGATTGTCAAATCATTATATGTTTGCCCCAAGGAAGGAACGGTTGTTCCGAAACCGGTCGGCATCAAATAAATAAATTAGTGATTTTAACAACGTTATATTGTTTCCGGAGACCTAAAAGCCATCTAAATGTTTTACTTTTTGTGAGCTCAAGAATAATTGGTTAAAGACTCGTTAAGTTTATTCAAGAGTATTTAATTAAATTAATATTTTTCTTCAAGCTTCATCGGTGTTCTATCCCTCGTTCATACACAGTTTTTACTGCACGATCTCATTTTCGTCTCATCTCGTTTCTACTTCTTAAGTCTACTTTTATCCTTCCTCTACCGGTTTTAGACCTCGATATTGTTATCAAAACTTCATAATGGACCGCTAACCTCACTTTCTTTGAAAACCTCTTATTAGCACGAACGGCAATCAATTCTACACGTTAAGAGCCATTGGCCAGCGGCTGAGAATAAATGTTTAAAAATGCTTGCAATTGTACAGGAAGTTTCCGATGAGAAAGATCGATTATTCCTCGAATCAAATTTTTTAAATTAAAAATTAATATCGATTTATTTCATTCAAAACTTGTTTTAATATATACCTACATTCAAGTAAGCAATAAAAATACTCAAAACGCACAATGTTAAATTATTAAATATCGTGTACTTTTTGTATTTTTTATCATAAGTATTTATAATTTTTCAACAATGTCTAAACAAAATAAGTGTGTAAAAAAAATCTGAAATATTTTGGTTTGTAAGACCTTAAATAAAAAGAAAAACTGAGGTTTTTTTGTCAAAAAACACGTACTCGGATTTATTTTTAATGATTTTAATTTAACTAAAATTAAAATTCTGACGACTGTGTTTAACAGATTATGACGTATTGATTTATTTTGTTGTATGATTATATGATTTGAAATTTGTGTTGTTTAATAGAATCTATCGTTTGAAAATTGAACAAATCTGCCAACGACCAACGGTATAACCTTAGTTTATTAAAAATACACTTAGTTTTTCAATATTTTAAAACTGTGTGTACCAGATAAAATAACAATCTTTCAAAATCAATTTAAGATTTTTTGTAAAAAACAGTCAATATGTCTAGAATTTCATATAAAAATGACAAATTTCTAGTATTCTCTGGTAATTCCCTCTTAATTGATAATGCATCATTCATCATCATACCTACCTATGTCCCAATCTATGTTAGTATTGTTAGTTACACGAAGTTTTTTTATATCTCGACAGATGTCAGTTTTATTTAAGAAGCCTATCATATATCGTCGTTCGTGTCTAATGTACGAACGGTTCCGATGATAGCCGACCATCAGTCTCAACTTGGAGCCTCCTAGTAGAGTTAGGTCGTCTAGTCCAGATAATTATTCATTGTAAACTTTACAGCAACTTACAATCTTAACGAACCTCGATCTTATTTGGAAGTTTCTCAACACATTTCAAGTAGTCTTAATCATTGGTATTAACCGATACTACACGTCTCAAACAAACAAACTAATCCACTTGTTCCGAGAGTTTACCACTACGCATAGTTAATAATATAACACAGCGATAAATGAGTTTTCGTACCAAATATATTTCGTAGTCTAGCGACCTGACACAAGACTGACGGTGTACTTTAAAATAACCACACATTTACATAAAGTAACAATATATTTCATTATTTTTTTAACACACAGTCTCCAGCGCACTTCTTCGCCGCTAAAAATGTCTGAAATAAGACACATTTAGCTCTCTTGTGGTGTAAAAATATCTACATAGATGACAAATTGAGGTGCCGTGTATTCCTTTTTAATATTATTTTTCTTGGTCAAGACGCCGCAGATGTTCTAAGTTTTTCTTAACCTTTGGAGGATTGGTTTTTTTTTTTTTTAAATCAACGTTTTTGTGTCGCATTTTTAAGTTAATAGTAACAATTCTTTCAGATTTTGGTAGTTTATACAACTGTTGTTACTAATAATATTATTTTGTAATAGAAACTCGTAAAAAAATAATGCTAAAAATATATAATATAATTATAAAAATTTGACATTTCTTACGAAATCAATTTTTATAACATTTCTTTTGTGATATATTACAAAAATTACATCAAAATAATGTAGATAAAAAGAACTTTCTAATAATCACTCAAAATCTATGCTTTCCATAATGGATTTATATAAAAAAACAATGCAAAAATATAGACTTCGAATACGACCATATACCTTGTATATACCTTGGCGCGTCATTGTGAATTAATTTGAATTATTCGGAGTGGCTAAACACTATCTAGTATTTCGTTATGTTAAGAACGAGAATGGCCCAAGCGATTCTGACCTTGTTCTTGATACAATTTCTTTATACACAAGGGAGAAGATCGCTTCCAAAATCGATGTTACACCGGAGTGAGTACGGCCAATGACAAGTAGCAGAATTTTCGGTTGACAAGCAAAAATTATTTAATCCCGCATTTTGCAAGATACTCCCATTCTAGGTACCTCACAAAATTTCGGAAATTCTCTTTATTTCTTCGTATATTCTTTAGAATGGTTTGAATTTTTCTTAGAAACGGAAATTTAAAAATAACGCACTAAAAATAATATTTACTTACAGAATTGTTTTATTCAAACAGTATAAAATTTAATATAGTATTTGATGAAGGCGCAAACTGAAGAAAACTCTTATTTCGAAGATGCTTAGAAAGGCAAGAGAAAATTAATACGAAATGAATATCTCAACTAAGAATCCCAACAGTTGTCAACGATCTAGAGCCATTGAGACTATTGCATCCATTCATGTATTATATTTAAATGAGATATGAAGCGAAAAGTATATTCGACTTTTTTACCTCCAATTGACCTCCAACGCAACCACAGGAAATTACCAAATCCGGTCTATGAGCACCGCTTAGAGAAGACCAATTTTCGTAATGATATTCCACTCGAGCACTTTTTGCCACATTATGGCACTATTTCCAAAACCTCGGATTGCTTTGTTTCCAAAATGTTGCAAATTTTCCAAAAATATAATATATTGTACATTCAAAATATAACAAAATAAATATTCTCTAGATTCTTTAAAATGTTTTAAAATGGGTTAAAGATTTAATTTTTTTTTTATAAATCCTACAAATATGTGATAATAGACAAAAGTTAGGGGAATTCATTGGCTACATGGAACTATAATCAGTTTGTATGTCTCCATATTCAAATTCGGAGGTATGATTTTTTTAATGTGGACGGAAAAATTTCATTTAGCAATCCGAGGAAAAACATAAAAACCAGTAGGTATTGGGAAGTTAGGGGCGGGGTGAGGGGTTGGTTGATAACTTGGCTTAGAGATCAGTGACGACACGTGGAAAATTTTTTTTTTTCTTTGATTTTGAAGAAAAAGTTTTTGAAAAAAAAAAGACATAAAAAATCGCCGGAGACCAAAATTTCAATTTCATTTTTTACTCTAAATAGTGTCAGGAATCACTGGTTAAAGTAAGTCAAGTACGACGCTTAACACCCTTATGGCTCTACGATGGCATTCCCAATAAGGTGACCAGACAACTCAGAAACACGCAACTTCAACATCTCAAAAAAATTTATTTCATGACTTTTAGTGACTTTTCAAAGGGGTGTTGAAATGTGAAACCCCCCAATAATTGGGATATGTTGTGAGGCCGAGTGTAGTGCGGAGGGCAAGAGATTATGATGAGGAAGGTGTGGAAGTTTCTAACTATGAAGATCTGGTTAACAAACACATCTAAAGCCATTTCAAACAACGTTTAGATACTGAATAGAATTGAAGAGGATTGTTGGTGATTAGATTACCTTGCTGTAAAATTAGCTAAGCCCACTTAATATTAATATTTGGATGATTTACACAGCGCCGTTTTTGTGATAAGTCTTCAAGAGAATTTGCGATACTGACAATTGGTCTCTTATAAGAGTGAAGGAGTTTTAACATTGGAACGAGGTGCAAATACGCCACATCTTAATAAAATAGTATGTTTGTAATATATCTACATAAATACGATTTCTATAAAATTGAAAATCGTTATTTTCTATAGGTCGTATATTTAATTTTAAATTAATATTCCAATGTTACTTTAGTATATACTAGTTCTTATTCTTTCATCTTTCGCCATATTTTGTATTTTACGAGAGAATATTTTCATTGTTTATTTTTCAGCACTGTATTATTTTAGGAAGCTTTGAAACCATTTAGTTTGCGTAATATTTATGTTTTCAATGTATGTTTTCTATGCTAATATTTTTTTAGGATTTTTTTCAGAAAATTTTTCTTATGCTTCTTATTTTATTTATATATTTTTTGCTTTTTTATTTGAAACCTTTACCGTGTTTTCCCCGTAATAAAAGCATTAATAATGTCAACATCAATCATTCTACTTATTTGTACGAAATTTATAACACGTTTCAGTACGTGGCATTGCTTATTTTCATAAATTCATATTTAAAACAAATATTTATTAGTAGACGAGTGTTCCAAAGTGATAGTGGTTTAATTTTCTACAAGCCAAGTCCTCCATCATTACACAAGCAACAATTTCGAAGTGATATTATTTCAGATGTTTTCCATTTATTTATAATAAAGAACATTTCGGAAGACCTGTCAGTGGCTGAGTTGGCATTGCGTCTGGATCGCACTGAAGCGTCTTGGGTTTAATTCTTCGGCTGACTAAGCCCTCCATCACGACACAAGGAACATTTTCCGCTTGTTGCAGTGGTAGTAAAAAATTTTGTCTGTTAAAATAATATTGATTATATGAAGAAAATTATTTTTCATGTCATTTCAATTTCTGAGCTAACCTAACTATTAATCCTCCAATCCAAAATAACTATGTATTTCTTCTATCTTTCCAACTAATCCAAATTAACTACGTATTTCTTATATCTTTACAACTAACCCAAATTAACTACGTTTTTCTACAATCTTTCCAACTATAAAATTAACTACGTATTTCTGCAATCTTTCCAAATAATCTAAATTAACTACTTTTTTCTATTTTTTTAATTATTCCAAATTATCTATCTATTTCTGCAATCTTTCAAACTAATCTAAATTAACCCTTTTTTCTATTTTTCCACCTAATCCAAATTAACTACTTATTTCTAAAATCTTTCCAACTAATCCAAATTAACTATATATTTCTTCCATATTTCCAATTAATAGAAAATAACAAAGTTTTCCTTCCTTTCCAACTAATCTAAATTAACTATTTTTTTCTATCCTTCCAATTAATCCAAATTAACTACGTATTTCTACAATCTTTCCAACGAATCCAAATTAACTATATATATATATATATATATATATATCTTCCATATTTCCAACTAATAGAAAATAACTACGTATTTCTTCTATATTTCCAACCAATCTAAATTAACTACGTATTTCTTCTATCTTTCCAACTAATCCAAATTAACTATGTAATTCGCCTAACTTTTTCGTTTCTTAAAAGAAACACAAACACTCCCAGGTCACGATTAACCTGATATTATTTGATTTCCTCCTAAGTCCAACATTACAAGCGGAAAATATTGGTTGCGCGATGATGGGTAACTTGAGCTAGCAGATGATTCAACCTGCAATGGTCGGGGGTCAGAACCCAACACTTTATACCACTCGGCTACTAACCGGTTCAAGGGTTATAAACAAGAATTTGTGAATCTTAAAATAAATATCTCAAATTTAGGTAAAGTAAACCTTATTTTATCTTCGTTCTCTATTTTATCTCATTTGGCGAATCTGAGATGGAAACTTCTTGAGAATAATAATTTCCCAACTAATGAACCCAGAATTCTCCTTATCACGATTTAATTTTTGACATTTAGCTTAATGGCTAAGGGTATTTGAAAGTCGCTGCCAAATTCAACATAATATTTTTTTTATCTCATTAGTGTCTGGCTGAACGAGATCGAGAAAATAAATATACAAGAATTTAACTAACGCTTTGCCAAATAAACTATCTGGTTAAAATAAACAGAGTTATAATAAATATATATGATCAGAGAAGATGTTCTAGAGCAGACATATTGAAGAAAAAATTAATTGTTATGTTGTGAAATTTATTATTTTATTACTTGTTGTGTTATTTTTTAGCATTATTATTTCCTGTAGTGTTATAAACAGCTAGCTGAATGTATTCGCTTGTGTCCTGTCATGTAATTTGAAAATGCTGAAAATCGGTGCCATTATTAAAAGGTAATTTTATTTAATTTATTATTTTATGATTTATTTCAAATTCAAGCTTTGTTTGCTTCAAAAGATATTCAACTATACCTAAGAGACAGTATGTGACCTGAAGTTTCTTCTTAACCTTTATTGATTAAGTTCTCCATTAAGTAACCCATTTTATTTAATTTAATTTTAATCTCTGTGTCATGTTTTAAGTGTTATTCGTGTGTGCATATTTTGTAAATGAAATGTTACTAATTACTTTGTCTTTTCATAGATTGAAAACCTAGAAGATCTCCTTAAAGAAAAAGACAATCAAGTAGACATGGCTCGAGCGCGACTTACCGCCATGCAAGCTCATCATTGTTCCTCCGAAGGTGCTCTCAGTTCTTTAGAAGAAGCCATCGGAGACAAAGAAAAACAGATGAATCAGCTCCGAGAACAAAGAGACAGAGCAGAACAAGAGAAGAACGAAGAAAGAGAGCTCCACGAAAGAGAACTCGCGGAATACAAAATGAAGATACACGCATTAGAAAGTGAGGTAGAAAAACTTGGAGCGCGTCTTGAAAGAGCTCAAGCCGAGAAAGACCGATTAGAAGCCAAACTAGAAGCATCCCAATCAGAACTAGGAAAATCCAAAGCAGAACTAGAAAAGGCTGCAGGAGAAGTTGGACGGTCAGGAGCTGATTGGGAAGCCGCGAAACAAAGGACTGCAAGATTAGAAATGGAAAACGAAAGACTGAGACACGATCTAGAAAGATCTCAGACCACATTCGGAAGAAGTACCCTTTCAACGTCACAAGAACTTGACCGCATTCAAGAAAGAGCCGATAAGGCATCCACAGAGTTGAGACGAGCACAAGCAGAGTTGAGGGTGACTCAAGCAGACAATGAAAGAGCCCGCGGAGAAACGGCAGCCTTGCAAGAAAAAGTAGAAAAGAGCCAAGGTGAAGTTTACCGTCTCAAGGCAAGGCTTGAAAATGCCCAAGGAGAGCAGGAAAGTATGCGGGAGGAATATGAAAGAACGCAAGCCACCATTGGAAGGATTCATGCAGAAAGAGACAAGGCTGTCGCAGAGCTGGAGAAGTCCAGGGAAGAGTTGGAGAGGACCCAGGCTACCCTTGGGAAGGCACAGCTTCAGCAGGATAAACTCCAGAATGCTCTCGATAAGGCGCAGACAGAGGTGGACAAACTTCAGGAGAAACTGGACAAATCCATTGGCGAAGTTAGAAGGGTGAGTCATTTAAAATTATATTTTCTTATTACACTACTGATATCACCGATATACCTCTGTTTTTCCAACATATTCCCTCAGATGATATTCGACTTGGATAATGATGATTAACGACATTCAATCCATAGAGCTTTTCAATTGTGCTTACTCCAAAAAAAACGGTAACCGACGAGTTCATCGAAAATCAATTTACGGAAAGCAAATTTACAAAATACACAAAAAAGGTTAGGTTAGGTTGAATTTTATTTAGTTGAACTCGTTTTCGATGAACTCGTTTTCGATGAACTCGTCGTGAACCAAAAAGACGATAGAAAAAAAGTAATTTTTAATACATTACTTTTTGTTATTTTTTTTACTAATAGCATACAGCTTTACAGCATTTAAGGACTCCCCTATTATTATAATATCGTGGAGTAATAACTACAACTAGGTAACAATAGAATTATGTACAAGAGAGTAATAAATGGGTATTCAAACCTGTTGTCATAATATTCTGAAGAAAATGGCTGTTTATTTTTTTTTATATATTTATGTAACGAAATTAACTCAAAAAATTCCACTAATTTTAGTGCTACAACTAGCTAAGTCCAGTTGCCTAATTGAAACATGGAAAAATATTGTAGAATTAAACGATACCGTTTTTTGGAGATACACACAGAATCATATTCAAACAACATGATTATTGCAATGCGTTACGACTTTTCTGGTAGCATTCATAGACGAGGAAATAGAGTTATGCTTTTCGTGTATTAGGGCTTCGCTAACGAGGCAACTGAAACCAAACTAAAACTGGCTGGTTTATTTGTCTTGATTGGTCAAAAAGCTTGTTTAAACCATAGACGAAGAACAATCAGCTGTCATGTCACGCAACTGGCATGTCGAGTCGCGAGTCACTGCTTGCGTTCCATTGCCAGCTGCCAGCTGCCAGCTGCCAGCTGATCTTCGTCTATAGTTAAACAAGCTTTTTGACCAATCAAGACATAGAAACCAGCCGGTTTTAGTTTGGTTTCGAACACCGTCGATTAGGAAGCCAATTAATCTTACAAAATGGTCTTCGAAATCTTAAATGAAAAGGTTGAAAACTGGTATAAAAATATTATAGGATTTAACTCTACATTTTACCTATCATCAAAGATAGATCCCGCAATATTTAGGCAGAGTACTGGCACATTGCTAGTCAATCCAAGAGAGCCTGCTGTGCCTCAATACAAAGTACTATCCCATCAAAACCGTGCTTTCAACAGTTATTCCATTTTTCCAAAAAAGAAATTTCCTCACTTATTCGAATGAGAATCGGACATTGTTATGTTCCTTCTCAACTTTTTAAAATTCACATCCTTGACTCCCCAGATTGTACATTCTGTGGTCTAGAAGTCCTTCTTTAAACAAATATCCTCTCTTCTATGAAGCCTTATCAGAAATTGCCTCCCTTCCATTCAATATCTCATCTCTTCTAAGTCTGAACTCTACTCCAATCTTCATTATATTTTAATATTTAAATTTACCTTTCATTTCTCCATAATTTTAAAACATGGCCTAGAACACCCTTGAAGGGTGAAATCCAGAAATGATTGGAAAAAAAATGTCACTAAGAAAATTTGAGTACAAGGTTAGTACTTATATTCCTGAAAATATGGTCCTTTAAAAAAATGGTAAGATATAATACCTTGTGCAAAGAGCCATGTTTATTGATGACCCTTGGGCAAATTTAACCTTTTAAACTTGCCTATTCAAAATATTTTGGATTTACACCATTTTATTAAAATTTTGAAATTTACATTGAACCAAAGTCTACGTAAGGATTTGTTTGATGCTCGGGTATATTTGCCAGCTGTAAATTTGATCAAAATTTGAATTTTTCTAAAAAAACCAGAATTTAGTTCTGGTATAAAAATGTATTTATTCTTGAAAACTGGTCTATGAGAGAAATATAAAAGTGACGATCTTAGCGCTGTTTTAGTTAAAACTTCGCAAAAAGAGCGCTGTACAAAGACAATAAATAACTAAAAACCATTGCCATAAAAACCGTCAAAATTGGGGGCTACATTTTAATTAATTTTTACTTTATTAAACATTATATAGCGCTGCTCAGTGACTCAATCACCTCAAGGCCAAATCTCTATTTGAGAGACGGGTATGGGTACCGCCACCCCGGAAACATTTTTTTTTTAAATTACCAACATCTCTGCCATGGGTTACTTAGTATAGGTTTGTTGACTTAGCAGGGGTTCCCGGGTTAATGGAGTGAGGTTTGTCTAGATCTTGGCAGCGGATGCTTTTGCCCACTTACTGCGTGGCGGGCCGAATCGGGAGAGACTGGTTAAAATATACCTTTTTGACCTATCCAGCCAGACTCTATCGACCCATCGCCTTGCACCGCAGTGATATTAGGGATGTATTCATACTTTCGCCACTGCTGAACACATTGACATCCAGATTCCTACATACTCCCCATAACTTTTTCCTTCTCAGAACTTCCTCTCGTTCCTTTAAATAAAAAAAATCCCCACACAGATATACAGGCCCTGAGGGAGTTTTTTCCTCAGGGATTATTGTGTGGAGATAATGTTAAAAAAATATACTTGCACACTCACTGATCCGCAAAGAATTTAAATCCTACTATTAATAAATGGTGTACGGAAACTTGTGATGTACGCGGAAAGTAGTCTATCCACATTACATTGATTTGATTTTAAGTTAGGTTTTCGAATAAATCAAGACCGAAATTGGAATTCAATCATGTTTTCGCGTTTTATGTGTTCATGTAGTTATTTAGGTAAAATTTGAAAAAATCGCTATAGGATTACCATCAGCTTTTTACTATCTTTTGATAATCCAAAGCATAAATCTGGCTATAAATGCATTTTTAAAAAAACTCTTTAATTGCCGAAAATATGAAAAATTAACTAAAATTTTTTTTTTTGGATGTGATATAGTTTCGCCGTGTATTATAAAGTTTAGGGGTTTAACTATATATCATATATTTGTTTCTAAGAAACTGGGCCCTTAATCAAAATACCTCAAACATCCTTAACGGGAACGGAATTTTAAAAAAAACGTATTACGTTATTCGTTATATGACGAACACTGCGGTAAAAATATTATTCTGAGATTTACTCCTAAATAAGATACACGTTTCTAAAATCGAAAAATATACATTTTTGTCTGTGTTTCCCAAGCTAACACGTACAATAAAGTTTTTATCACGAGCCTATATCGACATTGGCGTCAATACGCCCAAGTCGATACACTCGTAGATTCTGGCGGAAAACATGAATAAATTCTTGGCATTAGGTATTCTTCTCGACATGAAACTCAGCCAACACAACCCAAATACTTTATTACAAACTATATTACCCTTGTGGAAATCCACGAATGTCAAAACGTTTAGCTGAAATTTATGGTAAAATCATCGACCGGGGAATCCATGGATGTCGAATTGCTTTTTAGATATTTGTTGTAAAGTCTATGAAACTTGAAATAGTCAAAAGATATTTATCAAATTACTGTGATTTATTTGTGAGTAATTATGCCGTGAGATTTTCAAGCTGTACACATAGTAGTTTCCAGAGGTGACGTACTCAAAATCGGGCTTAAGCAAATTAAAACGAACTAATTATTTATTATCCGAGGTTTTCCTCGATAACCTTCTATTCCGTTTACAGTTTCTGCTATGTGGTTACTTATCCGGAACTACCTACATCTTTAGCCAATTCAATTATTTTCCATCATCAGGGAATCCAGGCAGTCTCAACTCAATGAAACTTCGAACCTACCAGTCAAGTGGATATCAAAGCCAAGACGTGTGACCTCTTCCTCTACTAGGTCTTTCAAATGTCTTAAGTTTGACCAGTTCTTAGATTCGTCGTCCATCAAAAACTCTTGAACGATGAGCAATGGCGGTATAAAATTGGCGCAGACATTTTCGGCGGGTGTTCCTTGGCCAATGCAACTATTTTCGACTTGCATAGTAGTTGATTCCTTTACGAGCTCGCTCCTTATTCAACTCTGTAGCTGCAAAATACCCACTGAATAATGCAAATAAATTAAAGATAAGGCATGTTTTCTATTCCATAAATACATACAATTAAAAAAAAAAAAATTGGTTGAATTCGGAAAGAAATTAACATACATCGCACATCCAATAGAAGAGCGTCGTAATAAAAAAATCTAAAAAGTTTTATATTATATCTGTTATGGCGGTACAATTTACAAAAACATCACATTGCAAAAAGTACATAAGTTTTTACGAAAATAGAATCAGCACAGCGAAAATTTTGCGTCCGCACACGACGGGTTAATGGTTCAGAAAAGATATTATTTCAAATGCGAAAACGATATGTTTATTAATTAAATAGATAGGCATAAGTTGTGACATATAAATCTTTTGTTTTAAATAAGACAAAATTATCTAAGAGATTTATCAGATTTTGAATATAAAATATATTTAATTATTGCATTTTGTGGGGGCTTTGGTACATTTATCTTCTAATCATAATGTTAAGTTTCTAAATTGAACCAAACAAAAGCAAAGCAGTGGTTTTGACAGATGGAAAACTGGTAGGTAAACCCAGTTTCTGGAAACAAAAAGGTCGGGAAATGGAGCGGTTATTGTTGTAGGCTAGAGTCATATGTTGTGGAAATGAGGTCATTAGTGTAATTTGATGATAATAAACAAAGGAATAAGAGAGAAATACCTAAATTAGGTAATTATGTTTTATCAACAGAACCATATTTTGTAACAAACGCGCAACAAATGGTTTACCTAATCTTACTCCTATATAATATAAATATGTCAACATTGTATATAAACGAACAGATGGCCTACGTGGTCGAGGAGCAAGGCTCTCGACTACGAATGCGGAGATTGCGGGTGTAAATTTTTATTTATTAATTTGAATTGTTGGACAATTGATTCATTAAAAATAATATATAGTACATATATTTGCGGACGTTCTAGAGTGTTAGATATTCTCATTATCGCCCTGGAGAAAAACTGCCAATCAAAAATGAATCGTTGCTTTAAATGGCTTAAACCGTGTTTGGTGACCAGATCTAAATAGCCAGGCACATCCTACCTTCCTCTTCCCCTTTTCCTTCCCACTAAATTCAGCCTCACAACATATTCTCACTAGCTCCAGAAGTTTTACTTTAGGAGTATTTGGGACTCTTGTGCGGTATTCACATAAAAAAAACTTCCTATATAGTAATGTGCGGTTTTGTCCAGCTATTTTCAAATTCAACGAAACTGTTTTTAGTTCACAAAGTATAAACATTATAATCCTTCGAGGTTTCATATCTTTCAAACTTAAACAACAACATTATTTTTTGTTTTTTTTTATTTTTTTTATTTACTTTAGCCATAAATTCTGATAAATAACTAGCGAAACTTGGGTTAAACGGAAACTAACTATGTGGTTTAAGAATTATTTATCTTATCAAGAGCTAACAATGTCCGTATCAATAATTATCTTAAACCTTTAGAGCTACAAGTGGCGTACCCCAGGGCTCGCATCTTGGACCTATTATTTTTTACATAATAATTATAAATGATGCAACCAATATATTTACTCATGTTTATATTTAGAGGTTTGCAGAAGATTATTGAATTATTAGACAATATTAAAGACTACTTGTCCTAACAATAGAATCTATTTCCAATCAGTGTAGTTGTCTTGTCTCTTTATTACAGCTACCAATTGCATTATAGGTTTTATATTCAAACCTTATTTTTTAATAAAATATTTTACATGGGTTGTCAATAAATAAAATAAATTTAAAAAATTAATCTCACGTATCCGAAAGCGCGGTCACGCGGGAGCTCTCAGCAGCATACATAGAGATGCGGGACTAAGCACTAAACATGTACGAATGTCTACGCATGCAGAGATGGTAAATTAAAGATGGTGATAGGGCTCGTTAACGTCATTTCTATTGAAGATATTCTTTAATCGTCTGAATAAAGAGCGCTTACAAAATTTGTTTTCTTCAATCAGTAAAAAAGCGAAGTGTCTAATTGTACAAAACATTTTGTTCAGGTGCAAATGGAGAAGGAAAAGCAGAACTATGACTTCGATAACATCCAATCCCAGCTTGATAAGGCGCTGGGACAGGCTACTCGCATGCAGAAAGAGAGGGAGACAGTGCAGCTGGAAGCAGACAGACTGAGAGACAAACACGAGAAGGCACAGGTAAGTCACAATTTTAAATTTATTTTTATTACATGACTCCCAATGTTCTGACGATTTTTGATTACACTCCTAAAGAAATCCTGTTGTTTCGCTATTTAAAGAGAGCCTTTAGAGATTGTTGGTTCTGAAGAAGACGGCAACCGAGGTCTTCAATTGTCGCTTTTGTGATGTTAGCGGTCCGAAGACATTCGGCACATATTTCTATTTGGGCCTCTTATGTTTTAACTTAATAAAAGAAGTTTGTTGTGGATGTGTCCGACCTTCCCAAAGTAAGGCTATTTTTTCGCAACTTCGAGTGAAAAATATGAATAATTTTCATTTGCTTATCTGAGGTCTACTAGCCGAAAGGAATTGTGTAAATAGACATCAGTTTTATTTAATAGCTATAGATTTTCTAGTTCAGTGTTCGTAATTGATATTTTTGTACTTGACGCTCGAGTTTCTTTAAACAACCATTATAATTTTATATAAATTGAAACATTTAACACGTAATCCACTAAATGACTAAAGCGTCGTCTCCTCCGATGAAAATGTGTACACACTTTGTGGATAGTTAGATCGGGGCCACAATGTTTTTGCTTTCCGTGGCCCATGGAAAACAACAAAAGTTGTGGCCCTGCCCCATGTTTATGGTCATGTTTGAGGTATTGTTTGTGAAAATGGTTGCAAGAGACCAGCCTTAAAGAGTGCATTTTAATGTTTCCTCCTTTTAACACTGCTTTAAATTTGGATAAAGTTTTCGCTGAATTTAAAATACGTTTAAAATACGTAGCTCCATTAATTTCCGGCGTGATTGATGAGGTCCACAGGGCGACACCTTAGATGTCCCCTCTGACCCCCTCACCATACGAAAAAAGCAGAAGAATAATACTTAGAAAAGTTTAACCTTTGAAATATGAATGCCGAACACTTCGTTCAGTCAGACATCTCAGAAAAATCAAAATTTGAGTTGAGTATGAAGTTAAACAAAAAATGTACCTCTATCTGGTATAATACTTAGATGAATACTTGAATTGAAGAAAATGTAGTAGTACTGGGTCACTAGAAGAATATTACAAAATATACCGGACCGTTAGGCCTCCCGGTGTTATTTTATGGCATATTTAATATGTAAAACGTGTAAATAATATTTGATTTGTTGTGAGCATTCAATATTGCTTTTCTCATTATCTCTTAACTTTGTATTTTGAGATGTTGGACTAAACAACTGGACGATTACATTATAGAATGAATACATTGAACGAGGGGAGACGAAGAGGAAGAAAGTAAAAACATCCATTCAAAATGTGAACGTAAGAAAAAAATTTAGGTGGCATTATCTATGAGTAGAATATCGAAGAGACTAAAGGTATCGGCGAGTGGAAGGAGGTGGAAAGGAGGGTGAAATGTTGAGTGGAAGAACGGCCAAGAAGGTGTGGTGGGTATTACATTACGTGACGAGAAAGACAATGTCTAGATTAGTTCGGGGAACAAGGGTTGGAGATGAGATGAATGGTTAAAAATATGAAGGGATGTCTTTACTTGTCTTTCTTCATAAAATTTTCGGACAATCTCTAAGGCTAGAAGACCGATGATCCTTTTGCTGATATTTTTTACCGAGAAACGCGTTATTTGATTGAATTCAACGGGTTTTCGAGGCTTAAGGAAGTTTTGGATTTGATTAAAAAATTCAAGACTATCCGATTGACAAGGCACGTGGCTGTATTTCTGATATTATCCAATCTCCGATAGGAGAGGTAACCGGATGACGTCGAAGTTTAATTTTGTGCTCATGACGGATGAAAAGATGAATGACAGACCAATCAAAATTTAATATATTTGAAAATGCCAATAAAGAGACTTAAACCCATTAATATAGTGTGTATGGCGTGTAGACTTGGATTTCAAAACAAATATTAACATACTGATAAGAAATAAGCATTCGAAATGTGTACCTATATGTATTTAAAACGCATTCACAAAATAACTTAGCCAATGGAGCGACAGAGCAAATTAAAACTTTTGTCTCGGTTGCTAAAGGAAATTTTTCCGCCCACATTAAAAAAATCATACCTCCGAATTTGAATATGAAGACATACAAACTGACTGTAGTTCTATATAGCCAATGAATTTACCTATCTTTTGTCCATAATCACATATTCGTAGGATTTATTAAAAAAATATTATAAAATCGTTAACTTTAAAACTTTTCAAAGAATCTAAAGAATATTTGCCATATTTTGGCAGCAAAGCAATCCGTGGTTGATATTGTGGCAAAAAGCGTTCTAGTGGTTAGTAAACACCACTTTTATTTAAAATTGAAATGTTACGTCAAAGTACCTGCTTCATATATTATGAACAAAATTAAAGATTCAACGTCTAATGACCATAAATTGCATATTGCACTGGACATAAAAAGAAGGAAACACCAATAGCTCCATCACATCATCAGATGTGACAAATTAATAGGGTATTTTAACAATATTAATAAAACTTTATGCCAAGGTTAATATCTGACAGCACACGAAGTAATCCGGTTTTTTGTTGAGTGGAACCTCCAATACGGATTGATGATCGTAAAATAATAAATTTATTCTGAATTAAATAGGAGTTATTTGAGAAGCAGCAATTTTTTCAAGTAATTATGCTACGTAAGGCAGATTTCACACAGTTTTATAATTACCCAAGTTATTGTCATAAAATATCTGGTGTGTGTGCGCATTGGTCCCTTCAACCTTCTGATAGCTGATGACGCTCCTGGAATGACTGTTTAGAATTGGAATTCGCTGGAATAGTAAGCCGGAGCCATTCCGTAAAGTGACTTAAATTCCATCCAGCAGAACTTAAACTGGATTCTTCAATTAATAAATTGTTAGAGCTCATGAAAACAAAATAAGGAAATAAACAAGTAAAATTTTGTAAGACAAAAAAACAGATTTATCGTACCGTGAATTTTTGGCATTTATTTTCGATACACTTCTTTTACCCCCGCTTGGAGAAAGCGAACTTTTGCCCGAGGGATTTCGAAATTGCGAGAAGTAAGATTCGCCGAAATGTTAACACATTCGGGATTGATGAATTTAATACATTGCTGATAAGTTTTAGTTGTAACAGGCGAGCCTACACCCCTGACTAAAAACATTCATTCTAAAAACCACCTATTCAACGACTTAGTCATTGGGTTTTCCTTCAATTTGCGGTACAAAAATTTGTAATTTATTACTCAACATTCCCGCAGCTTGTCGAAATAGGAAAAAGATGCTAAGTTAATTTAGCCATTCCGATAACGCGTGTGAATCAAATACAAAGATTTTACCGACGTAATTAATTATGTATCTGATTTAAGTCAAAATATCAAAGCAAATACAAACCAATCTTTAATTTGGCAGGCACATCGAGAAAAATGTTATTCTAAAATTCGATAATTTTATTCGTAAAAACGGTTGTAAACGGGACTGAAGTTCTTACGAACAAATTAACAGTGTTTCAATGTTTATTGGCGGGAAAATGTAAGAACAATTTGTTGGTATACGTACGAAATTACGTATGCCAACAAATTATCTTACATGTTCTCGCCGATAAACATTGAAACCCTGTTAATTTGTTCGTAAGAACTTCAGTCCCGTTTTTAACCATTTTTACTATTAAAATTAGCGTTTTTTCGAATAACATTTTTCTCCATGTATACTACAGAATAGCACTAAAAAAACTCGCACTTTGAGCTCTGGCAATGT
Source organism: Limnephilus auricula (assembly GCA_951813805.1). Lineage (NCBI taxonomy): Eukaryota > Metazoa > Arthropoda > Insecta > Trichoptera > Limnephilidae > Limnephilus > Limnephilus auricula. The sequence goes on from OX638406.1 coordinate 17,721,054, forward strand.
GAAATTTAAACTCTCTATCTAAGTTTATTTCAATGCTAAATTGATAAGACCTGATTATTTATTGAAATGCTCGTTTTAGGATAGATAAATTTTGACCGATAAAAAAAATCTAAAAAGTCACTTAGGCATGTGGTTTTTTATTTAAAAAAGCAATCAAGCTCGCATGAAAATATTGTACATTGTAGAAAAGGTAATGCAGTATGAAATTATTTTGGTTAAAAAATGGTCGCGTGTTGCAAAATAACTAAATAATGAGGTTTAAAAAGACCACCGTAAATAATTTTCTTAAAGGAAATATAATCTACGTGTCCTGCATTTAAGTCGCCTATTGACTGCTCTCTCAAACGCTTATAAAGCAATAAAAATACACGTAAACTTATTCAATAACCATAAATTATGCCGTAAAGTTGGTCAATAGCCAACCGGCTTCCAATTTCCTCAATTTACATAAAGATAACCTGTAAAATGATTGCTAATATTAGATCAATGCCCAACTCTTAAAAAGTTCCAAGTTTCACAGAGTAAGAAAGATTTTCAATGAAAGTTTACCGAAAAGGACTGATTATTGAATATAACTTGGCTACCTAATTTAAATATTCAGCAAAAATCTTTATTTTTTAATTAATAATTTTTTAAGCCAGTTTATTTCTTGGTAATGTAGTGTAGGTGCAGTTAATTTGATAATGTCTAATCAAGGTAAAATAGACAAATAAAATGTCTATTAATCTCAAAGTGTTGATTGACAAAAATATATAAATTGATAAGCTAATGTTTAAGAATGAAACACTAGGTATGTATTGAATCATTTGGCGGGTAGGAGGTATCCCGCCGTAGCTTAATGGTAGAGCTCCTGTCCGGCAAACAGAGGGGTGCGGGTTCGAGTCCCGTCGGCGACATATATCTTTTCTCGGGAGAGGTTTCAATATTGATGAGTGTTTCAGGCTAATAATTATTGCTTATAATAATTGTTACCCTTTGTGCTATGCATAAAAAATCTTGTCTTAAACATTAGTTTATCAATTTAAAAAAATAAACAAATACATTCTTTGAATACTTGTTTCCAATTTTAAATCAAATTCTAGACGATTGACTCTTTTTTACAAAAAAACATAAATTGATTTCGAAAGTTTGTTATTTTATCTGGTACACACAGTTTTAAAAATTTAAAATTTAGTTAAATTAAAATCATTAAAAAATAAATCCGAGAACGTGTTTTGTGACAAAAATTTCTCAGTTTTTGTAATTATTTAAGGTCTTAAAAACAAAAAAATTTAAAAAAAAATTTACACGCTTATTTTGTTTAGACATTATTGAAAAATCAAAAATACTTATCATCAAAAAATACTTACAAGAAGTACAAAAATTCAAAGAAACTTTTTCTTGATGTGGTTATACAAAATTGTATTAGGCAAAGAAAGTCCAGCGAAATTATAACTTGAAAGGTCTCAAACAAAATATCTTCAGCAAAAATTTCCGCTTGAACTTTGTTTCTCCCAGTTCTCCATTCCCAGTTCTCAGTTCCTAGTGTTCGAATCGTGTCCCGGTGTCTGTGGAATGAAATTATTATTGTGGAACTTTGTAATTGCAATGTCTTCGAAGTTTGCAAGATTTTGTTGGGATGGAAAAATCTCAGTCGAAGTAATGTAACAGCGTTAGTTTTATTTGGCCTTATTTATTTAAGTTTTAACCGTCTTTAATAAAATCTTGGAGCCCTAGTCTCCTTCATCAATATAGCTACACATATCCTCATATATGTGATGCCTACATAACATAAACAATAATGACAATTAAAAGCCAATTATTAAGTTTACAAATTATTAGTTTAAGTTAACTATAGGCCCATTTCTGTCCTACCGATTCTATCAAATATATATATATAGGCTAAACAACTTTCTGAACAAAAATTCATCAACAATACGGTTTCAGAAAAAAAGTGTAATACTCTTTCTGCAATTAATGATTTTATAAATAAACTTAGAACAAGCATAAATGATAGAAACTACATCATAGCAATTCTTGTAGACCTTCAAAAAGCCTTTGATACCATGAGTCCTGAAATACTGATTAAAAAAAAGAAAAAACAGGCCTAACCAGTCCAGCTCTCAAACTAATCAAATCTTATTTATCCAACAGAAAACAATATGTCAACACAGGAGATAAAAACAGTCAGCTCGGGAGTATAAACTATGAGTTCCACAAGGATTCATACTGGGGCCACTTTTATTCCATATATATAAGTGACATCTGTCAGTTAAAAGTAAATAGTGAAATCTTCTTATACGCAGATGACACGGAAATATTTTACTTCGGCAAAAACTTAGAAATAATATTAGAACAATCTCAAATGAATCTCAAATAAAACCGGTTACATGATCCTAAGCTCACCTAAAAGAATAATACCGTCGCATAAACCATTACAAATTGAAGTAAGAGACCCCACATATTCTGGATAAAAATTAATGTTTTTTTTTTAAACTATTCAGTCTATTTTCGTTTTAAATGTTGTTTAGAAGGCAATTATATAAGTTACCCACCTCGTAATCAATGGATTGTTTACCATAGTTAGTGTGGATGGTATTTAAATGTATGTTATCGTGAAAAATGTGTGTGTACTTCTGACGTTTTAATGAACTCTGTATTTGTATGCATGAGTTTATTATTTATTTTGTATATAAGGAGACATATATTGTATTCATAGGTTAGTTTGGGATAGGTTAGGTTAGGTGAAAACGTTAAGTTATTACATTTTAAGTATGGTTGGTTAAATATTATGGCCTTTTACAGTGAACTGCACCAGAATCAAACCACTTGCGCAATCGACTAGCAAATCTATTAATTACTAGCTTCTGCCCGCGACTTCGCTTGCGTAGGATTAGTACTTCGAGTAATCTCTTTTCTTTTCCTAGGTCCCATATATATCAAAATTCTTAACCTATTTATTTAAAATATCGACAATTCTTGATTCGATTCAAAGTATTAGGCGAGTACTTCATAAAAATTAACTAATTTGATTTGATTTAACAATCATTGTTTTGCAAAATGTTATTCTCAAATGTTGACATTTTCTATTAAACAATAATTATTATTTTCAATATATTGAAAATAAATAGCTAGCTTTATAAATTATAGCCTATATGTTATTCTGATGTATGAGCTATATTATTGTAAAGTTTCATTAAAATACATTCAGTAAATTTTGCGTGAAAGAATAACAAACACACGTAGATCCATACAAACTTTCGTGTTTATAATATTAGAAAGATAAGATATAAAAATGCCATCAGTTAACCTTTCAATTCGGAAGTACAGATAAAGTATCATACCTAAAAACAGATGAAAACCAATAACGTAGGTATATTATTTTAAGTGTTGTATAAATCCTGCCAACAAAAATGAAACCTATCTGTCAGAAAAATACTTCTGGAGTGCTAATAAGGACCCAACACAACTGAAGTACCTACCCCTAGTGTGTAGTGCTTTAATTTTAGCTCAAACCTTTAGCCCAAGTGTAGAAAAGGGAGTTGGGAAACGTATAAAGGGGGTTAGCAAACGTAATAAGGGGGTTAGGAAACGAATAAAGGGGGTTTGTAATTTCCAACCCTTGTGTTGTGCTGTTTACTGAGAGGTAACTACTTAATGAGTATCTACTAAAATAAATATACTTGTGCCCAGAAGTTACTACAGACTGAACCGTATATATCAGTGGTGCTCAACACTCATTTGAAGCTTTTTCGTGTTTTTGTTTGTACTTTATTATGAATGAGTAATATTTTTATAATACTAGATAGGTACTGACCGTTCAGAGAAAAATACTGACCAAATAATTTTTGATCTACGTTGAAACTCTATATAAGGATGAACACTTTTGGAAAGTAGTTGGTGGCTAAAAATGGAGTTAAAAAGTCGAATATTTTTTCGGCTTGACATATTTATTTTATTTTCATTTATCGTTTTAATCCGGCAGCTCTGGGACAATGATTATACAATGATTATTACGTTTAAAGAGGATAATATAAAGAGAAAAAAATCAAAGTTCTGTTATTTGTGTAAATCATTATTTTCAAAGATGAAAAAATGCAATAAAAACATATTTACACACTGATGCAAGTCTTAGGCGATGCGCTCACTGGGGCAACTGAAAACTGTCAAATGGCAACTGTCTTTGTATGACAATGTGATGGCCCGCACACTTCACCATCACTCAAAAACCCGTTGTCAATGGTAATGGACTCGCACTGCGGATTGCCCTGGCCGGCCGTTGCTAGTTGCCAGCTGTCAGCTGATTGTTCTTCGTCTATGGTTAAACAAGCTTTTTGACCAATCAAGACATGGAAACCAGCCGGTTTTAGTTTGGTTTCAGTTGCCTCGCCATCGGAGCGCCTTAGTGATTACTTACGCATTGGAACACAAGTATTAAATTAAAATGTCATTATTCCAGAATCATGAGTACTGATGTTATACAAGGTGTAACGTACCTACCCGAAGGATTTTAAAATAACTCAGGTGCGGGGCATACGTCATTCCTATGTCTACCTACGTTAAATTGTCGTGAAAACAAGATTTTGTGCCCAAGCGGTTAACCAGCGATTCATGTGCATATTTGGAGCAAAAAAAAAATAGATGTCATTTTGCAGTCCGATAATCATTTTTTTTCATTTAAAAACATAAAAATATTTTTCCATCGTATGTCGCCACTAAGTAGCAGAAGATTATATATAACATCACATAAGGATGTCGGATATATTTTTTGTATTTTTTTATCTATGTAAAATGTAAAAACCTATTCCTTTCCTTTCTTTTTCTATAGCACATATTATTCAGCTAAAAAATATATATGTAATCTGTCTACAATTGAAAAAATGGTTTCTATTTTGTATTTTTTTTTCTCTCTTTCTTTTTCCCATAATATATTATTTTCACTTTAATTTACCTTCATACCTACTATTTATGTAATGTTCATATTTTAAGTTGATCTTTTTTTTATCCAAACATTGTGTCTCTGTATATACCATATCATACACTTACTATGTAAAAGCCCGTAAGGGCGTTGAAAATGAATAAATAAATAAATAAAATAATAACATTTTCAATGTTAATCATATATTAATATTAATTTACGTGTTGATTGTCGTGATGTCGAGGTATTATATGAATGTCCATTGACAAAAGTGTCATTGCATATTTAATATGAACACTGTGACGATTTTGACGAAAATGAGTTAAATATAGAGTTTTTTTCTTTTTTTTCTATCTTCTACATTATGAGCCATGTTCAAATATCAAATATTTAGGGCGATAGAAAATAAATCATATGAGGATAATCAAAATAGTACATAATAATAAAAAAAATAAAAAGTCATTTCCTCTGAATACCACTACACAATTCAATTGCCTTGGTATGTACATAATAATAACATTATTTTGTAATGCCTAGCTGTCAAAATTGAATAAATTTAAATTAAATATTTTGACGTTATTGTGGTATTTAAAACTATGACGAAAACTGTATATAGAATATGAACCATGTGAGAAAAACTATGCATAGAATTTGAAGCATGAGAAAAACGCGTTAAAATTTAATTTTCGGGCATAAAATAAATAATGTTTGCCATAAATATATTCTTATAATGAACGAAACACATTTTTTTACTTTGTCCATAAAACGAATTGTTATTTTCCGTTTCGTTATTTTTTTAACAGTGTTTTTCAATTATCTCAGAATGTACTCAGTATCACATGGTTCATATTGCATATGCAACGACGATTTATTAAATACCGAATCTGTCCTGACCACGAATTTGTTGAGAACCCCTGTTTTTTATCAATAGTGGGTAAATGTATCCAGTTTCCTCAATATTATGTGGAAATTCTGTAAGTTTTTTTTATATTAGCTTCACACAGTAGGCTATGAGGAAAAATATTTCCCTCATGGGTTATGCCATCTTTGGGGATGCTGTGTGGAGAGTCTTTTCTAGGAAGTAAGGGATAAATACGAGGGGTACCTAGGAATCTGGGGGTCCAGGAGTGATTGGCGTATACATCTACTCGTTCCATTGTGGTGCAAGGCAATGTTTCGAGAGATTCCTGCTGGTCTTAATGAGTGGCTTGCCGTGTTCCTAATGCCTAAGCAATAAGCGAAAATTTCGTTCTGAACAAATTATTGAAAAGTGGTCTCAAAATGTGAATAAATATGTTGGGCGAAGTTCATAGTATGTTTAATTAGTACGCCAAAAAAAAAAAATAAATAAATAAATAAATAAAATCCATCGCACGGGATGACCGCCTTAAGACCATAATATTACAACAATGCAAACGTACCTGTGATTCTAAATTTTAAAACTTAAGATGACGCCATGCGAAAAACTGCAAAATCATACCAAATCATATGTTTTTGTTTTGAAAATTTGATCGCTTAGAAATACTATGGATGCTTCAATTAAATACTGTGGGTAGAACACATCGTGGCCTTTAAAGTAATCGAGTATTTTTTTGATAAGCCTCTTAATAAGCTTAGGAAAAAAATATGCGTCTGACTTATAAAAAACGGTTTAAAGTGAAAAATCTCCTACTTAAAACCTCTTTTCTGGAATGGTTTTATTGAATAATGTAGCTAATTAAGTTTCTTAGAGATTGATCGGAAAACATTGTAATATTTGTAGCTGAACTTCACAAAATAAAATAAAACGTGCATTTTGGCGACGTTTCTTTTCAATGAATTAAAACAGGCGGTACCCAACGAATTTGTGTCTGCGAATTTCATCCTTCAGCCATATACAGAAGGATTTTAGCGCGTCGTTCAGTCGCCGCCTAGAATTCAGGGCGATTGGACATGCCTTGGTCTACACGACGCTTCGATCTGTAAAAATATACTTGCGTAATAACAAAACACTGTTGTTGGCTAGAGATTAGGGTTTTTATTCGTAAACGCCCAAAAATCGTTCACTCCGCCCGATTCCGAATGAGTCAAGTAATAGTGGTTCGTCTTAACTAAAAACTTATAATATCTGAAAACTGTACAAATGGCAAAGTACTCCAGTACCTAAATACAATTAGTGTAGCGAGAGGACCAGCGTGAACATTAAGATCTGGAAGCGTTCCAGTTCCAGAGAACGAGTGTCCCCACTTCTATCAACTTCCAGGAAATACCGTCTACACTTCTGGAATTAATGAACTTTGAATTAGCGGCTAATTGAGTTCAGACCTGCCCCAGGCCTCGGATGTTACTTGTAACTACTGAACTTGCAACTGGTTGACAAATATTAATTGGACCGCGGTGGTACCGTCGAAGTTTACCGTGTCATTGCGGGTTCCTCGCTGCACGTAGATTGTAACCTAGTAGATACGATAAAGTTATTAATTGTTTATTAAATTAAAAGCCTTTGATACAACAAATGTGATTACGGAGGCAACAGATGGCGTTCGTTGGATACCGTGTAATATGGCTGCTTCAAAAAGTATAACTTCGTACTTTTTATTAGGCATCCTTAAATTTAAAAGCTTTCAATAGCTAAAAATATACACTTTTTTGTTTTTTTATTTAATATAATTTAATTTAATATAAATAATTTAACCTCTCGAGCGCTTTTTGCCACATTATGGCACTATTTCCAAAACCTCGGATTGCTTTGTTACCAAAATGTGGCAAATTTTCAAAAAAAAAATTTTTATTAAAACGACTATATAATATATTATACATTCAAAATATAACAAAATAAATATTCTCTGTATTCGTTAAAATGTTTTAAGGTTAAAGATTTAACTATATTTTTTTATAAATCCTACAAATATGTGATAATAGACAAAAGATAGGGGAATTCATTGGCTACGTAGAACTATGATCAGTTTGTATGTCTCCATATTCAAATTTGGAGGTATGATTTTTTTAATGTGGGCGGAAAAATTTCCTTTAGCAATCCGAGAAAAAAATATTTTAATTGCTCTGTCGCTCCAGTGGATATAGTATATTTGCGGAACATTCCAGAGTGTATGATACTCTCAGTATCGCTCTGGTGTAAAACCACAATTCAGAATTGAAAATGGCTTTAGGTGTGTTTGGTAACCATATCTATATAGCCACGTATTTCCATACTCTCCCTTTTCTTTCCACTACCTTCAACCTTACAACATTCCCCAATCGGGGATGCCATAGTCTCACTGTCTCCAGACGGGAGGAGCTGGGACTCTTGAGCGGTATTCAGACGAAACATGTCACTGCAACGTTCAGTCACTGCAAGCATCGTTAAATAAGTCACAGATAGGTTTAACACACCCCTTTCCCGACCTCTGTAGTATTGTAAACAAAAGGGAGCCTTTTTTCGTTGTTTGTTTTTGGGGTGTTATGCCGTGTTGTGCTACCTCCTTCTTTAGCCGACGTTTCGGACGGCGTTGCAGTGTCCATCATCAGGGCAGATCCGGCAGATCCGTCTGATGATGGACACTGCAACGCTGTCCGAAACGTCGGATAAAGAAGGAGGTAGCACAACACGGCATAACACCCCAAAAACAAACAACGAAAATGCTTTTGGCCGTGAAAATCTAAAAACGTATCAAAAGGGAGCCTGTTTAAAAGTGTTAGTATCGCAATATTTATCCTAGTCCTTTTCGTTCTTAGACTGAATTTACAATTGTGACATAAAATGGCACCTACTGTAATATTTAATAATTTCATTGATTTTAATCTTGTGTTAAACATTATGTAAAAATCTGCTTAAAATAAATACTCAGTTTAAATACCAACTTCTTATACTTTTTGGTCAAAAATACATTTTCACAGCTGGTAGAGTCTCCTAAAACCCCATTAAAAAATCTAAAAAACTGTCTAATTTTTTAGACACTTGGAAACATGAAATGGTTCTCCTCATAAAATTAGAAAAAAAATATTTTTCATACGTTTTTGAAGCACTATATATTTTGACACATCTTCGGATCATGTGATCTGATGATGGGCACTGCAACGCTGTCCGAAACGTCGGCTAAAGAAGGAGGTAGCGCAACACGGCATAACACCCCAAAAACAAACAACGAAAATGCTTTTGGCCGTGAAAACCTAAAAAAGTGTCTATATTTTGACAGTCCAGAAAGTTGACTGGATGAATAAAGCATCACCGTGGTAAAAATATCAGCATTTAGAACTGTAATGTACATTAATTAGTCTACGATTCGTTCTCACAAGCATTAGTTGTCTGTGGACTCTTCGGCTCACATGGTCTCGTTTACCGTAATAACCGTGCCGTAGGTAACCGAAAGTAGGTGTGAAGTCATTATAATCCTAGAGTAACACAGACTAAACCTAGCTTCCAGATAGAAAGTACGTTAGTCCATCGAACTACACACGGAGATAAATGTTACTCGAAAAAACGATCATTTTAATAGTAAAAACGGGACTGAAGTTCTTACGAACAAAATTAACAGTGTTTCAATGTTTATTGGCGGTAAAATACCTACGAAATTACGTATACCAACAAATTATTCTTACATGATCCCGCCAATAAACATTGAAACCCTGTTAATTTGTTCGTAAGTTCGTTTTTACTATTAAAATTATCGTTTTTTCGAGTAACATTTTTCTCCGTGTATCTATAAATTACGATATGTCAATAAACAGTCACTGTGATCAAAAGAACCCAAGTCTTTTAATGAGCATATTGGTACTGGAGAATACTGATAAATAAAGAATTATTCTGAAGAAAATTGCTTGAATTGTCTTAAGCCGTGTTTAGTAATCAGATCAGAATAGCCAAGTATTTATTTCTTAACCTTCCTTTCCGATTCTCCATTCCTTCTCCTCTCTCCTCAGCCTCATAACGTTCCAGTACTTCAATTTTGGATGCCATAGAAACACTGGCTACGGGCAGTTGGTACTTTTGTGCTACCTTAAAAATACATTAAAAAAGAAGGCTGTTGGGAATCATCGACAAATAATAATGTTTATCATGTGAAAATGTTTTATCATTTAAATTTCAATTAATTCTTAACGAGCTATGTAGACAGCTGAAAGTCATTTATTTTCGACACAGACATTTGTTGTTGATTTCCAAAACAATGTTTTATCTAACTAGATTCTATTTTAGATAGCTTTGACTGAAAACTGCAAGAGTGCGCTTATGTAAATAATATTTTCCAAATAAAACTATCGTTATATAAGTTATGGTATTCAGTTAACAGATGGCAGTAGTTTTGTTTATTTACTAATTATTTATTGAGTTACTTTATACTACGTTAGAATATAAACGAATATTTGAAGAAGGTAATACTAATAAACGATACCTGAAATAGAACAATACACAGAAAATAAAATGGTAACGGTCGCATCTGGGAATTAAACTCAGGATCACTGTCTTACCGGCATATAAACAATAATCGGATATATTTATCTGAGGCACTACCTAGGTTACAAATAAATTCTTTGAAATTTGAAATCCTTCAAAAATATATTTTTTTATTTTTACCAGGGAAATACTAAGCGTAGATATCTTTTACTAAATATAACTAGATACCTATCTTTATAGGTGTGACTTTTTATATTGATGGATATATCCTACGAAAGTTATAAAAACGTTATATATTGTTTTTGTGTTTAATTCGTAGAACTCCATTTACTTTTTTTTAAATTTAATTAAATTAAATTTATTAATGTAGAACTTTTTTATTTTACTTTACGCACCAGACTTTTAGGTCCGGGTTTAGTTTTCCCCATAGGAAAAATTAAAACCCTTTCACACACTTTTCCATAAAAATGATCATCTAGTAAATCCACGCTGTGCAAGTGTATTATATAAGTATAATTAAAACAAAACAATGCAAGAACAACATGTTAACCTACCAGACTATTAAATGGGAAAATAATTCACCGACTCCAGATATTTTCATATCAGAGGGTTCGGCTCGGTGAAAAATTCTAATTTGACCGATAAGTCCTACTGATCCCTCAATATAAACATTTAAAAAATCTTTCGTAATCCTACATGTATTTAAAATGACTGATTTTTGCATTTTTATATACAAATTGTTTGACAAATCTAATATGCCTACATTTTTAATGAGAGAGCTAGGTATAATGCCAGTACCCGAAATAATAAATGGTAATATTTTTATAGTCTGAGAATGCCAAATTCTTTTAATTTCATTTCCTAAATCTGTTTTCTTTCTTATTTTTTCAGAAACAGATATTTCAATATTACAAGAATTTGGAATAGCTACATCAATTATATAAGTTTTTTTTTGGTTTTTAAATTAAAATAAAAAAAATAAATAAATTCTTTTATCACGAAATAATTGATCGCGGAAATATAATATCTTGGCTTTCAATCACCGATATATCAAAACGCTTTGAAGTTCACAAAATGGGACGTAAATTATAGTCAATATGCTTCGTTTAATTTAGATTTAGTAAAAGGCGGAAGGAAATAATTCAATTTTTATTTATTTCGTTTATCTCGGTTCCCAATACAAAATAATTTAAGCCATCAAAATGCTCTGAAGTTTACAAATTAGGTTCGGAAATTGTAGTCAATATGGTTCACATAACATTGTTACAGTAAAAGTCGGAACGAATAATTCAATAAGCTGATAATTGCCACAAAATAGAGCCGTAACTTGCGCTAGTTAAATCTGAAATAACCGGTGGAATTCCTGGCCGGAAACTACTGTGTGCTACTGGCCCGGCGAAGGTTCCACTCTACTGAAATAGTTGGGGTCAAAGCCTCCATCCCCTAACGATCGATTACACCCTCCCCCCAACCCTCTTACTCCCCCCTACCACTAGCTACCAACCCACCCCGCTGGAACTTGCGCCTGAAATAAAGCGTTCATGAATTCCGGGATGTGCTATTTACGTTCCGACCCTTGAATAGAACTCTAGATGTATGGTATGCCCGGCTTAAAAATATATTCAACTTCAAATCTGGAATTACTGCAATACAATGAAAAATTTATTTATAAACTTGCTTCTGCCCGCGACTTCGTCTGCGTAGAACTTGCGCCTGAAATAAAGCGTTCATGAATTCCGGGATGTGCTATTTACGTTTCGACCCTTGAATAGAACTCTAGATGTATGGTATGCCCGGCTTAAAAATATATTCAACTTCAAATCTGGAATTACTGCAATACAATGAAAAATTTATTTATAAACTTGCTTCTGCCCGCGACTTCGTCTGCGTAGAACTTGCGCCTGAAATAAAGCGTTCATGAATTCCGGGATGTTCTATTTACGTTTCGACCCTTGAATAGAACTCTAGATGTATGGTATGCCCGGCTTAAAAACATATTCAACTTCAAATCTGGAATTACTGCAATACAATGAAAAATTTATTTATAAACTAGCTTCTGCCCGCGACTTTGTCTGCGTAGAACTTGCGCCTGAAATAAAGCGTTCATGAATTCCGGGATGTGCTATTTACGTTCCGACCCTTGAATAGAACTCTAGATGTATGGTATGCCCGGCTTAAAAACATATTCAACTTCAAATCTGGAATTATTGCAATACAATGAAAAATTTATTTATAAACTAGCTTCTGCCCGCGACTTCGTCTGCGTAGAACTTGCGCCTGAAATAAAGCGTTCATGAATTCCGGGATGTGCTATTTACGTTCCGACCCTTGAATAGAACTCTAGATGTATGGTATGCCCGGCTTAAAAACATATTCAACTTCAAATCTGGAATTACTGCAATACAATGAAAAATTTATTTATAAACTAGCTTCTGCCCGCGACTTCCTCTGCGTAGAACTTGCGCCTGAAATAAAGCGTTCATGAATTCCGGGATGTGCTATTTACGTTCCGACCCTTGAATAGAACTCTAGATGTATGGTATGCACAGGCTTAAAAATATATTCAACTTCAAATCTGGAATTGCTGCAATACAATGAAGAATTTATTTATAAACTAGCTTCTGCACGCGACTTCGTCTGCGTAGAACTTGCGCCTGAAATAAAGCGTTCATGAATTCCGGGATGTTCTATTTAAGTTTAGACCCTTGAATAGAACTCTAAATGTATGGTATGCACAGGCTTAAAAATATATTCAACTTCAAATCTGGAATTACTGCAATACAATGAAAAATTTATTTATAAACTAGCTTCTGCCCGCGACTTCGTCTGCGTAGTATTAGTACTTCGAGTAATCTATTTTCATTTCCTAAGTCCCATCTACGTTTATACCAAAATTCTTAACCAATTTATTTAAGATATCCTATAATTCTTGATTCGATTCAAAGTATTAGGCGAGTACTTCAAATAAATTCACTAATTTAAATATTTTCTAAAATTGAATTTTTATTTAACGATCATTGTTTTGCAAAATGTCATTCTCAAATTTTGACATTTTCTATTAAACAATAGATAATTATTATTTTCAATATATTGAAAATAAATAGCTAGCTTTGTTAAGTGTCCAATGTCACCGTGTGGACTGTAAAACAAAATTATGTGTAGCGAATTACGAGTGTCTATAAGATTGTGTTTTTAAATCAACAATGGGGAAGGAAAAGACAGGAATGGCACTTACCTTGATGATGAGGTGACAGCTCCCAGCTCTTCATTCACGATCACTTTCCAATGCTTTCCAATGTAAAATGATGACCCAATGGTCTTCACGAAAATCATAATATATTTATATTATTGTTATTTGCGAGATTTGCGAAATGTTTGTACAAGCCCTATCGAATTTTCAAAGATAACAATTGAATATTTTTATTCAAAACAATGAAGTGCAAATGTGTTATTTTTTCAATTGTTTTTATTCATCTTCTTTTGCTTCTTGGGTAAGGGCCTTGATGTGAACGGAGGGGTATCAGAAGGAATGAATATTTGGTAAGGAACATGGGTAAAATGGATTAATGTCCTAAAGTTATTTCAACACTAAACAAGCTTTATAAATTATAGCCTATACGTTATTCTGATGTCTGAGCTATATTATTGTAAAGTTTAATTAAAATCCAGTTAGTAAATTTTGCGTGAAAGAGTAACAAACACACATACATCCATACAAAATTTCGCGTTTATAATATTAATTAAGATTCACAAAAAGAATTAAGAAAGAAAAAAATTGGATGTTCGGAAATAATGTAAAGTTTCAAAACCGATGGTTTCTTCGTCAGGGAAATTTTTTCTTTCCCTGACGAAGAAACCATCGGTTTTGAAATATGTAGGTAATTGTGATTATATTAGCGGTTTAAACAAAGTTATTTGTTATAATTTAATTTATAATATTTTAATTAATGAAGACAATATTAGCGAAGAGCAAACAAAAATCTGAAACTACCCAATCCCTTAGCCCGACCCTAACTGTCCAATATCTACTGATTTTTTTAAGTTGAAAAAGACAAAACATCAAAAATGTCACCGAAAACTAAAATTTCGTTTATATTTTTTACTCCAAATTATAACAGGAATCACCGGTTAAAGTGAGTCAAGTATGTCCCTTAACAGCCTGTGTATACCCTCCAAGGTTACAACACAGTCAACATGCGTGAGAGTTAATGATGTGCAAAATCAAAATATTATTCTCATCCGGAAACATTTTTACAATCGGTAATACGGATTGGGTGTCTAAAAACACGATGTTTTGCGATATTTTATAGTTTAAACAACGATTTCGACATATTTTTATAGATTTTAAAATATCTTGAAGCTATTCGAGATTATAATTCTTCTTTTTCAGGTTCACGTTTAGAATAAGACATTCTTTTTTTTTAAAAGTAAATTTTCTTTACGCATGCTTGACTTGGGGGGTAAGATGGCGAATGTGTGACGAGAGCGTTATGAAAAGTGTAGTCGGGCGAGGCGAACGGGCTGTATCACACTGTAGGAGCAAGAGAGAGCAGTGCGCGCGCACATTTTCTTTCTCTCTTCCTCTCATAGTCAGTGCATGAAGTTTTACTTCAGTTGTTTGGTCTAGAGCACACTCAGTAATTTTTTTCAATTTGAATTTAAATGAGTTGTCATAAGACTTGACATCCGGCGTGGTCGAGGCGTAAGGCTCTCCACTCCCAATCCACAGGTCGCGGGTTTGAACCCGGCGTTCGCAAATTAATTTTATCTGATTAATTAATTAAAAATAATATATTTGCGGCACGCTCCAGAGTTGAAGATACTCTCAGTACCACTGTTCAGAATTGAAACGTTGCTTGAAATGGCTTTATCTGAATACTTCCCCACCTTCCTCTTCCCCATCTCCTTTCCTTCATGGAAGATTAGAAAGGAACGTACAATGTAACTTGCTTCTTGTAAAATGGGTGACAATGACCATTATTTTATAATTGACTTTTACAATATAATATATTCATATTAAGACCGTAGTATCAATAAGTACCTACATTGATAATTTAGATGTATAATATTTTATTTATGAGCGTATAAATAAATTTGAATCGAAATAAAATATAAAATTTCATTTATTTTTATAAACACAAAATTAATTACTTGTTCAATCGAAAATATACGTCTAAAGAAATAATTATAAAAATTGTATCGAAATAAAAAAATTTAAATTAAATTTTTTTAAATAATAAAAAAATCGTTAAAATGACATTTTCAAAAAAAAACATGGGTACGTAGGCATTAATTTTTCAAGTGTTATAAAAATTCCATTATAAATTAGGTGGTCATCTTACCATTTCATTACGAGACATTCAATGTTAATTTCATGATAAAAATTTATACAGGTCTACAAAAGCAGGAGTCATGTTTTTTTTTAAAATTATTTTCGCTCTGCTGAACAAATAACATATTTCTTTACAGCATTTCAAATTTCCGCTATCGATATTCACAAGATTATTATTACATTAAGTTGTAATACTACAATTATTACACATTACCTAAAGTTATTTACAAGTATAACCCTCTTGGGTAAATACCCAAACTGTAATGTGGTTTACTCTACCTGAGTTTCGCAAATATTCACAACTGCTAATATAGTTTATTGATTGTAGTGTACCCGAAAGCTTCCGGCTTGTAGACATAGATGGCAGTGCTAAGAGCTGTCCTTAGATTTCGCTAGATGGCAGGTAGGTTAGTACCTGTGGGAACGAAGAGAGGGTCAAACAGCTCTGAGAGAGCGTTCACTGGAACACTCGATTAGATTCCATTTAGCCAGCTTATAGTTAGGTCGATCAACGAGATCTACATTGTAAACCGCGAAGTGTAAAATAATCGCAGATAATAACAAAGTATCTATTATTCATAAAAGCAATCTCCATCCAAAGTATTGGAGAATCTGTCAGTGTCTGTAGTAAATAACAGAAAGCTACAGCTGGCGCAGCCGGTAGGATTGTTTTGTACCGTAGCGATTCAAAACGATTCTTACTACACGATGAATCTCATTGACGGCACTCAAATAAAGTTCAGCCACACACCACACACAATTTAGTATAAACCCCATTAGTGGAAATTACACTATTTTAGTAGGTCGCTTATAATCAGGGCAACCGTTGCCCTGCAAACCCCTGAACTGCACACATGCCAATCGCCAGGTAGATTTCAAGGTAATAAGGT
Source organism: Limnephilus auricula (assembly GCA_951813805.1). Lineage (NCBI taxonomy): Eukaryota > Metazoa > Arthropoda > Insecta > Trichoptera > Limnephilidae > Limnephilus > Limnephilus auricula. Next base: position 17,737,544 of record OX638406.1, read on the forward strand.
GCTCTCTCACATCTTCCACCAATCTTCCCTGGATGTCAACAAGATATTGAAGACTTTACACGAGTCTATACACTGACACTTACGTTTCACGTGCCTAATGACAACACAAAACCTCACAAAACTAACGTGGTTTTCTAATTTATTCTACCGTCGACCAAAAAATGACCTTTGTTAAAGTATTCTACTCATCAATTGTTATACTCCGTCTCCGGCAAAAATATTCCCCGGATCACGCTGAAGGCACTGAATCTATGAGGTGAAGGGTATTCCTGTACCTTACACCAATCTTCCCCTGGATGTCACCAAGATATTGAAGACTTTACACGAGTCTATACACTGACACTTACGTTTCACGTGCCTAATGACAACCAAAAACCTCACAAAACTAACGTGGTTTTCTAATGTATTCTACCGTCGAGCAAAAAAGGACCTTTGTCTACTCATCAATTGTTATACTCCGTCTCCGGCAAAAATATTCCCCGGATCACGCTGAAGACACTGAATCTATGAGGTGAGGGGTATTCCTGTACCTTACACCAATCTTCCCCTGGATGTCACCAATATATTGAAGACTTTACACGAGTCTATACACTGACACTTACGTTTCACGTGCCTAATGACAACCAAAAACCTCACAAAACTAACGTGGTTTTCTAATGTATTCTACCGTCGAGCAAAAAAGGACCTTTGTCTACTCATCAATTGTTATACTCCGTCTCCGGCAAAAATATTCCCCGGATCACGCTGAAGACACTGAATCTATGAGGTGAGGGGTATTCCTGTACCTTACACCAATCTTCCCCTGGATATAACCAAGATATTGAAGACTTTACACGAGTCTATACACTGACACTTACGTTTCACGTGCCTAATAACAACACAAAACCTCACAAAACTAACGTAGTTTTCTAATGTATTCTACCGTCGACCAAAAAATGACCTTTGTTAAAGTATTCTACTCATCAATTGTTATACTCCGTCTCCGGCAAAAATATTCCCCGGATCACGCTGAAGGCACTGAATCTATGAGGTGAAGGGTATTCCTGTACCTTACACCAATCTTCCCCTGGATGTCACCAAGATATTGAAGACTTTACACGAGTCTATACACTGACACTTACGTTTCACGTGCCTAATGACAACCAAAAACCTCACAAAACTAACGTGGTTTTCTAATGTATTCTACCGTCGAGCAAAAAAGGACCTTTGTCTACTCATCAATTGTTATACTCCGTCTCCGGCAAAAATATTCCCCGGATCACGCTGAAGACACTGAATCTATGAGGTGAGGGGTATTCCTGTACCTTACACCAATCTTCCCCTGGATGTCACCAAGATATTGAAGACTTTACACGAGTCTATACACTGACACTTACGTTTCACGTGCCTAATGACAACCAAAAACCTCACAAAACTAACATGGTTTTCTAATGTATTCTACCGTCGAGCAAAAAAGGACCTTTGTCTACTCATCAATTGTTATACTCCGTCTCCGGCAAAAATATTCCCCGGATCACGCTGAAGACACTGAATCTATGAGGTGAGGGGTATTCCTGTACCTTACACCAATCTTCCCCTGGATGTCACCAAGATATTGAAGACTTTACACGAGTCTATACACTGACACTTACGTTTCACGTGCCTAATGACAACCAAAAACCTCACAAAACTAACGTGGTTTTCTAATGTATTCTACCGTCGAGCAAAAAAGGACCTTTGTCTACTCATCAATTGTTATACTCCGTCTCCGGCAAAAATATTCCCCGGATCACGCTGAAGACACTGAATCTATGAGGTGAGGGGTATTCCTGTACCTTACACCAATCTTCCCCTGGATATAACCAAGATATTGAAGATTTTACACGAGTCTGTACACTGCCACCTACGTTTACGTGCCTACAACAATAAACCACAACATCTGACGTGGTTTTCTGATGTACGAGGGTTGTCCAATAATTAAAGACCTTTATTATTTAAAAAAACTAGGATAAATTTATGATTAGAAAAATGTATACCACAATTTTGTACCTCCATATTCCCATTATTTTTTTACGTAGTCCCCGTTACGATTGATGCACTTGGTGAGCCGTCGCACTACTCCTTGATTCTCTTGTCGTAGAACTTCTCCGCCAACAAAGGTCTCATCTCTTCCTTTAAATGTTTTCCGGACAAATGTTGCTTCAAGTGAAGAAAAATATAGAAATCATGTAATTGCGAATCCTTTTATTGCGGAGTTAGGTATTGAACCAATGTTTAACCTCCGAAAAGCCACGCTTTGGTTGTAGATATTTACTAGTACTAATCAATTCAGTTACTGGAATTTCGAAAAAACTACTACAATTTTTTAAATTTATTTATTACGTCCATATTAAGAGTGTCGCGGTTTTGTAAATATTTTCCCTTATATTTCACACAATCAAGGACCGGGTTACGTCACGAACTCTGCCGCACGGTATTATGCTCTTGCCGCCGTTTTCGCGGGCTTTAATATAATTCAAACTTGTAGAATTAATTTCATTATGAAAACGAACTTTAAAAAAAAATACTGGTATTTAAGTTTGCATGTCATCTACAAGAACATATTTTTTATAAGTCAAAATATTTTTCACTCAACTTCCCTATTCAAGCTCCAAATAACAATAAGCCACCCAAAACTGTCGTGGTTTTCTGGTGTATTCCACTCTCCAATCTGTACAACTATTTTATATTCCTTGTAAGGCAATAATATTCCCCGGGTCTCGCCGATGGCACTCAAACTAAAGCCGCCCACTTATGCCGCATTTCAAAAGCTGTTTCTTCTTTATTCATTTGTATTTATTTCGCCGCATTGGGTGTCCCATGTGACAACGGGCATGGAAATGAGAAAATGCGAAAAAAAATCATGAAATAGGTAGATACAGTTTATCATTTCTCCTGAGAATTTTCTTCTTGACGCTTTTTTATAAAGAAGTACCATCCTACCTGGAAATTATGTTTAAGGGTTCTTTCATTAAAATTCGGAACTCAAATCGACAAATTTAATATTTTCGCTACCAAAAGTATTATTTATTTTTGGGGTGTCATGGCGTGTGGCACTACCTCCTTCTTTAGCCAACGCTTAGGACAACGTTACAGTGTCCATTATCAGGGCACTCGGAGAAAAATGTTATTCTAAATTACGACCATTTTATTCGTAAAAACGGGATTGAAGTTCTTACGAACAAATTAACAGAATTTCAATGTTTATTGGTGGGAACATGTAAGAATAATTTGTTGGTATACGTAATTTCGTGCGTATACCAACCAATTATTCGTACATTTTCCCGCCAATAAACATTGAAACACTGTTAATTTGTTTTTTAACAACTTCAGTCACGTTTTTAACCGTTTTTACTAATAAAATGATCGTATTTTAGACTAACATTTTTCTCCGTGCAGATATGTGATAATTGTGCGCTTTGGCATCATGAACTATTCCCAACATGAGCTAATAATCTTTGAATTTTTTTAAATAATACAGTACGCCATATTTTATACAAATTTTGCAATTTGTCAAATTTCTTAACTTGGATCAAAATAAAGAATAACTTCTATCTGACATATGGAAATATTTATGTGTTTTTAAATAGGTAATGGATCTTAATTTTACTAAACTTAAGAGGGTAACCAGAGAATACCAAAAATAAGTCCTTTTTAAATCAAATTCTAGACGTTTTGACTCTTTTTTACAAAAAAACATTAATTGATTTTAGAGATTGTTATTTTATCTAATACACGCAGTTTTAAAATTTTGAAAAACTAATTGTGTTTATAATATACCAAGGTTATAACCGTTGGTCGTTGGCAGATTTCTTCAATTTTCAAACGATAGATTCTATTAAACAACACAAATTTCAAATCATATAATCATACAAGAAAATAAATCAATACATACTCTAGTCATCACAGTTTTAAACATTTAAATTTTAGTTAAATTAAAATCATTAAAAAATAAATCCGAGAACGTGTTTTGTGTCAAAAATACCTCAGGTTTTCTATTTATTTAAGGTCTTACAAACTAAAATATATTTAAAAAAAATTTACACACTTATTTTGTTTAGACATTATTAAAAAATCATAAATACTTATGATCAAAAACTACTACAAGAAGTACACGATATTTAATAATTTATCATCGTGCGTTTTGAGCATTTTTATTGCTTACTTGAATGTAGGTATATATTAAAGCAAATTTTTAATGAAATAAATCGATATAAAATTTTTATTTAAAAAAATTGATATGAGGAATAATCGATCTTTCTCATCGGAACCTCCCTGTACAGTTGCAAGCATTATTAAACTTTTATTCTCAACTGCTGGTCAATCGCTCTTAACTTAAAACACAAACATTTTTGACAAGTTTGACAAAATCTGATTCTATAAAGCGATGATCACAATAACCGCCATAAAGGTGCTAAATAAAGTGCTTTCTCGCGATTACATTAAGGATTTACACATTTGTGTTGGGAAATTCTCTCATCTAGCTCTCCCCATTGGTTCAGAACAATGTTCACAATGGCAACATGGCGTCCGGGGTACTTCCGGGCGCCTCGACACCGGAAATACTCGCCTCTGTCAACATTTCCTTTCATATCGCCCCGCAACACTGAACGGATATTTTCCGAGAAGTGTCACTTATGCCGAATTTAAAATTGAAAAAACGATAACTCCGAGGCTCAAATTTTATTTCACATGAATTATTATAAAATAATAGCTAATACCCGGCATGCTTTGCAATGCCACTTAAATAAATAAATTGTTTCTCCCTTGTCCTATCCTATTTGTACCTGTTCGACTTCCGCCTCCTCTTCCCCTCCCAAGTCCCCTTCCGCGTTCCCCTTTCACCTTTCACCTTCTCCGCCTTCCCACACCCATGTTTCAAACAACTCGCGGGTTACTTAATGCAATTTTTTTATGCAAATTTCTTATAAATTATTAAATATGTACAAATTTTGAATAAAATAAATCGATATAAAATTTTTTGTTTAATTTGATACGGGGAATAATCAATCTTTTACATCGGAACCTCCCTGTACAGTTTGCGGCATTTTGGAAAATTTTCAGCCGCTGGTCAATGGGTCTTAATTATTTAAAGTTGATCTGATAATAATGAGTTTAAGAGCGATTAACCAGCAGCTGAGAATAACGTTTAAAAATGCTTGCAACTTTACAAGGAGGTTCCAATGAGATAGATCGATTATTCCCTGTTTCAAGTTTTTTAATAAAAATTTTATATCGATTTATTTCATTAAAAACTAGCTTTAATATAAACCTACATTCAAGTAAGTAATAAAAGTGCTCAAAACGCACGATGATGAATTATTAAATATAGTGTACTTCTTGTAAGGATTTTTTGATCGTAAGTATTTATAATTTTTCAATAATGTCTGAACAAAATAAGTGTGTAAAAAAATTTGAATAATTTTAGTTTGTAAGACCTTAAATAAATAGAAACACTGATGTATTTTTGTCACAAAACAGGTTCTGGGATTTATTTTTTAATGATTTTAATTTAACTAAAATTAAAATTCTGAAAACTGTAATTACTAGATTATGTATTGATTTATTTTTTTGTACTATTATATAATTTGAAATTTATGTTTTATAAAACAATATGACTATTAAAAAACTGCCAACGACCAACGGTTTAACCTTAGTATATTAAAAAATAAACTTAGTTTTTCAAAATTTAAAAAATACGTTTACCAGATAAAATAACAATCTATCAAAATCATTTTTTTTTTTGTATAAAAGAGTCAATACGTCTAGAATTTGATTTAAAAAGGACTAATTTCCGATATTCTCTGGAATAATACAATTGTTTAATAAAATGGGTGTGTCCTTTTTTTATTTTTCGTTACCAGTAATTTTAATTTTAAAAAACGTAAGGTAGGCCATTTAAAAAAAGTTATGTTTGAATTAAAAAAAAATTGTGATAATGTTATTCGAAAAAACGATAATTTTCATAGTAAAAACGGGACTGAAGTTCTTACGAACAAATTAACAGTGTTTCAATGTTTATTAGCGGGAAAATGTAACAATAATTTGTTGGTATACGTACGAAATTACGTATACCAACAAATTATTCTTACATGTTCCCAAACATTGAAACCCTGTTAATTTGTTCGTAAGAACTTTAGTCCAATTTTTAACCGTTTTTACTATTAAAATGATCGTTTTTTCGAATAACATTTTTCTCCCTGTAGGTCTCAAAAAGACGGACGAAATTGGTTAACTATTCAAGAAATATTGTCGATGTTTGAAAAAGTTCGATCAAATTCGCAATAAGTAGGACAAATTGAGCTTACTTCGTGCAGACGGACACAATAATACTTCTACCGGTTCGTCTCTTCAGTGGTCCGCAAGATGGCGCCAAGTGCTCACGCGGGAGATAATGAAAACCGGAAGCGATCGGTACCGAGTTTCGTTGACAGTGTATCCGGTGCTATTTTCTAATTTCCGCAAATGTCCACGTTTTTGGAAAAGACTACTGATTTGGACTTTGAAATTACTTTAGTTCTAGTTTGGGTCGTGCTGGTTTTTAACTTATTATTAGAAGAAGACAACAATAATAATCTAAATTAAAAGATGAAAATGAACAAGACACACAAAAATAATAAAACATAATGGTCGCAACTGGAACTCGAACCCAGGCCCTCTAGCACACTTGATTGATAAGGATCGATAGGATAATTGTCGGTAACTACTCATCGTTCCCTAGGACAACTGCAGATCGCTAACGTATCAGTTGATGTCGAATATATTAAGGACACTTAGTCATTGTGAACTGTCTTATTCGTTTGCGATCTGCAGTCACGCTAGGGAACGATGATAGGTTACCGATAGTTAGCCTATCAATTCTTATCGATCGAGTGTCCTAGGGGGCCAGATCTCACGTCTTATCGGGACGGCGCTCTACCAATTCAGCCATTGCGATCTATTATGAGACTGTTGTATTTGTCAACTTCATATTTCAAATTTCAGAATTAACAATATTATCTTCGGCTAATGTTTTTTTTCCATATTTTAATTAATTATTTATTTTATTTATTAATCTTCTATTTGTGTACATTAACTCCAAACAGGAGGCCCTGGGGAAAATAATTACCTCGGGGTCAATGTCATTTTTGAAGATGTAGTGTGAGGGGTATTTTTGAGGAGAGGAAGAAGTGAACATGGGTCTTAAAGAGTAAATGTTCAATATGTTATGGGAATGTTTTGTGTTTAAAGGAAGTGGGAAAAGACAGGAGATGAGTAGAGGAAGGTTGGAAAGTTCCTTACATCTAATTCATAGGTACACTCGTCAAACAATGTACAACCGTAGTAAAAACGTGGAAAATGAAAATAACGCAAAGCCAATCCAGGATACTAAACTCGATATTTAACTTGATTATTCTAAAACCTATCACAAGAGGTTTGGACGAAATTTTTAGAACAACACAAAACAATCATACCTACGCTAAACACATACTAGTATTCCTATTTAAGGCTGCGCTACGCCGCTCAAAAAGAAGAAGAAGGAGAGATACTACAATACGAACGTGGGAAAGAGCGAGCTAACATTAAAAACCATAAAATTCATGCGAAAATTGTGAAAATGTTTAATAAATACGACTCGTTTGAAAAAGAGCAAAAATCTCGTGGGGGCTGTGTCAAGTAGCATTTAAAGAAACATTGTGATTTTTTTCATACATATAACCTGTAAAATAACAGAAACAAATGTGTAAATAAAAATTTTCGGAGCATACTTTGCGATTTATTTATATCGAGGGAATTAAAAATAATTACAGTTTCGGCGTGGGGAATGTATAGATACTATCTTATAGAATAACATATATTTTTTAAGAACTTAAAAACTTCAAAAGTTTAAGGAAAACATGTAAGAAATCGGTAGAATTTGGCAGAGCGGCCCCTTAAGCACAAAACAGCGTTTAACGGCATCGTTCACATGTCATTTATTATTTATTTTAATAACTTCCCACTACGTCGTCTTTGAGGGTGCTGTTGGGGGTCTTTTTTCAGAATGTTGAAGTATGAAGGTTGATTAGAAATCTGGGGTTCAGTGTTATCAGGAGTGATATATACGAATTCATTCCTCCAATTGTTAGATTAGAGAAAAAGTTTGGTAGAAGGTGATGGTTAGAAAAAGTCCTCTCCCGATCCGGCCCGCAACAACTTGGGCTAATTTCACCCGATGAACCCGGGCACCCCTGCTAAGTCACCAAACGAAGCGAACGACTTGTGGTGACCTGTGGCAGTGGTGTTGGTTATCCAATAAATGGTTCCCAGGGCGGCGGTACCCAAACCCCCCCAATCAAAATTGAGAAATCGTGAATAGTGGTTGAAAACGCCCCAATACGAATATATTTTTTACGAAGATTTCTTAGTTATCTGAAATAAATAAATTTAAAATTTGACGTCAAATTACCATAAAAAATAATATTTTTTATATCATTTGAAATAATATCGTAATTTCCCTCCTGGTTTCATTTTTAGGCATAATTCTTCTAACAAGGCCAATGAAAAACAAGCAGATTATGCAAAGTGAAATTAATTTTATGTAGATCTGTCCTAAGCATCTAATTATATTTGGACTTAAATTAAAACAGGATAGCCACTGAAATAAAATAATTGTTTTAACATAAATTAATTTAATTGCCTTTACCTGCCCTTTGATGTTCAGAACAAATTTAATGAAACATTCAAGAAATATTTTGAGAATTTTTTCACCCGCCATTTTCAGTATAAGTGGGGTTATAGTGTAAAGTGTATTATAAGGGTAAAGGACTGTGTTTACCAAACTTCTTTGGTCCACGAACCCTTTCTCATAGTCAAAATATGACCACGGACCCCGTGTGACAAACTACATAAATTAATAATAGAAAGTAAAGTAAAGGGGGGGGGGGGGGGGGGTTAGCAGCGACAGTGTCAGTAATAATATGGAGTCATACAATCGCATTATTTATCTGTTTTGAATTGACTTACCGTGATGCCTAATATTACTTGTATTTTATGCACCTGTCTATATTTATATAATTTACTTAGGACGTAAAAAACGCTAATTCATTGTTATTTATTATAACTTCCATATTAATAAAAATGTGTGATAATTTTTTTATTTTATATTAAACATTGCACGGACCCCTGACATTGTTCAGGGACTCGCAAATTAATTTTTATTTTCCACTGACCCCCTGAATGATTTCGAGGACCCCTGGGGGGGACCCGTACGGACCACTTTGGGAACCACTGGTATAGTACGATATGATATGAGTATCGCTCTGGTGATAGACTGCTGTTATTATTTATTATATTTTTATTATGTTTTTGATAATTACTAGACGAAATTGCAATCCAAAATCATGATAAATCGAATTATTTAATGGCCTATATTTTATAATAGAAACAATAAATTACAATCACTTGTTGAAATAATTAAAATTATTAAATCTCTCAGAAGACTTATTCCGACTTTAAATTTATTTAAAAAATTGTTATTATAGACATCCCTGATTTATTTAGCTTAATTACCATCCATATACCAACAAGAACTACTCTAGCTAAAATTATTTTTAATTGCAACAACAATATCAGGATAGAGTCACTTACATACTCGCTTGTAACTAGATTGCTTTCAGTTGGTAATACTTTCTCAGAAGTATAGTAGATGTGTTCAACTCCGCGGAAAAGGGATACAATAACTTACCGCAATAAATCAATGTTAGCATAATACATAACACAATCAATAAAGCAATGTTATCCTATTACATAACACAATCAATAAAGCAATGTTAGCTTAATACATAACACAATCAATAAAGCAATGTTAGCATAATAAATAACACAATCAATGTTAGTATAATACATAACACAATCAATAATGCAATGTTAGCATAACACATAACACAATCAATAAAGCAATGTTAGCATAGTACATAACACAATCAATAAAGCAATGTTAGCATACTACGTAACACAATCAATAATGCAATGTTAGCATAACACATAACACAATCAATAAAGCAATGTTAGCATAATACATAACACAATCCATAAAGCAATGTTAGCATAAAACATAACACAATCAATAAAGCAATGTTAGCATAGTACATAACACAATCAATAAAGCAATGTTACCATAATAAATAACACCATCAATAATGCAATGTTAGCATAATACATAACAAAATCAATAAAGCAATGTTAGTATAATACATAACACAATCCATAAATCAATGTTAGCATAATACATAACACAATCAATAATGCAATGTTAGCATAATACATAACACAATCAATAAAGCAATGTTAGTATAATACATAACACAATCAATAAAGCAATGTTAGCATAGTACATAACACAATCAATAAAGCAATGTTAGCATACTACGTAACACAATCAATAATGCAATGTTAGCATAACACATAACACAATCAATAAAGCAATGTTAGCATAATACATAACACAATCCATAAAGCAATGTTAGCATAAAACATAACACAATCAATAAAGCAATGTTAGCATAGTACATAACACAATCAATAAAGCAATGTTAGCATAATAAATAACACCATCAATAATGCAATGTTAGCATAATACATAACAAAATCAATAAAGCAATGTTAGCATAATACATAACACAATCAATAATGCAATGTTAGCATAATACATAACAAAATCAATAAAGCAATGTTAGCATAATACATAACACAATCAATAAAGCAATGTTAGCATAATACATAACAAAATCAATAAAGCAATGTTAGCATAATACATAACACAATCAATAAAGCAATGTTAGCATAATACATAACAAAATCAATAAAACAATGTTAGCATAATACACTATATCACATGTTTTGTAAATGCCCGATTAATTTATTTATTGTGGTATGTTATTACAGCCTGTTTGGAACTATATACTATATTCGTGCAGTTGAACATATCTACTACTTCTGTGAAAGCATTTCCAACTGCATGCAATCTAGGTACAATTATAAACTTCCTTCACAAATGTCATCAAATTTATTTATTTATTTAAACGCCATAAATGGGCTTTTACACTAAAGTTATACATGAGATTTTTGGTATACAGTGGTACGTTGGAGGGAAACATTATTATATTAAGAACAAATTAAGTACTCATAAGGTATAGAATGTAATAATATCTTATAATAATAGAGAACATTTTAATATACATATTGGGAAAAAATATATTCCATTACAATTTATATTTATTTGTACTATCCCGGTAGTTCTATTTCGAGCCTTGTTACCAGACGCTATAAGGCCCGGATAAATTCCTTTTCCGAGATGGGTTTACGAACATACCTCCGAAATCCTTTGGGATAGAAGCCGGGTTACGATACCTATCGTCGTCCTTTTATTGCTAATGCCTGGGGACGAGAGAGACAGAGAAAATAAATAATAATTTTATGATCCTGGAATCTAAAAGGTCAGTCTTTAAATGCTAAGGATTTAGAAGTTTGTTATAGATAAAATCATTATGCCATGTTTCTGAAAGTTTTTTAGAATGCTTCTGATATTCTCGTGAATTATTACTAAGCCCGCATATTCATCAGTATTTAAAAGTTGTCCATCTAATGAACTAGGTATCTATACGTTTACTTTTCGTCTACCTTGTTTTTTGGAACATTGAAACAATAATACGAAACTGACAATTTTTTTAAAAATATTTTTATTTCTGGCAAGAGCAATCCTGATGAGCCACAAAACACATTTTAAGACGGGATGAACTAACAATTCGAAGGTGGGAGGTAATAGGTACAATTGTACAAATGTATTTTGATAACCAAACTATAAGTTCTGTACCCGAGAAGCATACGGATGCAACTCCAAAAAGCCAAATGTTCAGTAGAGCCAAAACCGTATTTTTTCTGTAATTATGGTCTCATAACTTCTGCAGATATTCGTGCTGATTGATGAAATTTTTGTAATTATTAAATGAATTAGTTTTGTTTTAAAGTTGAGAAAATAAAACGAAATATTTTACATGCAAAGCCTAAAAATAAATGTTTAAAATAAATCATTATGGAGTTGAGTCCTTCTGCTTCAAAATGCAATAGACTATTTCGATATAACAAGTAAAAAATTAAATTAAATTATTAAAAGATCGATGTTTGAAAATTTTATTTGGAAGTAAAATAATAACTATACACAACAGCTAAAAGAAAAATACATTTTATTGTTTATTTCTTAATATAATTATTGGTATTTTCCAAATCTTCGTCATTTGACGGATGATAATCTGGCATTTATGACTTAAAATTTTGTTAAAAAAATGCAGTGGATTTTTTTCAACATTAACTCCACAGAGTAGGCCCTGAGAAAAAAAATCCCCCAGGGCCTATGTCATCTTTGGAGATGCTGTGTGGAGTGTCTTTTAGGGTAAGGAAAGAAAGGAGGTTCTGGGAAGGAAAAAGGTATGAAAGATGGGTATGAATACGGGGGTCAATGTGTTTTGGCCTTCACAGTTGTCAGACCATATTCAATATTATTATCCCCCATATCGCTATATATTTACTTCAGGAGGTAAGAAGTCTCTTCATTTGCCCCCCTGACACCGACTGACTCATTCCACATGCAAAAATTTGCATTGTCATTGGTGCTGCCCAGAATGGCTACATTTAAACACCACAATTTTTTCAAATAAAAATATTCAGAACGGGCACGGAAGACATTTTTCCATATCCGAGTCATCAAAACTAATACTGAATACGATGACTTCCCTCGCAACTTATCCGATTTTTTTCAGATTGTATCGCACTTTCGCCTCACGTAAATGCGTTTCTTTTTCCCCTTGGAGTTTTATTTTATATTTTTCCTTTCTGTTTAATGATTACCAATATCACAGGTGTCGTTTGTTGATATATGAGGTTATTGTGTCTATTTAGATAGAAAACACAGAGATTAGAAGCAGAAGGATGGACTTGAGTCCTTCTGCTTCTAATGCTTCTAAGAATAATGGTAGTTGCATCCTTACACATTTTTGAAAAATCCTATATTTCTTCAAAATATGACTACCATCTTTCTGCCACTGATGAACATGATCATTTACTACACATCCTCATCAAAAACTCATTTTTTCAAATTTTGGACTTGCATCCGTATGCTTCTCAGGTACAGAGTTTCACATTCAGTACAGCATACAAATAAAAATAAAAGGCAGGCTAAAAAGAGACAAGAGAAGTTAACAAGACAAACAATAAAAATCCGTAAACTTCAATATCTAGGGCACGTGATAAGACATCCAAGTATATCCAAGTGGTGAATCTTGTAGAAAGATTGCCGGAAGACGGGGCCCTGGAAGAAGGAGGACATTGTGTCCGAAAAACTTGAGACAGTGGTTTGGCTAGTTTACTGTAGAGCTGTTCTGGGCCCAGTAAACAAAGTCCGCATAGCCAACATGATAGCCAACGTACGTTGAACGGACAAGGCACGAGAAGAAGAAGAAAAAGAAACAACAAACAGGAGAAAACAAGGATATACAAAAATATGGATGATTACAAATAAAAAGAAAAGAAACAAGGCAGAACAAATCATGATAAGAAAATTACATGTTTTCTTTTTTAAATGTACAAAAAAATATTCTTTACATTGCTAAGAATTTTTTTATTAGCTGAATGTTTTTGTATAGTTCAGAGATTTTATCCCATATTTTGTAGTGTGTGTTTGAGGAATGTGGATTTTATTGTTATTTCGAGTTTAGTTGTAGTGTTGATTGTAAAGTGGCTTGATGTCATTATGAGTTGTTTGTTTGGTAATTTGTAGGTTGGTGCTTTTGATTTCATGTTTAGGAAGGATTGTGATTGGAAGGATACCGGAAACTGAATAGATGTCCCTGACATGAACCAATTCGTGGTCGAATTCAATTATGTTCATCTTTAGTCGGTTCCTTATTGCTGGGGATCGTGATCCCTATTCCAAGTTCCAAGGTGGACAAGGCTTCTCGATTCCTCGCAGTTCTGCACTGCGTGGACTTGAATGTTTTATTTATTTAAAAAAAAATTACATAATTATTTTCCTGAGAATAGCCAATTATATTGACCACTCGAATGCTTTTTGCCACAATATGGCACTATTTTCAAAACCACGGATTGCTTTGTTGCCAAAATATGGCAAATATTCCTTAAAATGTTTTAAAGTTAAAGATTTTATAATATTTTTTTTATAAATCCTGCGAATATGTAATAATATAAAAAGATAGGTGAATTCATTAGCTATATATAAAGTAACCCCAACGCAACCTACAGATAAGAAACATGAACACTTTTTGCTTTATTTATTTATATTTCGTGGAAACCAACAAAAACTAACGACAATGATGAGGAAATCATGATCAACACCATACAACAACCTACAGTCCGCATCGGAACAGGAATACCTAGTGAGGAGGACTGAGGTTAAAATACCTCACTTTGTTATCTTAATTTACTTAATATTGTAATTTAAATTTAATTTGTGTTGTCGTTAAAAAAAACTATAATCTGTTAGTATGTCTTCATATTTAAATTCGAAGGTATGATTTTTTTTTAATGTGGGCGGAAAAATTTCCTTTGGCAATCCGACAAAAAAGTTTTTAATTGCTCTGTCGCTCCAGTGGTTAAGTGAAAGGTATTTTATCGTATCTATCGGCTAACGGCGCACGACAGGTTAACAAACAAAGTACACACAGATAAAATGACAAATAGTGAGTTAAAAGAGGACCGCCAAAAAATTTCATCAATTAATGGAGAAAAAAAATTGTGTCTTAGGGTAGGCACAGTTTTTCAGCCTTTATGGATGTGACGAGTACCTAATTCAGATGTTTTTCGGACGGAAATAACATTTCAATCGGAAATGACGTTCGGATATCGGTACAATTACTACCATCTGAGTTTGTTTTTATTTTTAAAAGGTTCTCGCCTTTGCTAGAATATTTTTATTATTTTCCAAAACTTGGATAAAAAATCAAGAGCGAATGATTTTTTAATTTTTTTTTATTTGAATACCGCACAAGAGTCCCAACTGCTCCCGTCTGGAGCCAGTGAGACTATGGCATCCCCATTTGGGGTATGTTGTGAGGCTGAAGGTAGTGGGGATGGGAAGGAAATGGGGAAGAAGGAGGTGGGGAAGTACCCGGCTATTCAGATCTAGTCACCAAACACGGCTAAAGCCACTTCAAGCAACGTCTCAATTCTGAATGGTGGTCTTAGGTACACCAGAGCGATACTGAGAGTATCTTCCACCCTGGAACGTGCCGCAAATACACTATATATTATTTGTAATTAATTAATTAATTGTGAATTAACACAAATTGATTATATTATTGTAGAAAGCAATCACTTTGTGGTTTGACATATTTAATAAAAATGAAAACTTTTTTGTTTTAAAACCACGATATTTATTAATTTACTTTACCGACCGGTTTCGCTTTACTCAAGCATCTTCAGGGTACAAATTAATACTAAACAATAACTACAAAATGTGTGCTTATTTATACATATAGAGAGAGACAACAATATATACATATAGAAAGAGACAACAATTTAAAATTATTACAAACAGTGGGGATACATTAATACAAATAAAAACAAACACATAAGGCAGTCATTGTACCGTTTTATCCACAACAGTCAAAGAAGTTTAACTTCAACCGCGAGTAAATGTTAGACGCACCCATTTTCTTTTATTCAAACCCAGTAAAAATGAGTAATGATTTTATTTTATTAGCTTGTAATTTTTGATATCAGAATATGTTTATTTATTTTTATTTATATATTACAAGCAATACAATACAAAATGATCCTTTGTCTGTCCAACTGGGAAGGATTCCCGTTTCAGGACAGCCAAATTGTGTATTTAGTACATATTCTTACAAAGGAAAGGAATGGCGATTCTGTCAAGACAAATTTTGAGAACATTAGTAGTTGCATTTGTAGTGACGGGATTGTTTCTTTTTCCTTGAAAGAATCGCCAAGATGTAATTATTTTACCAGGGTCATTTTGGATAACATTAGTAATTTCATACAGAACAGATGAATGGTTTGTTTCGGGAGATAACAAGTCTGAGATTCTTTCCAGGGCATTTTGGAGAACATTTACAATTGCATAGTTAGAATTTCCACATTTATAAGCTAGTATAAGACATAATATTATGAATCTTAAAGTACTATATTTTTTTGAAATTCCTAAGATATGTGGGTAGATAATTTATCTCTGTTACTTAATTGAATTACTCTTAACGTCTTCATAATACATACTTACTGTAATGAGCTCGGCACTTCGAGAGGAAATTGATATGCTAAGCTTTAATATATTATATTAACAGGAGATTTAATTTGATAATTACGAGTGGGCTTAGATAAATCACGGATAATTTATATTTGTTGAAGAGCCAACAGAAATATTGTTTCTAGATAAGAAATATGAATTTGGAAGGCGGGTATGAGTACTGCCGCCCCGGAAATCATTTATTGGATAACCAACGGCACTGCCTTATATGTCACCTCAAGTGCCTGGGTTTATTGGGTGAGATTTGTCTAGGTCTTTCGGCGAATGCGTTTGATCACCTACTGCGTGGTGGGCTGGATCGGAAAAGACTGGTTGAGAGGGACCTAACCTAGATCTCTCTAGTCAGACTCTCTCGACCATCGGCATGGACCGCAGTGACTCCTGGGCACGTTGACCACCGGATTCCTAATTCCTACCCACCCCTCATTCTTTTTTTCCTTCCCAGACCTTCCTCTATTTCCTTTTCCTAAAAGGACCCTCCCCACAGCATCCCCAAAGATGAGAAAGGCCCTGAGGGATTTTTTCCTCGATGTCTCCTGTGTGGTGCTAATCTAAAAAAATGAAGGGACCAAATAGATGAGATTATGATGTCAAGATGTTTAGTTCAAATTAATGATAACATTTTGTAAATTTGTTACCTGATGATGCTGATAAAGAACCATCCATTTTATCTGTTAACCTTTACATGCCGATAACTAACCACATATCCTTCTGTTTAGATGCTGATGGCCCGCCTGCAGAAGGAGCGAGACACCTGCTCCGAGGAGCTGGCGGGGCTGCAGGAGCGCACCGAGCTGCAGGCCACGCAGGTCTCCAAGGCCATCCGGGACAGGGACTCCATGGCCACCGAGTTGGAGGTCATCAAGGAGCGGTGGGAGAAGGCGCACCTGCTGCATCAGAAGCTCACGGTAAGATTACCAAACGATATTAGAACAAGCAGAAGCCGCGGCTTCCCGAATTTCTTAAATTTTTTCCTTAAACATTTGAAGTTTTTAAGATCTTAAAAGAAAAAGTTATTCTTGAAGATATTATCTGTATATTCCCCAGAATGAATTAATGAATTCTGGGGAATGAATTAATGAATTCAACTCAACACCTCCTTTGAAAAGTCATTAAAAGTTATAAAAAAAATATTAACAAAAATAATAACATTTAAAAATTTACATGAAATTCTGACTACGTGAAATCTATTAGTTGTTTAATTCTAAAATTTCACATGTTTGATGCCTCTGAAATTTTTTTTCTCGCCATCTCTGAAACTTCTTTCATAGGTTCTATTTTTAATTCCTGATCAAATTTAAACTTCAACATTTCGAACATATTTTATTTTCTGAAAACTCAATTGTTATTTTACCTAAAACTCTTCCCTCATAAAAGCAGTTCGTATTTTGAAATAAAAAATTCTAAAAGCTTATAAAATATTGCCTGAAAATTCTTTACAAATTTTCATCTGTGAAATGGGATTTTATTAGAATTCTTTTCAAATGAAATATTTTACGAAATGATATGGCATTTTGTTTTTGGTGGTAAAATTAATAAGGATGCAGTAGAAATGTGACAAAAAATGTAGGTAATCTTCTAAAATAACTTACAGATAATGTTCTGTCCTGTAATGAAGACAATAAATTAATAATCAAAATATGTATTATTGCCTCTTTGCACTTGAATATTCTGTACTTTCCGAAGATAAAATGTCGCCTTCCTCAAATGTCTCTAGTTCTAGATTATTTACGGCCTTTGCGGGCGACCTCTGTTTTTTTCCTCAGAGAGTTTGTATAAATGATAACCATTGCCCCACTTATAAGAATTTGGCTATCATCATGGTAACACTTCTTTTCTCTATTTAAAAACATCTAGTGTCGCGATACGATAACAGACTCCTACTCGCATAGTTTTGGAACTGGTCTTTCGAATTACCTCGAATTAATTATTCTAAAACCTCTGCACCAATTATTGGTACGGGGGTTTATCCTAGCACACGGTACATAGATATAGAGTCGTATTTATAGCGGCACCATTTTTTGGTCCTTCGAGCTGGATACACACATACATATTGCGCGAACACAATACTCGATTTACAATTTTATTACATTTATATACCTACTGATTTTTATAAGACAAATTTTAATAGTTTTTCATTAGTTTAATGATTTCACATAGGCCAGGGGGTAGCTATAGCATTTACATGGGGATGAGTCCCATCAAGTGGGTAAGGTTAAAGGGAGGGGAATGGTTTTAAAATTTATCAGAAAAATTTTTGGGACCTCTACTTACCACAACTTATTATTTAGATTCATCACATTGATAAATGAGATGGTGCAAATACTACATTTCCGATCTTTCAGTTGTACATTGCAATCTCTTCGAATAAAGCCCGAAAAACAACATTAGGCTCGAAAAAAATAGCATTAGACTCGATAAGCAGAATCCATTTTAGAGAATTCTTTCTCTTTTTCTCAAAGAAGTAACTCTCCTCGGATTAAGGATTTCTGTGATATTATTAAGGCGATTTTTGTTTACGTCAGCGGCGATAACTTGGCAAATAACATTAAATTGTCTTTTATTTTTTTCTGGGCATGTTTCGAGGATTTTTTTTTTTTTTACAAATCATTGATCCTGTGTTACATATTAAAATATGAAAGTTCGAATTTAAATTTATATCTGTGATTATCAACTAGGCTATTATATAGACGACATAATATAGGATTTAAAATATTTCATATTTTCCAAAGAGTTAATACTTGTGTCAATTTAAAGCAAATAATACCCTTTTTAATCTAAATTACGTGTTTTGTTTATTTTCAGTTGGAAAGAGATGACGCCATTACGGAGATGGAGATTCTCAAAGAGAAGCTGGACAAGGCCCTTTACTCTTCGCAGAAGGTGGCAGATGAAAAGGAAAATGCTCACAAGGAATACGAGAAAATGCTAGAAAAGTATGATAGGTAGTTATTGCTTTCCGTCGTCTTGTGGTAGAAAGTCCAGTGGTCGTCGTGTCAAGTATTTACTCCTTGATATTATTACTTATAATTATTTTTATTGTTTGTACATGTATTTAAATGAGCACCAAATTAATAATGGCTTCGTCATACACAATAAAACCATTCCAATCAAGAATCTACATATATTGAAGATTCGTTTGGAATGTTACCAATCATCGTGACAAATCAGTTGTTTCGATGCACTGAATGCACACTCTAAACGAAAATTTTATTAATTTAATTATGGGAATTACGCTTAGAATGGGATTGTTGATTTAATTCTTACAAAGTTTAAAATAAAACTTTTTTGATGCGGATTCTAGTTAAAGAGCTAGGTTTATTCCCATTTTGCAGCAAGAAATTCAAAAAATTTTAATTGAAAAAGTGCTTAGTTATTAGTTAGATTTTAACGTTTAGAATGTGCGAAACAACAACACAACTATTGTCAGCATAATTGCCAGCACCCATTCCAAACTTCATTATTATGGATTTGAGCACTGTTGTTACTATTAGTTTGTGAGGAATGAACCTCAAAATTAATTTTAATTTATTATCGTTCGCCTCCGTAACGTTCGTAATGCCCGATATTACGCCTCTCGTAACGCTTTCGCCAGTTTACCCCCAAGTCAAGCATGCGTAAAAAAGTATTTACTTTAAAAAAAACAAGATACAATTTCGACCGTCCCGAACAAAAATGTAGGATCTGCTAAAAAATGAAAATCATTTTGTTGAATTATTTTATTAATATAAAAGTTTGTATTTTCGGAATATTCAATGATATTAGATGAAACACAAAATATCAAAGCAACTTATATTTCTTGATCTTAAAAACAGTAAAAATGCAGAAACAAAACTTTAAACAAAATCGTACATCCTACATTGTTCTTCAGGATCGTTGATTTATAATGGGAACACACCAAGCGTTAAAAGCACCAGCTTTATTTGGCTTGGCCTATTTCAGTATATCGCTCGCCATACACTCCAAATAAGCCAAGCCAAATAACTCCGGCGCTTTTAACGCTAGGTGTGTCCCCAGGGTAATGAATAAATCTGTGCTCAGGTAAATTTTGATGGAAAAAGATTTTTTAATTTTTATGATTGCTTTCTGGTGCTGGTTACATTTTCTTGATATCAAAATTTCTTGGTGGCCTTTAAAAAAATTGTTGCTCATTTAAAAAATTCCCCCATGAACTTGTTCAATAAAATATGAATGAATTGATTTTCAACAAATCATAAAAAATCTTTCCCATATAGATTTAAACCGAAACCGTTCATGTTATAAATAATTTATTAGCAAGTTCATATTATTTTGTATTAAGAACAATAAATAAATTTGAAAATTCGCTACTAAAATTTTAACTCTTAAAATATTCTAAGGACCAGCTGTTTCAAAAAATGAAAAAAATTCTATTTTTCATTTCAAATTTGACATGTCATCACGTCTTCCATCATTTCAAATACGAAATGGGTTGTTTCGACTCCAAAATAACGTTCGTTAAATTTGAAAATTTCACTCAGTGTTCCCCGCCGAATCACAATTTTGACGTCTGCGCGTGCGCCTCCCATCACATCAACGCTAACCGGTCGAACTAATTTCACAGCAAATTTTCTTCAAATTTTCGTTGAAATTTCTTCTGACGGAGGTTGAAACAACCCAATTTTTCGATGAATGATGATTTAAAGAAAATTCATACGTGAAATTTTCCAAAACAATACGGCCCTAAGAAACAATATTAATGTAGGTACTTACTTAATGCTTAATGAAACACCTCAAGACAAGTTATGTTAACCCAGTTTTTTTTTTTCCTTGAATATAATTGACCCAAGAAGAACTATTAATATTTGAATTAACAAAGGATCTTGAATAAATTTAGTATTTAGCCAGAATTTTCACAATTCTTTATTGATAAACTGTGATTTTGTACGGACCTCTACTTCTCTCAAATCTGTAATTTTCCTTTAAATATTTTGGTTATGTTTCTGTAAAGATCAACAGGTAAGATTGATGTCTTGTTGTTGTGTCAATGTGGAATATATTGGTTGTATACACGAGATAGAGGTCATTACAAAATAAACTATGATCGGTTGTTTTACTAAATTTCTTCACAGATACTTACTATGTATTATGGTGATTATTGATTTGCTCAGTGAAGATTTTTAACGTTACCTACCTGTACTATTTAGGAGTACAAAAAGTATTTCCATTCCTCCCGTTTTTATCGTGATTGAAAAGGAATGGAATTCCAGAATGCCACATATATTGTCTCATTGCAGGGTGCAGAGCGAGGTTTACCGCCTGCAGAACCGCGCCGAGATTGTGGAGGCAGAACGCGAACGCGCGCTGCTGGAGGCTGAGAAGGGACTGGCCGGGGCCGCTAAGGCACGCGAAGAAGTGCGCCGCCTCACCGAGGAGCAGACCCGTGCCAGCCTGCTGCTGCAGCGCGCCCGTGAGCTGGACGAGAAGGCCAAGGAGGACGTTGAGCGTCTCGCCATCGACCTTGAGATGGTCCGCGACAGATATGAAAAGGCACAAATAGAGATCCGCAGGTTCCAAGCCGAAAAAGAGAAACTCTCCGAAGACAATGAACGTCTTCAGTTCGAGTATGAAAGGGCTATGACTCAATGCGGAAAGGCACAAGCCTCAAACGAAAAGACCCAAGAAGAAATCGCTAGAATGCAAGTCGAATTAGAAAAAATGTACGATAAGAACGAAAAAGTACAAACAGAACTCAGAAAGGTTCAAGCAGAACTGGATAAACATAAGCAGGAAGCTGAGATGGCCAAGGAAGAAGCGGGGAGGTATGCTAGTAAGTTTGGCAAGTACCAGGACTCCCAAGAACGCACCAAAGAAGAGTACGAGCGCGCTAAGATCGAGGTGGAGCGACTCCAAATCCGGCTGGACAAGACGGTCGGAGAACTGGAGAGGTCGCGCAAGGCCGAGCAGGAGGCTACGCGTCTGCGCGCAGAGCTTGAGCGGGTGGAGGGCGTCAGAGGTAAATATCAGTTCGAACAGGAGAAGTGGAGCGCGGAGGCAGAGAAGGCGCGCGAGCGCTTCGAGGCTTCCCAGATCGAGGTGCAGCGGCTGCAGAAAGCGCGGGAGATGATGGAGACCAAGGTGCACGAGCTGACGGCGCAGCTAGAACTGTCAAAGGCGGAGAGTGCCAAACTGCTGGCGGCGCAAGAGAAGCAACGCGGTGAACTTGAGCGTGCGCACATCGAGTGCGAGAAGGTGCGCGACCGCCACGAGAAGCTTAAGATGCGCTCCGAGCAGCTGGAGAAGGACAATGAGCGACTCAAAACTGACATTCACGAGATCGAAAGGCTGAAGACGCAAGCTGTTGCGGGTGATAAGCTCCGCACAGAGGAACGTCTCGACATGGAGCGTATCAGAGATAAACTAGAAAAGGCCATCCAGGCTCGAGATGCAACGGAAATGGAGGCCGGACGGCTTGCTAAAGAACTAGAAAAATCTCAATTGCACCTGGCTAAGTATCAGGAAAGCAACGAGACCACTAGAATGGAGTTTGATAGGATGACCAACGAGCTTGGAAGAATGCACGAAAAACTCGAAAGAACCGCTTTGGAAATGCGACAGCTAGAACAAGAAAGAGAAGTACTGAGAAACGAACTTCAGAACATCAGACGAAGTGGTGAACAACAGCAACGCGTGCTAGATCATCGTACTCAAGAGACTCTGGTCAAACTCCAACAAGAGCTAACGCAATCAGTCCGAGATAGAGAGAAGATGGCATCAATCTTAGAAAAGCGTGATCAACAAGCGGACTCGATCGAAAAGCAAATAATGAAGTTCGACGCTGACACTAAACAACTGACGGTGGAAAGAGATCAACTCGTCATTCAGTTAGAGAAATCGCAAGACATGCTCATGAACTTCCAGCAAGAGTTGACTCAGTCTGAACAAGAATTACAGAGGCAAAGGGAAGAAGTGCGCCGATTGAAGGAAGAACAGCGACGAATGAACCAAGATGCTGAACGTGGAACGAAATCTGTATTGGAAGGAAGAGACAAAGAGATAACCAAACTCCAGCAACAGGTTACCACAATTCAGAAGGAGAGAGATAGCCAAAGGATGAGAGCCGAAAGGGCAGAGAAGAAATCCCAGGAAGTTGGAGAGGTAGAGCAATGGCGTAAATTGGTTGAAACGGAAAAAGCGCGTGTTGCTGCCGCTGAAAAGCTGGTAAACGATAAGCAAATGCACATCCAGAACCAAGAAAAGCAACTGAATGCCATGCAGCAACAGATGCAGCTGATGTCGCAGCAGATGCAACAGCAGATGCAGCAGCAGAACCAGAAGGGACCACAGCCAGGAGCCGACAAAGAGGAACAGAGGTTGAGAAAGGAACTGGAGAAGACCCAGATGGAGGCCAAGAATGCCACAGTGGAAAGGGAGAGATTCCAGGCGCAATTGGAAATGCTCGTGCAAGAACTGGAAAAGAGCCAGGTTAGTTGGAGGATGGCCCATTGTGTAGCAGGTGTCTGTGTCTTAGATTGTCTTGTTATTGTTCTACACTGTCCCTCCATCGCCGCGTTCATGTTGCTTTCTCTGTACATATCTTCATGTTCTGTACATATTTGTAGATGACAATTTTAAGATTATTTTGAGCATTTTCGTAGCATGCTCTCATCATTCCAAAACCTGTCCTCTGGGCATCCTCCAACCTTCCTTTCAGTAGTTGTTTATGTTGTTATTCATTATTTTTATTTCTTTTTTCAGCACTACATACAATATATTATTTGGTTGGGCAAAGTTTACATTAGTGCGTGAACAGTTTGCACTCGAAACAACGTCATGTATTTATTTTGGTGTACATTATTTAGTTGTTTATTATTACGTTTTTTCATTATTTTTACTGTCATGTACGTGTGTTGTTGTGAAAATGGTAAACTAAATGGTTTCAAAGTATTTTGTGCTCTTTTTATCAATGCTATCTTCTGCTGTATTCTTTTTTATAATTCAATCAAAATTAACATAGAAATATGGTGTTTACGTTTTTATATTTGACGTTTTCTGGTCATCAGTTTATTTGCTACTATACAATCAATTGTAAGTAACGAAACTATTGACCAAATTCGATCATTTGAACTACGGTGTGTTTAATATTATTTGTCATTAAACGCTTCATTGTCTTTGATCTCTTCTGCTTTGAATATGTGTACAAATTAAGCATTTCTGTCTTTGTTATATTTATCCAATTATTCTCTTTTATTGCTTTTTGTGTGAGAATGCTATTGAATGATAGGTGTTGACGTCTGGTCATGAAAAAGGGCTAATCTTTCTTTCATGTTTGAATTAGCTCGATCTTCTGGAAGCCAACAAGAAACTTCAATCGGCGGGTCAACAGAATGCGAAAGCTGGAGACGATACAGCCGTCGCTAGGAGGCAGCTGCAAGAAGAATTCAAGAAGTTAGAAGATCAGAAGAAACACACGGACGAACAAAGAAGAAACTTGGAGGCCAAGAGGAAAGAGATCGATGAAAAAGAGAGATCGCTAATAGAGATGGACAAACAATTAAAAAAGAGGAAAGAGCAAATGGACCAACTGGAGGCTTCATTGAAAAAGGTAATGACACCCAATTTTAATGAACTGAATGTGGAGTAGAGCAATATTAGGTTTCTTATTAAGTGCAGCTCTATGAGTACGAAATTAATCAAATTTTAACATATTCCCAAAAATGATGGTATAAGAAATTTTCGTAAAAAAATATGTAAGAATATCTTGATAAACCAAATACAGGTTAGGTTTCCCATTTTATCCGGCTCTGTGAGACTGTTCAGATGATATTGTTAATAGAAAATAAGAAAGATGGTGCGAAGAAAATTCTCAAACTCCATTCCTGGCCTATCTTTTGTTTTAGCAGTAAAATTTGTTCAGTTAGCATGATTCAAAAGAAACTGGTGACAGACAGAATGACACAGGCAGGAGTGGAGACAACCAGAACTCTCCAAGGATGACAATGATGAAGATAATGACACATAACTTGTTTTGTTTATTTCCAGGCTGGAGGCAGTGCAGCAGCGGCCGGTGAGCTGAACAAGAAGTTCTCTGAGTCGCAAAAGGAGGCGGATGCGCTGAAGACGCAGCTGCTGGCCGCCAAGGAGGAGGCGCAGAGGTCTGCCGCAGAGATGGAGCGCCTGCTGCAGCTGGTGCAGATGAGCCAAGAGGAGCAGAATGCCAAAGAGAAACAGATCATGGAGATGCAAGGGTACATACTCTTCTTTTTCCTTTGGGTAGTCTCCATAAGAGCATGGGACAAATGCTCTCCATCGGCGTCAGCATTCTTCTCCAATTCTCAGGCATTTCCATCTGTTCAAATCTTATTCTTCACAGTCAGTCCACCTATTCCTAGATCTGCCTTTGAGTGATTACTTTGAAACAAATGTGCCACTACTAACTTAGTAAATGGTTCTAGACCATTTAGCATGCGGCCTGTCTCTCTTACACTTGCTTGAAATTGTATATCGCCATTCGATTTTAATGTCATAATCATGGTGAAACACAGTTTTATATTGAAATATAGGTCTATAATTGGAACACGAAACAAGCCCTCAAGGCACTTCTCATGTTATTCTTTATTTTATAGTATTCTATGGTATAGGATTGGTAAATAAGAATTAGCATTTTACTATGATATCAATTTGATGATGTCATTACTACATCACTTCAAAATGTGTAGTCCATTTTTCAAGGATTTATCCAAATTGAAATTAAAATGTATTAATGTTTACGTATTTCAGGACGCTGAAAAATCTGCAAGGAAAACTCAGAAGTCAGCAGCAAGCCAATGCACAAATGGAGGAACAAAGAAAGAAGGAGGAGGTACGTTCTATCTTTTAATGAAATCATGCAACAAATAATTCTAAATACCTTTTAACACAGTGACTCTCTAACTAATCATAATGTTCTCTTATTTTCACGCTTACCATGGACCCTCCTATCTGTCCTATTTCCTCTCCCATTTGTGTGTGACGGTAAATGTAACATAACACAATGCAACAAGCAGGCAGGCCCCGCTGGATTCTTGAAAAGTTTCTTCTAAATTAATAATTAAAACTGCCACAAAGCCACGGTTGTTTCTGTTAGCTCATGCTTTCCTGATTACAACTTTGTTAGCGATTTTCTAACAATGCCAACATTATAAGCAAAACTCTCTAAGTGTTGGATGAACAATGTTAATAATATTGTATGTTCGTGCCGTGTTAAAAAACTTGTTTTAATTAAATGTTTTAGCACACAAATTAATGAATAGGGTATAATAAACAATTATCGTGTTCATCGTAAAACTAATAATAAATACTGAAATATTTATACGAACAAATAAACACTCAGTTCATAGACATTATGATAAGAGAATTATTCATATTGGACACAGCTTGGATCCATTTTCCAATGTGGTGTTACTGTTTAACTATCGGTGAATTGTTGATTTTTTGTTTGATTAAATACATAATGTTGTCACTGTAAATATAAACATTATGTTACTTATATTTAATGTTTGTTTATGTTCTGTTTTTATTTTTGTATCTACCACCCTCCTCTGTGTCGCTAGAACGGAGTAAATAATACTGAAGCCCCTTGCACAACTTGCTCACAAAGATTTCTTCAAATAAGTCAAGAACTAGAAAGCAAAAATAGAAACATTGCGGAACTAGACAAAGAAATGAACGACGCATACAAAATTTTAAAAACAATCACTTCCGATGTACCTAAAGAAAACGGTTTAAACCAAATTCAAGATGATTCTATTACGACAAATGATAATAAGGCAATTATGGAAAGAGAAATGGAAAGTATCTTAAACAAACTGGAAAAGTTTTTAAAAATAAGCAATGATTTAGTAGAACTGCAAGACATAAAAACCGAATCTGACATAAAAAGCGCAAAAATCATAGAGCAAGAATATGAATTAGAAATACTAGCAAGAAAGCTGACAGACAAAGAAGAAATAGTTGCGAAACAAGAGAGATTCATTACCGAAGACTTGAACGTTGAGGTTGAGAAGAAAAAGAAGAAAATATCCGAATTAACAGATGAACTGAGCATCAAAAATTCTAAAATAATCGAGCAGCAGAACTGTCTTCAACTCTTGGAAGCAGCATTGAGAGAACACAGTAATATAGCAGAACTAGAGCAGCTTTTGACGGTTGTGAAAAGTAAAAATGACCGAGTTAACGAATTGGAACAGTTATTGAATATGTCCAATGTGGAATACGACACCAACCAGCTGAAGGATGACAGGATACTGGAGTTAGAGGAAGCCCTAAAGGAGTCAGTTCTGATAGCAGCCGAGAGAGAGAAGATATTCTACCACGAGGAGCAGGAGCGAGTGAAGGTCATTGAAAAGGTATTCTAAGTTTTTGATCTTTATTATAGCATTTTAAATATTTATCTTAATTTGATTCTAACATCCCCTGTAGGAGACTTTAAAACACAATGTTTCAATATTTCTAAGAAGCAAATACTTAAACCGTTTATAGCCTGCTGGAAAATCTTTAGACAGTGAAATTACATCAATGAAACTCCAATCTGATAATCCTAGACTTATGTTTTTTATGCAGATAGTTATTTATTTAATTTTTTTTATTTAATGGTTTGTCAACAGTGATTCACATCAAAGCTTTAACAAATACAATTACAATAAGCATGGTTAATACTATCACTAATAATTAAAGACAAACATAGCATTGATAACATAACATGCTTTACAATAATTAAGATAACATTCTGTTGAATATATTACACTCAACAAGTTACTATCCCATTACATACATATGCATACATTACTATAATATCTTTTTCGATTAACATGATAGGGAGCTTTAAATCTTGTTAACAGATGTTTTAAATATGGCCAATTATGACATTGTAAAATTAATGGAATGGTTTTTAAATGTCTCGCTAAAATGATGGCACATTCTCGACAAAGCTGTTTCATCCCAGCTTAGTTGGATATTTTTTAATATTTAGCAGAATAAAATTTATAAGTCGTGAACCGATTAATTTAATTTAATAAACATTTAATTCGCAATAATAAATATTGGGGTCAATAATCCAGTTAAAAAACTATCCTTCCTTTTAAGTTGGACTAAATTACACACAGTAAGTCAAATTTCAACAAAATCGGTTAAGTAGTTTCAGAGTTTATCTTGGACAAACATCATCGTGATGCGAGATTTTTATGGCTAATTTATCTTGGCATATTTTCCAGATGCACAAGCTAGAGCAGCGTGTGTTCTCACTACAGAGTGCAAGTGCAATGCGCTGCAACACGTGCCGGCCTCTCCTGCGGAGGGTCCGCCAGCTGGAGACCAGCATCGCAGACTTCGCAGGGACCCGCAGGCAGCAGCTCATGGAACTATCTAGAATGAAGTGAGCTAAAACTCTATATAAACACACATACTCCTTGCTTCATTCACATTCATATATCATCTCATATTGAGGTGATTTCTCACAAAAACGGCGCTCTACAAATTATCCAATTATTATTATTATTATACTGTTCTGTTATCCACTGAAGCGATTGGTGTTCAGTTTTTGATTTGGCCATTCGATTTAATTAATATCATTCCTCAAAATATTAAAATGGAAAAATATAAACTGTTTAATGCAGTTTAAAGCTAATGAATCCACCTACATTTCACCGTTCATTCCATATTTGTAGGTTTGTTAAATGTGGTCCAATTTTGGACCTAGATCCCTCCAGTGGATATTCTGATTCTTGACATCACCCGACTCAAGTATTTGATTCACTTGATTGTTCCATGTCTTCCTTGGGTGTCCCCAACTTCTTCTACCATTAACTTCCTAATTTTTAAACGTGGTATGTAATAGTTCATTAATCAAGAGAATATTAGCGAACTCATTCTAAAATTGGAAACAGAAAAATTTCCGTTCACATCTAGGAATCGAATCCACTATCTAGGTGGCATTTAGTTAGAGATTATTCTTACAATCATACATAAAGATAGCAGCCAATAAAAATATTCATTGAGATAATGAAGATTATGTTTATAGTTCTTATGATATAGTTAAATATGACCGAAGGGGATAGGGTCCCATTAGCTCAGTTGTAGAGCAAGGCTAATAATGACATATTTTTCTGATCTTTCTGTTTCAAATTTTCAATTGAGAGTTGTTAATTTTGTCTTCATTATTTTGTATTTCTTGGGCATTAACTATGTAACAATTTCTAGACATTTTGTTTTGAAGAGTTTTAATTTTCAATGTACTATCGTTACTTAAATTTTAATTTTTATGCTACCGGTTTCGACACATCCGTGTCATTCACTTGTTTTAAATTTTAAGTTTAGTTTTAAGTTTGCTAGTGAATGACACGGATGTGTCGAAACCGGTAGCATAAAAATTAAAATTTAAGTAACGATAGTACATTGAAAATTAAAACTCTTCAAAACAAATTGTCTTCATTAATTAAATAGTACAATTTGGGTTTTTTTTTACTTATTAAGTTAAAATATAAATAAATAGCGAAATGTGTTAAAAATTTGTAGGAAATAGGGAAGCGGTAAAAAAATCACTGTAGGCAGGATAAATGTCTCGAGTCCAACTTTCTATTTTTCGCTTTTTATGGTTGTAATAATTGTCATCACCAGTTTCAGTTTCTTATGCTTTATCTATTAATGATGTCGTAAATCTGAACTTCGTAGACTATTTTAGAATGATGTTAAAAATAATTTCTGATCAGCTGTTTAAGGTTAAAATTTAGGCGATCCGCTCACTGAGGCAATTGAAAACTGTCAACTGGCAACTGTCTTTGTATGAGTGATGGCTCGCACACTACACAATCACTCAAAAACCCGTTGTCAATGGTAACGCAAGCGGTGACTCGCGACTCGCACTGCTGATTGCCGTGGCCGGCCGTTGCTGGTTGCCAGCTGTCAGCTGATTGTTCTTCGTCTATGGTTAAACAAGCTTTTTGAACAATCAAGACCTAGTAACCAGCCGGTTTTAATTTTATTTCAGTAGCCTCGTCAGCGGAGCGCCTAAGACCCTTTTCCATAGATATTCACCTTTCATTATCAGGTACACCACAGACAACATACAGAAATCGAATATATTCTACATCGAATCGTATAAGTACCCCTCATGGCAGTTTCAAAGTAACAAACATGCAGGATTCGCGCGGTTATAAACTTTACGATTTTTTAATATTTTTTTTTTATAAATCCTACAAATATGAGATAAACGGTAAAATACAGTTTAATTCATTGACTATTTAGCACTTTAATAAGTTTTTATATCTCCATGTTAAAATTCGAAGGTCTAATTTTTTTTAATGCAAAAAAATTTTCATCTGGAAATCTCGAGCAATCGAGGCAAATTTATTAATTTAGCGTGGTCGCTCCAGTGGTTGTACATGGTAGGTAAGGGCCAAGTACGTAAGGAAAAGGAAATGACAAGTATAATCCTAACAAAATGAAATCTACAATTTCTTCACTAAATACTGAAGTTGAATTATTTTCTTCTCCATTCTAGGCAAGAAGCCCTGGAAGCAGCCATCAGTGAGAAAGATGCCCACCTGGCGCTCCTGGAGATGTCAGACTCCAGAACCAAGAAGCAGGAAGAAGACTGCCAGCGTCTGAGGGGAGATCGCTCTAGACTGATGGACATTTTGAAGAAAGAAGTAATTACAACTAGTTTTTTAAAAATTATAAATGCCTGCTGTGCAAAAACTTAATGGGTGAGCTTTTGCATCATGCATTTTCACAGGTTTTTCTTTCTGGATAGATTTATTTGCCAAATCGCACAAAATCATACAAATCAACTATGGTTTTGTTGAGTACCGAAGGATTACCTCCGTTAAAAAATCTTGTGTGTAACATACGTAGCACAGGACATTATAAGTAAAGACTGTGATAAGGTTAATTTTAGTCAGTTTCACTGGGCCAGGAGTAAGGTTCTTAACTCCCAATCCGAAGGTCGTGGGTTCGAACCCGGCGTGCGCAAATAAATTTTATTTGATTAGTTTGTGTTATTTCACATTTAACCTCTTGAATGTCGGATGACAGTTAAGATGTCAAGGCCGTGTTTCACAGAAAATTAATATCAGAACATTCTGAAAAGCTAGAGTGCTCTAATAAAAAGCAAAGTCTGAAATGATATTGGCGCAAGCGATTCTGACCTTGTCCTTGTACAGTTTATTTATATATAAGGGTTAAAATCGCCTTTTTTTTTTTAATCTGACAACTGTCACCCGCCCGCTGGCGGGCCTATGACAAATGAGAGGTTAAATAATTAAAAATAATATATACTATATTTGCGGCATGTTCCAGAGTGGAAGATGCTCTTAGAATCACCCTGGTGCAAGACCACCATTCAGATTTGAAACGTTGCTTGAAATGGCTTTAGCTGTGTTGGGTGATCCCACTACAACCGAATAGCTAAGTACTTCCCCACCTTCCTCTTTCCATCTCCTTCCCCTAATAATAATAAATAATAATAATAATTGGATGACTTGTATAGCGCCGTTTTTGTGAAAAATCACCTCAAGGGCGCTGTACAAATTTCAATAATTTCTACAATCTTACTTCTAACTACACACTAGAAAATATAAAAAACCTACGGCTATAACAATGGATGCAAATCCACCGGTTCTTTGATCAGCGATACAAAACTATATGTACAATGCATCTGAACAACCAGCGCGGTGCTGCCCAAAAATGTAAATGTACATGTATTTTTTATTTATTTTATTTTATTTATTTTTTTTTTTTTTAAATTTTTTTTTTTTTTTAAATTTATCTACCCACTACCTTCAGCCTCACACTATCCCCCAATTGGGGATACCATAGTCTTACAAGCTCCAGACAGGAGCAGTTGAGTCTCTTGTGCGGTATTCTTATAAAAATAATTTTAAAAATTCATATATCCTATAGAAAAGTGTCAAAAGTCAAAATTTTCTATTTTACATTTTATATCTGTCTATGCCTAAAAGTGATTATGATTGTCTATGCCCCGTGAAAACCGTATTTAAGTTAGATCACTCCATCTTTACAAGATAATACTAATATTTCTTTTCATTCATTGTTATCACTCCTGTAAAATGAACTTTTTTGACCTAGGATACTTTTCTATGGGGTGCGCAATATGTAGTTGATCATGCCATGTCTTCCCCGACCTCTGTTGCCAATAATTAATTTTTGTGAAGGATTTAAATTGGCATTTATAGCTAAATAGGGCCCAAAACCGATATCTACTGACCAATTATCAACTAATTAGATTAATATTTTCAGAGTGAAAAGCTCATGCTACTCCTGGAGGAGATGAACGCCTCGGAAATGGTGCCCAGAGAAGTGGACACAGACATCCTTAACGACTTGGAGGTCAGCAACTACTTCAGCATATCGGACAACACTGTTACCAACGTAAGAAAATTTTACAATTTGATTTATTTTATAAAACTATCTATACTGAACTTTTAACAAAACATAATTTTGAAAAGGTGTAACCTTTGAACTATTAGCAGAGAAGAAGATACTCTCAATACCTATTGCCCTGGACCACCATTCAGAATTGAAACGTAGCTTTTAAATGGCTATAGCTGTTTTTAGTGACCAGATCTGAATAGCCAGGTACTTCCCCAGCTCTTTCCCCCCCACTATCTTCAGCCTCACAACATGCCGCAATTGGGGATGCTATAGTCTCACTGGCTCCAGACGGGAGCAGTTAGGACTCTTGTAAGGTATAGACAGAAAAAATCCTCAATTTGTTTTATTAAAAAATTTTATCAAATCACTTAAGTTGGCAATCAAAGTCAAAAAATTTTTTTAATTTTTTTTTTTCTTCACCAGACTTTATGTCCCACACTTTTCCAAAAATGATCATCTAGTAAATCCACGCTATGCGAGTGTATTATATAGGTATAATTAATACAAAACAATACAAAAACAACCTGTTAACCTACCAGAGTACCAAATGGGAAAATAATTCACCGACTCCAGATATTTTCCTATCAGAGGGTTTGGCACGGTGGAACTCCTAATTTTTTATTTTACTATTATTATTATTCTAATTATTATAAGCAATAATTATTAAATTTTTTTTTGTATTTCTTGGGCATTAACTATGTAACAATTTCTAGACATTTTGTTTTGAAGAGTTTTAATTTTCAATGTACTATCGTTACTTAAATTAAATTTAAAACTCTTCAAAACAATAATTATTAGCCTGAAACACTCTACCGCTCTACCATTAAGCTACGGCGGGATACCTCCTACCCGCCAAATGATTCAATATATACCTAGTGTTTCATTCAACAATTAACGCTTATTATATTTTTTCACCTGCAAACAACCAAACAACCAGACTAGGTACGTCGATCTCGGACCCCGGGAATGGCTGTGTCAACTGATTGCATCTTGGAAATCCCGGTCGTTCGGAACTCAGAATGGTTTCGGTCATTTTTCACTTGTATTGGGCCGGGAACTAAGCTGATCTACAGGTTTTTTATTAATTAAGGCGCGGGGGCGGGATAATTTATGTGATTTACAATACTTTAGGAGTCCTGCACAATACTTCGGCCACTTCGCGGCGAGTAATATTTAAATCGTTTACGGTACACAACATTCATTCATTGAAACAATTTTACAGTAAAATTAATGCAAATTAAAAATTTAACATTTAGGGTGTAAGGAATGAAGAATTAATTCCTTTTGAAATTGAGAATCAGATCAAGTGTGGCACAAAATAATTTTTTTTTATTTTTTTTAAAAAGAAAGACAAACATTCCCGGGTTACGAATAACCCAACCACATTTGAAAATCTCCTACTACCACCACACTAAGCGGAAGATGTTGCTTGTGTTGTGATGGAGGACTTAGCCAGCCGAGGAATCGAACACGGAACGCCTGGGTGGAACCCAAACGCTATGCCCACTCAACCACTGATCGGATAATGAATTAATTCATTTATTTCAGTCATTCAATTTTGCCCACGTCTATTGTGAACCCGTGCAAAAGAACCACATTCTTGAGTTCAACAGCTTGGCTGTAAAATGATTTGCC
Source organism: Limnephilus auricula (assembly GCA_951813805.1). NCBI lineage: Eukaryota > Metazoa > Arthropoda > Insecta > Trichoptera > Limnephilidae > Limnephilus > Limnephilus auricula. Next base: position 17,771,877 of record OX638406.1, read on the forward strand.
GGCCTCTGTGTTTCCTCCTTCTTACAACATGGGTCTCTTTAAGACCCATGTTCACTCCTTCCTCTCCTCAAAAAGACCCTCCTTCCAGCATCCTCAAAGATCCGACTTATCAGATTAGACCCTGAGGAAAATAATTTCCCTCAGGGCCTCCTGTGTAGAGTTAATATAAAAACACAATAAAAACAAAGCTATTGTAAAATAATTATATTCTGGCTAATAATTACGTAATATTTGTTTTTTTGCAGTTGGATGATATTCAAGATGTTCACGGAACCGTTTTATGATCGCTATAAGGAAAGTATACACACGGAATACACAACATCATCTTTCATCAAATCCCACTTTCACCATCCAACCAAATCATCATCAACTGTCTAGTCTTCAAACTAACTCTCCGTCAAATGAACTCATTATCAAACAATCAAATGCACCATCATAATTTGATCATCAAATACATTAAATACCATCCAGATTTAAGTTATGTCATAACATTAATCAATGTTTGTTAATGTAATTTGGTACAAATACGAGAAAAAACTTTGAAATGTATTGAAAATTTGAATCTCTTGTTCAAGCAAAAAAAACAACACACTCAAAAGCACAGTTACAAGATGTTACAATTTTAAAGATTGGAGGTTCAGATAAAAAATGTTGTTTTATTCACATTCGTACATACCTACTCTATTTTGATTAACTTGATTATGTCATCAAGCCTTCCTAAGGTAACCCCAACTTAATCTTTTATTTACTTGTGCGCCATATATTCCCCTGAGACACATTTTCCATCCGTCCGCTCTACATGTCCAAACCATCTAAGTGTTCATTGAGCTCACATTGGCCTTAAAATATTTTCCAATCTCATTGGTTGTACATGGTTTTACCACGCAGGGATATCCACTGCATTCAGTTCTTTCCCCGCTAGTTTCATACTTCGCTGCCACGCATAAAGGATGATATCAGAACTCTAACCATCCTCTTTTCAATTTGTGAGATTTGAACAAGGTTATCTGGTTTTTCATTCAACTCCAAACATAAAAATTGGCACATCTCAAAACTGTTGATAATTTTTTTTTGAAGAGGGACAAATAAGCAATGGACTTTAAATAGAAATTGAAAAATTAATTTTAATAGAAACAAAACACACATACTACTATACTTATTTTTGCTATAAATACCATTAAAACATTTCTTAAAATATAATCACTAAACATCACGACATGTGTTCAAACCAAAAATCAGTATAAAAGAAGAGAATGAAAATTGAAAAAATAATGAATAATTAAAAACTTTGTTCTAAACCATTTATCCAAAAATGTTGCAAGCAATGAAAAAAGTTACAAAATGAATCAGAAATCAAATAGGTGCAATAAGTAGTTACCCTATATTGGACTATTTGGGGCAAATTGGCAATACTATATTATTAACATCAATCAAAAACAAAAAGGGATATAAGTTAAAAATTAAATTTCAAGAAATGCATTAATTTTTATTTGCACAGAATGTACTTTATAATTGCAGTATATTTTTCAAATCAAAATGTTATTCAACAATTTGTTGGTAACCAAATTCATTTTTAAAATATGTTGACCGTTCTATTTAATAAAGATATAAAATAAGATATAAGGAAACAAAATATTTTCACCATAAATTTGTATAAAACTGTTGATTTATAAATTGCTTGGAAATATTGAGAATATTTTAATTATCTAAGTATAATAATGTGGCTTGATAATATTTAACTACCTACTCGTACTATAGTATTTACCTAGCACATAACACTAAAAACATTTCCCCCTTTTCCAAAATAAACTTACATTATATATAATTATCACAGTACCTACTCCAGTGAATGTAATAATACTCCTAAATGAAATACATAACATAATATTGTCTTGAAATATTCTAATGACTGCTTGTAAAGTTAAATATTTAATTAGATTTAAATGTATGTTTAGATAAACTCATAAAATTTAATAGCCATCGCTACTATAAGGAAAATTATGCAGAAATATTGGCTTGTTTCACAATTATGAAGATGAGACATTGAAATAATGTACGTAACATCATTTAAAAGACAAATAAACTATTGAAATATATCTATATGAGAATTTGAAAATGGTAATGTAACAAAGTTGAAAAAAAAACAGTATTTTATAATGAAAACCATTTGCGTGAAATTAATTTTTGTTTCACCAGTGGGTATGAAGAAATAAATAATTGAAATGACATTGGATTTTATAGTCTACGATAATAACATTGTGAAGATCAAGTCAGATTTAAAAAACAGCCGGCAGTTTCAATTAAAAATGTTAAATGACTGATTAAACATCTAAAAATCAACTTATTTAGGGGTTATCGAACACGTAACTCATGGTTAAAACAATTAGTTAAATCGCTAGGAAACACCCGCATTATTTCATCGATACATGCGACTCACCACTCACCATTAATAATTACCCGGTCAGTGGAACATTGGTCGAAACATCAATGTAAAAGGGATTTTACATGTGTTCATTATATTTAAAATGCCCAAAGATTACAAACTAGATAGCCACGTGTAATATTAATTCTAATTTGAACGAGGGGTGAAATTTATATTTGAGATAAAATTGGTTTGAAAGATGGAAGAGAAATCGATGGACGAGCAAACATACTCAAAAGATGTTAAATAATTTTGACGGTGATATGAAAACGAGGTTTGAATGCTTTTTTGCAAGTTCTTGATATGTGACTGCATTTAACGATATTGTGCGATAAATAAATGAGAGATAGTTATAACGATATGTTAAAATTATGACTGCAGATTCCGTGCTTATTCGAGTGCAATATAAATGCGAGGCTTCGACGTAATACGATTAAGCAATGGATAATTCTCTAAGTGTGACACACTTTTGTATTGTGTGTTAGCGAAAGTCAGACTTATTCCTCGAGCTCGGTGAAAATTTATAAACTTTTTTGTTATACAAAAAGATACTCAGATACTAGTATGTGATGTTATAAGTTACATATACTTTAGCCATGTTATTGTTTAATGTCATGTTAAGATAAATATGTATGTTTAACATAACTTTAAGTTAATTAACTCGGGTAGGCATCTGGTTATAATAGGGATGGGAATAAGGCACAATAAATAGTATAAGTTGAAGAGTATTTTGTTAAAAATACGTTATAAAGAAATGTGGTCATGTCGTTACTAGTCCTTACCTAGCGGCTCATAATCCTTTACCCAAGCGTGTAATCACGTCTCGTTAATGTTGACATTCATGACTTTTACTATGTTGCGCCAATAAACTTTATTGTTATGTTCTACCTACACAATCGGTATTACTTTACTCATGTTTTTAATTGATTTGCATTAAATGGGTCCAATTTTTCACTCAACTGTCTCGCTCCATCTATTGTTAGAGCATTCTTTAATAAAATAAAGATTGATTTAATAAAATCATCCTTCACCAATCAATAAACTGATGTTTATAAATAATATGTACAATCGTTAAGGCTTTGGAGATATTTATTTTATAATCAAACGTGTCCCGATTCAAAATAATAGATAAATATAAAATATTATAATTAAACACAATTTCAAAATAGTTAATTATTCGAATTCATTAGTTATTTAAACTTTAAATGAGCTAAACAGGTCAAGGCTATTCTAAAAAAACTAAATTAAAGCTTTGGACAGAGGCAGGTTCATTCTCTCATTAGTAAATTATATAAATTAATTAGGAGATTTCTAAATATGTATAATAATTAATCATAAATCTTTGATTTATATATTTTTTATGTCCTTTGCTAAAACTTCATCGACATGAATGGAAGAAAGAAAGTAATGCTTGATAAGTAGAATTGTGTGTGTATTAGAAACATAAGTCGTGTTGAACCACTTTAAAGTAACACATTGTGTAAATAACATAAAACATTATATATCGTTCACGTTTATAGTACACAAAAGGAATTTAAACATTGTGCATTTCAAAATTGAGTTAGTATCAATTTTTTGGATCAGATTCATTTTAGTTTTATTTCGGAAACAAATAGATAGTTCATTTAAACGAAATTGAAGGTACATATCACGAAATGAATAAAGGTTGGTGTCAAACGATAGCGGATTAATATCACATGGTAGAAGGGTGGAACGATCAAGTAAATTATCTAATTATATGTTTACTCTTTATCCGATTACCGTCTCAAAGATTAAAATAAAATTAATTAATGTTTTATTTTTGTTAACAATTCTTTTTTTCTAAATTTCAAAATGCAACGATTTCCGGAAAATGTATTGGGTAAAAAAGAATAAACTAAGCAAGCTTACAGCATTCATGCAAGTTATCAACATATCATGTAAAATATATCATTAACATACATATTCTATCATGCAGCGCTTTTGGGAAAAGCTTTTGAAAACGACACAAGATTTTAAACTTTGTTGTTATGTTTATAAAAAAAATTTAATAATATGTTCTATTGTTTTCTTTGTACAACACCGGCCAAATAAATATAATTTTTATTGTTGTTTTACAGAATCTCCGAGAAATATTTATGTATGTGGGAAATGTTGTTGATTTTTTGCAACCGTTCAATTTTTAATGATTTTTATGGTGGAAATGTAGAGTTTAATAAAAAAAATAGTGTTTGAATAGAAGGTGTATAGAACTGTTAACAATTAGACAATGTATTTTATACTGAAGCGATAGAAATGTCTGTAGAAATCTACTTTGGAGGTATACATTTCTTTTATAAATACCTGTCTAAATCCTTTTTTTAGTCCTTCCCTCAACTAAATGCATGTTTTGTGTTGCAAAGATATAATTAAATAAGCTAACCAGCTGTTGATTATTTATAAAATTATTAATTATTGTTAGTTTATGTGCTATCCTATCTTTATTAATAGGCAAATATTTTTCCATATTCCATGATAATTTTTCAAATTAATAAAAAATAATAAATGTTACCATTAATTATGATTATTCCTCTTTCTGTGTCTACAAAAAATTTTATATAGATAATCCAAAAGATCAATTTCCTCTTTGTAATGTAGATATTTTTGAATGGTGTATGTATTATATTAAAAAAAAAAAACAACATTAAATACAAAATCACCCAGATACACGTTAAACATTGTATTCATAGTGTGGTAAGCTGTCAGATTAAAAGATACGTCAATGAGTGTGTTAAAAACGTATTTCCAGAGATTAAAAACACAATAAGGATGCATTTTTAATAACCAATCAACAAACGCTTTGATCACTGTTAAGATATTCACTTTCTTAAGTTGTTTAGAGTATAATTTGTAAAAAGTTATTGTATAGACATGTTGGACAGTAATGGATCATTCTAATTTTCATGAATTTGTCTCAAATAGCAACAATTTCAACAAATTATGCTAATCCAAGTGAAAAAAACAAACAGATTTAATAGAAATTTTAGCTAATAAAACCAAATCTTGTAAATTACCAACTGTGGTCGAAGATATTTCGTAAAACGGAGAAATCAAAATTGTTTGAGATGTGAAATTATTTAATCTGTGGAAATTGTTGTTGTTTCACCAATATTTGACTGCAATGTATTAAAATATACTCGCGCCTAAAATCAATATGTTATAAAAAGTCAATATTGATAAAACTTACAATTAAAATGAAATGTTGTAAACAAAAATGTTGCATTAAAGTTGATTATTTATTATATTTAAGAACGATGTATCATGACAATTAAAGTGTGCAAAATACTATAAAAGGAACTAACTATTTGATATAAAGTCTATCATTTTTACTTTCCTATCCCTAAAAGACATTCAAGAAGTCCTCGTCATTCAAAGCTGGTACATACTCGTACATACCAAAATAGGCTGATTGATTTCCATTTCAAATAATTCTACAAATAAAGCGCTTACTCTCGGCCCGTCAGCTTTTGATCAAACTTTAAGTTCAATATGATTTAAGATTTTCACGGCCAAAAGTATTTTTGATCATTGAAGAAGAAGATACAGTGAAACCCTCTTAAGAAGTTTTCCAAGGGACTGGAAAAAAAAACTTCTTTAGAGGGTTCCACTGTAACAATAATAATTTTAAAAAAATAATTTTTTTAATATTTAAATGAAAAAGACACAGAAAAATAATAAAAGATAATGGTCGCAACTGGGACTCGAACCCAGAACCTAATGTTAAAATTTTACTGGGTTCGAGTCCCAGTTGCGACCATTATCTTTTATTATTTTTCTGTGTCTTGTTCATTTTCATGTTTAAATTTTTTTTGATTATTATTGTTATCTTCTTCTTCAATGATATATTACATTGATGGAAATAACCTTCAAAAGTTAAAAAGAGAGTTTTTCTTATAAAAAAAATGTCGTTATATAACGTTGTCCAAAACGTTGGCTAAAGAAGGAGGTAAGTTAGTTAGTTGATCAGCCATCAAGCATCAAAATTTGAATTAACGCCGAAGGGCCGAGACTTGTTGGTCATCGGTGTGTTACAATATTCAAAGAAGCCAATGTAGAGAATAAACCAAAATGGTGTTGATTACAATTATGAAATGTGAGATGTTCAAATAACTGGGCCTTACATAATATGCTGGAAAGGTGAAAGAACACCCTCTATAACTGGAATCTCAAGTGTTGAGAGATCTTTTAGTTTTTAGCCCCTCTTTAAATACCATGATTAGATTTATAGCGAGATACAGTGAAACCCTCTTAAGAAGTTTTCCTGCTTAAGAAGTTTGGTTTTTTCGGTCCCTTGAAGACTGAATGGCCCAATTTTTCCCACTTATGAGGTTTTCCCGCCTTAGAAGTCTTTTTTTCCGGTCCCTTGGAAAATTTCTTAATAGGGTTTCACTGTACTGCAATTTAGTCAAGTCAAGGCATGATATAAAACATAAGAAGGTGGTCTCTAAACAGGACAATATTAAGAGTATCTTCCACTCTGGAACGAGGTGCAATCATGCAGTGGTATGAAATAAAAAACACACTTTCAAAATGTAACAAATTAATAATTTATTATACTTTTGAAATTAGCTATCACTTTGTGGTTATCCATTTTATAATTAAATGAAACAATATATCTTAGTTACAACCACTGATTTATTTAGTTACACGCCGACCGGTTTCGGAACAACCGTTCCTTCTTCAGGGCAAACATATAATGATGACAATTTACAAATTAGTGTGTGGGTACAATTTATCAGTAGTATGACTGTATGACTATTCCTATGAGTATGACTGTTCCTCATTTTATATCGGGAAAACAATGCGTAATTTCGAAATTAGAATCAAAGAACACTTAAGGTGTCTTAATAATAATAATTTTTCCGATTTCGCTAACCATATAATTGAAAATAACCATAGTTTTGAAAAAAATACAGGGATAAATATTCTTCACATTAATAATAAAGGAAAACGTTTAGATAACTTAGAAGCTCTAGAAATAAAAAAATTCCTTAAAAATAATGAGTCGATTATCAATAAACAAAAAATATTAACCTATAGCCCAATTTTAAATCTCTTCCCATTCGGTGTCCATTCTGTCCCCACTTACTCTTCATCAATTCCTAGCCACGCCCCCACCCCTACCACAATACCTACTGATAAATTGTACCCACACACTAATTTGTAAATTGTCATCATTATATGTTTGCCCTGAAGAAGGAACGGTTGTTCCGAAACCGGTCGGCGTGTAACTAAATAAATCAGTGGTTGTAACTAAGATATATTGTTTCATTTAATTATAATAATTTATTATTTACTGACTGATATAATAAGATACATATACACAAAGCAATCTTTCATTTTTGAATAAATGTATTTAATCTCCGTAAGGGTAGTGCAGGGTAGTGAAGGAACAAAAATGGCAGTATTTTTTTATTTTTATAGTGAACACCTCACAAGAGTCCCAACTGCTGCCGTCTGGAGCCAGTGAGACTATGGCATCCCCAATTGAGGTATGTTGTGAGGCTGAAGATAAGTGGGAAATGGAAGGAGATGGGGAAGAGGAAGGTGGGGAAGTACCTGACTATTCAGATCTAGTCACTAAACATGGATAAAGCCATTTCAAGCAACGTTTCAATTCAGAATGGTGGTCTTACACCAGGGCGATACTAAGAGTTTCTTCCACTCTGGAACGTGTCGCAAATGTAGTAGATACTATTTTTAATTAATTCGTTGTGAAATAACACATCGTCGCTCTAGTTCGTTTTTGTCCAACAGACCATTTTCAAAACGCACTTGTCTTACGTCCTCCAAAATTGATGTGTTTTTATCGTAAAAAAAAACCTTTAAAGCGCCATTTCTCCCGATTTACGTTTTGGTCTGTTGGATAAAAACAAACTGAAGCGACGACATATTAAAATCAAATTAAAAAAAATTGCGCGCACCGGGTTTGAACCCGCGACCTTCGGAATGGGAGTCCAAAGTCTTGCCCTTGGATTACGCCGGCCGTCAAAATCCCCTTGGACCAACCATAGTGACAGAACAAAAGAGGCGATCTCCATCTATTAATTGAAAATAACTAAATAATTTATCAATTAATCGCAATAGCACAGAGTGTAACTTATAGAAACAATTAATAACAAAAATTATGCTTCATGGTTAACCTCCAGTTGGCAAATTGATCACCGGTGATCACCGGTTTTTGGAAGCTATTTTGTCCCTTATGTATAAAGAAATTGTATGAAGAACAAGGTCAGAATCGCTTGGGTCATTCTCATTCTTGACGTAACGAAATACTGGATAGCGTCTAGCCTCTCCGAATAATTCAAATTAATTCACAATGACGCGCCGGGCATCAAAGATGGCCGACAAAATGGCCGACGCTTGATACTTGATATGAACGGAGTCGTATTTGAAGTCTATATTTTTTCATTGTTTTTTATACATATAAATCCATTGTGGAAAGCATAGATTTGAGTGATTATTAGGAAGATCGTTTTATCTACATTATTTTGATGTAATTTTTGTAATATATCACAGAAGAAATGTCATAAAAATTGAGTTCGTAAGAAAGGTGAGAAATGTCAAATATTTTATGTCGTATTGAAAAAATATATTTTTCATATGATGGTTTTCAAAAGGTTAATAATACGGCAAAAGAACTAAAGAGGCATTTTTTGCATACCACTCACACTTGTTTCAACACGCCTCATATAAAAAAATAAACTGAAAACAAAACAATCTTTGTATTTAAAGATACATAAATAAACACCATTCAGATAATTAGTACTATTTATAATATTAAAGTAAAAAAAGTTCAAGGTGGACAAATGAAGAAATCAAGTTTAGTGCGGTGGAAGATAATTTTACTATGATATTATGCTTGCATATTTAATATGAATGACGATTGACGATTTTGACAAAAATGAGTTAAATATATGGTTATTTTGCTTTTTTTTCATCTTCTACAATATGAGCCATGTAAAAATATCAAATATTTAAGGCGATAGAAAATAAACCATGTGAGGACAATCAAAATAGTACATAATAAAAATTTTAAAAAAAAGCATATCCTCTGCATACCACTACACAATTCAAAAGCATTTGGGATGCCTAGCTGTCAAATTGGAATAAATTTTAATTAAATAGGTATTATGATATTTAAAATTATGACAAAAGCTGTATATAGAATATGAACCATGTGAGAAAAACTGTGCATAGAATATGAAGCATGTGTGAAAAACGCGTTAAAATTCAATTTTCTATAAAATAATTCATGTTTGAAATAAATATATTCTTAAAATGAACAAAATATATTTTTCCTACATTGTCAATAAATAGAATTGTTATTTTCCGTTTTGGTATTTTTTAACAGTTTTTATCGATTTTCTTAGAATCAGTAGTATCACACGATTCATATTCTATATGCAACGACGATCTACTGAAATTAAAGGTTAACAGGGGTTAAAAACAGGCAGTATGTTGGTACCAGGGTTGTTGTGGATGCAAAAAATTTTATGTCAGCGGATGCGGATTATTAGAGGATCACATCTGCGGATGCGGATTTCAGGATTTTTAAAAGATATTTCAATTTTAAGTACATAAATAAATGAAAATCAATTTAATTTTATAAATTTTATTTAATCACATTTTGAGAATTAAAACAGTTTTTAGTCTTATTTATTAGCAATTTAAGTCTATAGTTTTATAATGAAAAAAAATATTTAAAAATTAAATTTAAAAATTGGTGATTTATGTTTAAATAGTACATATATACAAAATAAGTCCAGATACTGCTTTTTATTAGTGGTGGAATTTTTATTTGCTTATTCACTTATTATTTATATCGAAGTATTCATCAACCACGCAAAAAACTACAGATAAACACAGTGAAAAAACACTGTAATTGATTTACAATGGGAATCACACCGATAACTGAAACAAAACCTATAAGATCTCGTCACCAACGTGTGACTTCCTATTGGTCAGTTAGCGAATGAACTTCTTGCTAGTTGCTATCTTTGTTCAACGAAGATAGCATTTTTAACCCCTCAGGCCTCTCACCCGTTTTTAACCCCTCAGGCCTCAGGCGTATTTTGTCAGAAGGTTAAATAATTTCCGCTTTGTAATAAAATCCAAATAATATCCCAACAGTATCCAAAAACTGTTTTTTAAAGATGACGAAGAACGCTTTAAAATTTTGTAATTCAAAATAAACATAACTTTTTTAAATACAAAATTTTTTAATGCAACATAAAAAAGTTTTAAAAATGGCTCACCTTTTGTAACTAAAATTACTGACAATAAAAAAATTTCAAAAATACATACATATTTTATAAGACATGTGTTATAAACTTTATCTTCACTTTATTTTTTTGTCATTTTGTGTAAAAATAATTAATAGAAAATTCTCAAAGATTCTTTTTTTTTCAAATTGCGGTCGGAAACTTTGGTTTTATAAAGGGGTACATTTTAATTGTTTTGGGGTTAACTATCCGATTTGAATATAAAGTGTGGTGTTTTATCTTTCTGAAACCGCTTAGATCGTATTTTTCACAATGATAGTGAAGGACACAACGATTTATATGAGACGTATTTGAGTTGTTCCCAAAGGTTGTTAAATTAACCTGTCATACCATACGGTCTACCATCGATTTTGTAAGGGATTTTGTCCCTTATGTATAAGAAATTGTATCAAGAACAAGGTCAGAATCGCTTGGGCCATTCTCATTCTCGACGTTATTAAATACTGCGTAGCATCTAGCCTCTCGGAATAATTCAAATTAATTCACGATGATGCGCCGGGCATCAAAGATGGCCGACAAAATGGCCGCCGCGTGATAATATGAACGGAGTCATATTCGAAGTCTATATTTTTTCATTGCTTTTTATATAAATGCATTGCGGAAAGCATAGATTTGAGTGATTTACATTACTTTGATGTAATTTTTGTAATATATCTCAAAAGAAATGTTATAAAAATTGAGCTCGTAAGAAAGGTGAGAAATGTCAAATATTTTACGTCGTATTGAAAAAATATATTTTTCCTATTTTGGCTTTCAAAAGGTTAAGGATGCGTAGAAAAGAATCTACAACAATTCTAGTCTGTATCTCTAGTTTTGTATGGGAAAGTGGCCATATAGATATGATTTACAAGGGGATGAGTTCGCTTGAATCATATATTAACCTAATAAACCTAAGGCTTATTTGTTCGCTTTTCAGAACAACTCATATAGGTCTCATAGAAATAGTTTTGTTTCCCTTAATAGTAAGAAATATGTTAGAAAGAAAAAATACCACAATTTGAATTCAAATATAAAAGTTAACCGCAAAAGAAGTAAAATGTAAACCTTAATAAAACCAAAGTTTTAGATCGGAATTCGAAAAAAAGATTATGAAACTTTGTAAATTTTTTATTAATAATTTTTGTATTGAATAACAAAAAAAAATGAGGTGACAGTAATGTTTATAATACATTAATGATATAATAAAATATTAATGTTTTTTTTTTAATTATCAGTAATTTTAGTTAGAAAAAACGTAAGTTGAGCCATTTTTACGTCAAATATTATCACTTTTCAAAAATCACAGTGTTTTAGTATTCGGATACATTCACAAATATTCCATTTATTTGGATTTTATTGTAAAGCGGAAATATTTTGACCCTCTGAAAAAATACGGTTAAGGCCTGAGGGGTTAAGTAGCGAACCGGGGGGATTAAGTATCCACAAATGTTATCTGGGTATTATGCCCGCTAAAACAAATGTCTGCCGGGCTGCATTGCTGATGTGACGAAATCTATCCGTGCCGAGATGAGTACCTCCATACCTGAAAGTATACACATGTGAATCATATAATTATAATATTAACCTCCAGTGTGTCGGCGAATCCACAGTGTTAGTAACTCACCGCACTTGCCTCAATTTTACGGTATTTTGAACCTTTGGACAAATGGGTTAAAATTCTTCACTGTAATAATAAAAGCTAAAAATTAGATAACTTGGAAGCACTTGAAATTAAAAAAACCCTAAATAATAATTTACCAAATTAATTTATCATTTAATCCCATTCTAGATATGTTTCCAATAAACCGCTCTGTTATTGCTGGAATTCCCGCAATTACCCCCCTTCCCCTTTGACCTCCCACTCCAGCACCTAAATGTTTGGTATATATCTATCAATATTTTGTATCATATGTTAGTTTTAATATTCTCCTGACGAAGGAAGGGTTCTTCCGAAACCGGTAGAGTGTAATTAAAATTTAAAGTGGTCTAAAACAAATTTATATTTTATTGTAAAAAACATTTCATTGTATATAAGTAGCAATCCTCGGAAAATTATGTATATGGTATAGGATAGATAATATATATCACTTTAATAAATACAGTGGAACCTTTTATAACGACCATAATTCGTTCCAGAATCTTACTCGTTAACACTAATGTGCTAGCAGAACTGACAGAGACTGATGCACTGGCGCAGAAGTCCCGGATTATAAGTGAGTGATGTGAAGATGGAACTTGTTATGCGAAATATTGATCATTAAGATGATACCCGGTGGTGCAAAAATAGATTTTACTAAAATATTGCTGTCACTGTTGCTCTTACTCCACCGGATATTGAGCGAAAGGGACAATGCACTGACACCTAACTAAAATGGAGGTTTTGTATTCCCCACTTTTCTCCTCCAAAAGTGGACTGATTTTCAATTTTTTTTTACCAACTACATAAGAAAAAACTATTCTATGTCTGTACGTTTTGCTTTTTTTAAAAAAACATTGTCTGGTTTGTATACTGAACATCTTTTGACGGCGTTTAAACCAGTCAATTTTATTGATTTTTGGAAGGTCATAACTTCTATAAAAAGTAACTTATCAAAAAAAAACAAAAAGTACCGACACGCTAGTAGTTGATATCTATTTTATGCAAAAACAATATTTTCTCTAGGGTTAAAATCCAGAGAGATAAATAGGGAATACGTTTGTATGGAAAAATCACCGCCGGGTATCCTCTTAACCTCTAGTTGGACAATTGATCACCAGTGATAACGGTTTTTAGAAGAGATTTTGTCCTTTATGTATAAAGAAATTGTATGAAGAACAAGGTCAGAATCGCTTGGGCCATTCTCGTTCTTGACATAACGAAATACTGGATAGCGTTTAGCCACTCCGAATAATTCAAATTAATTCCCAATGACGCGCCGGGCATCAAAGATGGCGGACAAAATGGCTGCCGCTTGATAATATGAACGGAGTCATATTCGAAGTCTATATTTATTCATTGTTTTGATATAAATCCATTGTGGAAAGCATAGATTTGAGTGATTGTTAGGAAGTTCGTTTTATCTACATTATTTTGATGTAATTTTTGTAATATATCACAAAAGAAATGGTATAAAAATTGAATTCGTAAGAAAGGTGAGAACTGTCAAATATTTTACGTCGTATTGAAAAAATATATTTTTTCTATACTGGCTTTCAACAGGTTAAGGAAGCATTTTTTTCACAATCGGTTATTGCTCGTTATGCGAATTACTCATTATGGGAGGTACTCGTTATGAGAGGTCCCACTGTATATATATATATAAACACATTATCTGATAAGACAGTACAATAAATTTACAAAAACACAATTTTGCAAAAAACAAGTACCTAAGTTATTAAGAAAATAGCGTCAGCCGGTGCATGCATTCCGAAGGTTGCGGATTCGAACCCGTTGTGCGCAAATAAATTTTATTTAATCGATTTGTGTTATTTCACAATTAATTATTTAAAACTAGCTGACCCGGCAAACTTCGTACCGCTTCAGAATCAATAAATGTTGTGTTTAATTTATTATCTGATAAAAGTTAAGTTTTTATTAAGTTAAAATAAATAGGTAGGTACTCTAAGTTCAAAAAATGAAATTGAGCTGTTGACTAAGCACGAAATGTTCGGCACACTACACCATTGACAGTTCGAATTGATTCAAATTATGTCGACCAACGCACATTATTTGAAAAGCCGTTCCATACAAAATATATGAAAAAATTAATTTTCTTCATAATTATTTTTTCCGTGTTTTTTTCCGATGCTTTAATAGTTATTCTGTTAATCGGGATGGAGACAAATCCAAAAAATCAAAGATCATAAAAATCGGTTCAGCCGTTCTTGAGTTATAAATGGTGTAACTAACCCAACTTTGTTTTATATATTAAGATAATATATAGTATATTTGCGGCACATTCCAGAGTGGAAGATACTCTTAGTATCGCCCTGGTGTAAGACCACCATTCAGAATTTAAACGTTGCTTGAAATGGCTTTAGCCATGTTTAGTGACTAGATCTGAATAGCCAGGTACTTCCCCACCTTCCTCTTCCTCGTCTCCTTCAGCCTCATAACATACCCCAATTGGGGATGCCATAGCCTCACAGGCTCCAGACGGGAGCAGTTGGGACTCTTGTGAGGTATTAACTATAAAAAAATTTAAAAAATAACTGAGGTATTTTAGTCAGAAATTCTTGAGCATATTTGGAGTAAAAAATGTAATTTTTCAATAAAATAAAAAATGTCCATTGTTGCCAAGACTTGGCCAAACCTCACCCTATGAATCCGAGCAACCCTGCTAAGTCACCAAATGTAGCGAACCACTCAGAGTGATCTATAACAGAGGGGTTGGCAATCAAATGAATGTTTCCCGGGTTCTGGTGGTACCTATTCCCAACTCCCAAATTGAAGAATCATTGTTACCATCTAGAAACTACGACCATCACATTGTCAACTTTGAGAAGGTCAACCAGCTTCAGAAGTCTCCCTCCAGCGGCCTTCTCTCCATCATCATCACAATCCTGGTGGACTCCGCATTTCCATGCCAGCACGTTGTGTGTAGCGGTGGCTATCTTGCGCTCATACTTCAGATAGCATAGCACCACCCTGGAAATTAAAGGTTTACTAAAATTACCATGTAAATAGATATGTTTTTAGATTTTCACGGCCAAAAGCATTTTAGTTTTTGGGGTGTTATGCCGTGTTGCGCTACCTCCTTCTTTAGCCAACGTTTCGGACAGCGTTGCAGTGTCCAGGAGGTAGCGCAACACGGCATAACACCCCAAAAACTAACAACAAAAAACCATGTAAATACTTTGTAATAAAAAAAAATAAGAAAACAAACATCCCTGGTGTGCTAGCACGGTCGCTCGGTATGAAGTTACCGACCGATCGTCGGTAACTTCTCATCGTTCCCTAGGACAACCGCAGATCTCAAACGTACAAACGACAGTTGATATCGAATATATTAAGGACACTTAGTCATTGTGAACTGTCACCTATTCGTTTGCGATCTGCAGTTGTCGTAGGGAACGATGAGAAGTTACCGACAGTTATCCTACCGATCGTTATAGAGCAAGCGTGCTAGGGCCTCTGGGTTACTTATAGCATTGACAATATTCTAATTCCTTCTACTTCCATTATTATAGGTGAAAATGTTGCTTTAAAAATAATGTAGGTCATAGCCAGTTAGAGGAATTAAATCCACAAGGCCTAAGAGAATTTTTTTTTTTTTTTCTAACAAAAAGAATACACTTAACAAAGTACACGGTTTAGACAACAAATAGGTAGTTCCAAGAAGCCGCCACATGGTTGCTTGTCTGCAGATAACGCATAACTGTACGCATTTGTCCTCTCAGATACTAACCGGTTTTAGCAACCCCTCACTTTATAAAATATTTACGAAATGATATATTTTTTTATGAAAAAGCATATTTCTTGAATTATGACGCTGTTTGATTAATAATATAACATATTACCGTGAAAATTTGGTGACCAGAATGTTCAGTGGAAACTTTTTAAGTGTATGAATATTGAGTACAAACTTTTCATCGGATGTTAATTCCTCTCATGATAATTCATCATGTCTCGAAGCGTCGAAAACTGATAATTGGGGTTTTTAACCTTAGGTTAGGTTAGGTTAAAGTGAGTTTTAATGTGATGAATTATCATGTGAGGAAGTATCGTGTCTGAATAAATATACTATGGGAATTCAGACGATGAGATCTCATAGTTCGATTAGACATAGAACCGAAAATTTAACCCCTCAGTCCTCGGGAATATTTTTTCAGAAGGACAAAATAGGTCCACTATGCAATAAAATCCTTAAATAAATTTTGTTAGACAGATGTATTATAAACATTATTGTCACTTTACATTTTGTCGTTTCATGTGAAAACAATTAATAAAAAATTACCAAAGCTTCATAATTTTTTTCAAATTGCTGTCAGAAACTTTGGCATCGTAAAGGTGTACATTTTAATTATTTTGTGGTTAACTTTTAGATTTGAATATAAAACGTGGTGTTATCTGTTTCTAATACCGTTTAAATCAAATTTCTCACCTTGATAGTACGGGAGACACAACGATTTTCTATAAGACCAATTATGAGCAAACATGTTAGCCTGAAGAGTTAAAGTACCGGCCCATTCAGATTAGAAAAGAAATAAAGGATGAGAGATGAATTGAAGATTGGTTAAAGTAATCTGTTGCAAAAATGATATAGTAAGTCGTAGACACATATGGTGGTAACACCACGAGAGAAAAAGCATATATTAAGGAGATATTATGTTCAATATATATTTTTCATCCCTGATGAAGGTTAAGGTCGAACCAAAACCGGCTGGTTAAAGAAATATAATAAAGGGCAATTAAAACTAATTTATTGACATATTATAATTATTTGATTTGTTTCGTTGGCTCAATGATGGACCGAGAAGGACGGAGGATTGGAAGCGAATGGCAAGGAAGCGCAGCCAGTGGAGAACATTCGTGGAGGAAGCCAAATCCTACCCTAGGAGGTAGCCCCGTGATGATCAACAGATTATGATTATTTTAGTAAAAATAACTACGCACCCGTAAACATGCAGTATATAATTTGCTAGCTACATACTTGACATCATTCGGTGACTCAATTCTAGCCACATGACCTTGGAAATAGCTCTTTCTGTCTTCAATAATTTCTCCATGGACAATTTCAGGACAAGGAACATCTAACAGTGGCTAATGTACAAGGGAAAAATATATATATTGTAGGTAGGATGAAATATAGAAACACATAAAATTGATAAAATATACAGTGTAATTATTTTTTAATGTTTTCAAAGGGACCAGAATAAAGAAAACCTTGCATGTGGGATAATGTTTTTTGGTAGGTTATTTGACTTAGAGACGACTTGTGAAAGAATTTTTTTTTCTGTAATTTTGAAGAAAAAGTTTTTGAAAAAAAAAGACATCTAAAAAGTCACCGGAGGCAAAAATTTCATCTGCATTTTTTACTCCAAATAATGTCAGGAATCACTGGTTAAAGGAAGTCAAGTACGATACTTAACACCCTGTATATAATATTGTTTACAATTTATTGTTATGTAAATATTTTATTATATATATAATGACATATTATAACATGTTTCTTGGAGTAAATTAATACCAATATTAAATTATATACATATATAAATTATTTTCTGTGGTTTATTTTATGTAATACATTTGTAAACCATTGTACAATATATTTAACATACATTTTTAGTCATAAAGAGTTGTTAATTTATTATTTTTTTACGCACCAGACTTTTAGGTCCGGGTTTAGTTTTCCCCATCAATTCATAATTAATTATTCATTATTATTTAATTAATTAATTAATTATTCAATTCATAACAAATTTAATTCATAGTAATTCATTTGTAAACCATTGTACAATATATTTAACATACATTTTTAGTCATAAAGAGTTGCTAATTTATTATTTTTTTACGCACCAGACTTTTAGGTCCGGGTTTCGTTTTCCCTATCCATTCAGTTTTTCCTATGGGGAAAACTAAACCCGGGTTTAGTTTTCCCCATAGTGTAGAGTACCAAATGGGAAAATAATTCACCGACTCCAGATATTTTCATATCAGAGGGTTCGGCTCGGTGGAACTCCTAATTGGACCGATAAATCCTACTGATCCCTCAATATAAATATTTAAAATATCTTTTGTAATCCTACATGTGTTTAAAATGACTGATTTTTGCATTTTTACATATAAATTCTTTGACAAATCTAATATGCGTAAATTCTTAATGAGAGAGCTAGGTATAATGCCTAACTATATTATTATAAAAACTTCTTAAGCGGGAACGAGTTTCAACAATATAACATTGACAACACTAAAATAAAAAGCATCTATTAACCTCTTGAATGCCGGTGTGTCCTTGAGGATACCTTTAAATATAGTTACGCTTCAGCTACAATAATGTAGAGTGACATATAAGAAACAAATTAATAATTTTACCTCTTCTTGAATCACTAATGTTGGCTCATTTTTATTTCTTTTTACAGTTGAATCATCTTTGGGCAGACTCTGAAGAAATTCTCTAACTTTTTCGATCCATTGATAAATAATTGTCTCACCAAGATTTTCCCTGCAATAAAAAAGTGATTTAGTTTGGATAAGATGGATGTTGGTTTGTATCTCAAATAACTAAAATTAGTGTATTTTTCCTTTCCCTAATGTGACAATTTAATTTTAAACCTTTGCCCAAAATTTTTTTTTAATAATTGTTATGTCTGCCTTATCCACAGTCAGACATTAACCTGTGTACCATCGATTTTGGAAGAGATTTTGTCCCTTATGTATAAAGAAAGTGTATGTTGGGCCATTCTCGTTCTTGACGTAACGAAATACTGGATAGCGTCTAGCCTCTCCGAATAATTCAAATTAATTCACAATGACGCGCCGGGCATCAAAGATGGCCGACAAAATGGCCGCAGCTTGATAATATGAACAGAGTCGTATTCGAAGTCTATATTTTTTTAATTGTTTTTGAAAGCATAGATTTGAGTGATTATTAGGAAGATCGTTTTATCTACATTATTTTCATGTCATTTTTGTAATATATCACAAAAGAAATGTTATAAAAATTGAGTTTGTAAGAAAGGTGAGAAATGTCAAATATTTTACGTCATAAAATATATTTTTCCTATGCTGGCTTTCAAAAGGTTAATTGTACACTGGTTTATTATTTATCTTTACACGTTTACAATATATTATATTCCTGGGTCTAACGACCGACTCTACTGTCTAGGAATTGAATATGAGCTCGATACCCGACCGGGCTGTACCTACCGCTGGGGTATACCTGCTCTTAGCAGTGGACATCTGTCGGAACTTGACATAAGCTCTAAGCTTAAAGGCATCTATTAAAATCAACTGAAAATATGTGTCATTCAAGGACACTATAATAATCAACAATTGGAAAATATGGAAAAAGAGTATAATATCTCGTCATACTTTTTTTTAGTTATTTAAATCTATATATCAAATATTTATGTTAACCTAGAATTTTCAAACTGAAGCAGCTATGCAAATTTCATGACACTAGAATTCACTGTTCGAGAGTAGAGTGGGGCGCATATTACATAAAAATAAACAACAAATTAGAAGCTGAAAATATTTGCAATAAGGGAACGTACCTATACTACGTGACCCATTCAGGGGGGGAGGGGGATCTTCAATATACCATGCTTGTTCACAATGGGGGGCCGGGGGCTTAGGTTTTTATCACGTAGTCAATATCCTCTAGAGAAATCTTGCGTTTTTTTCAAGCCACATTCAAATATGGCGCGCAGCGTTTGGCGCTTTTTAAACTCGCAGGTTGCAACACTGATGTATGTAATATATGCTGAGATGTCAGCTGATTAAAAACTGATAGTTTGTAGTGCAGTGTAGTTGACAAGGAAATCGCCGAGAGTTTATGCCAGTACAATAATGTCATTGTACGATAGGCTGTACAATGCGTTAATTAAATGTCACAAGGATTTTTCAGAGTGAAAGATACTCTCAGTATCGCCTTGGTGTAAGACCATTATTCAGAATTGAAACGTTGCTTAATAATGGCTTTAGCCGTGTTTAGTGACTAGATCTGAATAGCCAGGTACTTCCCCACCTTCCTCTTCCCCATCTCCTTCCCTTCCCCACTTACCTTCAGCCTCACAACATACCCCAATTGGGGATGCCGTAGTCTCACTGGCTCCAGATGGGAGCAGTCGGGACTCTTGTGAGGTATTCTCTATAAAAAAATGATGTTCTGGTTACAATATATTTTGACATAAGTTTTATCTTGGTAATATTTTTTCCACTTGTAATTATAGGTATGCGTGCAATCTTGCCGTCAGGCAGCAAGCGCCGTATTAATAAAGACAAATATAAACCAAATAATTTTTTTTTCCATTTTCTAGCAAGAAATTATTCAAAAACCATATTTATGAATTACTACGTGAAAGCTGGTGGGAGAGGGGGGGTCTCGGAATATACTACTCGTGGTCACCGAGGGGGAAGGGAAGGTTAAGAATTGCAAAAAGTGGGTCACGTAGTATGGGTACGTTCCCTTACCTACAAAATCAAGAACCAAAAAGTTATGCAAATGTTCATGATGCCAGGGATACCGATCAATAGTTCTTATTTAGTGTTGTGCAAAAACAGAATTTATATTTTATTAACTAGCTTCTGCCCGCGACTTCGCCGGCACAGGATTAGTACTTCGATTAGCCTATTTTCTTTTCGTGGGTCCCATCTACGTTTATACCAAAATTCTTAACCTATTTATTTAAAATATTTATAATTCTTGATTCGATTCAAGGGTGAGTACTTCAAATAAATTCACTAATTTAAGTATTTTCTAAAATAGAATTTTGTTTTTCATTGTTTTTCAAAGTGTTATTTTCAAATGTTGACATTTTCTATTAAACAATAATTATTATTTGTAATACATGGAAAATTGCAAGCTTTGGGTATAAATTATAGCCTGTATGTTATTCTGATGTATGAGGTATATTATTGTAGAATTTCATAAAAGTCCATTCAGTGGTTTTTGCGTGAAAGAGTAACAAACATACATACATCCAACATCCAATTAAGATCAAATTTAAATGGCTTACAAATAAACTTCATTCAACATCCGATTAATTTCATTTTTCTGATTTGTGGTCAGCGAAGGAGCAGACATTTCAAAAGATGGCGGTGCCTGAGATGGGTAGTCCTCAGGCAGACTGAAGATCAGCGTCACGTCTCGATTAGCCTCCGACATGCTGAACCTGAAGCTCGACATACTCTCAGGGTCGCTGTGCCAGTCTTCTCCGTATATGGAAGCCAGCACTTCCATTTCATCAGCCTGGAAAGAGGTAAAACAACATGATAAATGTAAATAAATATTTTCCATTCTAATATTTAAATAAGAGATGTTCTAGATAACTAGCATCATTGATTCATTTGGGCCCTGTGCACAGCTAGGAGACATGAAAAAACATTTTTACATGGTTGAAATGAGATGATCTTGAGATCTGGTCACCAAACAAGGTTAAATCCACTTGTAGTCTGAATGGTAGTGTTTTACCAGGGCAGTACTGAGTACCTACTTCCATATAAAATACAAAACAGTAAGAAAGGATATAAATAAATAAAAAAAGAACAAATTTCACAATCCTTTAAATATATTGTATATCACGAGATTGGTAATAAAAAAATGGCGCAATTTGGAAGTAAAAAAAAATGTTTCTAATACCTGTTTAGAAGTATTATCCATATTATCTTCTGAAAATTTTTAATAACCTACAAGTTACTCACGAAATTTCGTTTCTATCAATAAATTTGCACTAGTAATGGAAATATTAATATTATTGTTGTTTCGACGGGGACTTTGATAAAGATTGAGGATTGTAAACATAAGGAAAGGTCGATAATTATCTGAGATAATCTTGTTATCATTTGGCGCGCTGACACGCGACATTTTCAAATTAGTTTGACGTTTGTTATGTCAAAATAGTAGAGATGTACGATATTTCTATTCCGGTTACAATGAACCGATTTCTTTGTCCGTAGTGCCGGTTCCTTTGAAAAGATATATTTTCTTAATTTTTAAGGAACCGGTTTTGTCAATTTTCTCTAACATCTCACCCGGGATGATATTTTTTTTTCTCTGGAATATTCTTAACTTTTTAACTTTTTTAAAAATTGTTTTTATATAGTTTTATAAACCTCGCAAGAGACCGCAAGGAGCCGGTGAGACTATGGCATCCCCTATGGGGGTGTGTTGTGAGGCTGAAAGTAAGCGGGGAAGGGAAGGAGATGGGGAAGAGGAAGGTGGCGAAGTACTTGGCTATTCAGATCTAGTCACTAAACACGGTCAAAGCCATTATTAAGCAACGTTTCAATTCTTAATAGTGGTCTTACACCAGAGCGATACTGGGCGTATTTTCTACTCTGGAACGTGCCACAAATATAAATTATTTCTAATTAATTCATCGTGAAATAACACAAATTAATAAAATAAAATTTATTTGCGTACGCCAGGTTCGAACCCGCGACCTTCGGAATGGGAGTCCAAAGCCTTGCCCCTAGACTACGCCGGCCGCCATACTTTGATAATTTGGATGTAATAAACAGACGAAAAATGTGCGGAGTAATTTATCTAAAAAAATATGGAGTTCTTCATGCGTCAACTGGAATATCATGATTGTTCGAGACTATACTATGTTGATATTTTGAAAGCATTCCGGCTTTGATATAATCGGTGAGCGGACAACTCAGATTTATGCAACTTCTACACCTCCTTTGAAAAGTCTTTAATATTGATGCAAATAATGTTAAATGGGTTAGGTTAGGTTTTGAACTATTTTTAAAAAATTTGTTTCCATAACGACTTTTCAAAGGGGTGTTGAAGTTGGATGATTTTGAGTTGTCGTGGAACCGGTGTAATCATAAATAAACCACTCACGGTTATTCAAGCCAACGCACATGTTCTAAAATACCGACAGTAGATGTTCAAATTCCCCACAAGTTTCTTTACCCAAAAAGGAGAAATAAATTCTGTAGAAATAAGTAATTATTTTTTTGTAATTTTCGTACTTTCTCTTTCGTTCAGGTTTAAAAGAAGAGATTTGTTTATAGCTTACATCCTCACTTGAAAATATTATTTTTCAAATTGGTTGTATAATCAGGAAATGCTCCCGACCCCCACCTCTTCGGATTGAAAGAAGCATAGCCTCCACCTGAAAAAAAACATTGCCCCGTTTTTTTTTATTCAGCAACCGGTTCCTGAAGATTATTGAAATAACCGGCTCCACACGGTTTCGGGTAACTGGAACCGCAGTGACACATTTTTCATTATTTACCATCTCTACACAGTTGAGTTGCCAGGGCAAAAAATAGAAGCACCCTAGAAAAGGCAATAAAAGGTCACCAGAAATGACAAAAACAGATTAGCGGGCATTACACGTAGAACGAAGTGTAATGTGGCCTGAGGATCACACCAAACTTCAATCCAAAATGGTAATAGCAATCGATCCGCAGTCCAAACGGCCAGTCCACCCTCCAATTAATCCACCAGTTCATGTCCCAGGTATCAGCGTTTGGCTCGTTAAGCAACAGCACGTCGGCCGGATTTCTGCGACCGTTTCCACAAACATTTTGTAAATTGTTAGGTCAGGGAAACATTTTTTTTTGTTTTTCGTAGCCGATAGAAAACAAAAAAAACGTCGCTTATATTTTCTACCGACACACAACGTTATAAAATATTTCTTCCTACGGCAGGAGGGGGGTCAGTTGAACTCTCTCCCAAATTAGGAAAATGGGTAGCTACCCTGAGTACGCTTACTTTTATTTTGGATTGGCTAGGAGATACAAGGTACCATCAACATTAATTTTGAAATGTATAATCACCTAAGGAAGGCGTAAACAAAATCAATATGAAATACGAGTACTTACCTTAAGGAATTGCATTTTAGGTAAAGCGGTCGAAATGCCTTATCTGGTTTCCGAGTAAATTAAAGTATGTTAATCAACGGAATCTGAAAACTGAAACCAAACTAAAACTGGCTGGTTTCTATGTCTTGATTGGTCAAAAAGCTTGTTTAACCATAGACGAAGAACAATCAGCTGACAGCTGGCAACTAGCAACGGCCGAACACGGCAATCAGCAGTGCAAGTACGTTACCATTGACAACGGGTTTTTGAGTGATTGTGTAGTGTGCGGGCCATCACATTGTCATACAAAGACAGTTGGCAGTTGAGAGTTTTCAGTTGCCTCAGTGGGCGGATCGCCTTAGGCGCTCCGCTGACGAGGCAACTGAAAACCAACTAAAACCGGCTGTTTTCTCTGTCTTGATTGGTCAAAAAGCTTGTTTAACCATAGACGAAGAACAATCAGCTGACAGCTGGCAACTAGCAACGGCCGGCCAGGGCAATCGGCAGTGCAAGTTGCAAGTCACCGCTTGCGTTACCATTGACAACGGGTGTTTGAGTGATTGTGTAGTGTGCGGGCCATCACATTGTCATACAAAGACAGTTGAGAGTTTTCAGTTGTCTCAGTGGGCGGAGGTGCTTATGCATTTGAAATATTACGGATAAATCTTTAATTTGTAATATAACTTTACAAAATGGCGTTTAGTGCCATTTTTGAGTACTGACCATGGAACTAAGATTCTAGGGAACCGGCATACTGTTTTGTATCGTACGGGAACCGATGTAGCCAGGGCAGCTGGTAGGAGCGGGGTATTGCGGCCAGCGTGCGGGGGGAGGGCGGTGGTTTAGAGATAAGGGCCGGACTTTGAATGGGAATAATAATTTTTTTTTTTTTTTAAAACGTTTGTTTTTTTATATCACACTTTGAACATAAATTATTATATCCCATTACGCAACCGATTTGGGCCGTCAGTCCGGACTGTGAATGGGAATAATTATTTTATTTATTTTTTATTAAAAACACGTTGGTTTTTTATATCACATTTTGTACATAAATTATAATATCTCATTACGCAACGTATTATTAGCTGAACAATAAATAGCGGTAAAAAGTGAAAAAAATGCTAAAGTTGTAGTACTCCGCTTACTTTTGATGCGCCGCATCCAAAAAATTCGGCAGGGGAAAAAGACAGGAGGGGAAGGGAAATCCGGGAGGAGCAGAGGGCAATTAAGGAGGGGTTCGTGAGAGGGGGATGGAGAGGGGGGAAGGCGGAGAAGGTGGAAGGGGAATGCAAGAGGGGGGGATTCGCGAGAAGGGGACGGGGACCAACGGGAAACAACAGGGTGAAAAATTCTTTATTTAAGTTGCATAGCAACGCATGCCGGGTATCAGCTAGTACATAATAAAAAATACAGAAATTTATATGAAAATTATACACAACAAAAAATTGTTCGTGAAAGCAAGAAAAACATTCATTTTATGGAGCTTATTATGGTAATATTGAAGATGATAAAGACAAAATATCATAGTATAATGAAAATAAGATAAGATACAAAATTTAATAATAATTCAGAATAATATAAATAAAGCAAAAAGTATGTATGTTTATTATCAGATCTGTAGGTTGCGTTGGGGTTACTTAATAATTTTAATTAGTTCCTCATCTTCATGTTTAGTTAGCTATAATTTGATGTATTATTTAAACTTTTATGATGTTTTAATTGTTGATGCTTGAGTTTTAGGAAAGGAGTGCTGGTTATTAATATAACAAAAAAAATATTTACAGTTTTACAGTGATAAAAAAATAAAAAATAAAAAAATTAATAATAATTTAAAAATTATGAAAGCATAATAAAATAATTGTGAATAGTGGTCTAATACCAAGCCGATACTGAGAGTATCTTACATTCTGGGAATGTGCCGCAAATATACCTAATGTTAAATTCAATTGTGAAAACGCAAATCAATCGAATCATTTTTATCTGCGCGCGCCGGGATTTGAGCCCGCGACCTCAGGATCGCTAGTCGAGAGCCTTGCCCCTCGAACACGGAGGCACGTCGATGTGACTTTCACATAACAATACAGTGATTATTTACTTTGAACTAACATTTTACACATAAGTAAAAAGGGGATTAAATTACTAGGAAAAGAAGTAAAAATAATGGTCCAAAAGACACGAAGTAAAAATATTTACAAATGAAAGAGCTAAATGATGAATAATGCGTACCTATGATAGAGTAAATCACAAGTTAATAATAAAAGTTTGTTGATAATTTATAATTATTATAAATTAAGATGACTGATTCGGCCCACTGACATTCGTAAGTCACGTGTCACTGGGATGGCGCGCAATGACGGTTGAAATGAACACATTGAGAAATTATAAAATGTCTATTTAAGCGATGTTTAAACACTTAAATATGAAAGGTAAGACCGTCTTTCTTTTTAATTGTCTCTGAAGAACTGCTTTTGCATAATTTAACGGCACAGTGAACCCTTTTTCTATGTCTTATCAACGTTTTACCAGGAGCACAATGCGCGACCGAAGTGTGACAACCAATGTTAGCCGTGTGGGTAAAATTCTCGAAAAGACACACTTTGTGCAGGCGGACACACTCAACATGCCGTCTCTATAATATCCATACTCTTTGGTAGCTACCCTGAGTACGCTTATTTTTATTTTGGATTGGCTAAGAGATACAAGGTACCATCAACATTAATTTTGAAATGTATAAACACCTAAGGAAGGCGTAAACAAAATCAATATGAAATACGAGTACTTACCTTAAGGAATTGCATTTTAGGTAAAGCGGTCAAAATGCCTTATCTGGTTTCCGAGTAAATTAAAGTATGTTAATCAACGGAATCTTAGGCGCTCTGCTGACAAGGCAACTGAAACCAAACTAAAACTGGCTGGTTTCTATGTCTTGATTGGTCAAAAAGCTTGTTTAACCATAGACGAAGAACAATCAGCTGACAGCTGGCAACTAGCAACGGCCGACCACGGCAATCAGCAGTGCAAGTACGTTACCATTGACAACGGGTTTTTGAGTGATTGTGTAGTGTGCGGGCCATCACATTGTCATACAAAGACAGTTGGCAGTTGAGAGTTTTCAGTTGCCTCAGTGGGCGGATCGCCTTAGGCGCTCCGCTGACGAGGCAACTGATAACCAACTAAAACCGGCTGTTTTCTCTGTCTTGATTGGTCAAAAAGCTTGTTTAACCATAGACGAAGAACAATCAGCTGACAGCTGGCAACTGGCAACGGCCGGCCAGGGCAATCAGCAGTGCAAGTTGCAAGTCACCGCTTGCGTTACCATTGACAACGGATGTTTGAGTGATTGTGTAGTGTGCGGGCCATCACATTGTCATACAAAGACAGTTGGCAGTTGAGAGTTTTCAGTTGCCTCAGTGGGCGGAGGCGCTTAGGCATTTGAAATATTACGGATAAATCTTTAATTTGTAATATAACTTTACAAAATGGCGTTTAGTGCCATTTTTGAGTACTGACGTACTGAAATAAGATTAACTTACCTACTTTAGTTACCGCAGATATTGATAAATCAAAAGATTCACCAATCTCAGGGCTGACTCATGCTTTTTCAATCTCACAAAGTATCAACGACAACAGTTTTATTATGTGCATATTCCTTACCTACTTCTTATGTGAATTGTGCATCGTAGTTACAAAGTAATAATTTTAGCTCTTCCAGATCTAATGATAATTCTATGAAATCACCACAATAATTATAACGTACAACAATGCGGTAGGCAGGTATAATCAACATTTCGCAAGTCTCCCACATGAAGATGAGAAGGACAGAGTTATTGCTAAATCTGCTTTGCAAACCTCCATCCACCTTCAATGGGTCACTAGCAGTCATTTTTCACCAACTTGAAAAATAATAATATGAAAGTTCCTACCTAAATACAGAAAAAAGTAAACTTAACTTATCACATAACGTCACTATGTAAACATTCTTATTAATCCTATTGGATTCTTATAAAAATCCACTACGAATGCTTTTTACAATACAACAAAAAAACGAGTGTGCTTTAGACCACACGACTGAAGTAAAACTTATGCGCGAGTACTGCTCTCTCTTGCTCCTACAGTGTGATACAGGCAACAGGTCTGCACTATGACTTAGATAAACGAAACGTAACTGGCTATGAAAGGAAGAGAGATAGAAAATGTGTTCTCGCACCTCTCTCTTTTTCCCCTACAGTAATATACGAAACGTGACTCTCTCTCTTTCTATCTTCACTAACTTATATCTCCCTCTCAACTTCCGTTTGCCTCGCCCTATCACACTTTTCGTAACGCTCTCGTCACCCATTCGCCAGGTTACTCCCCAAGTCAAGCGTGTGTAAAGAATTTTTACTTACTAAAAACAAATGCAAGTTGCCCGTGAATTGATATCCAACATCCAAGATCGTCATTATTTTGTCATTACGCCGACATATTATTATTATCACATTCTTCAGTCGTGGGTGAGATTTTTATATTCTTCAGTGAATAATTTACGCAACAGCTGGCTTGTTTGCTACTAATGACATTGCGAAAAACCGTAGATCACAACGGATGTGATGAAAATGTGGTTGTTGAAGAAGAGATTTGGGTGCAGAGAACCTCCAGTGCATACAATAATTTGCCTATAAAAAAACAAATTCGATGTGGTTTGTTTGTAGTTTGTACTTTGTACCTACATTGTGTATATCATTGAGTCAACTAATCCCAGCAAGAGCTCGTACGGACGTCATCGACGATCGTTCTCTTCCTTCTGAGGCGGGCCTGTATAATGGAAATATGCTGTATCTCCAAAAACCTACTTTTGAAAAAAATGACTTTAATTTTTTTTGACATTTAGTTACTTTCCTGGCAAACTAAGGTTAGTAACAATTTCAAATTTAGGGAAAGGTTAGACCGATCCTTCATTTAAAATGTCCAAAAAAATTAATCATGTAGGTACTTTGAAATTCATGAATTATGTGGTAAAACATTTCAAAACATTTTCTCTATTGAATTGAGTAGTTTCGTTAAAAAGAAACTACTTTATATATAATTAGTTTTAAGTACCATATGTTTTTTTCTGTAAATCTGTTATACGTATGTATTTCAAATAAAATAATAAAAAAATAATTCTCAATCAAAACTTTCACCAAAATTTTAATTGTTACTACTAATAAAAAAATAACAAAATCACAAAAAAAAATTCTTTTCGAAATTAGCTTTGTGGAGATACAACATAATATATCGAGACCACGCGATCCACACGTATACTTACTAACTGGTGCCTAGGAAAGTTACATGAAAATTTTAAATATTATTTCAAGAACAAACGAAACCAACGTGCTACAACCCAAAGATTATGGTAGAATCGTAGTTCCATGCTACAACCCCTACAACTGAAGGTACTGTTGATTAACAGATACGGGCAAGGTTCTAAAAGCATTCAACCAACTTTTTGGAGCCCCTGTAAGTGGTAGAAGAAATCAAATATCTCTAACATCACGAACATCACCAATAATTTAATGGATAACTCTGACAGACAGGCAAAGAGAGCGCTCAGTGTAAAGACAAACATGCTTAGAAGACGGTAGACCTCCTGATATCCGATTACGGCTAAAAGGGAGCTAAAGGTCGATGCAGCCACGTAAAAATATACATTTTTCTTTTCAATTATTATAGTTTTTACGTTGAGTCGAGTGGTAATACCAGCATCGGTAACCAAATAGATAAATAGGTGTCACACAGACCTACTAACCAATGACAGACACCGTTGGAATCCATTGACATTCCTCCACACTCTTCAATTCACAAAGTCAACCTACTCCCTGTTACTTGAAGCTTGATACGACGCGAATTATTTGGTAGAAGGTACAGGATTGAATTAGGAATGCCAGTATTTTTAATATTATTTAAATTTGGTGATATTGGACGACAAAGGAGAAGTATTAGCATACTATCTAATACGACTCTAATAGATTCTTCCCGTGCAGCAATGATATTTAAAAAAAAAAAGTTAAATGCTTTTTGTACTACTGTAACATATGTGTGAAACCAAGTGAAACCTAGTGCCTCTACCGAATCAGCTCGATGGTACGACTCCAGATCCAATATAATAACGCCTGCAGGATTATATTTGGATACAGAAAGGACAGCAGCACATCGACAATGTTTACAGAACTAGGACTAAATGATGAGACTCCGGGTCACTGGAGTCAGGATGCGGCTGATGGCCTCCGATAACACGGTGGTAAACGCAGGCTTCCAGCACCAAGCGCCACTCCTGAGTGAGCGATGGGCCCGAGCTCACTCAAGACCACGCCCACACGAATGATTATTTATTTTTGTATTATTTATGTGTTTTTTTTTACTTAACATTTTTTTCTACTCTCTATGTTATTTTTATTTTATTTACTACTTATATCTCGCATTATCATATAAAATATGTAAAATGTATATATGTAAATATATGGGACGTATGAGATTGTACTATTCTCTTCACTCCCTGAAAAATAACATTATTATTATTATTTATTGTCTGTCTCAAATGCGAGGCTGATTGTTAAATGGTAGAAAAGACAGAAAAAGTTTCAGTTCTATCTCTTCCTTGCCAGGAAGCGCTCTGACCACTGAGCTAATTCGACCATATCAACTTACATAAATTTTAACAGCATTATACTTCGACTGAGAGCTACCAACATTGGCTGTTATCTGTTATGTATGATTACAAGATTTTACCCGAACTAAATGCAATCCAGATTTTAATTTTAATTTGCAACATCTGTTTTCTTTTCTACAAGTTTAGAAAAATTGAAACTTTCCTCTAATTGGCCGTACGTACACCCGTGTACCATCGGTTTTGGAAGCGATTTTGACCCTTATGTATAAAGAAATTGTATCAAAACAAGGTCAGAATCGCTTGGGCCGTTCTCGTTCTTGACGTAACAAAATACTGCATAGCGTCTAGCCTCTCGGAATAATTTAATTAAATTATCGATGACGCGGCGGGCAAGAAAAATGGCCGACAAAATGGTTTATGATTTCGTTTAGAAGCTCTATATTCTTTCATTGTTTTTTATATAAATTATGAGGAAGATCGTTTTATCTACATTATTTTCATGTAATTTTCGTAATATTTCATAAAAGAAATATCATAAATATTTTGTTCGTAAGAAATGTCAAAATTTTTACGTCGTAATGAAAAAAAATATTTTTCCTATGCTGGCCTTCAAGAGGTACCTAATAGGTATTGACTTAACGACTCAATATTCCAATTTGAAGTTTACTCATTACGTTTTACTATTACAGTGGTTCTTAACCTTGTTGTAGGTACTGACCCCCCCCCCCCCCATTTCAAATGCGCATTCACATAACCCTTCTTCATTGGAAAAATAAAATATGAATATTTCAAATACAAAACATGGGTATATATATTTATACATAAGCGCACAAAATTAAACAAAACCATTAAAGAACATATGAATATTTACTGCAAATCAGTGTGACTTCTGTTGTTGTTTTCAGATTAGCTCAGAAATGCGCGACATTACCTTGGCAAGTGGCACTCAACAAATTTTCGCAACAAAGTCTTTATCTATATTTATATAGATAAACTTGTCGTTCCTTAATCGCTAAAAACAAGAATTCAGAGTCGTTTCGCAAGGATATAACTGTCGGAAGTAGGTATACGTAGGCACACATATTTATTTATAATATGCGCCCATAATGACTGTTACGTAAGTAATTACTTATACATATTTTAAATGAACTTATATATAAATAATTGCTCCATGGCCTTTGTAATCTTTGGGAATGGTGTGTGGATGATCTTTTTAGGAAAGGAAGGCTAGGAAGTTCTGGGAAGTAAAACGCTATAAGGGGTGGAACTGGATAGGAATCAGGGGGTCAGTATCTTCAGGAGTGACGAACATATGAATTCGTTCCTCCCACTGCGGTACAATACGAAGTCCTGCTGGAAAGGTCAAAAGGTCTCCCGCAACCCGTCTCTCCCGATCCTGCTGGTGGGCAGATGCACCCACCACTAAGACACGGACAAACCTCATCCCATAAACATATCCAATAAATGGTTCCTGGGGCGGCGGTACCCTTACCCACCTCCCAAATTGTAAATATGCACCTATACACATAATCCCAAGATTGTGTCTACACCTCCACTCTACACGGAGAAAAATGTTATTCTAAAATACGATAATTTTATTCGTAAAAACGGTTAAAAACGGGTTGAAGTTCTTACGAACAAATTAACAGGGTTTCAATGTTTATTGGCGGGAACATGTAACAATAATTTGTTCGTATACGTAATTTCGTACGTATACCAACAAATTATTCTTACATTTTCCCGCCAATAAACATTGAAACACTTTTAATTTGTTCGTAAGAACTTCAGTCCCGTTTTTAACCGTATTTACGAATAAAATGATCGTATTTTAGAATAACATTTTTCTCCGTGTACCTACCTAACCTGTAGGATATCTAACCATGAACGCCTATCGTTGCGGAAATAATTTTAGAACTAAATTTAATTTCAGTATTGTTCTCAAAATTAATTCCGCCCCTTGCAAAACCAAACCCACCAATTAAAGAATTTACATTATACTCGGCAGGTAGGTACTATTTTGTTGTATCTTATATGGCAACATCGCTTATTAATGCTATCACGAAATATAAAAAAAATCTACAATGGTGTCCATATCTGTCACTTCCTGGACTGCCATATTGGAATCCATTCATTATCCATATTGGTAAATAATTTCTGTACAATATGAACATGTACCAGTAAGGTGTTGGTTTTGTTATTGTTTGACGTTTTTATTTGTGAATGGCACATTTAAATTATTGATTTTAAATCGAGATAGTAATATTTTCATGTTTTCAAAATTGCCATCCCTAGAACATTGACTCGAAGATTGAAGCACATATTATAAATTCTTAAAAAAAATATCTAAGTTGGTACCTACGCTGCCCACGTCAACAATGTTATAAATGCAATTTTTTTCCTGTCACAAAGATCCTTTCTAACTTCTAACCTCACTTTTTGTTACATATACAGTAATTAGGTACCTACGTACATAATTATGTTTTTGGGATTCTGTTATTTTATTTGATTTTGGTATGGGTACCGCTGCTCCTATTATATGAAATTCACTCGATGGAAAAAAACCGCGAAGTATGCTCCGAAAATTATTAAAAATACACTTGGTTTAAAAAAATCACAGTATATCTTATAAAACTTACCTAAGCATTTGTCGAGAGATTTTTGCTCTATTTTCGCTCAATTATACTTCCTCTTACATTCGAATACACATATCTTCCTTTCTTCTAATTTTTGAATGATTACTACCGATAAGCATAAGACCGGTCAGTGGTTGAGTGGGCATAGCGTTTGCGTTCCGTGTTCGATTCCTCGGCTGGCTAAGTCCTCCATCACAACACAAGCAACATCTTCCGCTTAGTGTGGTGGTAGTAGGAGATTTTCAAATGTTGTCGGGTTATTCGTAACCCGGGAATGTTTGTCTTTCTTTAAAAAAAAAATATATATATATAAAAAAAAATAAAAAACGGAAAGTAAGTTTACAGCGTTAATCTTGATCAGTGGCGGTTTTCTCTAAAGTGGGTTTGTGCTGCGAACCCCAAATAAAAAGATGAGAAAATAAAACAAACCTGTTGTATAATAATATAAGCACATTATAGATAGCTCGACATTAAAATTCCGCCTTTAAAACTCGCGCCACCGAAAAAAAAGATGAACCCCAAATAAAAAGATGAGAAAATAAAACAAACCTGTTGTATAATAATATAAGCACATTATAGATAGCTCGACATTAAAATTCCGCCTTTAAAATTCCGCCTTTTTCGCGCCACCAAAAATACGATACCTATTCCCAATTTGTGCGCGTAACAATCCGCACATAATCATCCATACTAAAAAATCATAGCCGATACGAATCCCTGTGACGGTGAAACGAACAAAACTAAGCAATATTAACCCATCTCGGTGCGGCGCTCGCAGATGTCATGTGACCTCCGAACATTGTCGAGTCCCGCCGATGCGATGCCCGAGATTATCGCAGGATGACCGGCTAACGGTTGACCTTTGCACTTTGCACCATAATATGGATGTAAGTTAAATGTTATATATTATGGTATTTAACTTTGTAGTCATTTTAGTACATTTGTTATTTTCTTGTTTCTGCATTTCTCCAACCTTTTGCTAATGGCATTTGTAAATCAACTATTTAAGTAGACCGATTTTGACTTCTGTTTTCGTATTATTTTTTTTAGATAAGTTTTTATATCCCTTAGTTACGAGTACATTTACTAAAGTTTCGGTAAACGTCGCTAGTTATGTAATTTTGTGTTGAGCTTTCTCCAGTATTGTTTCGGCTTTCAAATTGAAAGCGGTTGCGTTTATCGATTGTCGCGAATATTCTGTCGCAATTTTTTTTCACAATGGCGGAATACAGTGGATATATACAAAAAATAACGCTACTACTAATGAAAAAAAGGTGTAATGAATTTTTTGTATAAGTGAAAAATTCTAATTTTATTTCGTGCCATCTTCAGTTTTAGTCTTTTATTTTATTTTTATTTATTTTTTTATTTGTAACATATAATATCATTCACAATTATAATATCATTTCATTACATATCATTCATCAATTTTTTAGTTACCCAATTAGTAGAGAAATATTCTCGGGTCTAACTGGGGAGCTAGTCTATGTACTTATGTTATACATTTAGAACTGCTTATAGATAATATGTATAGTTACAAAATGGAAATAAAATACTTTCTAAAATACTGTAAGATATTACAAAATATTGTACAATGAGAAAAATACATACATTATAGCAATGGAATATCAACAAAATATTTGCAACAGAATACGGAATATATCTGAAAATCATCGATAAAAAATAAGTCAATCTGTTGCTTATCTGTAAAAATATAACGAGAGTTTTTTTTTTAATTTAAAATAGTTTTTTTCACTTTTTATTGTATCGGGTAAACCGTTAAATAGCTTTGGGCCTACATATTCATAATGGTGTTGTGCAGCTGTCGTGTTGCATCTAGGTACATATATGTTCCCAGATGTTCTAGGTCTTTTACTTCGTGTTGAGGACACTTCAGATTCTTTAAAACTGTTAAAATTGCATTTTTTTCAATAAGAAAAATAACGTAGAATGTAGGATATATAATTGATATTTTAAAACATAATAAAAACGGAATTCCACAAGGCACAGTAATCGGGCCTATACTTTTCATTATATATGTCAATAACATGTTCACTCTCCCTCTTAATGGAAGTGTCATCTCATAGAGAGTGATTGAGTGCTGTAAAAATCATTAAACAATTTAATTCCTCTAAAACTTTTCTGGTTATCTAATAATTTTGTCGAGGAGTGTCAAGTTATTTAAAAACAATAGTATGTAGGTGCCCCTCCCACTAACTTTAGTTAGTAAATAAATTTCGATTAGATATATCTTCTCTTGAATTTCTGAACCCCCCGTTAAAAAGACCACGAACCGCCACTGATCTTGATGTATATTTTTGGTTAGCATCAAAATGTACCATTTTAAAACGAGTTTTCCCAGATTACCATCTTCTTTTAACTATAACGAAATCTGCAGAAGGTGAGTCAGTTTTAAATGTAAAATGACTTTTAAAATAAAAGTCTTCGTCACAGTAAAGTGGTCTGGTTTATTAACAGAAGTTTTATCAGCAAAGAAAATACCAAAACATTTTTTTACATTAACCCCTCAGAGTAAATTAAATGATGAAAATAATTTCTCTCGAGGCCTTTGTCATGTTTGAGGATGCTGTGTGGAGGGTATAAACGAAATTATTGGTTGAAAAAATAATGTGATTTAATCGTGTAGTGTTGTAGATTATAATCTCCAGGTACCGTAAAAATATACGAATATTAATTATTACACTATCAAGTCTTTTAAATTAAGTTGATACCCTCGCCAAAAGCACTGGTGTCATGAAATTGCACAGATTTTCGGTCTGGAATTTCTATAAGTTCTTAACTTATTTTTCGAGCTTATAATAGGTAAACCTTTGTTAAGCTTGAAAAGTCGTCAATTTGCATTATAAGCTTTCAAATATCGGTGATATTTTTTTATTTATTTAAAAACAAATCTTTACATACAAAAGATGCAAGTAATATAACTAAAACATAGAAGTGGGTTAGTTTCTTAGTCCGCATCACGAGGAGATCCTGTTCTGAGGGGATCTGTGTTTTAAATAATTTCAAATCTTTGTCTCACATCAAATGAACATTTAATTTGTAATAATAAATATTGATGTCAATAATCGAAATAAAAACTATCATATTTTTAATTTGGACCAAATTACATATAGGAAGCCAAATTTCATAAAAATCGGTTAAGTAGTTTCGGAGTTTATCTCGGACAAACATCGTGAAGCGAGATTTTAATATATGAAAAAGATGATAATTATGTAAGTTAGATTTGACGGAGTTCTATTTGGGTTAGGTCGTAAATAAATTGATATTCCTGTCTAAGTGCAATTTGTTTTATACGTCCTACACTTGCAAAATTCAGAGCTTCTTTGTCCAAAGGTAGAATTACATTTAAGTATACAGGAATAGTTTGTATATTGGTTCGGGTCTGTTAGGTAAAACACACTACCTAATGTTATTTTTTTAGTAATTATCGATGCTTTAAAACACCAAAGTTTTTTTTAAGAATCACGAATTCACTAGGTACCTACCTACCAACTAAACACAAGTAAAAAACCATTGAGAAACCGTTCCCTCACACATCTCGTAAATAAACTATGCGGAGTTTACTTGCCCCACTGTCGTAAATCTATCGTCACGGCTCAGCCCGAAAGGGAAAACGGTTGAAAACTGGTTTACATCGTGAGATAACCAACAACCAACAAGCCATATGCATCATCGCTCTACCAGTAACTGGCTGGTGTGTACTGTCTACATCTTCGAGATTTTTTTTTTTTTTTTTTTACATTAGGTCCACACAGGAGGCCTTGAGGAAAATTATTTCCCTCAAGGCCTATGTCATCTTTGGGGATGCTGTGTGGAGGGTATTTTTAAGGAAAGGAAGGAGAGGAAGTTTTGGGAAGGAAAAATGTATGAGGGTTGGGTAGGAATCTGGGGTTCAGTGTGTCTAGATCATCCGCCGCCAAGACCTAGACAATGAACCCCGTGAACCCGGGCACCCCTGCTAAGTCACCAAACGTAGCGAACCACTTGGGGTGACCTATGGCAAAGGTGTTGGTTATCCAATAAATGGTTCCCGGGGCGGCGGTACCCATTCCCGCCTCCCAAATTGGTAGATAACGATAGATAAAATAGAAAAAAAAATACATTAAGAGGCTAGACTTTGAACCACACGCGGAATACCCGCGTCTGTCATTCTGTCCTGCTCACAATAAGCCCACGCACACTTACAATACATGCGAATGCGAAATGTGCGAATGAGACAACGCTCAAATTTACCTTCAGAAATCGCTCGAAAAGGGGTTTATGGAGAATACACTTTTCTACACCGAAACTTTCACAAAATTGAAATTTTAAAAAATGTATATTTTTTAGAAATAAGAAGCTACGTCGGTAGCTTTATATAATTTTATAATTCTTTATGAGAGTTGAGTTAGCAGCACTTTTTCCTTAAATAATATTTTTTGATAAATCGTACATGTTTGACAGTGAATGTTTACGTTAATACGAAACGCATCGAAAATTCGAAAACATACCTACATAGTTTTCACCCCCTAGAAGGCAGTATAAATATATAAATATATTCATTTTGTGCAATTTTCGATGTAGAAAAGTGTTTTTCCCGGGCGTCATTTTTGTATGGGCCGAAAAGCGAAGTCTATCGTCTTAATGTAAAATGCAATAAACCATAATAAGAATGAAACAGCACAAAAGTGTCGTCAACACGACAGACGCCCTCGAATAAGGAAGTTGAGTCCTTTTTAAAATGTAAATACTAGTATTTTGTTTTAAAGTTCGTTTTCATAATTATATTAGTTCTACAAGTTTGAATTTTATTAAGCCCGCGAAAACACCGACAAGAGTATAATACCGTGCGGCGGAGTTCGTGACGTAACCTGGTCCTTGATTGTGTGAAATATAAGGGAACATATTTACAAAACCGGGACACGCTTAGTATTGACGAAAAAAATAAATTTAAAAAGTTTTAGTAGTTAGATATTAACTAGTACTAATCAATTCATTTACTGGAATTTTGAAAAAAAAGTGCAATTTAATAGTTATTTTTTAAATTTAAAATCATGAAATGTCATTTTTCAACGAAACTTGCAACAGTTCCTAAAGCTGGAATCAGACGATTCACTCGAGGGAAGGTTTCCGCCATGTTTTTTCGGCCTAATCGTCCATTTTGTTTCATTCCATGTTCACACGGCGCTATAGAAATAAGCGTTCACTCGTCCATTCCGACCACAGCGTCGCCGAGCGAGGTCAACCGCGCTGGATTTCGTTTGTTTTCCAGCGCGGTCCGGCCCCGAATTTTAAGGAAAAACATGTCAGATGGATCGATTTTTACGCAATTTTGTTGACACAATTAAATAAAAATAAATTAAAAAAACAGTATTTTGTCGTCTTATAAACCTTTTTATTTTTTATGGCATAATAACACAATTTGATTTCACTTTTTTATTACGAACATTTTCCTACAAATTAATAATCTTACATATATTAAAAAACATATAAAATACATGGATAATAAGGGAGACCCAAAAATTTATATGAGAGGTGTTCCCAAAAGCAAACAAATTAGCCGAACGAATACCATTTTGACGTTTTGCGTGCGATTTGATAGCGTCCTTTCATGGTCCTTCCCGTACAGGACGCGAGACAAACTGATTGAGAGTTCACTCGGTGTTCAGACGATTCACTTTGCTCTATTCCGCGCGCATGCGCGCGCGAGTGAAGGATGCCGAAGGAAAATATCCAACATTGTTGGATCGGTTCACTTGAAGATTTCATTCGGCAGTGTTCGGCACTTTCGATTCATTTCATGTTCAGACGTGTCATTCCGAGTAAACTAGGCCGAATGAAATGCGGAAATGAGCGATTAGTGAAACGTCTGAATGGCGCTTAACATAGCAGTCGGTGAAAAATGACATTGGATTACGACACGAACTCAGCCGCACTCTTGCCGGCGTTTTCGCGGGCTTTAATAAAATTCAAACTTGTAGAATTAATTTAATTATGAAAACGAACTTATAAAAAAGTACTGGTATTTAAGTTTGCATGTCATCTAAGTACATGAACATATTTTTTATAAGTCAAAATATTTTTCACTCAATTTCCCTATTACAAAGGTGAAGAAGAATGCTCGAGATTAAGCCTATACAATTTGTAGAGAGGATGGACCACCAAACATCTCGGTTTTAGCACACAATGCTTGCTTCAATATTCAGACATCGTCTCATAAATAGAAGTCCATACCTACTTCAGTCATATCAACGTAATAACCTGTTTAATCACAGGAGACCATATTTGTCTCAGCTCACATAGGTCTCATAGAAATCGTTGTGTCTCCCTTACTATCATAGTAAGAAATACGATCTAAACGGTATTGGAAAGAGAATACAAGACGCTATATATTCAAATCTAAAAAGTAAACCACAAAAAAAATATAATTCACACCTTTATGAAACCAAAGTTTCCGACCGCAATTTGAAAAAAAAATTTGACCCTTTTTTAGACAAGAATTTTTTCTCTATGAAACGACAAAAAATTGAGGTGACAGTAACGTTTATAATTCATTTGTCTAATGAAATATATGTGTTTTTATTTTTTTCATTAACAGTAATTTTAGTTAGAAAAAACGTAAATTGAGCCATTTTTAAAACTTTAAAGTATTCATCAAAATTTTATATTTAATAAATTATGTAATTATTTCTAATAATAAAACTTGAAAGCCTATTTTATCACCTTTCGAAAACAGTTTTTAGTTTTCGGATACATTAATAAATATTTCATTTATTTGGATTTTATTTCAAAGCGGAAATTTTTTTAGCCTATGACAAAATACGCCAAATTTTTTAAGGGTTTATTATCAGGCCGTTTCTCCGCAAAGAGGAAGAACCGCATAAAAAAAAACTCTGCCACCATGACTGCAACAGTTTAGACTTTGTAGATAACAAAATAAAGAAATAAAAATGATTTATTTATTAAAAGAATTTTATACATAGTGTACATATTGTGTTATTTCGCCCGCCATGCTAGGGATGTCCCTGTGTTATGGCGGGTGAAGTATGCAGATTATATAATTTAAGGTAATGAAGTACGTTTACTGATAATATAATAATTATGATAATGAGGTTTACAGTTAATGCAGCAATGAATTTATGATAATGAAATAATGATTGAATTGTATCTTAACTTTATATGTATATGAATCATCATGTACCTACCTACCCAATATGTACGAAACCTGTAAATTTGACTGCCCTAGAACGGGAGACCTATACGGAGAAAAATGTTATTCTAAAACATGATTATTTTATTCGTAAAAATAGTTAAAAACGGGACAAAAGTTCTTACGAACAAATTAACAGTGTTTCAATGTTTATTGGCGGGAAAATGTAAGAATAATTTGTTGGTATACATAAGAAATTACGTATACCAACAAATTATTCTTACATGTTCCCGCCAATAAACATTGAAACCGTGTTAATTTGTTCGCAAGAACTTCAATCCCGTTTTTAACCGTGTTTACGAATAAAATTATTGTATTTTAGAATAACATTTTTCTCCGTGTACCTAGTTGGACAGTCAAAGCGTCATTAATCTGTAAATGTATTTTTATAACAAGTAAATAAATAAATAAATTAACAAAGTAAATACACATACAAATAGTAGGTGAATGTAAATGGACTGCACGGATCCCACTACTCTTATGGTACCTGCCTGAGGTCACGTCACCGCGCTTTGAAAGGTAGGTGCCCTTTCATTAACGATTTTACAGTGACTGCACAATGCTCGTAGATCTCTCTGCTTTATTGGGTACAATGTGCAACTATGAAAGATGCGTGCTGCATTAATACACGCACGTGTATTATTTATTTGTTTACACAAATCAACATAACATGAAAGTAAACGTCCATTTTCACAAAGCACTCTTTTTAGGGTGAATTGCCTATTCCATAAAAAAAAAAGGTCCATTTTTTCACGAATAAATAATGTAGACCCAGCTACTTCACAACAGTGATCCAATGTCAGTTGGCAATGCTATATTATGCTTGTTTTCGAGTATTTTAAAATTGAAGGTGCTCTGGGCTGGATTCATTTGGCCTCAGTGGATAGCCGGGAGATACGTCAAACCCGTGCACAACATTTTGTACACGGGTTGTTTCATTGAGTCTATGGTCTTCAAAATACCTTGGACGGGTGACTAAAATATTGGATTTTCATCAAACGACGAAACATTGCGAAATGATACTACTTTAGGTAGGTAATTAATCGCATCTCGAGTTACAAATAATAAATTTCCAATACAAAACTGTGTTTATACCAAATTCAAATGGGATGGAGATCTACGATGTCAGGCGAGTGTAAGTAAGACAGAGCGCTGGGCTGTTCGGCTAAATTTCAGTGATTCTTAACCGGAGCGCCAGCGCCCCTTTGTGGGCGTTTTGGAGGTCTGGGGGGTGTTTAGTATTTGGGGGGCGCTGCAGAAGTTCGAGTGGGTATTGTGTCAATATAGAAAAATAAGCTCATTCACGAGCTATGCACACTGACACACTTTTACACTTTCTTTATGTGCTTTGATTTTTTGAGTTCCGTTTAATAAAGTATCTACTACTAAACTGAGGCATAAAACTAAATACCATGTTCTTCGATACGTTTTTAGATTTTCACGGCCAAAAGCATTTTCGTTGTTTGTTTTTGGGGTGTTATGCCGTGTTGTGCTACCTCCTTCTTTAGCCGGCTAAAGAAGCTATGCCGTGTTGTGTTACCTCCTTCTTTAGCCGGCTAAAGAAGGAGGTAGCACAACACGGCATAACACCCCAAAAACAAACAACGAAAATCATGTTCTTCGTATATCATTAAAAGCCCATTCAAAAATGTTCAAAATATCACCTATGACTGATAGTTTTGTACTGTCCTACGTTAGAGAAAAATGTAAGTTAAATTTCGTTTTTTGTTGGCGGGGGGGGGGGGGAGGGGGCACTGGATAATTTTACTGTGCTCTAAAGGAAGCGTTGTTAATTTCTGGGATCTTTCTTAGGATAAACCACGGGAGTCCAATTTAGACTTTTGTTCAAAAAAGAGATTTTTGTGTTTGTGAACTAAATGTTTGAATTTCTATACCTTTTTACTTACTGCAATAATATCTGTGAACGGTATATTTCATAATTACTTCGTTTTTGGCCATAGTTAAGACAAATTATTGTAGCTCCGCATTTAAATAATTGTTCTAGTGTTTTATTCTTATGTAACGAAGCCCAAAATAACAAACTACAAATTATACATAATAGGGGAATGAGGTGATTTTAAAGTGCAACATTTTAATACCCTTACAATGTTGTACAAACTCAAAAATAAAATGCTGCCAAGTTATCTGAAATGTAATATTATGTATCACGAAAATGTTCATAATTATCCTACGAGAAGATGCAGAGATTTTAGACTTCCCAAAACTAAACTTTCGTGCACCCAAAGCAGCGTGTTTTATAAAGGACAACAACTTTAAAATAACCTACCGAATGCCGAAGCCTCAAACCTTAGCACTTTTCGTAGGACATGTGCTATATATGTTTAAAACAATCTTTGATCCGATTAAAAATATTATACTGTATTTCTTAAATTAATCTCTTAAAATGTATTTTTTAAATTGTATTTTTTAAACTGTATTTATTAAATTGTATTATCATATTTTCTTACTACATGTATGAAAAAAATGTGCATACATCTAAATAAACATAACAAAAACAAAACAAAAACAAACAAATATGTCAATTTTTGAATATATTTTTATTTATCCTTTAAATTCATTTTAATTTATCCTTTTAATTCATTCAAATTAATATTCAACTCAAAACCGCCAAAAATTGGACATCCGTAGTTTATCCTATAATGTACAGTTAATGATAACAAAATGTGTACATTTTTTATTCGTACCTATATATTATACGAAAAAAAAAATGATAATCAAAGCAGTATAATATGAGATCATAAACACATATTTATAGACATTTCTGTAAGCATTTTTTTAAACTATTTTTTCAAGCTATACACTTAAAACGTCACCAAAATAAATAGGACAAAGAAAACATCAAAACAAAATAATTCAGTTCCTAAAGCTAGCATAATATATTATGGATCTGTAAACTGTAAAGTGTAGGACACATAATATGCAACGAGGTGTCTTGAATACCAATTGGGTAATACGGGTTAGTAGGCAGGCATGAACTAGGGTTGAAATTGCCTTCTCATTGGGGCGTTTTTTACAGTGTTCGAATTACAACATCACTAGAAAA
Organism: Limnephilus auricula; assembly: GCA_951813805.1. Lineage (NCBI taxonomy): Eukaryota > Metazoa > Arthropoda > Insecta > Trichoptera > Limnephilidae > Limnephilus > Limnephilus auricula. Next base: position 17,815,578 of record OX638406.1, read on the forward strand.
GAACCGAAAGAATCACTAATTGTAATTCCAATTTTGATAATTAAATTAAAATATTTTTTTCTGAAAGTATTATGTTAAAGGTGGGTAGGTTTTTTACAGCTTATCTAAATTCTACAAACAATCAGTTCCAATTATAAAAATGACACTTAAATTCAAAGCAAATTTTAGTTCACTGAACCAGATTTCACGCTGGACTAACCCATATCACAGACAACCGAAATGAGTATGTTTGATCGTAAATCTTGTGACATTGGAAACAACGGACCAAAAAATAACTGCTCGGGGAGCTCTGGCGTCCTGAAATTAGCACATCTGTTAGGCATTTCCTTGTCAACGCAATGATTTATTGTATTTCAAAATATATTTGTATATTAATTATTAAAAATGTAATGTAAATGTAGGTTTCATTTACACACCAGTAAACCAGTAAAATAAAAATATGTGTATTATTTATTAAAATAAAATTTATTAATATGTACAATAAATTAGTTATTTTATTTTAAAAACACGAAAAGTGATTTTTTTAAAGAAATACAAACATTCCTGGGTTACGAATAACCTGACAAATTTTGAAAATCTCCCACTACTATCACAGTAAGCGGAAAATGTTGCTTGTGTCGTGATGGATGACTTAGCCCGCTAAGGGATTGAATACGGGACGCCTGGATGTAGGGTTACCAGATCGGAAAATGAGTTTTCCTGACAAAATAACTTAGTGGATATCTATAAACCATCCATCCTGGGGGGGAGGTGGCTAGAGAATTTCAGGAAACATAAACTTACCACGTCATCGGTCACACCCAGTTTAAACCATCCATCCATGGGGGGGGGGGAGTAGATATTTTCAGGTTGTGAATTTTTCGCCTGTAAAATCATTTTTTTGGCATTTTATTCGATTCTGCCAGGAAATCCTGTAAATTCCGTTACACACAAAATATATAATTTTTTTTAATATTTTTAAAAATTCCTCACAATTTCCAATTTTCCCTGTTTCCCTGACAGACAGTTAAAATTCCGGACATGTCAGGAAAATTTCTATCATCTGGTAACCATACCTGGGTGGGACCCAAACGCGATGTCAACTCAGGCACCGACTGGTCTTTTAGCTTGACATGACTGAAACGCCAGGTAATAATCGCCCCAAAACGAAACGCCATCTAATTACCTTACCTTTCCCACTGCCTTCGACATTTCAGCGCACCCTAATTAGGGATGATCCAGATAGCAGAGTGCAGCAATTGGAACACTGTAGTGCGGTATTCCAATAATAAATAATATCGTTTAGGAATTAAGCAATAATCTACTAAAAATTAATTTAGTTACTTTTGAACTCTGAAAGCAAGTATTCATGTACTACTGGAGCCGGTTCTGCGGTCTTACCACCTCTCTTACTACGGACCTCCTTCTTCAATGATCTCACCACCACAGAGTAGAACGTCAGCCGTCATAACCATACCGCCACCTCCTGCCACACAACAGCGCAAAGCCACTCAGGCAAAAGGTTGCTGCGGGTCGGTAACGAGTAACGAGCACGAAATTCCGCGAGAATCAACAACGACGTTCAACGCCAACACGAACATAAAGCCGAACGAGACTAAAAACCCATCAAAATGTAGTTAAAACAAGTCTAAAACTGTGAGATTACATAGTGACATATACGATAAAACAAGTGATTGACAGTGGGAAAATCCTATTCTAGACTCGTGAAGGTTCTTTTCATTCTAAAAGGTTGTGAGAAACCTGGTGCAAAATTGTTGAAATACTACGTCGATTGCGCAAGTTTGTTAAAAGAATTGTGTAGATTTGTTAATAGACTCCACGCACTCATTTTGGGTGTTGTTATTGTGTTGACATCTTCAAGCAAAATTAAGTTTTTAACAGTGTTTAATGTTTAATGTTGTGATTGCTGGATGTCTTTCTGACGGTCCAATTGCAGTGTTGACAGGGGCTAAATAAGAAACATCTGTTGCACGAGCTGATCTTTAAGCATTGCGAAATTCATATTTGCATTTTCAATTGATACCAGTTTGACCAAGAGGTCGTTTTACAAACAAGTTTTAGCGGCTTGTAATAAGCACATTAAAAATAAACTAGATGCATTTTTAATAAATCGATTCGGATTCGTAAAGTGGTTTTGCGGAAGGATTTAGGAAATTGTGTAAAAAGAGTCCTAGATTGCATTTTTAATCAAGTTATCGATCTATTAGATCAGTGCCAATAATTCTATGAAAGTTAATTTGGATCCTTGAAAATATTCAGTGATTCTGTGGAAAATTCTGGTGCAGTGTTCATGATTATTCCTGGTGATTCGAAAGGATTTCTGGATACATTTCTAAGAATGTAGTAGAACCCTATATATTTACGAAGAAGTTAGACATGGACATCAAAATGAAGCCAGCAGTACGAAGATTCCTCTGCTGTAGCGTTTTTGTGGCTTCAGGAGTGGTTGCCGTATATGTCGTGGTAAGTCCAATTAAAGATATCAATATTTTTAACACTCTGAGGTGAGACACTTGTATAAAACAAGTGCCTTCATTAATGTTAAATGCGATTGGTTAAGGGTAAACAAGAGATCAAAGTGATATTCTGGTCCACATTAACAGGAGAAGTTAACCTTTAAAAGCGTACGTAAGTTCGTGCTATTATAGTGCCTACAACTCTGCTGACCTTGAAAAAAATCATAACCCACTGTTTGTTGAGTTTGGTATCTGGAATCCGTAGCCACCTGCAAGTAAACTTTTAACTCTTGGCAAAAAAAATGAAAATCGTCTGATAGACTCCAGTCAGGATCGCAGATTTTAGAACATACACGTCAGGTGGGAAACTACTTGCTCTAAGAGTATTTTAAAGGAAGGTGCTTCGAAAAACTGGCCTCATTGATCCCTTCGTCACTGCTGCTCAGCAGAAAGACACGCCAAGTGGGCGCACAACATTTTTATGCGATTGAATTTTTTTTTAAATGAGAACAGATGTCTTTAGTACTTTAACAGCTATAAATTGTTTTCTTTAAGACCCTGGTTCACATATTTTTTTCCTTAAAAGGACCCTCCACAGACCATCTCAAAACTTTATTGTCCTTGAAGGAAACCTCAGGGTCTCTGTGTGGAGTCACTCTTAAAAGTTACGATGTTTAAAAAAATACACGAAGACCGACGAAGAACCTTACTAAGGTGTTAACCAAAGCAATAGTCTTTATCAGATGTTAGATGCATAATATGATGTGAATAATTAGTTTTAAACGGCTCTTCTCGACTTCATAAAGCAAGATTATCTACGGAATTTCAGCTTATAATTATTTCTGTCGTGGTTTAAAGTAATTCTTTGGAGTAAAATATTATTTACTTGTTTTATTATGTATTACCTTCCTCTTTAGTATCCCGACATAATACCCTAAACATAAATCACTATAATACTGAATGTCAGTTTTAAGAACATTTGAAAACTCCATAGTTCATGATTGCATTGACGTACCAAGCTGATAATTGTTGTTTTGACCTGTAAATTGTATCTAGAAAATGCAATGTGCATTTGATACCGCCAGAGCTCCACGTTGAAGAATATTTTAAGCTTTTTCTAGTCGAGATGCATCAAATCCATACAGCGAAAAAAGTGTTAAAACTATAATGAGCATTATAATTTAAAAAATAAACAAACACTCAGCTTTGCTAACCACTATTTTAGATTAATCTTCACTTCAAATCGGTTTACATTATAAATGCAAGAAATGTGTTTTGATAAATTAATGCTTTTCTGTTGAGTAGATTTAAAATATAGTTGTTATGACATGAAATGAAATGTTTGAACGCATGGAAGAAACGTCTTTATAAAAATACTATTTTATGGCTAAAATTATCTTCATAGTTTTAAATGTGACCTGACCTAGACTCCATTTGCCAGGTTTTATATGCCTATTACCTATATTCGTGGCGATATGAACAGCTCTAAAAATACCTACAGTTTTGGTTTGTGGCTTCCTCTTAAAACCCGTTTAATCACAGGAGACTATTTTTGTCCCAGCTCACATAGGTCTCACAGAAATCGTTGTGTCTCCCTTACTACCATAGTAAGAAGTATGATCTAAACGGTATTGGAAAGAGAATACAGCACACAACAAAAGTTAACTACAAAAAAATTAAAAAGTACACTTTTATGAAACCAAAGTTTTCAAACGCAATTTAAAAAAAAATGATTTTTAATTTTTTTTTTTACATGAAACGACAAAAAAGTGAGGTGACAGTAACTTTTATAATTATTTGTCTAATAAAATATGTACGTGTGTGCTTTATTTTTTTCATTATCAGTAATTTTAGTGAGAAAAAACGTAAAGTGAGCCATTTATTAAACTATTAAAAAAATTACATGATTATCTCTAATAATACAATTTGGAAACTTTTTTCATCACTTTTCCAAATATTCCATTTATTTTATTTTATTGTTAAGCTGAAATATTATTTTGCCTACAAATAAAATACGCCAAATTTTTGAAGGGTTTTAACTAAGTGTGTGTTTAATTTTTAATAATATATTCAATTTTAATTGTTATTTTTTTCACATATTTGTGGAAAAGAAAACACAGTAATATTTATGTTTCTATTATTATCATTTTATCAAAGTCCAAGATCAAAGCTGTAGAATTATTTTAGATAAATCATCAAACCAATTAGGGCGTTTGTCTTTCCGCATTTTAAACTTGGACTTGGAGGTTAATTTGACAATGTTTTCCGATCACAATATTAATTATAGTCCAAAGAAACGGATATCCTAGGTACAATTAAACAATTAGCAGTTTGGATCTTTATCAAGCCATCAATTATAATTATTAATGCAGTGGTAAATTGTATAGTTAGTGTCATTAGTGTCCAGTGCGAAGTATTTTAGGACAATCGACTTTGTGCGGTCTAATGACAAAAACATGTTTGAAAACAAACAAACGCGTCTCATTGTGAAGAATGTAGCAGAGTTTCTAAAACTCATCCGACACAATAAGTTTGGGAATGTGAATCGTAGCCATACCGAGAGAAAATTCCGCCCTGACTATCTTCATTTAAACTTTTTTATTGTTTCAGTAGATTACGATATTAATTTTTTTTTATAAGAAAAACTCTCGTTTTAACTTTTGAAGGTTATTCCCATCAATGTAATATATCATTGAAGAAGAAGATAACAATAATAATCAAATTTTTCAAAATATGAAAATGAACAAGACACAGAAAAATAATAAAAGATAATGGTCGCAACTGGTCCCAGTTGCTAAAGATTATTATTGTTATCTTCTTCTTCAATGATTAAAAGATAGATATTTTTTAAACTTAAAATAGATATTTTGAATGAAGCAATATGGGATGCGTGGTATTGCACTAACTTCTCCACATTCTGGAACATAGAAATCATAATAAAAACATTTTTTTACATCTCCAAATTTGGAGAAAAAATATTGGCTAAATATTTAGTCTGTAAATATAATATTTGAGTTCATTTGCCGCCTTGAAAACAGATCTTTTGTAGCACATTTTGTAATTTTATGCGGCAAATAAAACATAACATTGATATATTGAGAAAATGAATAGTTGCAGTCCGAACATGTAAACGGTTTTCCTCTACTGTAAGTAAACTTGTGGGTTTTTAAAGACTCCAACCCAGAACATAAATGATTGCAACCGGAACATATAAACGGTTTTTCTCCACTATGAGATAGATTGTGGGATTTTAAGTGATCCTCTGTAGAACATGAATATGTAGTTATATGAATACAAGTTAAAAATAAAAATAAATGTTTTTTTTGGCATGGAACGCATAATTGTATTTTACATTGATTTAAATGGGAAAAATTGTTTCGCCATAATGACTAAGACTGCGGAACGAATTATGCTTTTTATGAGGTTCCACTGTATACAAAATAAGTTTTTACCACCCGCGTTTCTTCAGTAACAACACCCCTTTGGCGAAACACTGGTCTACAGGAAATTCAATGTGTAAATAGCCTTATACATAATATACGACTCAGGAAAGAGTAAAGACAAGACCAATTGATTAAAAATAAAGTAAGTACAATGAACAAAACTTTTCTCAGTTTCCTTTGAAATTATCCGAGCTAGTGAGGCGTGAAACCGGTAGAGGAACGATAGATGCAAAGAGAATGTAGATGGATTGTAAATGCAATCTCTTAAACGCATTTAATCGTAAAATAACAAGATATGGAAAGAGATTGTTAGTCTGTTTGACAAAATTCACATTCAAATACTTAACAGTGCAGTCGGGGAGTTACTTTTGTAAGTAATAATATAGTGGTTAGCTCTCTAGGGAGTATGGGTATTATCCATGGCTCTATCATACGGAGGCGTCTACTAATATCTACAGGAATTTCAAAAACTGAACAAAGCGGACTAATATCTATGAGAATCCATGTGTTGACTAATATCTACACGAGGTATGTTGGAACAATATTTATGGGAACCAAAGTGAGGACGAATGTCTACAGCTCAAACTGCTGACTAATATCTACGGAACAGGTGATGTAGACGAATATCTACAGTACTGGCAGAGGTTGGATTTGCAATTATGTATAGCATATTGGCATAACGTAATATTGCGTTTGCAGTTTAAAGAACTTTCTTTTGTATCACAAACCATGTTACACAAACCTAGCGTAGCCGCTAAACAACTCGAAAACTGGGATGTTTTTCTTGCCTTGACGCGAGCAGGCGCTACGAAGGGGGCATTTTCTTTTGTATCACAAACCATGTTACACAAACCTAGCGTAGCCGCTAAACTACTTGAATACTGGGATGTTTTTCTTGCCTTGACGCGAGCAGGCGCTACGAAGGGGCACTTTCTTTTGTATCACAAACCATGTTACACAATCCTAGCGTAGCCGCTAAACTACTTGAATACTGGGATGTTTTTCTTGCCTTGACGCGAGCAGGCGCTACGAAGGGGCACTTTCTTTTGTATCACAAACCATGTTACACAATCCTAGCGTAGCCGCTAAACTACTTGAATACTGGGATGTTTTTCTTGCCTTGAAGCGAGCAGGCGCTATGCCAATTTCAACATTACAGCAAAATACGTAATATTATGCAAAAACTTCATGTACGTACTTTAAACGTTTAAGCCTTTACGTAATTGAAGTAATTTATGCTTTTCCGTACAACCTCTTGCTCAGCTGCCCTCTGTAGATATTAGTCCCACCTACGCTCCATAGATATTCGTCACCACTGGGACCATCATAGATATTAATCCGACCTTAACTCTGTAGATATTAGTCTTCACTCTGAAGGTCATAGATATTTGTCCAACATATGAGCTGTAGATATTCGTTTGACATGCAGGCTGTAGATATTCGTCACCACTGGGACCATCATAGATATTTATCCGACCTTAGCAATGTGCATATTAGTCTTCACTCTGAAGTTCGTAGATATTTGTCCAACATATGAACTGTAGATATTCGTCCGACATACAGGCTGTAGATATTAGTATCTGGAGTCTATCATACCGACTCTCTTTTGGGTATGCTTGGAATGAACCATCTACGGATCAGAAGGGATGTACACATTGCCACGCATTTCTTCAGATTGATTCGTGGATGGTTCGAAAACTCGGCTATCATATTGGAGAGCGTTCACTTCTATGTTCCCGATGGTTATCTTCGCCACCGACAGCATAGACTGTTTTATCTTCCAGCCTGTAGGACTAACTTGCCAATGGTCATGCCAGCCGGGAAAGCAATCTTGCTGTTGAACAGAATTAATTCGAATATCGACATATTTAGTGTTAGTGAAGCCGCCTTTAAAAGGCAAGCTCTATTATTGCTTCTGTAGTTTATATCCTTATATTTAAATATGTAAACTCTTTAAAAGTATTGTAATAAATTTAAGAACAAACAAATTGAATTGAATATTATTTTTAAAACCCCTTGGAGTAAGTGAGATTATGGAATCCCCCTTTGGAGTATGTTGTGAAGCTAAAAATAATGAGGAGGGGAAGGAGATGGCGAAGATGAAGATGGAGAAGGGTCCTGCTGTTCAGATCTGATCAGTGGCGGTTTTCTCTAAAGTGCGGTTGTGCGGTGAACCCCCATTAAAAATATGATAAAATAAAACAACCTTGTTGTACAGTAATATAAGCACATCACAGATAGCTCGACATTAAAATTCCGTCTTTAAAACTCTACCTATCTATTCCCATTTTGTGCGCGTTGCGATCCGCACACATTTGTCCATACAAAAAATCATAGCCGATACGAATCGCTGTGACGGTAGAATGGACAAAACTACGCAGCTTGGTGCGCTGCTCACGAGTCAAGATGTCACGTGACCTCCGAACTTTGACGAGTCTCGCCGAAACGAAGCCCGAGATTGTCGCATTATGACCGGCTGACGGTCGACTTTTACACCGACGGATGCAAGTTAAATGTTATATATTATGGTCATTTTTTATAGTCATTTTTGTACATTTTTTATTTTCTTGTTTGTGCATTTCTCCAACCGTTTACTAATAGCATTTGTAAATCTACTATTGAAGTGGACCGATTTTGACTTCTGTTTTCGTTTTTTTTATAGATAAGTCGTTATATCCCTAAGGTACGAGTACATTTACTAAAGTTTCGGCAAACAACGTCGCTAGTTATGCAATTTTGTGTTGAGCTTTCCTAGTATTGTTTCGGCTTTCAAATTGAAAGTGGTTGCGTTTATCGGTAGTCGCGAATATTCTGTCCTAATTTTTTCACACAATGACGGAATACAGTGTTATATTAAAAAAATAACGCTAATGCTAATAAAAAAAGTTTGGAAATTAAATATTATTATTTTTTGTATACGTATATATTGGATTTTTAGTGTAAGTGAACAAAGCTAATTTTATTTCGTGGCTACCTTTATTTGTGTTTCTTGTTTTTTTATGTTTTAAAATATCAATTATATTATATTCTACATTCTACGCAATTATTCTTATTAAAAAAAAACAATAATAATTAGCAACGTACATTGAGTGTTGTAAAAACCATTAAACAATTTAAATCCTCTAAAATCATTTTGGTTGTTTAATAATTGTGTCGAGGAGTATCAAGTTATTTAAAAACAATAGTACCTATTTAGGTACCCCCCCCCCCCCCCCCACTAACTTTATTTAATTTGTGTGACAAGAGTAAATTTTGATTAGACAATATAGACATCATTCTTCTCTTGAATTTCTGAACCCCCCGTTAAAAAGACCACGAACCGCCACTGGATCTGATCATCTAACACGGCTAAAGCCATTTCTAGGAACGTTTCAATTATGAATAGTTTTCCAGGGTGATACTGAGAGAATAACTTCCATTTCCATGGAATGTGCCGCAATTATTACATATCTAACTATTAGACTAAGGAGAGAGGGGAGGGGGGCGTTAGGGGGGGTTCAGTCCCCCATCGGCCTCAGTATTACGTAGCAATAAAATAGAATAGTACTCGTAGATTACATTCCTTGTAAATTTATCAATATTATTTGAACTTGCTATTTTACAAATGTGATGTAAATGACGAGTTTTGGTAAAAACTTTCTAATAAATTTTTTAACCTCCCATTTTTCTTTTGTTTCCTCTAAGGATCGAACCCCCTTCCTTTCTATCTTAGGGTCGAACCCATGTGAATGTTATAGCTACACCCTTAATTCACATTCATACATCATCTCATTTACCTCACCCCTCTGTTATTCTTACTCTTGACAAGATCCACCTCAAGTATTTGATTCAATTGATGTCTTCCTCAGGCGTTCCCGACTTCTGCCATCTTTCATCGTGTTATACAATCTCCTTACACTCCTTCATCGGCTCAAAATATCCAAACCATATATGTGACCCTTTTTTTAATTTTACTCATTCTCATTACGCTTACATTTGCCTTGCATTCTTTACATTCACAGCTATGTTTGCATCTTTTTCTAAAATCGAATTGAAACAACTTTCAATGATGTTTCGCTTTCATCCGTTATCGTTTCAAGAGTGTAACGTATCCGTCATCAAGAACAGTAGAAACCAAGTCCAATCATCCCAAAAGAAACTCGCTGTCTGCCGCCGACAAGATGATTTTAGTCATCCGTTATTTTTTAAGCATTCTACAGAAAAGAGATCTCAGTCAACTTAGTGCACTGACCAGAAAATCTTTAGAAATTTTGTCCAAGCCGATTTTACGAAAAACTGATGTCAAAAAAAAATCAGGGACTTTCAAAAAGGACGCTCGAACTTTGTTATGTTACAGCAACCATGTTGTTAAGGTGACAACTGTTAAATTTGTTGTCAATTGTTTAATAGTATACGGCAAATCACCATGGAAGGTTACAACGTTGAATAATGTGTGCAAATCATCAAATTTGAGATTTGATCTAAAAAGGCTTGGTTCTCTCAATTAGCGGTGACTTTAACGTGAACGGCGAGGGCCAAAGACATCATGCGATTTAATTATTTATTTTAATTTAACAATTTTTTTATAAGATAATGTGTCCTTACAGGGGTAGCCCTTTCTAAGGTCACATTGTACCTACATACATGGTTGTGTTTTTTTTTTGTGTTGAAATAAGGTAAGTAGCCTTTAGATTTCTTCTTTTAATATTAACTCTAACACTGACATTTTCTCAAATTCACTGCCCAAATTTAAAAGGAACATCATGTCAATGGTATAAACAGTTTCATGAGCATACATATCCCTCCACAGATCACCACTTCTCGCACTTACTCACACATACACACACACTTAGACACTACGCACATCACCCGGTAATTACAATTAATAAGACATTACAAAGAAACATATCATAGGTACCCACCATGAAATATTATTTAATATCTGTAAAATGTCTCATCACTGTAACCAATGTACTATTTATTTCATAATCCAATAAATAAATAATTTTACTAAAAAATACAGAGATGTAACGAAAATTCAGGTTACTACGATTTCTGCAAAAAAATCAACTATGTAACATCACAAAAGTTACAATAATAACCACTGGAGCGACAGAGCAATTACAATATTTTTTCTCAGATTGCCAAAGGAAATTTTTCCGCCCACATTAAAAAAATCATACCTCCGAATTTGAATATGGAGACATAGGTACAAATTGATCATAGTTCTATGTAGCCAATGAATTCCCATATCTTTTGTCTATTATCACATATTTGTAGGATTTATAAAAAATATATAATTAATAAAACATTTTAAAGAATCTAGAGAATATTTATTTTGTTATATTTTGAATGTACAATATATTATATAGTCATTTTAATAAAAAAAAAATTATTTGCCACATTTTGGCAACAAAGCAATCCGAGGTTTTGGAAATAGTGCCATAATGTGGCAAAAAGCGCTCGAGTGGATAATTGCATATTCCACTACAAAAGAGATGTAGAATTAAATTCGATATTTGGAAAAGTTTAAACTATTTGATCGAAGTGAGGTAACTTTTTGCTTACTTCATAAGCATGCACAAAGACTCGCCCATAAACACACTTCTATATTTAATTTCCCCAGTGTTTCAGTGACTCACTTCTTTCGGCATGTTTTATAAATAACAGTAGTTCAAACAAAACCGGTATCGATATTTTAACAAGTGTGCTCTGCGAACCACTTTTACTTTTGTCGAAAGTTATTATTAAAAACACGTTTACGTCGCTTTTGGTTAATTAAATATTTATAAAGCTGGGACTGAGATACGAGTGCAAATTAATATTTGGATTAAAAAATCAATATTTTGCACGAAATTGAGGTCACACTTGGAAATTAATCAAATTTAACAATTAATAATACAATAAGTTACAGACGGACCCGGCCCTGACCCAAATGGCACCAAGAGTAGCGCATTTGATCGGGAGAGACTGGTTGAGTAAGATCTTTTGACTTCTCCAGCCGGACCATCTCGGAACATCGCCTTACACCGCAGTGGAAGGGAAGGATACCTGTCTATCACTTCTCGACACACTGACCCTCAGAATTATACCCATCCATCAAACCCTTTTCCTTCCCAGAACTTCCTCTCTTTCCCTTCTCTACAAAATCCTCCACACAGCATCCTCAAAGATGATATAGTCCTGAAGGGAAATTATTTCCTCAGGTCCTCCTGTGTGGAACTAATGCAACATATACATATATACTTATAAAGATATATCGTACTAGCGTCTGCGTAGGATTAGTACTTCGAGTAATCTATTTTATTTTCCTAGGCCCCATCTACGTTTATATCAAAATTCTTAACCTGTTTATTTAAAATATCTATAATTCTTGTTTCGATTCAAAGTATTAGGCGAGTACTTCAAATAAACTCACTAATTTAAATATTTTATAAAATAGAATTTTGATTAACAATCATTGTTTTGCAAAATGTCATTCTCAAATTTTGACATTTTCTATTCAACAATAATTATTATTTTCAATATATTGAAAATTACTAGCTAGCGTTATAAATTATTCTGACGTATGAGCTATATTATTGTTAAGTTTCATTAAAATCCATTCGGTAAATTTTGCGTGAAAGAGTAACAAACACACATACGTCCATACAAACTTTCGCGTTTATAATATTAAGTAAGATAATTAAAAATACTTATTTCGGGTGCAGCTCTGTTTGTAACTCCGTTTCGATGAACTCAAGAACAATTGCCAGAATTATAGAATTAAATTCTTCTTTACGCTCGCTTGACTTGGGGGTAAACTGGCAAGAGCGTTACGAGAGGCGTAATACGGGCGTTACGAACGTTACGGAGGCGAACGATAATAAATTAAAATTAATTTTGAGGCTCATTCCTCACTATCTAATCGTAACAACAGTGCTCAATTCCATAGTAATTACGTTAGGAATGGGTGCTGGCATTTATGCTGACAATAGTTGTGTTGTTGTTACTCACATTCTAAACTTTAAAATTTAGAATTAATAACTAATAACTAGCACTTTAACGATTGGAATTTTTTGAATTTTGTGCTGCAAATGTGAATAAACATCGCTCTCTAACTAGAATCCGCATCAAAAAAGTTTAATTTTATAATTTGTAAGAATTAAATCAACAATCCCATTCTAAGCGTAATTCCCATAATAAAATTAGTCAAATTTTCGTTTAGAGTGTGCGAACTCAGTGTATCGAAACGACTGATTTGTCTCGATGGTTGATAACATTCCAAACGAATCTTCAATATAGATTCTTATACACTGATGATTGGAATGGTTTTATTATATATACCAGAAAGAAAATTAGATTAGATTACTAAAGAAGTATCTACTTCAGTTGTGTGGTCTAAAGCACACTCGTATTTTGTTTAGAGAATATTGACAAGCATACCTACCTATAATATAATAATTTGAACAGAAACTTTTTTAACTTTTCATTTTCAATATTGTTTCTGTTTTTTCGAGAATTTTGATGATTTTTCACGACCCTGCGCTAGTATATAATAATAAAAAGCTATTTTGTTACGAGTGTCAGCCTTGTAATTTTTCACACATTTTGTGGCTGGTCAAATCCCAAGCGATTATTAACTTATCGAGGTTACTCAACAATCTTAATTATTACAAAAATACCCACCACCTTAATTTCCACGAGCTGTGGGAGTTTTTTGTTTTTAATGATAACAAAGTATTTATACCATAAAAAAAGACAATGGTTCAAATATCGTACATATATTAAATAATATTATTATATTTTTGCGATTAGAGAAAAGTGCCTGCTCGTCAATTTTGTTATACGTAAATAATTAATAGATATTAATACCTACTTAATAATTTGTGATTTAGAATTTAGAGTACCTATCAGTAATGGGGCCAAAAGACCTAGCTATAAAAGCTCAAGCGTTATTTGGCTTGGCCTACTTCAGCTTATCGCATTGGGAATGTACGGCAACCGATATGCCGAAATACGCCAAACCAAATAACGCTTGAGCTTTTATAGCTAGGTCTGTTGGCCGCATTATGGTCCAAGCCAAATATATAGGGTCGTTCAACAAGGACGCTCGATTTTAAAGGGTAAATAAAACTAGGCGTGTGTAAGATATCCAATACCTTTTATTTTTATTTGAAATATATTTTATGGAAATAAGTGTGGAATATAGCGTAGTTCAAATTTTTTACGCGGCTTTGCTTAATGGCACTTGTTCGGGAATAGTAGTGGGCAAGGCGGCTCAGTTGAAAGAGCCAGTTCACAAGGTCTCGTTCACTGTAAAGAACCGGTTCCGTGAACCGGCTCAATTGAACGACAGTTCACTAAAGTTGTAGATTTCCCACTAATGAAACCGTGTTGTGTCGCATTCAGGCTGGGCTTAAGAGCAGCATATAGTTGATCATAGACTATTTTTTCAAGGATTTTGTTAAATATACAAAGATTGGAGATTGGCCTGTAGTTTTTAACGTCGGTTTTTTTACCATTCTTGAAGATAGGAGACACATATGCAGATTTCCATATAATAGGGACAGTGCAGTCAGTTAGGGAACGATTGAAAATTAAAGAAAGGGGTAAGGCTAGGTTGTGTGAACATTGTTTGATAAAGATTGAAGGTATTTCGTCAGGACCTGCACCCTTGTTAGTATCAATTTCCTTAAGATATTTTAATACAATTTCCCGTGTCACTTCAATATTGCTTATATTGGATGTATGGTTCCCGACGTCAGTTGGATCAAGGGTAAGTGGATTGGAGGGCTTACTGAAGACTGAACTGAAATATTTTGAAAATAAGTTTGCAATTTCTGTTCCATTATTGGCTTTCTCCTCTCCAAAATACATACATTTTGGGATACCTTGGGATGTGTTAGAGGATTTGACGTGGCTCCAGAAGTTTTTCGGGTTTGAGGATATATTGTTTTCGATATTACTTTTCCATTACTTTTCGGATTTGCTTTTCCGACATAAGTCTTTGTGCCGTTTACGAAGGAGAGAAAATGCGTCATAGTCAGCCTGGTTTTTGTATTTTTTATATTTGCTAAAATATTTAGATTTTTCCTTAGTTACCTTAATAAGGGCAGCATTGTACCAAGGAGGATATTTCAAATTCCATAAAAATTTATGAGGAATATGAAGATTTATGAGGTATTTCAAAAACGTATAGAAACTGTCAAGCGCTGGTTCTATTTTAGAGGCAGAGAACATGGAAGCCCAATCAGCTTGTTCAAGGGCGAAATTAATTGAATCGTAGTCTCCACGATTATACAGAAAAACTTTCCTTTTCGCATTTGTCAATGAAGGGGTTTCCTGAAATGGCACACTAATGGACAGAGCTCTATGATGTGCATCTTCGGGAACTAGCGGGTCATCATTAGATTCGACGGAGATTTGTAGATTTGAGAGAATCAGATCTAGGATGTGGTCGCTTGAGTTTAGTTCACCGTTGTATTGAGAGAGATTCAGAAAATGCATACAGTCTACAAAATGATTACTAACATGAGTGGAGTAATTACTAGCTGCATAGCGAGCGGAGAGCGTATTTTGGGTCCATGAGATTTCAGCAAGATTAAAGTCACCTAAGATAATAAAGGAATCCGTGGGGTTATTTGATACAACGTCTGATAACATGTTCAGGAAATTTTCAATTAAGTATTGATGTTGAGTCCCTCCGGGGATGTACACGCAACATATATGGACCAAGCGGTGAGGTGTAAAGCGAGTGCGAAACGACCAAGCCGCTTGATGGCAAGCACGTAGTTTCTTTTCTATGGCACTTTGTGACAAGCCTTTTGACCGTCTCCAAAGCTTGCTTGCGGCTTTCTCACAAGCATTGCGCAATACTACGTGCTGGCGGTGAGCTTGATGCGAATTTATATTTTTTCGGGAATAGACAAACGAGAATAGATAAATAAGTACCCATAGACAAAAAACATTACGATGAGAGGTGATTTTAGATATTACGTATCGTGTAAAACAATTATATAAATCATATAAAATTATTATAAAGTAGGCAGCTATTGTTTCTGTGTTCAATTTGTCCATTTCTGTGTTCAATTCAAGAAATCCATTGATATTTAAAGAAAATATTGTACATCAAATTCAATAATGTTATTTTTAAGTTCTGCAAGTATTTTAGTTTTTTTTTTTAATATTATGAAAGCTGTTTCGGCATTCAATGTCATTTTTAAATTGTAGTTAGGTCACTTTTAGACCACTTAGGGCCGGTTTTATAACCGTCCGTTCGTTACGCTTGATACCATTTTTGGTTTACCGCCACAAATATTTGGTCTACCGCCTGATTTTGCCGTTTTATAAACGTTCGTCAAGTTATCGGTAGGTTAAGTTTCGGTTAATGCTTAACTGACTGATTTTGGCCAGTTAAATGGATAACGATCCGTTTTTTGACCATTATCAGTAGGTAGCTGTTCCCGGCGCTCGCTTATTTGGAACCGTGCACTATTTTTAAGAGATAATATTAAATAATTAGCGTTTGTGCAATGGATTCCTCATCGAGCAATGAAAGTGAAGATGGGCGATTGACAATTCTCGATGATTATTTCTGAAAAATTGCAATAGTTACTTTAAAACCTCATCACGATAGTGTAAAAATACGTCAACTTTTAATTAGATAATAGATATACGTAGGTTAGTTTATGCGCCCATAAAACGAAATTAAAATTCGACGGCCGCCGTAGTCCAGCGGTTGAGCGTTAGACTCCCATTCCGAAGGCAGCGGGTTCGAACCCGGCGTGCGCAAATAATTTTTTTTAATTGATTTGTGTTATTTCACAATTAATTATTTAAAATAATATATAGTATGTTTGCGGCACGTTCCATAGTGGAAGATACTCTTAGTATCGCCCTGGTGTAAGACCACCATTAAGAATTGAAACGTTGCTTGAAATGGCTTTAGCCGTGTTTAGTGACTTTTTTTTTACAAGAGTCCCAACTGCTCCCTTCTGTAGCCAGTGAGACTATGGCGTCCCCAATTGGAGTATGTTGTGAGGCTGAAGGTAAGTGGGGAAGGGAAGGAGATGGGGAAGGGAAGGAGATGGGGAAGAGGAAGGTGGGAAAGTGCCTGGCTATTCAGATCTAGTCATTAAACACGGCTAAAGCCATTATTAAGCAACGTTTCAATTCTGAATGGAGGTCTTACACCAGGGTGATACTGAGAGTATCTTCCAATCTGGAACCTGCCGCGAATATAACATATATTATTTTTATTAATTAAATTGTAAAATAACACAAATTAATCAAATAAATTTTATTTTTGCACGCCGGGTTCGAACCCGCGACCTTCCGAATGGGAGTGAAGTGTCTTACCACTCGACCACGGACGGTCGTTTCCTTCCTTTCTCCACAGCAGTTGGGACTCTTGTGAGGTATTCACTAAAAAAAAAACATATCTAATAATCTTGATCAACATTATATGTTCCGTACTCACTGTATTATAAATATTAATTTAATTATTTTGCAATTATATTGATGATTTATAAAGATATAAAATTAAATCTTTTAAAACAACAATTTTTGAAACAACGCGCTCTTGCCAGCTGACTAAATCCCATAGACAACATGGCCAATATGCCGTAGATGAAAACAGTATCAGAGACAATTCTTTACCTAAAACATTGCAAGTAAAAACACTTTCGGACTAAGCGTAACCGATGACAGCTGGTAATGCAAATTTCTTTATAGTACGCAAAATAAGATTACGAACGGATAGCGGTTCGTTATCGAAAAACGGTTCGTTACGTAACAGAAATTTGGTACGTCGTTTATAAAACCGGCCCTTATTTATGCGATTCTATTAACGCCGTCCAATTTCAATATCCATGGAGTTTAAAATGATTTTTTACTGGTGTTAATAATTTAATATTTTCTTAAATGTTTAATAATAACGAAACTGCTATTGTCTTAATTAAATGTGTTAAATTGTACAGGTCTTGTGTTTTTAAAAAAAATATTTCCAAACATTATGATTTGAAATTTATTAAGCAGGTTATATGTTAACTTTAAATTGTTATTTATTTATGTTCTTACATCTTCCTTTAATTTTTATTTAATTTCACAATGTTGTATTTTTTGTAAATATTATCTCAGCCCACTTAGTTTTTTTATTATAATTATAGTAATGTGAAAATCTGTTTAGATTTTATTTGTATTCTTAATTTTTTTTTAATTGATGTAAACAATCTGTTGATTTTCCTAAATAAATAAATAAACATCTGAGAAATGGAGAAAAATAATTGTCCTTACTTTACTAATTAATGTTATATTACAATATTAATATATAAAATTTATTATAACACAATAAAGAATACTTTGTCTTGTTATATTCCATTTCGCACAAAATTCACTTTCAACCCCCTTTCGACCGCCACGAAATAACCGAAGGCGTGGCCAGGCTTGAAGGAGAGGCTTGATGCGCCGCGGCAAGCCTAAAAGCATAGAAATAATAGAAAACAATAGATAACAAATTTACGTGCTGGCCATCAAGCCGCTTGGTCGTCTCGCAGTCCCATAATATTAGTGCGAATGGTGACCCAAAGGTCTTCAGCACAAGAATTCCATTCAGGTCGGGCGACGCTGATCAGCGCTTGTTTAACAGCCAACACTATACCACCGCCAAGACACTGACCGGTGGCAGCGTAATCACGGTCTCTACGGTATACATAGTAACGAGGGTCAAAAATTTCTTCGTCCCTGATGCCTTTGGTGAGCCATGATTCTGTAAGGGCGATTATATCGTAATCGTTTGAAAGGGTATTTTGAAAGATCGTCGTTGTTTTGGTTCGAAGACCTCTAACATTCTGATAATATATTGCTAAAGACATTGGGGAGTATTCGAATAAATATTAGTGAATAAGCAGTAAGTTATACGTATAAATGATAACTTCAATAAGTGAATTCGGTTGTAGTGGTCATTCAATTTGACATAGTAAGTATATTTAACACAGTAATTTCTTGGTGTGAGTGCATAAAATAGTTTCAAATAAAAATAATATATAAGTCTTATAATATGCATCTCTGTCCCGGCTAATGATAATATTATTCTGATGTTGATATAAACGGATAGATGTAGGTATCCATATTTGAGGTAGGGACCGTTAATAGTATTATTCAGTTCGTATTTTGGTGAGATGTTTGTTGACAAATGAGTGTAAGGTAATATGCTTACCACGGCAGAAAAGATGATTAGTGTGAAAGAGACCGCTATTGTCCGTCGGGTAGGTCCGATTGTCAGGAGTGTAGGGGGTCGCCAACATGCGGTAATATGTATTCCAGGTTGGTTCTTGAGACGTTTTGACTGATTTGGAAATGAATTAGAAAGTTTGTAGGAGAGGATAAATTGGAAGAGGGAGGGTGAGTGTAATAATAGGAGAGGATGAAGGGAGGGGGGAAATATATGGGAAGACACATGAGTAAATAAAAAATATATTTTGCGACGCGAAGAGATTCCAGATCGATTTAGGCTATTTTCTTTAGGTCCTCTTCCTTGGCAATTGATATGGGAGGCGAAGTGATATCACCATTCAGTGATAAGGGCAATTATTTTTCTCAGTGCCTCCTATTTGTTATTTGCTAATGTAAAAAAATAATTTTGTCCACTTGAACATAAATTTTTTTCAATTGGACATTCGTTTTGTCCATTTGTGGATATTCGTTTTGTCCTTTGGGCCAGCCCTTTTACCCAATAAGACATTCATTTTGTCAGTAAGGACCATACTTTTGTCCAATTGGACATTCACTTTGTCCGATGTGACATCCCTTTTGTCCAATTGGACACTAATTTTGTCAGTAAGGACCATACTTTTGTCCAATTGGACATTCACTTTGTCCGATGTGACATCCCTTTTGTCCAATTGGACACTCATTTTGTCAGTAAGGACCATACTTTTGTCCAATTGGACATTCACTTTGTCCGATGGGACATCCCTTTTGTCCAATTGGACACTCATTTTGTCAGTAAGGACCATACTTTTGTCCAATTGGACATTCACTTTGTTCGATGGGACATCCCTTTTGTCCAATTGGACACTCATTTTGTCAGTAAGGACACTAAGGACCATACTTTTGTCCAATTGGACATTCACTTTGTCCGATGGGACATCCCTTTTGTTCAATTGGACACTCATTTTGTCAGTAAGGACCATACTTTTGTCCAATTGGACATTCACTTTGTCCGATGGGACATCCCTTTTGTCCAATTGGACACTCATTTTGTCAGTAAGGACCATACTTTTGTCCAATTGGACATTCACTTTGTCCGATGGGACATCCCTTTTGTCCAATTGGACATTCATTTTGTCAGTAAGGACCATACTTTTGTCCAATTGGACATTCACTTTGTCCGATAGGACACCCCTTTTGTCCAATTGGACACTCATTTTGTCCGTTGGGACGGCACTTTTGTCAAATTGAACATTCATTTTGTCCGTTGGGATAGCCATTTTATCAATTGTACATTCAATTTGTCCATTTGGACATTTACTTGACTCAGACGTTTATTTTACGTATTTCTCTAGCTCCAGCGCGATGAAATCGATAATTTTACAATATCCAATCGATAGGCGTAACTTCCGATAATTTTATAGCACTATTGACAGGAAATAAATAAGGAATCGATATACGCTACCAACACTGAAGGTATTTTCTATGAATTGACACTACGCAATGTCGATAACAAAGCAATTACATAAATAAAAAATATTAATATAGGCAATACGGGAAGAGATGCCCGAAGCACTGTGAAACTGGTCTTTCCAATTCCTTCAGACAATTATTTACCGCCTAAACAAGTTGGGAATTAAAACCAAAAATAATAAATTAATCAATAAGAAAAAACATTTCATAGGACGAACTTGTACACTGTAGCAACATTAGAGGTCAAAATAGAAGGAAATGAGAAATTAATGTACATACAACATACAAGAAACCAAAACCTAGGGTAATAAAGCTAATCAGATTTTAAATAGGTATGTTAAGGAAGGTATCGTAAAATTATCAAGGGTTGTGTACAATGAATTAGAAGACAGGTTCTAGACCACTGCCCACAGATGAAGGGATGAAAACGAAAAATAATAAATTCATGCAGTATATTACCCCTCTAACCTTGAAACCTTGTTGGCGGGAGTGCTGCCTCCGTTGTTGTTGGCGCAGTCGGGGTGGGGAGAGAGGGAAGGGGAAGGGTAGGTTTGGGATCCGTTCATCTTAAACTTCCTATTCTGCATCGTATTAATTACACAAAATTATACAATATTATTATAGTCTAACGGGGTAATTCGCTTCAAGAGTTTTTTTAACCGATGCAAGCACCGGAGTATTTTTTTGTCTCTGGCAATACTGTTCCTTGTTCATAGTAGTTCATGCCGTGAACAGCTGGCTCTCGCGCAGAGCGCCTCCAGCTAGTAGTGGGCAGGGCGGCTCAGTTGAAAGAGCCAGTTCACAAGGTCTCGTTCACTGTAAAGAACCGGTTCCGTGAACCGGCTCAATTGAACGACAGTTCACTAAAGATTAAAGATATTTCCCAAATTTCCTCTCCAAGGGAATTCCCCTTTGTTAGAATGAAATATAGAAATTAGAAATCATTTGTTTGGTTAAGTTTTGGTCCAAGTCCAAACTCCAAACAATTAGCTAATAGCCGTAAGAAGAAGGGATCTATAAAATATAGCTGATAAGAATAGATACTACACTTCGATCTTAATGGGCCGAGGAGCGACAACTAAAAATCGAAAAGCCGGGCTTAAACCAACCTTCTGATAGCGTCCGTACGCGAACTGCGAACTAATGTGGTGCCATCTTGAAACGGCAATATATTTTATAATTTTTATCATACGATTTTTAATGAAAATTACTTTTTAACGATTATTTAGATATAAATGATTTACTGAAAATAAACAATGAGAATAATATTACTCACCATGTTTTTGTTATAATAAACAAGATAATGTAGCCGCAGCACGGAGCATTGACGCCACGACTTTCACATGCTTGTATCCCGTTATTATTATGGTGTATAGCGGCAAACACACGCACACTTAGGAGCAACGAAGGATTGAACGACGATCCATGGAAGAATTAGTCCGTCTCCCCCCGCCCGCGCTTCCTCGGCCCTCATTATACTTCATTCAAAAGGGAATCCCAATATATTGGGATTCCCCTTTGTTATAATGAAAAAATGAAATAAAGAAATGCTTTGTTTGGTTGAGTTTTGGTTTTTGGTACAAAACGTCAGTAACGAAATGTCAGTAGTGGTAATCGTATGCAAGTATGCATGTGTCTTGTCACTTTTGTTAGTTTGAACCCGGGATACATAATTACGAATTTAAAAAAATATTATTACTGACTTGTGAGTGTACTGTTAATTTAAAATTTCATGATGTCGTCAAGAAAAAAGAGTGAAATTTGGAATCATTTTTCTGTTGCCACAAATAATAAATCCAAATGCGCTTACTGTTCACAACTAATTAGTACAAGTGCTGGTTCGACGGGAAACCTTTCTAGGCATATGAAATCGAAGCACCCCACCATTCAAATCGTCAGGCAAAATGTGTTAAATCAAGGAATGTCCACTGAGATAATTCAAACTCTGAATAATCCCGTTGCATTATTTGTAAGTGATGTATCAACCATACCTTCGTTTTCTATGGATCAACCAAACCCATCTCGACGTTTCCAACCAGAAGGATCTACAATGGCACCGGTAACAGTAAAACAACCGTCTATATCTGGATTTTTAAAATCAAATCGGCCACTAAATATTAACAAGTCGAAGGCGATTGACCGTCAAGTTGTTAAAATGATTGTGAAAGAGTATCATCCCTTTTCTATGGTAGAGGATACAGAATTCAAGGAATTGGTGAATATGCTGTGTCCAGAATACAAGCTTCCTAGCAGAAAGACTGTATCATCGAGCATGATTCCTCAGCTCATGAACGGCACAATGGAACAGGTAAAAACCAATCTAGATCAAGCATTTGCCGTGTGTCTCACAACGGATGGATGGACATCATTGAATAATATTAGTTACGTTGCAATTACTGCACATTTTCTCAATGGAAATTCCAAGATGTCATCAAATCTACTGGGATGCATAACCTTTAGCCAAAGGCATACATCTCAAAATTTGTGCGAACTATTAAAAGAAAAAATAAAAGACTGGAATTTAGAAAACAGGGTAGTTGCCATTGTCAATGACAATGCAGCAAATATTGTTGCCGGGATTCGTCTCGGTGGATGGCGCCACTGGCCATGTTTTGCACATACTGTTAATTTGGTTGTGCAGACTAGTTTGAAAGAAATTAAACCCATTCTTGAAAAAGTAAAATCTATTGTGGAATATTTTAAAAGAAGTTCGCATGCCCTTGCCCGGTTAAATGCTGTTCAAGAACAAATGGGCTTACCAATTTTAAAATTGAAAAAAGATGTTGTGACAAGATGGAACTCGACATACGAAATGCTTTTACGTATAAATAGAATAAAAGATCCTGTAATATCGACACTGGCGATAGTGCATAGTGAGCTGAACAATATATCACCCCTTGAATGGGACGTCATCGTCAAATCGATTGAAATTTTGTAAATTTTTAATGTAGTAACGGAAGAAATCAGTTCGGAAAAATCTACATCTATGTCGAAAGTGTTAATATGTGTGAATGCCATGAAAAATCACGTCGCTAAATATGTTAATCAAGGAACGTCGGAAATAACAGAATTTTCCAGAATGGCGGCAAAACTAAAATCTCAACTAGATGAGCGATTTAAAGACGTTGAAACCAATGAGTTATCGGCGCAAGCTACCATTTTGGACCCACGATTCAAGAAAACTGCTTTTGCTGACCACCGTAAATTTGAAATTGCCTACAGGAGATTACAGCAAAAAGCTTGTGAAGATGATTTAAATTTCCCTGTTCGTTTGGAGCCATCAGGATCAGATGCAACAGCAAGCCCTTCAAGTGCGTTAGTTGCACCAGTATCATCCCTTTTATGGGGACATTTTGATGCCTTAGTAAAAAATACAAGGGCATCACATAATCCGACAGCTGCTGGCATCATAGAATTGGATAAATACATGTCTGAACCACTAATCGATCGCCACGAGGACCCACTATTATGGTGGCATCAAAGAAAATCTATTTATCCAAGACTATAGGCAATAGTAAAAAAAAGACTGTGTATAACAGCAACTTCGGTGCCCTGTGAGAGGATTTTTTCGAAAGCAGGCCAAACGCTCACCCAAAAAAGGTCCAACGTGTCATCATCCAAATTATCCGATGTTTTGTTTTTAAATTATAATCTTTAAAAAAAGTTTTAATTATTTTTGTTATTTATTAAAGTGCTACTGGTGTATCGTGTCAACAAAATAGAATAGTAAAAATAAACTCAATAAATTTTTAATTAATTGTGCCTAAATAAATGTAATAATAATGTTTTAAAATTTGTGTTGTGGTACCTTCGACAAACATTATTACACCCACTCATGTAAGTATTCAATACCAACATTACTTTTTTAACAATTATTTAGATAGCGTGAATTATGGAAAATAAACAATGAATGATTTACTCAAAATAACTCATCCTTGTTTTTCTTATAATAAACAAAATAATGTGGCCGGAGCGATGACGCCACGACTGAAGTGTTTTGCACGCATACTATGAATCCCGATATTATTATATTATATATTGTATAGCGGTAATTATGCACACACTAAGCAGCAACTGAACCGCGCGTCGTTGCAGGCCACCGCGCAGAAAAGTCTCACAATGAACGATGAACTGAGCTGTAAACCGTTACCTTACTTAAGGAATTTACTTTTCTGTGCGGCGGCCTGGTGAACGAACGAACAATGCAGATTCCAGATCAGATGCACGCATACTACGAATCCCGGCATTATTATATTGAGCGGTAATCACATACACACATAGCAGCAACTGAACCGCGCGCTGTTGGAGGCCACCGCGCAGAAAAGTCTCCCAATGAACGAATGAGCTGAGCTGTAAACCGTTACCTTACTTACGGATTGTACTTTTCTGCGCGGCGGCCTAGTGAACGAACGAACAATGCGGATCCCGGATCAGTCAGTGACCCGTCGAACGATACGCGGACCTCTCGGCTCTCGGCTCCCGCGGGTCAGTCGGTTCACCGGATCAGGCGGGTCTCGCAGATCACCGGATCACTCGTTCGCAAAGATCCGCGAACGAGTGAGCGGGTGATCTGCGGAACCGGATCGACGGATCAGCGTGGAGAAGCGGATCACTTCGTTCGTTCGTTCGCGAACGACTCGCCTCTATTCGGGAAGACCAATTTTCAATGAGTTTGTCGCATAAATCTGGCTGAGTTTTCTGGATGGCATTTGTCATGTTGACTTTGAGGGTGTCAATTGTTTGCGATTTATTTGCATTGACCTTCAATTTAAGATAGCCTAAAAGGAAGAAGTTTAAAGGCGTTAAATTGCACGATCTTTGTGGCCGTCGCCGTTCTCGTTCCCGTCGCGATCATTTATTTATTTTTATTTTATTTATTTCCTTTATTTTTTCCCATTTTTTTTTACTTGTTGACTTTACAGTTCAATAATAATAAGAAAGGGAAACTCACTAAGGCGCAGCCTGTGCGTGGGTAATATAAGTGTTTACATTTTATTTATGTACCTAAAAATAACAGAGTGCATCTAAATAATAAATTAAGATTAAAATCTAAAAAATAAAAGAGGTAAGATTATAATTAAAAGTTGTCTAAAGATTGTACAAGACGTAAATACTTAAAATATATCGAAGTAAAAAATAAAAATTGTAAGCTACTAAAAGGCCGACAAGAATGTTTGTATGTAAACGTACTAAAGCGCACACAGTAAAGCCAGATTCATGGTACGGCCTCATACGTGCCGAGCGCGCTCGTCACTGAAGCTTTCCGAGCTTGTCGCTTGGTGGCCGAAATATCCACCGGGCCCTGGGTCAACGGCAAGCTATGGCACGCTCTGGCAGGCGTCGGCACGCGGTCTGACCACACACGTGGGACTTGTCAAGGGTTGTCGTGGCTCGCCACGAGTCTGGTCAGCGCATCAGATGTCCGCAACTCCGTACAAAATACCGCCGGCGCGCTCGGGCGCTGTGCGCGGGTAGTCCGAAATACGAAACACGCTTTCTACGTGTTTAGACCCTATCCGTGTATTTTTATCAATGAATGAATATTACTTGTTGACAAAGTTAAATTAAATCGTCCGTGGTCGAGTGGTAAGACACTTGACTCCCATTCGGAAGGTCGCGGGTTCGAACCCGGCGTGCGCAAATAAATTTTATTTGATTAATTTGTGTTATTTCACAATTAATTAATAAAAATAATATGTGTTATATTTGCGGCACGTTCCAGAGTGGAAGATACTCTCAGTATCGCCCTGGTGTAAGACCACCATTCAGAATTGAAACGTTGTTTAATAATGGCTTTAGCCGTGCTTAGTGACTGGATCTGAATGCTAGGTACTTTCTCACCTTCCTCTTCCTCATCTCCTTCCCTTCCACACTTACCTTCAGCCTCACAACATACTCCAATTGGGGATGCCATAATCTCACTGGCTCCAGAAGGGAGCAGTTGGGACTCTTGCGAGGTTTCTCTATAAAAAATAAATAAAATAAAGATACATTGTGAACCCGTGCTAAAGAACCACATTCCTGATTTCTGGATTTCCGCATGCGACCCATTCTTCGTCTTTTCTACGACTCATTCTTGAGTTCAACAGCTCGGCTGTGGAACGATTTGCCGGCCTCCGTATTTCCTCCCTGATACAACACGGGTCTCTTCAAGACATTCTCTTCAAGACCCATGTTCACTCCTTTCCTCTCCCCAAAAAGACCCTCCACATAGCATCTTCATAGATAACATAAGCCTGAGAGAAATTATTTTCCTCAGGGCCTCCTGTGTGGAGTTTATGTAAAAAAAAAACTAAGAAAACGTTATCCCACTCAAAAGTGCAACATTTAGTTGACCGGTAAAAAAAAACATGTTTTGTTCGACTTTGGAGGTAGAAATGTTTTAAAAAACATTTAAAACAAGGTAAAAACAATGCACATGGCAACACCGCGTAGTAGCGACCTAGATAATATATATATCTAGTTACAACTTTACTGTTGATCTGTACTGAGTTACTGGTAGGTACCATATTACATCACGAGGCGGAACGTTGACGGAGACTTCCGTGGATGGATGCTGCATAAGAATTGACAGAGTAGATTGTATAGGTAGTTAAAAATTACTGGAGTAATAGAGATCGGGAGATACAGTAGAAGAAAGAAAGTCTTCAGTGGAAGGTTTATAAATAATAGGTCGCGTAATTAGAGTTACCCAAACAACATAATTAATAATATACTTAGGATTGTATTTATTGTGGGTACATATTGAACTTTCATCAGTTTTTGAGAAACGGCACTGAGAAACAGCGTTTTGAATTGCTTACGTATTGTTTTTTGCGAAAAAGGGACAGCAAATCTTTAAGTTTTTTGAATTTGAAAACATTTGAAAAATTTTACAGTGTGTTTGTTCTTTCTTTATAATATAAATAGAGTATGGGTACCGCCGCTCCGTGAACCATTTATTGGATAACTAACACCCCTGCCATAGGTCCTCCCAAGTAGTTCGCCACATTTTGTGATTTAGCAGGGGTTCCCGGGTTCATGGGATGAGGTTTGTTTAGGCATTGGAGGGCGAATGCATTTGCCCACCCACAGGATCAGGATATACTGGTTGAGGGAGACCTAACCTAGACCTCTCCAAACGGACTCATACATTCGTTGCTCCTGGATATATTGATCCCAGATTCCTATCAACGCCCTCATATACTCTTTCCTTCGCAGAACTTCCTCTCCTTCTTTTAACTTAAAAAAATCCTTTACCCAGCATCCCCAAAAATAACATAGGCCCTGAGGGATTATTTTTCCTGTTATGATCATGTGTGGAGCTAATGTAATTTCAATTTTCGTTCGGCTTATCTTTATATTCTTTCCTAAAATAGCAAGTTTCATACATGATGTATGCAAACAATGTATCTGTGTAAGTAGGTACACGGAGAAAAATGTTATTTAAAATATAAATATTGCACGAAATTACGTATACCAACAAATTATTCTTACATTTTCCCGCCAATAAACATTGAAACCCTATTAATTTGTTCGTAAGAATTTCAGTCCCGTTTTTACCGTTTTTACGAATAAAATGATCATATTTAATAATAACATTTTTCTCCGTGTACTGTGTTCTACGCAACTCTACTTGCGATAGCTATAAATCCATAACTTCCAAAGTTATCATTGTTAAGATTAAAAGCTTTCTGAGGCCCTAGCACGCTCGCTCTATAACGATCGATAGGATAACTATCGGTAACTTCTCATCGTTCTCTAGGACAACTGCACATCGCTAACGTACAAACAACAGTTGATGTCGAATATGTTCTGTAATATGTTAAGGACACTTAGTCATTGTGAACTGTCACTTATTCGTTGGCGATCTGTAGTCATGCTAGGGAACGATGAGAAGTTACCGATAGTTATCCTATCGATCGTCATAGAGCGAGCGTGCTAGGGGCTCTGAAATCGTCTCGTTTCAAAGTAGTGATTTAGTCGGTAGATTTGCAGTAAGTACCTTCTCGAAATCCAATCGAATCATTAAATACAAGTAGATCAATAATTGAGAGAATTATTAAAGATATCATTATACATTAGCAATGGATCAAGCTTGAAATAATATGGTTTTTTGAAGTGTAACACAAAAAAAAAACAAATTTTAATAGCTGTACGGAATAACTGATAAATAAACTTTTCCTGCTTTGCGAAATGAGTAAAATTCAACTTTATAATTTCCCATTACAAAT
Source organism: Limnephilus auricula (assembly GCA_951813805.1). Classification (NCBI taxonomy): domain Eukaryota; kingdom Metazoa; phylum Arthropoda; class Insecta; order Trichoptera; family Limnephilidae; genus Limnephilus; species Limnephilus auricula. Next base: position 17,844,333 of record OX638406.1, read on the forward strand.
AATATCACTTTCTACCATTACACAATCGATTACCTACACTATTATTTTATTAAGTAATAATAAACAGTAACTACAGTATTTTCAATAATTCTATAATATTATAATATTATAATTCTATAATACTATAATATTCTATAATATTATATAATATTATAATATTTCAATAGTATTTCAATAATTCAGAAAACATATATAAAATTCGAATAGACTATCCGGTTGCACAGGTGTAACCTTTATTTCAGATATTACATTCGTTTTTTTATTAGATATTATCGGATAACATAGATACCTATAAATTGAAATGTAATAATATTATTTTATTTCACTACATCTACATTCTTACTTTTACTTATCTATTTCTGTATATCCAACTTAGTAACTGATATGATACTCAATTCCACTATCAATGTATATTTGTTAACACATATATAAGTTTATGTATTTGGTTACCTCAAATTTTTTCTTCTTTTTTATTTTTTCTCTTACTTTAGTAATGGCACTACCCCCCAATTCAAACACGAGAAATGTTTTCTTCATTGAATTGGGTAGATTCGTTAACAAACTATTTTTATTGTAATTAGCTTTAAAGACTTATGAATCTTATGATATTCTTTTGTAAATATATATATATATATATTTTTTTTTTAAAAGAAAGACAAACATTCCCGGGTTAAGAATAACCCAACAACATTTGAAAATCTCCTACTACCACCACACTAAGCGGAAGATGTTGCTTGTGTTGTGATGGAGGACTTAGCCAGCCGAGGAATCGAACACGGAACGCCTGGGTGGGACCCAAACGCTATGCCCACTCAACCACTGACCGGATATGTACCTATGTATTTCAAATAAAAAATATATATATAAGCGCAAAGCATATTGCATTTTATTCCTAAGCTGAAATTTCTAGATAAAAAAGTGAACGTCACAAAAATTTCTTAGAAATCCAAAACCTATGTCTGTGTCCAAAACCAATTCCCGGATTTCAGTATTATGTGGAATTGTTTTGGGATGTTTTGACTTCTTTTTTATACATATTTTGGCGTTTTTGTTGCGTTTTAACCGATGTCTATTACTAATAATAATAATACTTTCGAATTTGGCAGACACCTCTGGTCTGGAGCTTCAAAATGCCTGAAAAACCCACGACTGTGTGCAGAAACCGGCAATAATCAATTTGATAAATTCCCCTATCTTACCAAAGCGGATTGCAATCTTTAGAGCACAGTTATCAGGTAGGTATGCTGTCCTTGTTCTACCGGTATTACAGTGAAAGATGCTCCGAGGAACTAGCGTCATTGATCTCTTCGGCACTAGTGCATAATCGGGAAACAGGCCAAACGCGCGCCCAACATACGTATATGGTTAAAATTTGTCACGTGAGAACGGCTCGCTTCTACAACTCGTTTTTGAGTTCAACATCTCGGCTGTGGAACGATTTGCCAGCCTCTGTGTTACCTCCCTCCTACATCATTGGTCTCTTCAAGACCCATGTTCACTCGTCCCTTTCCTCAAAAAGTCTCTACACATAGCATCGTCAGAGACAATAGGAGGAAATAATTTCCCTCGGGGCTCCTTTTAAAAAAAGGCGACAAGCGTAATCATATGCAATATTTATCTAAATGTACAGTGTTAGAAAAATTGTAAAACACGGTGTTAAGAGTACATTTTTTGATTCAATCTTACTACCTATATATTCAAAGAACTCATAGCCATATTTTGTACAATAACCAATTGTGTAGTTGCTTCAGCCAAGGTCAAAAAAACACCATTTCGCACATTAATATCTTTAAAGGAACCATTACGTGTACTTTACGTTAATACTTAAAAGTCAACCATTTCATGATGTTTGGATGTAATGTCTCTTTATTATTGTTGGTTAATCACAAAAGCAGGATGTCATGATTGGTTGGCCACGGGATAGCTGTCACGTCGTGACCGATCAGCTAACTCCTGGCTCATTGTTCGTGGTTTTGACAAATTTATTTGTTTGTCTTGCTGATGGGGATTTTATTGTCGGAGGTCATTGGTAATGCGATTGAAGACGGTTTTGTAAGTTCATTAAAAATAGGCAGTGGCGTCATAATAAAGTGGGCCGTTTTCTGAGTAGTTCTAAAATATCAGCTCGACGGAAAGCTCCTGTTATCATGCATAATCTTGATATAAGGGGTTTGTCTATGGTTTGCCTATAGACCAGGGTTGCAATTCGTGGAGAATCCCCCAAACTGCTTGGAATTTCTAGGAATTGTAATGTAAGGAAAAAGTGTGAGTTCTACAATATTACGAGAATGACGTTACGAATACCGATAAATAGAGCATTTCCTGATTATCCAACTTGAAGAATGTACTATAATGTCGTTTTCTATCGCAGCAAAATTTTCAAACTAATTTTTATTAATAAGCTTGAACGAAAGAGAAAAACAAAAAATGACTAAATAATAAAAATAAATGCAAATTTCAATGGTATTTTGTCCCATTTTGGAGGTAAAGGAACTTGCGGGGAATTTGAACATCTATTATGGCTATTTTATGATATAACTATGAATTTATTACAGGAAATTACTGCATGGAAGTATGATTGAATGACCGTATTCCTAAAATGAAATTGATAATTGATAGCCTACAAAGGACGACGAGTAGTAGCATACTTCCAATTTCGCCGTCAAATCTTTATCTTTTAGGAAACACATGTCCTTCCCTATAACTACACATTGGAACACAACAAGTTGAAGGTATTTTTATGATATTGCCACAAAATTATCTTAAATGGCGTAGAAAACGCATGCTATTTGACAGTTCTCACAACCGAATGCACCTAATGGGACAGTATTTCGTAATGCGGCATCAGCGGCAAAAATCGTGCGAAAACCACCCATACTGATTATTTTTCTGTAACAATTGGTTTCCAACAAAATTAATTGAAAGAACTTTTGCTTATTTTTAGATGTGAGGCGAATAACAATATTTTATTTATTTACAAGCTGAAGTCTCCGGCAATGCCCGGGCTAACATGAGCTTTAGACTCCCATTCCGAAGGCCGCGGGTTCAAACCCGGCGTGCGCAAATAAATTTTATTTAATTGATTTGTGTTATTTCACAATTAATTATTAAAAATAATATATAGTATATTTGAGGCACGTTCCAGATTGGAAGATACTCCTAGTATCGCCCTGGTGTAAGACCACCATTCAGAATTGAAACGTTGCTTGAAATGGCTTTAGCCGTGTTTAGTGACTAGATCTGAATAGCCAGGTATTTCCCCACCTTCCTCTTCTCCTTCCCTTCCTCACTTCCCTTCAGCCTTATAACACACCCCAATTGGGGATGCCATAGTCTCACTGGCTCCAGACGGGAGCAGTTGGGACTCTTGTGAGTATTCACTATATAAAAATTGTGGTATTCACTATAAAAAAGACAGTAATTTTCCTCTTATTTTGAACGTCAAGTGTACAAAATTGCATCAAGAAGTATCAAAACTCTGCTTTAAGGGGTGGGAAAAGGAGATTGTAGTGGTTTTTCGAAATTTCGTGAAAACATTACCTTACTCTTGTTTTATATTTCGGTTTTCAAACTTTTATCAATCTCGGAGTAAAACGGTACATTTGTTTAAAAATCAAATCCATGTCACCTACAGATACCTACAGGACACTCGGTAGATTTATTTATTTATTAATAAAAGATTTCTAAAAAATTTAAATAGCTGAACTGCTTCAGTAAAAGTGTTTTGTGTTTGTTTAGTGATATGTAAATAATATTAAAAAAATTTCCCCCTCCATTAGTATCCTGGCCAAGAGAGGAATACGTAGTTAGTTAGGCCCTCTTCTAGTATTACGTGATCTAATGCGAAAGCTTATCGTCGTAGATAAGTATGAAATCATAATAATTTAAATTTTCTGGAAATTCGATTTTACAAAAATTCAACTACACACCCTTTGAGAGCCACTAACAATGGTCAAATTTAAAGCATTTGATGTGTGGGCTTCCATAGGTTGGTGTACATCTACGACATTCGGAAAATACCTGAATCTGACACATCGCCAAAGAATTACGCAAATATGTATTAGCATTGTAACATACCTAATGTGGTTGTCATTCTTGGAACTTGGAAGGCAGGTAGATGCTAATATTACCACAGACATCATCAACATAATTCATAAAGTAATGACGGAGAAAATGCTAAACAGTTTCATATTTACATTCCCAAATGTGTCGTCATTGTAGAAACAATAACAAACAACAAACCTTTGTTTGCAGAGGTGTGGCGGTTACACCTTTGGACATGATTTAATATTATTTTCGGACACGTTTTGCTCTCACGAATAAATCATACCCATTTATAGATTTCTGGACTGGACTATTGTTTTTTTTCAATATTTGAGAAAGGTCAATGCGTTCTCTTCGTCGATGTAGTATTAGTCAATACTCTATATTCGTATCACATACCTATCGCTATAGATCTCGTTGGCTTTTGCATACATCGTAATATTCGGCCTCACCATTGGTCCGCATCTCAAATGAAATATTCACACATAAATAATTGCAAACAAAATAAGAAAAATCCTGCACTTTTTTAAGAGCGATACGAAACTGTATCGACTATCAACTCTTGAAAATGATTTATTTTGCAATCTGTCAATCTATTATTTAGTATGGTATCATAGCATGGGGAGATGGCACTGCGTATGTACCTACTAGATCAAATCATATAAAGGTACAGAAAACTATTATGTATAAAATTAATCCTTAGGCTATCTCTATTTACAGATTCGACTTAATTTTTAATATTATGGATGCGTTTGACGTTCGGTAGATATTTGCAAAAACAATTCTCACTCATCTATACACAAACACTACGAAGAAACTTACTAGCTTTACTCGAAACCATAACGAAACATTAGACATCGAATTAACGAAACATTATACACCTTGCGACAATATTCTCCCTGAAATAATGTAAACGTGTGATTCACAAAAGAATTTCAAAGATGATGTAAAAAGTTGAATTAAAAGTAATGATTAATGATGCACCATTCAAAATAGAAATTATGCAATTATATTATTTGAGTTATGTACTTTAATAGGTATCTTTATAGGTATTATACACGGTACAGACGCGAAGCTCACATCAAAAGATACTTTAAAACATAATACCGCTCGCCATACAATCCCATACAGACCCGCCACACGTAAAAAGATGATGTGTTATATGTGCGGTTCGAGTCTTCGCTATTCGGCGTTATTCTCCGTAACCTCTAGCGGCGCCATATCAGAGGCCCTAGCACGCTTGCTCTATAACGATCGGTAGGATAACTATCGGTAACTTCTCATCGTTCCCTACGACAACTGCAGATCGCAAACGAATAAGTGACAGTTCACAATGACTAAGTGTCCTTAATATATTCGATATCAACTGTCGTTTATACGTTTGAGATCTGCAGTTGTCCTAGGGAACGATGAGAAGTTACCGACTATCGGTCGGTAACTTCATATCGAGCGACCGTGCTAGCACACCAGAAAAGATATGCGACCCCCCTCCGCCGTAAACAGAACAGGGGGTCATTTTGAATACACGAAGCACCGTGGGCAAGTTGACATATCCAGTACAAAGAAATGATATTCCCTCGACCGCTTCCGAATACAACTAACCCACTCTCCTGCCGTAGGAAGTAATCTTTTATAACGAAGTGTGTCAGAGAAAAGATACTTTATAAATAACACATTATCTTTTGATGAGAGCTTCGCGTTTGTTGCCCGCTTTATAAAGGATATTACCAGAGAACACCGGAAATCAGTCCTTTTTAAATCAAATTCTAGACGTATTGACTCTTTTTTACAAAAAAATATAAATTGATTTTGAAAGATTGTTATTTTATCTGGTACACGCAGTTTGAAAATTTTTAAAAACTAAGTTTATTTTTAATATACTAAGGTTATACCGTTGGTCGTTGGCAGATTTGTTCAATTTTCAAACGAAAGATTCTATTAAACAACACAAATTCCAAATCATATAATCATACAACAAAATAAATCAATACAATTCATTATCTAGTACACACAGTTTTCATAATTTTAATGTTAGTTAAATTAAAATCATTAAAAATAAATAAATCTGAGACCGTGTTTTGTGACAAAAATAACTCAGTTTTTCTATTTATTTAAGGTCTTACAAACTAAAATATTTAAAAAAAATTTTACACACTTATTTCATTTAGATATTATTGAAAAATCATAAATACTTACAAGAAGTACACGATATTTAATAATTTATCATCGTGCGTTTTGAGCATTTTTATTGCTTACTTGAATGCAGGTAGGTATATATTAAAGCAATTTTTGAAATTGAATGAAATAAATCGATATTAAATTTTTAATTTTAAAAATTTGATATGGGAATAATCGATCTTTCTCATTAGAACCTCCCTGTACAGTTGCAAGCATTTTATTCTCAGCCGCTGGTCAATCGCTCAATAACTCAGGTGCGGGGCATACGTCATTCCCATGTCTACCTACGTTAAATTATCGTGAAAACAAACTTATGTGCCCAAGCGGTTAACTTGCAAAATTTAAACACAGTGAGGGGGGATATTATTTTCCCAATTCTTTATTTTCGACTTGCTTAGGGGTGGATGAAAGTCTGCATAAGTAGGTAGGTACATTTTACATTCTTCAATCAGTGAATAGAAATCTGTGTATGTTGATGACATCAATACTTTTACCTTGTGTGATGAATCACTGGAAAAATTAGCATTCTTTTTGCCTACCTAATTACTAGATATTGGATTTTATGCATTTGCATATTTGCATATGCAAATGCATATAACTCTCTAATTACGGCGTTAATGCATATTTTAGCCTTTTTTCCCAATCGTGCATATTTCGTTGATCAATTTGACAGTTCTGAGGCCATTGCAATTAAGTCAAGCAAGCTAGCATTTGAAGATGCATCCATTAAACATAATATCGCCCTCATCTCAACACATTTCCACAAGTTACCAGAAGCCATAGAATAATTGGAAACAAAAAACTTCCTCTATCAATAGAAATACTGGAAACAATGATCGAACTTGCCAACGCCCTTCCTAATTTAATATCAGAAAAGATTCGTAAAAAATTAGACACTGTTTTGCTTAAAAACCAGAGTCTTGAAGACATGAAGAACATTGCCTACACCAACGTCACAGGTCCATACCCTGCCTAAACAGGTATCTCCAGAAATGACAAAAAATTTTGTCCAGTGACATCAGTTGACGGTCGTTTTCGGCGTACAAATTAATACTGGGTGGCAAACGTCACAAATTTGCGATTGAAAATTTGAAAAAATACTTAATTGTATATTTTCACAAAAACTATGCACAATTTTAAGAATATTTCGCTTTTTTGTACCGTCTTTAATTAAAATACATACAAATAAAAATGGCTTTTTGATTTTGCATTGTGCATATTTTGGGCAAATCAAGAGTTTTTAGAGCATATTTCGGCCTTTTTAAGTGTATATTTGCATTCATATTTTGCCACTTTGTTAGTGCATATAATCCGATGTCTACTTATTACAAATTATGCATGGAAAGAAAACACTGCTTCGATCCATGAGAGGGCTAACCAAAGAGTATAGAAGCTTAGTTCCATGGGGCTAACACACCACCTTGATCGTACCAGGACTCGTTTCTGAGTTTTAACGTCACGCCCATTGTACACATACTTTTATAATATAATATTGATAATATTATAACCTTATTGCACATTTCTAACGCCAATTTTATATCTATTTAACTGTACCTAATACACCTAATCATAAACTAGTTGAGTTAATTTAACGAACAAGCTCGTTAACGGTTTGCGGTGATTTCGTAATGTTGCCATGTTCAATATCGCCTCACCTTTTGATATATTGCGGTCACCTGCTTAACTGTAGCTCCATAATTAATTGGATAGAGTAATATTGAATCCTGGTTTGGTACTTCTTGCTGTTATTAAACGCAAGGCAGTCAACCTTATGCAGAAAAGTGGCAAATAAATAACGGTTAACTTGTCCTGTCGAGAAATAACAGTTACATTAGCGGGCTTGTGATAGCAATGCTAATATCGATTGCAACTTGCAGTAGGTACCTACCTACTTATTTGCAACATATTATCTGCATATCAGCACACAATAGTGATGCGCAAATTCGAAACGTCTTGCTAATTTAACATTTTAAATATTCGAATGATGTTTCGTATATATAACCCAATCACATTTTTTTTATCGGATATAAATATTTATTTTTTTAAATAAGTCAAAGTCATTTAGAAATGAATATTATCTCAAAAGCGGTCATTACTAGTGCACAATACGTGACGTGAGGGCTGGTATTTCAGTATATCTGAGGCCCTAGCACGCTTGCTCTATAACGATCGGTAGGATAACTATCGGTAACTTCTCATCGTTCCCTACGACGATAATAATAATAAAAACGAAAGTAGGGTTTTCGGTAAATCACTAAAAACCGATCAAAAAATACTATGCATTTTAGGTGTGAATTTTTAGTAATAACTTGAAAAGTATAACACAAAGTGAATTATTTTAATAATGCATTCATGGGTCATGTTGAACTTATTTTGAATTCAGGCTTGTGATTGGCTTTTGTGGAGAGTGGTGATTTTGCTTGTTAATCGCTGTGCAGAGTTGTGATTTTCATCTAAACCCTATTTTCATTTCGATTTTTTTATGATTGGCGGTTGATTTTTCTAAGGATCTCAAAAACTATCTTGTAGCTGCGGATATTGGCATTTGTAACTCAATTTCGTTATTTTTAGAGAGTGGCTTTTTTGCTTTTAAACTCCACCCAGTTTTACCCAGTGCATTCGAGATATTTCGAATGCACTGGGTAAAACATGTCGATTGACAAGATTATTAGAATGTTGCATGTCAAAATTTAATGCAAATTTTCCCGGTTTTTTGTACAATTTCCCGCGTTTTCCACATAAGTATGTCGTATATAAATAAACATGTCGATTGACAAGATTATTAGAATGTTGCATGTCAAAATTTAATGCAAATTTTCCCGGTTTTTTGTACAATTTCCCGCGTTTTCCACATAAGTATGTCGTATATAAATAAACATGTCGATTGACAAGATTATTAGAATGTTGCATGTCAAAATTTAATGCAAATTTTCCCGGTTTTTTGTACAATTTTCCGCGTTTTCCACATAAGTATGTCGTATATAAATAAACACGTCGATTGACAACATTATTATAATGTTGCATGTCTAAATTGAATGCAAATTTTCCCGGTTTTTTTGTACAATTTCCCGCGTTTTCCACATAAGTTAGTACTTATACAATAAAAAATTAGTAATAGCGATTAATTTTGTGGTTGCAAGAATGATGGAACTTTTTTTCATAATAAAAAATGGTAGTGCATTAAAATCATCGCTAAAAATAATACTCTTGCGAATGTCTAATGTCTAATGAAATTATTACCGGCTAATTTGATTTCATTTTTTGGAACAATAAAAGAAGAAAAAATACAAATTTAATACCATTGAAGAGGCAATAACAATTTTGGAGGCGGGTATGGGTACCGCCGCCTCGGGAACCATTTATTGGATAACCAACAACCCTGCCAAGTATTTCGCTACGTTTGGTGTCTTATCAGGGGTGAGGTTGTTGGGTGAGGTTTGTTTAGGTATCGGCGGTGAGTGCGTCTGCCCACCAACTGCATGTCAGGCTGGATCCGGAGTGCCGGTAGAGGGTGACCCTTTTGACCTCTCCAGCCGGACTCTCTCGACCCATCGCCTTTCACCGCAAAGGGAGAGATTGATTCATACGTCCATCACTCCTGTACACACTTAACCGCAGATTCAGACCCACCCCTCATATCCTTTTCCTTTCCAGAACTTCCTCTCCGTCCCTTTCTTTAAAACACATTTCAAACAGCATCCAGAAAGATGACGTTGGCCCTAAGGAAATTATTTTGTTCAAGGCTTCCTACGGAGTTAAAAAATTACAACCAAGTATGTAGAAGCAAGAATGTAAATAGTTTGTAGCGAGTTTCCCCTTTTACAGGTTTCAAGTGAGTGAGTACCTACCAGGTAATAAATCTTATAATTTACGAGTATAATCCTACTTGATTAGAACAGGATTCTCGTCAGTTTCCTGCTTTGGTTTACTCTAGTTGGTAGGTACCCAATTAGATGGGTCGATGCACCACGTCGCGTCGCGTACCTACAATTCTAAATCTGGCCATTAACGATAAGCGCCTCCGCCCACTGAGGCAACTGAAAACAAACTAAAACTGGCTGGTTTCTAAGTCTTGATTGGTCAAAAAGCTTGTTTAACCATAGACGAAGAATAATCAGCTGACAGCTGGCAACTAGCAATGGCCGACCACCGCAACCAGCAGTGCCAGTTGCGAGTTACCATGGAGTTACCGCTTGCGTTACCGTCGACAACGGGGTTTTGTGTGATTGTGAAGTGTGCCTCCGCCCACTGAGGCAACTGAAAACTCTCAACTGCCAACTGTCTTTGTATGACAATGTGATGGCCCGCACACTACACAATCACACAAAACTCCGTTGTCAATGGTAACGCAAGCGGTGACTTGCGACTGTCACTGCTCATTGCCCTGGGCGGCCGTTGCTAGTTGCGAGCTGTCAGCTGATTGTTATTCGTCTATGGTTAAACAAGCTTTTTGACCAATCAAGACAGAGAAAACAGCCGGTTTTAGTTGGTTTTCAGTTGCCTCAGTGGGCGGAGGCGCTTAGTGGGCGGAGGCGCTAACACTCCTTACGTAGATGGCGATAACGTAATGTTTGAGGTATTGTTTGTAAAATTGGTCGCAAGAGACCTTTACGAAACCAAGGATGAGTCGGCGAATACCGCATAAGGGGGATTATACACAAGACATAAGAGAAAATTATAAACGTATTTTTTGGATATGTGGTTGCTATTCACCAACCCATTGAATAAAAATATTACCCAACGTCCGAGAGTGCTCCGGCTAGAAGTGTTAAAAGTAAAACTATGTAATAACATACTAGAGACATGAACAGCATTTTTTTGTTGGGACAGCCTTGAATATTATATTAGGTACTGTGTAATTTTGAAAGGTTATGTTTCCGTTTTGCTTTGAAGTTCAAATAGATTAAATGCTCAATCATTCTACTCGTAAGTAATAGGAAACCAATAATTTTTAACTAACTAATAGATTTTGCAATCTTTATAGCACAGGCGTCGGGTGAGAATGATATCCTGGTGCTACCGGTACTTCAATGGAAGTGAACAGAGGAACTAGAACCTCGGCATCGGTGCATAGGAAACACGCCAAACGCGCGCCCAACATATGTCCACCGTTGACATTTTAATCGAGAACGGCTCGCTTCTACGACTCGTTCTTGGGTTCAGCTCGGCTGTGGAACGATTTTCCGGCCTCTGTTTTTCCACCTTCCTGTACAACATGGGTATCTTCAAGACCTATGCTCACTACTTCTTCTACTCAAAAATACCCTCAACACAGCATCTTCAAAGGTGACAGGCCCCGAGGGAAATTATTTTCCTCAGGGCCTGCTGTATAAAGTTACTGTAAAAGTAATAACTAAACAATGGCTAGCTGAAAATATCGTACAAACGATTATTTTATAATTTATTAAACGTTAATTTTTACCAGGAAAGGGAGTGAATTTGTGATAGTTGCAATGTAAACATAGGATAAAGATTTACATAAGAAGTTCCTTGTGGGCGTGTTTTGGCTTAAATTTTCAAAAAAAGGAGGGAAATCTACGAAGTCAGGCATTTCAGTATATCGTCATTGCATATTTAATATATATATTTTTTATAAAAGGCACATCTACTTTTCTTCGTTTTCGAGCGTCGTTTCGCATAACGTTGAAGGTGCCTACGTTCTGAACATGCATTCAGAACATTGGAATGGTTTATCTTCAGAAGCTCGCAAGATTGTGACTCTGTACCCAATTTCTGAAAACATTAATAATCGCATTCGGAATCTGGGAATGATTACTCTCCGGAATTTTTTTTTTTGAGAAATTTTTGAGTTGTGTTTGAAATTTAGGAATGGTTTCTTTATATACTTCACAAGAATAATATTTTTAGATTAGTTTTGAGAAAAGTAATATTGCATTCGGAACAAAGGACTGGTTTATTTCGATAGTTCACCAGAATGTCATTCTTTCAGGGTAATTTTTGAGAATGCTAAAAGTTGCATTCGGAAATTTCTTATAGGCATTTCTTGAAAGTAGCCATTCCTATGTTCCGAATGCAACTTTTGACATTCTCAAAAATTATCTTGCGAACCATGGAAGAATTTCATTCTTTCAAGATAATTTTTGAGAATGTCAAAAGTTGCATTCATAACCTAGGAATGGCTTCTTTCCAAGGTTCGCAAGAATGGCATTCTTTCGAGGTAATTTTCGAGAATGTTAAAAGTTGCATTCGGAAAATAGGAATGGATTCTTTCCAGGGTTCGCAAGAATGTCATTCTTTAGAGGTAATTTTTGAGAACATTAAAAGTTGCATCCGGATCTCAGGTGGATCCTTCATGGATAACATGGTTTCCTTCCAGAGCTTGCACAAACTTGATTCTTTTTTCGACACGGAAGGAACTATTTTTATAATTGATCCATTTAGAAAAAATTGTTTCACTCAAAGAGTGTTTGGGGTGATGAGTAAGATTTTGGGATGAATTATGCTCGCTAAGCGAGGTTACACCATTCGTATATAATATTCTAAGAAAAAAAAAATTGATAGCAGGGAAAATATATATTTTTAAATAGGTACTTACCCACAACTCAAAGAAGCAATAGTAAACTCTTAACGATTTCTCCACCGAAAAACAAACATTTCCTGGATAGCCAGGACGTCAATAACTGGAAAATGTTTTAATTCCTCATACTACCATCGTTATAAGCGGCAGAAGTTGCTTGTGGAATGATGGAGGACTTAGCTAGCAGAGCACTGATCATGTGCCTATGATGTGTATTTCTGTTCAAAGTAATTGATAATAATATTTTATTGTCTTGTATTCCAGATAGCTTACACGATAGCCTTCGCCTACGAGCTGCTATGGATCCTCGAGTCGGAGGTGGGACTACCTCCCCCAGCATACTTCCTGGCTGTCTGCTACCTCGGGATCATGGTGGCCACTTCTGTACTGATACATGGACTAGCCACTGTGAGTATATTACACCTTTTCTTTTTTTTTTTAGATCTAACAATGGCGGTTCTTCACAGGGGGACAGTGGGGACAGTCCCCACCAGTTATACTCGAAACCCACTAAAAGAAACAAACAGTCTTGATAAAAAATAATGAATTCTTTAAACATAAAAGCAATTAACATTTTGCAGAAATAAAATACAAAAAATTAAAGCGACCAGGCGACCACCCAGGCTGACCAGCGGACAGCCGACCAGTGCACCAACCATCAGAGTGCATTTCTCAGTGCGAAGAACCTACCTTGCACTTGGGGACAATCCAGCATTTTGGTTCATTCTTTACAATATAATCGTAGGCAATCTGAGAACCGCGCTTGTGCACTTGTATGTGAATTTCGGTGACCAGAATGTTCAGTGGAAACTTTTTAAGTGTATGAATATTGAGTACAAACTTTTCATCGGATGTTAATTGCTCACATGATAATTCATCATATCTCGACGCGTCGAAAACTGATAATTGGGGTTTTTAACCTTAGGTTAGGTTAGGTTAGGTTAGTTTAGGTTAGGTTAGGTTAGGTTCTGAATAAATTTACTATGGGAATTTATGGAAAAACATTTGATGTCAAATTTAAGGACACTTACACCCATATGCATAGTCGGTTCCTCGAGATTTCCTCCACTCGACTGTGACTCGACTCAACCTCAAGGATAAAATCGGTATGCAGAACTGAAAAAACTGTCCTCGACTTGAGCATATTCCTCAGTCGAGTCGAGTAATGAACTGTCAAACTCAAGGTACGTCGCGATCTACCTTGAGGCCTCCTCAAAGCTTGTTAACAGCGCTTTCCATATTATTTCTGAAGTTAATTAGCATAATGAATAATTTCCATGATTTTATTGACCACCTTTATGAAGATTTGTACCAATATCGTCCTATAAAGCGGTATTTACGGGATGCAGAAAATCCGCTGGAATATTTTGATGATGTGGAATTCCGAAGAAGATTTCGATTTCGAAAAGATACAATATTAAATGTCCTCTTGCCACTTTTAAATTTAACACCGAGTGCCAAAAACCGAGGTCTTCTAATACCGCCTCTGTGGCAGCTTCTCATAGCAGTCCAATTTGGGAGGCGAGTATGGGTACCTCAACTCGACTTACTGGAGGTTCCTCACTGGAGGGTGAAGCCATAACTGAACATACTGATTTCAAGGGAGTTTTTTAGATTTCCTTGAGGTGACCTCGACTAAGGTCGAGTGGAGGAGGTCTCGAGGAACCGACTATGCATATGGGTGTTAGTTATTGTGAACTATTACTTATTCGTTTGTGATCTACAGTCATGCTGGGGAACGATGAGAAGTTACCGAAAGTTATCCTATCAATCATTATCGATCGACCACGCTAGAGAGCCTGATTAGCATGATTTGACTATGAAAATTTTGTTTGAAAAATTTTATATTATATTCTTTGGTTAGTGAGATTACAGTACAATAGATAGTAGGTATACATAAAAAAATGTCAGACCCCACCATTAAAGTGCTCAACCTGCCACTGAATCTAATATTATAATTTATATTTTTTTTTCCTTTATTTATCGATAATTTTACTTTTATAATAATTTCATGTTTTCTCAGTCACCAAACTAGGCACAGTCCTTATTATTGATTTCTGAAGATTTAGTTAAAGATAATAAAAATCAACTCTTTATATAAGATAAAATAATTATCACATAAAAACAAAAAAACAAACATAAAAAAATGATATCTATCAAAAACATTAATAATATAAAAGAAAAGCTTTTTCAAATATCCAACTCTGAACACCAAAAGAAAATTGGGACAAACTACTTTGATCTGACATCAGGGTTCATTGAACATTTTCAAATGAGGTGACGAATCAGAATTGATGTTGAGCGAATGTGGTTCGTGCCTTGGGAATAATGCGTCCAATATTCAATAAGTAGACTTTCAGACTTATCTTTGTAAACAATTGTCAAATATCAACACTTTAAAATGTACAAAGAACAATCTGATGGGTGAGTAGGGTAGCATAAAATATAATTTTTAAATGATTTTTTATGCTGTGAAAATGGAATGGAAAATTGTTGCTGCACAACCCCCTTCCTATGACACCATAGGTCAGTAGGATTGCAAGCGAGCAAAATAGATAGCCATTGGAAGCTCTTGAAGGTATAGGCATGACGAAAGATAGTAGAAGGCGTAGCTTAGTCACCGGAGTCCAAACTTTAATTAACATTTTTATGTCCTCTTCCATCCTTTAAAAGATAATGATGACAAAAATATACTGGTTTGATCTTTCTGAAAAATTAATAAATTCTTCATGCACTCATTCCTTAGTTTCCACTCTGAAACCAGTCTCCGTCAAGGGTTTGAATATTTATCCTAGGGGTTAAAAAAAGTTAGTATGAAAATAAAGATACTCGTGAGGTACTTTGTTCGTAGCAAAAATCACAGAAGAAATGTGATCTTTGAATTTTCCAAAATTTGTTACCGTTGAGTGGAAAAGAAAATAGAAAAACTGTTTCTCTTTTTTTTTGGCTTTTTCACCTTTCTACTTATGATATGTAAATTAAAAGTAATCAGTGAGTTAGGATCATTGATTCATAACCTTCTGATATAGAAGCAGAAGAAGTAATTTGTGATGTGTAAATGGTGGGAAGAAAAGTTTAAGATGTCCCAGTAAGACGATATGGAAGATTCAAGGGAATTGAATACATGGATCATAATGTTAAAAACAGTTTATTGATTATCAATTGCTCTTTTCTTATTTTCAGGACAATCTAAGATGTATTCTGGGCTGGCTGATAGCGGTTATTCTCATATTGATTCCAGAATGCTGTTTCGTGTTTTACATGAGCATTGGACATTGGGTAAATAAAGGTTTTTTTTATAATCAAATACAAACATTTAGCCTAGTACAAACAATCATGTGAACGGCAGAACTCACTTCTCGGTGTCTAGCTTTGAGCCGGCCCAAAGAGATTTGGAAGTCCTAATTTTGATTGTGCTTCTCGCTTCGAGCCATCGAGTCTGGGTGTGTGTATGTTAAGTTTTTAGATGCATTTTGACTACACTAGGCACGTACCCATAATACAGTTGTCGAAATTTTTGTAAGAATATTATTAAATTAAAAATAAAGGATGAAAACAAAACTACCTAACACTTATCAAGATGCTGGAAAAGTTTGGCATAAATGGAAATACTCTTAAATGGCTAAAAAATCTTCATGTTTTTTTACTGAAGGTTATGTCGGTGTTACTTCATAATTTTACTGATTTCCTTATCTTCATGTTTACTTTTTGTTTTGAAGAGTTTTAATTTTCAATGTACTATCGTTACTTAAATTTTAATTTTTCTGCTACCGGTTTCGACACATCCGTGCCATTCACTAGCAAACTTAAAACTAAACTTAAAATTTAAAACAACCCCTCCCCCAAAATCATCCCTCCCACTACCCCCACCTAATAACATCTAATTCATTTCTGTACTTGTTTTAAATTTTAAGTTTACTTTTAAGTTTGCTAGTGAATGGCACGGATGTGTCGAAACCGGTAGCAGAAAAATTAAAATTTAAGTAACGATAGTACATTGAAAATTAAAACTCTTCAAAACAAAATGTCTAGAAATTGTTACATAGTTAATGCCCAAGAAATACAAAAAAATCATGTTTACTTATCAATATTTTATGTCGATTTTAAACTTTTTATTATGGGTTTTCTGGCCATATATTTAATGTAGGTACATACCTATTTCTTTACATGCAAATTAAAAACTGAGCTGATATTTGTAAAAATCTTTCAATATTAGATATGTTAACAAAGGAACATGACTTTGAAAAAAACATTAGTTTTATATTCACTATTATTTAATAAACTGACTTCATTATCATGTGAGTCTATTTTATACCTTGCACTTTGTACCTGCATGTTCATAGAACAATATCATCAGATAATATCTCTGAAATTACCATTACTAAATAGTATGTACATTCAGAATAACATCGGTGGATCTAAGCAATAATACATAGGTAGGTTTGCAACATGAATACTTCGTAATAATTATGTAACATAACATTATTGTTTCAGGGTCTCCAATCGATTTATGGCATGACAGAATTGATCTTCTATCTGATTAGACTGTTGGCCATTGTCATAGGGATTGTGATCATTCAATCCTACTACGCCTCGAAACTTATTGAAAGTGTTATGAAGAAGCAAGCTTTGCACGGGTAAGACGATGTTACTTTATTTATACATTTTTTATTAGAAAGAATAATTACTTTCAGCCCGTCAGCTGGAATCAGATGTTTCCATACATCGTCTTATATTGTACATCAGAACTCATAATTTTTGTTAAGTTTTTTATTTACAAAAATGATAAACAACTAACTAATGCCACAAAATTCTGTCTTGGCACACAATCATTCGCATTCATACATCGTCTCATACTTCCCTGCTGTTATTCTGAGTCTTGACATGACCCGAATCAAGTATTTGATTCGCAAGTACATGATCTAATCCTCCGTCATTGCACAAGAAATATTATTCACCCTCAGTGATGGAAGTAGAATGAATTCAAATATTTTAAGGCTGCTCTTGTTGTTGCTATTATGAAAACCTATAATAATTCATCTAAGTAGAAAACTGCATATTTTTGATAGGAGAGATCTACTACAAGAATCAGTAAAACCTGACACATTATTTGAGAGAGACCTGTATTATATCCAAAACTGGACATCGAGTAGACTTGAGAATAAAAAGAAGATGAAAAAATTGCAGCATTCTTATGTTTGCTTATTTTTTATTTTAGGAATGGAAAGATAGTGAACAATTTGCAGCCCGCCCTAACTGAGAGTGAATTCAATGCCAGTTCATTTGTTCCTGGAGAGGATATAGTTGATGCTCCTTCATTATACGCCTATACTAATTATGGCATGATCAAGGAACAAAGTAAGTAATTATTTTACTACTTACTGATTAATTTAGGGAACGTACCCATACTATGTGACCCACTTTTTGCAATTTTTAACCCCCCTTCCCCCTTCGGTGACCACGTGTAGTATATTCCATGCGCCCCCCCTTCCTCTACAGTTTTCACGTAGTAATTCATAAATATGGTTTTGAATCATTTCTTGCTAATAAAAAGTTTAAAAAAATATTATTTGGCTAATATTTGTCTTTCTTATTGTCAGTTTTCGATCAGCTGACTTCTCGGCATATGTATGTCAGTGTTGCCACGCGAGTTTAAAAAATGCCAAACACTGCACGCCATATTTGAATGTAGCTCAAAAAAAAATTCTCTAGAGGATATTGACTATGTGATAAAAACCTAAGCCCCCCGTCCCTCATTGTGACCAAACGTGGTATTTTGAAGATCCCCCTCCCCCCCTGAAGGGGTCACGTAGTATGGGTATGTTCCCTTATTTTATAATCTCATTTTTAAACAGTTCAATGTCCCAATTATACAAAAATCTAAGTGGAAAATATTCTGTTTTTTTTTTTCAAAAAATTACATAGCACAGAAGCAAACACATTACATAATTGTAAAACCAGATCAATCAAATAGACAAGCTACATATACCTAAGTATAATAATACCTTTGGACAAAGAAGCTCTCAATTTGTTCAGTTGTATTAAATTAAAATAAACTACATTAAGTACGGGAAAAAGAACTGACTAGTATTTTAAATGTATAAGCCTGTGATGTTGGAAAAAAATATTCAGGATTCCATGGACAGCCAGACACACAAATGTGTCCACTCTGGAAGAGCTAGGCATCCACAATCGGCTTTCAACTATCTGCCTACAAGGTATCTTAAGAGACTTTGGTCACGTTGCTCGCCAAACTAAGAACTCTAACTTCATTGATAAGTTATTGGCAGGGTGGAAGTCAGAAGAAGCAGAGGTATGTCACCAATATGCTGGAATGACCAAGTATCAGTAGCATCTGGTACGTCGGTGTCGGCAGCTCTCCAAAAATCGCAGAATGAGGAACCGCCTTGAGAAGAAATATTTTATAAATGTCACCATAGAAGTTACTGATAAAACTTTACCCAAAACCATAGTTGTACCATAGAAGTTGCTGAAAAAGTTGCAAAACCTAGTCCCCCTCAGCACAGAATCTCCTACTGAGGAGGTCTAAGAAAATAATCATAAACATATTTTATATTAATCTGGACAATTAACGGGACACTGCCATCTCAGGAGACACACGAAGATATTGGGAGTGGAAAACACCAATATATGCAGAAAATGTGAAGACGATGAAGAGACTCCAATTCACCTATGGTGCCAATGTCCTGCCCTGGTGGGAACTAGGCTCAGATACCTGGGGAGACATACAGTAGAACCAGAAGACATAGCCACATATCCAATGACAACCCTGGTGAATTTTATTAAAGGGACTGGGTTGTTATTAAAGGATTGAGGTAAAATGGGAGATAGCACAATGGGCCTATGGCCTAAGTGCTCACGGGAACTGCTTGTAAACCGTCTCCGCCTTTTAAAAATAATAATAATTATATTAATCTTATATTATGTATTTACCTCTTAAAAATGTAAAAATTATAAAATAGATTTTAATAACTCAGGTCCGGGGCATACGTCGTTCCTATGTCTACCTACGTTAAATTGTTGTGAAAACAAGCTTATGTGCCCAAGCCCTTAAATTTAGGAAAAAAAACCCTCCTTCTACAAATAATATTTTTGTGCAATAATTCTACGGGTGTCAAATCGGTACCTTTTTCAAAGTGGTTTATACATAGCTAGATGTTTTCACTGCTATTAAAGTCCTTAATATGTATTCCTTACAGTCTTTCTAAACATTAATATTTGTCATGGCATTTACCCAACTTTTAGGATACTATTTTAATAATTTGTTTCCTTTTTGGGTGTCTCGTGCCACTGAATTACTATGTTTATCCAACACCAGAGCTATTCATTCGCTAAACAGTGTTGAATCCACAAACCTTCCATTATTAAGGTTTTTTTTTATTTACAAAGTATCTTTTGTTTAATCTTCTGGCGTCCAGCTTTGGACACAGATCAAATGTGTCCATTTATGAAAACCCTTATGCCTTGTTCTGACCTGACAAGTAGTAAGTCCAGTGGCAAGTAAATCGCTACATCACCAAAAAGTGTTCCCACTGCTGTCAAGTAGAGTTCATTAGTAAGCGACGCGTCATGACATGACGGACTGCAACGCAATAAAGTAAATACGCTAATTAAGCTGATTGTTATGATTATTTTAGAAGAAGTGGAAGAATAAATTATTGAGATGAAAATAAATAAACTATGGTCACGAAAATAGATTAATAGCCGCAAAAATAAAGAATTTTCGCACTAATGGGATGACATATTGCGCGTATGTGCGTCTACGAATGAACTGCGCATGTCAGTGGGTCAGGGGGACTCTACTCGCCGAAAAAATAGAACCAAATGGATTCAATCCACTAAAGAGCTGACTAGCCTACTCTACTAAAATTGTGGTGTTCGGACACGTTTAGTTACATATATTAATTAGCTACTCTACTAAAATACTCTCCCAGTCAGAACAAGACATTAGTGATTCTCAGCCATCTGAAGTGGGCAGATTTCTACAGGTTGTCAACCCATCTCACCCGTGGGTGACTTCTGAATTATTTAATCAATGTTAGAACAATTATTCATCTAATCTCAAAGTTAATTTTGAAATTCTATGAAGATTCTATTCAAAATCTGTTACTATACCTGTATTGGCCAGTTTTTCACCCAACTAAAATAATACCAGAAAGATCGTTGAAATTTTATGAAGTGTTCAAAATCTGTGAAATAGCTCTCAGTAATCTACAAATATTGTATAATTTATTCCAGGTAAATTTGCTCACTCAATGCCCGACCTCCGCGACGAGTTCATCCAGAAAGCGCCGCAGGATTTCTCCGGAAAGATGTCAAAATACTGGCAACCCTCCATGGAAGAAATGCATTATCATCACCACCAGCATCAGAAGATTCTGCATCAGCAGAACCAGCAGTTCCAACATCAACTTCAGCAGCAAAATCAACAACAACTTCAACAGCATCAAATGTTCTTACCCAACCTACCGCCGAACTATGTCTTTCCGCACTATACAAGAAGTCTCGATCGAAGATGTAGAAAAAACGTTCCAGGACGATCGGGATCTTTAGTAGAACTTCAACAATTGCACGAAGTCAACAATAGGAATATGTACTCCGCGTATGGTAACAATCTTTTACCGCCTCGTTCGTTCGAAGATGTCAAACATGATCCGTTTAATTTGGGAGTTTCTAGGGAACACGTTTTCTACGGACCGATGATGTATGGGCCTGAAGGTTTGATTAATCGAAGACAGTATATGGACAGTAGATATGGCTCGAGTAAGACGTCAATGGGAAATGAATCCGATGATTTGACGAAATACAGAGATGTTGCTTTATAGAGTATAAAAGGACAATATGAAATGATGTGATGTGTTAAATTCAGTGTATTTAACAGTGTCACAAGTAGGGAATGGATTAATGTGCATTACAAAACCTTAGAATTTCCCCAAAATTATAGTACAGTTAAACAACTAGGTGGAGATCTCTTCAAAATACATATTTATTACTTGATTCTGATGCAATAACATTCTACCACCTTTTGTCATTCACAAACTGGAAGGCGTACCGCTCACCGGAAAAACTGAAACCAAACTAAAACTGGCTGGTTGATATGGTTTCCAACCAAACTTCTATCACGGTGCTATTCAATTTTACGATATCAATAATTATCTTTGCTTGTTTAACCATTGACGAAGAACAATCAGCTATCATTGAAGCAACTAGCACGGCGAGTTTTGAGTCACTGCTTGCATTGCCATTGATAACGGGTTTTTGAAAAGTTATGTAGTGTGCGGACCATCACATTGACATACACAGGATAGTGAGATTAGTTGCAAACTGGTTTTTTTTCAGTTTCCTCATGAGCGGAACGTGAACATGAACAAAATACAAAAATAATTACCGAAATATGCAGTAATGCAGTGTCTATTCCCTAGTCAAAATATTTGGTTGTGTTGTTATAAATTTTTATATTTTATATATTGATCGAAGATTTAAAAAGTTTATTTTTGCCTAAATAATGGTGTAATATATGAGTTTTGCATAGATTTAAATTCATTGAGTCAATAAATAATTATAGGTAAATTTCTCTTGTTACCAGAATAGCAGATTGAAGTCATTGTGTAATTTTAATGAAGTTATTTATAAGTTTACAAAACTAATTAAGTTTTTTTACTAACCTGGTAAAAAGAGAAACTGTCTTACCATGAATTAAAATTGAAAAGATGTGGTCGTAAAACTGTGAAAATTTTCAATGATAGTGTGGCATATTAGTTATATTCATTTTATTATTAAGTTAGTATTTATAAATTTTATTTGCAATAAAATAATACTTTTTAAATAAGCAAGGAAGCTATACTAGTCCCAGGAAGAGATCGTATCAACGTTATCGACAATCATCCTAAAAGCCGACCATAAAAATCTTCCTTCTCATAACTTATATGAAAACGAAAAAGACAGAAGATGCTAGAAATTCTAATGTACTATAGACATTCCGCGAAAGTTTGTTTCTTTCGAATTGAATAACTGTTATGGTATTGCCAGTTATAAAAAAAAGTTAACGGCTTTAACTTTAATTAAATACATTAATGAAATACTTACTCGTTAATTATTTTACCGTGAAAATAATATGATATTTTCATTATAAAGTTTGCATGAATTATTTCTAGATAATGTAACACTTCGAATTTAAATTTCGTCATAATGAAATGGCAAGGTGACCATGCAATTTTGATTATTTTAATTTTTAGAACACTTGAAAACGTGTATTTATATTAATATATCTCTTGTTTTCTTTTTGTGAAAATGTTATTTAATGATTTTTTATTTATTATTTGTAAAATTTGATGTAAATTCTTAATTGCCACTATTTATGTTACTATGTATTCATTATTATTTCTTCAGATTTACATTTTCGACTGAACAAGAAATATGGGCACATAAATTACTCATGTTTTTATTTCCATTATGCGTATTTATTAATGTATGCAAATATACAAATATAAAAATAAAATATTATGTGTCTCAACCATTGATGTACCAAGGTATTTATTAATACTACGTTTTTAATATAAATATATTCTATTGTAAAGGTCCTGTTAAAGAACGATGTACGTTCTCTTCGAACGCTCCATGACGACGTAGATACAAGCTCTGCCTGGGAACACTTTACCAATAACTTATGTTTTGTTACCAAAAGCATTTAATAGAATAAATCAATGTATTCTGAATTATAATAAAATGCGTTGTAATATTTTTACGTCTTAGGGAGAAATAATAATTATCATTTTTAGATATAACAAAATATATTGTTATGTACAGTAAGTGAAGAAAAGTTTTAAGATTGTTAATAAAATATTTATTTCAAGATGTTATTCATTTTATGCATCATGCAAACCAAAGACCCAATGCAATGAAATGTTTTGTAAAAATACCCTTTAAATCATTCACGAAATAAAATGGTTACCATTTTTCATAAGATTTTATGTATGTTTTTTTTATTTACCCTTTGAAACGGAATCTTTCTACGTAATAATCGTTAGAGCGTTAGCGTTAATAATTGAAATACGCGTGCAGAGTCCAAGATTTCGGAGCGGCAAACCGGGCGTTTATTTTATTTAAATTTATTTACGCAGTTTTCTTTTTACCTGCCTCACTAGACAAAGTCTGTTTAAAAATATGGAGACAATAAACTGCTTATACTGTTAGAGAGCCATTGAATGCACCTATATTTAACCGTCTATCTCAAATTTTTTAGATTCATAAAAAGTGATTAAAAATCAGTTAAGTTATAACGCATGACTTCTGTATATTATTTACTTTAAAATTGGCGTTCGTAGTTCCTATGTGGAGAATATTAAATATTATTTTTATTAAAAAAAATTATATTAAATTTATATTAGGCATTATCAAACTGTCTTCAGAAGACGAATCAGCTGTCATGCGTAATAATAATTACATAAAAGAACGTGTTTAAAAATAAACTGTTTTTCATTAATTAAATAATAGTATTATTGAATATATAACAAAAAGTTATTTTTGTTGTCTTTAGCCTAGTCGATAGTCACAGATACAAATGTAAATTTGAACATGAATTTTTTTAATATGAAACACAAAATCAATGCTTTTCAAGAAATGCTTCAATCAGTGCTTTTCAATTCAGTTTGCAAAATGTCAATAACAAATAATTCAGAAGAGATACTAGACATCTCTTGCTGAAAAGTAAAAATACTAAGTTTTCTTTGTGATTAATTAAATTATACATCGCGTGGGAAATTTTGAAATAATTTCAAGTAATGTTTTTGTACTCGCAAAGATGCGAATCTTGAGGAATGGACTGTATCAAAATAAATATGAGGTGGCGTGACACAACTATTGGGATGGTATTTCGGATGCTGGAAGGAATTCTGGCTTACCCTGCTTTCCTAGTCTTTGTTCTTGATAATGATATCACTGGTTATCACTTGCACTAGTATCCGGTTTAATGCATATTATAGCGCCGAGGGATGATTAATCACACACTGCACAGCACACATAATATCTCTTAAGAGTCGATGTTTAGTAAGGAGAGGTCCAAGCGACCATTGCACAAAAACAGACTCAATACACATGTAGTTATTGTCCCCACAAAGTATTGTCCACAGGTGGGTAGTCAGAAGGGATAGGTAGGTGGAAGGAAGGAAGGTAGGTATATACATGCATAGTTGCGCCAACATTCCGCCCACCTAATTTTAGAATAAAATTAATAACCAAAAAACAGTATAACAACAAAAGTAGCTACGGTACTATGTTATCAATAAAAGAAAATAAAGAAATTATCCTATAATTATGTTACTAAATTATAAGATTATCATTGAACGCTAGCACAATGGCTGTCTTCCGTGTAATCATCAATAAAGAAACGAAAAAAAATAATGAAAAGTAAAATTATATTGTATTAAATTACAACACTATTGCACTACACAAAAACACAATATTGCACGACTATAGTATTCAGCGTAATAGGGCAACCTATTACGGATAGCTCTACGATAAGAACATTGCTGAGTATTGAATTCAGATTAGTTATATAGTATGGGCGAGGACCCTGCTTGACCGATGAGTGGACAAGACGTCTTTGCTTGTTCTAATTGTTCCGATTTGAACAATATTATTTTTCCCGGGATGAACGGCGAGAGTTCGATCTTGGCCGGGAGGCTTGTAGGCTTTCGGTCCCTTATGTATGTAGCGACATAATTTGTCATCTTATATTACATTAAATTAAAGAAAAAAATAGAAAGATTTGAATATCCCAGTTAGATATTGCTTTGCTGCTACAAAATTATGTCCGCAGTCACGAAGACACCGCAACACAAACCCCGTCGATTTGTGAGTAGGTTAAGATGCAATAAAAGCATCAGTAGAGATATCTGACATGATATCATGGTGCAAGGCCTTGGTAGCCATGCAGACAAAGAGGCATAGAAATGCCTTGATGGTTTTTGCTTCACGACGTTTATGTTATTTTAGCAAAAAAGGTGTACCAAAATCGACGCCTACACGAGAGAAGAGACGATTAGGTCGGACACTAGAGAATAGTAGATCCACCATCTTGTGTGGATGTGTGATGGCCTTAAACTTGTGGCATGTGAAACATTTTTATAATTGAGATCGAATGACGGTACGACCGGACATGATCCAATATTGCGTTGAATAAGAAATGGGAGAGTACGCGAGCTTACATGAAGATGTGCACGGTGATATTAATTAATTAACAACTCGATTAAATAACTAGGCTTGGGTAGTAAAACGGGATGTTTACTTTCGAATGGGAGTGTAGAATTTGGTGGCAAACCGCCCACCCTGAGAATACTTTGGGAATTAATAAAAGGTTGTAAGTTTTGAAGGCCAGAAGTACACATTTTGTTGGAAGTTAAAAGTATAAGATCATTATGAAAATAATCTTCTTGTTCGAGTTTGACAATCTTCATGAGCGCGTTGTCAAGTTCTTGAATAATAAGTATCGCATTACTTAGGCTCTGTTTCGCCGTATTGGAAACGTAAAACAGACATTTGTTTTGCACCTAAGTGTCCTAGAAATAACTATCTTCAATTTCGATGATGGGGAATACTTTACTATAAAAGAAGAGGATTTTATTTCTGCACTAAAAAAACTGTAGATTTAAGGGGTTGAATTTCCGGCAATTCACTGATTGGAATGGTTGATGGCCTCACCGAAGGCCAATCCTCAATAGGATTACAGAACTTTGGCAGAACCGAACGCCACGGTGGTTTAGCTGGTTTAATTGGTGGCCTCATCGAAGGCCAATCCTCAACAGGATTACGGAGCCTCGCAAGACTCAAAGCCCACGGCGGCTTTATTGGTGGCCTCACCGAAGGCCAATCCTCGACAGGATCGCGGAGCCTCAGCAGACCCGTCAGCCACGGTGGTTTAGTTGGTGGCCTCACTGAAGGCCAATCCTTGACAGGATTACGGAGCCTCGGCAGACCCGAAGGCCATGGCGGCTTAGTTGGAGGCCTCACAAAGGGCCAATCCTCGACGGGATTACGTAGTCTCGGCAGACTCAAAGCCCATGGCGGCTTAACTGGTGGCCTCGCCGAAGGCCAATCCACGACAGGATTACGGATCCTCAGCAGACCCGAACGCCATGGCAGCTTAATTGGCGGCCTCACCGAAGACCAATCCTCGATAGGATCACGGAGCCTCGGCAGACCCAAAGGCCTTGGTACATGTTTTATAAAATTAGTAGAAAATGTACATAGGGACCCATAGTCCGCAATGTTATTCTCAAAAATAACATGGTTCCAAATTGCTCTTGGCATGTTGTCAGGGATCTGAACAACACGGTTCGCAACAAAAGTTTTGAATAAAAGTAGTGGCTTTTGAAGCCAAGATAAGACAATTGTAGTATCAGCGAAGCGGAAAACCTTTTCAATTTGCACGGCAAAAGGTGCTGACGACAATATATTTTTTATATGTTTTGATAACAGCACGGCTGCATACAATTCTAATCTAGGGATTGTTAATGACTTTAAGGATACGACCTTGAATTCGGCCATCAACAACTGGCTAGAGTTATTGTTTCGAACAACTAAATAAATCACTGCTGCATAACCTAGTTGGAATGCATCACAAAATTCTACGAGAATACAATGACTATCTAGGTTCGCATGGTAATATCGTTGAAATCGTAAGGGTTGCAGCGATGGAAGTTGTTTCACAAAGCTGATCACGGTAGATACGATATGTCGTGGTACTTCGGTGATCCGAAGGTTCGAAAATTCCTGGATAATCCTTTTTGTAGTAAGGATCACAGGAAACAACCACCAGATTGACAATATATTCCGCTTTGAATATAATGACGAATTTGGTATCAAAAGATAATCCACTTTGGGATTCCAAAACACGCGTAACATTTTAACATTAAAAATTTTGTTAAAATTCAATATTGGTTGTAGATATTCAGAATTACACTCGAATAATTCAGAATCTTCCGCTTTAATAATGTCATTGATAAAATCAGAAGCGACTGGCACTTCTTCAACTTTCCAAAATATTTTCATTATATTATTTAATGACATATCTGACAATATGAAACATGACGTTGATGATGAATCAATTAATTTAATTTTCCCGAAAATAATATATCCGAAAACTATATTTAAAACACTTGGGTTATCACGAACGATATGTGATAAGTTGAAATGTGAATGTACTACTCCATTTAACGGAATCTTATATTTCCTTAAAGATAACACAAGCGTTTTGGCACAGCCCTGAGAAACGTGGCTATGGCTAATTCGTATAAGTACGTACGCACTGTGTTTATTAGCCGGTTCCCACGGGGCGACTTTTGTCGGTCAACTTAAAAGTAGACGGGCTATCAACTTTCGCTAGCAACAAAAAAAGTTGATAACTTTGTTGACAAAGTGTTCACACGTGTCGATTAGCTTTCAACTGTCGAGTTGACCGACAAAAGTCGCCCCGTGGGAACCGGCTATATTTTGCATGTAAACAATAGCGTTACCCAAAGGTACGGTGCACGCATTGCTTACATTTCCGTTAGAATTTAAAATGACGGTAGTAGTCAACGACGTATAACCACTTTTACATGTAGACAATGATTTACATTCACAAAATATATGTAATCTTAAACAATCAAAACAGCGATTTAATTGTTTTATCCGGTTTTTCCTTTCAGTAGGAGAAATAGTTAGAAAATTTGCACACTTGTGTATTGGGTGATTTTCTTTACATATAGCACACAAATCTTGAGAAGGATTTGTATTCAATAAGGATTTTAGCGAAACCGATGCCTTTTGTTTATGTATGTTTGTAGCAAGTGTTCTTGCAAATGACGTTTCGAAATGTCGCCTAGTGTCTTGATCTAGACAATGGAAGATTACATGGGGAACAAATTTACTAAGAAAGTTTTCATAATTCACTGCAAATGAATTTTCAATATTGGAAACAAAAGGTGTGATTTTATTCGCGGGTAGATCTAAATTGTTACTATTATTAGTAGATTTTAATTCAATGTCTAAATTCTCATGTTTTCTTTTGGCACTTAAAATTTCTAAATATAGAACCTGCATTTGATCCGAAACTGTGATTATCTCTGAATAATCATCAGCTGTGTTTGATTCTATTAACCGATTTTTAATTTCAATATTCAAGGATTCGATCTCTCCTACCCACTCGGAAATTAAATCACAACGACATAAAAATATTTGCTTTTTCTTTTCATCGGAACTTAAAAAGGGAATTAAGTTATGTGTTGTTTGAATTCTTTGTAAAAAACGATTGCGACGAGCTGTCAATACTGCAATCTTTTTATCTTCCATTTTGCTAAATTTTAATATGATTTTTGTTGAATATAATAATTTTGTACAGTATTATTATTTCGCAAGTACAATATTATTTCGTATAATATTGTTGTCACACAGAAAACAACCTATGCCGAAGGCTTCAATAATAAGTTAATATGATGAATTTATATCAAATTAAATGAATTTAAAAATGAATTTAAATGATAGTCTCATCCGGCTCGAAGGACCAAAATGTACTCGCAAAGATGCGAATCTTGAGGAATGGACTGTATCAAAATAAATATGAGGTGGCGTGACACAACTATTGGGATGGTATTTCGGATGCTGGAAGGAATTCTGGCTTACCCTGCTTTCCTAGTCTTTGTTCTTGATAATGATATCACTGGTTATCACTTGCACTAGTATCCGGTTTAATGCATATTATAGCGCCGAGGGATGATTAATCACACACTGCACAGCACACATAATATCTCTTAAGAGTCGATGTTTAGTAAGGAGAGGTCCAAGCGACCATTGCACAAAAACAGACTCAATACACATGTAGTTATTGTCCCCACAAAGTATTGTCCACAGGTGGGTAGTCAGAAGGGATAGGTAGGTGGAAGGAAGGAAGGTAGGTATATACATGCATAGTTGCGCCAACAGTTTTAAAATATCTCTTAACATTGGCCACATTTTGGCCAGCAAACATTTGAGGGTGTTCGCAAATTGGAAAAATTGTGGCCAAAACGCTCCATTGGCTAAGATGCCCTTGTCAACCTTTCAGTCCTCGACCAACCACTAAATCCAGGAAACCCTTTTAGACCGAAGGTCTGAAGGACCGAAGGCCAAAAGTCTGCTTTTTACAACACTCTTCTGAAGAATCTCAAGAGTCGTGGTGAATTCAGTGCCAGACCTCGGATGTGAAAAACAAGCACCTTATTGGGGACCCAACATTACCAACTGCCAGGGTTATCTCTCCCTCGAAAGACATGGACCTCACTAACAAAACATTTCTTACTTCATAATTCAACCAAAACCATCAGTCCAGAAAAAAAAATCTGTTTTTTTTAAAGACTATTGTATGTACCTACTAAATGTAACCAAAAACAATAATTTTATCATTCTTTTCCGGACATTATACAATGAAGAATGGGACGAAGAATATATTTATTTATTGATGCAATATTTTTACATTTTATAATAAAATTCAATAATGTTGGCCTCACAGGTGGTTTACCCGTGCTGAGGCCTCCATTTTATCTACAAAAAATATTTTTACACATTACATTTAAAAATATATGAAAAACATAAGATTAAGATAAATTAAATATCATAAAAGGGGTAAAAAATAAATGCACAAACTCGGATCCGGCCTGGAGAATAAGTGTTACTTGAGACATTGTATGAAGAGCTACTTTCCGTATCTAAATAAAAATATAAATATAATAAAGCAATTGCACAATTTTGTAGACCCCAAGCGGCATACTATTTGAGAAGCAATCTAAATGTCTCGATAATATCACATATGAATAACAGTCCTACAGTGCCTTCAGAATAGAAGGCGAAACATAAATAGACCAAGGCGAAATCTACCGCGTGTAAAACTCAAAAATTTGACAATAAATAATGCCCCGGGCCGAGTTTTGGGCAAGCACTATTTTTCTTTTTAGTACCTACTTAGTATTTCCCATTCTTCAGTTGGTAGTTCGCGGCGTGCTTCTAGCCTCCAGTAGCACTGGGAAGCCTTTACCGCCTTTCGTTTCAAAATTATTTGTGGAACATAATCTTTTCTTCTCTATAATTCTGGAAATATGAGCGTAAGTGCGAAGTTTTATTACTTTTTAATATCCTAATTTGAACCTAAATCCATTTTAAATTATCTGATATTTGTACACTGTGTGCGAATTCAATGAGAAGCATTATTATTTCGCTTGAAAATATCATTGCGTGTGTTGGTAGACCACCCATGTAGTAGTATGTACTCCTGTAACTTGTAAGAAAAAAATGGCCTAGGTAAACGTCAGAACTGTTCGAACGTATTTTCATTAAATGGCCTTCAGTGATTTGTATAAAGAACGAAATATATATAAGGGAACGGAAAATGGACACGACGAGGTAAATATAACTGCTTTGAAAAAAAAATATCCGTCGTAAATGCGTGAATGAACTTTCAAAAATATTTGTGTCATGTCATTTTGACCTACAAGTGGGAGGCGTTTTATTTTAGTGCCAGCGTTTCTTTTTTCTTCTGACGAGAATCAGAACTCTTTCTTTTATTGTTCGCTGCAATGTTTTGAGTTGTTTTATGGCTTTTCATATCAGATATCATATGTTGTATGAGTGATCTGTAACTAAATATGGATGCGCCTGTCAGTTGCATTCTGGTTATAGTATATTGACTTGTATTTTACGAAACCCGGGTCGAAGACTCGCGCAAACTCAATAAAGTGCATCTCCGCCTTGAACCCGGTCGTGCAACTTGCATAATAATAAATAGTTATTGATTTTTACAACATAATCAACTTATATACGAATGTTTTCGTTTGTCCCAATCAGAACCAAGAGCGAGATTTTTCCAGAATTTAAAGTGTGTTCGCGATAAACATGTCACATATTTTGCGCATAAACATATTGTTTTCAAGCTTAACACCTGCTTCTTTCATCTATCGATAACTGACCTTAAAATGTGCCAACATTTCCATAATATTAAGTTTTTTTAAGTACCTATATTTTTCAAAACATATTCCAATTAGATTTTTTTATCTTTTTGTCATTGTTTTCTATCATAAATCCATTGTATTGCTCAGCCACCGCAATTATTTGGCATTTGTTCACATTTCATTGCAAATATTCAATGTTTCTACCATTCCATATATCAGAATTCTCAGAAAACATTTGTATTTATTTGTGCAATATGTTAAATCTATGTGTTCTAGCTTTTTAACTTTTTAGTAAAATTTATTCTATGCCAGCTTTGTCAGAACGCCTAATAAAAGATGTTTTAAATGTATTATTTTGTTCTAACATAAATTATATAAATAAATTTTGTTTTAACAGGTAAATTAACGTAAAACCTGAAGGGTCACCCATATATTGCGGAGCGATTGTATCTCTTAATATTCTTTTTGCCTTTTCCAGTAAAACTTATTTATTAGTTAATGCTTATCGTTTTATCTGGACATTTTTTATTTTATGGATTCTTTTGTAATCCTCTAACTAGCTAGGGCTTATAACAATACCATTTCACGTTTCTGGCTGACTAGTACTGCAGCTCATATGACCTTATTACCATGTGATGGTTGTATTTGGGCGTTTTCCAAAAAAGATGTCGGTGACGTAATAGGAATTCCACTTAAGTGAGATGCTGCATTTCGATTAAAAATATACGTAAATTTATTAAAGAAAGAATGAACTTCATGACAAAAAGTATTTAAATAGAAAATGTCAATAAACTTCGAAAATAATTGCAATTTAAGTTTAATACTATTGGTAAGAAATTCTTTTACGTCACTTTTATCATAAAGTTTATAAAGAAAATTAAAAGAAATTCATTATTTCAGATTTTTATTTACGAATTGAAAACACAATCAGTCTCCTAAAAAATATGAATAATCAAGCTTATTGAATTAAATATTAAGTTTTTCAATAAAAATATTCTTTTACGCTACTTTTGGATACTTTGTACTGTATATTTTGCGTTCTAGAAAGACGAATATAAGTTTTTGTTTTACGAATGTTTAATTATAACAAATTTAAAATTAATCATGAACTATATCAATAAAAAAAAGAACAAATTTCTTTGAGATATAATAATTGATCTTAGAAAATAAATCACAGCAATAACAGGACAGTGGCGTAAGGGGAAAAATTTGGTAACGTTTAGGAATTCTAAGGCCTCGGCCAGACTGAGAGGCTTGCCCGGTAGCGACAGCGGGCGCGAAATATCAGTCGTATGTGTACGCACGTTGTGGCTACACTGCTGAAAGCGCGACAAGCGACTGGTATGGGAAGAGTGGAAGATACTCTCAGTATCACCCTGGTGTAAGACCACCATTCAGAATTGAAACGTTGCTTAATAATGACTTTAACCTGTTTAGTGACTAGATCTGAATAGCCAGGTACTTCCCCACCTTCCTCTTCCCCACCTTCCTCTTCCCCATCTCCTTCCTGTCCCCACTTACCTTCAGCCTCAAACGTACCCCAATTGGGGATGCCATAGTCTCACTGGCTCCAGATGGGAGCAGTTAAGACTCATGTGAGGTATTCTCTATAAAAAAGGACGATTTTACGTACTACCGCCACCGTGGAAGGCCCCCCGCGCAAGTACTTTTTCTTCCACTTGTTCTTTTTTCTTTTCTTTTTTTTTTCGTTTCTGTTCTCTCCAACGTCTTCTTTTTTCTATTCTTCTTTGGTTAGCTCTCTGATTATATTTTGATGTTATTTTTGTCTTTGTAACTCTTTTTTCATAAAGGCTTCACATTTTTCAGGGTCGTTTTTAATTTTGTCTCTGTACCTTTTTGATTTTTCTGCAGCTTTCAACGGCATATTTGAACATAAAATTAAAATAAATTATTTATAAAAATGCACAAATAATTAGATAGGTAATAATGGGCTACACGTGCATACCGTGTATAGCCTGAAATAGGTAACTAAGCTGAAAGGGTATTAAAGTACTTGTTAATGTACACAACTTTAATTAGGTACAGGATTAACTAAAACACACAGGAACATAAATCATGCTACATTTTATACTTACTTAATCAAAATTGTATGAACCAGCTGATTTTATACTGAATTTCAGAGTTGCCTCTACAGTAATAGTTGCTCATATTGCTGTCTATATTAGTACTTCGACACCATTTCGACTCTTTCAGAATTAATCTTTAATAATCTTAATTAATAAAAAAAAGAAAAAAAATTATACACATAAAAATCAAATAATTTTTTCTTTTTAGCTATGCTGTTCTTTTTTCTCAATGCTACATATATCACTCAACCCACATATCTACATGTAATAGTTACATTTTGAAGATACATGCAAAATATAAATTTAATTAGAAAATTGTAACACACCCAAATACCCTAAAAGACGGACAGAGTGAACCGACCTTTAGAATTCCATTACGTCACTTTTAAGTTCCATTCACGACACCGTTGCGTAAGAGAAGTAGCGTAATCGCATCAATATTTTTCCGAAATGTATTTATCAATAAATTATGAAACTTCTGTTTGTTCTAACTAAACATTTCATAAAACAATAAATGAATCAATTTAATACAAAGTAGAGTCTAATACATTCTGGTAAATTACCTGGAGAAATACGGAAGCGTTGGTGGAACACTTTTTTAGTACAGCCGAGAACGACCACTTTTGTTACGATTTCTTGGCAAACTGGCTGTAAAAAACCAAGCATGGCCGCCCTTCATAGACTAAATAGGGTTGCTATTTTCGAAAATATTCATCAATTTGGTAATATTTTTATTGGAAGACGTCAATAATGTGGTGGCGTAGGCGGAAATTCCACCATACGCTATTTCGTAGGACAACTCAATATCTGGTATTTAAATTATTTTGCACGATAATTAATCTATATTATGGTTGCAAATCGAAAATATTATCATATACTATTAGTAGAATTAGAAATAAATACTGGGATAACATTAAATAACATTAATTTTTGAACTCTTACTGGTAGTGGTAGGTGTAGGACATACCAGAAACAGTGACCTGTAGTCTTACTTATTTTAAAATAATATCGAAATTTAATAGATTTATTCATTATTTTTAGTCCATAAAGGTATTTATTTGTTATTATATTGGTAAAATATATGGTTGGTCATTAAAACCGACACAACAAAAGTTACTGATCCTGAAAGTGATGGGACACTGACTTTTATCTATGTACACTTATTTTGAAAAACGCCCATTTACTTGACTGAATTTAGGTTACGTTATTGTGCTTTATTTGGTAAAAAAACCACACACAAATGAAAAGAAAAAAAAAAGACAATCGATTATCTTCGCTATTTATTAGTTACTACCTTTCGTTTTATCTGGACATTGATTGTCTTCGCTATTTATTGGTTACTACCTTTTGTTTTATCTGGACATCGATTGTCTTCGCTATTTATTAGTTACTACCTTTCGTTTTATCTGGACATTGATTGTCTTCGCTATTTATTGGTTACTACCTTTTGTTTTATCTGGACATCGATTGTCTTCGCTATTTATTAGTTACTTCTATTTTTTTTATCCGAACATCGATTGTCTTCGCTATTTATTAGTTACTACCTTTCTTTTTTTCTAAACATCGATTGTCTTCGCTATTTATTAGTTACTTCAATTTTTTTTATCCGGACATTGATTGTCTTCGCTATTTATTAGTTACTACCTATTGTTTTATCCGGACATCGATTGTCTTCGCTATTTATTAGTTACTTCCTATTGTTTTATCCGGACATCGATTGTCTTCGCTATTTATTAGTTACTACCTTTCTTTTTTTCTAATCATCAATTGTCTTCGCTATTTATTAGTTACTTCTATTTTTTTTATCCGGACATCGATTGTCTTCGCTATTTATTAGTTACTACCTTTCTTTTTTTCTAAACATCGATTGTCTTAACTATTTATTAGTTACTACCTATCGTTTTATCCGGACATCGATTGTCTTCGCCCAGCAGTCATTCATTAAGTAATTGCAAAACAAAAGAAATGGTACAAAATAGAGCATTACTCAAATACATATTATTGTAACCCTTTCCAGTAAAATGCACTTTTTACAAAAATTGCGCTCGTTGCTTGTTTACAGAAATAAAAATTAACAGGTATCTTCATTGGAATTGGATAGATATTATTTAATATTAAAAAAAAAATAGTATTTACTTTTTAAATGCAGATCAGTACCTGATAGTTTTTCTACAATTTTCTAAATTACGTGTTGTAAAAAACAACTTAGATATAGGTATTATTTTTGGGAAAGGATAATAGATGAACCCAAAGACAGGTCAATGTATCACAAAACATTGCCACATCAAATAACAAATGCATTATGTGTGTATTGTTACGGAAATGCATTATGTGTGTGTTGTTACGGAAATGCATTATGTGTGTATTGTTACGGAAATGGTTTGCTTTAGAACTGAGATTTTTCCCCTGATTCTTTTGATAGTAGCTCTGTTCCTTTAATGATGTTCACCAGAGTTGTAATTGGTCATGTCTCCCTGTTCCACAGTAGGTATCCGAGACTTCTTTACGTCAAAGCGGGACATTGGCATCACAGATGAATAGATTTTTTTTCGTGCTTTTCACCTCCAACAACTGCATGCTTCTCCTGTTAAGAGGGTATTACCCTAAGAGTATGGATATTAGAGAGACGGCATGTGAAGTGTGCCCGCGCGCTCAAAGTGTGCCTTTTCGAGAATTTTACCCAAACGGCTTACATTGGCTGCTGGTTTTTGGCCGTTTAATACGTTCCGACAGCAGCCATTTTACATGGTGACAGCCAATGTCAGCCGTGTGGGTAAAATTCTCGAAAAGGCACACTTGGAGCGCGCGGGCACACTTCACATGCCGTCTCTCTAATATCCATACTCTTAGGTATTACCAGAGAATACCGGAAATTAGTCCTTTTTAAATCAAATTCTCGACGTATTGACACTTTCGTACAAAAAAAAGAAATTGATTTTAAAAGATTGTTATTTTATCTATGATAATGAATTTTTGAAAAACTAATTTTATTTTTAATATACTAAGGATATACCGTTGGTCGTTGGCGTATTTGTTCAATTTTCAAAAGACATATTGTATTATACAATACACATTTCAAATTATATAATCATACAACAAAATAAATCATTACATTATCTAGTAAACACATTTTTCAGAATTTTAATTTTAGTTAAATTTAAATCGTTAAAAAATAAATCCGAGAACCTGTTTTATGACGAAAATACCTCAGTTTTTCTATTTATTTAAGGTCTCACAAATAAAATATTTCAGGTTTTTCTTACACACTCATTTTGTTTAGACATTGAAAAATCATAAATACTTATGATCAAAAAATACTTACAAGAAGTACACGATATTTAAGAATTTATCATTGTGCTCTTTAAGCATTTTTATTGCTTATTTGTATGTAGGTATATATATTAAAGCAAGTTTTGAATGAAATAAATCGGTATTAAATTTTTAATTTAAAAAATTTGATACGGGGAATAATCGATCTTTCTCATCGGAACCTCCCTATACAAGCCTCCATGTGCAAGCATTTTTAAACTTTTATTCTCAGCCGCTGGTCAATGGCTCTTAATATCCTTACTGAGTAGTTTTGTGATTTATTTGAGTTTGGAACTTTTACGTGATCAATCAGTAATTTACCATAGAACATGCTAACATAACATATTCCATTTTCAAATACCATCCTGTCACAACAGTCAACATGCGATTGCTTTTGCCATACATATTTATCCTAATTTTGGGTAGTCTATATAAGACAGTATCAAAGTTTGCAATTCAGTGCGAATTGAATATTTGCTTACAAAAACTATAATTGTATAAGAATATATACGAGTCTTGTGGAAAATCAAAAAATGGAAACAATGTCGGTGATTTCAGGAAATACCTGGTTGGTACAAATGACTATGAAATTTGGGTTCGGCAAGCAAAAGATTCCGAGTTTGAGACTTAGTTGCACCAAAATATATTTTCCTTTTCTTGATACTTTCAGTGTCGCCCAGGTGAAATATCACCATTCAGAATGCTCAGTGTGGTTGTGGCTAGCTAATAAAAAAATAACTATTAAAAAATATATTACAGAGAAACCTTTAATTATTGTTTTTTGTAGGGTTCCGCTAATATGTAGGGGACGGCAAGAAACGTCAATAAATAAAAAAGATTTTTTTGTTAAATCCAGCACAAGACAATACCGTCCTTGATAAAGTGACATTTATATTTTTGTCTTTAACTAGCCTGGTAGAGGTAACGAAGGCAAAATTAATATTTAATGTCGGCACTGCAATTACAGTGCTTTTTACCGTGCGTAAACACGATTTTTCAGCACTGCATTTGCAGGGCTCTGGCTTCTAGGGGTTAAAATAAACTGTGAATGCGGGAAATCGAAAATAAAAATTCATACTTATATCTTCAATATTTTAGAAAAATATACATATTTCATGTACAGACAAATGTGTTGATACAAAAATGCCACAATTCCTAATCACTTGGCTGCATCAACGCATTTTTCAGTGGATTTTTTTCCACCTCTTCATCAATTTTTAATCTTTTTTGAAGAGTATGCACTTTTTTCACCAGACGTTTCATTTTTGAGGTTAAAAAACTAGATAGTAACTTTAATATCTACTTTTATCCACTGGAGCGCAAGATCAATTTAAAACCTTTTTCTCAGATTGCTAAAGGAAATTTTTCCGCCCACATTAAAAAAATCATATCTCTGAATTTGAATATGGAGACAAACAAACTGATTATAGTTTTATATAGCCAATGAATTCACCTATCTTTTGTCTATTATCACATATAGTTTTATATAGCCAATGAATGCACCTATCTTTTGTCTGTTATCACATATTTGTAGGATTTATAATTTTTTTTTCTTAAATCGTTAACTTTAAAACATTTCAAAGAGTCTAGAGAATATTTGTCATATTTCGGCAACAAAGCAATCCGTAGTTTTGGAAATAGTGCCATATTGTGGCAAAAAGCGTTTGAGTGGATAACTAAACCTTACTTTGGTTGGACAGGGCTCTATCTTCACTTTACCTTGTTGTTGGTTGAAATGAGGTGTCAAAGTTTGAAAAGACGATTTCTCAATCTATTAAGAGGCTAGACTTTGAATCACACGCGGTACACCCGCGTTTGTCATTCTGTCCCGCTCACAATAAGCTCACGCACACTTACAATACATGCGAATGCGAAATGTGCGAATGAGACAACACTCCAATTTACCTACAGAAATCGCTCAAAAAGGGGTTTATGGAGAATACACTTTTCTACACCGAAACTTTCACAAAATTGAAATTTTAAAAAATATATTTTTTTTGGAAAGAAGAAGCTACGTCGGTAGCTTTTTATAATTTTATAATTCTTTATGAGAGTTGAGTTAGCAGCACTTTTTCATTAAATAATATTTTTTGATAAATCGTACATATTTGACAGTGAATGTTTACGTTAATACGAAACGCATCGAAAATTCGAAAACATACCGACATAGTTTTCACCCTCTAAAAGGCAGTATAAAAAAATATATTCATTTTGTGCCATTATGGATGTAGAAAAGTGTTTTTTCCCGGGCATTCTTTTTGTATGGGCCGAAAAGCGAAGTCTATCGTCTTAACTAATTTCTGATTTTGAGGTTGAATCTTGTGTAAAGTATTTTAATTCAACATATTTTAAAAGGACAAACCGTTTAGAAAAAATCTAAATGTGCAGATAGAACTATATGCAACCAGATAGGCCATGATAATTCGGTGCTTAAGGTTCTAACTACATTTCCCTAAAGCCATTCCAAGCTAGGGCCACGTTCTAATTAAATATTTGCCTACATATGGTAAACTAAAATACTTTCACATGAAATTGAGCCTCAATCAGAAATCGGTAAATAGATTATAAGAAATAGTCTCTGCAAACTTTCAAACCTCAGAACATGGTAAGGCGAAGTTAGAACTATGCGTTGTAAAAACGATCAACTGTCAGATGCGAATAAAACGGAAATTGCAAAAGGTTCAAAGTGAAGGTAGACCTTGTAAAATAAATGGAAGCTTATAAACTTGATGTTCAAACTTCGTTAGAAATATCTACAGAAATACAACACAGATTGTTCTGAAAATTATTTTGGTTATAGAAATCGGTAAAAGAATTGATTTGGCATTTAAATGTCAGTTTTGAAAAATATGTCAGTTAGTACATACCTTGTCCAAATAAGGTAGCGTAATGTCAGAAGTTGCCACAAAGTTGTTAGTAAAATAGTACAAAAACTATTCGCTTTAAGCAATTGATGCGGTAAAACGATATGTAGACGAACGATCGATGCAATCTATTTTTGCGTGTTTTGTACGAAATTAGTTTGGGTCTGGAAGAAATAATGACACATCTAAGAGTATGGATATAAGAGAGACGGCATGTGAAGTGTGCCCGCGCGCTCCAAGTGTGCCTTTTCGAGAATTCTACCCACAAGGCTGACATTGGCTGTCACCATGTAAAATGGCTGCTGTCGGAACGTATTAACCTCTTGAATGCCAGGTGTTTTTGGAAAAAATCGCGCGAAATTATCTTCCCGGCTTTTGCTCAAATATCGTATAAAAACAAAGGAATTGTTTATTTTTGTGATTGTTTTCTGTTTGCCAGATAATGTACCTTATTATTCATATATATTTCATGATAACATCGTTACAAGTTTTCCCAGAAAAGCTATTTTTAACAAAAAAATGTGAAAATATTTCCCATTCGACAAAAAAATGTAAATAAAATATATTCATACGAAAATGATAATTTTTTTTTATTTCTCTACAAACCTGAATAGACACCCTACATGAAAAAAACCAATTCAAAGGTGTTTTCGAAGAAGTAATGACATAAATACTTGTTTGAAAATGAAATGACAGTTGAAAACCGTTTGTAAAAGTGACGCCAAGTTGACCATAGATATTTATTATAAATTATTCAGATGGGTTGGCGCTATGCGGATTTTTGCTATGTCAAGACCGAGAACGGCGCAAGCGATTCTGACCTTGTTCTTCATACAACTTCTTTATACATAAGGAACAAAATCGCTTAAAAAAATTTATTTTTTTAAATTTCGACCCGTGGCCACCGGTGGGCGAACGGCAGTCGAGAGGTTAAACGGCCAAAAACCAGCAGCCGATGTAAGCCGTTTGGGTAAAATTCTCGAAAAGGCACACTTGGAGCGCGCGGGCACACTTCACATGCCGTCTCTCTAATATCCATACTCTTAGTGACACATGCAGGAAAACCATTATTCGACAAACAATAGATTGAGTGCTGTAATACGTATATATTGTTTGACTGTTATTAATATTTTTTCAATAATTAAAAGATGCTTTATTTTTCT
The DNA here is from genome assembly GCA_951813805.1 of Limnephilus auricula. Lineage (NCBI taxonomy): Eukaryota > Metazoa > Arthropoda > Insecta > Trichoptera > Limnephilidae > Limnephilus > Limnephilus auricula. The sequence goes on from OX638406.1 coordinate 17,885,493, forward strand.
TGCAAATCTCAAGTTTTTATTAAATATTTTCCGCTTTCTTTATATACTAGCTGATCCAGAATGCGTTGCAATGCAACTTAAATAAATAAACTTTTTCTCCCTGCGTGTCCTTACCCATTCTTCCCCATTCCCCTTCTGCCTTCTCTTCCCTTCTCGCATCTCCCTCCTTTCCCGCATTCCCCTTTCACCTTCCCCCTTCCCTCTCCCGCTGTCCCCGTTCCCCACGACTCCCCCTCTCGCATTCCCCTTCCACCTTTTCCGCCTTCCCTCTCCCCTTTCCTCCCTCCCGCGAACCCCCATCCTGTATTCCCCTCCAGCTCCCCCCCCTCCTGTCTTTATTTCCTTTCTGCTAAACTTCATAAAATACATAAATTTTTCAAACAACTTTGGTTTGACGTATTTCAATTTTTTTATGCAGATTTCATATTGCCAAAGCTCATTATTCTACTTTTCGGGACAGAGACAAATCCATCAAATCAAATATCATAAAAATCGGTCCAGTCGTTCTTGAGTTATAAATGGTGTTAACTCGATTTTGTTTTATATAAATTTGCATTCATATTTCAATGTTTTAATGAATATTACACATTTCATTCCTTAGTTAGCCCATTTAAAACAAAATAAACAATTCAAAAATGTATTATCTATATAAATAATATTAGATGTGATTGCGAAAATCAGATAAAATACTTATGGCACGCCCCTGATAACAATAAACAAACAATAAAGATCAAACTTTACGATTTATGTATAACAAACACTGTAATTTTCCATAAGGTTTGTTACGTTAATCTGGCAACAAGTGCAAGAGTGTGATTATGTGTTTAATTTTATTATAGTTGTGTTAGGCTGTTATTTTTCAACAGTAATAAAATGATAAGATTGATTTGAAATTTGTGCAACACAACTAAAAACCTTCAATATGAAAATAGTAAGGACAAATTACGTAATATTTTATGTCTGTGATTTAAAATTGTTATTGTCGATTCCGCTTAACCTCTTGTAGGCCGCAGTCCCCCCGGCGGGTCCGGATTTTTGAAGCGTTTTTGCCCCTTATGTATAAAGAAATTGTATGAAGAACAAGGTCAGAATCGCTTGGGCCATTCTCGATCTTGACATAACAAATTACTGGATAGCATTTAGCCACTCCGAATAATTCATATTAATTGCCAATGACGCTCCGGGCACCAAAGATGGCGGACAAAATGTCTGCCGCTTGATAATATGAACGCTGTCATATTCAAAGTCTATATTTATTCATTGTTTTTGATATAACTCCATTGTGGAAAGCATAGATTTGAGTGATTTTTAGGAAGTTCGTTTTATATACATTATTTTGATGTATTTTTTGTATTATATCACAAAAGAAATGTTATAAAAATTGAATTCATAAGAAAGGTGAGAACTGTCAAATATTTTACATCGTATTGAAAAAAAAATTTTTTGTATGCTGGCTTTCAACTTGAATGTCGGATGACAGTTAGAGGCTAAGGCCGCATTCCATAGAAAATTAATATCAGAGCATTCCGAGAGGCTAGAGTAGTAATAAAAAGCAAAGTCTGGAATGATATTGGCGCAAGCGGTTCTGACCTTGTCCTTGTTTCTTTATACATAAGGGTTAAAATTGCATTTTATTTTTTAACCTGTCATGTGTCACCCACCCACCGGCGGGCTTACGACAAATGAGAGTTTAATAATTGGGACACATCAGGACCCAAACATTTTGTCACAAGCGGCTGACCCAAATGTACACATTTATATTTATTTATGTTCTCTCCAAAGTATTTGGAAACATATAAAATTTTTGACAAAAAAAAAATATTTTCTGAAAAATAATTACTTATATGTATATATCATCACTGAGCGCATGATACCTCCAATCTGCTTCAAAATTTGTTCATTCACTCTCTTTTCACACATTATTTTTTTCAATTTAAAAATTATTTGTAACCCAATATTAATAAATTTACCGACACCTGCTACTGTGAACCTGCCTTTCTTAACTAAAATTCGTTTACTGGGACACATTTTTGCAGATGAGAATTTGTCCCAATTAAACGGAATGGTTTCCTGGATAAATGAAGTAAATTAGTATCAGTTTCTTTATTTGGTTTCTGTTTTTGGGTTTCGTCCCAAATAACTGGCTGTCCCGATAAACCGGTATACCGATTAAGCGGAATCGACTGTGTATTGAAGTATGTATTTAGCTGGCTTCATCATTTATGTTTGAGGGTTGTGTATATTATTTTTATAATCATTAAAAATAATGTATATCAACTCTGTTTTCCTTAAGGTAAACTAAAAGTTGGGCTGTGGGCATTTCTTTGTATCTGAAAAGTTAACTCATTTTTTTTTACTTTAGGTGAAATTGAGAATCGAGGACGATTGTTTGAACTGCCTAAAAGTTTAAAAAGATGTTACTTGTTGATTTGTGACGATGTAAAATGTACCGAGATTCCAAATTGTTTTTAATAAATTTTACAAATTGTTAACAGTAATTATGTATAACAAGATAACAGCAATTGAAGTAATTGTAAGAAGACAACACATTTGTATATAATAAAATTTAGTACAAATTAGCAAAATACTAATACGATGATTCAATATAATATAAGTCTAAAAAGAAAATATTACATAAAAAGTATTTGTGTGTGTATACTCACAATATAATACAAAGTTGTTTTAAAGTTCCATAATATAAAGGCTGATTTACCGGCAATATTGGTTGCAATACGTAATGTAGAGCCAATTGAAGCATATGCTTTGATATAATATTTTGCCGGAGGGTAAATAGTTTTCACATGAAAATTAACTTCCCAAATAATCTGCTGCAATGTCGTTTTGCAAGTGTTCTTTAGAGTGCAATATTAAATTTTTTTTCCGCTGTGGTTAAAACTATTTTTGGTTTTGAGCCCGTTGATACCTGCCAACTATTTCAAAGAAAGTTCGCTCGTATTTTTAATTTCGAGCCATAGAAACGTCAAACACATCAGAAACATTGACAATCTTCACAGGGTTGCCAATATAATCATCTCTTCAACCCTTCAACATTGAAGAATACGTAAAAATGAAAAATTCCTCAAACTTGGTCAAAACGACGAGTTTTTTTCATTCATAGATGGCGAGTAACAAGTAACTCTTGTTCGTTAGTGGAGAATAGCAGCCCTGGACAGTTGTGCGGTTATCACTTAAAAACAAGAAAATTAAATTGGAGGTTATGTTTGCAGTTTGACAGTCAAGATGGCAGCGGACCGGCGGAGGACGAGAACAGCATGGTGTACGACCTCATCACCAAGATCCTGGACGAGCCCGCCATCGACATTGAGGAAGAACTTTCCAAGTGAGTGCTGACTGCTAAGTGACCTGACCACAACATACCAACTTATTTCTTACTTTCATCATGCTGGCAATTCAGACGTAAAATGCTGCCACTGATAGCTCCATTGTGACTTTTCTTTCCACTGCATGCATTGTTCATGGAAAGGAAATGGTCCTTTATCAACCTGTTTGCTTAAATTATCTATTTATATTTAGAGTTTTATTTTTACATTCATGGGTTTTTTTATCCATTGTGATAATGTCATGAAATTTACATTGCTTTTTTGTCTGGAGTTTTTAGATCAATGAAACTACTTTCGATCTTTGAAATATGGTCAAATTGTAAGAAAACGTTTGTTCCATAATTTTCAATAAGAAAAAAGATTGTTAAAGCTCTGTTGAAGCCGTTATAAATATCCATTGACTTTGACCGCATATGAAACTTAGGAATCCTACCATTAGTTATAAAACTTTTCTATTAAAAGTTGGTACCTACATACATAGTTCCATGGCACTTCAATTTCGTAATCTGATTTTTTTTTTGTATTTTCTAGAGCATCACCGCCCTCCAGCTATCACAGCCCCCTGAACCCTTCTCTCAGACCCTATGACTCCTCTCTCACCCGGTCGCCCCCCTTCAACTCACAACCCTCCTATTACCCCCCTGACTCCACCCACAACCCCATTCCTAATGGATATGGGAATGTCCGCCCCAACGGATTCGCGACCAATATGGATTTCTCCCAACCGAACAAACAAAGTCAAGATTGGAACTATTACCCTCAAAGAGATAACATGGGGTACAGCAATGAACACAGAACTACACAGAAGCCGACGAACAACTACTACGACAACAATGTCAATACCGTGAATTACGATGGCTCCAACAACTACATCGATTGTTCATCTGTGCCCAACTTCGATATCAACCTGTTGAGAATGGCGGCGCAAGAAGTTTGCAACAATCCTAATTTCAACATGAACAACAATAATAATAACGAGTTGTTTACGAACGGTTATGGGAAAGTGGAATACAATAATTACAACGGTAATGGGAATTCAAATGGGAATTATGCCGATTACAATCAGTATTCGCCGAATCAGATGATGGATTCCCCCGGAGGTTATTCCATAAAACATCGGGATAACAGGATGAATGGGACAGACAGGAGTCTTACGATTCCGTTGCTGGATTTAACGGATAGAAATGGATACCACCACATGGGAAATAACGTGATGCCTCAGCAAATGCAGAAACCGTCCAATTACAGAAACGGCACAATGCCGGAACAGTACAATTGGAATAATGGACGTTACCCTGATTCGTTACCTTTGAACGTGGACATCGACCAGATCAAAGATCTCTATAAGAACGAGAATAATCAACGTCCAATATTGCCGCCGAATTATAACAACAACAAGCATGACGCCAGGATGTACAACAACCCGCCTCCGCCGTTCACGTATGATCCGAATTATAATGACGTTAAAGGATTGGACGGCAATAAAGAGTATAACAGGAATCCTGCCCAAGAACAACAGATGACCCAAGAGGAAGCGTTGCGCAAGATCCTGAATCAAAGAAACACAAACGCACCGATGAATACTCCTTCGTATCGCGCAATAAGCAAAGCGAACCACTTCAAAAACAACAATGCTTACAATTATGATGTGGGTAATTATCAACACAACCAGTTTGTCACTGCTCCTCCCACAACGGAACAGCGTAATTACAATAATGCGCCCATTAAGAAAAATGCCGTGCAAGCTTATTTAGAAGAGCAGAAATTCAAAGAGGCCGAGAACTTTGCACTAGCTTTGCAACGCGAGCAGATGATACGCAACATAGAGCAGGCAAACTCCACGTACGTAACGCAGAAGCAGTTGTATCAGAGGAACGTGGAGATGCAGAAAGAGATCCAGGAGAACATAAGGTTGACGTACAAGAACCAGCAGAATTTTCAGCAGGCCGTGGAGGAGGGAAGGGTCAGTGGTGTGATGGTGCCGGCGTTGGCCCTTCCTCCTCCCCCTCTAACCGCAGGCACCGGCAAGGTTCTGGCCGCCTGGCTGGATTGGCTTCCCCTCATGAACCTGAGGAACTTCAGGTAATTATTTCAGTAAATATTGTTTGCAGTAAATACTGTTTTGCAAATGCAATGACATGCACTTCATAAGACTTCAAATCTGTCCATATCTCAAGAAAGTAAAGTTTTTTTGTCATTACATTTCTACACTAATAAATTTTCAACAAATTTCTGTGTTATTTGTGTTATTTTGATTTCGTCATTTTTTATCAGTAGATTGGTACAAAAATTTCGATTTGCCATTTTTGTGAGGATTTTGTGCGAAATTTGCAATTTTCGGGCAAATATTGGGAATTCAAGTAATTTTTATGCAATATTCTGGTATTTAAAAAAAAAAAATATTCCTACAATATTATTATAGGTACATACATAATATTTCTAAAAACGGCGACCTGTCACTTTTTTTCTGCAAATTACAAAAGATAACATAACCTTTGTTCCAAAATTCCACGGCTTAAAAATAGCACCGCTTTTCTTGAAAATTCCCCAGAAAAATGCAAATTTAGCAAAATATAATGCAAATTACGCTGAAAAATAATGCATAATTTTCAGGTCCCTCATATTTCGATCTGTAACCATATTTTCACAAATTGTAACTGCCTTGTCCCGTACTTCTAATTTTGTTGTATTACATGTTTAGATAAGAAATTCATAACTTATGTTGTACATTTCAAATTTATGGTTACCTCATTGGTCATTTTGTCTCCTTTGAATTCTTAAAAAATATTAAATGTTCTGCATACTTCCATAACAACTTAACCTAGCTTTCATTGATATAATAATATATATAGTAGACAGGCAATGTTTAATTTATTTTGAATGAACTGCTTTGAAATATCAAAACACTTATTTGTGCAAACTTTTACTGAAATTTGGGCAAGTTCAGGTAATCAGCAAAACAACACAGTACTCAAGACATTATCGTCTTGCATTTTGAATTACAATAAGCTAATGGCTGACTATTGAATTTTGTAAAATTTTCCATTTATAATAAAATAACTTGAATACTTTATTCATTTGCAGGCGTACCGACGCATCAGGCGTCCTCCACACCCGACTTGAAGTCTGCTACGAGCAGTGGCGCCAGCTGGAGCGCGAACGCAAGCAGACGGAGGCGGAACTGGCGCGCGCTTTTCCCGGCCGCATGGTGTCCTCGGCCAACAGCATTCCCATTCCACGCACTCCTATCGCCGCCTCCAGGGTGGACCGCCTCGCAGTGGACATGCTCAGGGAGCACACCAAGGTACGTTATTCTATTAACATTTTTTTCCATCATCGATTTAAATTTTTTTGAAATTTAAAATTTTTGCAATATTTTGAATTTTAAATATTTGAAATATTTTAAATTTAAAAAAGTTGAAATTTGAAATTTGTCAATTGACTGCGCTGCAAACCATTGCATGTTTAGGAAACTTTCATTTTCTATGCAGGGTCTGGTTATTGCAATGTGCACTCTTCGGTGGTCAACATACGACTAATGTTATACTTTATTCAAAGCATTCTTTTACCCTCCGGATGCCATAAATATGGTCACATGGTTTGCCTCCCACTCGTCGTAATGATACCCAGTTTTATGTTGGCGCAAGTTTTTTGATTTGGTTGTCTATGATCTGTATGGATAGGATACACTTTTATAAACTTTAATTTCTGTGATGCTTTTTCAGGTTATTACTCTGATGGGTAAAATGGAAGTCCTCCGCTCCTCTGCCATGAACAAGGACAAATCCGAGGCTTTAAAAGACTCGGACAAGTCCTCAGCCAACAATGGAGCCGTGGTGGTTACCAAGATCCTAACCAACAAGGAGCGCAACGGGTCGCTGTCTAAGGCCGACAGTGACAAGGTTACAGTGCTGAAAAGGGGGGAATTGCTGGATTCTGGAGATGAGGTTAATCTCAGCGCCGAAGAGGACGAAGAAGATAATCTCCGTGCGAGGTTAGTTGGATTTCATTTGTTGACTTACAACTGTTTCTAGATTTGCACACACTCATGCTTCATTCACATTCATGCGTTGCTTCATACATAATTTTGTAATGTTTTAATTCTTAAACGTGACCCAATGCAGGTATTTGATTCACTTGCTTGGACGTCCCTGACTTCTTCTACCGTTTACTTTCACTTACATATATTCTCTCCACACCCCTTTCTTCATCTGCTCTACACACACCTGAGCCATCTAAGCATCCCTTTTTTAATCTGTTTTCCTGTCCCTTTCTTTTTATTTCAACAGCATATTATTTAAGCTGTGACATTCCGAATTTGTGCTGTTTTATAACATATTTCTCTTGAACACTATAAACTTTAACTTTCTAAAAAAAATATGTTATTTTTGAAGATAATATCCGTACATTTGCAACACCGTAATGGAAAAACTCGCAAGTGTGCTCTGAAAATTATTATAATACGTTTTTTTTCTGTTATTTTACAAGTTATATGTACGAAAAAATTCACAGTATTTCTTTAAATGTTTTAAACAAGTCGTGTTTTATTAAACATTTTTACAATTTTCATTTTAATATTATCGTTTTTAACATTAGCGCGCTCCTTGTAACATTCGTATTTACGTATCGCCCTTTCTTCTTCTTTTTGAGCGCCTACTACCGGGCCTTAAGACAATTTTGAAAATTCAAATTTTTTCATAGCCGTAATGCCACGACACACCCAAAACATAGGGAACCTTTTCATATGGAGTATTGTATTTTGATTTTTTAAACAACTCATAAGATTTTTTTTACATGCATTTTTTATTATTTTTATTGGTAGGTGCAATAATTATGTATTTTCAAACATTATATGACAATGTGGGCCCCACTGGGTACTTTGCCCAAGCTGATTTGATTCCATATTGCACATTATAATCTTTTCTTTCTAGCTGTTATGGTAAATAGTGTTCAAGTGCTCTATTTTTACAATAAATTACATACTTAAAAATCAAAATTTGGTTCCGCATGTGGTTATTGAAAAAATTTAACTTATAGCGGTCAAAGGGTTTCTACTGACTGTTGTCTTTGTGTTACTCACTTTATAAGCTTTTGATTGAACCATTAAATAGACGTGTCTATTCCAGGATCTCCAAGATCTCAGTGAACACGCATGCGGAGATCGATGCGGCCATCCAGGCTTGGAAGGCGGCCGTGAGGGAAATGGAAAATGCTCGCAACCAGGAACTTCAGCAGCAGAATGAGGAGAAATGTGAGTCATTCAGCTTTTCAGGCAGTTCCCAAACAACAAATAGTTTTTTAAAATATTGTGGGGCTATATGTATTAATTTTAAAATATTTTGAGGTTTTTTTTGGGGTTATTTGTAACCATTTTAAATATTTTGTGGGGTTATTTGTAACCATTTTAATAATATTGTGGGGCTATATGTAATAATTTAAAAATATTGTTAGGTTATATATAATCCATTTTAAAAATATTTTGGGGTTATTTGTAACTGTTTAAAAAGTATTGTGAGGTTATTTGTAACCAAGAAATGAAGGAATGCTCATCTTTTTTAACCTCGTGAGTGCCGCCTTATCCAATTGGCACAATCAAAAAATTAATTTAATTTTCTTTTTTTTTGTATATTTTATTAAGCTATAATTTTTTTAACATTTTATGTCTGGTTTTATTATCTACTCTAAAACTACTATAATAATATTCAGTAATTTTTCAAAATCCCTGGACATGCTTAATACACATATTTTTTAGAAATTACAGACATTATTGTAAATGGCTGCAAATTTGGCACGGTCTCGTATGCGAAAGTAAATTTTCATTTAATGCAATAAAATTTTTGAATGCAGTATTTTCCATTGCCCCAAATTCAAAATGTTGTCTTTTGTACTATTTAAGGTTATTTCTTCTTAAAAATTATTCATATTAAACGTATCAATTGTAAATATTCATTGATTTTGAAAATTTTATTTATTACCATACTACAATTTTAAAAGAAAAAAAGAGAATTTTAGCTTCTTTAACACAGAAAATTCATTGAAGATTTTAAAACCTTTATAATAAATACCAGCTGGTTTCCGGCATGTGTTGCAAAGCAACTTTTCCATTCGACCCCTTCCTTCTCCCGCATTTCTTTCCCCTCATGCATTCCCCTTCCAACTTCTCCGCCTTCCCACTCCTTTGTTCCCCTACTCGCAAACCCCCTCTCCTTAATTTCCCTCCGCCCCTCCCGGATTCCCCTTCCCCTTCACCCTTTTCCCTGTCGCTAAACTCTATAAAATACACCCATTTTTCAAACACTCTTGTGACCTATTGATTTTTTTTTTAAATTTTATAGCGCCACAGCTCACCATTATAGAAACCCGCTATATAGAAACCTTCGTAGGCATGTTCACAACAACTCAAAACCAAATTTTCATCACAATCGGATGAATAGTATAGGAAATAATTTCATAACGCCAGAGCTCAATAGCTTATGTGTTATTCTGATGTATGAGCTATATTATTGTGAAGTTTCATTAAAATCCATTCAGTAGTTTTTGCGTGAAAGAGTAACATCCGTACAAACTTTCACAATTATAATATTAGTAAGATTATTTTGTGTTATATCCCAATAAATTAAAAATCATTGTAGCTTCTCGAAGGGTAGTCATGAACTATACTATTAATTATAATAATAACACCTTATTATCTATTTATTTATATTTCTGTTATTGTGGGGAAAGTACTTATAGTAAATTATAAACTATTTTTATAAATATGTAAGGCGGTACAGTTTACAAAAACACCAATTTTAAAAAAACAAATAAGTTATTACGAAAATAGCAAAAATTTTGCATCAGCTCACCAAAAGATAATAAAAAGGTCTAAATGTTGTATAAACAGGAGTTGAGTTAGATTAGATTAGGTTACTTTATTTTTTTTATCACTTTTCTTCAATGTTCTGTTCTTCATGGCAAACATTCTAATTAGATTGACCGTTTACCATTTTGACTGCGTAATATTGTAATATATTTTTATTTTTCCAGTGGTGTTTGCACTAGCCAATAGTGTGAAGATCCTGTCCCAGTGTGCCAAGAACGCCCGCCGCGCCATGTGGTGTGACCTCACCTTGACCAAGGCGATGGCTGCCAAGCCTAAGGTTGGTATAACCACTTCTGTTCTCTTACGCACTATACAACTACATACTTCTCTTGGTCTGTGGGACTATGGCATTCCCAATTGGGGTATGTTGTGGGCTGGAGGGAGTGGAGAGATGAAGGAGATGGGTAAGAGGAAGGATGGGAAGTATGTCTGATGTTGGAAGGCACTGTGAATAAACAAAAGAAGCCTTCTTCCATTTTTGACTCCTTAAATTTTTGTCACATTTGAAAAGAATGGCTGTAATTTCATCTGTAGTGGCGGGTAAGTTGCCTTCTAATTTTTTTACAATACCCTTCACATTTCTACATTTATTATTATTTTATTTATTTATAAGAAAAAAAAATTTACATTATTTAAGTTATTACATTATGCAAAGTTTTACAATTATTAATTATTATTCTACTACTCCCTAGTTGAGCTCTAGGAGCTCGTGTTTATGGGAGGAGTATTTACATGCAAAAAATAATGTTCTAATTAAATATTTACAATAATCAAAGACTTATGAAATAAATACAAACATTATTTAACATAGGTATACAATTTAGGAAAAAATATGTTTTTGAATGACAATACCAATATACTAGTATATTTAAACTTTTAACATTAATAATACAGATTAAGTAAGGGTAAATTAAGGGTAAAATATATCATTATCCAATTTCAGGGATTTAATTTGCTTTTTGAATTGTTCATATTTCAAAGTTTCGGTTACACTAATTTTGTTTTTGAACAATAATATATTGTACCATCTCACACCTAAATACAAGTAGTGACGCTGAGCCGTAGTATATTATACCTATATGAATTCTTTGTCAACTAAGAAATGCAATCAGGAATGTGCCTTATCTTAATTTTAGAAAAATCATACGTCTAATTTGTTTCTTAACCCTTTCAGACCTGCATAAATATAAATTTCTGGATACTTGTAGAAATACTATAAATATTTTAGTGTATTTTTTTTTATTGGTACTTTAGGAATTATGCTACATTCATTTGAAATAACATTAGGTTTCAAATGGCATATTTCACCTATTAAGATAAAATGGCTAAAGTGCCATACAGCTGTGATATTAAATATGACCCTATACAATAAACTAAATTGTTTGTTTGTGCTTGTGTTCACCAAATCAAGATTTCTGGTGTTTCCCACAGAAAGTCTAGAAAACTTGATTTTATTTTATTTTTTTATAGAGAATACCTCACAAGAGTCCCAACTGCTCCCGTCTGGAGCAATTGGGGAGATGGGGAAGAGGAAGGTGGGGAAGTACCTGGCTATTCAGATCTAGTCACTAAACACGGCTAAAGCCATTATTAAGCAATATTTCAATTCTGAATGGTGGTCTTACACCAGGGCGATACTGAGAGTATCTTCCACTCTGGAACGTGCCGCAAATATAGTATATATTATTTTTATTAATTAATTGTGAAATAACACAAAATAATCAAATAAAATTTATTTGCGCACGCCGGGTTTGAACCCGCGACCTTCTGATTGGGAGTCAAGTATCTTACCACACAATTATGAACACAAGCACAAATAAATAATGTAGCTTATCGTGTAGGCTTACCTCTGGTTGGAGCTTTTGCCATTTTTCCTTTCCAGGGTCAATATAATCGAGTTTGAACATGAGTCTCAAAATATAAAAATGGCTACCGCCTGAACAAGTAGCTAGAATCCAACTAAAAATTTGGAAAAATAAATTGCCAATCTTTATTTGCAATGTCTATTCAAATATAAATACTGTCCAAAAGGCTTAAAAATGCAAAAAATTGAGAAAAGATTTTTTTTTTTTATTTAACCTCTTGTAGGCCGCAGTCCCCCCGGCGGGTCTGGATTTTTTAAGCGATTTTGCCCCTTATGCATAAAGCAATGTATGAAAAACAAGGTCAGAATCGCTTGGGCTATTCTCGATTTTGACATAATGAATTACTGGATAGCATTTATTTAGCCACTATTACGAATAATTCATATTAATTGTCAATGACGCGCCGGGCACCAAAGATGGCAGACAAAATGGCTGCCGCTTGATAATATGATAGCTGTCACATTCGAAGTCTATATTTATTCATTGTTTTTGATATAAATCCATTGTGGAAAGCACAGACTTGAGTGATTATTAGGAAGTTCGTTTTATCTACATTATTTTGATGCAATTTTTGTATTATATCACAAAAGAAATATTATAAAAATTGAATTCGTAAGAAAGGTGAGAACTGTCAAATATTTTACGTCATATTGAAAAAAAATAATTTTTGCATGCTGGCTTTCAACGAGTTAATTGTCCTTTCAGCCCAAAGAACAGAAAGCTGCCACAACACCAGTGATTCCAAAACCCCAGGCTTTAAAATCTTCAATCGCCGAAGTTCCGAAAGCGCAAGTATCTCCGGTTCCAACCCAGAACTCTGCGGCAGTCTCCAACTCATCAGAAGTCCTCGTCAAGAAACCTGTGATGGGTCCGGTAAGTCTGGCGGTCAAGTCTCCGGAGACCAAGAACAGTTCTCTCCAGTACACCAGAAATAATAAGGTGATCAGCGGCCGCACCAACGGAATGCAATACATGCAGAACGAACGCAACCGGTTTAATCAGCCGTTCTGCAACATGGAGCGTGGTAAGTTTGAAGTCAACGGAAGCCACGGAGCGCACGGTCAGGGTCGCCACCTGACCAAAGCCAATCATAATAACTACGTTACGGCCGCTCCCATTAAGTAATATCTTACTTACTATGAAACGGTGGAACTTGCAATTTTGATCTCTTTTGAAAGTGACATCAATGATTTTAGGCAGTTTTAAAAGTGTATCTGAAATGTAAATGATTGAATTAATAAGCTACGAATTGATTTGTAAGATTAAGATGCAAATTTATGTTGAATTATTTATAAATGATGCAATTACTTTGCATCACACTTGTACGTTTTTTACAGTAATTTAAAATGAGTCACTTTGCAAGTTCATTATTTAATTATTTGAGGGTTTGTGCAGTCATAATGATTATGATTTTAATTATTGTAATGTTTATGTAAATGCAATATTAGAATTGCACCATTGACCAGGCATGTTTGAAATGAATATAGTAAAATGTGCAATTTACATATCGACGATATATCTACGAAATGAAACATGTCAATAACAAGAAGTAGATCAGGAATAATTATGTAAGGTTAATTTCGTCCGCATTGATTTGATATGCAGACGTTTGGTTGAAAGGGTTTCAACATGAAATGCCGCTGTATACTTCATGTCCAGTTTCAACATGAAATGGCGCTGCGTACTTCATGTCCAGTTTCAAAGTGAAATGTATGGATTTGTTGCATACTTTATGTCCTGTTTCATATTCAAATGTATGGATTTGCTATGTACTTCATGTCCAGTTTCAAAATGAAATGTATGGATTTGCTGTGTACTTCATGTCCAGTTTCAAAATTAGATGTGTGGATTTGCTGCATACTTGTCCAGTTTCAAAATTAAATGTATGGGTTTGCTGCATACTTCATGTCCAGCTTCAAAATGATTTGCTACGTACTTCATGTCCAGTTTCAAAATTAGATATGTGGATGTGCTACATACTTCATGTCCAGTTTCAAAATGAAATGTATGGATTTGCAGCATACTTCATGTCTAATTTCGACATGAAGTGCCCAAGTAAAAGGGTATTTTCACAGTTTTGTTTATTCTCAAAAAAGTTGTGGAAATAGCTGTATTTTTATGTTGATGAAGGAATTTTCTACAATGCATATTTTAAATTGCCTGCCGCAACTCACCTTTCTAGGCGGTCCAGGATGCCAGTTGTATTAAACCATTATAAATGTCATTATACTATCAGACAAATACCAAATCATTTAGGAATTACATTTTCTAAATTGGATAATAATTAGTAATATTGTAACCCTCATTTAGTTGTGAAAATACCCTTTTACAGTTACATATTGTTGTTTGTGTATGTGTGTTATGATTGTGTGTTACCTTACATGTCCATGACATAGACAATGGTATGTTCCCTGTTATTGTGATATAATACATTATCCCTGATTGTTGTAGCTACTAGGCTCGTAATGAGCTCTACTAGGCTTATGGTTGTCACAAGTGAGTGTTTGTTGAATTAATTCTCGCCGTTTGATGTATAAAATGATATTTATTATAACAATAATATTGTTTAACAGAGCTTTTAATAATATATTACGTGTGTTAATCTAATTATTGTTTTGGAATCTTGCACCCGACGGCGCTTTAAGTATTTATTAATTATTGCCATTTGCAATTTCTTTACGTCCGAGTTCAAAGGGATCTTAACTACGTAGAAAATTTAATAAAATGAATATTATAAGGCCTGCTGTTAGAACGTTAGTATTGAATGTTGCGTGTCTATATTTTATTAAAAATAAAATTGTACCTACTCTAATGAATTTAAGTAAATATTATTAATATTATTGTATCCGGCGTTTTTATCGACTGGGATCGGACAGGCAGCTTGTCCCGAGTTCCGTCAGCGTGATAGAGAAACGTTGTGTACTTTCCAAGACTGACGTCAGTTTTAATGTGAGTTGAATAGTTTTAAAGCGGAAGATATTTAGAGAAGAGAGATAGCTCGTTTGCAAGCAAAGCTTTGACTGTGTGCGATCAACGTTTTCCAATGTTCTTCTAAATCCTTGTACTATGCCTATTTATTATGCAGTGAAACTTTATTTTTGCATTTTCCTACAAGTTTACTTAGAATATCTTAATATTATAAATTACACGGAAAAAAAAACATAAATTTCAATTTCCAAGAGTGGTTCACCCACAGCACATAGTTGTGTGTAAAAATGTTAAAGTGAGGTTACACCGAATGTCTCGCATTTTTTAAAGTTCTATAAATGTTATCCAAATGCTAAATTGCATTTAAGAATCTTGCTTTTGCCACATGTTTAATTTAATAATTTTTTGTTAATCTTTATCTCATATTTTCTGCCATTAACAAAGACTGCCAAATTGAATTCTTTACTTATTTGTTCAAGATGTGTTGGAAATTCATCTATCCGCAACTCTTCCTTTAAACTTTTGCACAAATGATGATCGACACACTTTCTGGAAAGGGTGGTGCGTGCTTATCACGATTGAACACGGCTGAGTATGATTGAGCATGTTTTAGCTAGAAACGTTTGCCTAGTAATGTGATTTAAGCGCCACAAGAAGGCACAGGAATTGTGCTCGTCTTTTAGAGAACGAATACTGTTAGCTGTGGTAAGAAACCTATATAGTTCTAAGAATACTATCCTTAACATATTCGTAAACAAATCAACTTTGGAAATGTAGGAAAGATTCTCTCTTTATAAATTTTATCCTAAGTCTAGTGAAAAGACCAATCCCCTTTTTAAAGTTTGCCAAATTGTTAGTGACAAAGTATAAGCCTTTTGAGATGTGAATTTAAATGTTTGCCTTGTTTGCTAGCTGGTTTGTTCCCAAATCGATCAATGAGGGTTTTAATCTAGAAAAAAACAATATGCACAAGCAGGTCATGTATATGTGAAGTAGTTGCGTTTTAAATGCACTTTTCACCTATATACAAAAGCCAGGGATTAATGTAGCACTTACCACCAAGCGTATAGAGTTTATTGTTGCATGAAGATGGAAAATTTTCAAATTGTAAAAACATTAGACAAACGTAGATTTTCTCAAGGACACCGTTAGTCCTCACGCTACATTTTGTGGTATAGCAATGTGCATCGCAATTTAGGGTTTGCAGTCTTAGGGATTTGGGAATAAGCACACCAGAAGTAATGATTGTGGATGAGTTTCACCGATCAACTAATTTGTGTTCCGTGAGTTTAGCAATTTGTTCATAATACCAACTATCATTGTTGTACTCTTAAATTTAAAAAAAATATATATGTATTAGTTGTGAAAAAGCTAGAGAATGGTAGATTAGCCGTGTAAAAATAATTCTTTTTATGTGACGAATAGAGCAAAAGATATATTTATTACGTAATATAATAATATCACTTGTAATGTTTAAGAATAATATTTACCTACCGACAACTGAATTTATAGATATTTCTAACACTTGTCGGGAATATCTTTATCTCTGTGTACTTATTTGTAACTTAAATATTTTATATTACATGTGTGAGCATTTTAATTCAGGTGCTTAAAATATTTTTACATATTATTATTGTATTCTGCCGATAGTGAATTTTAGGTCATCGCTTTAAATGTGATTTGTTCTCTATTGGCTACGTTGTTAAATCGATTGCATGGATTTTGTCGGAAGTTCTACTTGGTGTTGAAGACAGCTTTTGTCGTGTATAAAAAACAGTAAAATACATAATTTATTTGTCAATATTATTTATTTACGCACCATAACTTATTATTAATTTTGGACTTTAACGTTTACAAGCGTTGTGTGTGATTTATTTTATTGAAAGCTCAATATAGATGTGCAAGAATGGGCCGTATTCTCAGCGCTATATGTGCATTCATTTTCATTGAAAATGCATGAATGTCGTCTAACCATGTATAACTGCTATCCTATAAACATCAGAAATGTTGTGAAAAGATTATAAAAAGGACCACCTTAAAAAATTTAAGAAAATATTATTTAAATACCCAGTGTTTTGTAAAATTACAGTTGTAAGCCATAATGTTCATAAGTATGTATCTATTTATAATTTTTAATACCTACATAATAATATTTTTTAATTTTATAAAAAAATATCTACAAAGCTTTTAACGGCTTCCATATCTCACTTAAAGTATTTATTAACCTTCACACAAAGTCAATTAATTATTTTTATCTTTTGCCACGAGACGCCAGTGGCTTAATTTAGTTTTAGTTTTTAATTGGTAATATTAAAATTTTCTTATTGTCACAAAGCAGGGCCAAAGTCAAATAGATATTTAAAATGTAACGTCTAAAAGAATTTGAAATGTGTGACTAGACAATGTAAAACATTCTGTGATAATCTGAAATTGCAATGAAATTTAAATTGGGATGGCGTAGTTAAATGTTTCCGCTTGCTATAATAATAAATTGAATTTTAAATGCAAAAATAATTAATGCAATTAAAAAAAAAACTTTAACCCTTTGGATGCTATCGACAAAATTTTATTTAATTAATTAATTAAATTGTGTTATTGTTAAATATATATAGTTTACTTGCGGCACCTTCCAGAGTGGTAGATACTCTCAGTATCGCCCCGGTGAAAGACCACCATTCAGCATTGAAATAGATTTAGCCATATTTGCTAGCTTACGTACCGGTCTATCCTAATTTTATGACGGCCTCCTTGGTTGAGGGGTAAGGCTCTTGACTGGCAATCTAAAGGTACTTTCCCAACTCCCTCCTTCCCATCTCCTTCTCCCCTCTATCTGTAACCTCACAACATACCCCAATTGGGGATGCCATAGTCTCATTGGCTCCAGACGGAAGTAGTTGGGACTCTAAAAAAAGTATTAAAAAAAAATTCACTTTTCAACACGATAATCAATTGTAGTCTGCGATCTGTAAAAAACATTTCTGTTGAACGTGTAAATCATATTGTAGAGTCGCCGAATGAAGGCGATATTATATTTTTTTTTTTCGAAGAAAACTTCTTCGGAAAGGTTTTCACTTTGTGATGTCATTATTTATTTTAATTAAAAGACAAAATAACTTTGTTTTCATCACTTTTTATTTATACACATTCTACATGTTTCGTGAACGATGTTCACCTCATCAGGAACAAATGTATACAGTATACATTTGTTCCTGATGAGGTGAACATCGTTCACGAAACATGTAGAATGTGTATAAATAAAAAGTGATGAAAACAAAGTTATTTTGTCTTTTAATTAAAACGATATTATATATCCACAAGACGTAAAAGTGATTTTTGTTGTATCATTATTACGTAAAGGATGGGAGAGACATTGTTGATAGCATTCAAAGGGTTGAATGTTAAATGAAATTTAAATGATATTCCTAATCTTGCAAATTGATGTGGAATTTAAAAAGATTATATTAATGATTATATTAAAACTGCGGTTAATTTTCTTTAATGACGCAGATGCGCTTGCAAATTTGCCACAAATTTAATATAAGATTTTGACACCAAGTTAGAGTTACCATGATTGGAAAAAGGTTGTAATATTAAAAATGTCTTTTCTCATGTCGGAATGCTTCAAATTTGATTTTGCACAGAGATAAAAAAAATTAGATGGACTTCAGATTATTTGAGTCAATGGTCTCATTTAATAAATGATAGATCAATTGTGTTCAATGAATTTTTAATGAATTGATTGTTAGTTTATATTTTTTAGTTTTTGAAAAGACATAAAAATTCTCATAAATAATTATCAAAGTAATAATTTCATAATCCTCAGACAATACTCACTGTACAAATAAAATATATTACCTACGAGCACAAAAAAAAACATTTATTTTTCTTAAAAGCATAATTAATACTTTAAATCAGTGATTTCCATACTTTTTTTTCCAATTTAAACTCAACTATCGCTTACACTTTGGGAATTACTGCTCTAGAGTGATCTTTTGTTCAATGGTAAACCTCCCACTTTAAATATCACTGATCTAATTTATCAAAAATCCATGCATGAAAATTCTTTTTTAAATGCCGGTATAAAAATTAAAATAAAATTTGTCTGTTAGATAAATATTAATAATATGTACTTCTGCATCGATAAAAATATTCAAATTACAGATAATTTATTACTCACCTATATTTATTTAAAAATACAAATATTGATGTTTTTTACTGCTTTATAACAATATTAAAGCAATAAGTTTGTAATAGATTAAAAATTATTACAAATATATCTTTTCGGTCTAAAAATACAACCATCGAATATGTAAAACTTCAGTACACATACAACCGAATTTGAATTTAAACTTAGAAATGCTACGTGTTATTAATACCTCTATTACAAATAGTATATCACAAACAAGACAAAATTCACAGTAATAACTTCCTATACTTAATTTGAGACAGTGTAAAGTTTCTTATAAATGTTTTTTAACTAGCTTAATCTAGGAGACAATCTCTAAATATTGTGTGCTATAAATGTTGACCAATTTTTTATATACCGTAACCTGTGTGTGGTTCCTTTTGCTAGAGAATGAGCTGAATATGTTAGAGTCCGTGCAATCTGTGTGTAGCACACCTTATAATTATTAAAATAATAAACCAAAAAAAAAAAAATACAAAAAAAAAAGATAATAATATATAACATCGATGTTTTAGAATATATTATAAATCTAAACTTTTGCATTCTTATGAACTTTCTAGATTATAAAATATAATGCATAACACCTTTTAGACAAATGATGTGTCTGACGTGTCAAAATTTTTTTATATAATAATTATAATAAATTGATATATTTTCAATCAATTTTCGTAAACTTTTTAAGCGGCCTGTCATATAGTGTGTGATTTATTTTATTCAAAGCTCAATACAATTACATTGAATTTAAAAATATGATTTTTTTTGTAAAATTTAACAAATCTGGCATTTATTTTGTATGCTCAATACTAATAAATTTATCTGCCTTTAATGTCGTGATGTTTATTCTCGATATCTCAGAATATTAGTACACTCTGAAGAGAACAGCACTAGCCAACGCTGGTTTTGACGCAACTTATCCTAACTCTGCTACATTATTTAGTGATATAATATGAACTACAAGTTAATATGCTTGTTAGTTAACTGTCGTAGTGGTTCTCTAAATGACTGTAAAATAGCCAATACTAACACTGTATCTTTGTTTTGCCGCAGTATACTTAGTGAGGATAGACAGCTTTATTACATAACTACAGTGTTTGCCCGTGCATCAGTGTTTTAGGTATTATTGTAATAGATGAATATTATAGTCCAAGTATCCCTATTTTCCATTTCAGTACTTCTGTAGTAACGAAATGAGAGTAACTATTATTATTCCCGTTGTAAAGAAATTCCATCTGATTACTTTGGTGTGATATCTGATAATGATTCTAAAATAACGTTAGTTGAAATTAGTAAGTTTCGGAGAAATAATTGTTTGTAAAAGAAAGGCAATACGAGAAGTGATATTATTACGTTGTAATATAAAATACTGGGCTGATAATAAATACATACACAATAAACTTTACAAGAGATTATAATATGAATCCCTTGTAGAAAATATGAAACATAGTATTTTTTTAGCCGAATAGGAAAAAATTGGGTTTTGAAGGGAAAATTGGACCGTCGTTATAAAGCAGTTGAATTTCACTAATTCGGCCAAGTAGATAGTGAAAAAAAATGGTCAGAACAACCTTTGATTTCTGAGCAAAAAAAACTTAAGTGCTGGACCTCTAAAGTTCCGGATTAGTGCGCTTCAGCTGTAGTATATTACCAGCCAAATCATAACTGAGTGTTTGGATGGAATCGAAGCATTAAAAAGTCGTTCATTTTAATGAATGCCCAAAACAAACAAAATTAATATAATTGTTAGTCATTTGTTGGTAGTGATACGCAGGAGCAAGATGGATAGATGTGATACCTTATAAAATAAATATAAATAATATATTTAATGTCAAACCTGTGCTTAATGAATACTTATGAATGTCATATTGTGGTTTATTAAGTATTATTGTTAAGTTCGGTAACTAGTACCTCTTGGATGTGTAATAGGACTTCGTTTCGATCCTTCAAAAAATCAATGTACAATTTGATAAATGATAATATTATTAATGAATGTTTTAATTTGCTCGGTATTCTACTCAATGTTTACAATGTAAAGCTTCATAAATGATATAGTCGCATATATTATATTTGTAATTTGATTGGAGAAAACATAAGAACAAATTTATGATGGAAATATCACTATACACGGTGGTGTCTGGAAATTTGTAAAAATGGAAATGTTAAAATTACTATAAAATCGACGACTCCAAATGTGATGTGGATTCAATAGTTTCCCGCTTTTACCACTGGTTACCTTACGCCATGTACGACAAGTTTGCATCAACATTGTACGACTATTGAAAAATGATTTATTATAAATCTGAGGTGTGCATCATTTGTTTCTTATTTTTAATAAAAGTACCCTGTATTTTTTTTTCAAATATCTGAAATTAATTGCTCAGATTGCATTTTTATATTGTACCTATCTCTGTAAGTAATAAAATATGTTTTTTATTTTTGCAAAACTAAAAAAAGTTGATTTGATTTCGATTCCATATTTGATGAGAATATTTAGATGTAAAGAGAAAATAATCTCCATAAAACATTATTATTTTTTAAAACATACTCAAATAATGGTTTTATTCACTTTTCTTTCATGAATATATAAAAATAATCAAAAAATTTTGACAATTAAATTTTCTAATATTAACCTTTCGGCGGGCGCTTGACGTTAATTTTACTTCTAGAAGTTTTCTCCATGTAAATAGTGTTTTCTTTATATAAATGTTTGACATTTGATATGAAGATAAGATGCTCTTTTATCATGGTCGATGCCAATTTTTTTTTTAGGAAAATTTTTTAATGCCTTGGAGCCTTTCCTGGACAGGCAAATTTGAGCATTTATGCCACTAATATTCATTAGAGTGTAGAAAACTACACATGGCCATCTCTTTTTTATTCTAGAGATCGAGTAAGTGGCACAAATTTTGTGGTGTTTTTTCACTTTCAGGCACATGTTGTAAAATTTACGCTCAACGGAAACTTCCAAATATCAATGAATAACAAAAACTTCTAAGCACACCCGGTACGTCTGCGATTTAGAAAGACACTGAACCTCGAATAGCTCGATGCTTGTGACTAAGAGGTTAAACTGGGGAAAGCGGGAAGGTGCATTTGTCGTAAATTTTACGACAACGCGCCCGCTGGAAGGTTAAAGAAGACGTTAAAAAAATGGGTTTTCATAATTGTGAAATTTGAAAAAAAAATGATGCATGAAGCATCGGATTTAGTATACTGATAGCTTTTTGAGTCTAGCCACCATTCTTTCCAGACTTAGATATGTGATCATTTTCATTGCCTCGAATGGTTTCCTGTGTTTTCTCCACCGTTTAACCCAACCGGTCAACGGCTTCAATGGATGCTTCTGATCTGGCCGCCAATATAAATAATATCAATAATAATTAATAATAGTTAATAATAATACATTATGTATTCTCTTTGCATTCATATCCCTACTAAACGCAAAGTGTGATGTTAATCTAAGGGGGTATTTTACCACATCTGAGAAAACTATCGATTAGCGCTACATGTCAGGTAGATTATATATCTGTTTCATCATCGCTGAGTAAAGCTACCCGTCAGACGTGTTGAAATACCCCATAAATGTTATAAATTAAGTCTAACTACCTGATCCCATCGGTGATATAAATATAACATATGATACAATACTATGTCTGCCCGAATTTATTTCCTAACCGAATAATACTATATATATTTGTCAAAAATACTAATTATCCATGCATTTCGTATAAATATTATATATGTATGTATTTAACACACATTGGGTCCAATTGATAACGAACTTATTACATACGTCTGTATACTGTCTGCTTCATTGCCAAAAGCATTCTATTTATTAATTCACAAATTACGCAATTTTTTTTTATATTTGCTGAAAAAGCGAAAATATTACATTGCGTATTTAACATTTTTTTCTAAAGCAAAATTATTACAAAACTGCATTTAATAAAACATTATATTTTCCTTGATTTTCTGTTAGATACTACTTTAGTTCATCCAGCTCAAACAACAGCAAATTTGCTTAATTAAAAATAAATCTTAAATAGTGTAGTACCTACATGCTTTTTTTGTTCCTTGTTATGTTTTATATAATTATTATAGTTTTTCAATAGCATTTAATTATTAAACTTGTCTATGCTCAAATAAAAGCAGCCAAAAAGAGATTTAAATAATATTTAACTCAATAACAACAAAAAACATTTTAAAATTAATTATAATGGCTTTTCATGCACAAATTATGATTATTTTTAAGATCTCATTAATTGATTTTCAAGTTTCAGACTGATAACTTATTAAAATTCAATCTAAAAAGCTTTTGTAATATTAAAATACACAGTATATTTATACTGTTGATATTAAATAAATAAATTTTAATATTGATTGACTCAAGCATTTCACATTGCCAAAGTTATCCATTGTAATCCATAAATATTTGACTTATAAAATCTCTGATTTCTTTTGTAAATAACTCTTTGATGCGCAAAGGTTTTGTGTCTTATAGTCTCAGTGCTCTTCTTGTGAATGGTATTTATCAACAATAATGAGGATAATTATGGTTTCCTATTTGTACAACGTCGCCATGAAATCAATATATTACTAAACTTATGTGCTAATAAATGAGTTAATATTTCTGGACACTGAGACAGTCCTAAGTTAAAACTCTGAAATATAGCAATTTTATGACTTTCATTAAATTATAATTACAAGCTTTTTTAATATTACAAACAAAATCAGCAAAATTTAAGCTCTATGCCCACAGGGATTCTGAAGTATTCATTACTCGACGATTGAAGTATATTGGCGACTACCTCGATACATCTGCGCGGAGTTTTGTTTAAGGCACATGTTGCCGACATTTTTGTAAACTCATCGGCGAACAGCCAGGCGAGGAAGCCGCCTGTCGCCACTTATGCCGTTGAAACTTTAGACATTTTGTAAATAATATATGCTTTAGATCAATGCTAGGAACAAAACAGTCAACAAAGAATTATGGGATTTAAATGTGATAGTGACAGCAACTGTTTGGTTGTGAATTAGATTACAGCACTCTAGATTTAAAATTTCAAGGATTCAACAATGATTGAACTTGTGATTTCATTAGTGACACATACGGACTGTGTGCGACAAAGTTGTTTGCAACATAAGTATAAGATGCTTGTATATCCCTGTGGACATGGCTAACTTAACTTGATTTTTGATTCATAAATGACATATTGAGCATTTTGTATTGGTAAAATCGAAAATATAAACTCATTGTAGGATAGTATGTATTAATTTTGGATCTAAAACAAAATACCCTATAATATTAATAATACGTCCAACTCCAGTAAAATATTGTCAGTATCAACAATTCTCGCCGCTAGAGGCGTTAGGGTAGCACATTGACTTTTCAATGGCAGCAAATTGACTTTATTTAGTACTAAGCGGTGGTGTTTTGCGCATTTTAATTTGTATTTTGATTAAAAAATATTATAAAAATGTCCCAAAAAGTAGGTTATGTGGGTGCAGTTTACAGATGTAATAATTACAAACAACAAAAACACTCCTTTAGGACGCAAAAAAACATTGACATGTTAGTTGGCTAAATACAATATAAGATTGTTAAATCCTAGTAGATTATACCATGAAAAATATAATTTTAAACATTTTAAGGTTCATTCAGTAAATTAGTTCCGTGTAGCATTCTGTGTTCACGTGGAAATTATAACTGATCATCAATTTTGATGTTCAAAAAAGCAGTAAGGTCGTAGATTCGTATGATCATATCATATTATGTAAATTATAGAAGAATGGAACCAATACCGATCCTTGGGGAACACCGAGATTGTATTCAATTGGTTCCGATATTGACCTATGAAAAAACCATGGCGCGCAACTCACACCGCTAGGAGGCACAATGTAGCATGCCGCCGTCAGAATGTTTGGGAAATGTCAGAAGTCATATTATCAATATTATAGGGAGTTTGCTAAAGCCTATATAAGAACTAAATATTGTTTTCAAAGTCCCGATACAGTAAAAGAATTTTTGTTATATTCAGTGTTTTAACTTTGGGTGCACCAAAGATAAATGATCTAATATTAATACATTTTTTAAATGTTAAAAATTTAATGCTTTTGTCTAAAAAGTTCATCATTTTTTACAAGTCCTAGTGATAATAATAAATTGTTCTGAAACCTTTTTACACATATCCAAAAAAAAATTTTTTTTTTTGCAATCATTTTGTAATTACGTAATGGGCACCAAATTTATTTCACCAAAATGGAGTTGTATGAATCCTAGTTATATGTATAACACCAATATATTTATGATTAATTATTAATGTTGGTGGAAAGCTGACGAGAATGGTTTATTTTTGGTGGGAACAATAATATTGTCGCAATGTGTACTCAAGAATTTAAAAATTATCATATTGTATTATTTTATTATCCTATTTGTAATAATATATTATTATATATCTCAATGGCTTATTATAATAACAATTCTGAATTTATTCATCCTCAGTTAAGATATTGTCTTACACTATCTTTAGAAAGTTAATAATTTATACCAACAGTACCAAACCGTATCAGAAGCTATTTAATTGCGTATTATATCGTATCTTATGCTGACGAGGATGAATATCATATTATATGTACCGAGTCTATTCTTGATTGATAGTAGTCCCTTTGTAATACGATAAGACTTTGCGCTGTTAAAATAAGAAATCACATGGAATGTAATACATATATATCCCTAATGATACTTTGCAATGTCCCCCATGTGATGACCTGAAATATAAAATGAATGTAATCTTGTGTGACCAAAGGGGTCCCTACTTGAAGTTAACCTTATAAATGTTAAAATATTTGCTGTGGTAATGATATATCTAATAACTGCTAGTTGTAATAATAATTAGAAGAATGTAGATAGATTCTTGCTAGATTTTAAAGGAAATGTATGAAAAAGTGTTTTTAAATTTTAATTCAAATAAACTTAATTAATTCTGTGTTCTGGAAGTGATTTTACATAATCAATACAATTCTGTACGATTGGGCTGACAGATTTGCAGCTCACATGAAAAAGATACTTATAACACAATAGCGCTCGCCATACAATCCTATA
The DNA here is from genome assembly GCA_951813805.1 of Limnephilus auricula. Lineage (NCBI taxonomy): Eukaryota > Metazoa > Arthropoda > Insecta > Trichoptera > Limnephilidae > Limnephilus > Limnephilus auricula. Next base: position 17,911,774 of record OX638406.1, read on the forward strand.
CAGACCCGCCAGACATAAAAATATCATTTGTTATAAGCGCGGTTTGAATCTTCGCTAATCGGCGTTATTTTTTCCTATTCGCTACTGTCGCGATATCAGAAAAGTTATGCGACCCCCCCTTCGCCGTAAACAGGAGAGGGGGTCATTTTGAATACACGGAGCATGCACGGAGCCGTCAAGTTGACATATCCAGTACAAAGAAATGATATTCTCTCGACCACTTCCGAATTCAACTGACCCCTTCTTCTGCCGTGGGAAGAAATCTTTTATAACGTAGTATGTCGGTAGAAAAGATATTTTATAACACAGTATCTATGGGAGCTTCGAGTCTGTACCGTGCTTTATATTGTTTTCTTGATTATATTTAAACTTCTCAATTCTGAAAGTGCAAATTTCGTAACTACTTCAAAAAGCTCCATGTCCAATTTTATCATTAATAAATCGAAGTGTACAATAATAATTTATTGTCAGAGTAATTGAGCGTAGTTCTGTTGAATTCAGATAACACAAAACTTAATAAATATCTAATCCCATTTTCCAGAATTTTTAAAAATAAATGTCATCATTATTATAAAAGATTTTTATAACTTATCATTGAATTAACTAATAATACTCAAAATTAATAACATTGAATAAAACATGAAACAATTATATTATATTATATCGTTCGGCATTAAATACCGTATGTGACATGAAAAAAATTGTTCAGGAGAGAGACAAATTACACCGCATAGTATTATCCTTGGAAGAGGTGTTACGCATTGCCCAAAAACAAAGAAAATATATATTCGGCATTCTGGATATATTAAACATAGAATCAGATAACTTGTATTCTATTCAATTAATTTGAATTTGTGCAGAACTATGCTCAAATAATTTTCCTTACTGGAGTAATTTATCCATTGATTTGGACACTTTAGGCTCGTAATCATCAAAGTGTATTACGTATTGTTGAGAATATTAACTAAATGTTTGGTAGTTAGGACAAAAAATACATGTTCAATAAATGCAGCTGGTTATTGATGCCTATTAATTATTAATTATTTAATTTGATTACGGTTTATTATTATAATGGTAGTTTTTTAGGTTTAGGGTTGTGGAAAGTGTTTGCTTTTTTAAAAGGTCAACCATCAGTTATAAACCTATCAATTTTTGTTTTTTCTAATTTTATCCATACATTATTGTTATTAAATTTAAGTTTAGATAGATTAATGACAAATTCTGCCATCTAAGGGTATTAATCATAACTATTAACGAATTTGTTTTATTATTTTCCTCAAACTATAATATAAAATTTTGACTCAAAGCATGATAATTTGATGATTTTTTCTTAATATAATATATAAAAAATGTATATTTTTAACTACTTATTATAATATTTTCATTGGCGTAAACTGATCACCTAAAAGTCACAATTAAAATAAATTCAATGCAATTATTTTTGAAAAATTAATAATAATTATAAGAATGTACCTATTGATATTATGTATTGTGTTTTCAAAAATGTAAGCAATTGAAATTGGGGCGATCTCTTGGGATACTTTGCATCAATTTTAACATAATATCTATTTAGTAGAATCTCGATAAACACAAGGCATATTTTTAAAAATTAATTAAAGGCCTGAAAAATTAAATTTGAGTTTTAAATTTTTTTTGACAAAACTTAACAATTATGGCTGATGTAAACAGTGCTGATAGTTTTGTATGATGAACATAATAATTTGTCAATTTGTGAATTAAGTGTAAGGTTATTGTGCAATTCTTATTGTAATTTTGACTGTGCGATCAAAAAATCACTTGACGTTATAAACGCATTTGGATGTCTTAACTGGAATAATGACACTGATACTTTTTTTCTCTCAATTAGTATTTTATTAATCAATCTTAAATTTATTGTAATTTCATAACCAAAGCAGACTCTAGGCTTTTATGATCTAATTTTTGTTTTTGATCATCTGTAAGCAAACGCATTTTTTATAAATTGTGATTCTTTTCCAGAAATCATATTTCAGTTAAATACTGAACTAACCACTTAAATTAATTAAAGAAAAGCATATATAAAGGGCCAGTTTACTAATAAACTAGTTTTAAATTTTACATTAATGTATGGTAAATGGTTGTTTATCAGTTGTGTAAAACTTAAAGCATGTTTATTAGTAAAGGGAATAATATGTATCTATTCAAAGTATATACATCATATCTGTAAATTATAAATAAGATTGGACCCAATGCTGGTCCTTGAGGAACACCCAGATTGTATTTTTTTTTTTTTTTTATGTAGGAAAATCAACAGATTATTTACATCTACTACAAAAAACTTAATAATAAAAATAAAATCCAATTACAGATTTTCACATAACTTAACATTGTAATAATAATAATAAAAGTAAAAAAAAAAAAAAATAAGGGTCCTGTACCCGTGGTATTGGCATTGTATTCAATTGGTTCAGATACTGAGCTTTCAATTTTTCTCTTGTTCTCTGTTTTCTTGGAGGTATTCTTTGAATAATTTGAGAGTGAAATTTGAAAGCTCATTTCAGCAATTTATTGTTTGAAAACTACAAAACAGGATTACATCATTTTTTAAAATATTAATATGTTTGTAAATTTGAATTTTTCCCTGCAATAGAAAAATCTGTCATACGTCGTGGGTCTGCTATACTTGAAAACTTAATTTTATTCCAAATGCAATTTTTTTTCTCACTTTGCTTGTATTATTTATATTTTAAAATCATATTTATTGATTTATGTATGTATATTTCAAATAGATCGTCTCAAAGCTATCACAATCATAAGATGATTGTTCTGTATCCAATATCTTTTATATATCGTTGAATGATTTTTAAATATCATATTTAGTCTTCTGAATTTATGTTTATTGATTTAACAAATAATACATTTATTTATTGTAATGAATTGTTTCCCGTGGAGGATTTATTAATTACAACTTATTTAGTCAGTTTATCAGATAATATTTAATTTCTATTTCCTGTTGGTATTTATAACAGCTTTTAAGCCTGATTTATTGGCACAGCCCAATTTTAAATGTTTATTTATTGATTTTGGGACAAAACATGTTAATAATATTAATATTAAGTTACTAATTTCAGATTTTATAAATAATCTCTATTTATTACGTTTTTCTCTATAGTTGTAGTAGTTTTTAAGCAATATCCCTATTTTTAATAATATTTAACAAGACAACATGTCCCTGTTGCATATTTTAATTAATTCTTTAAGCATTTTGTTTGTTAGTGTTTTAAGGTTATACATATTTTATTTCCCTCGCTGGGAGGTTCAAATTATTAATATAAAGCGCTTTTCCAATTTTAGTTTAACATTTATTTAACAATATTATTTGTAGTTCCTTTAATAAATAGAAGAAAAAAACTATTTGATTTGGATCAAACCTACCAAGTTTTGATAGTTAGATGAACAATGATTATGAGAAGACCTTGGGAAGAAAACGTCAAATGTTGCAAATGGATTAATTAATTTTCAGGAGAGCATTTAAACTGAATACCACGGTTCTACTGATGTTTGTTCATATTTTTTAAATAACAAATCATAGATTTACCTAATAAGCACTGAATAGGTTTAGCAAATATTATTAATTATATTCAATATATACTAGTGTTTCATTCAACAATTACTGCTTATTACATTTTTCCTCCTGCAAACAACCAACTTTATTTTATACTAGCTTCTGCCCGCGACCTTGTCTGCGTAGGATTAGTACTTTGAGTAATCTATTTTCTTTTCCTTGGTCCCATCTACGTTTATACCAAAATTCTTAACCTATTTATTTAAAATAGCTATAATTCTTCATTCGATTCAATGTGTTAGGCGAATACTTCAAATAAATACACTAATTTAAATATTTTCTAAAATAGAATTTTGATGTAACACTCATTGTTTTGCAAAATGTCCTTCTCAAATTTTGACATTTTCTATTAAACAATAATTATTATTTTCAATAAATTGAAAATAAATAGCTAGCTTTATAAATTATAGCCTATATGTTATTTTGATGTATGAGCTATATTATTGTAAAGTTTCATTAAAATCCATTCAGTAAATTTTGCTTGAAAGAGTAACAAACATACATACATCCATACAAACTTTCGCGTTTATAATGTTAGTAAGATGAGAAAGGCATTGTAAGTGCTAAATCTCTCACTAGGTGGCGTCGAGACATATTATGTCTACATTTTTTTGGAGAAATACTATGTGACATTTGCTGTTTTTACAAAAGATTTGGACCTTTGCTATTTTTTCTTCAAAATATGGAGAATATACTATGAAAAGCAGCAATTCACAATTATAGCGCCACGCAGTGGTAAAAGGGGGAACTGTTGGATTTTGTAGACATTTGCTGTTTTTACAAAAGTATCATATTTTTGACAGACAATTTTAAGAACATATGATTTTTGATAAAAATTTAATAAGATCCACTACATAAACCCATAGACAAAGAACTGAAAAATTAAAAAACGTGGTACTTTTGAGGTTTTCATCCCAAGGTCTTCGATTTCTTACTTGCAAAAAAAATTAAAATTAAATTGTGTTTTTTTTTTGTAACCTCACATATTATTCAGTCATTTTTTATTCCTTTCCCAAAAAATATCTGTAATACTCTGCTATGAAATGTTCCCAGTAAAATGATTACAAATGACACTAAAATATATGTTGAGGTATTTTGTGTGGACAAATCTAGTATTGCTAGTTGTTTGGTAGATTTAATCAATTATTTTGAATTAAACCATTATTATTTTAAGTTTTCTTTCATAGAGGCCAACCCCTGTTAAATTATTAACCAAATAATGCCTATAGTTTTACTTATCATAATATTAGTTTTTTTTTATTATTACAAAAGTTAATTTATTATAATATTCTTTATGATTCAACTTTTCACAAACTTAGCATTCCCCAATAATAATACATTTTTAAAACTTTAGAAAAATTTTGTATCAGACAATTTTTTTTTAATCATGCATTAAATATGCAAATTATCAAATTTTTATCTCAATTGAAAAATTACAGTAATACCTGCTCTTAAATTAATATTATTTGTTCAAATGGATTTTAAATAATAATAATTGTCCAAAAATTATTTGCCATACTCAATAGTATAAATTTTCAGTGTATTTATTTATATAATATTATTCCAAAGTAAATCTACAAAGTAGTAATAATTTTTATGTTCATTGTTATTTTTCTTGGTTTTGAAGATTTGGTATTGTATATTTCTCTCCCTACCATGATGATAGTATTACAAAATCGATACAGCCTATGCTGTATTCTTAAAATCTATGAAGTTTGATTAATTGAATTAATAATAAATATTGAATTTCAAATGTAACTATTCCCGATTAATAGAGGACCTTATTATAGGTATTGCAACCATAGTTGAGTCGAATAGAGTACTTATACAGATGCATTGCTTGGATGCAGCATGTTTCGAACTTGTTATTAGGCTTCAGAAAAGAAAATTCCAATGAAAATTTCATTTTAAAAGTGTTCAAATTCGATGATCGTATTCGCTATCCCTTTCTCTCTAATAACAATATTTCTGAGCGATGATTGGCGAGGAAGTCACTTTGAGAAGTGTGCATATGCACCAATACACACAATCTTAAGTTTGTGTTGTTCGCCTCAACCGTAATTGTTCAACCTTTAATGCTTTTCATTTTACTCTCATGGCAAGGATAGAAATATGCAAGTATCCAAGATTTTAGTAGTAAGAAAATCTATTTGTCACCATATATTATTTTTATTAAATGGTGCAAAAACAAAAAGCCACAATTATATCAATGTTCTAAAATAGTAAAAATCCTAAGTATTCTTGTAATATTTTCTCAAAATTCTTCTCTTTAGAAGCTAATGCTTGAGAAATTCTAATGGTAGAAGTCTGATTTTTTTTGTTGTTTTCGAACACCTGCTTTTTAATTGTTACAATGAAATGTGTTGTGATTAATATTATTATTTTGGTATTGAATAAGTCGGTTGTTGGTTGGTGTTTTAATGTTGGTGAACCTGCATTTAACAAAATTTTATCTTAACTTTTGTCCTTTTCAAGCGCAATATATTATACTTACTGAATTTTGTTAATTTTTTCCATTATAATTGTAAAAGTGTCAATAAAATGCAAGTTGAACTAAAAAATGTCTTTGTTTAATTTTGTTGACCATTCTCCAGTAGTTGTATTATTATTTTGTGACCACTTACAAGAGCGCCCCTATCTCTAAGGAATACACGGGATTATATCACCATCTGGCTGAGTAACATTGGGAGGCAGGTCAAGGAAGGGGCAAAGGAGAGGGATTAGGTAATATCAAATAATATTGACTCCAGGCTTTGAAGCAGCCCAAATTAAATGAAGGAGGAAAGACAGATGCAATAGCTCTTTCAAATAATGAATTACTACACAATTTGTCCAAAGAAACGTCACTATCTCAATGAAAATTCTTTTTTTCAAACTTTCTTCGGGCCCGGAGGTAGGTGCCATTACTGAAAAAAAAAAACAAATAAACACGGCGATTTAACATTAGAAGAAATAATCTTTAACGAAGCATTAAAATGGCCACCATCTTGAATATACTACATATTTATATTACGGTCCCACAATGAGATCCAAAAGGTTAGCCTCCTGCAACCGTTTCCACAAACAATACCTCAAACATTTTGTTTGCACATGCTATTGGGGCAGGACCGCAATGTTTTTTGTCTTCGATCGGCTAAGGAAAACAAAACATATTGTGGGAGATTATTTTTTACTCTCAAAATAAATGTTTTTTATAATAGCCATTTTTTCAGCTTGCAAAGTAGGACACTTCAAAAGAAGTGAAACAATTTAAAAATAAAATTATATTCTTTTAAAGTTGATGTGAGATTTTTATTGCCCCCCCCCCCTCAGATTAAATGAGATTTTACTGGACCCCTCTCCCCCCCCGATTTTGAGCTCAGGTAATTAGTTTATGCCCCAATGCAAAAAATATATGGTATACTTTTTTAATACTAAAAAAAAGTCATGAATCTGTCATCAATCTTTCCTGGTTATTAGGAATGGCTGGATAATCTCATATGTTTCATTGTAGTGTTCTTTTGATCGACACACGAAACGGCATCTGGTGGAATAGGTACAACCAAGAGCTTTACCAATTGTTTGAAGAGCTGTCAATAAAATATAAAACTGTGACAGCTCTGCTTGGTGGGACACTTAGCAAGAATGGAAGAAAGTCTACCACTCTCATCCGTTGGAGGATATTCGGGTGGGGGAGCCATTGCCTTGACAAGGTGCCGCAGGGGTCCCTGTTCTGCGCTACTTCAGCTGACTCCGTCCATACTAGGCCCAGCATCTGGTGTTCCTTTTCCCAACTTTGTCCAGGACCACTCACTGGTTATCATCCCTCCGGAATGGCACTCTACTGACATTATTAGTGAATGACCAAGCCATCTCAAAGCTTTGTATATATGAAAAAGTAAGTAGGTAGGTATATATAAATAAAATAAAATACTAATTTTACAAAAGATTTAATTTATTTGTAAGGCCCATTTATTCACGACCAACAACGGGGCGCAACCTACCAGAAATAGAAGAAGAGGAAGATTTTCGGATTGCAATGGCACTTCCGTTCATCCATTCTGTTCCATCATGGAAGAAAACACATAACCAAACTGCTAGTTACCTCAACTTGTGTTTGAATCATCAATAAACAGTTATATTCAGATTTACAGACTATGATTTGATAACTAGCGTTACATATTATTACATTTAATGACATCAGTAACATTTTGTATGGTCATTTACCAAGAGCTTTGAGAGTAATAGCATACATTTTCATCTGTTTGCAGCAAAAATAAAATTGAATTTCATAATATAAATTAGAACAAACATTGCTTTACAAAACATGCCGGCATTAAAGTACAAAAAATGAGCAAATAATCAATTAATCATTTGCCTTATCTTATTGGATAATTATAATTAATACATTGATGGACAGAGAGGCTGCACAGCATCCTATCGGCAAGGCCAATTTGTACACAACACTGTACGGTGTCATCAATTACAATAAGATTATGATGGAACATCTCGCAGCATTTTGATATTGATACTAGCCACAACAAACATCCCACTTTGTGTCACAAATTGAATAAATAAGACAGCTTTACTGTCACACCATACGCCAAAATATAATGTGCACAATTTTGTAAAAGGTCAGTAAATAGAGTCCTGTTTTGAAAAAAAAAAAACTTGTGTCACAACTAGGGTTGCAATAAATGGATAGGGTCTCATCGGGACAAACGGCTCGAAAACAGTGAGAGTCCCGATATATCTCAGGGTCATAGGCAACACTAGTCTCAACACAACTTATGTTATGAAGGCCAAACACAGTCCTTCGACATGTTAACACAAATATGGTTAGTAACCTTCATCGCTGATACTGATGGTGTAGTCTTTGTAGAATTTTTTCAGTAACTGAGCTGATTTCTCATGGTTCGCCTTTCCATAGGCCTGAGAGTAACCATAAACATGAAGTTTCTTTTCAGCAGCATTATGATTTATCCTTCCACCTCCAATGCATTCACAATCCAGAGGTTCTAATTTAGCCTCGACTTCTTCGAGTATATCTGCGTGCCATGTAGACCTCTCGTAACCTCGCAAGATTGTAATATTGTCTTCTACACCATCAATTTCTGGCCCGTGAACTTTGATTAGGATGTATTTAAAGACACCATTACTGTCGATTTCAACTAAAGGAATCTTATTGAGTTCAATTGCCATCTTAGAAACGGTTCCAATCAGCCTACGAAAAATGTTGATGGTTTTAAAGTCTTGTATTTCAAGAGATAATGCTATTTTCGGTATACCGAATAACTAGGTAAAGTGGAAGAATCAGAAGTTTTTTTGACGTTTGAGATGACGTTTATATTTAAGGTTAAGTTTGTCAACACGCCGACTAGAACAAGTAAAAATATCAGGTTGTCAGGTAGGTACTCTGCAGGATATCAGAAAACAGTATTTTTATTGCTTGAAAGCACTGCTAGTGCTAAGATTATTAGTTATTAATAATTATTATTTGCCTGATATCAAGTTAACTTCTTTTCAATATAGTTTTTACTCCAAATAAAAAAGTTTAACCAACGGTCTCTCCAACTCCAAGACTGCAATATTCGCGTATCCATAAATAAACCAATCCAACGTATTCGGTACAAAACGTACAAAAGCCATCAACAGTATTTTTACGTGGAAGTTATTCCCCCTTCGGTATTGTAAATAATTGATGAACTGTCCTTTTCAGTTGTCCCTTTTTTAATTTTTTCCCTTCGCGTAAAATAACTGATATACGAGTGGCCTAACTTAGTGAATAACGCTGTACTTAGTCCAAATACTTCAAATTATATTTATTTCAAAGTAGGTACCTAACTTCTGTGCTCAGCAACATTAAAAACAATAAATTTCTCTCGCTTGCCTTGCCCACATAAACGGCCGGAACGAGTCGACAGTCCTGGATAGAGATAGTTTATCGTAAGTATATATCAATGGTTTATCGTATATCCATTTGAACACGGACTCCAATAATAATAAAAAAAAATAGCATTGTAATGTTGCAGGCACTAAAACTTATTTAAAAACCGTAGAATAAAGAAAAAACGCTGTCTATGTTGTTTTATTTATTATATTTAAGTAATGATAATAAGTTTATATAAGATTATTATGGTTGTGAGGATTTTATTATAATGGTCGGTTCCGTGTCCGTCACGATCCTGGAGGATATGTTAAGAGATTGCATCTCACTTAAGAAAATTGCATCATTTATAAGTTTTTGGCAAAAAGGCACCATCGATGTTGGCAGAGATCTTAGTTTCTCTGCAACGTAATTTCCAAATGATTCGTGTTCTTGCTTTATTCGTTCAACAGGTGGAGTAGGAACGGAGGCGATAGGTTGTTCCATTCGTTTTGGTATTTTGTCTAAAACTTGGTCTACGGTCGCCGTCGGTTGAGGCCGTTTGAAACGCGTCGACGATCTGGAAGAGGAGGAGTTCTGGCTACCTGGGCTCGCATGGTCGACCAACGGATCCAAGCTCTGAAAAATATCAGTCAATAAAAATTGTATTGAGAGTATACATAATATATCGTTGGTGCTGGTCAAGTGCCCTTACAATAATCAAGTTCGAGAATAGGAAATGTATGTAAGGCGAACCCAATACGTTAAATATTTATTGTGATCTGTCAATATTTATCAAATATCGTGATATTTATTGAACGTGTAGGCTAGCGTATTGACGGATCACAATATTTATCGCAGATGTCTGTATTCCTGTCATTCCTGAAATCCGTATCGTGAACCCAAGGATTGTGATAAATATTGTTGCGTAGGCTACACGTTCAATATTTACTGCCTCCGCTCACGAAGCAACTGAAAAAAAAACAGGTTACAACTAAACTCGCTATCCTCTGTATGTAAATATGATGTTCCGCACACTACACAACTTCTCAAAAACCCGTTGTCCATGGCAAATCAGGCAGTGACTCGCGACTCGACATGCTAGTTGCGTGACATGACAGCTGATTGTTCTTCGTCTATGGTTAAATAAGTTGAGATAATTATTAAAATCATAAAAATTGAGTAGAAATGTTGGTTGGAAATCATAATAAGCCAGTTTTAGTTTGGTTTCAGTCTCTTCAGTGAGCGGATCGCCAAGGATCCATATCGCGATCCGGAACTCCAAATTCAAATCTTTCGACATTTGAATCTAGAAATCCAGTGATCCGTCAATACGCTAGCCTATACGATCAATAAATATCACGATATTTGATAAATATTGACGAATCACAATAATTATTGAATGTATAAAATTGCACTCCGATCCATATGGATGGATCACGATCAATATGGATCGTGATAAAAATTGAACATGTAGCCTACGCCTTAGGTAGGTAATTAAGCCGGGATCACACCTGATCTATTCTACGATCTATTTTATAGAATCTATGAAGTAGATCAATCTGAACAGACTTTTCTGTGGAATATAAACCCACAGTTTAATCGACTTCAACTTTCATCCTGTAAATTGACCATATATTCTCTGTACTGAGTGTTGACTAGAGAAAAATAAAACATATGCCCATTATAAGTATAAAAATATAGAATTACCTCTTCCTCCTCAAATGACAAATCAGTCAATAAAGATGAATCCGACCTGGAATTTGGTGGATTGTGTTCATCTTGAAGAAAACTTAGGTGGTTAAAGTACCATAGTTTCGGCACGTGGACGCTCTCTGGATCCGACCATTCCGATCCAGTGTTCAGTGAAGCGTGCACCTAGAAATGATTTGATGTAAATCCCAATGTTAACGTTTATATCACATAAATAAATAAACTAAAACATACCTGATCTATTCAATAAAAATCTGTAGTCAATTAAAGTAGTAACTTACTGGGTCGACTAAGCTACGTAGGCGACACATTTCGACAACTGGACTACTACTTACAATCAATACATTTTCTATGGAAATGGATGCTTCAGAATTACACTTGCCACAAGCATCGCAACGTGTGGCCAGTGTGATTCTGAAGCATTTATTTCCATAGAAAATGTATCGATTGTAAGTTGCCCTGATATCGTAAGCGCCTCCGCCCACTGACGCAACTGAAAACTCTCAACTGCCAACTGTATTTGTATGATAATGTGATGGCCCGCACACTACACAATCACTCAAACACCCGTTGTCAATGGTAACGCAAGCGTTGACTTGCGACTTGCACTGCTGATTGCCCTGGCCAGCCGTTGCTAGTTGCCAGCTGTCAGCTGATTGTTCTTCGTCTATGGTTAAACAAGCTTTTTGACCAATCAAAAAACAGCCGGTTTTACTTGGTTTTCAGTTGCCTCGTCAGCGGAGCGCCTAATGTGTAGCTTACGTTAAGTCCACTCAACTATGGTTTTCTGTTCCATAGAAAAGCCTGTTTTCACGGATCTATTTTATCACCGCCTTTTGTGTTTTCATAGGTTCCATAATAGATCAGGTGTGATCCCGGCTTAAGTAGTGAGAAAAATCACTTACCTTTCGTAGTTCTTTATTATACGCCCCTCGTATGGAAGCAAGCTTTTTCTGCACCGTCTCCCGACTGGCATTGGGATCCTTTTTTTTAAACAAAATCAGAATATCATCAAGAGCACAATTTCTTTGAACCTTGTCGCGATACTCTGTATTGGTCACCTGCCACAGACATGGATATTGTCTGTACTTTTCGATGACACCGAGGAGGAATTCACGTCCGTTTAAGGAGACCATACCTTTCGATTCGACGTCTGATTTCATACTGAACGGATTTTGTTGAGCGATGTATTTGGCTTGAGGCCATTTGAACTCGGTCCAAATTAGGGGGACATGCACGACCGAGCCAATCCACGCCAAGCTATGCTAGCTGACAGATGCGGGGTTGCCAACGCATTATGTTCTAAAATACCCACAGTAGATGTTCAAATTCCCCACAATTGTATCACAAGTTCCTTTACCTTCAAAGTTAAATAAAATTCTGGTGAAATTTGCATTAATTTTTTTTATTATTTGGTCACATTCGGATTTTCCTTTTTGTTCAAGTTTAAAAATTGGAAAATTTACTCTAAAATAAATTAAATAGTAGTAAATTTTCAAATATAAGTGTACATATTATTTTTCAATGTGTTTGGATAAACAGAAAATGCTCTTTAGGTAAAATTTAAGCTAATTCATATTGTAAAATCCCCGAATTTTTCTTACATCAAGGTTCTCCCGACAAAATAATAAATATCTTTAAATTCCCTGCAATTTGTGGAATTTTCAAAGAATCGGCAACCCTGGTCAGCTGTCATAATAAAGCAGTGTTTCCATACTGCGAAAATTAAAAAAAAGCCATTACCAGAGTTAAATATAAATAATAAAAAAAAATCTGTCTTGAAGGTTATAAATCACAAAAACCGTGTTTTATGTAAGCTTTTTACTGTTAATTATAGAAAGGAATCAACACCTCGGCGAATTAACTATAAGGTTTTTAAAAAAATCATTTCATAATTTAAAAAAATATGAAATGATAGATTTTGATAAAAAGATAAACACACTACGTAAAAAATATAACTTAATTTTTCTACCAATCGATCTACGTTGGGGAAAGAAAGTTTTCCCATAACTATAATAATTTATTTTTTTCCATACCTCTTACAGATAGGTAGTACAGGTACATATTTAAAAATTATACAATATGTAATTTAATTTTTTATTTCATTTCATATCTTTATTTATCAAGTAAAAAAATGAACATATTTTACTATTTTAACTAAAGTAAATACTAAGAAATTCTAAACATTATTTTTTACTACCTACGTAAAATATTTTTCTTATTTAACTACTTTTGATTTTGCTCACTAATTAATATTAAACAGTTTTTTTTTCCATGAATATATTTAATCTATTTTCGTTTTCAGGCTCTCGGGAAGGAGATTGAATATGAGTATACGTGTCCTATGCTTCGTTTACCACTTTCAGTATTTACTGCATTAGTTTATGATTTATTATGTTGTCTTGTGTTGCTAGAAAGATGTTTTTTAGAAATGTTATGTTCGTGTGTATAAATTCGTTTTCGATTTTGTATATAAATGGTTGTGTTCATACAGTTTTCTAATTTTCAGCAGGTTTCTAGAGTTACTTTTTTTGGTGGGGGTATCTGGGTAAATGTTAGCTTTTCTGTAAATCTGTTCAGTATGAATTGTAAGTCGTTTAACCGCTTGGGCCATAAGCTTGTTTTCACGACAATTTAACGTAGGTAAACACAGGAATGACGTATGCCCCGCACCTGAGTTATTAAATACATGGTGAAAAAAACACACATCAAAAGGCCCTGGACGGAGCTATTTGAGAACAATATAAAGCCGCGCGATGAGGGGGAAGATGTATGAGATATATCAAAAACCTGGTTATATTTTTTAATGACATATCCCATTCCCTGTCTAATCAAATACTTACCTAAAAAATCATCATGAGCCGTTAAAATTGAAATAAAAATACAAACATCAAATAAAAAAATAAAACTTAGTTTTATACCACTTTGCATCCAAATCATTTCAAAAAAATGTCGTACAAGATAACTGCCAGGCAATTTCCCTTCACCATGGATTTGGCTTCAATGCCATTCATACAAAATCGCACTAATGCTCTGTCTAGGGTTTTTTAGGTTCATTTAACAAACCACGGTAGTATATATGACCCAAAATCCACGAAAACGCGATAAAAACCAAGCATCTGGCCACACTTCTTCATACTGTAAAAAGTGTAAACTGCGAGTGCGAACATTTTTGCTGCGGAAAATCCACATGTGGCCGGCCGGTATCAATGACATTTTTGGTGACAAAGATGTTGAATTTTCCGAAAAACAAAAATCGAAAGCATTGGTTTACCCACCTACCTAGATTTTTTCTCGCCTGCTTGCTTTTTCCTAGTCCTTGTGAATATAAAAATCCATATTCCAATCCCTTCACTCACACCATACAGGTTTTCCAATTAGGGATACCATGCAGAAAATTTCGCCCGTTTTCCCGCTTCTTTGTGAGTTATCACAAATTTTCCACTCCCTCCACAAACTTTAAACAACAATTATATAATAGTTTATGTAGTTCACTTCGAGTAGCCTATTTTCTTTTCCTAAGTACTTTCTTTGTTTATACGAAAATTCTTAACCTATTTATTTAAAACATCTATAATTCTAGATTCGATTCAAAGTATTAGGGGAGAACTAATAAATTCAATAATTTAAATATTTTCTAAAATAGAATTTTGATTTAACAAAAAGTTTTGCTAAAAGTCATTCTCAAATTTTGACATTTTCTAATAAGCAATAATTATTAATTTTTACACATGGAAATTAGCTAGCTTTATAAATTATATTTATGAGAAATATTATTGTAAAGTTTCATTAAAATCCATTCAGTAGTTTTTGCGTGAAAGAGTAACAAACACACATACATCCGTACAAATCTTCGCGTTTATAATATTAGTAAGATATTACTATACCTACACCATTTAAAAAAATTATTATGGTAGTCTCTTTACCGAACTGAAATAATAACAGAACTTGAAAAGAATGACAAAAATTGAAAATTATCTTAGAAATTTCATGGATTATTGAAATTCTGGGTTCCCAAAAATTTACTTCCACCAGACGCCGTGTGGTCAAATAATTTGGCCCTGCTGTCGGTCAATATGCTCATGGCCACATTTTTTTTGGGATACACGGAGAAAAATGTAATTCGAAAATACGATCATTTTATTAGTAAAAACAGTTAAAAACGAGACTGAAGTTTTTACGAACAAATGAACAGGGTTTCAATGTTTATTGGGGGGAACATGTAATGCCCTGACCAGACTCGTGGCGAGCCACTACAACCCTTGGCAAGTCCCACGTGTGTGGTCAGACCGCGTGCCGACGCGTGCCATAGCTTGCCGTTGACCCGGGACCCGGTGGATATTTCGGCCACCAAGCGACAAGCTCGGAAAGCTTCAGTATAACTTATGAACTGGCCCGGTGCGGTCGCCGTTTTTGCTCCGTGCGGTTTATCGTAAATTGCGATAAAATGTAAAATATATTATTTTTATGTTACAGATTTTTATTGCACTAGTAAAATTTATTACGACTGGATCTACACAATAGCCCTAAATAAATTTTTTTTAAAGATTTATTATTTATTACAAGATTTTTTTTAAAATTATTGAATATCTCTTATTTATAATAAATAATAACTTTTTTAAGGTTATTCCCTATGTAAGTTTAAAGTAATTAATAAGACGAGTGATCCTGGGTTCGAGTCCCAGTCTTAATTTGGAAGGCGGGAATGGGTACCGCAGCCCCGGGAACCATCTATTGGATAACAAACACCTCTGCCATGGGTCACCCTAAGTAGTTTACTACGTTTGGTGACTTAGCAGGGGTGTACGGGTTCATGGGGTAAGGTTTGTCTAGGTCTTGGCGGTGGATGATATAGACACACTGAACCCCAGATTCGTACCCAACCGTCATTCCTTATTCCTTCCCAGAACTTATTTTCCATAAAAATACCCTCCACATAGCATCCCCAAAGATGACATAGGGAAATTATTTTCCTCGGGGCCTCCTGTGTGGACATAATGTAAAAAAAGGGTGCGCCGTTACCTTTTAATTTTTTTGTGTGTTGTTCTTTTTCATATTTTTGTTTAGATTTATTATAAAATAAAATAAAATTCTACGAAGAGATAACACACGAATGAACAAAATACTAGAATTTAAAATAAATTATCTGGTACGGTTTCTGTAAATTTGAATCATCCACCATCTCTTTCGGCGAACTCTTCGTTTTTTTTTTTAAATTTAGTACAAATAAGTTAGGGCAAATGTGACAGCCGATGTAGTTGCCTCGATGTCCGCCATGGCGCTCCGAACGCAAGCTTATGCACGAGTGTGGTCACGAATATTTGCGTGCCATAGCTTGCCGAGTCGTGCCACGAGCGCGCTCGGCACGTATGAGGCCGTAGCATAAGAATAAATTTCGTACGTATACCAACATATTATTCTTACATTTTCCCTCCAATAAACATTTTAACCCTGTTAATCTGTTCGTAAGAACTTCATTCCCATTTTTAACCGTTTTTACTAATAAAATGATCGTATTTTCTAATAACGTTTTTCTCGGTGTACGCACGTTATCATTCCTGGAAAAGGGCAAAATGATCACGGGCGTTTTCTATGCACAGCTGATGCACCGATTCGACACACATTAGAAGTGAAAACGGCCGCACCAGATCTGTCGAAGAAAGAAGTACTCTTTCACCAGGACACTGCACCAGCGAATAACTGCCCAACCGCAATCCGCAAAACAAAAATTCAATGATTTGTGCTATGGATTGGTTCCTCATCTACCACGTTCGCCAGATTTGCCCCCCTGTGACTGTCAATTATTTAAAAAAGAGATTTTTGAAAAATATAGTTTTTAGTCGAATGTTGAAAGGTGATATCTGAAACAGAGAACTATTTTGAGGGCTTCGAGAAATGGTGTTATTCGGAAAATTGGACGAAGCGCTTATGGCTAAAATGAGACTATGTTGAGAAATAAATTGAGTTTTGCCTGAAAAGGTTGTTTTCTTGCCTGGACCGATTACTTTTCAATAAGTGGCATGAAAATAATGCATTAGTAGACATTATTTACGTGTCTCTTGAAACTTTCGAGGTTTATATTAAAGATGCAGGAAGTAATTTGAGTAAGGGTATAGACTAAGGATTGGGAAGTGGAGGTTATTTGTCAATAGGGAACAACCTGAGTATAGGACTTTTATTAAGATTTACTTGGTTATTATTTACTTTTCCATTAATGTTTATGGTTTTCCTTAGCTCTACTGCTTCCAGTACTGATTGTTAAATCTGATTTTGTTAAATTTAACAGAAACACAGGCATCACCTTATTGCATAAAAACGGAATAGGTATCAAACAGAACGCATAAGGTGCAGGGTGGGGCAGAAGAGAGTGCCTAATTTGAAGGGTCAATTGAAAAAAAACGCTTCAAAAATCATAAAAAAGTTTTTTATTTCCAAAAGCACACATGATGCCGTTTTTTTTAAATATTGTTTTGAAAACGATATGGTCTAAGTCTAAGTGATGGCCTCTTTGACGAGCAACATACATATTGAGTTTTTCAAAGAAATTTTCGGCCACTCTTCCCAGCATATCTTGCGGGGTTCCAGCGATGTCGTCCTCAATCGCCTCCTTCAGAGCTTCAAGGGTTTGAGGTCGAAGTTTGCATAGCGAGGAAGAACGAGTGGGCCATGGAGTAACCCCCCGCAAAGAAATCAGCCGACCGGGAACGAGCTTTTGTAAAATTTCGCGTGAAAGACGGGCAGTATGGGCCGTGGCTCCATCTTGTTGAAACCAGAAGACTTCTGTGTCGTGTTCCTCGCCATACTCTTCTATTTTGGGACGACGAAGGTTCTCTAACATCTCAGAATAACAAGCCGAAGTCACGGTAATGGTCAATCCTTCGGATTCAAAAAAATAAGGCCTATAGAGTACACAGCGCACCACACTGTTAATTTGGTCTAAGAGGTCTTTGATGCATTTTACGAGGATTTTCAGATACCCAGTAATGAAAATTTTGTTTGTTTACAAAACAGCGCCGGGGGGTATAGCAGTTACGATTGCATTGCAAGCATCTCTACGTTTCACAAAATCTTGTGGACTCAATTCCTGTGCAAGCATCATCTTGTAGGGGTGTAGGTGAAGGTCTGAGTGTAAGGTTTTTTTAGGAAGTGCTGATCCATTTGTTAGGTTAGGATGAAGAACACTGTCATTACGATTTAACCCTAACGTGATCCGAAAAGCCATCTGCTCAGCCACAATGCTTTCCTCGTTTTTAAAGAACGCCTCTACAACAAAGCCCCGATGCTTACCTGACCACGGCATGCTCACTTCTAAAAATGGTATTATTCTCCTGACCTAACGGCACCCGCTCCGCCCCTATACACGATCTGGGGGGCTTGCAGTGATTTTTTGAAACTAGGGACTCCGTTCTGCCCCACCTGTATAATAGAATGAATTTGAGTTACTCTTGATTTCATCAATTTCTTTTATCGTTTCGCAGTAGAAAATGGTCGATGGCTAGTTAAAACTATCGATAGTAAGTTACCTAAAAGAGACACAATCGCTCGTGGTATAATATGGGGTTCTCTAGTGACCCCTTCAAGTAGTGCGTGATTTTTTAACCTTCAGGTACGTAAAGGTTAAAGCGTAAATTACATAATATAACCATCCAATACATTATCTACCTATACTAGCGCGGTAAATGAAACTCTACATTAAAATTAATTTATACATACACCTACTTTAAAATTTTCATTTTAATAAAGGCCGTATACGGTAACTTAAATATTTTTTAAATATTCAAACTTAAGAACCATCTTTAAATATTCTAAATATTTTTTAAATATTCAAACTGTACAGGGAGGTTTCGATGAGAAAGATCGATTATTCCCCGTATCAAATTTTTAAAATTAAAAATTTAATATGGATTTATTTCATTAAAAACTTGCTTTAATGTATACCCACATTCAAGTAAGCAAAACGCCCTATGATTAATTATTAAATATCGTGTACTTCTTGTAAGTATTTTTTGATCAAAAGTATTTATGCTTTTTCAATAATGTCTGAACAAGTGTTTAAAAAAAATCTGAAATAATTAGTTTTTAACCTTAAATAGAAAAACTGAGGTATTTTCGTTATAAAACACGTTCTCGGATTTATTTTTTAATGATTTTAATTTAACTAAAATTAAAATTCTGAGAACTGTGTTGACTAGATTATGTTGTTATTTTGTTGTATAATTATATGATTTGAAATTGGTGTTTAATAGAATCTATTGTTTGAAAATTGAATAAATCTGCCAACGACCAACGGTATAACCTTAGTATATTAAAAATAAACTAAGTTTGTCCAAATTTAAAAAGTGCGTTTATCAGATAAAATAACAATCTTTCAAAATCAATTTATATTTTTTTGTAAAAAAGAGTTAATATGTCTAGAAATTGATTTAAAAATGACTAATTTCCGGTATTCTCTAGTAATACCCCTCTTAAAATAAATTCATACATACTAACAACTACTTTAAAATTTTCATTTTTATAAAAGCCGTTTAAAAAAATTAAAAAAATATGGATATGTAAAATATTAGATACTATCTCATATAATTTTGACACACCTACGCAGTCGGGCTTAAGAGTAGCGATATGCGAAATGTGGTACCATGTGGTACACATTTCATTGGACCGCCTCTACGTTATCTACATCTATAAACAAATATATTATAACATCATTAATTTTATGCATGTGCAAATTAGTTGAACTTCTGACCACAGTGGACAAATGCTAGGATCGTCTTCAATCAGTGAATCATTCATTCTGTGCGAAGTCGGCAACACACAGACCGCTGAAATAATATATCTTTCGGTTTCAGCTTTTCAGTTATTTCGGTTTCGAATCTCGTCGGATCGACATCTCCGTTGCAAGGATAAAAACGCGGCAAAACTGACGTTTAAAAATTGCCAGTCTTAAAAATACATCAATAAAAGCGTTATAAATAAATTCGCAGATACATACCGAGTAGGTACTTTTTTAAATTTAGAAAAAAGTTCTTAAACGAATGTGCGGTAATTTTAAAAGAGGTATTGTAAAGCGAATAATGATCGCTTGATTTAAAAAAAAGTGTTCCCTTTTAGAAGACTAAAAATGATCTTCAGGAAGAAGATGCGATTTTCAATAAACGAACTCTGAAATAATAAAATAAATATAATATATTAATAATTGTGTTGTGTTAATTTTCGGTTGTATTGTTGAATATAACCAATTTATGTGATCAATTAAATTGTGATATAATTAATAATTTAAATCGTGCAGTATTATAATAATTTTTTAATAAATAGTTAAGTTGTACATATAAAAAACGGTTTGAAGAAGGCGGTGCAGAATCGACACGGAACTTGGAAATTAATCTGGTAAGAATAATATTAATATGATTTAATAAATACACATGTTTTTATAATGTTGCAATATCACTTATTTATTTACGGTACACGTATTTAATCAATTTCACCATAAGTAAGGGAAAAAATAGCTTACTTCGGGCGGACACGCCCAAAACCAACTCGAATATATTCATTTTCTAGCTGTCAGATGGTTCATAAGACTTGAATGATTAATAGTAGGTAAGCCAAGTGCACTAGTAATTATTGATGGTCAGAATTTCGGCATTGTATCACGAACGGAACATTTCAATTCGGATCCGATAACACGATCGTGACTGTAAACAATAACAAACAATTCGCGATTAATAGTTGACTTATTTTGCTTTTCTCTTTACTTTTAGAGTTTTGATTTAACCACTGGATGAGATCACTCATGTTATAACATAAATAATGATATGATACTAGTAGATACGCTCAGTATCGCCCTTGTGGAAGACCACCATTCACGTGAATAAAATTGTGATTGCCATTTTAATTTTAGTCTAGAATCGAAAGAAAAATGGCTTTTACCATGTTTGGTGAACAGGTCTGATAAGTTGCTTCTAAACCTTTCTATTTTCCATCCCCTTCCCCTTCCCACTCCCATTTACATTTACGATTTTTGTAAATACACAAAATCATTTCTTTATGACCAGATTATGGAAATTAAAATTACCCCCGAAAATCTCCATCGCTTGAGTGGCTTAGTCTATCATAAATCCCATCATTATCCCGAAAGGGCGAATGATGGGTTTTTTAGGAAGAAAAACTGTTATAAAATTTTTTGGGACCTCTAATTACAGAAATAGAAAGTTTTTCGGGAACTCTACTTACAGAATTAGAAAGTTTTTCGGGAATTCTGCTTACAGAATTAGAGAGTTTTTCGGGATCTCTACTTACAGAATTAGAAAGTGTTTCGGGAACTATACTTACAGAATTAGAAAGTTTTTCGGGAACTATACTTACAGAATTAGAAAGTGTTTCGGGAACTACACTTACAGAATTAGAAAGTGTTTCGGGAACTATACTTACAGAATTAGAAAGTGTTTCGGGAACTATACTTACAGAATTAGAGAGTTTTTCGGGATCTCTACTTACAGAATTAGAAAGTGTTTCGGGAACTACACTTACAGAATTAGAAAGTTTTTAGGGAACTCTACTTACAGAATTAGAAAGTTTTTCGGGAACTCTACTTACAGAATTTGAAAGTTTTTCGGGAACTCTACTTACAGAATTAGAAAGTTTTTCGGGATCTCTACTTACAGAATTAGAAAGTGTTTCGAGAACTATACTTACAGAATTAGAAAGTGTTTCGGGAACTATACTTACAGAATTAGAAAGTGTTTCGGGAACTATACTTACAGAATTAGAAAGTGTTTCGGGAACTATACTTACAGAATTAGAAAGTGTTTCGGGAACTATACTTACAGAATTAGAAAGTGTTTCGGGAACTATACTTACAAAATTAGAGTGTTTTTCGGAATTTCTACTTACAGAATTAGAAAGTGTTCCGGGAACTATACTTACAGAATTAGAAAGTTTTTCGGGAACTCTACTTACAGAATTAGAAAGTTTTTCGGGAACTCTACTTACAGAATTTGAAAGTTTTTCGGGAACTCTACTTACAGAATTAGAAAGTGTTTCGGGAACTATACTTACAGAATTAGAAAGTGTTTCGGGAACTATACTTACAGAATTAGAAAGTGTTTCGGGAACTATACTTACAGAATTAGAAAGTGTTTCGGGAACTATACTTACAGAATTAGAAAGTGTTTCGGGAACTATACTTACAGAATTAGAAAGTGTTTCGGGAACTATACTTACAGAATTAGAAAGTGTTTCGGGAATTATACTTACAGAATTATAAAGTGTTCCGGGAACTATACTTACAGAATTAGAAAGTTTTTCGGGAACTCACAAATTATTATATACATTACATGATAAAAGATATGTGCAAATAATATTTATGTATTTTCCAGGAATGTAATTTATTTATAATTCACGCTCTCATGTTCTCAACATGAAAGCATTACAAATTTGAGGTAGGTATATGTAAGTATAAAAAGGAATGGGGGCAGTTTTACTATTTTGTGACATGCATCACAGGGTAGTTTCTGAATTGTCGCTGAAGTGACTTTCTTGGAAAAATCTGAAATTGGAACTTTCTAATAGACAGAAGTCCTTCTTTGCAGAGCATAAAAACGTGCTTGGGATGTCCCAGGAGTATAAATTTTAAGAGTATAATTTGAGGTGTTTAGAATCAAATGCAGCAATCTCCAAAATGCGTTATTCTGAGAAAACCAAAAAAACGTTTTATTTCAGTAATTCTCACGCATTTATAAGTTAATAATTTTATTCACAAAGGGAAACTACTTACCTATTATAATTACCAAAGCAGAATTTGTTTATTGTATTGGTTAATTAGTTATAAAGGATTTGATTTTGGAGATTTCTGCATTTCATACTAAGGAGATTGCTGCTTTTGATTCTTACACGTGTGGAGATATCTGACTTTGATATTGACAAATAAATATGACGTCACCAATATTGGACTAACCAAATTACAGGGAAGTTTGTTATTATTATTATTATATTATAATTTTAACATTAGTATAATTCATATACAAGTAGAATTTTATAATAACGTTATGATAAAAACTCTCTACACGAAATATGTTTTCAATTTTTAATGAAGTAAAATAAAATGATTTTGCCAAGTTTGAAGAAATAAACATTTCTTCATTACACCACTAATACAACGAAACAAATGGCATATTTTTTTTCAAATAAAGTATTCAGAATTTTATTCGACCACAAACACAAGGTAACAACAAGGTAATCATCAGATAAAGACATTTAGACACAAATAAAAGTTAAAAAATTAAAATTTGTATTTAACATCGTAACACAACTTTTTTTTTCACAAAATAGGTAATGTGTAGATTTAATCATTTAAAATGAAAATCGATTTAGTAATAGGACAAATCATGTTTTTAAAGTTCCACTGTGCAAAACAAAGCTTGCGCAAAGACATGCTTATTTTATTGCACCGAAAATTTATAATGCATTCTATAAGACTACAGAAATCAAATGTGAAAATATATCATCCTTCAGCAAACATAAAAATGTAATAAAGTCTTGGATAAATAGTGTTGATATTAATATTTTCCTTCTGTAACACCTGATCTTAATCTCTATTAACTTTTAACAAATTTGTAATCTTTTATTCTCGTATTTTAATTTTTAATTCCGTAAATACTGATTTTACTATATTATTATTTATTTTTTGCAATTTCTACAAAGATAATATACATATATAGAGTAAATTTAACTAAACTGCTTTAAAAAAAACACAAGTATACCCACGAACTGGCGATGCCTATGTGGGATTTTTTTGGTATCGTACATTTATGCATACTATTATAAATTATGTTTATATTAAATATATGTATGTGTGTTTGTGTGTGTATGTTGGTATATAGCGTCTAATGCCCCATGTATAGATATTTATATATATAAATACATATATATACATATACATGCATACATATGTACATATATTTTTAATTTTTTTATATTTTTCTGTTTTTTAAGTCTATTTAGTTTATTTTATTTTTTTAAATATTTTGTCTACACAACTACATTGCTCTCACTTTTTACTGTTTATAAAAATAAAATAAATCTTTTATTGTAACATGTATGTGACAAAAAAATTATTAATAAAAAAAAAAAAAAAAAAAAAAAAAAAAAAAATCCAACACAAAAAAATCTAATTTAAGTAATTTTTTTAATGAACAAAAAAAAATTAAAAATAATTCGATTAAACAACGGGGCTATTGGAATCAGTTTGACAAAGAATTTCTTCATGTATGAGTATAGTTCCAGAGATAAATTTTAAAATCTGTACGTCTAAAATAAAAATATGAGTAAGTACTATTATCTTTTTTCCTACCCGATACTGTTGCCGATGGGGTGGGGTTGGACCCCTTAATATATATATTGACCCTCCTCTCATATACGACCTTGTTATTCCGTCAATAGGAAGTCACAAATGTTTCAATTGTAAATTGACGTAACAATTGACAATACTTGATATCGATCGATGATGCGATGGTTCAGACGAAGAGAATATGATGTTAATTTTTATTTTAAAAATAAAACAAACACTATGACAGAGTTGTTAGTTATAATTAGGTTGAGAGACAGAGGGAGAAAGAATGTTACAAAGGGACATAATTAGACAAAGACAAAATTATTTGAAAGAGATACAATTGCTGATTAATAAGTGGAAGGGAGACAACAATATATGTAACCTCAAGTAAATATACAAACAGATAATGATATTCAGATAGAATATAAAGGTTTGATGCATTTTACATTATACTAAAAGAAATAACAATAATTAAATAGATAATAATAATACTTATTAAACATCTAAAGAGGCGTCTCCTCCTCCGAAAATGTTTACACACTTTGTGGAGTGACAGTCAGTGCAAGTCGGGGCCACAATGTTTTTTCTTTCCGTGGCCCATGGAAAACAACAAACGTTGTGGCCCTGCCTCATGTTTATGGTAATGTTTGAGGTATTGTTTGTGAAATTGGTCGCAAGAGACCGGCCTTCAGGACAACAAAACATAATATCATGGGCTGGGATTAATAGCGGGAAACAAGTTAAAGATCGGACTATAAGGGTAATTTTTATCCACATTTCTTATCCTTTCTTATTATTCTAATCACGAATTACAAAACCGTAGTATTTAACCATATTCCAATGGCAGGTTAGCAACAACAAGGTTTGTAAAAATGAAGATGAGATGAAATTTGCGCAAATTAAGTACGTTGTTACAGAAGATTATTTATTTAGTTTCACGGTATTACGACTGTCAATATGAGATATCAAATTGACAGTCGTAACACCATGTTGCGACAAGTTAGTGATAATGACTGGTTAATTTTTTAATAATTTCATTCAGGGCACAACAAACTGTGACACGCGATCTCGAAGGCTACTTCAGGTAAAACAGGGTTTGATAAAAAAAGTACAAAATGTGTGCAATCGTTTTAATGTGCAAACTTTGGTCATAATATCTCAATAGAATAAATGAAGATCTGCAGAGTTTGTCCATAAAAAAGTGGTGGAATATCCCTCTAGAGTCTAAAGAGAGAGAGAGGTGGGGTAATTACAAAAAAATAATGGATATTCCAGAGTGCAATGCAATACATTCCGTATTTCGGAATAAGGCGCTCCGCTGACGAGGCAACTGAAAACAAACTAAAACCAGCTGGTTTCTATGTCTTGATTGGTCAAAAAGCTTGTTTAACCATAGACGAAGAACAATCAGCTGACAGCTGGCAACTAGCAATGGCCAGCCAAGGCAATCAGTATGCAAGTCGCGAGTCACTGCTTACGTTACCATTG
The DNA here is from genome assembly GCA_951813805.1 of Limnephilus auricula. NCBI lineage: Eukaryota > Metazoa > Arthropoda > Insecta > Trichoptera > Limnephilidae > Limnephilus > Limnephilus auricula. The sequence continues at coordinate 17,937,748 of OX638406.1, forward strand.
ACAACGGGTTTTTGAGTGATTGTGTAGTGTGCGGGCCATCACATTGTCATACAAAGACAGTTGGCAGTTGAGAGTTTTCAGTTGCCTCAGTGGGTGGAGGTGCTAACACAACAGAAATTAGACAAATAATAAGAAACAAAATAACAATACGTAAGTAAAATTAAAACGAAAAGCATGAAAAATATGAAAAACTAACATGAAAAAATATTAAACCCAAAAAAGAATGCAAGCAGCTCTTTATGGAGGATATTTGACCTGTCTCCTGTCTACGGAGGGCCATCACGGAAAACTCCATCTTGGTTACCATGGCCGAGATGATTTTATTCTTCGATTGGTGTAATCTGCGCCGTAAGCTTCCCATGCGTTGGTGGTGCAGTGCTCGGAAAGTGTACTCGTTCCCTTCAGGAGCATTTCCGTAGCGCTGCAGTATCTCGACATTCTTACCAGATTAATTTCAAAGTTCTGTAGTTGCCGATATACATTATTGTAAACGACTTTTACCTTATGTCATTTGAGGTGTGTAAAAGCAAAGACAGCAATCTCCATTTCGGGGAGATTGCGATGTTTGCTTTTGAAATGACCTGGAGATTTATATCTTTGCTTTTAAGTATGACATTAAATACAAATATTGTATACATGTACAATATTACATACAATATCTGTATATAATATTGTACGTAAAAGCAAAGATAGCAATCTACAGGTCATTTCAAAATCAAACGTAGTAATCTGGCCGAAAAGGAGATTGCTGCCTTTACTTTTACACACCTAATTTGATGTAGTAGAATGATCTACACACAGTACTGACGTACATATACAGCGATGTTCAGAATACGTTAGTTCACGTGAGGTATTGATTAATATGTTCTCATTTGTGTTAAAGCGAATGAGACCACCCCAAAATCAATTGTATAAATATTTGGTAAGATAAGGGGGGTTTTTAATAAATAAACACGACAATAACCCTACGGTTTGCAGCACAGCCTTGTGAGATTTTATGTGCAGATTCTTAGGGTTTATGCCGATTCCTTGTTATTATTACCGTTTAAACACACGGAAAGACGCGACGGGTGTAGTGGCGTAGCTTGTAAATATCCCGTGTGCGATCGACCTAAGTACTCATATTTCTTTATGTATCTTGGAATGGCAGTAATTTGTAGACCCAGGTACTTCCCAACCTTTTCTTTCCCCATTTCCTTCCCCTCCTCATTAACTTCATTTTTAAAACATACTCTAATTGGGGATGCTGTAGTCTCACTGGTTCCAGAAGATTGGATGCAGTTAGTACCCTGGTGGGGTATTGTTTGCCAAACATTTATTCCTACAACATAGGTCTCTTCAAGACCTATGTTCACTCCTTTCTCTCATCAAAAATACCCTCTACACAGCACCCCCTAAGATAACATCGGCCCCGAGGGAAATTATTTTCTTCAGGGCCACGTTTGTGAATGTAAAAGAGTGTAATGTAAAAGAACAAAAAAATCATATCTCGCAAACATTGCTCATCTAAAACTCGAGAATTTTTATAAATAGTTTGCGTACCTCTGACGAATCTATCTTTAAACTGTTTATTGCCATCTTAAACCCGAGAAACAGATTGAGCTTAGTTTTATCACCTTTTGTTTAAACAATGTATCTCTTGATAACATTTATCAATGACGTAGTTACAACAATAAAATGTACACAAAGCAGTAGGTGTAAACACCAAAACGTAATAATATATTTAGAACTAACATCAAAGTTATTAATATGGCGACTCAACATCCCGTGGTGGAGAAATTTGAAAAATAGATTTTACTAAATTGTTGCTGTCACTGTTGCTCTTACTCCACGGGATATTGAGCGAAACGGACAATGCACCTCGGTCTACTAATACCTAATTAAAATAGAGGTTTTGTATTTCCCACTTTTTTCCTTCAAAAATGGACTGATTTTCAATTTTTTTTACCAACTACATAAGAAAAAACTATTCTATGTCTGTATGTTTTGCTATTTAAAAAAAAACATTGTCTAGTTTGTATACTGAACGTCTTTTGGCGGCGGTTAAACCAGTCAATTTTATTGATTTTTGGAAGGTCATAACTTCTATAAAAAGTAACTTATCAAAATAACAAAAAGTATATACACGCTAGTAGTTGATATATATTTTATTTCAAAACAATATTTTCTCTAGGGTTAAAATCCAGAGAGATAAATGGGGAATAAGTTTGTATGGAAAAACCACCGCCGGGTATATATATTTTTTTTTTTTTACATTAGGTCCACACAGGAGGCCCTGAGGAAAATAATTTCCCTCAGGGCCTATGTCACCTTTGGGGATGCTGTGTGGAGGGTATTTTTAAGGAAAGGAAGGAGAGGAAGTTCTGGGAAGGAAAAAGGTATGAGGGTTGGGTAGGAATCTGGGGTTCAATGTGTCTAGATCATCCGCCGCCAAGACCTAGACAATGAACCCCATGAACCCGGGCACCCCTGCTAAGTCACCAAACGTAGCGAACCACTTGGGGTGACCTATGGCAGAGGTGTTGGTTATCCAATAAATGGTTCCCGGGGCGGCGGTACCCATTCCCGCCTCCCAAATTGTATAGTATCCTCTTAAGGAAAGACAGAAAAAGGATTCAGTCGCATCTAGGTATTGGACCTAGGATCTCTTCCAACCTAGGATTTTTGGAATAATTTAATGAGTAAAACTTGTTGTAAAACCTGAAAACAGTCCTGAACCTTTTTTTATCCTGAATCCTGAAACATTTTGTCTTCTCAGTTTCACTTCGTTGGAGAGTCTTTATACTTTATACTATTATCGTCATCGATTAAAGATCATAATTTGAAGTTTTACTTTATATCAAAAATAAAAATAGTTAAAATTATTGTTCACTCTAAAATCTCTTAAAAAAGACGTTACATTTATGTATCCAAAGTTATTCAAGATATAATATTCACATTTTGCAAAAATATTTTAATTGGATTGGTCAAATTACCTAAATTGAAACAATTTTGTGCATTTGGGATAAATGTTTAATTCAGGGGTTATTTTGTATCTTTTCGAAAAACGATAAATTATTTAAAAAAAAATTGAGGTTAGGATAAACACAAATTTTGCACTAATGGTTTGGTACGCCGAAACAGATGTCACAATAATAATAAATACATTAAAAAAAATACTTGCAGAACTTAATAATATGTTAAATATGATTTAAATTAAATTATAGAATATTGATAAATGGAGATCTACGAAATAAACACATAACAATAATTGATAAATTTGGTGTTTATTTGACTAGAAATTTACTACCTACATAGAACAGACATGCATATGTTTTGGTGTTAAGTATGTAAATTTGTATTTTAACGTATAACATAAAAAAAATTTGCGGTCGCTTCGTAAGGATGTTTTTGTGACTTTAACCTTTTTGAATGAAGTACATATTAATTATTTTGTATTTCCTCATAAGAATGTATGCTAGAATCGATTTTGCGTTGTGTTATTTTATTTCAATTAGCGAAATAAATAGTCTATACTTTTCAACATATATCTTACTACCGCCAAATTAGGCATATGTCAGTATTTTTTTGTCGAACTTTGTATACAAGTTTCCAAAAAAAGTGTAGGTACCTACCTACATTACAATATATTTGAGTTTTTTTTAAATTAGTTCCTCACAGGAGGCCCACAGGAAAAAATATTCCTCAAGACCTGTGACTTCTTTGGGAATTCGGGAAGATGGAAATGAAATTCTGGGAAAAAAAAGATAAGATGAGTGGGTAGGAATCTGGGGTCTCTGTGTCCAGGATTACGTATATATATATATACGTATGAATCCATCCATCCTACTGCGGTGCAAGACGATGGGTCGAGAGAGTCCTGCTGGAGAGGTCAAAAGTTTTCCCTCAACCAATCCCTTCCAATCCGGTCCGCCAAGCTGTAGGTGGGCGCCAAGACCTAGCCAAACCGCATCCCGTGAACACGGGAACCCCTGATAAGACACCAAACGTAGCGAACCATAAGGGGTGTCCTATGGCAGGGTCGTTGGTTAACCAATAACGGTTTCCAGGGCGGCGGTACCCATACCCGTCTCCCAAATCGAAAAGTAAGTATGAAAATCTGAATATTTAACAAATACAAACTTTCATTTACCTGAATGAATGCACCACAAACAGAAATCAAATTTTAGTTTGTTAAACGATTTTTTTTTAAACCTAATTTTGTTTAATTTATTTTTAACTAAAAATATTAGGTTTAATAAACTGACTAAATAAAACCACTTTGTTTTAAACCACTTTATTAAATTTCAAATAAAGTGGTTTAAAACAACGTATTGGTTTCACTTTGTATATAATATGTCAAGCGACAAAGTGTTTTCTTTCTTCGAATGACTAAAATATACTGTTTCAATACGAAAAATGCTATAATAAATAAACTTAGATATCACAGGCTGCCGTGGAGGTACTTACATCAATTTACAGACACGATAATATTATTTATTGTTTGTAAATTTATGAAAATTGAGTGTATTTAAGTTAGGTTAAAAAGCAAATAAATTACTTTTAAAAATAGCTGATAGCGAAGCAGAAATAACGGTTTTATGCAGATTTTGGCATCAAATTATTATAGGTACAGGGTAGAGAGCGCAGTGGCGTGCTGTCCTACTCCATAAAATATAAAAACGAACCATTGGGAAACAAAAAAAAAAAATCCCTAAATTTGATAATATGTTTAGTGTCACATTTTTTCGGAATAAATGACTTGTTTTATATAACAAATTTGGATATATATTATACTAGATGAACCGGCCACGCGTTGCTGTGTCTAATGAAACACAACGTTGTGAGACTGACGTGAAATCGAAACAGAACGCTATTACCTAGGTAATTAAAAAATGCACATTAACTCACACCTGCCAGAAACTTATGGAACATGCTAATAATTTCAAATCATTGTCCTGTAACAAACATTTAATTCTCAATAAGAAAAGTGAAGTCAATAATCGAGATAAAAACTATACCAACTTTTAAGTTGGACCAAATTACACACAATAAGCCAAATTTCATCAATATCGGTTAAGTAGTTTCGGAGTTTATCTTGAACAAACATCGCGATGCGAGATTTTTACATATAGAAGATTATATGGAAGATCTCCCTAACTCCACGGAAGGAAGGTAGGTACATGAAGGCTACACAATCATATATTTTAAAACAATATTAATTTAACCCGTGTCTAATTATATGTTTTGTATGTGATTTCATCTCTTACACTTAAATTCTTCTTAAAGCTTGTAGATCGTGTAGTGGAGTACTATATCGTAGGACAACTGTGGGGTAAGAGAGAACTACGAGCGGGTGATGCAAAATATTTATAACCAGTTTGAACCACTATACATTAGAAATTAAATACCAATGCAGTGATGATACCTCTTTATTTATTTCATACCGCTAATAACATAATACAATTAATCAAATTTAATTTAATTTAGTACTATGCATTACATTAATAGCGTATAGTATTTAAAGGGTTTCAAAAACCTTCAACACTGGTGTAAGTGAAGTTTCCCTTTATCGTTTCTGCAGCATGGAGAGAGGACCTTACCTTGATGACAGACAACCTTCGATAGGAAAACAATGTAAAAGAAGAAGATGAACGGTAGCAAAGTGGTCAAATCTGTCGCTTTACATATTGTAAGGTTATTCGTAACCCTGGTCTGTTTTTCTTTCTTAAAAGGTGGTTTATTTATTCATTAATTTCTTACACAATTAATCACAGATACTGAGAACTTTGTCTAAATAATCTTTGTGAATTTTTTAAAAGTTTTTTTTACACAAAACGACAGTAATGTGAGGTCACAGTAATTCATTTGTCTAATAAAATATTAATGTGTTTTTTTTTTCATTATCAGTAATTTTAGTGAGAAAAAACCTAAAGTGAGCCATTTTAATTTTTTTTTTAAGTTTTCATCCAAAATTTTGAATTTTTTAAAAATTACATATCGATTTCTAATAAAAAAAATTCTGTAAAAAACTTTCCTAAAAACCTTTATTTAATTTTCAAAATTCTGCTCTAACTAATGCCTACCTAATACGCATAGATTACATGAAATTTTTAGAAATGTTATTTTAAAAATTCCATGACTATTTCTAATAATAAAAATTCTGTAAAAAACTTTCCTAAAAACATTTATTTAATTTCCAGAATTCTGTTCAAAATAATGCCTACCTAATACGCATAGATAACATGGTAAAAACGTCTCTTCTTCTCTTTTAGCCCTTCGTTATGTTATAGTATCAGAGGCCCCAGCACACTCGATCGACAACGATCGGTAGGATAACTATCGGTAACTTCTCATCGTTCCCTAGGACAACTGGTTAAAATAAATACTCTATGTTCAAAAAATTAAATTGAGCTGTTGACTAAGCACGAAATGTTTGGCACACTACACCATTGACAGTTCGAATTGATTCAAATTATGTCGACCAACGCACATTATTTGAAAAGCCCTTCCATACAAAATATATTAAAAAAACTAATTTTCTTCATAATTATTTTTCCCGTGATGTTTTCTGATCTTTTAATAGTTGTTATTCTTTTAATCGGGACGGAGACAAATCCAACAAATCATAGTTCATAAAAATCGGTCCAGCCGTTCTTGAGTTATAAATGGTGTAACTAACCCGACTTTTTTACCCATATTTTTTACGTTACAAAAAAAAATATTTTGACTTCCTATCTCAGTATGTTTTTAGTTAAATATAAAAAAAAGATTTAAAATTGAAAAAGTATAAAATGACCATATTATCGACATCGAAGAGATATCAGACATGATGCTTTATCGCAATTTTCGAAACAAAATCAGTAGTATTTCCTATGACCCCCGACCCCACAAGCGGCGGTCGTAGTCGACTCTTTGAATTAATACAATTGCCAATCACGTTAATTAGTCCGCAACTGTTTCGAGCAAATTTACGAGCGCGTGTTGTTATATAAAAACACTGGAAAATGTCGTCGCCACGCCAAATATCACTACTGTCGGCGTGACTGTTAATTGATATGTCTATAACAAGGGTAAAGGCGGGTTAGAATGGGTTAAGGCTCCGTCAAACAGGAGGCGTACTTACGCGCGTCAAGGCGTTAAAACGTCCCGGACGTATAACGCTATGTTGTGTTGTACTGAACATGCCTAAACCGGTCAAACAGAGCGAGCGTGTAGCAATACGCGAAACTCGGCCGCCGCGGTAGAACGCCACGTTGTATTTTTGTTACAAAATTTCCTTTGACGCCAGGAGTTCTTGCTTGACTGTGGTAAAAATGGTTGCTGAAAAGTTAATTGAATGTGTCCGAAAACATCCTTGTTTGTATGACACTAGGAACAGTGCATTTGTGGTGCATTTGCTTATTTGGTGTTGCAGAAGTGAATGCAATTCTTCGAAGCACTCTCGTGACATTGAAAGAAGCGATCTTCATGTGATGAAAGCTCCCGGAATAAACGATGATATTCTCCAAATTCTTTCCTCTTCTTATTAATATCATGCACCCATATTCACATACCAGTAACAACTTATCTTCATCTGAATCGCTGGACATCGTGGCGAAGACCGACTGACAGTTACTGACGCCGAACGCGCTGGCTTGCGCGTCGAAGCCGTTCAAATAGAAAGTACGCGACGTTACGCTGACGCCTTGACGCGCGGTAAGTACGCCTTCTGTTTGACGGAGCCTTTATACAGTGGAAACCGCTTACAACGATTTTTATCTGTAGTCATGTCATAATCCACTGATATGTTCGATGTTCCCTGGAGCCTCACTAGAAAATCACAGTAACGATAAAAATCCACTACAATATTATTAGCCGGAGTTCAAACATGAATTCATTTGCATACGTTTTTAGATTCATCGGCTAAAGAAGGAGGTAGCGCAACACGGCATAACACCCCAAAATGAAACAACGAAAATGAATTCATTTGTAGATACAAAAATTACTGAAAAACAATGTAACTTTACACGAACATATTAAATAATGTCGTCAGTATATTCTTCCATTTTATATTCCTTTATATTATTTAATTATATATCTTCTTATATTTTGTTTTATTTTATTTTATTCGAGAGACCAACAAATTACAATAATAACAAAGCACAATAGTATTTAAGTTCCAAATTGTACCATTACAGGTTTCCAGATGGGTACGAATATATAAGTGAAATGATTACAATGAAATATTAATTCTTTTTTTTAATTGATAAACTAATATACTTTTGAAATTAGCTATCACTTTGTGGTTATCCATTTTATAATTAAATGAAACAATATAACTTAGTTACAACCACTGATTTATTTTATAATATGTTTGCCCTGAAGAAGGAACGGTTGTTCCGAAACCGGTCGGCGTTTAACTAAATAAATCAGTGGTTGTAACTAAGTTATATTGTTTCATTTAATGATAAACTAATGTTTAAGACAAGATTTTTTATGCATAGCACAAAAGACCGGTCAGTGGTTGAGTGGGTATAGCGTTCGGGTCCCACCCAGGCGTTCCGTGTTCGATTCCTCGGCTGGCTACGTCCTCCATCACAACACAAGAAACATCTTCCGCTTAGTGTGGTGGTAGTAGGAGATTTTCAAATGTTATTGAGTTATTCGTAACCCGGGAATGTTTGTCTTTCTTTTTAAAAAAATGAAAAAAGATAGGGTAACAATTATTATAAGCAATGATTATTAGCCTGAAACACTCATCCATATTGAAAAAAATTCCCGAGAATATGTCGCCGACGGGACTCGAACCCGCATCCCTCTGATTGCCTGTCAGGAGCTCTACCATTAAGCTACAGCGGGTTGCCTACTACCCGCTAAATGATTCAATATATACCTAGTGTTTCATTCAACAATTATCGCTTATTACATTTTTTCACCTGCAAACAACCAACTTTATTTTTAATTAATTAAATATTTTTAATTATTTAATTAATACTTTATTAGACAACGCAGGCTTGTCGTAGTGATTCATATGACTATATAAATAGGACTCGAGGTTTTACATTGTGTGTACAATGAAGACATCGTAAAACGGTTTTTACATGTAGTCACAACCTAATCATACGTATTAACAACAGTTTGTAAAGGCTTGACTTAAAAACGGACACGAGGTTTAGTACTGTTTACATAGTGAAACGAATATATCGTATATTATTAGAATATTTTGCCTAATCTTATGAATTATCTGAAAACTTTGTAGCCGGGAATGTTAATTTACATGTTTATATCGTAAATACCGCTTGTAAAAAATAAAAATATATATATATTTTAAAACTGTTTTCGTTGAGTAAAGAAGGAAGCGCAAAAGAACGAAACAATCCAAAAAATTAATCATGACAATGATTTTGGCAGTGAAAATCCCAAATCACAATATAGTAGTATATTTGCGGCACGTTCCAGTGTGGAAGATACTCTCAATATCGCCATGGTGAGAGACCGCACCAATCAAAATTGAAACGTATTTTGAAATGGCTTTAAAAATCTGTTTCTGAAAAAATAAGAAAGTATAGAGATTTAGGAAATGAAATTAAAAGAATTTGGCGTTCTCAGACTATAAAAATATCACCTTTTGTTATTTCGGCTACTGGCATTATACCTAGCTCTCTTATTAAAAATTTAGGCATATTAGATTTGTCAAATTTTTTTTATATAAAAATGCAAAAATCAGTCATTTTAAATACATGTAGAATTACGAAAGATTTTTAAAATATTTATATTGAGGGATCAGTAGGATTTATCGGTCAAATTAGGAATTCCACAGAGCCGAACCCTCTGATATGAAAATATCTGGAGACGGTGAATTATATTCCCATTTAATAGTTTGGTAGATTAACGTGTTGTTCTTGTATTGTTTTGTATTAATTATACTTATATAATACACTTGCATAACGTGGATTTACTAGATGATCATTTATATGGAAAAGTGTATGAAAGGGTTTAGTTTTTCCTATGGGAAAAACTAAACCCGTTCCTGTAAATCTGGTGAAAACTAGATCTGAATTGCCAGGAACTCTCCCATCTTCCTCTTCTCAATATCCATACCCTCTCCACTAACTTCAGCCTCGCATCGTACCCCAATGGGGGATTTGTAATTATCGTGCTTTTTCATGTTAATTAATCACAAATATATAACATACACATATTTTTATTTATCATCAACGCCCTAACGGGCTTTTACATATTAATACAGTTTCTTCGATTTAGGGGTCCAACAGACACAACTATAAAAGCTCAAGCGTTATTTGCCTTGGCCTACTTCAGTATATCGTTCATCATACATTCACATTGGGAATGAACGGCAACCGATATGCCGAAATACGCCAAACCAAATAACACTTGAGATTTTATAGCTAGGTCTGTTGGCCCCATTAGTGTAAATACAACGAGAAAAGGTTTAGATAACAGAAAAAAATACAAGAAAAATATTGTTTAGATAATTTGTTGTTAAAGACTTTCATGGAATTAATATTGGCTTCATGCTAAAAACCCATCACGAACACATCGAAAAAGATTTAATTTAAGGAGCCAATTGTTACTCTCTTAAACGATTTAAATTTTTTCTATCCTCGCGTTTGACTTTTCGGAATGTCAAATCATACACCATTCACCTCCAGTGGTGCCAGCGTACATAGATTTCTTATAATGTCCCTGTTGATATCGGTTCGGCTGTCAACAGTGTAAATCCGATATTGTAAAGTTATCGTAAACAAGTCATCAACAAAATCGATATTATCTTTATCGATATGTTCGTGCGAAGGCATAAAAGCCAGACGTATTAAAATTAAATTCATCTCTGACTAGTTCTTATCAGTGAATATACGCTGTTGTTCTTCCATGACATTATATAACATTAAGCGCTGTGTTTGCACATACCTACCATGTGTGTAATTGACTAATCTTAAACGCCAGACAGTGTAATTGCCGCAAACATTATACTTGGATCATAAACAAAGACTTACCCAAGAATCCCTTGAGTCTCAATGTCAATTAGTTAAGTTAAGATAAACCTTTATTAAGCCGGAACAATTCTCCTTTATTATTAGAAATTTTATGTTCAGACTTGATTAATTTTACGTGAGATTAGCTTGATGAACTAATAATGTATAATATAAGCTGTTTCTTTCATTTGGCTGATTGTTCTAATGTGTGATAGAAAGAAAGACGTGTAATTTATACGTATTTAATGTGTTTATTTATTTATTGTGAAAAACAGTTCATAAAATTACATTTTCAAATTACAGCTAATAACCAACATACATTTAATTACATAGGTACGTTAATAATAACAGATGAGATTGAGCCTTAAGCGGGCGACAAACGCGAAGTTCACATCAAAAAGATACTTATAACACAGTAGCGCTCGCCATACAATCCCATGCAGACCCGCCAGACGTAAAAATATGATGTGCTGTGATCGCGGTTTGAATCTTTGCTAATTCGCGTTATTTTTCGTGACCGCTACGATCGCCACATCAGAAAAGTTATGCGACCCCCCCTTCGCCGTAAACAGGAGAGGGGGTCATTTTTAATACACGGAGCATGCACGGAGCTGTCAAGTTGACATATCCAGTACAAAGAAATGATATTCTCTCGACCGCTTCCGATTTTAACTGACCCCTTCTCCTGCCGTAAGAAGGAATATTTTATAACGTAGTGTGTCGGTAGAAAAGATACTTATAACGCAGTATCTTTTGATGTGAACTTCGCGTTTGTCGCCCGCTTTATGTTAACAACATATTTATTGCAATCAAAGTAACTTTGGTTTAAATTAAAAATGTCTATCTCAGAAGAAATGTGGTTTAACAGAGTAGTCAATCTCCCGTGATCATTAGTAGTCCTGCCTCTTGGAAAATAAAAAGTCTGTGCTGTCTAGCTCTGATGAAGTTATCGGGGATATAAATGGGCCACCAAAACCATAGCAATTTTTCTCCCAACGTCTAGTCTATGCGATGTATTTATTCCCCACAATCAGGCGAGAAAATCAGAGGGATACAACATAGGGTAGTATCCAAACTCTCGAATGAAAAGATATCGCATAAACTTTTTTTGGACCTTTTCTACATCATTTGAATAAAGAGTATCTTCGGATCCCGATGTGTTAATAGGAACGTTGGTACTTTTATTTATTTAGTACAGAAAATATAATATTTGATAAAAAAGATGCTTGGACTGTCCAAACTGACCGCGTAGTACGGAAACACGCATCGATATATCTATCATCTCTAGATTTGGCATGTCTTATAAATTCTGTTGAATTGATTACCTATGCCTGTGAGTAATTTCATAACCAAACTTCCCATCTAATTCCGTTGCCTCCCTTCGAAAGCATAAGATAAATTGACATAATTGCAGACGCAACAAAAGATAAGAATCTATACTTCTTGCGATCTTTTGACTGAGAAATTATTCACTTTCTTTATGATGAATGTTTTCGTAGCCCAATTTTTGGAACCAATAGTTTTGGTTTCGGTGGCATTTATAATCTCCATACGCCCTGTCTATGCTTTGTTGGTCGATGGAAACATGCCAAACGCGCACCCAACATCTTATAATTATAATGGATCATTTCTATGACTGTACTTTCTCCCTCCTACGAAATTTGAGACTTATATTTACTCCCTCCTCTTCCCAAAAAGACCCTCTACGTAGCATCACCCAAGACATAAGCCCTCAGGGAATAATTTTTTTATTTTTTATTCAATAAATTGATAGTTACATGTTTGGAGGATTTTTCGACTACCATGCTGGGCACATGCCCGTGCTGTGATGGTCTATTGAGAGAGTCTTTCATCTGTTTTAAAAAAACTAGTAAATATGATGGTCCTCGCACTGCACAACTTCTCAAAAACCGGTTTGTAATGGCAACGCAAACAGTCACTAAAAACTCTCCATGCTAGTTGTTAGCGCCTCCGCCCACTGAGGCAACTGAAAACTCTCAACTGCCAACGGTCTTTGTATGACAATGTGATAGCCCGCACACTTCACAATCACACAAAACCCCGTTGTCAATGGTAACGCAAGCGGTAACTCCATGGTAACTCGCAACTGGCACTGCTGGTTGCGGTGGTTGGCCATTGCTAGTTGCCAGTTGTTAACTGATTGACAACCTTTTTTAACAATCAAGACATAGAAACCAGCCGGTTTTAGTTTGGTTTCAGTTGCCTCGTCAGCGGAGCGCCTTACTCGCAAATCGCCGTGCTTATTGCCGTGGACGGCGACGAGCCATTTCCTGGTTGCCAAGGATACACCAGTTTTGTTGTCAGTTTTCGAGGTGACAGCTGAAATGTTTGTCATCTATGGTGAAACAATCTGCGATAATGACTGAAATCGTAAAATTGACACGCGCATGAGCTCCGCTGAAGAGGCAACTGAAAACAAACTAAAACCAGCTGGTTTCTATGTCTTGATTAGTCAAAAAGCTTGTTTAACCATAGACGAAGAACAATCAGCTGACAACGGGGTTTTGTGCGATTAGGAAGTGTGCGGGCCATCACATTATCATACAAAGACAGTTGCCAGTTGACAGTTTTCAGTTGCCTCAGTGAGCGGATCGCCGAAGTTGTAACTGGTTTATTTATGGTTGTTACCATAGCAACAATCAGTTTTAGTTTGGTTTCAGTTTCTCCGGTGAGCGGATCGCCTTTCTGAAATCGTCAAATTGAGTGGCGCCGTCATAAAATTTCGATTGGAAACCATAGCGACCGACCAGTTTTAGTTTGGTTGGTTTGAGTTTCTCGGGTGGGCGGAGCGCCTAAGTGCGTCCGCTGACGAGGCAACTTAAACCAAACTAAAACTGGTTACAGTTAGTACTAAAGCATGTTTAAAACAATGACCTTGAAATCAGTAAATACCGTAAATACTCCGCTTTTTTTGTAAAAACGTAAATAAAATTAACATAGCGATTTCAATGATGTACTTAATGATTACTTTGCCTATTTTTCAAAGAACATCAAGAGAAGTGAGATTTTATTTTAGTTTTAGTCACGTGCGATTCTTTTCGCCTTCATCTCATGTAAATAAATAAATAAAGTTTTAAATTAATTAGGTATGACTACATTTGTTCTTTTCCTAAACAGCTTTTTCCACCAAATTGGGCTTTTCTTCTAATAATCTATCTATCACAAAAAACCTGCTATTCCTTTATGCACATTGAACTGCACTTTATAATATTGGAACATGTTCAAATCAAAAAGGAAAATTTTTAGCACGGGTTTTAATTTTACGGGTTTGTAGTACGTAGGTACCTACCATCCAAAAACTAAAGTGCAAATATTTTTTTTTAAACTTTTTTAGTGATTGTTAGGTATATTTTATAACAGAACTAAAATAGTAAAAACATAATATGGATATGACCAGAGTTAAGAGTGTAATCAAATTCAAGAAGTATTGAGTCTTTTTTACAAAAAAAACATAAATTAATGTTGAAAGATTTTTATTATATCTGTTAAACCCATTTTTTAAATTATGAAAAACTAAGTTTATTTTTAATTTACTAAGCTTATACCGTTGGTCGTTGGCAGATTTGTTCAATTTTCAAACGACATATTGTATTAAACAACACACATTTCAAATCTTATAATCATTCAACAAAATAAATCAATACGTAATCGAGTAAACACATTTTTCAGAATTTTAATTTTAGTTCAATTAAAATCATTAAAAAACAAATCCGAGAACGTGTTTTGTGATGAAAATACCTATTTTTCTATTTATTTAAGGTCTTATAAACTAAAATATTTCAAGATTTTTTTACACACTTATTTTGTTTAGACATTATTGAAAAATCATAAATACTTATGATCAAAGAATACTTACAAGAAGTACGCGATATTTAATAATTTATCAAGGTGTGTTTTAAGAATTTTTATTGCTTACATGAATGCATATTATAGCACGTTTTGAATGAAATAAATCGATATTAAATATTTAATTTTAAAAATTTAAAAAATAATCGTTCTTTTTCATCGGAACCTCCCTGTACAGTTGCAAGCATTTTTAAACTTTTATTCTCAGCCGCTGGTCAATGGCTGTTAATGCAAAGTCAAAAGCAGTCCAGACAACGATCAATGTTCAGAGTGCAATCAAATTGAACATTTTCTGCTTGGTAACTATTTTTCTAGGAATATTTTGTATCCTGTCAAATGGCATTTAAATAGGTCAGTGCTATCTATATCAATTAACAAAACGTTTCCAAATGGAATATTTATAATAATTATACCACTTTCATTGTTTCTTAGAATAGATGCTTTTTTGTTGATAGTTTTTAATTGATAACAAGGTTGGCGAATTAGTTAACTTAAATATTATCTATGTCTATGAGAAGGTTGTAAAGATAAAAATTTCAAAGCAAATGGTCAGCAGTTCGTACTGGATGGTGGAGATACCAATCATGAAGGGTGATTGTGTATATTTTGTTTTATCTTTAACGTTAAATCGGCGTTATGGGAAGATAAAAAAGCAAAATCCATAGAAATCGGAAGGCGACCATCGTGCGTTATCGGCTGTCAAATTTCTGTAGCATTCAATAGATTGTCTATCCTTTCGTGTGTTGATGTCAGTTGGTGTGGATGTATTACATACTTAAAAACACGAATTACTATTTGTTAGTCATTATAACTTTTTTTTTTTTACACTAACTCCACACAGGAGGCCCTGAGGAAAATAATTTCCCTCAGGGCCTATGTCATATTTGAAGATGCTGTGAGGAGGGTCTTTTTGAGGAGAGGAAGGAGTGAACGTGGGTCTTGAAGAGACCCATGTTATAGGAGGGAGGAAACACAGAGGCCGGCAAATCGTTCCACATCCGAGCTGTTGAACACAAGAACGAGTCGTAGAAGCGTCCCGTTCTCATGTGACAAATGTCAATCGTGTACATATGTTGGGCGTGCGTTTGGCGTGTTTCCCGACTATGCACCGGTGCCGAGGGGATCAATGATGCTAGCTCCTCGGAGCATCTTCCATTGAAATACCGGTAGAACAAGGATAGCATTCCCACCCGACGCCTGTGCTCTAAAGATTGCAATACGTTTGTTAAGACAGGAGAATCTATCAAGCGGACCGCCCGTTTCTGCACAGAGTCGAGGGTGTTTTTCAGGTACATCGGGGCTCCAGACCAGAGATGGCTGCCAAATTCAACAGTGGGGCGCACTTGCGATTTGTACAGGGTTAGCAGTTGTGTACAATTAAAGTATTTGCGGGCCCTGTACAGTACGCCCAGTTTCTGAGAGGCCAACTTAACTCTGGCCTCGATGGAGCCCCCGAGTAACTACTTACATAAAATAAGCCTTGTAGGCGTTCATAAATGACTATCCGTTTTTCGTATTATTTTGATGTTTGTATCGCATTATGACATTCGATTCGCGAATTTTCCCGTGAAAAATGCACCGTCATCTCTCTCCTAAGGGTCACTAATTTTAAGAGTCGGTGTCGTAACACAAGCGCAGTATCTCGTTAGGGCGATACGAAATACCGCGGTTAAGAATATTGTGAAATATGTCGTTAACATGAGTTACTCTCTCGCAAATGACACATAAGGGGGCGTACATTGATTACGTGAGCAAAAAAATGGGGGGGGGGGGGGGGGGGGGGGGTGATATCTCACCAAAATCTCGTTATACCATATGAACAAATTCATATCAACTTTAAAAGAGTATATATTATTTTGGAAAAAATAAAAAAAAATGATTCACTTCTTTTGAAGTGTCCCATTTTGCCCGCTGAAAAAATGGCTAAATAAATCTCACCAAGAGGAGGAGGGGTATATTTTTTTCTAAAAACAGCTTACTTAATTAATGTATGTCCCCTAAGGATCATACTGGTGTGATAGTTAGAAGTGGAATTGGTAGAATAAGGGTGAAAGTATACTGATTACAAAAGAGATGAAATTCACGAGATATAATATTACGACTTGTAAAACTGTTAACGATGGGATTACGAACGTGAATTTCCGAAAAATAATGCAAGACCGAACAAATACACTGAACAAATATGCTTGGACTGTTTGATTTGTACATAAATGTAGAGCACTTGGACAGTGAAAGGAGTGAAACGAAGATATACACCCTTCAAAATTAAGACATCATTACTTATATCGGAGGTTTGCCTGAGGCTCACATTTTTCGACTTTAATTTAGTTAATTCCGACGAATTCGTACATTTAAAATGTTAAATTTACACGGGGTGTAAATTATTTATATTTAATATAATAAAAACCGTAACTTATTGTTAAAAAGTTTTAGGCAAAACGGTTTGAAAAAATTATAAAACGCTGTCTTGAATGACATTTGCGTAAGCACCATATTTTTTTGTATTCGAATTTATAACTTTATAAATTTATAGCACTTTTAAAAATTATCTGAGATTTTAATATGTTCATCAGAATGAATAAAAATAATACACCCTATTTTTCAGGTATCTAACAGATATTTCTAGGTATCTAACGGATATTTCTAGGTATCTAAAAGATATTTCTGGGTAATTCTAGGTATCTAACAGATATTTATAGGTATTTCTAGGTATCTAACAGATATTTCTAGGTATCTAATAGATATTTCTAGGTATGTAACACGGTGGATCGATGTACATTGGTTTTATCGATATCAGTAACTTGACATCGTTCCCAAGCATGACTTCAGAAAGCTAACGAACAAACAGCAGTTCACTACGACCAATTATTCTTAATTTATTTGATGTGAACTGTTGTTTTTTCGTTAGTGATCTGTAGTCGTGCTCGGGAACTATGACAAGTTACTATGATAAATATTATATCGATCGACTGTGCTAGTTAAGTACCCTGCAAGTTTTTGTACACGGTACACGCCTTCTTCACTTAGATATACATTAATTATATAATACGTGAGCTAAAAATTGGGGGGAGGGTCCAGTAAAATCTCACCAAATCAATAAAAATCTCACGTCAACTAAAATAGTATATTATATTATTATAGAGATAATAATTTAGTTTTTTAATTGTTTTACTTCTGTTGAAGTGTCCCATTTTGCCCATTGCAAAAATTATTTCGAGGGTAAGAAAAAAATTTCACGTGAGGGTGAGGGGTCCCACTAAATCTCACTTACGCCCATCGTTCACGTAGCTATTTACAAGCGACGCTACCGCTACCTGTCATACAATTTTGCTAGTGCAGCGCCTAGCGGCGATTTCAAAGACTAATAATAGTATTAAAAATAATATATGTAATAATAATATATGTAGGTGTAATTTTTTTTTAAAACTGCTAACGTAATTAATGCATGTCCCCTTACGTCGAAGATTTCGACTTTAATTTAGATTATTGATTCGTCTAAAATTTAAGATAATTATGGCAAGAGTGGGAACAACAGGAGAGCATGTACAAAACTAAGTATGACTGTGAATAGGAAGAGGAGTGAAGTGGTGTTAGGTTTATTACTGAATATTCGTGTGAAGGTTATCAATGTTATATAGGAGATTAACCCCAGCAGATGCTTTCGAGGTTGTCAAAAGGAGTTTTTTTGCCAATTAATTACAATGTATTAATCGCATGAGGGTCAAAGGAATTTACAAAATGAACGGTTAGCTTGAGCGAATGGAAAATTTATGAATCAACGTCGCACTTGTTATTTTATTACTTTAGCAGATGGCGCGAATGCAGTTGGGAATAGGGTTGTCAGGCGGGATTTAGTTGTTATGATCTAAGATCTGGAGATTTAACACGGTGATCTATATCAATACGACATTGATAAAATCCATCATCTATCGTCAGTTATCAATATTTAGGAGCACGGTCAACAATTGTTGATAAGAAATATTCCGACCGACAGTAGATAAATTATTTTAGCGCGGCCTCCTTAATGTCAGATATGCTGTCAATATCTGTTTCGGACAGCGTTGCAGTGTCCATCATCAGGGCAGATCCGGCAGATCCGTCGATGTGAATTTGTTGTGTTAAGTATGTGCTTATTTACTTGGAAGCGAGACCGTGTCGTCAGCTTCAATCCTAGCTGGTAGGTATTTCAGAAGAAAGTGAACTACTTTGAAAGGGGAATTTCGTGAAAGCGCACGGTATCGCTTCCAAGTAAATAAGCGTAACGTAAGGGCGTTTTCGTTCGGCCACCACAACACGGGCATGTGCCTAGTATGGCGGCCATAAAATCCACAAATGTTATATTTACTATTCAAAGAATAAAGAAACATAAAAAAAAAAAAAATCATTGGCGTTTGACGTTTCGGAATTCGTAGACAGATCCGCCAGTGTTTATCGATATCTTATTTATTCCTTTTTAATATCGGTTCGGCTTTCAACGGTGAAACCATGATAGGGACAACGATATAAAACCATCGGATGTAATATGTATCAATCCCATATTGTAAATTTATCGATTTCAAGTTTTACTGATATCAGGCCCCCTAGCACACTCGATCGATAATGGTCGATAGGATAACTATCCGTAACTTCTCGTCGTTCCTAAGGACAACTGCGCATCGCTAACGTACAAACAACAGTTAAAGTCGAATATGTTAATGAAACTTAGTCATTGTGAACTGTCACTTGTTCGTTGGCGATCTGTAATCATGCTAGGGAACGATGAGAAGTTACCGATAGTTATCTTATCGATCGATATCGATAGAGTGTGCTAGGGCCTCTGAGGGTTTAGTCGTGAACCAGAAAACTTCCGACTACAGACACTGAGGGTGACTGAAAGATGTGTAATGTATAGAATAGAAATAATAGAGTATCGTATTAATCGTATTAATATATCGTATAAAAATTTGTCAAAGTTAACGAGTCTAGCAGTGTACAATGGAGTTCTGACATTAACCCTAATGCGAAGCATGAAAATAGTAGACTAAAAACGCATTGGAAATCCGTTTAAATCGACAATTTATTTAAAATGGCGCCTTTTAGTCTTATTAGTATTTCAGGAATATAGTATAACATTTTTTGTTGACCCGACTTTTAATCCTTCGAAAGTTGATCTCCCGACAATTGATCCCTCGGGATATTGATCCGCCAGACACTTGATCCCTCGGACACTCGATCACTCGGATACTTGCTCCCTCGGACACTTGATCTCACGGGCACTTAATCTCTCGGACACTTGATCCCTCAGACACTTGATCCCTCGGACACTTGATCCCTCGGACACTTGATCCCTCGGACACTTGATCCCTCGGACACTTGATCCCTCGGACACTTGATCCCTCGGACACTTGATCCCTCGGACACTTGATCCCTCGGACACTTGATCCCTCGGACACTTGATCCCTCGGACACTTGATCCCCAAATGATTATTTTTGTTGTACTTCCTCCTTGATAAAGTAACAGAGAGTCTGTATACAGTGTACATACAGCCGGAAAACTCCACACAGAACTCCATATACTTATGTATACTATCTGCAGGTATCTTGAGTGGAGATCTGCTACCTACAGATACCAATATTTTGCTAAAAATAGAGTAATAATAGAGTACATAATCCCCAAAGCAGTGTGCAGAAATGGTACACTGCCGAATAAGAACATACCATATTCGGGCGGAAGAATAACAGGGGATCAAGTGATGAACTGGCAGAGGGATCAAATGTCCAGGACAAAATCTGTCTGGGAGATCAACTGTTTGAAAAATTAACTGCTTGGGGATCAGCTGCCCTGGAAAACAACTGTTCTGGGCTAACTGTTGGGGGGTAAACTCTAGAGGATCGACTGACCGGGGATCAACTTTTCAGAGATCAAATGTCATAAGCCATTTTGAGATTGTGGCAAGAATTTTACTGATTCCTTTTTTGAGTCGGGATGTTGGTCTTTGGGCATTTTGGTTTTCAAAAAGTTTGTACATAGCTGTAATGTTTTCCGAACTCACCACAATTATATTAAAGGGAACGAAATTTTCGGTTTCTTGATCTGAATTTGTTTGTTGATATTGATAAACGTTTCAAAAATAACTTGACACGTTAAGAAAGGGATGTAAATTAAAAATATAATTATATTACGTCATGTATCTACCGTAACTACGATTGTTCCCCATCATGAGCTGTGAGTAATTATGTAGGTAAATACATAAATATTACGAAATTACCACATTTTATTCCACAACAGTGGCGCAACTGAGATATTTTTTGAGTGGGAGTTATATTTGCTCTCTTCGTATTTGGTGTAGAGGTATACAAATCAAGCATTTCAATACGTCTCTTAATCTAACGGATCCCAAATGTTTTCGGCCTCAGAACCCAATATACGAGTAGTTAGCGGAACCCCTGTTCCATGAAATTATTATCGATTCCGGACATAATTTTTGTGTACCCCTTTCTAAATAAATAATTAAGAAATATCTGATTAGCTGGAGCATCAGTAAGTTGGTAAGTATTGTGAAATATACCTGCGTAAAGCGTAACATTATTGAAGTTCAATGATCTCCTAATTTTTTTGCCGAAAATTTTGCCGTTTTTAACAATGGTTTTTTGGATATATACTGTTGTAGTACTCATAATTTTTATTATGTTATTTAACTAGTTTTTTATTATCTCTAAATACGTATTAATAAATAGAATAATAGCTCCTCAGTTAGATCTGAGTTTATTTCTCTACTAACTGAGTAATTAAAATGGTCAATGAATGTTGCTTTATAATTTCGAATAAATAACTAAAATATTTAAAAAATTTCTGAATTATAATTAGTTACTTATTGGCACTACTTAAAATAAAAAATAAAATAAAAACATGCATCAGACAAGCAATAAAGTAGTTACCTATCAAAATTTTATGAATTAATAATTCTTTATTCTAAATGCATAGCTATTTTGTTAAAATAATTGACAGACGCTTAAATTAATTTATATTTTCTTTAAAATTATTAATAATATTATTATTTAATACATAAATATAGTTGATTTATAAACATATTCTGCTGGGTTATCAATGTAACGCGTGACAGTTATTTCGCCTTCTGAAGGTACGGACTATTAAACTTTGTAACTTTCACATTTTTTTAAACTTTGCAAAATTTGCATAATTTTTTCTTATATTATTTTGAATAAAGCATGTCTTGTATTTTAATAATGACATTGGAATTTTCTGGTTTTATTAACATTCGATAAGTAAATTTCTTTTTTTAGTAGCAATGATCCAGAGGAAAATATTTTTTTCATAAAAACATTCATAAATCCTAAAATTATAATAACCCGTTATACATCAAAGGTCTGATCTAAATAATCATTTAAAACTATAATTTTTCATTTTGCATATCACACATGGCCTCAATTTCCCAGAGTCATTGAGATTCAATTTCAATTTCATTGCCGGTAACCCGGGCGTTTATTAAGATAATATAGTATTTTATAACAAGTAAGTTACCCGCCTCACTAGATGTTGTCTGTTCTGAGACGGGTTATAATTATTAGAAAATTAAAAAAGATAAAAAGTGTACAGGAAAATAGTCAGAAAATAAACATGAAAATACAAGTTAAATTAATCAAGAAGAAGAAAGAATAAATCTCTATAATTGGAATTATGGCATCACATATTGGGGTATGTTTTGAGGCTGAAGGAATTGATATATTGACCCTTACATTTATATCGGAAAACCGATAAATATCGATATATTGACCCTTAAAAATATCTATATTTATCGATATCGACGATACGCCAATATCGATATATTAATATCGAAAAACGCAATGTATCATACCGAAGTATCGAAAAACTTATGTCTTTCTGCTCCTGTATATACTCTAAAAGTAAACATTCTTGAAACATGGCAAGAGATGCAAGGTGTATATCCCAATCTTTTTGGCAATAAGTCATATACCAATTGTGGCAACGAGTATTCCTTCTGAACATCTTTTTTCAAAGGCAGGAATCACTATAACTCAAAGCAGAAACTGGCTACAAGGAAGCAGACTCTCAAAGTTAGAAAGGCACAAAATACAGGATTTTATTTTTTTTCAAATAAATTTATGAAAAAAAACACATTTTATATACTTATTCAAATTTTGTGATTATTCACATAGGTAAGTACAAAAAATTACACACACACTTAATCGATAAACGTTTGGTATAACTAAAACTACATTGGATTTCTAAAAGCTTCTAAAAAATAAGAAATATCGATATATCAGCCTACTAAACTGATATATTGATATATCAATATCGGCTTAATTCGATACATATAAATATCGATATTTTTAAAAACCTTGCATCCCTACCCGGGACTACTGGCCCCAGTGCCCATCCTCTGGGTACGGCACTGTTCAACAAACATTACGAACTATTTGCAGTTTTGCACTGCATAAATTAAAGATACCGCACTTGCCTCGTGTAAGTAAATATTTTCATTCGTTAAACTCATGATATGGCAATCATAATATTTAAAATGTGATGAAATTCGCACGGCTGCAAAATTGTGCGAATTATATGAAATAAACACAATTTAGTTTTAAAAATCAATTATGTGTCCAAAAATGCTATTATTATATTAATAACAATTTTTTTTTCAAAATTTTAACTTTTTGTATGAAGATCTTTCAGTTTATGGATGCGGCGCATCCCCAAACTGAAAAACTCCTGAAGATCTTCATAAAAAATGTTGAAATTAACCAAAAAAAAAATCGTTTTCAGCTACAACAACAAATGCTACAAAATGTTATTCTAAAATACGATCATTTTATTCGTAAAAACGGTTAACAACGGGACTGAAGTTCTTACGAACAAATTAACAGTGTTTCATTGTTTATTCTTACATGTTCCCGCCAACGTACATTGAAACCCTAAGATTAAGGAACCCTATTATTATTCATTCGGAATATCATTTTCCAATCTTTTTCTCCAAGTTTTTTTCAATCTTAGAACTCTAGCTCGCTGAAAACTAACGGACCGCCACTGGCGCATATGTGTGTCCTTTGCACTCACCTTCCACTTATTAAAATCAGATCAGTTGCATTCATTTGATCTACCGAGTAAGATGCGCACAAAATATACTGTTTGGAATTGATTGCGAAAATAAATTGCTAGTGCGGTCAGCGGTCATGCATCTGGCACTTTTCAAGCAATACATATAAATCCCCATCAAGAGTCAGAGGTCTAATAACAAGAAACTTCTAATTTCACAAAATATAATATAAATCTAACAAATCATTGAAGAAGAAGATAACAATAATAATCCAAATGAAAATATAAAAATGAAAAAGACACAGAAAAATAAAAGACCTAACCTAACCAACAATAGTCGCAATCGTTATCTTTTATTTTTCTGTGTCTTTTCATTTTCACATTTTAATTTAGATTATTAGTGTTATCTTTTTCTTCAATGATAAATTACATCGATGGGAATAACCCTCTTAAAAATTAAATCTAATAAATTTACCAGAATGATTTTTATTTTTTTTTGTACGAATACCAAATCAAACATATAAAAAGTTAAAAACTTCATTTTGGGCCCCAACAAATCTCAAAATGAATATCTGTTATTTTAAATGAATAAATTGTGAAGTAACACAAATCAATCAAATTAAATTTGCGCACGCCAGGTTTTGAACCCGCGACCTTCGGATTGCTAGTCGAGAGCCTTACCCCTCGACCACGGAGACCATCAAAGCTGTATACATCTCGTTCGTTTTTACATTAAATTCATTCACGGCCGGCGTAGTCCAGTGGTAGGGCGTTAGACTCCCATTCCGAAGGCCGCGGGTCCGAACCAGGCGTGCGAAAATAAATTTTATTTAATTGATTTGTGTTATTTAACAATTAATTATTTAAAATAATATATAGTATATTTGCGGCACGTTCCAAGGTTGAAGATACTCTTATTATCGCCCTGGTGTAAGACCACCATTCAGAATTGAAACGTTGCTTGAAATGGCTTTAGCCGTGTTTAGTGACTAGATCTGAATAGCCAGGAACTTACCCACCTTCCTCTTCCTCCTGTCCTTCCCTTCCCCACTTATCTTCAGCCTTATAACATACCCCAATTGGGGATGCCATAGTCTCACTGGCTCCAGACGGGAGCAGTTGGGACTCTTGTGAGGTTTTCACAATTTAAAAAAATACACAGGAGGCCCCGAGAAAAATAATTTCCCTTATGGCCTATATCATCATCAATGATGCTACGCCGAGGGTAAAGTTCCTTCTATTGCTACCAAATATCTAGTCGATCTGCCACAGAACACATTTTGTTGGACTGCTTGAGGTAAAAAAAAAAGAGTAAATAACTTTTTTTTTTTTTTATAAGAAAGACTCTTTTTTTTAACTTTTGAAGGTTATTCCCACCAATGTCATATATAATTGAAGAAGAAGATAATAATAATAATCAAAAAATTTAAAATATCAAAATGAACAAGACACAGAAAAAATAATAAAAGATTATGGTTGCAACTGGGACACGAACCCAGAACCTTACGTCTTACCGGGACATACATACACCTCTACCAATTGGGCTATGCGATCTTTTATAAGACTGTCGTAATTGTCAACTTCATATTTCAAATTTCAGAATTAACAATATTATCTTCGACTAATGTTTTTTTCCATACTATTGGTCCATATTGCGACCATTATCTTTTATTATTTTTCTGTGTCTTGTTCATTCATATTTAAAAAAATTTGATTATTATTGTTATCTTCTTCTTCAATGAAATAAATTTAAAACCACGCTAAAATTTTCAAGAATATTTGATTTAATGTGGTTTCAAAAAGACAACCACATTTTAAAGCTACCTATTTATAATATATTTTTTATGCTATCAACAATCTGCGCGATGGTTTTCATGGTGTATATAGTCCAATCTAATACAACGGTGATTGTGGTTCGTGGTCATTGGCATATTATTTGAGTACAAATCTTCCGATTTGTGGTCAACCGTTCTTTTCCGGCCGGAAATCTATCAAAACATTATATCTCTGCGGTAAGAAATAATCCGTCGGAAGCCATAAAGCGAACATGGCATGATTCGTAAAACAATTAATTAATTAGGTAAAGTAATCTAGAATATTGCCAATCACGGGGCCGAGAGAGGCGAGCACCGAGAAAGGTAAAAATAAAAAAAAGCAAAGTAAACTAAATTTAAAGCAAACTTTTTGATTCTAAACAGTTGTCTATTTAGAATAAAAAAAGACAAGAATTGTTATGCACTTTAATCCCAGTAAAACCCTTAAAAAATTTGGCGTATTTTTTCAGAGGCGAAAAACATTCCCGCTTTGCAATAAAATCCAAAAAAAAAAAAAATTGTTAACATATCCAAAAATTAAAAACTGTTTTCGAAAGGTGATGAAGCAGGCCTTCAAATTTAATTATTAGAAATAATAATGTAATTTTTTAAATATTAAAAAAAATTCGATGAAAATTTTAAAAAGTTTTAAAAATGGCTTACTTTACGTTTTTCTAACTAAAATTACTGACAATGAAAAAAAAACACATTCATATTTCATTAGACAAATGAATTATAATCGTTACTGTCACCTCACTTTTTTGTCAATTTATGTAAAAAAAATTGCGAACGGAAACTTTGATTTTATAAAAGTGTACATTTTAATTTTTTTGTGGCTAACTTTTAGATTTTAATATATAGCGTGTTGTATTCTCTTTCCAATACCGTTTAGATCGTAACTCTTTTTAGTTTAATAATGACATAATAATTGCAATTTATTTATCCAAGATCATTAAACCATTTTTCACACAACAAAGTAGTTACGTAATCATTAATATATGTACATTAGGCTGCTTCAAAAACTAAAAGTTCGTCTTTTTTATCGGGGCACCCTTGTAAATCCTTTCAATAGCCAAAAAATATACACATATTAGTTTTCATTTAAATAAATTTTAGGGGTCGCTACCATTGACAAAGTTTCGAAAATACGCGACGTTTAGGGCAATGATAGTAAAGCTTCAAACTAAACATGCCACTGCAAGCATAATTAAATAAGTCAAGGATAGGTTAAACACACCCCTCTCAATTAGAGTCTTTGAGTAACCGGTCAGTGGTTGAGTGGGCATCGCGTTTGGGTCCCCCCAGGCGTTCCGTGTTCGATTCCTCGGCTGGCTAAGCCAAGCAACATCTTCCGTGGTGTCTTAGTGTGGTGGTAGTAGGAGTTTTTTTAAATGTTGTTGGGTTATTCGTAACCCG
Source organism: Limnephilus auricula (assembly GCA_951813805.1). Taxonomy (NCBI): domain Eukaryota; kingdom Metazoa; phylum Arthropoda; class Insecta; order Trichoptera; family Limnephilidae; genus Limnephilus; species Limnephilus auricula. The sequence goes on from OX638406.1 coordinate 17,964,858, forward strand.
GGAATGTTTGTCTTTCTTTTAAAAAAATAAAAATAAAGTACTTTTGTTCTTAGACTGAAATTACAATCGTAGCATAAAATGGCGCCTACAGTAACATAATATATAATAATTTCATCGATTTTAATCTTGTGTTAAACTACATTTTGTAAAAATTGGCTTAAAATAAATACTTTGTTTAAATACCAAACATCTTATACTTTTTAGTCAAATAACTACATTTTCACAGCCGGTAGCGACCCCTAAAAACCCTTTAAAAATCTGAAAAATGCTGTGTAATTTGGAAAAATATATATTGTTTAAAATTATTTAAAAAAAATATAAACATTCCCGAGTAACGACTAACCTGACAATCTTTGAAATTATCCTACTACTACCATTACAATAAGTGGAAAACGTTGCTTGAGTAGGTTAGGAGGACTAAGCCAGCCGAGGAATCGAACACGCTACGCTTGGTGATAAAAAGTCTTTTAAAGGTTAAAAAAACATACATATTTAGTTTGACAGAGGATTCAGCTCAATTGGAGTCAACCTCGCTACCAACTGAGCCAAATGCCGATTGGATAAGACCGACAATTATTTCGTATATTAAGTGCTGTAATGTCAGCAATTGCGATGCCAATTCAGCCACCGACCGGACATAAACATAAACCGGATATAAAGGAATGCTCAATAGAAAATCCAAAAAGTATTTTTTTTTAAATGTTTTTGAAGCACCCTAATATACATTAGATCATCTGCGTCTGCACAAGGCCTAAGGATAATTAGTTCTTTACTGATAAGACTACGACAATGGCAAATAATAAGGCCTTATTAAGCGAAAGGATATGCAGTAATTACGATGGAATGTAACAATTGAATGGTTTTCACACAAAGATCTACCAAGGCCGGATCAAAGAACCCTCATGTTTAAAACTCTTGATATTAATGCATATTTTATGTAATTTTTCATAGGGGTAACTAAGCAATATGTCGTGCTAAAAAAATCGACATGTTTATTATATTTTTTCTTTATACGGGTTATTGAGGAACGTACACCACTTGACTAATTTAACCAGTGATTCCAGCCATTATTTTTTGAAGTAAAATGTAAATGGCCCAAATTTTTTAAAAACTTCTTTTGATGGTGTACAAAGATGGTGTATGATGATTGTACGAAGAGTTACCAAAAACTGTGTTGTGTTGTATATTCATTCTATAATCTTTTACTTGTCCATGTTCATCTTCTGTACTTGTAAATTACGATCATTCAATTAATTAGTCAGGCCTCCTGAAACACAATATTTGAATTTAATTTTCAGAAACATAAAATTTTTATCCTATCCACCCCCTGTGGTTCAATAAATGCAATAAAAAATATTACAATGTAGATAAAATTGCAAAGAGTTCAATCATATCTGGATTTAACAAATAATCATAGCCTCGTGTTTTGTGTTTGTTATTCCGCGAAAACACTGGAAAATTCTACTGAATTTCCTGTAATTCAACGTGGTAAAGATAAATCTGTGTGGTGTGTTCTTGAAAACGTGACAATCGAGAGAATTGACGCCGATTAGATATACTTTATGGCTGTGTGATTAATTATAAAACAATAGATTCGTTTAGCAACTAAATAAAATACTTGTAGAAGTTCTCAGTCTATAGGTCAATGCCAAACGTTCTCACGAGAGTTCAATGCTTTTGAGAAATATATAGAGGTACTACATACCATTGGCGGTTCCTTGGTATGTGCATTTGTATACTGCACTACTTGTCTTCAGTTTTCGCATAACTTAAAACGATTTTATCTGTGCCCCAGTCATCCATCTACAAAAGTAAACTCCACGCATAATTCCCGCCAGGATATTATTCAAGCTTAAACGAGGCGTGAATATTCCAATGTGCACATAATTCTGTTATACCTTACTAATGCACGAATCAGACGGTTCACTAATCGTTCATTTCTGTGTTTCATTCGGCCTATTTTACTCGGAATGACACGTCTGAACATGAAATGAAACGAAAATGCTGAATACTGCCGAATGAAATCTTCAAGTGAACCGATCCAACAATGTTGGATATTTTCATTCGGCATCCTTCACTCGTGCGCGGAAGAGAGCAAAGTGAAACGTCTGAACACGGAGTGAAATCTCCCTTTGAAAAGTTTATCTCGCGTCCTGTACTGGAAGGACGCTATCACGTCGCAAGCAAAACGTCAAAATGTTCAGCTAATTTGTTTGCTTTTATTATCCATGTGTTATATATATTTTTTTTAATATATGTAAGATTGTTAATTTGTAGGTACATGTTCGTAATAAAAAAAGTAAAATCAAATTGTGTTATTATGTCATAAAAAATAAAAAGGTTTATAAGACGAAACAATACTTTTTTTAAATTTTATTGTATCAACAAAATTGAGTAAAAATCGATGCATCTGACATGTTTTTCCTTAAAATTCGAGGCCGAACCGCGCCGTAAATCAAACGAATTCCAGCGCGCCTGACCTCGCTCGGCGACGCTGTGGTGGGAATGGACGAGTGAACGCTTATTTCTATAGCGCCGTCTGAACATGGAATGAAACGAAGATGGAACATTAGGCCGAAAAAACATGGCGTAAACCTTCACTATGTGAACTCTGAGTGAACTGTCTGATTCCGTCTTAAGACGACCGCAAGGGGCGGTATCGAGAAAGCTAGCAGGCCGAAACGGTGACATGAGCGAGACAGATTACACTCATAACATGTGTTGGAGCAGTGGAGATATATAACTCATCCCGTGCATTAGCGACTCATGCGCGAACCGCCTCGAAGGCAATTGAATTTTGCACAAATTAGATCTTAGATGATGGATTCTGGCGTCTGGAATGGATTTTTTTAGGAATTCACGCATTGGCATTCGTGCAAAGTGAAATGCACTGATGGCAATTTCAGCCACAACGTAAAAACTTAATTTCTGTTACAACTTATTACGGCACAAGAGTCCCAATAGCACGGAGCTTGTGGGAACATGTAAAACCTATTGTATTATTATAGTGAAAGACTGGAAAAAAATCTCTCAGCATCAAACTGGTGAAGGACCGATATTCAGAATCGATTGCATTGCGTGCGTTTCTTGAAATGCAACATTTTTTTTGTTACAATGAGTATATTTGACTTTTTATGTAAAAACCCCACAAGAGTCCCACGATGCCATAGTCTCACTGCTCCTAACCGCCTAGAGCCAGTGAGACTATGGCATCGCCGATTGGGATATGTTGTGAGGCTAAAAGTAGTGGGGAAGGGAAGAAGGTGGGGAAGAAGAAGTTGGGGAAGTACCTAGCTAATCAAAACTAGTCACTAAACACGGCAAATGCCATTTCAAGCAACGTATTATTTTAACTTATCGTTTGTTCCACTTTGAAACGTGCCGCAAATATGTCTTATATTATTTTTAATTTGTATCCGAGACATCCGGAGACGTTACGACCTTAGTCGAGAGCCTAACCTCTCGAGCACGGAGGCCTTTCCCCGCCTTCCTCTTCCTCACATCCTTCTCCTCCCTGCTACTTCAGCCTTTCGATATACCCCAATTGGGAATGCCATAGTCTTATTGGCTGTTGGGACTCTTGGGCGGTATACACAATAAAAAAAAAATATGCACAAAATTAACAAACTTTGTTGATATCATAGTGGAAGACAAGAGTATACCTGCAAGATAACTATGCAATACAAACTAGTTTCGAGATTATTAAAAAAAAAATAACCATATCGTGTAATAGATCACTTATAAACATAAATTAACAGCGCATGATGCTCATACACAACTAGAATAATAATATCCACAATATTACAATGTTTCAGTGCAGTCAATGAAGAGATAATCAAATAGAAGAGTATTGTGGGCGTGTCTGCGTGGAAAAGTTGAAAGTTGAAGATTTTAAAATTGACCCCTTGGAATAACAAGGTTCCATCTGTTGCTTTAACGTCATGCGATAATGAACTCTAAAGTAGCTTAAAATAGATACCATAACCGCGTGACGTTTCTGCAACAGATGGAACCTTGTTATTCCAAAGGGTCGAAATGGTGAAACTTTCATCAAAATGTTGAAGTAAGGTTCATTTTCCAACAACACCGAGTGAAATTGTGGGGCTTAAAAGCAAAAACGCCACTCTCCATAAATGACGAAATTGAGTTATAAATGCCAATCTATGCGCAATGTCTGTAGCTACAAGATGGTTTTTGGGATTCTTAGAAAAATCAACTGCAAATTATGGAAAAATCGAAATGAAAATAGTGTTTGGATGAAAATCACCTCTCTCCACAGCGATTAACAATCAAAATAACCACTCTCCACAAAAGCCAATCACAAGCTTGAATTCAAAATAAATTCAACATGACAAATGAACACATTATTACAACATTTTTTATTATAATATTTCACTTTGAATTACACTTTTTAACATTTTACTTAAAAAGCACACGAAAAATGCGAAGCATTCTTTGATTGGTTTTTTGTCATTTACAGAAAACAATACTTTTGGAGAGTGGCGTTTTTGCTTCTAAGGCCCTCAATTGATTTAGCTTTTCTTGAACACCGTCGTTGCATATTTAATACGAAAAAACTGACAATTTTGACGAAACAAAATAAATATACAGTTATTTTTCTTTTTTTTTCTCCATCTTCTACAATAGCTATATAATAATATCAAATATTTAAGGCAACAAAAAATACACCATGTGAGGACAATCAAAATAGAACATAATAAAAAATAAAAAAAGTCATATCCTCTGCATACCACTACACAATTCAATTGCCTTGGTATGTACATAATATTAACATTATTTTGTGATGCCTAGCTGTCATATTTATTAAAATAAATAAAAATCAAATATTTTGACATAATATGGTATTTAAAATTATGACGAAAACTGTGTATAGAATATGAACTATGTGAGAAAAACTGTGCATAGAATATGATGCATGTGAGATAAACGCGTTAAAATTCAATTTTCTGGCATAAAATAACTAATGTTTGCCATAAATATATTCTTATAACGAACGGTGTATATTTTTTCCTACTTTGTCCATAAATAGAATTATTTTTCGTTTCGTTATTTTTTTAAACAGTTTTTATCGATTTTCTCAGAATGTATTCAGTCTTACAAGCCATTCTGACATCTGCACGGAGAAAAATGCTATTCCAAAATACGATCATTTTATTAGTAAAAACGGTTAAAAACGGTACTGAAGTTCTTACGAACAAATTAACAGGGTTTCAATGTTTATTCTTACATGTTCCCGTCAATAAACCATGAATCCCTGTTAATTTGTTCGTAAGAACTTCAGTCCCGTTTTTAACCGTTTTTACTAATAAAATTATCGGATTTTCGAATAACATTTTTCTCCGTGTACTTTTAGATAAAATTGCAACCATTGCCCAGCAACCTATATAGGTAAAACCTTCCTTTGTGCATGTTTCCTCCTTCTCTCCTTCACTTTACTCCTTCCTCCCCTCAAAGAGACCTTCCACACAGCATCTTCAAAAATGACATAGGCCCTGAGGGAAATTATTTTCGTTAGGGCCTCCTGTGTGGAGTTAATGTAAATAAAAACTTTTTTTAACTGAATTATTTATGCGACTCCGTCCGTAAATACTGTTAGTAGAGTGTAGATTTTTATTTATTTTTTTTTTATTTTTTTTTTTTATTAATAATTTTTTTGTTACATACATGTTACAATAAAAGTTTTATTTTATTTTTATAAACAGTAAAAAGCGAGAGCAATGTAGTTGTGTAGACAAAAGATTTAAAAAAATAAAATAAACTAAATAGACTTAAAAAACAGAAAGATATAAAAAACAGAAAAATATATGTACATATGTATGCATGTATATGTATATATATATATCTATACATACAAATATCTATACATGGTGCATTAGACGCTATATATCAACATACACACACACACACAAAAATATATACATATATTTAATATAAACATAATATAATAGTATGCATAAATGTACGATACAAAAAAATCCCACATAGGCATCGCCAGTTCGTGGGTATACTTGTGTTTTTTTAAAGCAGTTTAGTTAAATTTACTCTATATATGTATATTATATTTGTATAAATTGCAAAAAATAAATAATAATATAGTAAAATCAGTATTTACGGAATTAAAATTTAAAATACGAGAATAAAAGATTACAAATTTGTTAAAAGTTAATAGAGCTAAAGATCAGATGTTACAGCAGGTAAATTTTAATATCAACACTATTTATCCAAGACTTTATTACATTTTTATGTTTGCTGAAGGATGATATATTTTCACATTTGATTTCGGTAGTCTTATAGAATGCATTATAAATTTTCGGTGCAATAAAATAAGCATGTCTTTGCGCAAGCTTTGTTTTGCACAGTGGAACTTTAAAAACATTATTTGTCCTATTACTAAATCGATTTTCATTTTTTGTAAAAAGATTATTTCGGGTAAATATATATTTTAAACATTTCATATAGTAAATTTTTCTTATCTCGAACAATTTAGCTTCTTGGAATAATTGCAAGGAGGGGTAAGTCATATTTTTACGCAACATTATTTTTAGTATTAATTTTTGGGTTACTTCTAGAGGTTTAACATGAGTGTTATAAATACCCCCCCAAGCAATCATTCCATAAGATACTGACGATTGAACCAATGCATGATAGACCAAGTTCATTCTTTTGATATCAACTGTGTTATTTAGACGTTTAAAAATATAAGTTAAATACCTAAGTTTGTTTACAAGCTTTTCTACGTGATTTGTCCATTTGAGTTGGCTGTCTATTATAATTCCTAAATATTTAACTGTATTCCCCGAATTCATTTCTGTACAGTTAGAGCACGAGACAGGATTACAAGTATTTTTGTGAAACCTTATATTTAGGTGAGTTAAGGGAGCCGCTTTTTTGGTATTATAAAAAGGAATATAAATTGTTTTTTCACAGTTCAGAGTAAGAAGGTTTTGGTTGAGCCATTCTTTGACAATGGATGTGCACTTATTTGCATTTTCAGAGACTTCATCCCAAGATTTACCATGAACTGTGATTGCAGTATCATCAGCATACGAGAATAGTATTCCCGGAATACTAATATTGCATAGGTCATTAATATATATTAAAAACAATAGCGGACCTATACCTGTTCCTTGCGGAACACCATGTCTCACAGATGATGGTTTGGATCGATAACAGTTCTAGGGATATTATGTTCAGTGGTTACAGTAAAATCTTTGAAGATACCGATAGTTCTGGTCCAAGTGAGCTCTTGTCCCAGTAACCGTATCGGATAAATGCAACAATGTACTTTTGCAGTCTATTCGTATGCACTAATACTGATAACTGTAATCCACAATTAAAAACACGTCATTATTAGATATTATGTTAACAATCAACAATAATTATGTTATCTAGTTATATATTTATCTATTATAACCGTGATTCATCATCAAAAGTACCTAGTACCTACCTAAACATAACGAGACAAGTTCTATGTGTACAGAGCAGACCCCGATTTAATAAATTGAAAAAAAAAATAATAAATGGAAACAAAAATTTCCTATGAAAATTTTCCTTGTGGTAGGTACTTAAGGGGATACCCGGCGGTGATTTTTCCATACAAACGTATTCCCTATTTATCTCTCTGGATTTTCACCCTAGAGAAATTATTATTTTTACATAAATTAGATATCAACTACTAGCGTGTCTGTACTTTTGTTTTTTTGATAAGTTACTTTTTATAGAAGTTATGACCTTCCAAAAATCAATAAAATTGACTGGTTGAAACGCCGTCAAAAGAAAAGACGTTCTCGCGAACCTCCCACTCACGAATTCCCGTCCGCCCCTCCCGGATTCCCCCCCAGCTTTTTTATTACTAAATCCCTCCTCATGAATTCCCAATCCACCTTCTCCGCTTTCCCCCCTCCCTAGTCCTCCCTCTTATGAACCGTCCCTCCTTCATTATCCTCCGCCTCTCCCCTTCCCGCGTTTTTCCCCTGCCTCTAAACTCCATAAAATACAACTCGCGTGAACCCTAATACAAATTTTTTTGCAAAATTTCATAACTCCAGAACTCACCAATATAGAAATATTGCTAAACAGAAAACTTCACGGGCATGTCCACAACAACTTAATAAATTTTTATCGCAATCGGATGAATAGTTTAGGAAATGTCAAACGAATGTCCAACGTACGAAGTTAAAATAGTCGTTAAGTTTTCTGTAATTTTCAAATTTTATTAATTTATCTTTCCGTATGAACCTTCTACAAAGTATTAGAAAACTAATGAAAAAATGATTAGTGAAATGGGTAAGGTCGTTCTGAAGTTATGGCGTGACCAAGGGAAACAGAGATTCATTTTTACATATAAAGACTAGCTCATGCGTTGCAATGCCACTTAAATAAAGAATTTTTTTCTCCCTACGTGTCCTTTCCCAGTCGTCCCCTATCCCCTTCCGCCACCTCCTCCTTACCTTCTTCCCGTTCCCTTCCTGCGTTATCTTTTCACCTTCCCCTCTCCCCTCTCGAATCCCCCTACCACTTTCTCCCTCATCATCCCTCCAGCGAAAAAACCCATTTTCATTCCCCTCCGCCCCTCCCGGAATCCTTTCCCCCTCTCCCTTTTTTACCTGACGCTAAACTCCATGAAATACACTCGTTTTTCAAACAACTCGCATGTGCCCTATTGCAATATTTTTTGCAAATTTCTTAACTCCATAACTCACTAATAAGAAATATTGCTATATAGAAACCTTCATGAGAATGTCCACAATAACTCAACAAAATTTTATTGCAATCGGATGAATAGTATCTATAGGAAATATCTCTACATATATCAAACGCGCGAACCGTCGAAAGTACGAAGTTAAAACAGTCGTTAGGTTTTCTGAAATTATCCAGTTTTCTGTTCAATTTTCCTAATTTTTCTCTCCGTAAGAACCTTCTACAAATTCTTGGAATACTTTGAACAAAAAGATAAATGAAATAGGTAACGTCGTTGTTAAGTTATGTATATGAGAAGTTACCGATAGTTTTCCTATCAATCTCTAGGGCCTTTGGTAGGTTTCTTCATAATATTAAAAAGCTCAGTTAGTCACCTAGTCAAACTAAACCTTGCTTGTATGATAACATGGATGCAGCAGATTTTTGAAACCGGAAACGGAACATACAAGCAAATTTACAAAAGAATGAAATGCCAAACGACTGTGTTTGTGTGTTGTTTGCGAATTGCGCCAACTATAAATTGGTGCAAGTATTTCCCTTCGAAATGTAATTGTTTATAATAATAAATGATTACGTCATTCAGTTGATACAGATCAGCTGATGCAAATTTATCTACTAATTATTTCTAGAAAATCTTATATAATATATAATAATTTAACATGTATTTTAAGTTGACAACGAATGATTAATAATAATTATTAAAATCATTATCACCAGTTAATGATAAGACGTGGAATATCTAATACGTATATATTTTTTTTTTTAAAAAAGAAAGACAAACATTCCCGGGTTACGAATAACCCAACAACATTTGAAAATCTCCTACTACCACCACACTAAGCGGAAGATGTTGCTTGTGTTGTGATGGAGGACTTAGCCAGCCGAGGAATCGAACACGTAACGCCTGGGTGGGACCCAAACGCTATGCCCACTCAACCACTGACCGGTGAATATAAACATAATTTTTGTTTGTTTGTGTGTTCGTATGTTATGCGCGGCCATACCGTTCATCCGATTGCGATGAAACTTTGGGAATATATTTAAGCATTCCCGGGATAGGACAGTGAACTCTAGCGTTATGAAATTATTTCGTATGTTATTCGATTAAAATTTCATTCGATTGCTATTAATTTTTTTTTGAATTGTTGTGAACATGCCCGTGAATATTTCTAAATTTATACTGTTGAGCTCTGGCATTATGAAATTTGCATAAAAAAAAATTAAATTAGTTGTTGAAAAAATGGGTGTATTTTATGGAGTTAAGCGGCACGGAAAAAAGGTTGGGGGAGGGGTATGTTGGAGGGTCGGATGGGGAATTAAAGAAAGGAGGTTTCGCGGTAGACGGGAAGGTGGAGAAGGTGAAAGTGGAATGCGTGAATGGGGGAGAGAGGGGAGGGGTTAGCGAGAAAGGGTAGATCGGGAATACCTACAAAGAAGCGGAACACGGACTTGGTATCCTGCAAAACAGGCTTAAAAGAAACTCCCCCCCGCTTAATGTCAATAAAACAAAATACCTGACATTTTCTATAACAGCCAGAGGGCAGCCGCCCGAGAATTTATCAAAAGAATTAAGGCTTATCATGCCTCTGTCCCACTATAGCACACTTCAAAAGCATCAAATAACTTGGAATTGAAATTGATGATAATCTCCGACGGAACTCACACATAGATGTAATTACAAAAAAACGAACAGCTACATATACTTCTTTAGAAACATCCGCAATATCCTCAATATAAACGATATTAAAAAAGTATACTATGCTTTGTGTCAATCACAAATAGAGTACGGAATAACTGGATGGGGGTCTGCCTCGAGTACTCACACAGAGAAGCTCTATATTGCTAAAAAAGGAGTACTAAAGACAATTCTGAAAGTTCCGCTTAGAACCCCGACAGAAGAAATATTCAAAAACTTTCATGTCTATAATGTACAGAAACTTAATAAAAAAATATTTTATTTAAACTGAACAAAAAAAACAAATCTGAATACTCCACTGCCCAACATAAATACTCAACCAGGGCAAAAAGCGAAAATATCCTGGTTACTCCCAGTTTGAACACATCTTTTGGACAGAGAAATAATAAATTCCATGCTATGAAATTGTTCAATGCTCTACCAAATCAAACCAAAAAATAAAGGAAATGAGTATATTTAGAACAAAAGCCAAAACATGGCTGAGAGATCAAAGTAATAATTAATATTCAACTTTCAAACATTATGAAGACGATGTAAAGACAATTCAAAACTAAATACAAAAGTTCAAAAAAACTACAGGCTACCTCAGAACAGGAAACCCTAGTGAGGAGGACTGTGAAAAAAGGCAAATAATTTATACTTATATTATACGTTATACCTACATAATGTACAAACTTGCTATTGAAACAAATATAAGATTTATACAATGCTCTATCTTACTTATAACTACAGAATAGACAAACTATTATAACAACTTAGCTAAAATTTTGCATCCAGCGGGTGACGTCTTGAATGACTTCAATATTTGAGATTTCCTATTCCCTTGTATGTTTATCATTAAATTATAACCATCTTCCTTAATTTTAAAGGCAAATAGCTTAGGGTGAATTGCCTTATACACAAAAAAATTATAGTTTATGTTTTGCTGTAGGTACCTACTATGAGTATTTCTTATCAACAACGTTTAATTAACAGGTAAACCAAACTTTAAACAAAACATTGCACCCAACAACAATTAAAATATTATAAAGATGTTTTAAGTTGATAAGAATGTCCTTGACAACAAATAACCATATTATTCCCCACCTGTCTTTATATAGTTCACCACATCCGTATCCTTAAACATTAAACAATATTATAAATGAATAATTATGCAAATATTTAACAATTACTTACTTGCATTAAAAAAATATATTTATGTGAAAACACTTAGATTTATTGCCATAGGTAAAGGATCTATCGTAAAACTACCTTACTATTTCATATATTGAGTTTTTTAATGCTAATATTTACCGCCCAGGGGTCCCAACTGCTTCCAATTTTTTATATTTTTTTTATAGTGAATACCTCACAAGAGTCCCAACTGCTCCCATCTGGAGCCAGTGAGACTACGGCATCCCCAATTGGGGTATGTTGTGAGACTGAAGGTAAGCGGGGAAGGGAAGGATATGGGAAGAGGAAGGTGGGGATGTGGCTGGCTATTCAGATCTAGTCACTAAACACGGCTAAAGCCATTCCAACCAACGTTTCAATTCTGAATGGTGGTCTTACACCAGGGCGATATTGAGACTATCTTCCACTCTGAAACGTGCCGCAAATTTAGTATTATATTATTTTTAATTAATTATTTGTGAAATAAGTCAAAAATAAAATAAAATTTATTTGCGCACGCCAGGTTCGAACCCGCGACCTTCGGAATGGGAGTGCAAAGCCTTGCCTCTGGAATACGCCGGCTGTCAGAGCAAGTGACATTATTGCATCACCAATTGTAGTACCTATGTTTTGAGGTGGAATGATGGCAAGGAGAAGGACATGCGAAAGAGCAAGGTTGAAAAGTACCAGGCTGTTCAGATCTGGTGCCCAAACACTGCTAAAGCCATTTGAAGCTACGATACTAAGAGAATCTGCCACGCTGGAACAAGCAGCTAACATAAGGTAATAAAACCATGAACCCTGAATTACGGCCGAGGATCTTTATATCCTTTATAATCAGGATTGGGATATATATGCGAAGAATATGTAATTGAAAGGTAGAAAAATATAAAACACAACCTGTGATTTTTTGACGTAGATATTATTTATACGTTGATAGTGTCTTCATTTATGCCTTCGTTAATATTTTCTCAGGGATTTAATTTAATGTATAGATAATGGTCGATTCATTAAATTAATGGCATTTAATAATTAATATAAAGCTATTAAGTGCTGACGTGTATTACAATATAGCGATTATTTATTCACTCGGATTCGGTGTAGGTATTATTGTGATCTCTTAAGTATTGTAAAAAACTTTTTTTCATTATTATTATTATAATTAATTGTTTGCGCCCGTACATACGCAATATGAATGTAAATAAATAGTTTTGTCCATAAAAAACTCAAATATTTATTAAAATTAATATTTAATTTATAAAAAAGCATTTTGTCTATGAACAAGTTCTGCAATGAACTTATTATTACAGTGACAGCTGTTTCGCCTTCTGAAGGCATTATCAAACATTACGCCACAAATCATTAGGTCGCCTAACCACTGGAGCGATAGAGGTCCATATTTGGACCACTTTAATTTTTCTGCGATTGATATCGGTCCAAAATTGGATCACATTTAACGAACCTAAAATATGGGATAAACAGTGAAATCTTGGTGCATTCATTGGTTTTAAACCGCAGTAAACGGTTTCGTATGTTTGCATACTAATATTTTAAGGAATTATATTAATTTAAATCTTATTCAAATCGAAAACGGAACACCCATCCCTCGAATGGATACAGACGATATATTTGGATTATTACTTGATGGGCAGGCACTTATGTTGAAAAACTTTTATCTAATGATTAAAAAAAATAAATTATTATCTAATGATTATTGTTTTTACCCTTTTAAAATTTCCCCATTTACTGCATTGTTAAATGTCATTAATCACTCGAGCGCTTTTTGCCACATTATGGCACAATTTCCAAAACCACGGAATGCTTTGTTGCCAAAATGTGGCAAATTTTGAATTTTTTTTTATTAAAACGACTATATAATAAATTGTACTTTTAAAATATAACAAAATAAATATTCTCTAGGTTCTTTAAAATGTTTTAAGGTTAAAGAATTAATTTTTTTTTTTATAATTTCACAAATATGTGATAATAGACAAAAGATAGGGGGAATTAATTGGCTACATAGAACTATAATTAGTTTGTATGTCTCCATATTAAAATTCGGAGGTATGATTTTTTTAATGTGGGCGGAAAAATTTCCTTTGGCAATCCGAGAAAAATATTTAAATCTCTCTGTCGCTCCAGTGGTTAAGTGATTCCCAAATGATGACTCAAGTGTTTCTTTTTCTAGCATAATTAAGTATTTTTTTGGTCTATATTTGAACTTGACACATATTAATAGTGAAGAGCGAATTAAATACTTTAGTTCACTTATCAATTAAACAAATTATCAACTGCTCTAATGTTTGACTTTACGGCCTTTATTTTGTATGTGTAACGTTGTTTGAAAATCTCTCTCGTCCCCCTTCTGCGAGCCCCCCTCCTTCGTTCTTTCTCCCTCCCTCCGTCCCACCCTCCAGCTAAACTATATGAAATACTCTCATTTTTTAAACAACTCATTATTATCACTAAATGATAATAATTTATCTAGGAAATATTTGGCAAATTGTGAGGTGTATTTTATAATTATTTTTAAACGATGGCATATGTTATTTAAATCTAATGACAGGCCAGTTTATCCAATATGAACAGCTTTGCATTTTTTACACTGTACTTTATAAATGCCGCTATTTCTTTAATGCTTACTCTACTTTTGAGTTTTTAAAAGATGATCCTAAATTTTTAGTTGTGCTGAAGGCAATATCTGAGCCACAATTATTAAAGTCGGTCCGACAAATTTCTAACACCCAAATTTATTACCTATCAGTTCTATTAATGACCGCTGGGTAAATTAAATTTAGGTTATTTCTATGTTTTTTATGACTAATTACTTTACAAATGTGTCTAGCCTTGAATGCATTATTTTTAGCATTTTTCTCTGGTTCACTCGATTGAAGATTTACTCTATGGTTACTCGAGAGAATGTTCCCATCTTCGTTTCACTTTTGTTTCATTTCATGTTCAGTCGTGTCATTCAGAGTAAAATAGGCCGAAGGAAAAATAAAAATGAACGATTAGTGAACTGTCTGATTCCGCCTTAACACTATCTAACTAAAGCGCCAATCAGACGGTTCACTAATCGTTCATTTCTGTATTTCATTCGGCCTAGTTTACTCGGAATGACACGTCTGAACATGAAATGAAACGAAAGTGCCAAATACTGCCGAATGAAATCTTCAAGTGAACCGATCCAACAATGTTGGATATTTTCATTCGGCATCCTTCACTCGCGCGCGCACGTGCGCGGAAGTGGGAAAAACACCGAGTGGAATCTCAACCTCAGTTTGTCTCGCGTCCTGTATGGGAAGGACGCTATCACGTCGCACGCAAAACGTCAAAATGGTATTCGTTCGGCTAATTTGTTTGCTTTTGGAAACACCTCGCGTATAAATTTTTGAGTCTCCCTTATTATCCATGTGTTATATATATTTTTTAATATATGTAAAATTATTAATTTGTAGGAAAATTTTCGTAATAAAAAAAGTAAAATCAAATTGTGTTATTATGTCATAAAAAATAAAAAGGTTTATAAGACGAAACAAAGGTGTTTTTTAAATTTATTTTTATTTAATTGTGTCAACAAAATTGCGTAAAAATCGATGCATCTGACATGTTTTTCCTTAAGATTCGGGGCCGGACCGCGCTGGAAATCAAACGAATCCTAGCGCGGTTGACCTCGCTCGGCGACGCTCTGGTGGGAATGGACGAGTGAACGCTTATTTCTATAGCGACGTCTGAACATGGAATGAAACGAAGATGGAACATTAGGCCGAAAAAACATGGCGTAAACCTTCACTCGAGTAAACTGTCTGATTCACGCTTAATGGAATTTGGTATCTTCGATGTTGAAAAGAAAGGATCTAGAATTTCAATGAATATCTTACCATGCGATTGCGTTAAATGTTTGTGTCATGGGACTATTTGGGATTTTTGCAACTTTTATATACTTATCTACGTGGAATGCTTACACTATTAAACAATTAACTAAGAGTGCTTTTAGCACATTACCAAATCTGTTAGATTTGTATTCAACTGGAATAAGGTCAACTCGTTATGTTTACCAAACGCACTTAATCAGCTGATCACAGTTCTGAGTTCTATGGTGAAAATATCCTTGAGTCTAGTTGCAATCGTGATTCACATACGGGCTGTCCTAAAACAAAGCAATATACATCATGTCCCACGAGGCCAGAACTAAAATATAGATAACATTACAAGGAGACAATAATTTAGAAGATAATAGAGATGTGTAATTAAAATAATGCAAACATTAGGAATTAGTCGACAGGCACCTATTCTCAGTATTGTTCTGGTGAAAGACCACGATTCAAAATTAAAACTTGCGTCGATTATTTTTAATTGATAAACTAATATAAAAAAAAAACTTAAAAAAAATAAATTTAAAAAGATAATATAAAAAAATAATATAAAGGAAAAAAATGTAATAAAAGGTAGTTGTCGAATGAAACACTAGTATATATATTGAATCATTTGGCAGGTAAGATGTAATCCGCCGTAGCTCAATGGATAAGAGCACCTGACCGGACATCAGAAGGACACGGGTTCGAGTCCCGTCGGCGGCATGTATCTTTTCTTGGAAGATTTTTTTATGTGGATGAGTGTTTCAGGCTGATAATTATTGCTTATAATAAAATTTGCGTTGCTTGAAATGACTTTATATGACGTCATATTTGGTGATCATATCTAATTTTTTAACTCTTCACTCTCTCCTTCCCCGCTCCTTCATCTTGCAGTCCCACAAAATTTATTTATTTAATATTTATTTCATTTATTGTAAGTACGACAGATCAGTCTTTATTTTTTTAATTTATTTATTCTTCTTTATTAATTCAAAATAAACTGTTGATGGGACTGTCTCACTATGAATTTCATCAACAGTGCAAGATTTCTTATTTTAACATTTGGGAAGAAAATACAAAAAAAGGTTGCATGATAAAATTAGATGCATGTGATGAACGAAAAAAGTGGTAAAGGAAGAATGTGTGATGTAGAAGTGAATGGTTAGAGTAATCAAGTTGAAATAGCACAATTTCTGTTGTCATTCTTGTGCTAGAGCATCTTTTCAGCCGTGTGGTATCATGAACAAGTCGTGGTGACGACTATGGCATACTGCAACGGCGGCCGGCGTAGTCCAGCGGTAGGGCGTTAGACTCCCATTCCAAAGGCCGCGGGTTTGAACCCGGCGCACAGTGGGGCCGAATCCCCAAAACGTGGCCAAAACCCCAAAATGACGTTTAATTCAAACAAAACTCATCACTCGTTGGTTTTTGGGGTCGCTGATTACGAATTTGAAGTTAAAAATTGTCCAAACAAAATGGCGGATCCAATATAGCAACGAGACGCATGAAAACCCGTCGTAATTTATGAATGGAAGCATATGTATAGAGAGTTGGAGATCAATAATTACAACAATTAACATATTGAAAACGTCATTTGTTCAATAAACAAAATAACAGAATGTCCGTCAAAAATATATCGAAGAATTTTTATCCTCCGATACATTTTCGACGAATATTCTGTTATCCTGTTATAGAATTACAGTGTATAAAATACGGTCGGATGTATGATTCAATAAAGCTTGTAGCTGAACTTGAGCCATGCTTTCTGTGATAGTGATAGCAGTATTAGGTTGATAGCAACGTGTTTTTCTTCTGCCAATTTCTTGTAAGAAGGATACAGTTTGCAGTTATTCTTCTTACTTATTGTTATCAATCCCTGATATTGATTCTTTGTTAATTTGCACTCAACATATAGCGAAAGTGCGGCTTCGGCGGACAAAGTTTTCTCGCTTATCGATTGGAAATCCTGTCGATACTTCGAAACTCTCGATGGACTTGTCATTGTTATTCCATAAACAACCTGACAAACAGGCTCATTTGAGTAGCGTAAGCTAACTCTTGTGGCGTCAAAGTTTCGCGAACTGATTGGGTTCTTCTGCGTTTCGACCTCTTGTTCAATGATTCAAAATCCCCAGAAGGACGTCCACTACAAGTACTAGTCGATGGCAGATCACAGTCAGCCTGATAATTGCCACTAATAATAGGTGCCGGAAATGAAACGGGTGCATTCAGCCATTCATTATTTCGTTTCAAGAAGGGATCCCTGTCCTGTTAGTCTTTTACCACCTTGTTCTCATTTGACTAAACAATGAGGAGAGCAAGACTCTCATATCCCTCAATTTTCTCAATCTCAATTTTCCCGGAAAGTTGTTCCTCCAGGTAAGGGTTATTATTATTATATTATTATTTCAGGTAGGCCATCATTCAACCGGTGTTTAACGATGTTGAATATTTCTGGCCGAATGAATTTCACACATTCTTCATCCGAACCTGTGTGAAGAATATTACTTTAGCATTAGCAACAAATTCATTACAGAAAAATAGTCAAATATCGTAAGCGTGCTGCATGGGAAAAATAGTTCTGAAGCCTGCCGCACCGCGCCCCACATCGACCGCGGCGCGCCGCCATGCTGTGATACGTTATTTGGGACGCACAAGCTCGAAGAAAAAATCATTATACAAGCGAATAGGCAGATTTAGGCAGCTGATTTTTATCAATTCCATCAGATAATTGATCAATCTACAGTCTGGGACTTATAATTCCGCATCATATTGCGTTATATGCTACTTTTGCTCTCGTTGAAAATACAAGTTCAGAAAATCATGCAATTTTTGTACAACCGTCGAATGAGGTGTAATATGAATAGGATAACCATGAGATTTAAACCTTATCAGTGTATGGATATTTTTTACATACTTGTGGCAATCGTTTTCATTTTGTAGAATTGTAATACTTCACTTCACTACTTAATTATCAACTCACTAACCGAGCGTAAATTTGACTAGTTTCGACAGCGACATGTGTGCTCTTGACAAAGGTCAACTTTGAACTGAAATAATTCAACAGGTATCGAAGGTAGGGACCTATCCTTTCGAGGTGAGATGCACGAACTCTTCACCTACCCGACCTATTCCTTAAAATACCACGAATCGAAGAATCATTTTTTGGGGTTTTGGCCACGTTTTGGGGATTCGGCCCCACTGTGCGGCGTGCGCAAATAAATTTTATTTAATTGATTTGTTTTATTTCACAATTAATTTTTTAAAATAATATATAGTATATTTGCGACACGTTCCAGAGTGGAAGATACTCTTAGTATCGCCCTGGTGTAAGACCACCATTCAGAATTGAAACGTTGCTTTAAATGGCTTTAGCCGTGTTTAGTGACTAGACTGAATAGCCAGGTGCTTTCCCACCTTCCTCTTCCTCGTCTCCTTCCCTTCCCCACTTACCTTCAGCCTCATAACATACACCAATTGGGGAAGCCATAGTCTCACTGGCTCCAGACGGGAGCAGTTGGGACTCTTGTTAGGTATTCACTATATTAAAAAATAAAATAAAATAAAAAAATAAATAAAAATAAAACAAAACATTTGGAAGTCGGAATTGTAAATTATTAATCTGAAAATCATGGTTAGGATGCTACAAGGTTGTATTACAGGCCAAGGTTATTTGAATGCCTTGGCCTTGGCCTTGTATAGGCCCCATTTTGTAGAGGATAGAAATACAGTTATTAAGATCATCTTACATTTTTGTTCAAGCAGAGCTAGTATTTTATATTATTATGGTAAAGTAATCATTTACTCATTTTTTATCATTACCAGGCGATATATTACAAAAACAGCGCTATAAAAATTATCCAAGCTGCAGAATCCACGATTTCTGGATTCGTAATCAAGGATGTAATTTGTTTGAACAGGTCGTATCTATAATAGAGCAATTAATAAAGTAAATTATTGTTTGTCTTAAATGTCATCAAATTTTATTGCAATCAATTATTATGCAATGATATCACTTATATCAATCTATAACAGGGTACCTAGCATGGTCGATCGATAAAACCATATATCAATCCAATATTGACCAAATCCGTCATCTATATCAACATTATACACATAATTTAGAATTATGTCGTTCGTTGTGCCAAATTACTGGCTTATTTAATGAACTATTGAACTAACGAAGTTCTTAGAAATGAAATAGTGCATCTATGGTGAATGATGAATGGTATGGAATATATGTTAAAAAATTGGCTATCGGGAAAAAATATTTATGTATGAAAAATGTTATCTGTAGATTAAGATGTAAATTATGTATATGTTTCTAAATTATAAGCACCTGTTGACAAGCCAATTTAATTGGCTTAGCAGGTAAAATTGGCTTAGCAATTTAAATTTGTTTGTTGATGTATTTATTATAACAATGCTTTCAATAAAAAAAATAAATAAAAAAATAAGACACGATTAATAATTTATTCCGTTTGATTTTTAAGAAACGAAAATGGTTGAAATAGGAATTAACTAGCTTCTGCCCGCGACTTCGTCTGGGTAGGATTAGTACTTCGAGTAATTTTTTTTCTTTTCCCATCTTGTTTATACCAAAATTCTTAACCTATTTATTTAAAATATCTATAATTCTTCTTCAAAGTATTAGGCGAGTACTTCAAATACATTCACTAATTTAAATATTTTCTAAAATAGAATTTTGATTTAACAATGCAATGTTTTGCAAAATGCCATTCTCATACTTTGACATTTTCAATTAACAATAATTATTATTTTCAATATACTGAAAATAAATAGCTAGCTTTATAAATTATACCCTATATGTTATTCTGATGTATGAGCTATATTATTGTAAAGTTTCATTAAAATCAATTCAGTAAATTTTGCTTGAAAGAGTAACAAACACACATACATCCATACAAACATTCGCGTTTGTAATATTAGTAAGATAAGATAGTAATGTCTCATTAACTAATTAACTCCCGTTCAGTGTAAAAAGTAAATGAGGACTGCGAATGCAAATTTAGGTTGCCAGTGTTGCCAGTGCATATCGATTTCTTATTTATTCCCTGTCAATATTGGTTTAGCTGTCGACAGTGCACCTGTACTAGGGATATCGATAAAATCATCGAAAGTTAAGCGTACACGGAGAAAAATGTTATTCGAAAAAACAATCATTTTAATAGTAAAAACGGTTAAAAACGGGACTGAAGTTCTTACGAGTGTTTAAATGTTTATTGGCGGGAAAATGTAAGAATAATTTGTTGGTATAAGTACGAAATTACGTATACCAACAAATTATTCTTACAAGTTCCCGCCAATAAACATTGAAACCCTGTTAATTTGTTCGTAAGAACTTCAATCCCGTTTTTAACCGTTTTTACTATTAAAATGATCGTTTTTTCGAATAACATTTTTCTCCGTGTATCGATCCGTTATTGTAAATTTATCGATTTCACCGTGCTAGAGCTCCTGTACTGTATGTTATCTCATAAAGTTTATTGGAATTCATCCATTATTCAGTTCCACTAGCCAATACATTGTAGATCATGGTTGATCTGAAATATAATTATAACGATTGTCATAAAAATAGAATAGCTACATATTTCAATATTTATTAGCAAGCAATTAAACATCCGGCTTGTAAAATGGTAACTGAACAATTATAATAATTTATAATAAATAAATTGATTCAGGATGTATCTTATTAACCCCTCAGGCCTCGGTCATATTCTGTCAGAAGGTCAAAATATGTCCGCTTTCCAATTAAATGGAATATTTCTGATTGTATCTGAATACTAAAAATGGTTTTTGAAAGGTGAAGAAATACGTTTTAAAATGTTATTATTAGAAATAAACATGTAATTTTTAACGAATTTTTTTTTTTGTTACGCAAACATAAAACGTATTAAGAGCGATTAACTAGCGGATGAGAATAAAAGTTAAAAATGCTTGCAACTGTACAGGGAGGTTCCAGTGAGAAAGATCGATTATTCCCCTATCAAATTTTTTAAATTAAAAATTTAATATCGATTTATTTCGATACGTTTTTAGATTTTCACGGCCAAAAGCATTTTCGTTGTTTGTTTTTGGGGTGTTACGCTGTGTTGTGCTACCTCCTTCTTTAGCCGACGTTTCGGACAGCGTTGCAGTGTCCATCATCAGGGCAGATCCGGCAGATCCGTCGATGTGAAAAGAAGTGTGTAAAGAAGGAGGTAGCACAACACGGCATAACACCCCAAAAACAAACAACGAAAATCGATTTATTTCATTTAAAACTTGCTTTAATATACACCTACATTCAAGTAAGCAATAAAAATGCTCAAACTCGCGATGATAAATTATTAAATATTGTTTACTTCTTGTAAGTATTTTTTGATCATAAGTATTTATGATTTTTCAATAATGTCTAAACAAAGTAAGAGAGTGAAATTTTTTTGAAATATTTTAGTTTGTAACACCCTAAATAAATAGAAAACTGAGCTAGTTTTGTCACAAAACAGGTTCTCGGATTTATTTTTTAATGATTTTAATTTAACTAAAATTAAAATTCTAAAAACTGTGTTTACTAGATAATGTATTGATTTATTTTCTTGTATATGATTTTAAATTTGTGCTGTATAGAATCAATCGTTTCAAAATTAAACAAATATGCCAATGACCAACGGTATAAACCTTAAAAATAAACTTAGTTTTTCAAAATTTTAAAACTGCGCGTACCAGATAAAATAAAAATCTTTCAAAGTCAATTTAGGTTTTTTGTTTAAAATAGTCAATACGTCTACAATTTGATTTAAAATGGACTTATATCCGGTATTCTCTGGTAATAATGAAATTATAATAGTGTAAAAAAATAAAAACACAGATATACCCACTAACATTATGAGACAAATGATTATAAACGTTCATTTTTTATAAGAAAAACTCTCTTTTTAACTTTTGAAGGTTATTCAAGGTAAGACGTATGGTTCTGGGTTCGAGTCCCAGTTCGACCGTTATCTTTTATTATTTTTCTGTGTCTTGTTTATTTTCCTATTTTAAAAAATTAGATTATTATTGTTATCTTCTTCTTCAATGATAGATTATAAACGTTTTTATCACCTCACTTTTGTATTGTGTATGTAATAATAATGTTTAAAAATTTGCTTAGGTTTTTCGGAAATCTTGATTTCAGCTGCACATTTTTATAATTTTTTTGATTTGAATATTAAACGTGTTTTTTATTTTTCTAACACCGTTTTGATCATATTTTTCAGAATAATTTCTAATATACCTATATACGAGTTTCTCTTAGTTAGCCCGAGGGGTTGACAGAAAAGCACGCACAAACGAGTACCAACCGATTGAGATATTTATCTCTACATCCGGATATAATGCGATCTATCGAAAGGACGAACAGTTTCTCGCAAGGAGAGGCAGAGAAAATGGACTGCTACACAACTGTGTCTTACCTCATTCGCATTCATACATACTCAACGGCGTATTTCGGGAGGGGGGGGGGGGGTGTTAGTGGGTAAGTGAGTAAAGAATAGCCGCCCCCGTCGGCCTCAGTATTATGTAGGGAAAAAAAAGGTTTTTTTTTTGTTAATGTCAACTGCTCCCGTCTGGAGCCAGTGAGACTATGGCATCCCCAATTGAGGTAAGGTGTGAGGTTGAAGTTGTGGGGAGTGGATGGCGATGGGGAAGAGAAAGATGGTGAGTGAACACAGTTTAAGTCATTTCACGCAACGATTTAACACCAGGGGTGCTAGTATGGTCGATCGATATAAAGTTAGCGACCGATTATCGGTAACTTCTCATCGTTCCCTAGGACACCTGCAGATCGCTAACGCACAAACGACTGATGATATCATATATATATATATTAAGTACATTTAGTCATTGTGAACTGTTACCTATTCGTTAGCGATCTGCAGTTGTCCTCGGAAATGATGAGAAGTTACCGACGATCGGTCGGTAACTTCGTATCGATCGACTATGCTAGCACCCCAGGGCGACAATGGGAGTATCTTCCACTCTGGAACGTGTCGCAAATATACCTACTACATTTCATTTCAAATGAATAAATTGTGAAATAACACAAATTAATTAAATTAAATTTACTTGTGCCCTTGGGGTTTGAACCCGCGTCCTCTGGATTACGACTCGAGAGCTTTACCCCTCGACCACAGAGGCCGTCCTCACAGTAGGTACTCGCAGATTACATTCCTGGAAAAAACAATATTATTTGCACCAGCGCTTTTATCAACATGATGTAAATAACAAATTGTTGTAAGTAGTGATCCTAAAAACATGTCTCTTGTCTCTTGGTCCTCGGGAGTCTTGTCCTCGGGCGTCCTCGACTTCTTCTACCATTCTATTTCATTTCTCTCCTTAGATCCGCTCTTAATGTTCTATCTATCTTCTGTATTACGTTTACAGCCTTCAATCCTATCTGAATCTCCTCTTTGGAAACAAGGTCATTCACGGTCTTATCACACATACGTCTTGGTTATTTGATTTATACTGCATTCAGACTACATTGATTCTTCCTTCCTTATCAGTTCCATCCCCGCATGCCATACAACAGGGTTGATATCATCACTCCATCGTGGACTGCTAACTTCACGGAGAAAAATGTTATTCTAAAATACGATCATTTTATTCGTAAAAACGGTCAAAAACGGTACTGAAGTTCTTACGAACAAATTACCAGTGTTTCAATGTTTGTTGCCGGGAAAATGAAAGAATAATTTGTTGATATACCTACGTAATTTCGTACATATACCAACAAATTATTTTTACATGTTCACGCCAATAAACATTGAAACCCTGTTAATTTCTTCGTAAGAACTTCAGTCCCGTTTTAACCGTTTTTACGAATAAAATGATCGTATTTTAGAATAAAAAATTTCTCAGTTTTCGCTTGAATCTTTGAATATTATTTCAACATAGTGTAATATTAGATAACTAACACGTAAATTACGTAAACTCCTTTAAATTAAAATAAAAATATATTTTCTTGGAATCAACATTACGACATTTTAAAGTTATTTTATGTAGAAAGGTTAACTTACTCGTAAACTTAAAATAAATTATCACAGTTAAGTGAGATATTCTCGGAATCACATCAATAATTAATCGAACAGTTAATTGGATAAATAATACGTTAGTATTCCGGATTTGCATAAATAACTGTACAACCGGAAATTTTATGTAAATTTTCAAGTTTTGCAATAATATCGATGCAATTGAATTAAAGTAAACTGATGTAAATGATACAAGTTATAAGGTATATTAAATTTTAATTATTACACAGTTTTAATACCTGTTACGTAAGTCTATTTTATATCAGTTGGTAAACTTAACTAATAAATGTATGAGTAATAGTAATAAAAATGGAGAAAGTGTGTGGAGAGATAAAGATAATTTTTTAAATCTAGAATTATATGCTCACGAATTGTAATTGACTGATAAAAGTTCAATACTAAATTAAGTTAATTATAATATAATAATAAGTACAAAGGATTATGTGTAAATGTGAAATAGAATTCTTTTTAATATGGCCCATTTTTATAAATGTACTTTCATACCTACATAATTACAATAGATAATTAATAATAATTTATTATTGACTCTCTTGACCCATCGCATCGCCTTGCACCGCAGTGGTAGGGATAATTTTTGGACTTTTGTTACTCCTGAACACATTTACCTTTCTCTCCTTTCTTTCTCTAAAAAGAACCTCCACAGAGCATCCCCATAACTGACACAGGCCCCGAGAGATTTTTCCTCAGAGCCTCCTGTGTAGAGATAATATAAAAAAAAAATATATTTTAACATTATATTTTAGGCAGAGAGTATCGAGTTCCAATATAATTACTACAATGCCATAGACGGCATAGACTATAGACGCCTTAGAGATATGACGTTTAAAAAATAATAATATGTGAGTTTTGCACAAGAGTGCTGCATAGCACTGCACCCAACTCTCCAAATCATCTTCTCTAAACAAATATCCTCTATTCTATCAAACCTCATCTAAAATTGCCTCCCCTCCATTCAACATCTCATTTGTTCTGTCATCAAGTGCGAACTCGTCTCCAATCTTTCATATAATTTTGAAATTTACCATTTAAATAAAATAAATATATAAATTCACCTTTTCCCTCTCCATAATTTGAAGGGTGAAAGCCATAAACATAAAAATAAACCTTTTGAAAAGTCATTAAAAAATTATGAAAACATAGCTTAAAACCCTAAGCTAACGTCATCTATTTAACCACTCGGGGCTATCGCCTTTGTGTAGATTTTTGACAAAATAAGTATTGTCATACTGATAGACTTTGCTTTTATCAGAGCACTCTAGCTCCTCGGAATGCTCTGATATATTAATTTTCTATGAAATACGGCCTTAACGTCTAACTGTCATCTGGAGGAGTGATGAGGTGCCACTTTGTTGAATTGTCCGGACAACGAAATATCTACCACTAATTACAAAATACATCCACCTAATAACCGACCAATTGAATGTCCTAAAAGGAAATAGTCGGACAGTTGAAGTTTTCTCATGTATCTATAATTGTGTAATGATTAAATAAATAAAATTGCGAAATTAGCATTTTCCAAAGGCAAGTCGAGATTAGAATTATAATTAAGATTTAGAAACGCGTGAACTTTGGGTTTGTTATATGTAAACAAGGGTCACGATTTATATCGTTGAGATGTTCCAAACGTTTTTATATCTTATGTAACGGCGTACCTACTCGACAATTTATATCTAATAACAATCAACGCAAAACCAGTTTGTAATATTAATTATAACGTTGTATGGTCATTGTCCGTGTCTACAGGTTAGTAACCAACCAGTTTTCTGACTAAACGTATTAAAATTCTGATAGGATGTGTGTAGGTCGTTTTTCAAGAATTTTGTATGAATACACGTAAATCAATTTTTCTTAGTACCAACCGATGTTTCATAGTACCTACCGATGTAAATTTATATAATATATATCTATGCCCAATATCAAACCGAAAAACCATAAATTACGATATGGGTATTAAAAGTTTCGCCAAAATGATCTCTTCCTAGTTTTAAACAGCAAGAAAATTTAAAAATATGTTTGACCAAAAACCTGGAAATCTCCAAATTTTCAGATGTACCCAGTTTTATAAAAAATATTTTGAATTGTTTCACTTCCGATAAAAACACTTTGATTAGAAAGTTTATGCTTGCAGAAGGCACGACTTTAGGCTATGTTTTTTCGAAATATTGCATTTTGAAAATCCAATGTGCACATTGGCCAGAAATCGCTTACTTACGTAAATACTTACAAATGTAAATCTAGCCTTACACGCAGTGGACACTATATTTAAAATACTCCACGGAGAAAAATGTTATTTGAAAAAACGATCATTTTATTAGAAAAAACGATAATTTTAATAGGAAAAATGGTTAAAAACGGGACTGAAGTTTTTACGAACAAATTAACAGGGTTTCAATGTTTATTAGCGGGAACATGTAAGAATAATTTGTTGGTATATGTAATTTCGCACGTATTTTACTGCCAATAAACATTGAAAAACTGTTAATTTGTTCGTAAGAACTTCAGTCCCGTTTTTACTATTAAAATGATCGTTTTTTCAAATAACATTTTTCTCCGTGTGGACATTGCATGATTTTACATCGCTAACCTCTATTATTATATTATTTATGAGAAAATTAGGCCAAAAGATTTATTTTCAAAGACTGGAGAATTTATTACTGGAGATTTATGAAATAACCTTAAAAAGCTAACAAGTTCCTATTTGCTTACATTTTTACACAATTAGTTATTTAGAATGTCGCGAAAGAGGCTGTGAAGGTTAAGGTCATAGGTTTTTGACTAATAAATACTACTGTCTGAAAATGTGAATTTTAAGATGATACCTGGTGGTGTAGAAATAGATTTTACTAAAATATTGCTGTCACTGTTGCTCTTACTCCACCGGATATTGAGCGAAAGGGACAATGCACTGACACCTAACTAAAATTGAGGTTTTGTATTCCCCACTTTTCTCCTCCAAAAGTGGACTGATTTTCATTTTTTTTTTTACCAACTACATAAGAAAAAACTATTCTATGTCTGTACGTTTTGCTTTTTTTAAAAAAACATTGTCTGGTTTGTATACTGAACATCTTTTGACGGCGTTTAAACCAGTCAATTTTATTGATTTTTGGAAGGTCATAACTTCTATAAAAAGTAACTTATCAAAAAAAACAAAAAGTACCGACACGCATTTGATATCTATTTTATGCAAAAACAATATTTTCTCCAGGGTTAAAATCCAGAGAGATAAATAGGGAATACGTTTGTATGGAAAAATCACCGCCGGGTATCCTCTTAAGTTTACCTATACATACATTCTGCCGAGTCTGTGATCATATGTGGTAGTCCATTCCAGACGGAGAAAAATGTTATTCGAAAAACGATCAGTAAAACGATAGTAAAAACGGTTAAAAATGGGACTGAAGTTCTTACGAACAAATTAACAGTGTATCAATGTTTACTGGCGGGAAAATGTAAGAATAAACGACGAAACCCTGTTAATTTGTTCGTAAGAATTTCAGTCTCATTTTTCACTGTTTTTACTATTAAAATTATCGTTTTTTCGAATAACATTTTTCTCCGTGCAGGCTTTAGGTCCTTAGGTGAACAATGTTGGCGACACGCGTTGTGTGACGGATTCATAGATCTAATAATGGTTTATGATCCATGTTCCTTGTTTCTACTATTTATCTTTCACTCATAAAAAACTAGAAGACTTTTATACAAGATTCCACCTTTTCATTAAACACACGGATCTTCATTATACAATGAATGTATCAGGAACACAGAATGTTTACGGATGAAATAATGTCATTTTTTGCAATGACAGAAAAAATCTTAACCCACCATGTTCACGGATTACCACGGAACATTATGTTTTACGAATACATTGGATTTACCCAAATTGGCTACAGATTTTTTGTCCATGGTTGTTTTTATTTGACTTGAATATCCGCGTTGAACCATATCTGTTTTTATGTTAATTTAATGAGATATTAAAAGATTGATTCACAAAGACTGGTGTCCTGGTTGATTGATTCACGTGAATTATATCGATTCAAAGCCACTAGACTGAATCAATCAGGATCTTCCCCATACACTATAAGCAGAAAATGTATGATGGTGGGAAACGCATAAGTGACTGTTTCCGTAAATAACTTACTTGTGTCACATATCAATTTTATCAATCAATTTGAATAATCCAGTATACTTGATGCTCTCAGTATCCCCCTGGTGAACGACTTCAGAATAGAATTATTACTTGAATTGGCTTTAGCAGCGTTTGATGACGACAGCAATTCCCTCTCCCTCCCCACTCCCTTCAGCCCTAAAATATACCCCGATCGGGGATGCCACAGCCTCACTGCCTCCGCCGGGAACAGTTGGCTTTCTTGTGTGGTATATACATATTAAATAAAGTCTTTACAGGAAAAATTTTAACAAAAATTTTATGAATGATATTTACACAGAAAATAAGTTGCAGCAAAATCTCTTGAACCGTGAGTTCTAGTTTCATGAAATTTGTAAATATTTTTCTGTCTAGAATCTTATATCAAATCAAATATTTTCCATATTCGTAATAAGCATTAACTTTGTAGACCACGTTATTTTAATCAAACCCTACCGGTTTCGGAAGAACCATTCCTTCGTCAGGAGAATACTAAAATAACCTATGCTACAAAATATTCACAGATAGACCAAACATTTTGGTGTTTAAGCGGGAGGTTAATAAAGGGAGAGGGGTAATTGCGGGAATTCCGGCAATAACAGGGCGATTTATTGGAAATACATCTAGAAATATATCTAGATCTAATAATGGGACTAAACGATAAATTAATAAAATTATTCAATACATTAGCATTATTATTTAGGGATTTTTTTTACATATTTGTAATAAGCATTAACTTTGTAGCTCGCTATAATTCACAATAAAATATATAAATTTGTTTTAGACCACTTTAATTTAAAGTGGTCTAAAACAAATTTATATATTTTATTGTAGATTTAATTTAATTTCAAGTGCTTCCAAGTTATCTAATTCTTTGCTTTTATTATTACGGTGAAGAATATTAACCCCTGTGTCCTTATTAAAAGTATGAAGGGTTCTTCCGAAAACGGTAGAGTTTAATTAAAATTTAAAGTGGTCTAAAACAAATTTATATATTTTATTGTAGATTTAATTTAATTTCAAGTGCTTCTAAGTTATCTAATTCTTTGCTTTTATTATTACGGTGAAGAATATTAACCCCTGTGTCCTTATTAAAAGTATGAAGGGTTCTTCCGAAAACGGTAGAGTTTAATTAAAATTTAAAGTGGTCTAAAACAAATTTATATATT
This sequence comes from Limnephilus auricula, assembly GCA_951813805.1. Lineage (NCBI taxonomy): Eukaryota > Metazoa > Arthropoda > Insecta > Trichoptera > Limnephilidae > Limnephilus > Limnephilus auricula. Next base: position 17,994,695 of record OX638406.1, read on the forward strand.
TTATTGTCTAATATTTTCAGCTTGCTAGATCCTTTCCGGGTAGGTGCTTCGTGCGTCATACAATTTTGTTCGGTATTTAAGAATTTACAATGAGTTATATTATAGCTTTATGTAGGTACATCCCTATTTAGGTCCAACGTCAAATAGGGATATAATTTCCCATTTTTTATTCACAATACCGAAGTAATTTAGTTTTTAATAATAAAAAATATTAAATTACTGCACGTTCAACGACAAAATATTTTAATCGCTCGAATGCGTCGACATTCAAACTACGTGTGACCTTCAATTCAACGCGTTCATTCATGAAATTCACGGAAATAAATCGCGTTTCAACGGCAAACTGTCATAACGAAGATATTATTCGAATGACTGTTATTATATGTTCACAATAAGATATTTCGGGATTTCCTGAGAAAATCGTTGAGGTTTGCGGTATGAATGGTGGAGCAGTGTTGACAACTTGATGTTTAAAATAAAGCCATACGATACCTAAAAAAAGGAGCTAAAAAGAGCTAAAAACCTTGTATTGCCAAGTTTGGACTAAAAACTACCTGTAGGAGGCAGGGGGGGACAATTAGTAATTCTGACGTAAAAACCAAGTTTAAAAACCAGTTATTAAAAAACAATTGAATACGAAAATAACCGGTAGGAGCCGGAAGAGAACCCGCTAAATTGTAATTTTTAGTTCATATGAGTTTTGTATGAAAAAAGGACCTGGATTATTTAAAAAAGAAGAAGCTAAACCACCTCTTTTACATTTTGTTTTGAAGAGTTCTTTCCATGTAAATGTGTTAGTTAAATTTTTCTGCTACGACACATCCATGTCATTCAATATCAAACTAAAATAAAATTAAGGAAAACAAAAATAAATTCCGACACAAAATTACAAAATGGATTAAAGAACAATAAAGACAATATTACTAAAATCTCATAGCATAAAATAATAAAATGTATACGTAACACACAAAACCAATATAAAACACAATCAACCACAAACACACAACACATAATATACATATACCACAGACATATTATTCATATGTCTATGACATATACCTATTTTAACCTTATATAATATTATTTATTTTTAATTTTTCTTTAATTTTAAATCTCTGTTTTTAAGTTTAATTTATCTTAATCTTATGTTTTTCATATATTTTTAAATGTATTCTGTAAATTTTTTTTGTAGATAAAATGGAGGCCTCAGCACGGGTAAACTACCTAGTGAGGCCAACATTATTGGATATCGTTATAAAATGTAAAAATGTAGCATCAAATAAATAAATAAACTTAAAAATTAAATTTAAATTTGTACGAGTACAGAAATGATTATTTTATGGAGTAGTGGGAAGGTGATTTTGGGGGATGGGGATATTAGTAGGAGGAGTCACATTAACATGGAAACATTGTCAGTAGGGGTGATTTACAGGTTTACATTATCTAAAGCTAGCTCTAAAGGAGCTGAGTTGGAAACACTGGTCTGGGATAACTGCATTCTGAATCAGGGTACGTCATGAGGCTGAAGGTAGTGGGGAGGGGAAGAAGATATCAAAGAGGAAGGTGGGGAAGAACTATTTGATCTGGTCATAAAACACGGCTGAAGTAATTTAAGGCAACGTTTCGATTCTGAATGGTGGTCATTCACCAGGAGGATACTAAGGTTAATTAATACACGGAGAAAAAAATTATTCGAAAAAACGATCATTTTAATAGTAAAAAAGGTTAAAAACGGGACTGAAGTTTTTACGAACAAATTAACAGTGTTTCAATGTTTATTGGCGGGAAAATGTAAGAATAAACATTGAAACCCTGTTAATTTGTTCGTAACAACTTCAGTCCCGTTTTTAACCATTTTTACTATTAAAATTATCGTTTTTTCGAATAACATTTTTCTCCGTATAGCTCCACAGAAATTATGTCTCTCAAGGCCTGGGACAACTTAGGGGACGCTGTGCGGTGGGTCTTTTTAAGGAAAGGAAGGAGAGGAAGTTCTGGAAAGGAAAAGGGTATGAGAGGGAGTAAGAATCTGGGGGTCAGTGTGTCTACACGGAGAAAAATGTTATTCGAAAATACGATCATTTTATTCGAAAAAACGGGACTGAAGTTCTTAAGAACAAATTAACAGGGTTTCAATATTTATTGGTGGGAACATGTAAGAATAATTTGTTGGTATACGTAATTTCGTAAGTATACCAACAAATTATTCTTACATTCTCCCGCAAATACACTCTGAAACACTGTTAATTTGTTCGTAAGAACTTCAGTCCCGTTTTTGCGAATAAAATGATCATATTTTAGAATAACATTTTTCTTCGTGCAGGAGTGACAGACATATGAATCCATCCCTGTCGCTGCGGCACAAAGCGATGGATCTAAAGAATCCGGCTGGAGAAGTTAAACACTCTCTCATAACTCATAACCAGTCTCTCCTTATCCATGCCACGCAGCAAATGCATCTGCTGCCAATACCTGGGCACCCCTGAAAAGTTACCAAACATAGATAAACATTTGGGGTGACCTACGGCAGAGGTGTTGGCGACAGAACCTTTCCCAAATTGAACCAACCATCCATCCAAACGGACCCAATCATCACCTATGGCCAATCAGATTGTCTTCCCGTTACAGCTTATGAATAAATTATAATTTATATTTTTTTAAGAAAAACTCTCTTTTTAACTTTTGAAGATTATTCCCATCAATGTAATATATCATTGAAGAAGAAGATAACAATAATAATCTAATTTTTTTAAATATGAAAATGAACAAGACACAGAAAATAAAAAAAATTAGATTAAAAATTAATCTTCTTCTTCAATGATAAATTATAATTTATTTATATTTAAACGCCCATAGGGCTTTTACATAAATAAAGCAAAACATCTTTTGATTAATTAAGTGTTCACAGCAATCAAATTTAGAGTTTAATAATTAATATTATTATTTGTTATTTTTATTTGTTATTCTATTTAAATTTTATTTTATTTTTATTTCTACAAGATTCACCTACTTTAACTCCTTTCATGTATGTGATCATGTACCTAATATTAGTATGAATATTTTCCCTAATATGTATGCTATATGTTTTTACTTTCATCTACATATATGGATGATTATACCTAATATTTTATACTTAATATAACTTCTTATGAATCTCGACTACCATAATACGGACATTTGCCTAGCTTGGTAGTCAAAAAGCCATGTAAAATAAACCTGTAACAAAGAAAATGAATAAAGAAAATTAAAAAAAAAAAAAAAAATTACAGTGAAGAGTTAAAAGTGAATAAAATACAGTTAAGTAACAGAAAATATAAAGACACATAATATAGGTTAGATAAAATATGAGTTGACAAAATGTAGGTAATACAGAATATAAATAAAGTAAAAATAGATAGCCTGCCAATATCCTCCAAATCAATAATGATAGGTATTAATAAAAATGTATAAAATTGGTATTTACAATAGTTTATGAATTAAGTAGAAATAGTTCGCACACACGGAGTTTAAAGTTTGCCAAAATTCAAATTATTGTCAAATACTTCAATATTGTTTAAATATTGGTTACCAAGACTATGTAATCGTTGTATTGGGGAATGCAATATAGTTAGATGTGTGTATATAAAATGTTAATGTTTGTCTAGTAGTTCGTGTAGGTACATGTAGATTTATTAAGTGCAAGAGTTCACAGCAATCAAATTTAGAGTTTAATAATTTTAATAAAAAGGTTAGATCAGTTATTTTACGTCTGTTTTCTAAAGTTGGAATATTTAAAATATTCATTAATGATAGGTAATTTATGTGCTCTAAAGGGATGTTAAGTTTAAAATTTACAAATCTTAGAAATTTTCTTAGAACGTTTAATGAAGTGTTTTTTATCAATTACTCTGTATTAGTTTTAACAAAACAAATGCACTAGCAAACATTTAATATTAAATTATCTCATAAGGTCACAGAATATTAGGCGTTGAAAAAGTATAATGCAAGTGCAATTATTATGTAGTTTCCATCGCAACCTTTCTGTTATTTAACCAGCCAAGGCCTTATTACCAAACATTTCCTTGACGTGACACTCCTGATTACAAAACGTGAGAAAAACCGCATGTATAAACTTGTTTGTTTCCGGAAAGGCTTTGTTTAATTTATAAATATGTATAAAAATATGATTTCCACTTAGAGATGAAGTCTTAGCGAGATGTTCGTTTGATTTAGATAATGTGCTGGCCCCCTAGAACACTCGAGGATTGTATCAATAACTTTCGGTAACTTCTCTTCGTTCCCTTGCATGACTGCAGATCGCAAACGAATAAGTGACAGTTCACAATGACTAAGTGTCCTTAATATATTCGATATCAACTGTTTTTTGTACGTTAGCGATCTGCAGTTATCGATCGTGTTCGCTAGGAGGCTTGCTAGCACGGTCGATGGATAAGGATTGAATCGATAACTTTCGGTAACTTCTCATCGTTCCCTAGGACAACTGTCGATCGCTAACGTGCAAACAACAGTTGACGTCAAATATATTAAGAACACTAAAACATTGTGAATTTTTATTTATTCGTTGGCGATCTGCAGTCATACTAGGGAACGATGAGAAGTTACCAAAAAATTAAAGATACAATCCTTACCATTTAGAATCGAAGCGGCTTAAAATGAAAATAGCTGTGTTTAATTACCAGACAGCCTCCGTGGTCAAGGGTACACGGAGAAAGTTGTTATTCTAATACAATAATTTTATTTGTAAAAACGGTTAAAAACGGGACTGAAGTTCTTACGAACAAATTAACATTTGCCGGCAATAAACATTGAAACACTGTTAATTTGTTCGTAAAAACTTCAGTCCCGTTTTTAACCGTTTTTACGAATAAAATGATCGTATTTTAGAATGACATTTTTCTCCGTGTAAAGGCTCTCTACTAGCAATCCCAACGTCACGGGTTAAAATTCCGGCGTACGCAAGTAAATTTTATTTGATTGATTTGTGTTATTTCACATTTTAAAGATTTAAAATAATATAAGGTGTACGGCTCGTTCCAGAGTGGAAGATACTCTCATACAGGACATACGCCCTGAGGGAATTTTCAGCGCCTCCTTTGTGGAGATACCTTTAAAAAAACTCATTTAAAATTGTTAACCTCAGCAAAGGCTTAATTAAAAAAAAAAAAATTTGTTTATAACTTTTTAACTTAATGAGTTAAACCTCAAATTATAATATTTTAAATAATGAAGATAATATTAGCGAAAGCCGATGAAAATCCGAAACAGAAAAATCAGAAAAAGATACGGATACATCTGGGACTCGAACCCAGGTCCTCCGGCAATCCGGGCCGACGCGCTATCCACTGCGCCAACGTATCCCTATCCGATTCGGTCCGGGCGTCGGCCCGGATTGCCGGAGGACCTGGGTTCGAGTCCCAGATGTATCCGATTTTTCTGTTTCGGATTTTCGATTGACTTTCGCTAATATTATCTTCATTAAGTAAAATAAGCTTAATAAAAATCTTAACAATAAATTTAGCACGTGAAGAAGCAATAAACAATAATCCAGGAGATATTAAATTTATGGAAAGCGTAGAAGTTGGTCGAAGGTAGAAGTAGAAGACACCGAACCTCTTGGATATTTTAAACATTAACTCCACTCAGCAAGCCCTGAAGAAAATAATTTCCCTTAGAGCCTATTCTTCTTTGAGGAAGCTATGTGGAGGGTCTTTTTAAGCAAATGAAAGAGAGGAAGTTTTGGGTTGAAAAATGTACAAAGGATTGATAGGAATCTGGGGTTATTGTGTCCAAAGGTAATTTACTTATGAATCCACCCCTCCCACAGCAGTGTAAGGCGATGGGTCGAGAAAGTCCTGCTGGAGAGGTCAGAAGGTCTCCCTTAACCAGCCTCTTCACGTAGTTGGTGGGCTGACGCAAGACCTGGACAAACTTCCACTCATGACCCCGGGAACCCCTACTAAGTAACGAACCACTTAGGGCGATTTAATTATGGCAGAGTATTGGTTACATCCTTCAGATTACAGTTCTGTTCTAGTACCAGCCACTTGCGTTGTACGAGCTGAGGACTACTCATTATTTTTTGATATATTTGTAATTATATATTCAATGTTAACAATAGGAAAATTTATTGGGAAAACCGTTTTACTTTTATGAGGAAGATTTATGTATTAAAACCCACATAATAAGCACGTATGATGAAAATTGAATTGAATATTATTGATAGTGACAGCGTGCGCCCATCCGTCCATTCGTAGAAATATGTTTGCTGTCATAATCTTACGTTTCAATTGTCAGTTGTTGAGATAAATCAATAAAAGATGGGTAATGGGCCTTTCCCTTTTTGAGACTCTGAGGAAAATACTTTCCTATGTCTGTGTGGAGGGTCTTTTTTGAGAAGGGAAATGAGTAAACACGTTTTTTCGGTTTTGAAGGGAGGATGTTCTAGGAGGAAGGAAGTACGCAGGCCAGCAATTCGTTCTACACCCGAGCTGTTGAACTCAAGAACGAGTCGAGGACACGACCTGCTAGTAGTTATCATGTATCAATGTTGATTCCCTAGTTTGATAAATAAAATTTGACTTAAGTTTATACTGAAAATATTTTTTAAGCAAGGGCATCGCAAGGGGACAATTGTTATTCGTTATTATTATAGACATCTCGTTATCCCACAGTAATATTTTCATAGTAATAATAGCTTTAGTGTAATTTTAGCTAATAAGCTTTAAATTATTACAAAAAATCCATAGAATAAAGAATATAGCACTAAAAGTGGCTTACATATAAATTTGATTGAAAACAAATGTTCCCTTTAGCCAAATCTCCCAGCGCCAGCGTTTATATCACTTGACATCGTAGATCTTATGCCTTGTTCTGACCTGTAAGTCGAGTGGCGAGTAACTCGCTACTTGACTCACCAAAAAGTGTTCGCACTGCTGTCAAGTAGAGTTCATTAGTAAGCGACGCGTCGCGACATGACGGGCTGCAACGCAATAAAGTAAATACGTTAATTAAGCTGATTGTAATGATTATTTTAGAAGAAGTAGAAGAATAAATTAGTACAATAAAAAATAGATTAGGTAATAGCCGCAAAAATAAAGAATTTTAGAGTAGAATTTTCGCGCCAACGGCACGACATATTGCGCGTGTGTGGTTCTTAGAAAGAACTGCGCACGTCAATGCGCAGGGACGCGTGGAGAGGGACTCTACTCGCCGAACAAATAGAACCAAATGGATTCAATCCACTAAAGAGCTGACTAGCCTACTCTACTAAAATTGTGGTGTTCGAACAAGTTTAGTTACTAATATATTAGCTCCTCGACTAAAATACTCTCCCAGTCAGAACGAAGCATTAATCCCATTTGAATTTCGAAAATACAGTTTTGTATGGAAAAAAAACGTCTAAATCAAGCAAAGATTTGCATCACGAAATTCGCCCACACCAAAATTCTTGTGTTATTCTTTATTATACTTAAAAAAATGTATACAATAAGGCTATCACTATGTCAAAGGAAAGAAAATAATATTTGCATAATTTTTTATGTAATACCAAATGTTAATCCCAATTGCTCCCTACCCCTACTAACTAAAACATGTCAACTTATCATTATTAATTTTCTGACACCAAAAATATATTTTATTGATGTTTTTTTAATCAATTATTAACATGAATTATCCTTATTAAAAATTAATAATTAACCATATTAAAATATAATAATACATACATATGTTTTTCATTATTATAGTAATGAAATCTGTCTAATTATCGTTAGGTTTTTGTTATCCAATGAATTATTTGTTGTCGTTGACATTTGTCGATGAAAAACGTTCGCCAGTGAATCAATTCACTGAAGAAGATGGAGTACGTGCAGTTCATTAATTTGTGGTAAACAATACAGTATTTTTCCTCAAAATCTGGGATTTCACACCATTCAAACAGAATTAATTTGTTTACAAACTTTAAGATCACTCTCTTAAAACTATCTTTATTCTCGAGCAACACGGAAGACGATATTATCGAGCTTGTAAAAATTACAAGTGTTATTCAATTAATGATAAAGAAACTGATCGTTATTGTATATTATATACTGTGTAGGATATCTCAAATTTCAAGATAATTATCAAAATTGTATAATGTATGTTATCTGTATCCATGTTGTTAGCACCTACTTGTAGATACTAATAATTATTTATCCAAAGATGAGATTTGAAGTCATGAGTGTTAATCAATTGTTTATATAAACGGTTACTGCGAGTGATTGTAGTTTATTCCAATAAAAATATATTTAGGTACTGTTATAGTGTTGTTCATGGGAAATGAAAAGGAAGAATAATTATGTAAGTCAACTAATTTATTTTCTTTACAATATTTAAGAACATTATCTTTGCACGTCATTCAATCAGTGTGCATATCAGGGTTATATTTTAGCAATATAGGTTTATTGGCTTGATATTTATGTTCCTAAATGTAAAATAAAATATTATTTTTACTGACATAAACCTAAAATTGTATTCAGTGTCAGTCAAATCACTATGACAATTTTGGCCGTAAAATCTAAAATCATATTATAAATTTATTTTCTGTTGCTAGCGGCAACTTCAATTAATCATATATTATGTAATAAAATATTTATATGGGGGTTTTATTCTATCATACATTAACTCCGTATTCATAAATTACAAACATGAATAAATCGGACATTTTTATAATGTTATCTAAATGTCTTGTCGCAGTATTTTCGGCTGGCAATTTTTTTACAATTACAGTTGCATCGTTATTCGCACTACAACAGCCTAGAGTCGGTGGAACCAAGGCATCCTTATTTGGGGAAAGTTGTAAGATTGAAAGAACTTGAGGAAGGCAAATAGGAAAGTACCTGGTTATTCAGATGTAGTCATTAAACATAGCAATGAAACTTTAGTGATTTGTTGTGCGCACGCCTGCGAAGGTATCTATGTATAATGGTGAGCAGTGTGTGAGCACTGGCGTATGAAATTATTTATTACACAATTCACTCGATTGCGATAAAACTTTAGTGATTGCAAGGGAAAGTGATTGCCCGGTTTTAGTGATTGCGAGGGGGACGCGGGAGGGAAACGGAGGCGGGAATGACGACGCGTGGGAAAGGACACGCAGGGAAGGGGTGGGGAACGTAAGAGATTGCCAAGAAGAAATAGTGGGATACCAGGGAGGGTAAGTTTGGAAAATCCATGCTTCTCACACGGACAGCTGTGCGAAATGTGTGAGTTCTACGGCAGGGTGTAAAGAAGAGAAGGAGGGAGGGAGAGGGGGTGTGTGTTTCGGGAGGGCATCTCTTTCCCTGCCTCACTTTCCTCTGCCTCACAAAAGAACAATATTGGGGATGCCATAAGCTGTCCACTGACGATGCTGCAAACGTCCCGATACGTCGGGCTATTTGCAGAATGGCTACAAATCGCAAAGGATTCGGCAGCCGGTTGTGCCTACTAACGATATCATTTGCCAAACAGCCCGATATGTCGGGCTGTTTGCAGCGTCGTATAGAGACCCCAATAGTCCCAACGGCTCTGAACTATTGAGAGCAGATGGTACTCATCACATTTACATTATGTTACGATTTAATATACTGTTCTTCAGATGGATTAAAATCCAATTTTCACAGAACTTTTTCACGATTTTATTTATAAATTCAGCCATGTCAAGTTTTTTAAAAGGGGAAGTAATTATTTTATTCGTTTTCTATATAAGCATATAAATGATTGCACAATTAAATTAAGTATCTTCTTCAATGAATTATTTTACCTAATATGTACATAGTAATATTGTAATTCTCAGAAAAAACATCTCTAGGATAAAATTATGGACTTAACTTATTAAGGACGGGTCATTCCATTTAATTCAATTAACTGCTGTCAACGTGCAAACTGGAAATAATGGTGACTATTCAAGAATTTTTGAAGGTTGTTTATAAAATGATTCCAATACGTGAACTGCTACAAAATTGTCAATAAACTAATTAAGAACAAACGTTTACGGATGTGCCAAATCTGGAAAGTTATTCATATTGTATTTTATTATTTTGCTTTTTTATACGCTATTTTGATAGACGTAAAATCACAAGGAGGAAATCCATAATTGATTTTATTTTGAAAATTATACTGCATACGTACAAACTGATAAAATGTATACTGTTGTTTTTTTCAAAAATGAATTAATAATATTATGAAGTATAAATACCCGGCTTCGTCACAGTATTAAACTGTTTAATTTTTATTTTTTTTAAATCTCCATAATTTATTATGGAATCAGTATTATGAGCTGAAAATGTTTAAAGATTTTTGATTAGATTTCTTAATTCTTTATCATGTATTGTTTCTTTTTGACTTCACATAACCACTCGAGCGCTTTTTGCCACATTATGGCACTATTTCCAAAACCTCGGATTGCTTTGTTGCCAAAATGCGGCAAATTTTCAAATTTTTTTAAAAAATTAAAACTACTATATAATTTAGTGTACATTCAAAAGGGAGGGTAAGTTTGGAAAATCCATGCTTCTCACACGGACAGCTATGCGAAATGTGTGAATTTTTTAGAGTTCTACGGCAGGGTGTGAAGAAGAGAAGGAGGGAGGGAAAGGGTGTGTGTGTTTCGGGAGGTCATCTCTTTCCCTTCCACACTTCCCTCAGCCTCACAACATTGGGAACAATATTGGGGATGCCATGCATTAGCGCTCCACTGACGATGATGCTTGCAGAATGGCTACAAATCGCAAAGGATTCGGCAGCCGGTTGTGCCTACTAACGATGCAATTTGCCAAACAGCCCGATATGTCGGGCTGCTTGCAGCATCGTATGGATACCCCGATAGTCCCAACGGCTCCGAACTGATGAGAACAGATGGTACTCATCACATTTACAACATGTTACGATTTAATTTACTGTTCTTCAGATGGATTAAAATCCAATTTTCACAGAACCCTTTCACGATTTCATTTATAATTTCAGCCACGTCAAGTTTTTTAAAAAGGGAAGTATTATTTTAATCGTTAACTAAGCATGTAAATGATTGCACAATTATATTAAGTATCTTCTTCAATGACTATATGCCTAATATGTACATGGTAATATTGTAATTCTCAGAAAAAACATCTCTAAGATAAAATTATGGACTTAACTTATTAAGGACGGGGCATTCCATTTAATTCAATTCAATTAACGGCCATTAACATGCAAACTGGAAATTGTTGTGACTATTCGAGAATTTTTGAAGGTTGTTTATAAAATGATTCCAATACTTGAACTGTTACAAAATTGTCAATAAACTAATTAAGAACACACGTTTACGGATGTGGCAAACCCGGAAAATTAGTCATAAGTCATAAGTTGTTAAACGAAATTCGTTGATATCTTTATTGAGTAGCTCTACTAAATTCGTAATCTTAAGTATTACGTTGTGCGGTGAACTAAGGTTTTCTCTGATGAACAATATACATAGGGTGCTTGAGTTACTTTAACCAGTGATTCCTGACATTATTTGAAGTAAAAATGCAAACGAAATTTTGGTCTCAGGTGACTTTTTTGATGACTTTTTTTTTTTCAAAAATGATTTTCTTCAATAATAATAATAATGTTCGGATAATTTATGTAGCGCCGTTTTCGTGAAAAAATCACCTTAAGGGCGGAAATCAAACAAAAAAAAATTCTTTCACATGACGTCACTGGTCACTCAGCCGAGTAACCACCTTACTACTTACCCCGCTCCCAACTGTCCAACCGCTACTATTTTTTATGTTTTTGTAAAAAAATAAAAAAAACACCAAAAAATAAAACACCAAGTAATGTCAGGTTTCACTGATTAAAGTAAGTCAAGTACGATAATTAACACCCTGTATAATTCGAATGATCGGGAGTTTCATTGAAACTTCGGTTCGTCAGGTTACGTGCCTTGTTTATTATCGTCTAGTTTACAATTGATATTTAACTGGTTTTAAGGTCCGTTTTGGAAGCTCAGTGGTCACTGAAGTCACTGTGCCCACCTGTCGATCGGATATCATCGGCTAACTTCGTAACCATTCGGGTATAAATCCGAACTGCAGATAGTTATTTCGCTCAAATTTCTCGCGCAACTTTACTGACCTCTGTTGAGACTCATTAAAACTGCATATAACTACTTTAATTAACAACATCTGTTGAGATATATTGAAAGTACATACATATTCGCACATACTGAACTGGCGTGAACCCGGCGCACAGCAATCTTTAGAGTCAGCAATCTTGTTCTACCGCTATTACAATTGAAGATGCTCCGAGGAGCTAGTGTCATTGATTCCTTCGGCACCGGTGCATAGTCGGTAAAGCATGCCAAACGCGACCCAATATAATATATGTACATAGTTGCATGTCATATGGGAACGAGTCGGATCTAAGACTCGTTTTTGGGTTCAACAGCTCAGCCTCTGTGTTGCCTCCGTCCTACAAAATGGGTCTCTTCAAAACCCATTTTCACTCTTTCCTCTCCTCAAAAAGACTTTCCACACAGCATCTTCAATTATGACATAGGCTCTGAGGGAAATTATTTTCCTCCTGTGTGGATATAAAAGTGCGTTATAGTATCTAAAACTAGTTTCATTTATTATTCTCGATTTCTTTTTACACCTCCATGCAAATCTTAAAAACAAGAAGATAAAACAAAATATTTTCAATATAAACTTGACAGTTTTTGTGTTTATGTTTTTTATGTTTTTATATTGACATCGAGGATGCCTCATCAACGAATGAGGGCCTTATTTTGTTATGAGAATAAAATATCAATAAATTGACCTCTACAAGAACTCGTCATGACGATGATGTTTTGAAATAAATGATAATTACCCATGTTATTAGGATCCAACGGATAACTATCTAAAACCCAGTTTTTTTCATGCTGACGAGCAAAAAATGCTTTTGTGTTTTTTTAATGTGGAGTCTAAGAGTCTAATAAAGCTTTTAATAATTATTTTGCAAATTTTTTGTTAAGAGGATTATATTTTGAGTATTTGAATAGCCTTTTTGCAGTTATGCCAAATTAAAATAAATTGTTTGAATGGGAATTTAGAGTTTTTGCACCAATCGAGAGTTTTTTCTGCTTCAGTTATTTTTTTTTGCTTGGCACAAGTTTTTTAATTGTTCTTACGACTTTATGTCCGGGTAAAATCTTCCCCACAGGAAAAACTGAAACCTTCCACACACTTTTCCATAAATGATCATCTAGTCAATTGAACTATTTAAGTATAATAAATACAGAACAATACAAGAACATCACGTCTTCCCACCAGAGAAAAAAATGGGAAAATAATTCACCGACTCCAGATATTTTCATATCAGAGGGTTCGGCTCGGTAGAACTCCTAACTAGACCGATAAATCCTACTAATTCCTCAATATAAATATTTAAAAAATCTTTCGTAATCCTGCATGTTTTAAAATGACTGATTTTTGTCTTTTTATGTATAAATTCTTTGACAAATCTAATAAGCCTAAATTTTGAATGAGAGAGCTAGATATAATGCCAGTAGCCGAATTAATAAATGGTAATATTTTTATAGTCTGAGAATGCCAAATTCTTTTAATCTCATTTCCTAAATCTGTATATTTTCTTATTTTTTTAGAAACAGATTTTTAAAATATTACTTACTGGAAAAACACCTTTTGTTGGGGAAGTTTGATTTCTTTTAAAAATCATTATTGATATAAATATAAGTTAAATATATAATTTAAATAATTAAGGAAAGTTGGTTATTAAGCTATAGAATTAATTTTGAGTGTGGTGAAGACCGCTGTAAATTTTGAACCATTTATTGTATTTATATAATTCTGTATTGCATTCTGTAGAAGAGTTCCAACAAGTTAAGTCTGGGGCCAGTGAAGCCATGGCATCCCCAATTGGGGTAGGTATGTTATGAGACTGCAAATAGTGTGGAGGGGAAGGAGTTGAAAAATAGGAAAGTGGGGAATTATCTGGCTATTATCTAAATTATCTACTAATTATCAGATCTAGTCACCAAACATGTCTAAAGCCATTCCAAAAAGTATTTCAATTCTGAATGATAGTTGATGCTTGAGAATCTTCCACTCTGGAACGTGCTGCAAAAAACTACATAGGTATTTTAAAGTGAATAAATACCTGATGAAAGAAACTCGAAAAAAAATGTATTTGCGCTATCCGGGATTTGAACCTGCGACTTGCTCGGATTGCTGGTCAAGAGCTTTACCCCTCGACCACGGAGGCCGTCAAAATTAATGATGTTTATAATATTTAATTACTACCAGAATTAGATCCATGAAATACGTGCTCATCTTAAATTGTCATAAGCGATTTTTCGCTTAAAGTAATTTTTTTATAAAATGTATTATTTTTCTTTTTTATACGCTATTTTGTAAGACGTAAAATCACAAGTCACAAGGAGGAAATCCATAATTGGTTTTATTTTGAAAATTATACTGCATACGTACAAAATGATAAAATGTACACTGTTATTTTTTCAAAAATGAATTTAAAATTTTATGAAGTATAAATACCCGACTTCGTCATTGTATTAAACTGTTTTTTTTTTTTTTTTAAATCTCCATAATTTATTATAAAATCATCATTATGAGCTGAAAATGATTGACGATTTCTGATTAGATTTCTTAATTCTGTATCATGTATTGTTTCTTTTTGACTTCACATAACCATTCGAGCGCTTTTTGCCACCTCAAATGCTTTGTTGCCAAAATGTGGCAAATTTAAAAAAAAATATTAAAACGACTATATAATTTAGTGTACATTCAAAATATAACAAAATAAATATTCTCTAGATTCTTTAAAATCTTTTAAGGTTAAAGATTTAATTATATATTTTTTATAAATCCTACAAATATGTGATAATAGACAAAAGATAGGGGAATTCATTAACTAAATAGAACTATAATCAGATTGTATGTCTCAATATTCAAATTCGGAGGTATGATTTTTTTAATGTGGACGGAAAAATTTCCTCCAGCAATCTGAGAAAAAATATTTTAATTGCTCTGTCGATCCAGTGGATAAACGAAGTAACCACAGTTTACCCCAAGCGTTAGAGATCGTCTAATACGTTTACAAATGATCAGACCATTTGAATTACCTTTTTTTTGTAGGTAAATTTATCGAATTTAAGCAGTCCAATCAGGCTTGTTTTCCATAATCTAATATTTTTGTCGATCATTAGAGTTAAATGTATTTATTGACGTCTTCTTAACTTTCCCAATCATTCAAACCACTTCCAAACAATTAATGACGTAGAATTTAAATCATATGCAAATAGAATCACATAAATTGAAGATTATTCATCTCTTTACTTCGAGTATCAAGTTCAATGACGTGTTCGGGATTCCCTGAAGGTAGTTTAGTTTGATGAAACCTTTTTTTCAATACAGCCAGCGGGCCAGACATCTTGTTTATTAATAATAGTGCCTCTGTTGTGTATCAACATTAACCCTGGATTGCAAAACATATTTTATGAGCGCTAACTACAAACATTCGTCAATTAGGCTACACTTTTTGAAGAGAAGACGCAATGAAAATGGATTTTGAATTTAAAAAATATCATTAAATTGTGCAAAAGACTAGTAATGAATGTTTGTAGTAATTTGGTATTTAATTATAACTTACATTAAAAAAATCATACCATTCTTATTAAAACCTATTTTAAATACATATCCCTTACTGATAAAAGTGTTTTAAAGATTGCTTAATTGATAAACATTCCAGTTTGTACGACACACTGATGTTTATCGTTTGGGTATAAACATTTAATAGTGAAGCCCATACGTTTATGTATATAGTTATCGGAAAAAACAAAACTCATAAAGCGAAAAAAAAAAAAAAAAAAAAACTGAGACCAAATATAAAAAAGTAAAACAAATCAAAAATAAAGTAAAAGGTTAAAAATATATGATCTAATTATGATTATCCCCCCCCCCCCCCCTTCCCCAAACGAACCCTGTTTAAAAGTGACATTATTACAAACTTACATATTATTCAGAATTAACTACTATTACTAATATTAATATGATACATTTTTAAATAACATAAAGGTAAAATAACGATCACCCGATACATGAAAAGGTGCACCAACCTTTAGTACACACTTACTAAAAGCCGCGCGGCCCCGCTCAAAAAGAAGAAGATGGAAAGATACGACAAAACGAACGTGCGTAAAATCAATGCGAAAATTGTGAAAATGTTTAATAAAAGACGACTCGTTTGAATTTACAAAAATCTCTCTTGGGGAATGTGTCATGTAACACTTAATGAAACATTATGCATTTTTTCATGCATATAACTTCTAAAATAACAGAAACAAACGTGTTAATAATAATTTTTAAAGCATTATTTGTGATTTATTTCTATCGATGGAATTTCAAATAATAACACTTCGGCGTGGGGAATGTATAGATACTATCTTAAAGAATAACATATATTTTTTTAAGAGCTTAAAAACTTCAAAAGTTTAAGGAAAACGGGTCAGAAATCGGTAGAAATTGACAGAAAAGTTTGAAAAATATCTGTCAAACTCAAAATCATCTATCAAAAAATTTACGTTTATTTTCTTGGAGTAGTCGATTCGACGAAGGTTTGTAATCTAGGGTTAAAAATGATAAAAAACCTGTTTTGATTCACGACCACCTAATTGGCAGCCGCGCATGTGCGGGACTTCCCAAACCTTAATAACCTGAAATCCCATAGGATATGATGCTCCAACCGGTGTTTTTATACATATTATGTGTTTCTATCGATACCTGACTATGTGTCAGCTTTACTTACCACCACAGTAAAGAGGATTTCCGTATTTAAATGTAGTATGAATAGCAATGACTTTGGCTTTACGGAAACCGCAAGAAAAATCGAGTTTGAATTAAATAATTAGCACAATCGTGTATCGTTAGAACCACGTTAGTTTAGTCATGTATTATCGCACATTACCTGTACATTTCTACTGTCTATGAAGCATCGATTTACGTAAATTCTTAATGGAAATTGAACTGATTTTGAAGTGATTTTAGTACAGCTGTATTTAGCAATCAATATGTAATTCGTTTTACTTTTATCTTAGATGTTGTTAGATAGGATATCACTAATAGTAGACTCGATATGTAGTGCTGGAAAAATGCTTGGGGTTCCATGGATAGCCAGACGCACAAATGTGTCCATTCTGAACTCTCATTTTAAACCATCTCCCTACAACGTATCTTAAAATACTTTGGACACGTTGCTCGCCAACATGAGGACTCCAACTTACTGGACAAGGAAGAAACTCATAGTTACTGGCAAAGTGGAAGGCATCAGAAGAAGCAAAGGGAGATCATTAATCCGTGCTGGAGTGACAAAGTATCACTGACGTAGGGTTCTATGGTATCGTAGGCTCTCCTCTAGGCTAGTAGAGGAGCTTCGTTCACATGAAAATTGGAGTGGGGGTCACGATTATCAGCAATGAGAAATCATCTTGAGAAGAAGAAGAAAATGTTGTTATTTTAAAGAAATAGCTTTTTTCAAATGTAAAGACAAAGATTCTTCCTAATTCCAAAATTCCATCATTATAAGGGATAATGTTGCTTGTTCAATGACAGAGGATTTAGCTGGCAAAGGTTTTTCAAAGGATCTTCCGCTATGGACTGCTCAACCAACTAAATAATCAATTGTATCTTACGCAATTGTGTCTTGTCTTATCTGTCCATTGCAAATAATGATTATGTTTACTGAGTAGATTATAAAGCCTCTTTGGTGTCAAAACATCTGTCCTGATCATGGACACTGCAAGGCTATCCAAAACTTTGATTTAAGAAGGGAGAGTAAACGCAGCACGGTCTCAACATGTTGACAAAGGTTTATAATCTAGAAATATGTGGCTTCATATTTTGAAGGTCCCAAATTTGATCCCTGTGGAATACCGTAAATTAAATCGAATTTTGGTCTTTACACATAAATCCTCACTCAACTAATTTCATCGCATTATTACGTTTGATTGATTGATTGGATACATCTAGTAAGCTAAGAGCAGTTGATTCCATAGAGTTTGAATCTAGATTCAAATACCTGAAATTATTCACTATGTTTTGAAAACGATGTGTTTATTCCCTGACCGTTACAGAAATAGCTTTAATGTTCGCTTGTGTTCGATTTGATGGCTTTTCTTTCAATTTTCCTAGGAAAACGTTTCAGACACATGCCTTATCGTAACTTACAAGTAAAATAAACTTAAACTGGTTGAAAACTTCTAGAAAATTAAAGAAATAGCATTTTTTCACGTTCTAATCATAATAGGAATTAGGAATACTCGTGTAAGAGACATTTGCAGTCGAGAAACTGCAATCCATTACTTGGGCTTCCACAGTACATTTGTTTATCCAGGTGAGTTTGTTTCTTTTGAAAAGTTTTGATGAATCTCTCTGTTCCTAAAGATAAGCAATTTCTCTATTTAGTATTATTTTTTGTCGTTATAATGTTGGTCGCCTGATAAGTTTATGTATAAAACGATTTTACAAGGGAAAACTTGATTTAAAAAAAAAAAAATTTAAAGAAAAGCCAAAATTTCCGGGTTACGAATAACATGACAATATTTAAAAATCTCTCGCTATTAAGCAGATAATGTCGCTTGTGTCGGGATGGCGGACTTAGCTAGCCGAGAAATTGAACTTGCAATGCCTGGTTGGCCACCCGACGGGACGCGATGCCAACTCCTGGAAATTACTTTGCTTAAGATTGTCCACCTAAAAAACGTATTAGTTATTTTTATTTGATACAAACAATATGTTTACGTTTTGGGAAAACGATATATTTAGATGTTTATATTTTCGTGATACGAACAAATGCATATTTTTAAAATCCTCTTAAGTACGACACAAACTCTTTAAAAACTTTCTGTGTTTATTTACGATATCATTACAGAATAATTTGTTTTAGTGATTTTTTTTAACGTACCTACCTTCCAGGGCTCAGGGCCCCTAGCACACTCGATCGACAAGGATTGACAGGATAACTATAGGTAACTTCTCATCGTTCCCTAGCATGACTACAGATCGCCAACGAATTAGTGACAGTTCACAATGACTAAGTGTCCTTAACATATTCGACATCAACTGTTGTTTGTACGTTAGCGATGTGCAGTTGTCCTAAGGAACGATGAGAAGTTACCGAATGTTATCTATAAAATCATTATCGATCGACTGTGCTAGTTGGCCAGATCATGATAATAGTGTATTGTACTGACTTGTACTATTATTGTTGACTGTACGATTATTTTACTTACTTACAATGTGTATAAATTTTATTAATGAGACTTTTTTATGACTGCCTTTCCCCATTTGCGATCTGCAGTCATGCTAGGAAACGATGAGTACTCACTGATAGTTAGCCTGCCAATTCTTATCGCTCGAGTGTGCCAGGGTGGGGGCCAGATCTTTGTGTGTTGTCGTGTTTGAAATCTTATTAAACTATTATTTTAATAATTGAAAAGATACAAAACGATCTTTAGATCTACTAGGATGTTTTTTGATAATGACATTGCATTTGGAAGGCCAAACAGTTGTCAAATGTATTGAACATATTTGAAGTAAAAAATACATTGTTTAGTTGGTAATAAAACCGCATAATCAAATGATATTAACAATTGATATCACAACCATCTTCAGACTGACGGTCGTGATCCGGTAATTGTTAGAAAATAGAAAAAAATGATAAAAATTATAAATTGTTTTAATACAATCACAGTAATGGAACTCTACCACACATTATACTTATCAGTAATAGAAATATTAAGAAATGGTATTATTGAAGAATTATATTAGTTTATATTAAAATGATTTAACAGCGTTTTGTCGACCTCAGTTAACCATCAAAGTTTGTCTCATCAAATTTCTTTCTCCTAGACTCAAGGTAAACGTGCTGTTAACAGGCACAGGTAGATCACCTATTGGCATTGCAAATACATACATAATATTGTAATAACGCTGAGGAACTCTTCAGTGCTTCAGTCACTTCACAATCCGCAGGCGAGACGGTAGGCTCTATCCATCCTTCTCACGGCGGTGAAGCCTTAAATACTCCGTACAAAATAATTAACGTGTACGTTTACGGGATATTAATAACAGTTTAAAACGTAACAACTTGTGACAGTTCAGGCATAAAAACGTATTTCTTTACTCACTATCATTAATGATTTACCGGTTAATCTGATTTTGTGAATTTTTGTTTATGATCGATTATTTTTTTATCGATTGTTAAATTTATTGGACATTGACAGTGATTTTGTAGATAAACATAATATCAGCTCTGGAACACTTGATAATGATTGATTGTTTATTTGTTAAATACAATTGTGAATTATTGTGAAAAATGAGACAGTTTCGTGGAAGTTTTCCGAAGAAATGTTTTTGACGAGGTTAGTAGTGTATTTAATTATTAACGATATTTATTTATTTATTTATTTATTTATTATTTATTAACGCCCTTTTTAACGTCTTTTACATGCATATATGTAGATACTAAAAATTATACCAATTTTATTGTACATAACTGAACTGCCTCAAAATAACATTTTGTATTTGTTTAGTGATAAATTTAAGATGTCCATCGTATAATTATTACCCTCCATTAGTATCTCTGCGAAGAGGAATACATATAGAAGTTAGTCCCAGAATTTCTGCACTGCAATAAAGGCTGACTTACAGTATTACGTAGTGGAATCCGAAAGCTTGTCAATGCAAGCATTTCTGGACTATAAATTATATAATATTTTTGGAAAATAAGTTAAAAAAAACCTTATCTTTACCCCATGAAAAGTGCCTTTGCCATGTTGTCGCTACAGTATCAATCGCACGAATCTTCGTATCTGACAAATAATTGTAGATATGTAAAGTGAAAAATTAAAACATTAAATATGTATGCAGACTTTATTCCTTACATAACTTTTTAATAATTTAATATTTGATAATATTAAACAACAATACAAATTATCTATAATAATAATAAAAAATAAAATAAAATATAAGTACACACCTGCCTGGCAACTGAAAATGCTTGGAAAAATTTAAGGAAATTATATTATTAATTAATTAATTATTAATTCAATAAAAATATTCTATAAAACCAATTGTGTCTACTGGCAACTAAGATGGGAAAATCCATATTATAATTTTATTAAAATCATTGCTGTTAACCTCCACCCCCCCTCCCCCAAACATAGTAATGAACTGAGGGGGTTTCTCACCATATTCCCAATAGCTTATCTACACTAATAACAATAACTAATATTATTAAAAATAAAAATAAAATACTCGCAGTGGTTAGAAAACTCGGCTAACTTATCCAATATATAGCCACTATTCATGGGTTCGAGTACAAAATTATAAACTCTAACTTGATAAATAAATAAACCGTAAATCCTAAATCAAAAATATTCGTTATTAGTGTAGATAAGCTATTGGGAGGATGGTGAGAAACCCCCTGAATCTTGTAATCGTACATAAAGATAGCAGCCAATAAATGCATTAAGATAATGTTAGTAGTTCCCAGTCGATGTACGATACAGTTAAATATGTCCAAATCGGAAAGGGATACATTAGCTCAGTAGTCAGAGCATCTAACCGGAAAGCCGAAGGTCTTGGGTGCGAGTCCCAGATGTATCCGTACACACACTACTTGCCTTATTCACATTCATACATCTTCTCATAAATACTCTTCTATTATTCTGACTCTTGACATGGCCCGACTCAAGTATCTGATTTACTTGATCGTGCCACGTCTTCCTTGGGCATCCTCGGCTTCTTCTACCATTCAAATTCGCGTCATAAATTCTCTTTACACTCCTTTCTTCATTAATTCGCTCTACATGCCCGAAGCATCTAAGCGTCCCTTTCTTAATCTTACTTATTACGCTCACATCAGCCTTGCATTCTTTTCGGATCTCCACATTCCTCACACGATCACACATGGTTTTACACACATACGCCTCAGGGATCTCATTTCTACAGCATTCAGTCTACTTTCATCTTTTTTCTGCCAGTTCAAGTTGCTTCACTGCCATACATCAGGGTAGGTACCAGTACTTCATTGTAGACTGCTAGCTTCGCTAAGTTTTTTAAATTTTTTTTTTAAGTTTAACTCATTAAGTTAAAAATAAACATTTTAGTTTAAATATACTCTACGCCTGTTTTTACGGGCAAAATACGTTATGGTAGCTGTGTAACTTTGTGCAATCAATAATTCTCATAACGATAACATACAAATTGATTTATTGCACTGCATGAAAAGAGTAAAAAGAGATAACCATTCCAAAACATTAAACCTTTTTAATAGGCAGCAATTTTCCACAATGTTGATAACACAACTTAAATTGTAAGCAGTTTGTTCTAAAATTTGATTTATTGGGAATTTTTATAGTTTTAAAATATTAAGTCCATGACTGCACAGGCTGGACTCGAATGGCAATTTATTTTAAACAAAACCCTAAAAGATAATATTTTGTCAGCCGAAAAACCAAAAAAACACGACGTATTTAGCAGTGGTATCGATGCATGCAGCCCATAAAGACTGAAAAGCTATCCATTTTTCCTCAGGTCAATTATTTATGAAATGTATATTAGAAAAAAATATGTCAAAAGGTTAAATACAAACCTGCGGTGTGTAAGATCTTTAAGTTAATGTTATTTTTCTTAATTTATTTTGTTCATTAAAATACTTTAAATATTTGAGATAAAATTATTTTTAAAAGAGATGTACTTAATTACCAAAATAGAAACACAAATAGAGGTAGACTTCCGTTTAAGAGAAAATGGTTCCATGATAACTCAGAATCAAGTCAAATCAACACCTCTTTGAAAAGTCATTAAAAACTATGAAAAAAAAACACATTGAAAAATATCCCAAACCCTAACCTAACATAACTTATTTAACCAATTTTTAATTATTTTTTTCTTCACTTTTAGTGACTTTTCGAAGGAGGTGTTGAGTTGAATTCATTCTGAGTTGTCCGGTCACCGAGAAAATTGTGTTTTACCAGAGAATGCCGGAAACTAGTCTTTTTTAAATCAAATTCTAGACGTATTGACTCTTTTTTACAAAAAAATATAAATTCATTTTGAAAGATTGTTATTTTATCTGGTACGCGCAGTTTTTAAATTTTGAAAAAAAAAGTGTATTTATAATATACTAAGGTTATACCGTTGGTCATTGGCAGATTTGTTCAATTTTCAAACGATAGATTCTATTAAACAATACAAATTTCAGAGAACGTTTTTTTGGCAAAAATACCTCAGTTTTCTATTTATTAATCTTAAAAACCAAAATATTTTTCTGATTTTTTTTTACACGCTTATTTTGTTTAGACATTATTGAAAAATCATAAATACTTGCGATCAAAAAATGCTTCCAAGAAGTACACGATAATTACAGTTCGAGACATAAATTCTCGCGATTCTTTAGCCGCCGAGACGCGGCCGTGCGAGGTTGTCTGTTCGCGCTGCTCATTTTGACAACATTTTGCAATAAATTTAAAACTAATACCGTTTAGCTTCATGGCTGTAAAAACATCCGCGCGCAGCGCTGTTAACAAAAACGGAATAATGGATTGCTGGATATTACCTCTTAATTACGTCTAAAAATGTGGAATGAAATGTCTGAAAGTCGTATTTAAAAAAGATAGAAAATTAGTTTACATACTAATGTAGTATAAACTATCTCATGAAAAATATTTTTTTGATCCTTTTGTTTTTTACATGGTTTAATTTAACTTTTTCTATCTACACGAGTTTAATCTGGTTCTGGTGGAAACTTAACTGGTTTATGCAACCCAGCACACATGTGATTTTAAAAAAAGCATATAATAGTCTGTTTGTTTCTTTCGTTTCGTTTAGTTCTTTTTCCAACTTTCTGACAATAAAAAGGGGAATTTATAATTTTTAGAATTATTTTTTTCATGATCGTTCCAACATACAGTTGCAATTTGTCTTGGGCATCATCTCTATACATTATGTTGATAAATAATGAAAATAACCAACATCTGAAAAGCTTCATAACTACCCTTAGTCAAGTCTTTAATTGTTCTTTTGGCCGCCTGTAAAGATAGCCGTGTCGAGCTGTACTTGGATTGAAATTTTACCTGTGTAAATTAATACATTTTCTTCAAGACGTCTATAATCCGTAAGATGTGTGTAAAAATCTATTAGATATTTGTGTAGCATAATATTGACACAACTGCTGGCTTCGTGATTATTGAGAAGCGCAGTAACATAATCATCATATATCATGGTTATAGTTATTATCTGCAAACTTTGCCAGTGCTTCCCAAATATATCTACTATAAATATTGAATTTGTGAAGCTGATTTTTTTTTTTTTTTTTTTTTAGCTTATTAACTTAAAGAGTTAAACCTAAAATTATAATATTTTAATGAATGAAGATAATATTACCGAAAGTTAATCGAAAATCAGAAAAATTAGAAAAAGATACGGATACATCTGGGACTCGAACCCAGGACCTCTGGCAATCCGGGCCAATTGGATAGCTAGGATTGCTCGCTATCCCGCATCTTTTTCTGATTTTTCTGTTTCTGATTTTCGATTGACTTTCGCTAATATTATCTTCATTCATTAAAATATTATGAATTATTTATATAATATTTACCTTCAGATCACGTTGCCTATCAGAATTTCAGAATACATTGCCAATTTTCTTAATAATACAATAATATTTTTTTTGTTGACAACTTAGAGAGACGTTTGAAATTTACTTTTCGAATAAACACTGTAACGCCCATCGTTCACGTAGCTACATCCAAGCGACGCTACCGCTACCTGTCACACTATTTTGCTAGTGCAGCGCCTGGCGGCGATTTCAAACACTAATAATAGTTTTGAAAATACAGACGAGCGGCGATCGCGTCGCTTGAACGTAGCTCCATGGAAGAACGGGCGTTAGTGACTGACGAGGCAACTGAAAAAAAAACATTTTGCAACTAAACTCGCTATCCTGTGTATGGCAATGTGATGACCCGCACTCTACACAATTTCTCAAAAACCCGTTGTCAATGGCAACACAAGCAGTGACTCGCGATTCGCCCTGCTAGTTGCCGTTGCTAGTTTGCGCCAGAAAGGCCTTATATATCGTTCGTCCAATTGATTAGTCAGACATCTCCAAATACTAAGTTTTGTAATAACTGGATATTCGAATGCTCACCATAAATCAAGTATTATTTAAATAAATTAAAAGAAAATACATGGTTTTTAAGTCACTTTGTTTTAAATAAAGTTCCCCGGGAACCAATTATTGGATAACCAACACCTCTGCATAGGTCATCCCAAGTGGTTCGCTACCTTAACTGGTTTGGTGACTTAGCAGGGATGCTCGGGTTCATGGTGTGAGCTTTGTCTAGGTCTTGGCGGCGGTTGAACTAGACACACTGAACCCCAGATTCCTACCCAACCCTCATACCCTTTCCTTCCCAGAACTTCCTTTCCTTTAAAATACCCTTAACACAGCATCCTCAAAGATGACATACGCCCTGGGAAAAAAATATTTTCTTAAGGGCCCAAAAAAAACAGGGTTTCCGCATGTTAATGATTTTGTAGTGTTTACGAATAAACTGAATATTGTGTCAGTTAGAAGGTACACTTTTACAAATAACTGCATACTTAACTCAAATTTTAATTTTTGGAAATGTCTAACTTATCAACAGATCGATATGTAAATTCTTATCATTTTATTTCATTATTTTTTATTAGAATTTTTCTGTCAAATCGATAAAGACACTCACTTTTATTTGGATTCAATAATTATCAATAATATTACGTCTTCAGTGTGCACATCTTACTAATATTATAAACGCGAAAGTTTGTATGGATGTATGTTTGTTACTCTTTAAATCGAAATTTAATGAATGGATTTTATAGAAACTTTACAATAATATAGCTCATACATCAGAATAACATATAGGCCATAATTTATAAAGCTTGCTATTTATTTTCAATATATTGAAAATAATAATTATTGTTTAATAGAAAACGTCAAAATTTGAAATTTTTAAAATGACATTTTGCAAAACAATGATTGTTAAATCAAAATTCTATTTTGGAAAATACTCGCCTAATACTTTGAATCGAATCAAGAATTATACATATTTAAAATAAATAGGTTAAGAATTTTGGTATAAACGTAGATGGGACCTAGGAAAAGAAAATAGATTACTCGAAGTACTAATCCTACGCAGACGAAGTCGCGGGCAAGAGCTTGTATGTTAATATTTCTCGTAGTTTCCCCGTGGGAATATGTAATATTTTGCCGGTTTCTTGGGATTACCCTTATAATAAAAGTATTTTCTACGTAAGTCCGCTTTGAGCACATTTATTAATTGTGTAAACAAATCGTAACACTCGTGCACGAGGAGTATAATATTCCATCATGCACTATTAGTACATTCAAGATGTGAAAGGTTAAGAATGTACTTATTAATAATGATAATAATAAAATAATACGATAATATTAAAATAATATGGATTCCACGAGTTGTTTTTTTATTGTAGATAATTCAAATTTTTTTTTTCGACAAAAACAATTGATAATTAAGGTATTTTTATTATACAGGGTGTTAAGAGTGATCGACTAGCAGCTGAGAATAAAAGTTTATAAATGCTTACAACTATACAGGGAAGTTCGAATGAGAAACTACGATTATTCCCCGTATCAAATTTTTTAAATTAAAAATTTAATATCGATTTATTTTATTCAAAACTGCTTTAATATATACCTACATTTAATATATAGTAAGCAATAAAAATGCTCAAAACGCACGATGATAAATTATTAAGTATCGTGTACTTCTTGTAAGTATTTTTTTATCATAATGATTTTTCTTTTTTATTCTACAAAAACCTAAAAAGTAGTAAGTGTTGGACAGTCGGGGGCGAGGAAGAGGCTGGTCGGTGACTCGGCTGAGTGACCAGTGACGACATGCGGAAGAATTTTGTTTTTGTTGGATTTTGTAGAAAAAATTTTTAAAAAAAAGTCATCAAAAAAGTCACTGGAGATCAAAATTTTATTTACATTTTTTACTCCAAATAATGTCAGGAATCACTGGTTAAAGTAACTCAAGTACGTCCCTTAGCACCCTATATTTTCATGTTTAGGTACTAATACATTTTCTATAACGATGATGTCATTTTCGATTTGCCACCAAAACGACTAGTTAGTTTTTATACGTGAATTCGAAGCAATCAAAGATCACGAGTTCGAATACCAGCGTGGGATAAATTGCTGTATTTTACAAGGGCACTACTGACAGTATAGATAACCCTGAATAGTGGCGAAAATTTACATAATTTTTGCATATGCGCAAAACTTTTTGTCGTTAGTGTATATTTCATCATTAGCTTCGTCCAAACATCCCGAAAAATCACAACACACATTCCGAACCATCATATAAATAATTGGGTAGTTGCATTATGTTATATGTTCTATACTTTTTGTAATCTGCTTTATATTTTTTCATACTCTTTTATATTATCTACTTTATAGCTATTATCATTATTTTATATTATTTTGTATTCTTTAATATTCTCTCATATTATGTTAATTTATATTAATTTACATTCTTTCACTTTCTTTTATATTTCATATGTTAATGCACTCTATACATAATTGACCACCACAACACGGGCATGTGCCTAGCGTGGTGGTCGTATAATTCTCAAAACATGTAACTAGCAGTTTAATGAAAAAAGAACAATTAAAAAAAAAATAGTAGTTTCTATCGCTTGATACTTGTTCGCACTTGTCAACTCAAGAGTCGCATGCATTTCAGAGTCTGGACGAAGCCATTAGTGCATATTTCGGCATTTTTTTTTCTTAATTTAATTTAATTTAAATTATTAGTGGTTTTAATTTGAGCAGTAGGAAACAGTAATTTTTGGAACCGGTTTTATTCCGATTTTTGACAATAATTTTTTTTATTTTTATTGTTGATGACGTCGATTATTCGGTGATTGAAGTGACTGATACAATATTTCAGAGGAGCCGGTTCCAATAACTTAATTTTCTTTATCCAGTGATTCGCTAGCCACCCATTATACGAAATCAAAGTTTTCCCGAATTCGAAAATTATAAACACATTGATTCAGAAATTTTCCTGTTTAAATTTTTTGGCTTGTGCAAGGTGGCGCAAAAGTCATCACCCTATTAGAAAATGCTATAAATTTTGCAAATGGTGGCAAATATTAGTTCTGATTTGACGTTTGTGAAGTAAACAGATACAAAATACACGTCAAATGGACATAAATCGCTATACCCCTCAAGAACGCCGAAAAAATGTTTTTTTGATAGACACCGACCAGTGCAAATATTATTTGAACTAGCCGGCAAGATCACCCAATTTAACCGTTCCAGACTTCTTTTTGGGGGATTTCTTGAAATTACGAGTCAACTTCGACAAACCTCAGACTCTTGTAGCCCTCAAGAGAATATCCGTCAAGAATGCGAAAACCCATCGCCTGAAGGGTGGTGGAAAATGCTATAAATCGAGCCCGTATGGTTACAATTTTGGCGACGGCCACTTGGCCGATATTTGTTTTTGAGTTTAGCGAAAATAATTTAAGACATCACCTAAACACAATCCAAAAGCAAAACTAAAAATTTTTATTCATAAAAAAAATTACAGCCAAAGAACATCAGGTGACAACTTTTGCGCCATCCTGTATTTTGGCATTGTTTGTGCATATTACTTTTACGAATGTATATTTGGACTTATTTGTGCATATATAATCCTACGTCTATGTCGGTACGTACCTACCCTGGTTAAATTTTGTCCTATTTCCAATAGATAACGAAATACTTAGGTATTGCATTGATATCTAAGCAACTTTTTACAGATAAAGCTTGGAGCGATTAGAAAGTTGATATAAAATTGCCAGCCAAATCTGCCTTGTATAGTCATATGCAATACGTGTGACATTCCCGTGACAGGTTTGCATAGTTTAGTTAGTTGTTAGCCTAAACTAAACCTCTTGTCCATTCCAATAGATAACTTATGTTTCGTCATAGTATAATTTTGATTAGTAGTTTTTGAGCTTGTTTTTCGAATTCAAAATAAATAACAATTACAGTATAAATACATAAATTTAATTTTAAGTAGGTGATACCCGGCGTGCCTTGCAATTCTAATTAAATAAATACTTTGTTTCACCCTTCGTCGTCCTTTATTCCCCATCTCTCCCCCCCCCCCTGCACCCCCCAGTATTTTTTCCCTACGGCTTAACTCCATAAAATACACCCATTTTTCCAACAACCCACGTGACTTCTTTAATTTTTTTATGCAAATTTCATAATGCCAGAGCTAACCAATATAGAAGAAGTATTCACGGGCATGTTCACAACAATTAAAAAAAAATATAGCAATCGAATGAAATTTTAATCGCAATTGTATAAATAGTATAAGAAATAATTTCATAACGCCAGAGCTCACTATCCTATAACCATCACGGGTATGGGCACATCATATTCCCAAGGTTTCATCGCAATCGGATGAACGGTATAACCGCGCATAAGGTACGAATAAAACAAACAAACATTAATTTTTATATTATAGATTATAAAAACAATCACTTTGTAAAACACCACTTATTTAGTTAAAATTATCACCATTTTCACAACCAATGTTTTCTTGGACAAAATAAAATGAAAATTAACAAAAATAACTCTACTTTTGAAACTGATAATTCGTGGAGCAATTCCATTATATTAGTATAATAAAACAGATTTAAAACTTTTCCACTTTAATTTATTGACCGTACCGCATGTACCGTACATCTCGTAGAAAAGTGTTGTAAGTCAAAAATTAATTTTACAGGTGAGCGTAAACAAATATATGAATAATAAGATAATAATAATAATAATAATACAAATAATCATAACAAGCGGTCCATACATACGGTTTTCGTGGGGCATAGAAAAAATTCACTTCACTTTTCAGAGATAAAACGTAAATAGAAAATTTTAACTTACGACACTTTTCTACGGGTGTGAGATATAAAAACTTTTATAAATTAACACAAATAATCAAAGAATAACCAAGATAGATGTATTTAAAAATTGCGAAGACGGATGACGCAAAAGTTTTAATAACCAGCAGTTTTGGTACATCGGGATTGTAGACATTGCATCAATGGTACCCGCATTGCTTATTGGGGTTTAATTGTGAAATCATTTTTAGTAATATATCATTAATGTTACAAACAAAAAAAGCCACAGGGAGTGGTTCGTATTATGATTGAGAAATCTATTGTAAAACTAACATAGATTTTCAAATGTAGGCCAAATACAATTAACCAATTAAGGTATTATTTGAACAAAGTTTTGAAGACAACATTATTTCTAAAACTAGTTGGTTAACTAAGGCGACTTCATGTGGACCAACAGAAGAATATTCAAAATAAGCTGGATGGACAAAGATACGAA
Organism: Limnephilus auricula; assembly: GCA_951813805.1. Classification (NCBI taxonomy): domain Eukaryota; kingdom Metazoa; phylum Arthropoda; class Insecta; order Trichoptera; family Limnephilidae; genus Limnephilus; species Limnephilus auricula. The sequence continues at coordinate 18,025,169 of OX638406.1, forward strand.
TGAAGATGCTATGGTCGGATGAATAAAGAAAAATAAGTTATTAAAAAGAAGTTAACAATAAACGTTTCAATTCTGAATGATGGTCATCACCAGGGCGATACTGGGATTATCTTTCACTCTGGAACGTGCCGCAAATATACTACATATTATTTTAAATGAATAAATTGGAAAATAACACAAATTAATCAAATAAAATTTATTTGCGCACGCCGGGTTTGATCCCGCGACCTTCGGATTGGAAGTCGAAAGCCTAGCCCCTTGTCCACGCCGACATTAAAATCAAATTACGAATAGTTTATATGAAATTACTATAAATAATAAATGAACGACCTTATATGAAGTACACCGCTAAAACGTGTGAAAAATATATTTACGAGTGTAATATGTAAACAGATTAAAATCAGTAAATTGTCATGGCGTCAAAACAGGTAAATCACGTCTTCAACATTCAAATAAAAATACAATTGAATAATCACATTATTACGTTTGTAATCTCACGTCTATCAACGTACGTGACAGTTAAAGATGTAATAATAAGTTGACAGTTGGTCTCTTGTGCAGGTCGTCTAACTTCCAAGGCCGAAACAATCAGCTGGAGTTACCTGTTACATAGACAGTAAGTCAAATTAAATGGTCACTTAGCCGTTTACTCACAACAGTTAGACCCGGTACGTCTGTTATTTTATGCTCGGCTTTGTTGGAATGTCAAACTTAGCGCGGCTTGGAACATATTCCGTGTACAGGTCGCAAACCTAGATCTCACTAGTATTACACGAATTTTCAATGAATTTTGTTAGAGGAACTTTTTTTCTATGTATTGTCTACGTGAGTGCTATTTCTATGCATTCTACTGAACACGATCTGTTAAAATGTTTATTACAAAATAATAATGATCTTTATTACAGAACTAGCTTCTGCCCGCGACTTCGTCCGCGTAGGATTAGTAGGTACTTCAAGTAATCTATTTTATTTTCCTAGGTCCCATCTACGTTTGTACCAAAATTCTTAACCTATTTATTTAAAATATGTATAATTCTTGATTCGATTCAAAGTATTAGGCGAGTACTTCAAATAAATTCACTAATTTATTTATTTTTGAAAATAGAATTTCATAAATTATAGCCTATATGTTATCCTGATGTATGAGCTATATTATTGTAAGGTTTCATTAAAATCCATTCGGTAGTTTTTGCGTGAAAGAGTAACAAACATACATACATCCATACAAACTTTCGCGTTTATAATATTAGTAAGATGTGGGGAGGTAAGTGCAATCCCAGACATTTCAGAGAGAATATAAGTGCATAGTTACATGATGGGATTCAAATAAAAACATGGGCATTTATAAAAGAGTAAGATAGAACAAAGACCAAACAAAACAAAGAAACCCAGGAAAGACAGAAAAATAAAAGAAAAAGTATGAAAAAAGATTAGCATCATAAGATAATAGATATATACAGCGTAGTATACATAAATGAAATAACATAATTTTTTAATCTCTCATTGGTCCATCGGATCGAAAAGTCACACACTTCAATCTTACATAAGGTTAAAAACGGGACTGAAGTTCTTACGAACAAATTAACAGTGTTTCAATGTTAATTTGCGGGAAAATGTAAGAATAAACATTGAAAACCTGTTGATTTGTTCGTAACAACTTCATTCCCGTTTTTAACCGTTTTTACGAATAAAATGATCGTATTTTAGAAAAATTTTCTCCGTGCACTATTATTGAAATTAACAACTGAAAACAAACAGCCCTGACGTTAAAACTTTTAAAATCCCTTATCAGACTATTTTTGATTGATTATCAGTTAATTACATCGTTATTCCTAATTGATTGATAAATATAATAGTCCATACTTGTGTAAAATTAGGCAATTTACGTAAATTTTGGTGGGAAGTATTCAATTATCAGAATATTATTTACATAAATGTCAAATTTGGCATTTGACTGCTAGCGCCTCAGCGTCTAAAAAAGGAACTATTCTGCCGCTTATCGAAGCATGAGCGGTAGGCTTAAATTGGAGCGAAGAATGTCGTTCGTAGCTACGGACTGACTGATATACCGGGCCATAGCAAGGATACGGACTGGCTGATATACCGAGCCTTAGTCGCAGTCGCAGTCGGTTAGGCAGGTGCGTTCATAGCTCCGTTAGTACTTAGTACAGGTTGCACACAGCAAGTAACGATTATGCAGGTATTTATTGTCGATTAGTTTATGTGATCTATAATCCAAACCACTTAATCAATAATTATGATGAACATATAATGTATGAATTATGTAGAACATTGTTAAGAATGTATTAACTTGCTAATTATAGGCTGAAAGTAATAATTTAAATTACATTGTGGTCTCCGGTAACACTTTTTGTTGTGGTATTTTTTTATTTATTTTTATTTTTTAAAGCTATCAAACAAAGTCAATATTAATAGTGGTTACTCTGATATGTTTTTTGTTTGTTTATAATGTGTATATTACGGATGGATGAAACCCTATTACAATACTCAGGAATTTTATAATATATACTCTTTAAACCTTCTAGGCCAATATTGAAATGTCAAGAGACCTGGAGATATCATTTGCAGCACCATACTTCTTGTCATGCTATGATGGCCTAGAACATCAGTTCTGCCATGTGGAATTCAGAGCAAGTCGTGGTGACGCCCTGGCGGTAGTTGTTCGGTATAAAAATATGAAAAAATTAAAAGCCACCGAAACGTTAATTTCTGGTTAAAGTTTGTCAAATATGTCCCCTAATGAATTATTATTTTAAAGCTCTTGATATAATTAGTGATTACAGCTGTAAATAAGTAAGTCATATAGTCTTTGAGGTCGGTACGTGTAAAGATTCTGCGGTACAAACAAATGCAGTTGCATAAACAATACATTTTGGCATATATTTTTAGATTTACTTATTTCGATTCTCGAACATTCATTTTACAAATGATTACAGTAATTTACATAGATAATAAGTTTCAGTGATAGAAAAAATGTTGCTAATCAGTAACTGTATGTAAATAGGTTAGTAGTAGTGTTTTGTGAACATCTCACTAGGAGAACCTGTGCTGAGGTGCTCGCATTCTTTAGATTAAATGATATTCTGTCGTCGTAAGTAAAAACACAGTACCCTCCTTGATAGTGTCAAGAAGGGCACTGTGGTTCGACACAACATGGTTGCACATGGCAAATTTGCGAAATGGCAAAATTTGAAATTGTTAGCTGTTCAAGTTAGAAAAATAATACTCTTGTAATACAAGGTAATGGAGCCCAAGCAACTGGTATATTCAATAATTGTGGTATATAATATTTTCTGTCCAGAAACAAAATCAAAAAAATGTTTTTGGCTTGTGTTGATAGAATTTCAGCTTCTCGCTATTTTGCAATCTAAGATCAATTGTCTTGTCTGTTAAAATTCATTGCATTATCCTTCGCTACTAGCACAGGAAAAAAGATAACAATCAATAAATTGGATCGTTTTCTTAGCTGTGTTATAATAGCGTGCACAGATCGTGATATTATTAAAAATATAACTTTAAGAGAACTCCTGCCTTTAAACCATTGCATTTGTGTTAGTTTTAATAATTCGTGTTCATAATCTAGTTTGTTTGAAGACCTTCAAACTTAAAAACAAGTGAGTTATGTAATGTGGGATAAGACTTGAGATAACGAACACTTTTTGTACATTTACCCTAGTCTGCTAAATATGAACATGCATGTGGTAAAAAAACGCAAATAAAAGGAAAGATATATATATATCGCCTTATATAGAAGGAACTGTTTTGTGTACGACGCAATTTAAATATCTTATTACTAATATTATAAACGCAAAGTTTGTATGGATGTGTGTATGTTTGTTACTCTTCACACAAAAACTACTCAATGGATTTTAATGAAACTTTACAATAATATAGCTCATACGTCAGAATAACATATAGGCATTATAAAGCTAGCTATTTTCAATATATTATAAATAATAATTTCTGTTTAATAGAAAATGTCAAAATTTGAGAATGACATTTTGCAAAACAATCAAATTTTCATTTAAATCAAAATTCTATTTTAGAAAATTAGTGAATTTATTTGAAGTACTGGCCTAATACTTTGAATCGAATAAATAATTATAGATATTTTAAATTACTACGTTAAAAATTTTGGTATAAACATAGATGGGACCTAGGAAAAAAATAGGCTAATAGAAGTACTAATCCTGCGCAGACGAAGTCGCGGACAGAAGCTTGTTAATACATAAATTTGGTTCGACTGGAAGGACTTTTTGTTAGGAAAACCAAAAGAGTTGACACCTTTAAGTCTCTGTCTATGTTGTAATTAGTTTTAAGTAAACCACGAGTAAATACATATGTATAAACAAGTAAGGAATTGCTTACGAAATATAATGCTCTATTAATTTCGAATTAAAATGGTGCCACAAAATAAGTTTGCTCTGTTTGGAGAAGGAAAAGAACTACATATATATTTTTTATTAAGGACTGTAGAGAGTCGACCTCACTAAAACTTTTTAATTTTTTTTTTTTTTTTATGATATTTTAATCATTGTTCACTTAGCTTAATCACAATAACACAACAATGAAGAAGATAGAGTGTGCTGAAGTAGACATTTTCTCCGATAAGTTATACAGATTCAGAACAAATGCCCTGCTATTGCTCGAAAATATGTAACGACTGTAAAGCTATTTATTGTACTCCTGTGTCTCTTGCCTTACTACATATTTTATATTTTTTTAAATTTATATTGATATAGACTGAGTCGGTTTATAGAATTTTATGTAGATATTTATTTGTATATTAATTGAGTCTTTATAACTGGATTATAAGAATCCAGTTAGTAAATAAAATACCTGTTGTTACACATAATAAATAATATAGCTAGACTTGTACCTGAAATCTTAATACATCCATCCTCTGTATTGACCGCCACAAATATCAGCAAAAAGTTGTAACAAAGAGCATTCTTTTAATCAGAATCCAGCAACAAAAAATCAGAAATTCCATCTTCGTGCACAGTTACAAGGATTATCAGGTCCGTATTAGACATTTTACATCATACATACGAAGCAAACATTCATTTGCTATGTATGAAACAAAAATAACTCTCAAACAATGAAATTTGTACAGTTTTTAAATATTACAATTATTAGATGCACAACGTCATGTCGGACTCGCTAACAAAAACACTCGTTATGTAGAAGGCGATTAGGTTTAAATCCCATTTTAACACCAGCCGCCTGTTTTGATTTATTAAAAAAAAAACATCGCCAAAAAAACATTTTTATTTAATTTTGCGAAGTTCAGGCATAAATATGTAAATGTTTTAGTATGATTTTCTAAACCATTTTAATTTCCACATTACACAATAAAACCATAATCAAAAAGGGCTTTGTAAGTAGGAGATTTTGAACTATAAAGCAAATTTTATAGGCCTGTTTTTTATTTTATTCTGGGCTTATAAATAAATAATATGTGTTCTACTCACAGTATCTAAACATTTCTAAACTATCTATTTTTCAAACCAAAAGCACATGATTTTGCTTTACTTAAAAATAGCACGACACTACACCAAATTGTTGACATCGGGCAGAGATATTGGTGGATAATTTGTAAAGCAAAGTTTTTTTTCGGTAAAACTTCTACTGGGCGATGTACCAACTTAAAATAAACATAGAAAATCTACGTCAAGTACTTAAAACAATGGCTAGTAGATGTCCTCGACCGAAATATGCACATTGCATTTGACCAGTAAGCGAGATTTTTAAAATTGTGATTTTAACCAATATATATAAAGAAACTGTACAAAGACTTTGATCAGAATGGCTTGCGCCAAAATCATTCCAGACCTTGCTTTTTATTTCATTAATGTAGCTTCTCGAAATGATTTGAAATCAACTTTCTATTTTGAATGGTTATCACGTGGTCGAATGACATCCAACCTACAAGAGGTTAAACAATTGTATAAATTAATTAAGAACGTAAAATCAAAAATACAAAACCTGACAATAATAAGTTGCTTGATGTATTTCAATTCCGGTCCCTTTAGTAATACTAATTCACAGATCGTTTCAGATATCATTAATAATCCACGCTACAAGTCAATCATGTGATCAAAAGCAATAGGTAGTTACACCAACGTATCAGAACTACTAATTATCAGATTGTAAGAGGATTTTGCGCTCCAACGAAGGCCAGAAATCCACTTCTTACTGGCGGGTGTTTCGGAATCCAACTGGTAGAACGAGTTTTTACCTCCTTGACCACGGGGTTGAGTTCAATGTTAAGGTTCTTGCTTATTTCTTAATGATTATGATATTCGCTCACGATATTTTTTGAGACTGTGTTCAAGCTTTTTTTAATAGTATGTATGTGTATTATATCTCTAGTAGGATGCTCTGAGTTGTTCCAATATCCTTTGCCATCTTTGAAGATATGTGGATTTTAATTTTAAGGAAAGGATGGATTGAATATTTGTTTATAGACCCTTATTGTAGAATTAGAAAATTTTATCGCACCTAACTTTGAACAAAGAAGTTATAAAATATATCTTCATGTTAACAAATGGATCTGGTAATATAATTTGGTTCCAAGGTATTCCAAAAATAATTTGTAGAAAATTAAGGTTTTTAAACATTTTACAGCTGACTATATTATTATGATGACAATTTAAATGATAGCTAAACTCTATAAAATGATAGCTAGCTCGTGCCTTGCCATCAATGGATTTTAATGTCGTTTCCAATAATACATTTTCATGTAAAACGCATGGTTTTGGTCATAAAATAGCATGTACTTAGGTCAGATTGAGGATCAGCGTTTATCATTTTCTCTAGGTAATTTTTATCACTTCCAAAACATCTTATAAATTTAGCATTTCTATAAACAATACACTTTATTTAATACACAATACAGGCCTTACAATATTATCCAAACCAAATGAAAAATAAAACGGATAGAATCCTTTCAATCTTCTTCCATCAAAAAACAGTTTATTTTCCTTAATAATCGAAGAACAATATGGGATGTGCGATTTTGTAGTTTAGCAGTAGACCTGTTTAAAGTTTCGTTTGTGCATTTTTACTGTTTTTGAGATTGAGAAGAGTTATAGTTATAGCGTATAAGAAAAATATACAAATTTAATTTAATTTCATGTAAAATTCAGACCATCAAATCAAAAAACAAATTAAAATTAGCCAACAGCGTGTTTTTCAATTTTTAGCAGATCCGACATTGCTCTTCGGGACCGTCGATGTATTCCAAACTATTGATCAATTTTCCAACCAATTGTTGATGTATTCCAAACTCTTGATCTATATTCAAAACAATTGTTGATGTTTTCCACTAACTATTCAAGAGTGGTATATATATATATATATATATCAAAAGTAGACCACCATTGACATTTGAAACGTTGCTTGAATAGGCTTACGCCTTTTTTGGTGACCAGATTTGAACAGTAAGGTTTCCCGCTACCTTCTCCTCACATCTTACCCCAATTTGGGATGCCATAATAGCACTGGCTCCAGATGGTTGTTTTTCACTGATTTAAAAAATCTGTTTTCGAAACTATTAAACTATTTTCCAAACTATTGATCTATTTTCCAAACAATTGTTGATGTTTTCCAAACTATTGATATGTTTTTAAAAAAAAAATAATTGTTCTATTTTCCAAACTATTGATCTATTTTTCAAACATTTTTTGATGTTTTCCAAACTATTGATCTATTTTCCAAACATTTGCTGATGTTTTCCAAACTATTGATTTGTTTTAAAAAAAATTAATTGTTCTATTTTCCAAACAATTGTTGATGTTTTCCAAACTATTGATATGCTTAAAAAAAATAATTGTTGTATTTTCCAAACTATTGATCTATTTTCTAAACAATTGTTGATGTTTTCCAAACTATTGACATGTTTTGAAAATATTAATTGTTCTATTTTCCAAACTATCGATCTATTTTCCAAACAATTGATAATGTTTTCCAAACCATTGATATGTTTTTCAAAAAAATTATTTTCCAATCTATTTTCAGTCTTTGTTTGCCAGCTGATGATTTTTACGACCACAGTATTTTAACAGTCTTGCGTCTTCGTGTGTGATAACTAAATAATAATTATTGAATTTATCTTCTCTACGCATGGTGATTTTTTAAACCGCAGTCTTCAAAATATATTTTTTGGCGTTAACCGCAAGAGTTTTCAAATGTGTCTACAAGAATTAATAGGAAAACTTTAACTAATTTCTGGATTGTCCAAAAATAATTGCGGTGAATGAACATTGTCATTGATAAACGAATATTTTTTTGAGATAAATTTGTACAATATCATTGTAAAAACTAAAAAAATACAGACTTTTGGTGTAATTTTTTTAGTAAACTCTTGTGTATGTTTATTATATTTTTTTTAACGTACCAGACTTTTAGGTCCGAGTTTAGTTTTCCCCGTAGGAAAAACTAAATTCTTTTACACACTTTTCCATAAAAATGATCATCTAGTAAATCCACGCTATGCAAGTGTATTATTAAGTGTATTATTAAGTAAAATTAATACAAAATAATACAAGAACAACATGTTAACCTATTAAGTGGGAAAATAATTCACCGACTCCAGATATTTTCATATCAGAGGGTTTCTCTCGGTGAAATTCCTAATTTGACCGATAAATGCTACTGATCCCTCAATATAAATATTTAAAAAATCTTTCGTAATCTTACATGTATTTAAAATGACAGATTTTTATGTTATTATTATTATTATTATTACTTTTTAAGGAATCTATACTATTTGAATCATTGAAAGGAAAAAGCATAAAAAAACAAAAATTTCGTTTTCTTTCTTAATTTAATAACTTTTTAAGATAAGTACTTATTTTTTTTTATTGTTGCAGAAAACCAAGTAAAGATGGCGCTTTCACGAGCACCCCTGTACTGCTGCTTACTGCTAGTGGCGCTAATCACCTCACCTGCTTACAGCGGTAAGATTTACCATAAATATCACAAATACCATATTACAACCAATGATACAAAAGGTTACCCCATTCTTATGAGATGCCATGTGAACCAGAGAAAGCAAGTCGACAGAAGATCTCGAAATGTGTTGCTGGAGGAAAATTTTCAGGATTTCACGGACAGCCAGATGCATAAATTTGACCATTGATGATCTGGGCTTTGATCTAGACAAATTGAGGATTCCAACTTGGAGAAATTCATAGTTACTGGCAAAGTGGAAGGCAGGAGAAGCAAAGGAAGGTCACCAAAGCACTGGAGTTACAAAGTATCACCTTAGCTTCTGATCTGGGTTCGAAGCTCTCTACGCAACGCAGAACCGTGATCAGTGGAGGAACCTTATCCACCATGGAAAATAGAGTAGGGGTGACGATCTTCAGCAATGAGGAAGCTATGATATATTTACCACAATAATTTTAAAGAATAAAAAGTCGTATTTTAGGAACAATAAATCTGAAAATACCAGAAATAGAAATGAAAAATTTATAAAAATCTAACCGTTGTCCATTCAGAACGTTATAACATCAAACAAAGTGGATAATAAAATAGAGAAAGGATTGTACATATGAACTAACAAATCATTTACAAATTGAACCAAATGTACATCATGATGATATCGTCAATCAAAGTCTGAACAAGGTTTTGTGATTTGAAAATATAACTTACTAGTTGAATTTTTCCGATGTTCGTTATTTTACCTTGTCATTTTCACAGTCGAATAGAAAGTAATTATGAAAAATCTTGAAAATCGCAGCCACAATATGCTACGAAGAGACCAATTTTTTAAAAATGTTGAGTGAACTCACTTGAGCTTTATACGGTTACTATTATTTTTGTAACTGTATTCGCTGCGTGACTTACTAGCTCATGACGACATGCCAAGATTATAAATTAATAACGCACTTCTTATATTGCATGATGGTTATCTAGTATTGTAATTTGTTGCATACTCTAACTTGTACAGGTTAAGGCATTAATAAATTAACATTTTGATGGCAATATTTTGTGAATATATAGACCAGTTTCTTAAATACTTGCTGGGGTGTCCCCAACTTCTATGAATTTGCACATTAATTCATCCATGAATTTACGCATCATATATCCTTTTGACACTCACCTTTCCTTCCACGTGTTCAAATGTCCAAATCACATAAGCGTTTGTTCTTATTATATTACTAAATACGTTTAGATTGGCCTTGTATTATTTTTGGACAAATTATTTTTAGCAATTATTGTGTTTAATCATCCAATTTACTCTTCTGTCCATATCAATATACTTTACATATCTCAAGAACATACATATTCCCGAAGACGGGGATCCTCAGCAGTCGCCAAAATTCACTTCTGCGTTTGCCAAAAAAATGGTTTCGTGACATATTTCTAACAAAGCTTCTCCTTCAACACCTTAAAAATATATGATTTTGCTAAATTTTTTTGTCTCTATTGTATTTCAGATTCGAATATAGACACCTTACCAGAATCAACGACATATATAGAATACGAAGACGCTTACACCACAGATTATGCCACAAAAGGAGAGGCGCTTACAGAAATAGCACTAGACAAAGAAGTATTAACAGAAAAAGCAGAGAGAAGAGTTGTCGAAGAACTTACAAAAAGAACCAAGAACAACGTAGATGAAGAAGTAACAGGAAGAGCTACCAATAGAGTTGAAGAAGACAATAAAACAGAACGGATAGATAATGGAATAGTTGAAGAAGAATACGAAGATAAGGAAGGAGAACCACTTGATGGAGCTGACCACCCTTGTTACAGAAAGTGTGAAAGTGGCAAGACTATGGAATGTAATTACAAGTTTGAGATCGAGTGGTATCAGTCCATGAGCAAGGCTTGTTACGACTGCCCCTTCAACGCGACTGACTGTGATAGACTGGATTGTATTGCTGCTGACGGAGTAAGCAGACCCTTGACTGTCATCAACAGGAAGATGCCAGGACCCAGTGTACAGGTTAGATAATTTGTTTTCTTTCATCATTGACACCTTCCTTTAGTTTAACACCACTTTCTTAAACCATCGGTAAAATGGAAAAAAACATATTATAGAACTGTTATTATAAATTTAATATCTTCTTTTTTCCAAAGGTGGAAAGCTCGCAGTTCCACTTTATGTTTTCTAATTTTTCCATAGTTGTAAAAGTTGGTAAGAACAGCAACGAGAGAAAGATACAACATTTTTATTTTTTATTTGGATTGTAGGTGATCGAAGTTCGTTTTAGTTATTAAATTTAACGTCACAAATACATTCCTCTGTAAACACACCACGTTCTATAAATTATGCGTAGGTATTTTCCTATAAAAAAAACATATAAGTAATGTGCATTATTGAAATCTCGATCTAGTTACAATGTTATTTAATTATTAAGTAAGTTATTTTTACATAGTTACATAACATATAAAAACTAGCAATTATGACATAATATATTATACAGGGTGACAAGAGACGTACTTTACTTACTATATTCTAACATTATTTGAAGTGAAAGAAAAATATGTACACAAATGAAATTTTGGACTCACGCCATTGTAGGTCTCAGAGTTGGTTTTGGCCTAAGAGTATGGATAATAGAGAGACGGCATGTGAAGTGTGCCCGCGCGCTCCAAGTGTGCCTTTTCGAGAATTCTACCCACACGGCTGACACTGCCTGTCACCATGTAAAATGCCTGCTGTCGGAACATATTAAACGGCCAAAAACCAGCAGCCAATATAAGCCGTTTGGGTAAAATTCTCGAAAAGGCACACTTGGAGCGCGCGGGCACACTTCACATGCCGTCTCTCTAATATCCATACTCTTAGGTTTTGGCACTCTATTATAGACTGCTAACTTCGCTTAATTTGTAAGTTTTGACATTCCTTGTTCTCACTCTTGTAAAATTTTGCGTTCTATCCATGCGAAACCATCTAGAAAACCATCTAGATTTCACGTGGTAAAAATATCTCCGCAAATGATATCCCTAGAAAATTCTTTAATAGCCGAGAAGCAAAGAATGTAATAAAAACGGTTAAATTACTCCAGATATATGTACGATCCATTTTACATTGTGTTCTGATAATCAACTTGCAAAAGATGATAGACAGAGATGGTAAAATGATAAATTTAAAAGAAATGCAACGTTAAACGAATGAAATAAACATGACAGGTACAGGTGAAAAAAAAACTTGGATTCCAGATATGAATTTTCCATCACATTTTTCCCCGCGCTTATTGTGAATATTTTTGATCCATTCAACCGTTGCAAAGCCTGGATACCATGTGGAACACGTGCTCAACTTTTGTATACGATCGACATTTGGGTTGATAATACGAGTAGTTCTTATATCGATAGGCTTTGGCAATTCTTTTATTGATTGCCGGATGGGTACGACCTAAGAGTATGGATATTAGAGAGACGGCATGTGTAGTGTGCCCGCGCGCTCCAAGTGTGCCTTTTCGAGAATTTACCCACATGGCGGACGGTTTCTGGCCGTTTAATACGTTCCGACATTTTTACGACAGCAGCCATTTTCCATGGTGACAGCCAATGTCGACCATATGGGTAAACTTCTCGAGAAGGCACACTTGGACCGCGCGGGCACACTTCACATGCCGTCTCTCTAATATCCATACTCTTAGGGTACGACGAACTTAGGAGGAATTAGGTTAGAAATCGAATCCCACCGCGGGTACTGAGCTTATACGCCCTCTTCAACATGAGCTTACTGTTCCATAAATCTTGCGTTTAAGAAAGGAAACTCGGTCGCAGAGATATTTTAATAATAGGTATTTTATCAAACCGTTGCTTTTACTGTTTTAAAAAATACCCGTTTAACCCCTCCGAATTCTAAGCGAAAATAAATGGACAACTGAACCACAGAATACCTAAATAAAAATGTAATTTTTTTTTTTACCCAAAACTGGACTGTTATTATGATTTTTTTACCAACTGAGTCGCTTCAATTAATCAACATCCACATACCCAAAAGATCTTAGCCATAATTTACTACCGTTATATTTTAACAACACCAGAGGCCCTGGTGAGAAGTTACCGATAGTTATCCTATCGATCGCTATAGAGCGAGCGTGCTAAGGCCTCAGGACACTGTCTTATCAAAATTCCCGATTCCGAGACTTCACAGTCTCGGAAATAAATATTCTGCTCTGGGATATTTCACCTTAAAAAATAATCACTTTAAACATTGTTTATTTCAATACTTTTACATATCGAGTCACAAATAATTTAAACTAATTTCTGATTTTTTTCTTTATTTTGTTTATATTGAATATCAATTTATGTTAGACTTCTTTTAATTTTGCTAAGGTTTTTATTATAACTTTTTTTTTTCTCATTGTATTATGTTTTCTTTATTGTTATAATTTTAAGGTATTTGTAAAATAACTGTGATACTTCTCAACTTATAAACTACAATGTAAAAGCCCATTAGGGCGTGTCATAAATAAATAAATTGTTTGAAGAATCCGAAGGACCGAATCAGTCGAACCATGACTTCTTGTGCGATAAATCTTGTACACCTCTGCCGGCAAGTAATTTCGAGACCAACGCAACTATTTTCCTTAGAAAAATCCATCTATTTCTGAATGTAAGTGAAAAAAAACTACCAAAAAAGGAAAATGTCGTCGAAGCAAATAGTAAATTAATTTTGAATTAAATGAAAACATTGTATTATTAGGTTTTATGACAGTTTGTACCCGACAGTTTCACCCCCCCCCCCCCCCCCCCTCCCGGCATACTTATATTCTATTTACAGTCTGTTTAGGAAAAAAAACTGTGTACCGGTGAATATAAAAAAATAATAAAAAAAATAAAAAATAAAAATGATAAAAAAAATACAATATATACACTGTACGGTGTGCAGAAAAAATATACCGCCGAATAAAAAAAGTGAGAAACATATTTTCTTTTAAATCCAATTAATTTGATTCCATATTACCAACACCAACTTATTAGTAAAGGTATTTTTGAAGTTGATAAAGAGGTAAATAATCCACAAAAATATAATTTTATAATAAATATCAAGGGTCTCTATCTCAAGGGCAACTGTCGGGCAATCAACTGCCGCGTCTTCGTATTATTTAATATGTAGACTATTTTGTAACATATCAACCGGTTTTTTAAATCAAGTAATACAACCATTAGTTTGTCGACACTGTCGATCTATGGTCTGGTAAATTAATCTTTTATGGAAGAATGGTAACGAAGAAGCGTCACTGGTAAAGGGTGTTCACCGTACTCCGCTAACCGCAAAGTATTTACTGTTTCTTATCACGGTCTTGCAGTTTCTATTGCGAATCCCGTTGCCATGGTAATCAGGTAATTACTAATCACTAATTAACATAATATCAGTAATCATTTATTATAATCGTTAGTTGTTCCAATGTTTTCAGTGCGTGTAAATATGGCACTTGCAATTCGCAATGTTAACTGTAAACGCACAGTTTTGTTACGATTGTTCCTGAAGGGGCGAAAAAATGAATGGGAGTTATTTCAGCAGTTGTCTAAAGTAACAGTTTAATACAGAAAACTAAATTGAAAAGGAAGAAAAGGAAAAAAAAAAGGAAGGATAATTAGAAACAGGAAAAAACGATCTAGTAGAAACTCAAAGATTCGGTGTTTGCATATACCAAACTTTTCCAAATATTTTCCGGGTATACAACGACTAAGTATTTATAGTTTATTCGTTGTGAACTGTTGTTTGTTCGTTAGCGATCTGCAGTCATGCTCAGGAAGGATGACAAGTTGTAAACGTTATCGGTTCATCTTTTATCGATCGACCGTGCTAGATATCCTAGTGTCCTTTCCTATCGAACTTTCACTATCATCAGGGCAATCTTCACCCTACATATTGCACAACAGAACAATGCTGACCTTTTTCTCTCGGTATTTCAATGGAAGATACTCCGAGGAACTAGCGTCATTGATCCCTTTGGCATCGGGGAATAGTCAGGAAACACGCCAAACGCGCGCCCTACATTTGTACCCAGTTGATATTCATTTGTCACACATGAGAAAGGGTAATTTCAATGGCCTATTCTTGAGTTCAGCTGTGTGTCTTGAGTTCAACAGCTCGGCTGTGGAAAGATTTGCCGGCCTCTGTGTTTCCTTACTCCTACAACACGGGTCTCTTCAAGATCCAAGTTCACTTCTCCCTCTGCTCCAAAAGACCTTTAACACAGCCATCATCCAGAAATATTACTTGTTAGGTGGAGTTAATGTTATGGGTTTTAAACCAACAAGATAATGCAATATATAGGGATCTTTACACAATCAATTGAATGTCATATTAGTTTATTTCAAGTACGCAGTAGTTACTTGATGATTTTCTATTGCAGTTTTTACAAATTGAAACAATTTTCCAATTGATAAATTTAAAAGCACCGCCGCAAATTTTCCGCTTAATCGATGCTCACACGCAAAAAAGTCATAACAAATTCTTGGCAACAATTGAATGCAGTCATAATTACTTAATTGGCATGGCTAACAGCAGGATATTATATTGCTTCTAATGAGTTGTAGGAAAACTTATGCGATCGAAGCGGAAAAGCACTAATTCCTTTTGCTACTAATAATTGATAATTATCATTAGTATTTTTTAATTACTCTGTGATTAGCGTTTTGTTCTCGCGATTCAGAAAGCTGTTCAATTAAATGATTGTTATTTATTATTGTTAATACGGAATAAGTCTGTTACGTTGTAAGAACTCATGATATACACAATCTAACACAAATAATCGTAATTCGGAAATGTTCGTTTTTTGAGGCGCGCCTCAAACTAAACAAAGGGTGACTCCGAAACGGCTACTATTCATTTCGGTTGCATGTGACATCCCCACTCCCCTTCACCTACAAGAAATCAGCGCCTCCCGGAGGCGGGCCCTATTTCTGCCTCACTAGCGTATTATTGTACTGCGTTGTGTAGTAGCTCGGCGCGGCGAGAATAAATCAAAATACCAAAATATGCATGGGTAATATTTAAGATCAAGTAACTAACTATAAGACTTATGTATTAATTGGTGGCATTGAAATGAAAGATTTACTATATTTTGTATGTATGGATACTTGTATCTTGTATCTTTTTCGCCTTTTCTTCTTTATGTTTTGGGGAGGCACAGCCTCCCCTGCCTCCTAGCACGAAATCGTGCTCTCGTTAGCTAACTTCATATTTTGTTCGATTTCTTCTAGGTCTGCAAGGGAGACACTTTGATCGTGGACCTGACCAACTCTCTCATGTCTGAGGGCACTACTGTTCATTGGCACGGCCACCACCAGCGTGGTACGCCGTATATGGACGGTGCTCCACTGGTTACACAGTGCCCAGTCGCGCTGGGTTCTACGTTCAGGTACCGCGTGCTAGCCGCGCACGCCGGCACGCACTTTTGGCATTCGCACGCCGGGATGCAACGCGCTGATGGTGCCTTCGGGGCATATATCGTCAGGGAACCCGAAGACAGACATAAAGAGCTATATGACTATGACAGGTAAGACAGCAACCCGCGTTATAGTATTTAAATTTCTCTACAGCTGCTAACGGTTTCACCCCATTCTTACATACTTGCGCCCACAGGGATCAGCACTGGGTCCAGCATTGTTTCATCTGACATTAATGATAATGATCGTGTGTTTAAATACACTATCCGGATAATGGCTGTACTGCTTAGGAAATATTTTCGTTTGACAAACCACAAAAGGGAACTATTGAATATTGTTGGCTTGAAGGCTTTGAAGAGTAATCTTGGATCTTCTTCTCAAAAATAACCATTTTCACTGATTACCGCTGTGGCTAAGCTCTGCGAATAATAGCTTAATACTAGTTGGACAATTTGTATTCATTTCATTTGTTAAATCTTGATAAGTAATTTTTTTGGACGGTAAGAACGTTTCTTTGCAAGGATTCCTATTATATAATTTACTTGGCGTGTATCATTTTGTTAATTATGCCTTTTTATCTCACTACATTTACCTTTCTCTCGACCAGATCTGAGCACGTCATGATCGTGATGGACTGGACCCACACTCTCGGTATCTCCGCCTTCACGGACCACCACCACGCCAACGGTTCTAACAAGCCGCCCTCTCTGCTCGTCAATGGAAGAGGCAGGTTCCAAGAGTTCAGCATGGGGAGATCCTTCTACATGCCAGCTGCAAAGTTCAACGTTGAACAGGTAAATAAAACCTCAAACCTTCCCCTTAAAGCTATACAACTTAACTCTTTGGTTTAGTTCTTTTCTTTCGTTGTATTACGTATTTTCTTTTAAGTCATGCCAATTCTCTAATTTTTTTAAATTTCTAAATTCAATTGAAATTTCAATATTTTATTTCTTTTCAGAGTTATCGCTACAGATTCCGAGTAATCAATGCTGAGTTCTTAAACTGTCCCATTGAAATATCCGTTGACAACCAC
Organism: Limnephilus auricula; assembly: GCA_951813805.1. NCBI lineage: Eukaryota > Metazoa > Arthropoda > Insecta > Trichoptera > Limnephilidae > Limnephilus > Limnephilus auricula. Next base: position 18,042,600 of record OX638406.1, read on the forward strand.
ACCATTACGATCATCAGCTCAGATGGAAACGACTTTGAGCCTGTTGAAGGTAAATATATCTTATGTTGACCTTAATACTATCTAATTATACTCACATGTATGCTTTCATTTTATTTATGCGACAAGAGTTGGTATCTCAGATTTTTTAACCCATTAATATCTCTCTCCACAGTCTTTACTCTTCCTCATATTTATATTTTGCCTGAGTCCTCTTCTATTTCTTAAGAATGCTGTACTTGCCTCCACGTACACATCATATCATCCAGCCACTTAGGTTATCGTCCTGTAAGCCTTATTTTATTAAAGGCGTAAGCGAAAGTGGGCTATTTATTATCCTTGCGGCCTGTCCTGCCCATTTCAGCCGGTATAGTTATAAAAATATTTTTATTGATGACTATTCTAATAACTCATTTAACTATTGTATTTCTGATTAGTCAACAACGTTTTTTTTTTTCATTTCTTGCAGCTGTCTCTCTGGTGACATATGCCGGTGAAAGATTTGACTTTATCGTCGAAGCTAACCAGGAGATCGACAATTATTGGATCCGATTCAGGGGCCTCATGGACTGTGACGAACGCTTCACGAAGGCGAGGCAGGTGGCTGTGCTGCACTATGAAGGAGCAATGGAGCAAGAGCCCCCTGGTGATCCTACATGGGAGGAGAGTCACAGAGAAGGACTGGTAAGGACAATTATTGATATTTATTCTTGTAGTTCTCACAATCCTTTTTCGGGTTCTTCTTCTTCTGTTGTTCTTCAATTCTTCTCTTTCGTTAGTCCATCTGCGGGTGAATTCTGATGTTTATTTTTCCTGACTAGGTATATTCAAATAAATTTCTAATTTATCGAAATTCTTTTTCAAATTGAACATTTGCAAAAAAATTATACTTAAAATATAGAGTCTTGTTTTATTTTGACAGTATTTTTATAAGTTCCACAGTTCTTATAACATAGGAATGTCGTTAAAAGCTAACATTGTTTTAGTTGGTCTAGATTTTCTAGAATCTTCAAACAGACTTACAGCTAAGCATATTTTCTCTTTTATAGTTAAGATTGGAAATTAAATTGGAAGATTTTAAAACAATGTAATTTCTTACAGCAAGTGAACGCTTTAAACACGGGAACAGGCCACAATGAGACCTTGAGCATCCCAGAGCTGACAGCATTGGATGCAGACGACTTGAGTCTCCGACCAGACGCTGACATTCAATACTACATCTCTTACGACTTCTACGCAAAGGACAACTGGCATTACCACAAGAACCCGCATTATGGATTTAACCAAGGTTAGTCATTGTTAACCATCAACTTTTTAAAAGATGTTTTTAATCTTTATAATCAGATATAATCAAAAACGCTTTTTCTACTACTGATTGATGGCTTTCTAATAATTTTAAAGACGTTATTGCTCAATGACATTTGAATTCTTTATACACTACCTACCGGTTGGGAAGTCAGTTTTTTTTGTCATGACATGAATTGCTGTATAAGGGGTATTTAAGAAGATCCCTAGTAGGAAAAAACACGAAGCGAAAAATCATTTCAGTTGGTTTGATGATCGCAAGAATCGAAAAGATAACGTTTTTTCAAGACGCAACTGTTGTAAGTACGACTATTGGGCAAACATTTGGCGTATCTTTAAGATAAGCAACGAATGGATCTTTGTTATTCTATTTTCATCATTTACATCATTGATACCGATAGAACTGCATACTGATTTCCCATTTTTGCACGCAGTAAATCTAAATAGATTTGGGTCAGGTATCTCCAAGGTCTAGAGAGGCCTAACTCAACAATCTGTTGAATTGGCCCAGGGCGATTTTCGATTGAAATGTTCTTCGATTAGAGATGGTCATCATTTTAAAGCAGAGTAAAACTAACTGTTTTGTAAATCGAACATTTTACCTTAATTACCTAATATGTTTGTCCGAAATGTGACAACTTCTGTTTCTAGGCTCATAGATATTTTTAGAAAAGTTTCGCTGCTATGTCTATTTGACCATTAATTCTTATTGTTTTTCTTTACAGTCATCGACAACAAGACTCGTCTGTTCACCCCCCAGCTAAACCATATCAGCATGAAGTTCCAGCCATTCCCACTACTCTCTGGAAGGAATGGCATCGACGCCGAGCAGATGTTCTGCAATGAATCCACTGTGGAGGGATGTAAGGAGGATTATTGCGAGTGTACGCATGTTGTCAATATCCCTCTACATTCTGTGGTAGAACTCGTTATGGTTGACGAAGGTAATAATCATCATAAGATATGTTTCTCCAATATTAATTGCATATATATTCCGCGTCTCATCTGGCTGTACACTGCGCACCGGTACAGAAGGATTCCGTGAAGTGAACGAATCAGTACTAAAAATAATAAACACATCTTTCCAAACACAAAGCAATCCGTCTCTTAAATGGGAATGTCCTAAATATGCTTTTTTCATCGTCACCTGCTCTTTTACCATAGGACATGGATCCTCTTATGCAGTCGATTCTATGAGATTTAATCAATCTGTTGGTTACGTTCTATCAACATCTGAAACCTTCTTCTGTATTTCTAGACAACGAACTAATGGGTAAATAAACCTTTATTTTACTATGAAGTCTTTTTTGCTTACCAATTTTCTTCTTCTAGGAAACGCATTCGATGCCAATCACCCCTTTCATCTCCACGGTTATGCTTTCCGCGTAGTCGCCATGGAGCGTATTGCCAAGAACATCTCCGTGGAGGAAGTCAAGCAACTGGACGCCGAGGGAAAGATTCATCGTAAACTAAATGGAGCTCCTCTCAAGGATACAGTTACTGTACCAGACGGCGGTTATACCATCATCCGTTGGTATGCTGATAACCCTGGTAAGTTTAGCATACTTGAATGTCCTATAATTGTTAAATTAAATGGCTGTTTGCTGCTCTTATAAGTGCAAACGAACTCTCGGGATTCCATTCAGATTTCTGAATGGATTCGTCTCCTTGATTAACAGTTGAGTAGTCTAGTATTTGACGCTTCGTTAACCTGCTGTATACTGGTACTGAAGGGATCTATGATGCGAACCAATTAGTTATGAAAGGACCAGACACAACTTTCCCATTCTATGTGCTTTAAAGATCTCAATTTCCTGACCACGCATTTTTCTTCGTCACCTACCATTTTACCACTCTTATCCAGTCAATTCTATGATATTAACTCATCCAATTTGTTACACTCAATCAACATTTGAAACCTTCTTCTGAATGTCCAGAGTTATTAAGCCCTGCTAAACACACTTTATTTCTGTTCTTTTAGGTTACTGGCTTTACCACTGCCACATCGAGTTCCATGCTGAGATTGGCATGGCACTTATCTTCAAGGTGGGTGAACACTCCGACTTTCCCCCAATACCAAAGAACTTCCCCACCTGTGGCGACTTCATCCCCACTGACACTGACCAAAGTGTGGGAAGACTCGACAAGATGAATCATCAACCAGTTATTAGCATCACGCACTGGTGGCCATTGGACTACTTCAACGCCGCTTCGTCATCTGAGCGTCAGCTTTCGGGCAAGCTACTGACAATTGGTGCTATGCTCTTGGTCATGGTTTTCAGGATGATATTTGCTCTGTGATTTAAGTGATTTATTTATATATTGTAGTTAGGACAAAGAAGAAGCTCAGAGTTATTTTAAAACCATTTAAATCTAAAGCAATCAATTTCATTGTAAACCGTGCATAAGCTATTTTTGATTCCTTCTGGAACGTTTCAATAGTTACATAATGCGCCAACTGTCACGGCTATGTATTTTTATTTTGGTTGATGGGTTTGCTTGTTCGATTCTTATGCAACGCAAATAATATGTGACTAGAATTTTGTCAATTTAATATTTCTAATTTGTTCGGGGAGGGAAGCAGCAAGCACCGCATTCGTAGTTATAGAAAATTCTTGACCCATACAATACCTCAACAAGGCTCCAAGTAGCTTCCTTCAATTGTGCCAGAAAAAATCAGGAAGGAAACTCTATTGTAACAAGGGTTTGTCTAACCAGTAACGAAACTTCGGTATTTTGCAAACAAATCATATATTCCAACACCAAAATATATGCAGCAATTTATGGGATAGATGTCATTAAAAAAATGTTATCTGGATTAAAAATAATATTGTTTAACTTCTCTGGGCTTCTTTTGTTTATCTAAGGGAATACTTCACACCCTCTGAGCAAACTGTCGAGGAACTACTCGTCTAGTAACTATATACAAAAACAGATACGATGAAACCCCCTAAAGACGTTTTCTAAGGCACCGGAAAAAAACTTCTTAAGCATGAAACTTCTTAAGAGGGAACTTCTCAAAAAGGTTTCTGTACGACACGTGTGTGGTTAGTACATAAACTGTAAAATAGGGGAGCTGGGCACAACTGGTAAGCCAATGGTCTTTTGTACGTGAATTTAATACTGAGTAAAATGATTTTAGTAAAAGGGCCAAAACTGAATTTAATACTGCAGAAAGTTTAAATACGTTTGCACTTTTGGAGACTTTTGGGATTAGCAGGAGACTGGGTTTACTTTTGGAGAGCTGAATTCCAGCGACTTTGATTCTAGTAAAAGGTCAAAACTGATTTTAATACTGCAAAAAGATTTAAATATGTTTGCACTTTTGGAGACTCATCCGATACAGTTTCACTGTATCTGCTTAGTGGATAGCATTACTAAGCGATGATGAAGCAGAAAATATATGCTACTTGACGAGTGCTAATTGACAGTTTACTCAGAGTTAGTGAAATACCTCCACCTGTAAATATTTTACTTGACGTATTTTTAAACTTAAGTTTCCTAAGCTGAGGCCTATCGTGCTTTTTGACTACTTATAGAATAAAACCAGATAGGATTAATTAAGTACTTAAGTAAATGAACAAATAACTGTATTTTTGATAAAAGTATTTTAGTTTTAATTTATTTTTATAATACTCCTTTTTTAATTGTGAACACCAATGTTTTTTATGTTGAACCCAAAAACACGCGTTATAAAAACGTACTTGCCTTATGTTGTTAGTCCTTCGAATTGACTTATTTAGGTGTTTTCATTAAACATATGAGAAATAACTTAATGAAATTTGTCAACGAAAAATCAAAAATTTCGTAGACTCTGAATTTTATATATTTTTATAAAAAATATTCATATTTTTATACCAATGTGTTTATTTCAGTCGAAAAAATTTATAAAATTATGTGAACGAAATTCTGATTTCATCTGATGTCAATTATTTCTTATGTGATATTCTACATAATAAAAATAATTCTTAATATTTTTGTATTTATTTCATCAGCTTTGCACGATCACACCTTATCTTACCTATTGTAAGCCATTTGATCCACATAATCAACAACCTGAAAAATTATATAAAAATAATACTTTATAGTATAATTATTTAACAGTCTGTCACTGATAGATGCATACCGAAGACTACAAAGATGAGACTCGCCGGGAGCTATTTTCTCCTTATCACTGGAGCGACAGCAATTTAAAACTTTTTTCTCGGATTGCTATAGGAAATTTTTCCGCCCACATTAAAAAAAATCGTACCTCCGAATTTGAATATGGAGACATACAAACTGATTATAGATCAATATAGCCAGTGAATTCACTTATATTTTGTCTATTATCACATATTTGGAGGATTTATAAAAAAATATTATTAAATGTTTTAAAGAATCTATATAATATTTCTTTTGTTAAATTTTGAATGTACATTATATAAAGTATAGAATAAAAAATAAAAAATTGAAATATTTTGGCAACAAAGCAATCTGTAGTTTTGGAAATAGTGCCATATTGTGGCAAAAAGCGCCCGAGTGGATAAGGTGTAAAAGCATGGACAAGAATAGCAATCACTGGAAAAGAAGCGGATAGACGCCCTCGAAATGGTGATGGAGAAAAATATTCAGAATTTCTTGACCAGCCATGGTTACTAATATAATATATAATAGAAGGAGCAAGGCAACCACAATTTATTGGCAACAATATGCGAGGAAAACGCTTCACCAGTTTGGAACCCGAAGTACAAACTGTTGTACATAAATATATATAAAATAACTTAATAAAAACGAGCAGAAGCTGTTAACATTTTACACAGAATTTTTAAATAAGAAAATCGACTGTATTGATCTTCTATCCCTAATGAATTTCAAAATGCCTAAGACTTATTCACCATATACATAGTACCATACACGCTTAATTAGAAAACAAATGCAACAACTAATTCGCCAATTAACCTTGCTATTCATACATTCAATAATATTTGCTCTAACATCGCCCTTTTTCGGATCCCTGAGGAGCACCATGTCAGTGATTTAAACTGTTTAATGCAGAACCGCGAGGAGTCGAGGAGCTTTGTCCGCCAATTGAGGGTCACGGATCCTCAGCAAAGGGGCAATGATCGAAGAAGAAGAAGAATTAAATACAGTTTGGAAAGAAACCCAAGAAGGCATTTCGGATTTTTAGCGACATCTGTCTGCAAAGCCAAAAAGCTATTTAACATTTAATAAGTATGGCAAGTTAAATTACTAATTTTATTGTTTAATGGGACTTTTTGGTGTGCAATCTAATACAGGTACTGTAGGTCTACAGTCATAATAAATGTTAATAATTTGACAATTATTATTGCATTATTATAAATAATGTCACTTTATGCTATCTTTTCCGTAAGAAATCGCTATTACAAATTATAATTCTGGGATTTGTGAAGTTGAAAGTATTTATAAAAAATATTTTCTCTGGATCATTGCCTTTCACATTGACTTTTTTTTTTAAATTCACCTGTCGAATGAACACCGTAAGTAAATTCGAAAAATTATGACAATTCTTTTAGGCGCTCCGCTGACGAGGTAACTGAAAACCAACTAAAACCGGCTGTTTTCTCTGTCTTGATTGGTCAAAAAGTCTGTTTAACCATAGACGAAGAACAATCAGCTGACAGGTGGCAACTAGCAACAGCCGGCCAGGGCAATCAGCAGTGCAAGTCGCAAGTCACCGCTTGCGTTACCATTGACAACGGGTGTTTGAGTGATTGTGTAGTGTGCGGGCCATCACATTGTCATACAAAGACAGTTGCCAGTTGACAGTTTTCAGTTGCCTCAGTAAGCGGATCGCCTTAATGTTTTTTAAGAAATACCTACACATTTCATATACTGAACTACTAATTAAATAAAATAGAATAATTTTGGTAAGTATCTACTTTACGTTGTCTGAATTGTTCCCACAATCAGATACAATTTTGAAAATGACACTTAAAATAAAAGTAGTTTCGAAAAAGAATTTAAGCCGGATCCGCCTTTTTTTTAATATCTCCCTTTTCTCTTGTTTGGGGATAGCTGTTGCTGGTATGGTATTTTTATTGAAATGAGATAGTGGAAGTCGTTTTTGAAAAAAAAACAACTAGTTCCGCCGCATTATTTTTCTCTTCCTCCTCTTTTGGCCTTTCCCTTTACATGAAACGACAAAAAAGTAAGTTACAGTAACGTTTATAATTCATTTGTCTAATGAAATATGTATGTTTTTTCATTATCAGCAATTTTAGTTATAATTTTTTTTTTTTTAATCCAAAATTTTTATATTTAAAAAATTACATATTTATTTCTAATAATAAAATTTGAATGCCTATTTTACGAACATTTGAAAACAGTTTTTAGTTTTTTGTTGCATTAAAAAATATTCCAATTATTTGGATTTTATTGCAAAGCGGGAATTTTTTTTTTGCATCCGACAAAATATGTTTAATTTTTTAAGGATAATTTACACATTTATAAAATTTTACAAATCTCATTATTGAAAGACGCATAACCGCTGCCAAATATTTTTATAAAAAATATTTCTAGACATTATTGTTTTATTGCAAAATTCATGCTGACGCCATGAAAAAAAAACAAATTTCTAATCAAATCTAATCTCTCCTATATCTTATCTTATCTCCTGGTAGACAATAATTGGCCTCTTGTCGCAATGGTTTCCGCGTCAACGCAAGGTATTATAATATCCTCATGGGATGGAGCTATTTTGTTATCATTCAATACATTGGAAATAAAACAGAGAGGAACTAGTAGCCCATTCGTCTTAGACCATAATTTTTACCCTTTTTTCTACATAATTAATTCCCCATTTATAGTCCATTTCCTTTCATTTTCCTAATAGGGTCACGCGACATATTTAAAAAAATAATAATAACCTAGTAAACTCCAAGTTTATTTTTTATATATTAATTGCCGAACCGTTTCGCTACAACCGTAGCTTCTTCAGTAGATTAAATATGAAAGTGGTGTTTACTAAGCATATTTTCACGTATAAACATGGTGTAACAGCACGTTCCCGAAGGATTTTAATAAGCGATTCCTGTAAAAGTAGATGTTATTTTGCTGTCCGACGATATATTTTTTTTCTTTAAAGAAGAAATTATTCACATGTATCCACTGATAAGGGGTTATCGTTAGGAGTCGTGTGATATCATGCTGCCGGAATCAGACGGAGTGCTTACCAGGTGACCTGCTAAGCTATGCCCGACTACGCAGTTTTAATGTGTGATGGAAAAATATTTTTATTGTTTTTAATTAAAAATAAATCATCTGACAGTAAAACGACAATCTATGTTTTCACTCCATATATGCTCAGGAATCGCTGGTTAAAATTCTTCGGATAAGTACTGTTCTTAATTGTTATTTTATTAATTGTACGACGGAGTAATTATTAATTTATTTAAAGAGTAGTTAATTTTTTTTCTTTGTAAGAATATTTTATTAATATGATAAATTCTTTCATATATCAAGACATAAATAGACGTCTATAATCTCTGCAATTTTTGTCTATATTGAATATCTACACGGAGAAAAATGTTATTCGAAAAAACGATTATTTTAATAGTAAAAACGGTTAAAAACGGGACTGAAGTTCTTACGAACAAATTAACAGGGTTCCAATGTTTATTAGCGGGAACATGTAAGAATAATTTGTTGGTATACGTAATTTATGCTGTTGTTTTACTTTTTTTTTCACTGTATTATGTTTTTTTTTATTGTTTTAATTTTTAAATAACTGTGATACTTATCCATTAAACTAAAATGTAAAAGCCCGTTAGGGCATGTAATAAATAAATAAATAAAAATACGACTGTGCTTTAGACCGCACGACTGAAGTAAATACTTCTTTAGCTTCATCTATATGTATGTCTATGTATATGTTTATATGTATAAAATATATATATATATATTAATTTTCTACAAATATTTATTTAAATTTATTATCATTCGCCTCGTCCGATCAAGCCATGCGCATCGACGTCCTCTCCCCCCCGTGTTTGGCGTGTCACTGATATTTCAAAATACTGACTGAAATATTTCATGCACTGGCTATGAGAGGAAGAAAATGTGCGCGCGCACTGCTCTCTCTTGCTTCTACAAAGTGATACAGCCCGTTCGCCTCGCAACACATTTTACTTTTCGTAACGCTGTAATTTCAGTAACGCATTCGCCAGTGTACCCCTCAAGTCAAGCGTGCGTAAAGAAGTATTTACCTCAATAAATAAAAACATATTTTCTGCCGTATGGTATCTTAAACAAGTTATGTTGACGGCTACCATTGAAGTTATCGGGCACCATGTCATTTTGTCGGTCAGTGGCGATATTGTTATCCATCTGTATCTACATGGAAGGCATTTCTACTGACCTTCTTTATTCTACGTAATATATTTTTAATACATGCTCATACAACGTTGTTCGATGAAACAGTCGATTAATTTTCTCGATCCGACTCTGCGTTGGAAATTTATTGGCGACAATGTAATATCACAATGGGCTTTGGTACAATACTGGAAATAGTTGGCGCAAAATATCAAAAAGCATCGCGCACTTTTACCAAAATCCTCTAACCTAAACAAAACTAAAAGTAGTGTTCAGACTGATTGACCAAGATGTCGATGGAATTGTACTACGTTGTTCTTACAATTGTGCTTTTATCGTTTACGTGTTCGTGTTTGAGGTGTGCCTATCATTTGGGATATGGACTCGGCCGTAAGCAAATTAAAATTACTAAATTATTAATAATTTAATGTTATCCATCTTTTATCTTTGTATTGTGTTGTTGTATTTTGTTTGACCATCAATTCCGATTGAATCTGTGCTGTGATAATAATGTCGTGTTGAATGTCATGCATTTTGATATTGCACGGGTTAAAATGCCTACTGCTTTTGGATATGGTCTTGTATTCATTCAACAACAACTTCTAACAACCGAATTCATAATGGACCAGTTGTGTTCAAAACAATTTGGTAAAATTGGTGTGTGTAAAAATTTTCAGTAAATAAATCTCTCAATTGTTTAATTTTGCGCAAAACCAAAAACACAGAAAATAACAGAATTTAGTTTTTTTCTAATAAAAAGCCCATAGAGAATGAAGAACGTACTGGTTGACAAAATTGAGGGCGCTGTGATCGTTTACACCACGATTGTTGAAACTCTTTGAAAATTATCATTGAAGAAGAAGATAACAATAATAATCTAATTTTTTAAAATATGAAAATGAACAAGACACAGAAAAATAATAAAAGATAACGGTCGCAACTGGGACTCGAACCCAGAACCTTACGTCTTACCGGGGCATACACCTCTACCAATTGGGCTACTGCGATCTTATATGAGACTGTCGTAATTGTCAACTTCATATTTCAAAGTTCAGAATTACCAATATTATCTTCGACTAATGTTTTTTTCCATATTATTGGCAGCTACCTTTATTATTGGATAAATTATTGGCAGCTACCTTTATTATTGGATAAAATTTTTTTTCGTATGGTAAGTGCTGCATTTCAAGAAAATGCGTATATGTCCACCTGAGTGTACGTGATTGCCACTAAACGAGTCTATCTGCTGAGTTTCGGCTCGATCTGATGTCGGGAAGTGGGTTAATTTCCACTTCATTTACACATTCATTGAATCAAGAAAACCGAATTGAAATTCAAATAATGTAGTTCAAATTAATGGTTTTCAAACCGATATCAAACAATTCTTAGAGATGATTCTACAATTTCTAAATCATATTTTGAGGAAATGTAATTCACGAAATATTGTTGTTTTTGACATTAGCTGAAATTTTTTTTTAATATTATTTAATTGTAGGTGCCTAAACTTTAAATAAGCAATTTATTAGATTTTAAATTTAAAAAAAAAAACACACACACAACGACGGCGATAAGATTGTTTGCCGGTGAGGGTGATGTGGCAGAGAGGAGGGATGGTTTCATAATATGTCAATAAATCCAAAAATGGGTTAAATGTGTCATTTTAAAGCGTTTTTTTTTCTCTTTCGATCTGCGTCATCGAAATATTCCTAAGAAAATAAGTGCCTCTTTTACGACGTACTTCAACAAGATTTTTTTCTGAATAATTAAAAATAAAAAGATTTTATTAATAACTCAGGTACGGGACATACGTCATTCCCTTGTCTACCTACGTTAAATTATCGTGAAAACATACTTATTTGTCCAAGCGGTTAATATTAAGAAATTTACAAAATATGTACAGTGTTCTAAAAGATAAGACAAATAATATATTTTTATTTATTTTTAACTTCATCAGTTAAAACTCAATTTGTAATATTTTAATATTTTAATTAATGAAAACAATATTAGCGAAATTCAATCGATAATCTAAAACAGAAAAATCAGAAAAAGATCGGGCCACATCTGGGACTCAAACCAACACGTCCTAGAATCAGACGAGGAGGTTTGACTCACAGATGTGACCCGATCTTTTTCTAATTTTTCTGTTGAGTTTAGATAATGTTGTCTTCAATAATTAAAAAAATAACTTTTTGTCCTTTAAAGCATTTCAATTTTCCGTGATCGATAATTTTTTGGGTTTATACCAGTAAATTAAGTCTTCGTTGAGATACTAATTTGTGCACCACCCAAGGACCGATTAATCTAATCGTCAAAGGTAACCATGGATACCTTCCCAGTAACTAATAAACCATTTTATCAGTTATTGATCCCATATCTAACGAGTAGGCTTTATTGGTAATCGTCCTTAATAGGGCAATGTCGAAAGCTAAGTAATAAAAATATATGTATAATAAGAAACCGAGATATTTAAAAAAATAGTTCAATTAAAACTTAAGGCAAGCTGGTACATATTATTCACGGGATTTTCTCACTCCTTTGAAAAGTCGTTAATAGTGAGGGAAAAAAAACTTATTTAAATAAGCTAGGTTGGTTAGGTTTTGTGCTATTTTTTTCATTGTCGTGCAACCGTTTAATTCATGCAATACATAGGTTCTTAACTCTTGGTTTCACCACCACTCAGAATCGAAACATTGGTTGTGTAAAATGGCTTTATACGCATTTGATAACCTAAATGAATAGCCAGGTACATATATACTATTTGTACCAGACTATTGTTAGACCCGCGATAATGTATGGCTCCGAATGCTAGACCATGTACAACTCACTAGGCAACTTGAATCAGCAGAAATGCTAATGCTTAGATGGTCGGCAGGAGTGTCACTAAAATATAAGATTAAAAGTTCACGCATTCGTGGTAGCCTGGGTGTCACGGACATAAAACAGTAAGCTAGAGGAACGACAGTTGAGATGGTATGGTCACATAAAACGGAGACCGCCAGACCACACAGTGAAGCAGGCAATGTCTATGGAGCTTCATCGACAGTCATCCAGAGGAAGACCAAAAAACTCCTGGATGACTCAATGCTCCAAAATCCTACGTAGAAACGGCCTAAAAGCGATTCCCAGAACCGCAGAAGCTACAACCTGAGAACGAGAAGAGCCGACCCCAACAGCCTACCTAGGCAATGAGTTGGGACAGTGCAAGGAAGAAGAAGAAGATGAATAGCCAGGTACTTCCCAATCTTCCTCTTCCCCTTCTCTCTCCCTTCCCCACCCCCCCTTCTGTTTCGTAATATACTCCCATATAGGATGCCATAGTCCCAATGGATCCGGAAAATTCGAATCAGTTGGCGGTTTTCACATAAAAATTTATAGTACCTTTATACAGACGGTAGAAAATCATTAATTTATTACCATTTTATTCAAACTAAGAGATTTGCACCATTCATTTCTAAAACTACATTTCGTAATTATGGATATTATTTAGGAACTATAGATACAAATAAAACGATCTTAATTAATGACATACGCACTTAACTTTCAACATCACCTATATAGTTTACCAATACCGACTGCATAAAGGCCCATGTAGGAATGTAAAGGCTAGCCTATAACATATCTAGCGACATGACCGGTACTAACGTATATTAACGCCATACCTACTTCATACTGAACAAAACAATATCGCGGAAATAAATCCGCACCGTATCGCGTTCAATTTGTATCAAACCACAGATATATAAATATAATTTCACTCAAATTTATATACAGTTTCCTATTAACGACACACTGTAGATAGTTTTAATAAAAAAATGTTTTAACTCATTTGGCATTTTCACAAGAATTTGGTTCCTTAGAATAGGCAATCTGCCTAGCTAGGATCTAATATCGCCTATACGTTTAATTAAAATAAAATAAAGCACATTGTCCACGATATTGAAAAATTGTTGCTTTAGTTTGAAAAAGTAGAAAGGTAAATGAATAACTACTTCTGTATATTGATTTATAGCCTCACATTCATCAGGAATACTACACTGAAACTAGAAAACTTATGTTATTACACGAATCAAGATTTTATCAAAACCGTCTTCAGAAATCATAATATTATTTTTTTATTTATTTTTAATCTCGAACATACATTTTATAAATGATTACAGCAGTTTTCATAGATAACACACGGAGAAAAATGTTATTCTAAAATACGATCATTTTATTTACCGTTTCTACAGTTTTTAACCGTTTTTACGAATAAAATGATTGTATTTTAAAATAACATTTTTCTCCGTGTAAGTTTTAATAATACAATGTTAATAATCAGTAAGTCACTCTATGAATATTGGTTAGTAGTAGTGATTTGCGAACACCTCACTAGGAGAATTTTTGTTGAGGTGTTCGCATGTTTTAGATTAACTAATTGTATTACTGATGTTTTTTAGCAATTTGTAATTGCTTTATTCATGTGTAGATAATTTGAAGCTAAGTAGACGAGTTTCAACATTATAAAGATCCCTTACTAATTAAAAGTATTACAACTAGACATTTTTCACGATTCATTGCAAACATACAAAACCAAATGATAAAATTTCTTGTCCTTTTATTAAACTTTAGTGAGCACATAATTTTTGATTTTAAAACGTAACTTTTTCTCCACCCATACTGTTTCATTTAGTCAACCAATGTTTGATTCTTTTCATTAGTTTCATCATAATTACGATTTAATACTCAGCCGAAATTATTTGATGACATTATACAGATTTACGTAATAGGTAACAAACCATGTAATTTATTTAACATACCTTAAAATTTATATATATATATATTTTTTTTTTCCAGAAAAAAAGAAAATAACATTTTCACTTACTTAACTAGAATTTGCATAACATTATATTATCATACAACATATTATCATACAATATATTACAATACTATTCATTCACTTTCAATATTATTCATTTTCACTACATTGTTTTTGCTAAATAAAAATGAATAATTTTTTTTTAAATTTACAGACACTTTTTTCGTTTTTAATATCAACTGGAAGGCAATTGTATAAATTGCCCCCCTCATAACTGATAGATTGCTTACCGTAGTTAGTATGAATAGTGTTTAAATGTATGTTATCGTGTTGTAATTTAATGTACTGTGTACATCTTATGAACAAATAAATAAATAATATTTTTACGGAGGTCGTGTCACCCACACCCAAGAGTGTGATTTGGCCGTTGGAGGCACGTCATTGGCTAGACGATAAAGGGCAGCAGTGCATGTGTACAAATATTGTCCAAATGTCCACATTTTGTCAAAAACTATAAAAAATTAATATGAACCATTCTGAACCCAAGGAAAATTAATCAAAGTGAAATTACTCTACCTAATTTTTGGAGTGAAATTACTATTTAATGTAATAAATAAATAAATTATAAGAAATGAGATGCTTCGGGCTAGAATCCAGAGGATGAAGACATATAATTGTTGATAGTCAGCCGTAATAAACTATTAGCAGTAATAAATTATATTTTACATTATCGGCGGTCATCTTGCCTATCAGTGACTGGGCCTTTTTACCAGTGGTTTTGGCTAAACACATTAGTGCGGGTACTTGAAAAAAAACTAATGGGCGAGAGATATCTCTATAAACATCACAAATTAGTCTAGAAGTCTAGATACCACAGCAAAGAATAAAATTAAATATTTGGCTCATAACAACATGAGAAGGCAATGTCTTTTCTCAACCAAAATGAATCATTGCTGTGATTTTATCAAAGTGTTCATAAATCTTATCTCAAAAAAAACATTTTTTTAGATTAGTTCTTTGACAGTAATGTCTTTTGATTTATCGACTGACTGGTGATTTTGTTATGATTGTATATAGAAATAACTTATTCGAAGATTTCCACGTTGTTGAATTGCGAGCTGACGTCAATGTGACTCTGTTTTCCTATTTTATATCATTTCATTGATTCTATTACAGTGTTTCGGCCATTATTATCATAGTTTTCTTCAGTTTCGCGAATTTAAGCGTTGAAAATCACTATTGCCACAAAGTTTAATACTTTGCTTCACTGTTTTCTCGGATTTTACTCTCAAAAACTATTCGTTACGTGAGGATTATTCGCAAAAACCGTAAGTTTCGTGAACCTAACTCAACCTAACGTGAACATTGTGCCATAAAAAAGACATGGGATAGTGAAAGGATTTTGTGAATTTCTTAATAACCTGTGTGGTGAAATAAACGTGGTAGAAATGTGGAACTTTTAAAGTGTTGCATTTGTATAAAATTAAAAATGGATACCTCATTGTCAATATTGATTTTCAGCTGCGCTTTTTTCGTAGTTTCTCTCGGTTTTCTTTTCATCTGCTGCAGATGCTTGTATGGAGTAATGGATTACATAGAAAGTGAGTTATTTTTCACATATTAATGAATTTGTGTTAATGTACATAAATATATTGGTATAACTTAATGCTCCCCATTTGATTTGAAATATTATACTAATTTTCACTTTGTGGCAATATAGCTGAAAATGTTTGTTTTCTTACTATTGCGTAACAATATTGAGTCGTTTATTTCTTATACATACATAGGCAGCACGCTCACGAAAAAAAATTGTTGCGGCGACAACCGACAGTTGGAAATTATTCCAATATTCATTGAAAATCCAAGAAAGTCTCGCATCGCTATTGTGCACACCTCCGTCCTCCATATATTAAATTAAATGAACTTTATCAGAATTGTTTGCATTAGGTAGATTGTTGTGTATTTTTTATTATGTTCTTTAATTTCAATGTCTCTATTATATTGTTCAATGACATACAAATATTTATCACTGTCATACATGAATATATAAAGACTGTTTATAACGCAAATAAATATATCAACCGTTATTAAATTTGATGCAGGCATTTGTTGCAACTGTTTGCTGCAACGGGTTGCTGCAACGGGTTGCTGCAAGTGACCGTGACCGTGTGCGACCTGCCCTAAATGAAAAATTTATCTAATCATTGAAAAGATACGGCCACGTCTAGGAATTCCACCCAGGACCTGCCGGAGCGAGGCTCTACCACTGAGCTAATGAGAAAACCGCTTCGGACATATTTTACTGTATCATAAACTTACAACCTACCAACATTTCTTCAATTTCTTTTTTTTATTGGCTGGTATTTTTTCTGATTTATCTGTTTCAACTTTTCGATTGAAAGTGCGTAAATATTACAATTCAACTCATTAAGTTAAAATAAAATAAAGAAAACAAAATATTGTTCTCCAATGACGATGTTATGTCGTGAATATGAGCTGAAAGAAAATGCTCTGTTCTTAAAACTCCTGTCAGAACGCCTGTTGAAGTGTTCACTATTGAGATGTACTGAGTTCAGTTTTTTTTAATAAAATTTCTTTTAGATTGAAAAAAAAATTAAATAAAAAAAAATTACAAGCTTATTACATTATCATGATGTTTTACAATATTAATGCTTTCAAAAAATAAAATTGTTTCATAAAATGTTTTTTCTTGGTTATATTAGCGCCCTCTTACGGGAAAAGACATAAAGTTAATGGAATACCTTCTTCAGCAGGTACATAACGACAGTGGAAATTTGTAATGCTGTAAAGGACAAGAAATAAAATAAAAATAGTTAAATATGTCAATTTCTTATATCCTTAAATCTGCGACGTGGAAATATATCAAAAAAAAATACATGCGTCTTTTACGACGTGCATTTTAAGCGAGTTTTTTTTCTGAAAAATTTTCAACAAATTAAATACTGGTATTAAACAAATTTAAAAAAATGTAAAGCAATCTTGGTTTTGTAAATTTGGTCATAAACCTGGTTTAAAGCCGTTTTAACCATGCACACGCAGTGATAATAAGCCAAGTTTTTCATTGTTACGTGGTAATACGACGAGTATTAGTTTTATCTAAATGAATAATTACTCTATTTATATCTTTTGAAGGTTATTCCCATCAATGTAATATATCGTTGAAGAAGAAGATAACAATAATAATCAAAAAATTTAAAAATTAAAATGAATGTGAATTAAAAAGAGAGTTATTTTAATAAAAAAATTAATATTCATTTAGACTTTGATAAAAGTCAATAGGGTTCCATAAAGATAAAAAAATATATATTTATCCGAGACACTACACGGAGAAAAATGTTATTCTAAAATACGATCATTTTATTCGTAAAAACGGGACTGAAGTTCTTACGAACAAATTAACAGGGTTTCAATGTGTATTAGCGGGAACTTGTAAGAATAATTTGTTGGTATACGTAATTTCGTAAGTATACCAACAAATTATTCTTACATTTTCCCGCCAATAAACATTGAAAACTTAAATTAAGAACTTCAGTCCCATTTATGTCCCTACACAAAATGATTGATCGTATTTTAGAATACCATTTTTCTCCGTGTGGTTGCCCGGGTTCCCGTGGGGTAGGGTTTTTCCGGGTCTCGGTGGCGGCTTTGGTTTTATTTTATTAAATAAGAAAAAATTCGTGATACCAGGTTGGTGTTTTCTCTCAGTATCAAACTGGATGCAAATCACAAACATTTGAAATGACCTTAAACATGTTTGGTGACCCATGACTTAATAGTCAGGTGCTTCCCAACCTTTCTATTTTCCAACCTTCTACGACTCGTTCTTGAATTCAACAGCTTGGCTCTGGAACGATTTGTTGTTCTCTTGGTTTCCTCCTTTCTACAACATCTCTTCAAGACCCATGTTCACTCCTTCCTCTCCTCAAAAAGACCCAGCATCTTCAAAATGACGTAGGCCTCGAGGGAAAATAATTTAACTCGAATCCTCCTGTGTGGAGTTAATATGAAAAAAAAATTCTCTCTCTCTCTCTCTTCCCCCCTCCCTTCAACCTAACAACATAACTTTCTAAATTGGGGATACCATAGACAGGGATGTCAATGCTCCAGAAAATTTGGAGTAGATGGGACTGTTGCGCGGTATTCGCAATAAAATGTGGGTAACCGTAAAAGCGTTTTGGAGTTTCAATACGTTTATTAACCAAAAATGATACAAGTATACCTATGTAGATTATAGCGGCCCAATACTCTAATTATTATTATTTTGAAACATTGAAATCCGTTACTGATAAATTTTCTTAATTATCCCTTGTTTTTGCCATATTGTATTTCTTACTTTCATACGTGATATTATATAATTGAACTAAAATTCCCTCACCAAACAAAAGAGCCTCGTCTCTTTATGGTGAGGAAAAGCTATTCGTATCTACCTTTTTAACACTGTATAACATGTAAAAATTATGTGTTTATTGCTAAAAAAAAACTACAAATATTAATCTAATAATAAAAAAGGGGATTTAATTAAGGCTCGCATTTTATTTAATTCCGACGAGTTCGTAACTACAATACATATTTTATTTAAACCGATATCTACGGATGTAAACTGTTTATATTTAAGATTAATAAAAACAGTACTTAACCATTAGAATATTAAAAGTTTAAAGGTTTTAAAATTTTATAAAACCATTTTATCTATAAAATTTGCGGAAAATACCAGATTATATTTTTCTAGACGATGAATAAATAACTATCGAAGGGATTCGTTTTGAAACATCAAAAATATTAGCAATAGGTTTGTCAGAATTATTTAAAATGAACTCCGCGGAAAGATCAAATTTCTAGGCGTGCTAGGGCATATTCGACCGTAGGTCCGTCCAATACGCCGGGCCGCGCGTCTTATATTTGTGGTCACGCATTCTTCACTTACCCCGTTAAGATTCCCACATTATTTTAGAGTATTTGCTAGGGCAAATTCGACAATAGGTCCGTTCCACACACCGGAACATGTCGTATACTTTACTTACGTGTTTAAGATGATAGACTTCGCTTTTCGGCCCATACAAAAAGGACGCCCGGGAAAAACACTTTTCTACATCGAAAATTGCACAAAATGAATATATTTTTTATATACTGCCTTTTAGAGGGTGAAAACTATGTCGGTATGTTTTCGAATTTTCGATGCGTTTCGTATTAACGTAAACATTCACTGTCAAACATGTACGATTTATCAAAAAATATTATTTAAGGAAAAAGTGCTGCTAACTCAACTCTCATAAAGAATTATAAAATTATAAAAAGCTGCCGACGTAGCTTCTTCTTTCTAAAAAATATATATATTTTTTAATTTAAATTTTGTGAAAGTTTCGGTGTAGAAAAGTGTATTCTCCATAAACCCTTTTTCGAGCGATTTATGTAGTTAATTTGAGCGTTGTCTCATTCGCACATTTCGCATTCGCATTCACATGTATTGTAAGTGTGCGTGAGCTTATTGTGAGCGGGACAGAATGACAGACGCGGGTGTTCCGCGTGTGGTTCAAAGTCTAGCCTCTTAAGATTCTGACCATATTTTAGGGTATTTTGTCGACTTAAAACTTTTTTTTTCAAAAATGTACCTGAACGTGTGCAAAAGTAACGAATTTTTGTGATCATTCTGTTTGACACAATTCTAATTGTCATATGTATATTCGTATCTAATAATCGAATAATTCATAAGTGCAGTGTGACTGGACTTGACAAGTATTTCTTATCTCTTGGATATTTTTATATCATGATCCAAAACCAGATGTAAACACTTTTGAAAATTTCCTTCATAAAGAACTTAAGAGAAATGGCTGCGTGGCCTGTTTCATACAATACTTAATATTGGATTTGAGGTCAAAATACTAAGCCAATAATATGTTTTTTTTTTCAAAATTATAGATTACGGATAAGTGCTAATTTATTTATTTGTGTTTAATTATATAGACCATTAAAGATTTTTATATTTCATCATTTTTCTATAATAAATGTAGTAAAATTATTTTTTTAAACGCTTATCATGTACTCTCAAATATTTACCAAATTTGCCAATAAAATCATGAAACACTAAAATCTTTAATGGCCTATATTTTATAATTCAAAACACAAATAAATAAAATAACAAACATCCGTACTAGACATTTGACGTACCTTTTGAATACAAAAATAATTTTTCAGTTGGGTATCTTTTGCTTATTATCACATATTTTTAGGATTTACAAAAAAAATAGAATTAAATCTTTAACCTTAAAAGATTTTAAAGAATCTAGATAATATTTATTTGGTTATATTTTGAATGTACAATATATTATATAGTCGTTTTAATAAAATATATTTTTTGGAAAATTCGCCACTTTTTGGCAACAAAGCAATCCGAGGTTTTGGAAATAGTGCCATAATGCGGCAAAAAGCGGTCGAGTGGTTAAAAAAACAACGTCTAGAGTTGTGACTTTTACGTGATGTGCACAAAAAAGCGGCTAATAATCCGTTAGTCAAAACCAAGTCCTGATTTTTATTTTTTTTTTCTATGGAAAAAATGTAGTTTTCAGGAAAATCTGTGAAGATTGCCCCGATTTCCTCACAATAAATTTTTTATCTAAAAAAATCTCTCTTAGCAATCAGTGTTTAATTAAAGTTTAAGGTTTTGCTGCAATCCAGATAAGAACTTAAGTATGACTATGTTTCCTTCTCATCTGATTACGATGATTGTCTTCTAATTAATTGTTTGTTTTTTATCAATTCAAGACTAAATGATTGAGACCCTTTCACCACATAATTTTATTTTGTCGTAGCCTGTTATACGTTGCGTCCAACAAAATTGAGATCTCTTAAAAATCTGAGTGAAAAATCACAAAATCTAAATAAAACATTTCAAAGAACTACATTCAAATGAACAAAGGTGTAAAATTGTCGTTTCTAACGTGATAGTAGTGTTGAATTTTAATTTAAAAATTTACAAGGCACTTAAGTGTTAAGTTGCAAGGGAATTTAATGGACTCTATCAATGATGTCAATAGGTTCAGTAGAGTTTTGGATTGTAGCAGTGCTAGTGGTCATGGTTTTTGTGAGTTTTATACATGTTTGCAGAAGTCCGCCAAGTAAGTACAATTATTAATTTAAAATTATGTGTAAGGATTTCGGTGCTAATTTAAGCATTCATTCAGTAAAATTGTGGATATTTATTTACTTGCTATTCCAGTAGCATATCATAAAGCATTATCAAGAAAAGAAATTAAGTAAATTTTTCCAAAAATTTCATTTCGTTATGATTTATGACCAACAACAAGATATTGCATAAGGTTTTAAATCTGCTTTCCAGAACAAAATCGAAAATCATTTTCCTTTCTGAATTGCACAGGAAAAACTGAACATTGACAAAATAGAACATGATTATAATAATTATCGTGGTTTATTTTTGGGGTATTGAGGCAACACGGCTATCCTGATGATGGTCGCTGTGAAGCTGTCCGAATCTAGCAACACGGCACAATATACCAAAAATAAGTCTCGATAATACTTTTGGCCGTGAAAATCGAAAACCAGATACGATTAGAATAGGTTAGGTAACGTTCGATTAGTTTCTTTCCTTTACTTAATTTCTTCACATGTCTAATAATATTTAACACGATTTGTTTTTGAGTGGAACCGTAAAGAACAACCCTATAAACTGGCCTGTTTTTAGTTAAATTTTAGGATAAATTTTCCGACAACCATATCGTTGCGCAACACAACACAATGTTGATAAGCACGCAGAAATATCGTACAGTCACAATCACACATTGTGCACGAGTAAAGTACGTAGAGCGGTAAGAATTTGTATCTAGAGCAGTGATTCCCAAAGTGGTCCAGGTGAAGCCCCAGGAGTCCACGGGAGACTCGACGGGGTCTACGTTGGCGTGATAAAGAAATGGTGCACGGAGAAAAATGTTTTTCTAAAATACGATAATTTCATTCGTAAAAACGGGACTGAAGTTCTTACGAACAAATTGACAGTGTTTCAATGATTATTGGCGGGAAAATGTATGAATAATTTGTTGGTATATGTACTAAATTACGTATATCGACAAATTATTCTTACATTTTCCCGCCAATAAACATTGAAACACTGTTAATTTGTTCGTAAGATCTTCAGTCCCGTTTTTAACCGTTTTTACGAATAAAATGATCGTATTTTAGAATAACGATTTTCTCTGTGTGGTTAACAAATTGTAAGTGGGGGTCCACGAAAATGTATCTGATTCGATAGTGAACTCCAAAAATGTTGGCTTTACCTATGAATGTAGGCAGATAAATATATACTACTCCAAAAATTAAGGTAAAAAATGAAAATCCAAATTTTTCGGTGATTTTTGACAGGTTAGTAAAAAATTGTTGTATTGAGTTTTTACAAAAAGCATTTTGGAGCTTTAAAATTCTAATTTTCAGTTTTGTGGCAAAAAAATTTTAGGAGCTACTTTTCTCATGCCACTCTAAGAGATAGCGCGAATTTTTTTAGTTTTGGGAATATGGTAGAAATGTAGCAGGTCCACCGAAAGCAGTAAAATTTTGAAAGTGGTCTTCGAGAAAAAAAAGTTTGGGAGCCTCTGATCTAGAGTCTATATCTAGACCATCCCCTGTCTGTCCTCGTTTCTTATCTTCCTTCCTCCTTTATATAAAGACTGTCAGCAGTCCAAATATGTATATAAAACTTTTCTAAAGTTTTAGTTAAATTTTCAGTCTATAATGATTAATACTACAAACGTAAGTACATGATAATATTGATGTACACTTATTAAATATTATATGTAAACGTTCAGAGATGTTCAGACTTGTGGAGTATTCAGATATCTCCTTCATTTTTAGAATATAAATATGCTATAAATATGTACTATCCATAAAGGCTGAAAAGCTATTCCTATCCTAAGAAAAACGAATCGTAAGGAAATCTTATTAGGGAAAATGATAATAAAATGGTCCAAAAATATAAAATGCATAATATCTTATTTTGTTTGGAAACTTTTACTTTCCATGTAAGTACATTTTTTACTTAAATTTTATTTTTTTTGATAGCGGTTTCGACAAATCCGTGTCCATTCACTAGCAAACTTAAAACTAACTTAAAATGTATACAAGTACAGAAATAATTTTATTTTATTAGGTGGGGATGGTGGGAGGGTCGATTTTAAGGGAGGGGGAGAAACAAAAAACATGAAAACATTGTCAATAAGGGTGATGTTTTTTTTTTCAATTATTTCTGGCTTTCACCCGTCAAGGGTGTTCTAAGCCATCATTTAAAGTTATAGAGAAATGAAAGGTGAATTTAAATATTAATTGTATTTAAATGGGTAAATTTAAAAATTATAATGAAGATTTGAGTCGAGTTCAGACTTAGAAGAGATGAGATATTAAATGGAGGGGAGGCATTTTTTGATAAGGCTTGATAGAAGAGAGAATATTTGTTTATAGAAGGCCAATAAAAAGTATGTGGTCTAAATTTCCCATTTCTAGACCACAGAATGTACAATCTGGGGAGTCAAGGACGTGAATTTTAAAAAGGTGAGAAGGAACAGAACAATGACCGATTCTCATTCGAATAAGTGAGAAAATTTATGTTTTGGAAAAATTGGGGAATTTTTTAAACCATGGTTTTGATGGGATAGTCCTTTGTATTGAGGCGTAGAAGGCTCCCTTGGATTGATTTGGATGTGCCAATGTCCAAATATTTTGGGATCTGTCTTCGATGATAGAAAAAATGTCAGATAGGGGAATGTGTTTTACGAGGGTAACAACATGGTTGGATGCTCCATGTTTTGCCAAGGCATCCGCAATATCCAAGGGTGATTTAAAGGGAGCTATTATTTTATTGACTAAATTAAAATTTTATTTAATTTTTTGTTTATTTCTAAGGTTTCTAAAATTAACCCACGTAACGCCACTGTATTTCGGTTAAAAAACCACCTCTAACCAGATCACATGCTTTATGACGTACACAAAATTTTCTTAGGTATGTGATAAAATAAATTGTATATCTCACGTGATTGTTGGCAAATGGCAATAATATTGTTTTAGCAATGTATCTTTGATTGGCTGATACCTTTCATTAGCAGATGCTTATCACTGTTCCACTTCTAGGTTCGTCTTTGTCACGCATTGGTGGCTTGACAATCATCTTATTAGCTGATGTTCGATGCCGACTGCCATTTTTGAAAACCATCATCACCATGCTTATTTTATTGTATTGGCTACAGCAGCCGACGTTGTATAAAAACGGAATTCGATAGGTAGTTTTATGTTGGCAGTTTCAGCTTTAAAATTATGTACGAGATACCGTATCTATACACGGAGAAAATTTTTATTTTAAAATACGATCATTTTATTCGTAAAAACAGTTCAAAAACGGGACTGAAGTTCTTACAAACAAATTAACAAAGTTTCAATGTTTATTGGCGGTAAAATGTAAGAATAATTTATTGGTATACGTAATTTCGTACATATACCAACAAATTATGCTCACATTTTCCCGCCAATAAACATTGAAACACTGTTAATTTTTTGGTAAGAACTTCAGTCCTGTTTTTAACCGTTTTTACGAATAAAATTATCGTATTTTAGAATAAAAATTTTCTCCGTGTAGTCTTATCTTACTAATATTATAAACGCGAAAGTTTGTATGGATGTATGTATGTTTGTTACTGTTTCACACAAAATTTACCGAATGGATTTTAATAAGACTCTACAATAATATAGCTCATACATCAGAATAACATATAGGCTATAATTCATAAAGCTAGCTATTTATTTTCAAAATATTGAAAATAATAATTATTGTTTAATAGAAAATGTCAACATTTGAGAATGACATTTTGCAAAACCATGATTGTTAAATCAAAATTCTATTTTTGAAAATGTTTAAATTAGTGCATTTATTTGAAGTACTCGCCTAATATTTTGAATCAAATCAAGAATTATAGATATTTTAAATAAATAGGTTAAGAATTTTGGTATAAATGTAGATGGGACCTAGGAAAAGAAATAGATTACTCGAAGTACTAATCCTATGCAGACGAAGTCGCGGGCAGAAGCTAGTTTATAATATATCGATGGCCACAGCGGAGCTACGAGAGCTGCATTTATTCAATTAATATTTTTGTCGTGCACAAATGGGCACTGTTTGCATAGTTTATTTAACCTTCATTGAACAGGGGTTCTAGAACGACGAAATCGATAACTAAATCGAATTCGGTATACTCCGGCAAAAATGAAGATATTTTCTGTGAAATGTCAAACGCAAAGCAATTACGTAAAACTATTAAAAAATTGGCAATGTTCAATTGAAATACTAACCTAAATATGCATTGGCAGTCCACATTTACCTTTTGGTACTATATTGGAGTTACAAGTTAACGTGGTCTTTATTCATATTTCAACCATTTTCGTTTCTCAAAGATCGATTCATTGCATCTTAGATGAATTATTTAAGTATATGGATCGCGTATACGACTTATGTCATTTCCAAGAGCTTCGTTAGTTCAGTACGTTCTAATGAAATTAATAATAAGCGTAACGAAAGACACAATTAAAAAATATGAATATATTGTTAGTTTACCGAAATTTATCTTAACTTATGGAGGCCCCGCTATAATTTATCTTAGACCGTGCTCGCAAAGATTGGTAACTGACCAAAGATGAGAGATTTGGTCAATATCGTATTGATATAGGGTTTTATCGATTGACCATGCAAGACCTTTAGGTCATCTTCAAAAATGCTTTTCACTAGCTCCGGTTCCTCACCATTCACTTTCAGTTCTTAGACTTTCCTATCTTATATACCATATCCTCTTCCACGCAGTCAATTCAGTTTTTCCTCGCTCTGCCTCTAGGTTATTTTCACCGAAGCAACAATTTAGGCATGATGTTTAATGATCTATCACCTGGCATTGTTTTTTTTACACGTCCAGTGTACAGCCCATCACTGTCTTTGTAACCTACAGAATCTTAATATACAGGTATCATGCTCAATTACATTGTCTACTTCATGGTTAAAATTATTTCTCCGTGATCCATTTTCTAGCAAACGTCTAAATTTGGGAGGCGGGTATGGGTACCGCCGCCCCGGGAACCATTTATTGGACGACCAACACCTCTGCCATAGGTCACCCCAAGTGGTTCGCTACGTTTGGTGACTTAGCAGGGATGCCCGGGTTCATGGGGTTAGGTTTGTCCGGGACTTGGGGGCAGATGCGTCTGCCGACCATCTGCATGGCAGGCCGGATCGGGAGAGGCTGGTTAAGGGAGACCTTTTGATCTCTCCAGCCGGACCTTCTCGACCCATCGCCTTGCACCGCAGTGGGAGGGATGGCTTCACACGTCCTTCACTCCTGGACATATTTATCCCCAGATTTCTACCCACCCCTCAAACCTTTTTCCTTCCCAAGACTTCCTCTCCTTCCTTTCCCTTCAAAAACCCTCCACACAGCATCTTCAAAGATGACATAGGCCCTGAGGGAATTTTTCCCTCAGGGCCTCCTGTGTGGAGCTAATGTAAAAAAAAAAAAATATATATATATTTTCAAAGAATTTGCATCAAATTAATAACATTTTTTTCATGCAAAAATAATGAGCACTGTTCCCATAGGTTTAGAATACTCTTTTTTTTTTTTTTTTACATTTGAAATACATATACATAAATTTAGAAAAATAAATACAGTTGGTTCTTAAAAGCTGTTTACAAATAGATTATTTTTTTTAACAAACTATTCAACTCAACGGAGAAAAAATTTCTCGTGTTTGAGTTGAGGAGTAAAGCCTCTTAGTTAAAAAAAGTTAGAAATTATAATGTTTTAATTATTGTTTACAATAATTGACTTACAATCTACATGAGTGAAAAATAAAAATTACAAATTGAATTTAATGTAGAAATAAATATATATTAATAAACTAATTAATAGATAGGTACATATAGTTGGTTCTAAACATTGAAATTGGCCTCAGCCGCTGATAAATATTTTATTTGAAGGTACATAATAATGAAATACAACAATTATCGTTTACCAATATGACAGTACATAAGTATAGTACTGGTAAGGTAAGGCACTGTGTCAAAAGATTGATATAATATTTGTAGAGGATATGTTAAAAAAAGGAAAAATATGAATATTTTTAAATATAAATTAGTAATTATGTTAAGTGATCATAGATCATACTCTGTATGATCTTAGACTCTGCCGTCTTCGTCTGATTAGATTTTCGACTTCTTGGTTCACTTTATTAATTTTATAGAGATAGTTTATAGATTTTCGAATATATTTTATTTTTCATAATATGGGCGCTCCTAGTCTTCTCGATGCGAACCCTTGGAGGTGGATTCTATTTTTCGCTAACCCAAGATACTCACTTTGATCAATCGGACCTTACTTGGCTTACTAATAATGATATACTGTCAAGAGATGGTGTTTGTTTTTGATATCACCATGGGTGACACCATCTCATCGTCTTAAAATAGTAGTTCAATCACTGTACTAGATTCTTATCTTATCTCTCAACGTTGCAAAATTAAATGATTTTGGTTTGAATTTGATCTCTCAGATATATTTAGGTGCTGTAATATACTGCGAGTAGAACACATATTTGCCTTCCTAATAATCGTGTAATTTTTAGAAATAGTCTTTTTTTAAATAGTCTTTTTTTTAAATGTATCAGGCCTTTAAAAACTGCTTTAAAGGTCACAATCTCCTACTTACGAACCCCTTTTACGTTATGGTTTTATTGTATTGTGTCCAAAATTAAATTCTTTAGAAAATGACTGTAAAACATCTAAATATTTGTGCATAAGCTTCGCAAAATAAAATAACAAAACGGTGTTTGGCGATGTTTTGTTCTTGAATAAATCAAATCAGGCTGCGGGTGGTAAACGGGAATTTAAACCTTATCGCCATTTTCATAAGGAATGTTATTGTTAGAGACTTAATGCCGAAATTTACTTGATGTTATAAGTAATAAATCAGTTTTTCACTATTCCGGTCTTACGCGACGTTTTATATCTAGACAACGTTCATAAGTAAAGAGGTTCATAAGTAAATGGGAAGTTACCTGCCAGGTAAGTATGTTTTGTGTACCTGTTTGTAAATAATAGTTCTAGGTAGAGCCTAAGAAGTCATAACAATAATGTACAGCGCCCTTGAGGTGATTTCTCACAAAAACGGCGCTCTATAAATTATCCAATTATTATTATTTGTTGGTGTTAAAAATGAGAAAGGCCAAATGTAGTAAGATCTTCCCGTTGTTATTAAGGGGGCGCTCTCCCAATTTCTACCAATATCTGACACTTTTACCTTAAACGTTTGAAGTTTTTAAGCTCTTCAAAAATATATTGTTATTCTTTAAGAGAGTATTATATACATTCATTATATACATTCCCCACGCCGAAAGAATAATTATTTGAAATTCCCCCGATAGAAATAAATCGAAAAGTATGCTCCAAAAATTATTATTAACACGTTTGTTTCTGTTATTTTATAAGTTAAATGTATGAAAAAATTCATAATGTTTCTTTAAATGCTACTTGACACATTCCCCACGAGATTTTTGCTCTGTTTCAAACGAGTTGTCTTTTAAATTAAATTTCGCATGAATTTTATGGTTTTTAATGTTAGAGCGCTCGTTCCCACGTTCGTATTATCGTATCTCTCCATCTTCTTCTTTTTTAGCGGATTAGCTCGGCCTTTTGTACCACCCGGCTTTTCCATAATTAACGAGTAGAAATATTATTGATCGATGATAATTGGTAGATAAAGCCAGTCATACAAGAGAGATAACCTCATAATCGTTCCATGACAACTTAACAATAGAAATAACCACAGAAAACGATGACATTTCAAATGCAGAGCCTTAATGAAATAAGCGGGAGGTCAATATTTGACAATGAAATAGGAAACGAACCTGATGTTAGGAAAAGAGGATAGAGCTACATCTCAAGCTCTAAAACTACAAGACCTGCAATGTATTTTGAAGGAAGAAATGTTCCTTTTTGAGAAAGGAGGTATCAGAGGGATACACCTTCAGTTAGCACATATCTTCTTGGTGACTGGTGACAGTCCCACCGACTAGTGTGGAAGCAGAGAAGACTTTTTCCATTGGTGGACTTTTGCGCATAAATTTCCTATGGATGACAGGACCCATATACGTTAAAACATACTCATTACGTTAGGTTTTCAGTGTATTTTTACATAATACAAGTTTAAAGGTAATTGATACAAAATAACTAAAAAAAGTTTCTGAATTATTGGCATTATTTCAATTTATTATCCCTTAATAAACAACCCGCGATCTCATAAATTTATCCCAAAATCTTGCGAGATTTGAAAAGGATTTGCAAACGCCAATCAGCATAAACACATACACAACACATACATGAAAACTTTCACATTGGAGATGTATGGTGAGCGATATTCTGACGAAGGCCAAGCCCAAATATATTATGATATTATACCTCTCGTGTATGACTAGCTTAAGGAGATACCCGGCGGTGATTTTTCCATACAAACGTATTCCTTATTTATCTCTCTGGATTTTAACCTTGGAGAAAATATTGTTTTTACATAAAATAGATATCAACTACTATCCTGTCGGTATTTTTTGTTTTTTTTTATGAACTCCTTTTTATAGAAGTTATGACCTTCCAAAAATCAATAAAATTGACTGGTTTAAACGCCGTCAAAATATGTTCAGTATACAAACCAGACAATGTTTTTTTAAAAAAAGCAAAACGTATAGACATAAAATAGTTTTTTCTTATGTAGTTGGTAAAAAAAAAATTGAAAATCAGTCCTCTTTTGGAGGAGAAAAGTGGAAAAAAAACTCGATTTTAGTTAGGTATTAGCAGCCCGAGGTGCATTGTCCCTTTCGCTCAAAATCCGGTGGAGTAAGAGCAACAGTGACAGCAACAATTTAGTAAAATCTTATTTTTCAAATTTCTCCACCACCGGGGTTCATCTTAAGTAAAAAATAGGAAAAAAGAGCCTTTCAAGTACCTAATGACAACTAGTTTAAAATAAAACAAAAAAATTATGTTATCAATAAAAAGTGTCGGATTAGTAGGAGTAGAACGAGAGATTCAAAAAATACCTATCATAATATATTATCAAAGTTGTGACATCCTAACTAAGCACGTATTATAAAAACTCATAATAAATATATTATCCAAGATAATAATAGCACAACTACTTATCAGTTGTTTCATTTGCAAAATGTTATTTTGGTTTTTTAATTTAGTGATTCAATTTATTCTGGAGTATGTGACGTTAGTTTTTTTCAGAAAAGTTGTTCCTCGTGTGTAGTTAGTTATTTGTGAAACAAGTTATATTAATGATGGATTTTTTTATGGCAACATTTCTTACACTGTGGTTCGTTGTTTTGTCTATCATCATAATTATAAATGTGAGAAGAAGATGTAAGTATTTAAATAAATTGTATTACGTATAAACTAGCAGTAATTTTTCAATTCATTTCTATTCAATTCAATTGTTTATTCATTTTAAGAACATTAAAAAATATATATTTCAATTTGTTAATAAAAGTACAATAATAAGATACAGTTGAAGATACAAATTTAAAGCGAAACAAGAAGTGTTTTAATAAAAAAAACTCGCTCCTAATCCTAAACCTACACAACTGAAATGAACCATCAATGTGTCAATGTCGTAATTGACCGTCTATCAGCTGTGTAAAATCAGCAAGCCGTGTTTTCCATCGTGTGTGTGGTAAGGCCGGTCTCTTGCGACCAATTTCACAAATAAATACCTCAAACGCCGGTCTCTTGCGACCAATTTCACAAAAAAATACCTCAAACATTTCCCTAAACATGGGGCAGGGCCACAACGTCTGAGGCTAAGCCGCTTTAAGCGGCGTCTCCTGCGACGAAAATGTTTACACACTTTGTGGAGAGTTAAGTCGGGGCCACAATATTTTTACTTTCCGTAGCCCATGGAAAACAACAAACGTTATGGCCCTGCCCCATGTTTATTGTAATGTTTAAGGTATTGTTTGTGAAATTGGTCGCAAGAGACCGGCCTTAAGGTCACGCCCCTATTGATGATGTTGTGAGTCATTTCTTGTAAGAATGTTGTCGCAGGAGACAATTCGAATCGACTCCAGATACTAATATCTACAGCCTGTATATCGGACGAATATCAACAGCTCATATGTTGGACAAATATCTATGAACTTCAGAATGAAGACTAATATCTACAGAGCTAAGGTCGGATAAATATCTATGACGGTCCCAGTGGTGGCGAATATCTATGGAGCGTAGGTGGGAATAATACATACAGAGGGCAGCTGAGCAAGAGGTTGTACGGAAAAGCATAAATTACTTCAATTGCGTAATTACTAATTACGTAAAGGCTTAAACGTTTAAAGTACGTTTAATATAAACTTAAACGTTTATATTACGTATAAGTAGTTTAGCGGCTACGCTAGGTTTGTGAATTACGGTTTGTGATACAAAAGAAAGTTCTTTAAACTGCATACGCAATATTACGTTATGCCAATATGCTATACATAATTGCAAATCCAACCTCTGCCAGTACTGTAGATATTCGTCTACATCACCTGTTCCATAGATATTAGTCAGCAGTTTGAGCTGTGGATATTCGTCCTCACTTTGGTTCCCACAGATATTGTTCCAACATACCTCGTATAGACATTAGTCAGGACTTTTCGCTTAAAACTCAAATAAATAGGAAAGTAAGCACCGGATTTTTTCACCTAAGACAACTTAAATCAGTTCGAAGAAACCTTCCTACAGAGGCAACAAAATTACTCATCAACTCATACGTAGTCTCACGTCTCGATTACTGTAACGGTATTTATGCTAGCCTTCCGAAATGTCAAATCGACAAACTTCAATCCGTGTTTAATGCAGCGGCACGGCTCATAACCGGGGTCTCTAAATATTCGCACATTTCAGAACACCTTCGCAACCTTCACTGGCTTAAGTGCCCTGAAAGAATCCAGTACAAACTGTGCTGGATGGTGTTTAAATCCATCAATGAAATGGCCCCACATTACATCTCTGAACTATGCGTCCCGGAAAACATTGGTCCAAGGCAGTCAACCCTTAGATCAGCAACATCATCAGCTCTAGGTAGACTGATAGAACCTAAACGAAAGCCAAATACTAAGTTTGGAGATCGTGCATTCGAAGTATCTGGGCCTAAGGCTTGGAACAAACTCCCTCCGGAACTAAGGTGCATAACAAGCCCAACAGAATTTAGGTCAAAACTAAAAACCTACTTATTTAGGCTCTCATACCCTTAAATTTAATAAATCTATTTGTATTATGTATTGCCTATAATTTATCTTAATCTATTTTCTTATTAGATTAACATCATTCGAAGCCTTCACAGCAATCCGTCGCTTAACGAGAGACTGAGACTTCATTTAAGAAAATAAATAAAATTCATGTACTACTCTGTACCGCCCATTAATTAATTTTGTTTTTCCCAAACACGTTCATTAAATAACATAATATATATCAAATAATTACTTTTCCAACAACATGTGTTCGCTATTATGTCCTCTGCGCGCAAACTGTATATAAATAAACATCTTTTAACTTTAATCTCAAGTGACCTACCAGCTAAGTATGGTCCTGTACATTTTCATTGAAAAAAGAATATATATAAGAAAAAAAAAAATAAATAAAAAAAAATTAAAAAAAATTAAAAAAAATAAAAAAAAAAATACATGTACATTTACATTTTGGGCTGCACCGCGCTGGTTGTTCAGATGCATTGTACATATAGTTTTGTATCGCTGATCAAAGAACCGGTGGATTTGCATCCATTGTTTTAGCCATAGGTTTTTTTATATTTTCTAGTGTGTAGTTAGAAGTAAGATTGTAGAAATTATTGAAATTTGTACAGCGCCCTTGAGGTGATTTTTCACAAAAACGGCGCTATACAAGTCATCCAATTATTATTATTATTATTTTATGGATTCTCATAGATATTGGTCCGATTTGTTCAGTTTTTGGAATTCCTGTAGATATTAGTAGACGCCTCCTTCGATTCGCCAGCCGTTTGTGCCTACTAACGATGCAATTTGCAGCATCGTGTGTAGATCGCATAAGAAAACAGAAGGTCAAAAGTATTATGCAGGTTTTTAACAATGTGTGAATAATTTTATTTTTTATTTTATCTGCTTGGAGTATAACAAAAGGAATTCTATCTTTATTGATATAGATAAAATTTGAATGTCCGTCGATATACGAGTATTTTATTTAATATTAGATCCGTGAAAACTAGTGAGATATTGTAATTAAAGGATTTGAGAAACTGAAAGCATTAACATATTTTTGAAAACATTTGCCTCGTGATCATTGCCTTTCAAAAGAAGAAAATTACTACATCTATCGAGTATTTGTCAAATTTTTTTACAAAAGAAATGCAATGCATTTCAAATATTTTCTCTACTTTCAAGTAATTATATTTAGATTCCCACCACTCAAGAGTCCCAACTGCTCCAGTGAGACGATGGCATTCCCAATTGGGGTATGTTATGAAGCTGAAGATAATGGGGAGGAAAAATAAATGGGGAAGAAGAAGGTGGGGAAGTTCCTGGCTATTAAGATCTGTTCACCAAACGTGGCTAAAGCCATTTCAAGCAAAGTTTCAAATCTGAATGGTGATCTTACACCAGGGTAATATTAACATTTCGACTCTAGAATAAACTATGTATATGTAAGAATAATTGGGAAATAACACAAATTGATCAAATAAAATTACGCATGCCGGTATTTGAACCCTTGACCTTCGTGCCAGTAGAGAGCCTTACCCCTCGAATGTTTCTCAATTTTAACACAACGTGAACTTTCTGACATGTAACTTTTTAACAGATTTAGATTTGTTTTTGATATCCTAATTGATTAAAATTTTTTTTTTACAAAATGACAACCAAAAAAAATTGCTACACACTGTAGTTAAAATAAGATTGGATTTTTATAATTTGAAAAACAATTCGATGAGATATTAAATCTGTGAAACTGATAAATGAGATAATAGTGACGTCAATACGAGATAACAAATTTTATTATTGTCTATGGGCAGTCAGTTTAGCAATCTTTTTACTCTTCCTCTCTTGTCTCTGGTCCTCTTCTATTGGAGGTTGGACATTATATCGGCCATGTTTTGACCAATACGAACTTTGGTTTCGATTAGTAAAATGTTGATGTTGGTTTTTGGTGCTCTGGTATTAGTAGTCTGGTGTATATGTGCAATTCTTCTTCATTTAAAAGCGAGAAGACATGCTGCATCAAATAATCGTAAGTAAATTACAAACAACAATAATATTATGTGTAACAAACTCAGTGTGTATTGGTGCATATATAATATTAGGTCCTTACATATTTATTTAATCAAAATATGTATCATTGCAATCTATGCACTTTTGCCATCTCATAGGTAGTCTATCGATCCCTTTACTAAAATAACCATTCGGACGGGAATCAATAAAATCTTTGAAGGCGGTTTGGACTGCCCTATCGGAGTTGAATTATTTTCCCTGCAAGAAGTTATCCAAATTTCGGAAAAAATGGTTATCTGCAAGGTCCGGAGAGTACGGTGGATGTCTTAGACATTCCAATTGAAGCTCCTCTAATTTGGTAGCCGTCTATTGTGCAGTATGTGGTCTAGCGTTATCATGAAGCAGCAGTGGCCTAGAGCGATTAACCAGCCTCGGTTGTTTAGTAGCTAGCTTTTCGATCATGGTTTGCAGATATCTGCCGTAATCGATTTAAAATCCCTTCATTATTGTGCCGGTTGAGTAATGCAACGCAGCAGTCAACGCGCGTTCGTTGATTTGCTTCACCTTTCAAGCTTTTTCACCTTCCCAATTTGCTTCAAGTGGATTTAAACCATTTTATCACTAACACCGCAGCCTGCAGCTAACTCGGACGTGGTTTGCGATGGATCCGCTTCCACAATAGCCTTCAATTCTTCATTATCAACTTTGGTCTCCGGCCGTTTACGGGGCTTGTTCTGCAGGTCGAAATTTCCAGAACGAAAACGTTGGAACCAAAAACGCACTGTGTTTTCTTTTGCGGCACCTTCGCCATACACATCATTAATCCTTCGAGCCGTTTCTGCAGCACCGGTGCCACGGTGGAACCCGTACTCGTAAATAACGCGATATTTCAAATTTTCCATTTTGTATACTAAGTGACGCAAAGAAAAAAACAATTAAGGAAAAAACAAATGAATTATAATTTTCAAAACACAAATACATGAGTAAATAGCTGTATACATTTGAATTTGGAATTCCAAACCAAATAGAAGATATTTGAGATCAAATTTGCCAGTACGGCAAAACGCCAATTTCATATTTGTAATATACATTTGTATATGTGTGGAGTCTGTAGTAGTACGCAATGAAGAGCGAGTAAGTATTATGCCAATTTAATGTGTGTAATATACATTTGTATATGTGTGGAGTCGGTAGTAGTACGCAATGAATAGCGAGTAAGTATTATGTACAGTTATTTATTCAGGAGCTGCTTGTAACAAAAGAGACATACTTCTAGCACGCATCGCCTTTTATAGATTCTCGCAAGCATACTGTCTCGCTTGCTCTCATACATATCACACAGATATCACAATATGTAAGGACCTAATATTATGTCTACACTTCCAATCGATTCAACAGTGATGCCAAGTGCAAACTTTCTGCACAATTTGAATATTTGTAAGTTTTACTTCACGCGGACGAAAATAAGGGTTCGGTTCGAGAAAATAGATTTGCTCCGCTGATCGGCTCGTCGAGCATATCTACCTCAGAAACACATGGGCGGATCGGCTTCCTCCGATTTACTTTATTACTTCCGTATGTAATTCCGTCCGTGTGTAATTCTGGCTAATTTTTGTAATTTCGTCCTGACACCCTATTTTTTCATTTTCAAAACCTTTTGAACTTTCGATAAGACAAGTCGCCATTTTGTTGCCAAACCTCGAACGAAGCCGGATAGAAAATCTTGTACCTATTGTTAATCAATCAATTTATTTCATAACAATGACCTTATATTATCAAAATCACATCGTATTTCAATGATAAGAGAGAAAATTTCGAAATAACGCTAGAATATAATTAATCTGTGATGTCTTGATTACATTTGTAATTTATTAGCGTTTTCTGTGGAAAGACAATGGAAAATGAAAATAACGAGGCTGAACACACAAGGCAGAGCCAGCGAGCCAAATAGCCCCGCTCCGAGACAAAACTCGTCGTTTGTTGACTTGGCTCGGCAGCCTGCGCTTGATATTCGGCGAATCCAAAATCCACCTAGCCGAGCTAAAAAGCCCAGTTTGAATTCGAACATCGATCCGGACATTTTTTTTTTCAACTTATATTTAATAAGCACATCGACTCAATCGTTCATAGGTCGTATAAAATGCTTGGTTTGGTTCTTCGTATAAGTAAAGTTTTCGGAAACCCGCGGACAATAGTGGTGCTATATTTTGCATTAGTCAGGAGTACATTGGAATATGCTTCGCCAATTTGGAACTCGCAGTACAAAGTGTACATCGATAGCATAGAACATATCCAAAACAAATTTGCGATAAAATAAGGTTGCGGAAAGGTTTCGTTATTCGAATGATAAATCTTAGCATTTTGTTGGCTTTGTTAATGATTTCATCAGTGTGTTGAATAAAGTTTAATTTAACATCCAGTACTACCCCAAGGTCCCTGATAGATTCTACTTCTTTGATATATGTTCCGTTTAATGTATACATAAAGGGAATTTTATTTTTGTTACGTGTAAATGTTATTTTATTGCATTTTGAGGTATTCACTACAAGTTTGTTTGATTCACAGTAGTCAAAAAGACGATTTAGGTCCTCTTGAAGTTTAATGCAATATTCGATTGATTTTATAGCTAGATGTATTTTTTGATCGTCTGCACATGCTAGATAATTGGCGTGTAAAAAACATTTGTGAATATCGTATATATATACATTAAATAATAATGGCCCTAAATGAGAACCTTGAGGAACACCGGAGGGCACGGAAAAGAAGCTGGACTTTGATACACATTGAAGTCTACTCCGAAGGTATGAAATGAGCCACCGAAGTAAGTCACCATGGATGCCTAATTGATTTAATTTTTTAATTAGAATGAAATGGTTTACCTTATCGAAGGCCTTAGAGTAATCAGTGTAGATTACATCTACTTGGTTTCTATTTTCCATATTGCTCGTTAAATATTCAGTAAAATTTAACAAATTTGTTAGTACCGATTTTATTGTAGAAATCCGTGTTGTTGGTTTTGTATGTTGCGAACAATTGTTGTATAAATTTGATCGTAGACAATTTTCTCAAAGAGTTTACTAAATACTGTTAGAATTGAGATTGGGCGATAGTTTAAAATTTTGCTTTTTGAACCTGTTTTATGAATAGGGATTATAGTTGCTTCTTTAAATTTTGTAGGAAATTTTCCTGCTTCTAATGACATTCTAAATATGTTAGTTAGTGGGTATGAAAGATTTTTGGCACATTTTGAGACAAAGTATGGCGATATACCATCACTGCCAATTATAAATTACTATGTAGATTCTCTATTGGCCACAATTAAAATCAACACCAATTAACGTCGACTAAGAAACACACTTTCCATAGTCCTTAAAAGAACCAACTTAACAAAGGAGAACTCCCAACCTCTTGTACGAGTGTGTGGACTATAATGTCTATAATATTATAACTTTATCCCGTAGAACTTTACTTATGTTTCGAATTTTTTTGTTTCACCTGACTTCTCTTGATCCAAATTTTATTGTCTCTGGTTTCTGTTTTTGATGTTTTA
Organism: Limnephilus auricula; assembly: GCA_951813805.1. Lineage (NCBI taxonomy): Eukaryota > Metazoa > Arthropoda > Insecta > Trichoptera > Limnephilidae > Limnephilus > Limnephilus auricula. The sequence goes on from OX638406.1 coordinate 18,080,897, forward strand.
CATACAAAATACTTTATTCTTACATAATATTGTTGTTCACCGTTATTGGACGGTTGGAACTTATTATTTGTTATTATTTTTTTACTTTACCTAATTCTATTCCTGATTTTTTTTACATTAGGTCCACACAGGAGCCCCTGAGAGAAAAATTCCCTCAGGGCCTATGTCATATTTGAAGATGCTGTATGAAGGGTTTTTTTGATGTCACTATAAATAAAATAAAACAATGTTACATTTGAATTTCCGTGAAGCAGCACTAAATTATTATTTATTTTAAGTTTAACTTGGTAAAATCTCTCCAGTGTCGTATCCGTAATATTATGGTTACAGTAACCAAATAAAAAATATATTTGTGAGAGCTGTGCCGTGGAAACTACTTACAGTAGACTATTATTTTATTTTTACAAATTTATGATCAAGTTTTCTGACGGTACAATGTTTACGAATAGACTGATAATTTTGTAAAAAAAAAACTTTTTATGAAAATGGAAAACTGGCGGATGGCGAAACTTTTGTCAACATTAAAAAATTCAGTAGCACCTACAAGAAAAGGGGGTTTTACTTATTTTTGAATAAAACTTCACATTTATTAGCACACGAACTCAATCTAGAAGGGGAATCATAAAATATATATTATAATTTGTTCTATGTCTAATCGGACTATGAGATCTCAGCGTGTGAATTCCCATAGTAAATTTATTCAGCCACCATACTCCCTCACATGATAATTCATCACAATATCATAACTCACATTAACCTAACCTTACCTAACCTAACCTTACCTAACCTAACCTTACCTAACCTAACCTAACCTAACCTAACCTAACTTAACCTAACCTAACCTAAGGTTAAATACCCCAATTATCAGTTTTCGACGCTTCGAGACATGATGAACTATCATGTGAGGAATTAACGTCCGATGAAAAGTTTGTACTCAATATTCATACATTTATTTGAAGCAGCAGAATTTATTGAAATATATTAAAAATCTTTCAATAAAATTACGCGTGGTACCATATAATTATATCAGAAAATGCTACGCTATTTTTCAGTCCATTATTGTTTTCGTGTAGTAATAACAAATTAATTTTCAATCTGTCTAAAATTTTAATTATCTGGCCATCCCACACTGTTCTATTATCTGTCGTCGAAAGTACAAAGTTTTATTAGAATGTAGGTTTTATGAATGATGCCAAGATAATAATTGCCTTCAACTTTATCGATTTCATTCGTCGTAGTTCTACAAAGAAATCATAGATGTCTCTGTGATTCATGGAGCAAATTAATCTTAAACTAGCTTTTGCCCGTTGCAAGGCAACTAATTGGTTAAAGCACTTAGCGATTTGACGTTTGAATGTGGATGAAGCAAGAAGTGTGTGTCTACATTTTTTAAAAATGAAATATTTGAAGATAAAAAATCGATGTTTGAATGTGGATGAAGCAAGGATTGTGAGAACTACTAAAAGAGTACTGTAAGTTAATCGCTCTATTTTGTACACCCGCTACTTAGCCACTTTGGTCGCCCTGGTTAAGGCGTTCAGTATGGGCCTTTTCTCGCAAAAAGGGGCCTAGAAGTTTATTGCTCAATTTTTTCACTAATAAATTGTTTCTAAATTATATGATATGCACTCACTTTTCTAATAACTCCCGTTACACCTATTTAAATTTTTTGTATGAATTTGATAACGCCAAATCTCTGCATTATATAAAGAAAACTTCGCGGGCTTGCGCACAATAACTCACCAAAGTTTCATCGCAATCGGATGAATATTATTGTAGATAATTTCATTACGCTAGAGCTCATTATTATATTTTAAAACCATTTCGAGCATGCACACATCATATCCCCAAAGTTTCATCGCAATCGGATGAATAGTATTGGAAATAATTTCATAATGCCAGAGCTTATTCTTATATATAGAAACCATCCCTAGCATGCCAACATCGAATTCCCAAAGTTTCATCTCAATCGGATGAAAAGTAAAGGAAATAATTTCATTACGCCAGAGCTTACTTTTATGCATAAAAACCATCCCAGGCATGCACACATCAAATCTCCAAAGTTTCATCTCAATCGGGTGAATAGTATATGAAATAATTTGATAACGCCAGAGCTTATTATTACGCATAGAAACCATCCCGGACATGCACACATCAAATCCCCAAAGTTTCATCGCAATCAGATGAATAGTATAGGAAATAATTTCATAGAGCCAGAGCTTACTATTATGCGTAGAAACCAACCCGGGCATGCACACATCAAATACCAAAAGTTTTGTCGCAATCAGATGAAAAGTATTGGAAAAAAATCATAACGCCAGAGCTTACTCTTTTATGTTCAAACCATTCCGAGTATCCAACATCAAATTCCCAAAGTTTCATCTCAATCGGATGGAAAGTATAGGAAATAATTTCATTACGCCAGATCTTACCATTATGCGTAAATAATTTCATAATTCCAGAGCTTACTATTATGCGTAGAAACCAACCCGGGCATGCACACATCAAAGCTCAAAAGTTTTGTCGCAATCAAATGAATAGTATTGGAAAAAATTTGATAACGCCAGAGCTTACTCTTTTACATAGAAACCATCCCGAGCATGTCAACATCGAATTCCCAAAGTTTCATCTCAATCGGATGAAAATTAAAGGAAATATTTTCATAACGCCAGAGCTTACTTTTATGCATAAAAACCATCCCAGGCATGCACACATCAAATTTCCAAAGTTTCATCTCGATCGGGTGAATAGTATATAAAATAATTTCATAAAGCCAGAGCTTACTATTATGCGTAGAAACCAACCCGGGCATGCACACATCAAATCCCAAAAGTTTTGTCGCCATCAGATGAATAGTATTGGAAAAAAAACCTACCTAACCCTCAAACAAAAAATATTTGTTCAACAAAAAACCATCTTATCAAACTCAATTTTACTGCAGCAAAAAAATTACACAAAGAAATTCTTTAACAATATCCGGCTACCCGTGCACACGTATAATTATTTTAATTTTAAAATTGAATAATGTCCAAAGTAAACGAACGAATCCTGACCGATCTATTTTTCGATTTATATGCATATAAAAAATCTGTAGCACTGCATCGAACCCACCTAATTTATAAAAAGTACCTTCATACATACCTACCTACCCAGAGTACCTGTTCAGTACTTAGTTCCTACCTACCTGCATATCTACCTACCCCCGTGTACACCTACATTTTTTTGGAAATATCCATCTTTGGTTACTTTTTTTTATTTTATATCATATTTTTTTTGTGATTTAAAGGAAAGAAGTTCTTACTTAGAGTAAATATCGATATTTGAATTCAATGCAATCCGCATGCCTAGTGATCTCCCTGATTGGACAGTCGAAATGAACGACAGGGTCCGGCAAAATTTCCTCACTCATTATTACAAAAACCAATCGATTAAAAAAATGATTTTTTTTTAAAATCGACTCTTTAATATTTTTTTATGGAAATGACATCTTTCAAGTGTCCACCTTTTGATGTCACGGACGCCATAACTCTTTTCGTAATCAATAATTATTAATAACGATAAATGTATAGAAAATTAGAAAAAAAACTTTGCATCTTATTTAGATAAATTTTAATGCGCCGCAAAAACGTTGGTCGCAAACGCAAGACAATATTTTCTAAACAAAAAAAATTAAGGAAAAAATCATGAGTTTTAATAAAAAAATTAATCAGTATATTTCGAGCGGAATTTTTTTTACCACCCTGTTTCTGAATTTGAATTAAAAGACCGACAAACTGCAATCGGCATTTTTCCAGAAGAAACGCATTTAGTACCTACCATCTTTGGTGATTTCTCTTAATTTCAAACCATTTATTTGTAATTCGATGGAGCAAAGTAGGTACCTACCCAGTGATTATTATTATACCAATCCACCTGACCAGTAATATTTTTAAATCTTGTATAATTTGTTAGCGGATTTTTCATGGATTTTTTTGTAAAATGTCAAATTTTTAGCTCGATATTGTGGAATATTTTCAATGGAATGCCACTAAAACAACGGTTGAATAAGTTTTCGAAACCTTTTGCCATTGAATATATCAAAAAACATTTACGCCAGAGGCCGTCATTTTGACGCAATTTCGTTTGCAAATGAAGGATTCTCAAATACGCCAAAGCTCAATTTTTTTAAAGGCTAAAGTCTAATTTTTTGTTCAGGCCCTAGCACGCTTGCTCTATAACGATCGGTAGGATAACTATCGGTAACTTCTCATCGTTCCCTAGGACAACTGCACATCGCTAACGTACAAACAACAGTTGATGTCGAATATGTTAAGGACACTTAGTCATTGTGAACTGTCACTTATTCGTTGGCGATCTGTAGTCATGCTAGGGAACGATGAGAAGTTACCGATAGTTATCCTATCGATCGTTATAGAGCGAGCGTGCTAGGGCCTCTGACCTACCGCAAAAGCCGTGAGGATCTTACGCTAAAAAAATTCGCTGGGTGGGTAGGCCAACGCCTCTGCAATAGGTCATTTCAAGTGGTTCGCTATGTTTGTTGATTTAGAAGTGGTGCCTGGGTTCATGAGGTTTGTTCTGGTCTTGGCGGTGGATTCGTCAGCCCACCAATTTCGTGGCAGACCAGATCGGAAGAGACTGGTTTAGGGAGACTTTTTGGGTTCTTCAGCAAAGCTCTCTCGGAACATCACCTTGCACCGCAGTGGGAGGGATAAAATCATTCGTCCGTCACTCCACACACTGATCCCCAGATTCCTACCCACCCCTCATAACTTTTTCCTTACCAGAACATCATCTCCTTACCTTCCTAAAAAGAACCCTTCACACAGCATAAAGATGACATAGGCCCTGAGAGGAATTATTTTCGTCCGTCACTCCACACACTGATCCCCAGATTCCTACCCACCCCTCATAACTTTTTCCTTACCAGAACATCATCTCCTTACTTTCCTAAAAATAACCCTTCACACAGCATCCCCAAAGATGACATAGGCTAGATTTTCCTAATTTTGTTTTAAATTAGTCGAGTAAGATCCATAGTTTATGCATAAACATTCACACGAAAAAGCCCGCCCTTAGGATTGTGTGTATTGGTGCATATAACGATGCAAAACGTCACTGAGATACATCTTTTTGCCAACCTGAATATATTTAGATATTCTTAAATCGACTCAGATTAACCGGTTATAAAGGGTTTGGTCATCCAACAAATGATTCACGGGGTGGCAGTACCAATGCACACCACCCACGCCGAATGATATTATAATAACACTATTGTGCACTATTTAAAGAAGTACCTACACCATTAGGCAAAAAAAATGGATTATCCTGAGTTATTTAAACAGTTTTATTCATCATGTTAAATTCTCAATATTTGAAAAATAACGTTCCCACCCAAGTAGGTACCTACCCACTGGTAAATTATTTTCTATGATCTCGGCAGCCTGAACCGTTCGAATTTTATTTGTCTTTACAAAAGTACCAACCCAGCAATTAAAATCAACGTTATGTAGCTGGCCGGTAACGTTTAACCTGTTTTTATTTTGCATTTCTTCATAAACGTCAGAATTTTTTCAACTTTTGAAGATGTATCCTGAAATAATTTACATGAAATGTGGTAAATGTAATGTATTATTGGAGTTCGGAAATCTATGGTTTTCAAAATTATAGAAAAACATCTTATCCACATATGCTATTTTTGACGTAATATTGATACACATGAGACTCGTCGAAATGTCAAATTAACATGCGAGACGCCATAGAATAATTTTCAAAAATGCCCCAACATTTCAGTACTTTGAAGGTCTGACGATAATTTTTTCCTTAATAAAGCATTTTTTTACTGGCTACGAACATTTTAACAGTTTTTAACTCGGAATTTTTTTCGTAAACGTCAGAAATTACCGACGTTTGAAAACGAATCCTGACAAAATTTCCATGAAAAGTCATAAATATAATATATTATTTATGTTCCAAAACCTGTCGTAGTCGAAATAATACAAAAACATCTAAGCCAGGTATCTTTTTTAAGTCGCAATTTTGATTTACCTCGAGGCTCGTCGGAATGTAAAGTTTTGAGGTGAGACGCCTTATATTTAAAAAAAAATACACTTTACGATTTTAGTACTGAGGCTCTTTCACAAATTTTTCGTGAAGGTCTGACGATAAATTTTTCCTTTTTTGATGGGCGAACCTGGCGGCTGGAAATACAACTTTGAATTTCTTCGTCGAATAATGAGCGCTTCTAGTTTTCGCCGCTAGGTTTTCATACATCAGTTTTTTTAGCAGTTTATTTTTTTTGCATCAGTTTTTTTATATGAAAATTTGCAATTGGTAAAATTCTGGCTGAATTTTTCCCATACAAATCAGGTCTGAAAAATCGTATGTATTTTTATCCACGGTCGATGTCTCGCGAAAATCAGCTTTGAGGTCGGTTAAACTTGAGGGGCAGAGTGGTCGTTTTTCGCAAGACTGCGATTGACTTAAAATCTGGTGGTTACGAGCATTAATATATAACTAGCTTTTGCCCGTTGCAACGCAACTAATTGGTTAAAGCACTACGCGATTTGACGTTTGAAGGTGGATGAAATAAAATGTGTGTGCGTACATTTTTTTTTTTATTAAATATTTGGAGAAAAAAAAACTATGTATGAATGTGGATGAAGCAAGGCTTGTGAGCCTTCACAGGGTTTGTGAAAATTGAATATTTTTAAAACATGAAGTATTTTTAAAATTAAAGAATTTTGAAATTTGAATATTTAGAAATTTTGGGTTTTTTTAAATCTACATGGTAACCATAAATTTAACTAAAATAAAATCCCCTTCCTCGCTTTGTCAGAATCGATATGTCACATGACTAACCTAAGAAAAGTCTTAAAAAACAACATGGCGACCGAAATTTTGACTAATATGAAATCCCCATCCTCGGTTTGTCAGAATCGATATGTCACATGACTAACCTAAGTAAAGTCTTCAAATACAAAATGGCGCCCGTGATTTTAACTAATATGAAATCCCCATTCTCGCTTTGTCTGAATCGATATGACAAACCTAAGTTTCATCGCAATCGGATGGATAGTAGATGAAATAATTTCATAACGCCAGAGCTTACTTAATGTTATGCGTAGAAACCACCCCGGGCATGCACACATGAAATCCCCAAAGTTTCATCGCAATCGGATGAATAGTATAGTATGAAATCCCCATCCTCTCTTTGTCAGAATCGATATGTCACATGACTAACCTAAGTAAAGTCTTAAAAAACAAAATGGCGACCGTAATTTTAACTAATATGAAATCCCCATCCTCGCTTTGTCTGAATCGATATGTCACATGACTTACCTAAGAAAAGTCTTAAAAAAAAAAATGGCGACCGTAATTTTGACTAATATGATATCCCCATCCTCGCTTTGTCAGAATCGATATGTCACATGATTAACCTAAGTAAAGTCTTAAAAAACAAAATGGCGACCGTAATTTTAACTAATATGAAATCCCCATCCTCGCTTTGTCTGAATCGATATGTCACATGACTTACCTAAGAAAAGTCTTAAAAAACAAAATGGCGACGGTAATTTTGACTAATATGATATCCCCATCCTCGCTTTGTCAGAATCGATATGTCACATGATTAACCTAAGTAAAGTCTTAAAAAACAAAATGGCGACCGTAATTTTAACTAATATGAAATCTCCATCCTCGCTTTGTCAGAATCGATATGTCACATGATTAACCTAAGTAAAGTCTTAAAAAACAAAATGGCGACCGTAATTTTAACTAATATGAAATCCCCATCCTCGCTTTGTCAGAATCGATATGTCACATGATTAACCTAAGTAAAGTCTTAAAAAACAAAATGGCGACCGTAATTTTAACTAATATGAAATCTCCATCCTCGCTTTGTCAGAATCGATATGTCACATGATTAACCTAAGTAAAGTCTTAAAAAACAAAATGGCGACCGTAATTTTAACTAATATGAAATCCCCATCCTCGCTTTGTCAGAATCGATATGTCACATGATTAACCTAAGTAAAGTCTTAAAAAACAAAATGGCGATTGTAATTTTTAACTAATATGAAATCCCCATCCTAGCTTTTTCTGAATCAATATGTCACATGACTTACCTAAGAAAAGTCTTAAAAAACAAAATGGCGACCGTAATTTTGACTAATATGATATCCCCATCGTCGCTTTGTCAGAATCGATATGTCACATGATTAACCTAAGTAAAGTCTTAAAAAACAAAATGGCGACCGTAATTTTAACTAATATGAAATCCCCATCCTCGCTTTGTCAGAATCGATATGTCACATGATTAACCTAAGTAAAGTCTTAAAAAACAAAATGGCGATTGTAATTTTTAACTAATATGAAATCCCCATCCTAGCTTTTTCTGAATCAATATGTCACATGACTTACCTAAGAAAAGTCTTAAAAAACAAAATGGCGACCGTAATTTTGACTAATATGATATCCCCATCGTCGCTTTGTCAGAATCGATATGTCACATGATTAACCTAAGTAAAGTCTTAAAAAACAAAATGGCGACCGTAATTTTAACTAATATGAAATCCCCATCCTCGCTTTGTCAGAATCGATATGTCACATGATTAACCTAAGTAAAGTCTTAAAAAACAAAATGGCGATTGTAATTTTAACTAATATGAAATCCCCATCCTAGCTTTGTCTGAATCGATATGTCACATGACTTACCTAAGAAAAGTCTTAAAAAACAAAATGGCGACCGTAATTTTGACTAATATGATATCCCCATCCTCGCTTTGTCAGAATCGATATGTCACATGATTAACCTAAGAAAAGTCTTAAAATACAAAATGGCGACCGTAATTTTGACTAATATAAAATCCCCACCCTCGCTTTATCAGAATCGATATATCACATGACAGACCTAAGTTTCATCGCAATCGGATGGATAGTAGATGAAATAATTTCATAATGCCAGATCTTACTATTATGCGTAGAAACCACCCCGGGCATGCACACATCAAATTCCCAAAGTTTCATCGCAATCGGATGAATAGTATAGGAAATAATTTCAGTACGCCAGAGCTTATTATTATATAGAAAAGCCATGCATAAAATCCCCAAAGTTTTATCTCAATCGGATGAATAGTATTGGAAATAATTTCATTACGCCAGAGCTTTCTATTAGGTATATATAGAACCCATCCTGAGTATGCACACATCAAATTCCCAATGTTTTATCTCAATCGGATGAATAGTATATCAAATAATTTCATAACACCAGTTCTCACTATCATATTTAGAAACCATGCCGAGCATCGATGACGGGTATTACTGAGCAAAAAATATTAAATCAAACTATATTTCGTTGCAATAAAAAAATAAGCGAAAAAATCTTTCAAAAACCTGTTAATAAAAATAAATGTCTATAGAAAAACCAACAATTATCTACCATCTTTGGTAATTTAAAGAAAAAAATCATTTCATTAATTTGTAATACAATGGATAAAAGTACCTACCATCTTTGGTGCCTTTTTTATTTCAAATCATTAATTTGAAATACGGTGGAAAAAGTTTTATCTTCAGTTCATACATACAGTACCTACCCAGTTATAATGTTCTACATATTTTTTATAAGGGCAAGACTGAACCATAAAAATTAGCATAACCTCCTTCAATAAAAGCCTGAAAATCGAATTCCGCCATCTTTTTAAAAACATTTTCATACAAAACCTACACGGATAATGTTGCGGAAGTTTTGATACAGGCTAGGTCACTATACTCGCAGTGATCAGTCGTGAAGTTAGTCGCAAGCAATAAAGTACCTAACCGGTGGCTAGTGTTTTCGCACTTCTACTGGCCGCAAAAAATTTTCATTCATGACGAAACGTTTTTTACACAATTTTTTCGCTAGATGTCAAAAGTTTGGCAAAGTTTAGCGGCAAATTTATAATGAAGAGGGTTAGATGTTTTGCCTGAATAAGATGGCCAATCCTCTCGTCTACGATCCTATTCAAAAACATTGCCACCAGAATGATTTTTTACGACCCAATCTCGAATGCCGTGGAACCCTCTCATATGTAAAATTTTCAAGCGAGTCGCCTAAGAAAATTTAAAAAACACACCTCAAGATACTGTTTTGTACTCAAATTTGTCGTGAAGGTCTGACGATAAATTTTTCCTTTTTTGATGGGCGAACCTGGCGGCTGGCAATATAACTTTGAATTTCTTCTTCGAATAATGAGCGCTTCTAGTTTTCGCCGCTAGGTTTTAATACATCAGTTTCATTAGTAGTTTTTATTTTTTGCATCAGTTTTTTTATATGAAAATTTGCAATTGGTAAAATTCTGGCTGAATTTTTCCCATACAAATCAGGTCTGAAAAAATCGTATGTATTTTCATCCACGGTCGCTGTCTCGCGAAAATCAGCTTTGAGGTCGGTTAAAATTGAGGGGCAGAATGGTCGTTTTTCGCGAGACTGCAAAACACTTAATCGGTCATCCACGGTCGCTGTCTCGCGAAAATCAGCTCTGAGGTCGGTTAAACTCGAGGGGCAGAGTGGTCGTTTTTCGCGAGACTGCGATTGTCTTAAAATCTGGTGGTCAAGAGCATTAATATTAATACTAGATTTTGCCCGTTGCAAGGCAACTAATTGGTTAAAGCACTAAGCGATTTGACGTTTGAATGTGGATGAAGCAAGAAGTGTGTGTGTCTACATTTTTAAAAAATATTTGAAAAAAAAAATTGATGTTTGAATGTGGATAAAGCAAGGATTGTAAGAACTACTCAAAGGATCCTGTGAGTTAATCGCTCAATTTTGTACACCCGCTACTTAGCCACTTTGGTCGCCCTGGTTAAGGCGTTCAGTATGGGCCTTTTCTCGCAAAAAGGGGCCTAGAAGTTTACGGCTCCATTTTTTCACTAATAAATTGTTTCTAAATTATATGATATGCACTCATTTTTCTAATAACTCCGGTTACAACTATTTAAATTTTTTGTACAAATTTGATAACGCCAAAGCTCTACATTATATAAAGAAAACTTCGCGGGCTTGCGCACAATAACTCACCAAAGTTTCATCGCAATCGGATGAATATTATTGTAGATAATTTCATTACGCTAGAGCTCATTATTATATTTAAAAACCATTTCGAGCATGCACACATCACATCCCCAAAGTTTCATCGCAATCGGATGAATAGTATTGGAAATAATTTCATAATGCCAGAGCTTATTCTTATATATAGAAACCATCCCTAGCATGCCAACATCGAATTCCCAAAGTTTCATCTCAATCGGATGAAAAGTAAAGGAAATAATTTCATTACGCCAGAGCTTACTTTTATGCATAAAAACCATCCCACGCATGCACACATCAAATCTCCAAAGTTTCATCTCAATCGGGTGAATAGTAGATGAAATAATTTGATAACGCCAGAGCTTACTATTATGCATAGAAACCATCCCGGACATGCACACATCAAATCCCCAGAGTTTCATCGCAATCGGATGAATAGTATAGGAAATAATTTCATAAAGCCAGAGCTTACTATTATGCGTAGAAACCAACCCGGTCATGCACACATCAAATCCCAAAAGTTTTGTCGCAATCAGATGAATAGTATTGGAAAAAATTTCATAACGCCAGAGCTTACTCTTTTATGTAGAAACCATCCCGAGTATGCCAACATCGAATTCCCAAAGTTTCATCTCAATCGGATGGAAAGTATAGGAAATAATTTCATAACGCCAGATCTTACAATTATGCGTAAATAATTTCATAATTCCAGAGCTTACTATTATGCGTAGAAACCAACCCGGGCATGCACACATCAAAGCTCAAAAGTTTTGTCGCAATCAAATGAATAGTATTGGAAAAAATTTCATAACGCCAGAGCTTACTCTTTTACATAGAAACCATCCCGAGCATGCCAACATCGAATTCCCAAAGATTCATCTCAATCGGATGAAAATTAAAGGAAATATTTTCATAACGCCAGAGCTTACTTTTATGCATAAAAACCATCCCAGGCATGCACACATCAAATCTCCAAAGTTTCATCTCGATCGGATGCGTAGAAACCAACCCGGGCATGCACACATCAAATCCCAAAAGTTTTGTCGCCATCAGATGAATAGTATTGGAAAAAAACCTACCTAACCCTCAAACAAAAAATATTTGTTCATTTACCTACGTATCTTCTAAAAAAAAAAACATTGCAATTTTATTACTTATCAAAAAAACCATCTTATCAAACTCAATTTTACTGCAGCAAAAAAATTACACAAAGAAATTCTTTAACAATATCCGGGTACCCGTGCACACGTATAATTATTTTTATTTTAAAATTTAATAAAAGTAAACGCACGAATCCTTACCGATCTATTTTTCGATTTATATGCATATAAAAAATCTGTAGCACTGCATCGAACCCACCTAATTTATAAAAAGTACCTTCATACATACCTACCTACCCAGAGTACCTGTTCAGTACTTAGTTCCTACCTACCTGCATATCTACCTACCCCCGTGTACACCTACATTTTTTTTAAATTATCCATCTTTGGTTACTTTTTATTTTATTTTATATCATAATTTTTTTGTGATTTAAAGGAAAGAAGTTCTTACTTAGAGTAAATATCGATATTTGAATTCAATGCAATCCGCATGCCTAGTGAACTCCTGATTGGACAGTCGAAATGAACGACAGGGTCCGGCAAAATTTCCTCACTCATTATTACAAAAACCAATCGATTAAAAAATTGACTTTTTTTTTTTAATCGAATCTTTAATATTTTTTTATTGAAATCACATCTTTCAAGTGTCCACCTTTTGATTTCACGGACGCCATAACTCTTTTCGTAATAAATAATTATTAATAACGATAAATGTATAGAAAATTAGAAAAAAAACTTTGCATCTTATTTAGATAAATTTTAATGCGCCGCAAAAACGTTGGTCGCAAACGCCCGACAATATTTTCTAAACAAAAAAAAAATAAGGAAAAAATCATGAGTTTTAATAAAAAAATTAATCAGTATATTTCGACCGGATTTTTTTTTACCACCCTGTTTCTGAATTTGAATTAAAAGACCGACAAACTGCAATCGGCATTTTTCCAGAAGAAACGCATTTAGTACCTACCATCTTTGGTGATTTCTCTTAATTTCAAACCATTTATTTGTAATTCGATGGAGCAAAGTAGGTACCTACCCAGTGATAATATTATACGAATCCACTGGCAAGTAATCTTTTTAAATGTTGTAAAATTTGTTAGCGGATTTTTCATGGATTTTTTTGTAAAATGTCAAATTTTTAGCACGATATTGTGGAATATTTTCAATGGAATGCCACTAAAAAAACGGTTGAATAAGTTTTAGAAACCTTTTGCCATTGAATATATCAAAAAACATCTACGCCAGAGGCCGTCATTTTCAGGCAATTTCGTTTGCAAATGAAGGATTCTCAAATACTCCAAAGCTCAATTTTTTAAAGGCTAAAGTCTAATTTTTTTATTCAGGCCCTAGCACGCTTGCTCTATAACGATCGGTAGGATAACTATCGGTAACTTCTCATAGTTCCCTAGGACAACTGCACATCGCTAACGTACAAACAATAGTTGATGTCGAATATGTTACGAAGGACACTTAGTCATTGTGACCTGTCACTTATTCGTTGGCGATCTGTAGTCATGCTAGGGAACGATGAGAAGTTACTGATAGTTATCCTATCGATCGTTATAGAGCGAGCGTGCTACGGCCTCTGCTGACCTACCGCAAAGGCCGTGAGGATCTTACGCTAAAAACATTCGCTGGGCGGGTAGGCTAACGCCTCTGCAATAGGTCATTTCAAGTGGTTCGCTATGTTTGGTGATTTAGAAGTGGTGCCTGGGTTCATGAGGTTTGTCCTGGTCTTGGCGGTGGATTAGTCTGCCCACCAATTTCGTGGCAGACCAGATCGGAAGAGACTGGTTTAGGGAGACTTTTTGGCTTCTTCAGCAGAGCTCTCTCGGAACATCACCTTGCACCGCAGCGGGAGGGATAAAATCATTCGTCCCTCACTCCACACACTGATTCCCAGATTCCTACCCATCCCTTATACATTTTTACTTCCCAGAACATCATCTCCTTACTTTCCTAAAAAGAACCCTTCAAACAGCATCCCCAAAGATGACATAGGCCCTGAGGCGACTTAGATTAACCGGTTATAAAGGATTTGTTCATCCAATAAATGATTCACGGGGTAGCGGTACCAATGCACACCACCCACGCCGAATGATATTATAATATCACTAATGTACACTATTTAAAGAAGTACCTACGCTATTTGGCAAAAAAAATTGATCATCCTTAGTTATTTAAACAGTTTTATTCTCAATATTTGTAGAATAACATTCCCACGCAAGTAGGTACCTACCCACTGGTAAAATATTTTCTATGATCTCGGCAGCCTGAAGCTTATAATCGTTCGCATTTATAAACGTCAGAATTTTTTCAACTTTTGAAGATGTATCCTGAAATAATTTACATGAAATGTGGTAAATGTAATGTATTATTGGAGTTCGGAAATCTATGGTTTTCAAAATTATAGAAAAACATCTTATCCACATATGCTATTTTTGACGTAATATTGATACACATGAGACTCGTCGAAATGTCAAATTAACATGCGAGACGCCATAGAATAATTTTCAAAAATGCCCCAACATTTCAGTACTTTGAAGGTCTGACGATAATTTTTTCCTTAATAAAGCATTTTATTTTACTGGCTGCAAACATTTTAACAGTTTTGAACTCGGACATTTTTTGGTAAACGTCAGAAATTACCGACGTTTGAAAACGAATCCTGACAAAATTTCCATGAAAAGTCATAAATATATTATATTTTTAATGTTCCGAAACCTGTCGTAGTCGAAATAATACAAAAACATCTGAGCCGGGAATCTTTTTTAAGTCGCAATTTTGATTTACCTCGAGGCTCGTCGGAATGTAAAATTTTGAGATGAGTCGCCTTATATTTAAAAAAATATACACTTTACGATTTTAGTACTGAGGCTCTTTCACAAATTTTTCGTGAAGGTCTGACGATAAATTTTTCCTTTTTTGATGGGCGAACCTGGCGGCTGGAAATACAACTTTGAATTTCTTCGTCGAATAATGAGCGCTTCTAGTTTTCGCCGCTAGGTTTTCATACATCAGTTTTATTAGCAGTTTATTTTTTTTGCATCAGTTTTTTTATATGAAAATTTGCAATTGGTAAAATTCTGGCTGAATTTTTCCCATACAAATCAGGTCTGAAAAAATCGTATGTATTTTCATCCACGGTCGCTGTCTCGCGAAAATCAGCTTTGAGGTCGGTTAAAATTGAGGGGCAGAATGGTCGTTTTTCGCGAGACTGCAAAACACTTAATCGGTCATCCACGGTCGCTGTCTCGCGAAAATCAGCTCTGAGGTCGGTCAAACTCGAGGGGCAGAGTGGTCGTTTTTCGCGAGACTGCGATTGTCTTAAAATCTGGTGGTCAAGAGCATTAATATTAATACTAGCTTTTGCCCGTTGCAAGGCAACTAATTGGTTAAAGCACTAAGCGAATTGACGTTTGAATGTGGATGAAGCAAGAAGTGTGTGTGTCTACATTTTTTTAAAATTAAATATTTGAAAAAAAAATCGATGTTTGAATGTGGATGAAGCAAGGATTGTGAGAACTACTCAAAGGGTCCTGTGAGTTAATCGCTCAATTTTGTACACCCGCTACTTAGCCACTTTGGTCGCCCTGGTTAAGGCGTTCAGTATGGGCCTTTTCTCGCAAAAAGGGGCCTAGAAGTTTACGGCTCAATTTTTTCACTAATAAATTGTTCTAAATTATATTATATGCACTCACTTTTCTAATAACTCCCATTACACCTATTTAAATTTTTTGTACAAATTTGATAACTCCTAATCTCTGCATTATATAAAGAAAACTTCGCGGGCTTGCGCACAATAACTCACCAAAGTTTCATCGCAATCGGATGAATATTATTGTAGATAATTTCATTACGCTAGAGCTCATTATTATATTTTAAAACCATTTCGAGCATGCACACATCATATCCCCAAAGTTTCATCGCAATCGGATGAATAGTATTGGAAATAATTTCATAATGTCAGAGCTTATTCTTATATATAGAAACCATCCCTAGCATGCCAACATCGAATTCCCAAAGTTTCATCTCAATCGGATGAAAAGTAAAGGAAATAATTTCATTACGCCAGAGCTTACTTTTATGGATAAAAACCATCCCAGGCATGCACACATCAAATCTCCAAAGTTTCATCTCAATCGGGTGAATAGTATATGAAATAATTTGATAACGCCAAAGCTTACTATTACGCATGGAAACCATCCCGGACATGCACACATCAAATCCCCAAAGTTTCATCGCATTCGGATGAATAGTATAGGAAATAATTTCATAAAGACAGAGCTTACTATTACGCGTAGAAACCAACCCGGGCATGCACACATCAAATACCAAAAGTTTTGTCGCAATCAGATGAAAAGTATTGGAAAAAATTTCATAACGCCAGAGCTTACTCTTTTATGTTGAAACCATCCCGAGTATGCCAACATCGAATTCCCAAAGTTTCATCTCAATCGGATGGAAAGTATAGGAAATAATTTCATAACGCCAGAGCTTACCATTATGCGTAAATAATTTCATAATTCCAGAGCTTACTATTATGCGTAGAAACCAACCCGGGCATGCACACATCAAAGCTCAAAAGTTTTGTCGCAATCAAATGAATAGTATTGGAAAAAATTTCATAACGCCAGAGCTTACTCTTTTACATAGAAACCATCCCGAGCATGCCAACATCGAATTCCCAAAGTTTCATCTCAATCGGATGAAAATTAAAGGAAATATTTTCATAACGCCAGAGCTTACTTTTATGCATAAAAACCATCCCAGGCATGCACACATCAAATCTCCAAAGTTTCATCTCGATCGGGTGAATAGTATATAAAATAATTTCATAAAGCCAGAGCTTACTATTATGCGTAGAAACCAACCCGGGCATGCACACATCAAATCCCAAAAGTTTTGTCGCCATCAGATGAATAGTATTGGAAAAAAATCTACCTAACCCTCAAACTAAAAATATTTGTTCATTTACCTACGTAATTTCTAAAAAAAAAAAAACATTGCAATTTTATTACTTCTTCTTTAACAATATCCGGGTACCCGGGCACACGTATAATTATTTTTATTTTAAAATTTAAAAATGTCCAAAGTAAACGAACGAATCCTGACCGATCTATTTTTCGATTTATATGCATATAAAAAATCTGTAGCACTGCATCGAACCCACCTAATTTATAAAAAGTACCTTCATGCATACCTACCTACCCAGAGTACCTGTTCAGTACTTAGTTCCTACCTACCTGCATATCTACCTACCCCCGTGTACACCTACATTTTTTTGGAAATATCCATCTTTGGTTACTTTTATTTTTATTTTATATCATAATTTTTTTGTGATTTAAAGGAAAGAAGTTCTTACTTAGTGTAAATATCGATATTTGAATTCTATGCAATCCGCATGCCTAGTGAACTCCTGATTGGACAGTCGAAATGAACGACAGGGTCCGGCAAAATTTCCTCACTCATTATTACAAAAACCAATCGATTAAAAAATTGACTTTTTTTTTTTTAATCGAATCTTTAATATTTTTTTATGGAAATGACATCTTTCAAGTGTCCACCTTTTGATTTCACGGACGCCATAACTCTTTTCGTAATAAATAATTATTAATAACGATAAATGTATAGAAAATTAGAAAAAAAACTTTGCATCTTATTTAGATAAATTTTAATGCGCCGCAAAAACGTTGGTCGCAAACGCCCGACAATATTTTCTAAACAAAAAAAAAATAAGGAAAAAATCATGAGTTTAATAAAAAAATTAATCAGTATATTTCGAGCGGAATTTTTTTTACCACCCTGTTTCTGAATTTGAATTAAAAGACCGACAAACTGCAATCGGCATTTTTCAGAAGAAACGCATTTAGTACCTACCATCTTTGGTGATTTCTCTTAATTTCAAACCATTTATTTGTAATTCGATGGAGCAAAGTAGGTACCTACCCAGTGATAATATTATACGAATCCACTGGCAAGTAATCTTTTTAAATGTTGTAAAATTTGTTAGCGGATTTTTCATGGATTTTTTTTGTAAAATGTCAAATTTTTAGCACGATATTGAGGAATATTTTCAAGCGAATGCCACTAAAAAAACGGTTGAATAAGTTTTCGAAACCTTTTGCCATTGAATATATCAAAAAACATCTACGCCAGAGGCCGTCATTTTGACGCAATTTCGTTTGCAAATGAAGGATTCTCAAATTCGCCAAAGCTCAATTTTTTAAAGGATAAACTAAATTTTTTTTGTTCAGGCCCTAGCACGCTTGCTCTTTAATGATCGGTAGGATAACTATCGGTAACTTCTCATCGTTCCCTAGGACAACTGCACATCGCTAACGTACAAACAACAGTTGATGTCGAATATGTTACGAAGGACACTTAGTCATTGTGACCTGTCACTTATTCGTTGGCGATCTGTAGTCATGCTAGGGAACGATCAGAAGTCACCGATAGTTATCCTATCGATCGTTGTAGAGCGAGCGTGCTAGGGCCCTGACCTACCGCAAAAGCCGTGACGATTTACGCTAAAAAAAATCGCTGGGCGGGTAGGCCAACGCCTCTGCAATAGGTCATTTCAAGAGGTTCGCTATGTTTGGTGATTTAGAAGTGGTGCCTGGGTTCATGAGGTTTGTCCTGGTCTTGGCGGTGGATTCGTCTGCCCACCAATTTCGTGGTAGACCAGATCGGAAGAGACTGGTTTAGGGAGACTTTTTGGCTTCTTCAGCAGAGCTCTCTCGGAACATCACCTTGCACCGCAGTGGTAGGGATAAAATCATTCGTCCCTCACTCCACACACTGATCCCCAGATTCCTACCCACCCCTCATAACTTTTTCCTTACCAGAACATCATCTCCTTACCTTCCTAAAAAGAACCCTTCACACAGCATCCCCAAAGATGACATAGGCCCTGAGAGGAATTATTTTCGTCCGTCACTCCACACACTGATCCCCAGATTCCTACCCACCCCTCATAACTTTTTCCTTACCAGAACATCATCTCCTTACTTTCCTAAAAATAACCCTTCACACAGCATCCCCAAAGATGACATAGGCCCTGAGAGGAATTATTTTCTTCAAGGCCTCCTGTGTAGAGCTATTATAAAAATTAAATAAACTTCTCTTTTCCCGGTAGATTTTCCTAATTTTGTTTTAAATTAGTCGAGTAAGATCCATAGTTTATGCATAAACATTCACACGAAAAAGCCCGCCCTTAGGATTGTGTGTATTGGTGCATATAACGATGCAAAACGTCACTGAGATAAATCTTTTTGCCAACCTGAATATATTTAGATATTCTTAAATCGACTCAGATTAACCGGTTATAAAGGGTTTGGTCATCCAACAAATGATTCACGGGGTGGCAGTATCAATGCACACCACCCACGCCGAATGATATTATAATAACACTATTGTGCACTATTTAAAGAAGTACCTACACCATTAGGCAAAAAAAATGGATTATCCTGAGTTATTTAAACAGTTTTATTCATCATGTTAAATTCTCAATATTTGAAAAATAACGTTCCCACCCAAGTAGGTACCTACCCACTGGTAAATTATTTTCTATGATCTCGGCAGCCTGAACCGTTCGAATTTTATTTGTCTTTACAAAAGTACCAACCCAGCAATTAAAATCAACGTTATGTAGCTGGCCGGTAACGTTTAACCTGTTTTTATTTTGCATTTCTTCATAAACGTCAGAATTTTTTCAACTTTTGAAGATGTATCCTGAAATAATTTACATGAAATGTGGTAAATGTAATGTATTTTTGGAGTTCGGAAATCTATGGTTTTCAAAATTATAGAAAAACATCTTATCCACATATGCTATTTTTGACGTAATATTGATACACATGAGACTCGTCGAAATGTCAAATTAACATGCGAGACGCCATAGAATAATTTTCAAAAATGCCCCAACATTTCAGTACTTTGAAGGTCTGACGATAATTTTTTCCTTAATAAAGCATTTTTTTACTGGCTACGAACATTTTAACAGTTTTTAACTCGGAATTTTTTTCGTAAACGTCAGAAATTACCGACGTTTGAAAACGAATCCTGACAAAATTTCCATGAAAAGTCATAAATATAATATATTATTTATGTTCCAAAACCTGTCGTAGTCGAAATAATACAAAAACATCTAAGCCAGGTATCTTTTTTAAGTCGCAATTTTGATTTACCTCGAGGCTCGTCGGAATGTAAAGTTTTGAGGTGAGACGCCTTATATTTAAAAAAATATACACTTTACGATTTTAGTACTGAGGCTCTTTCACAAATTTTTCGTGAAGGTCTGACGATAAATTTTTCCTTTTTTGATGGGCGAACCTGGCGGCTGGAAATACAACTTTGAATTTCTTCGTCGAATAATGAGCGCTTCTAGTTTTCGCCGCTAGGTTTTCATACATCAGTTTTATTAGCAGTTTATTTTTTTTGCATCAGTTTTTTTATATGAAAATTTGCAATTGGTAAAATTCTGGCTGAATTTTTCCCATACAAATCAGGTCTGAAAAAATCGTATGTATTTTTATCCACGGTCGATGTCTCGCGAAAATCAGCTTTGAGGTCGGTTAAACTTGAGGGGCAGAGTGGTCGTTTTTCGCAAGACTGCGATTGACTTAAAATCTGGTGGTTACGAGCATTAATATATAACTAACTTTTGCCCGTTGCAAGGCAACTAATTGGTTAAAGCACTAAGCGATTTGACGTTTGAATGTGGATGAAGCAAGAAGAGTGTGTGTCTAAATTTTTTAAAAATTAAATATTTGAAAAAAAAAATCGATCTTTGAATGTGGATGAAGCAAGGATTTTGAGAACTACTCAAAGGGTCTTGTGAGTTAATCGCTCAATTTTGTACACCCGCTACTTAGCCACTTTGGTCGCCCTGGTTAAGGCGTTCAGTATGGGCCTTTTCTCGCAAAAAGGGGCCTAGAAGTTTACGGTTCAATTTTTTCACTAATAAATTGTTTCTAAATTATATGATATGCACTCACTTTTCTAATAACTCCCGTTACACCTATTTAAATTTTTTGTACAAATTTGATAACGTCAAAGCTCTGCATTATATTAAGAAAACTTCGCGGGCTTGCGCACAATAACTCACCAAAGTTTCATCGCAATCGGATGAATATTATTGTAGATAATTTCATTACGCTAGAGCTCATTATTATATTTTAAAACCATTTCGAGCATGCACACATCATATCCCCAAAGTTTCATCGCAATCGGATGAATAGTATTGGAAATAAGTTCATAATGCCAGAGCTTATTCTTATATATAGAAACCATCCATAGCATGCCAACATCGAATTCCCAAAGTTTCATCTCAATCGGATGAAAAGTAAAGTAAATAATTTCATTACGCCAGAGCTTACTTTTATGCATAAAAACCATCCCAGGCATGCACACATCAAATCTCCAAAGTTTCATCTCAATCGGGTGAATAGTGTATGAAATAATTTGATAACGCCAGAGCTTACTATTACGCATAGAAACCATCCCGGACATGCACACATCAAATCCCCAAAGTTTCATCGCAATCGGATGAATAGTATAGGAAATAATTTCAAAAAGCCAGAGCTTACTATTATGCGTAGAAACCAACCCGGGCATGCACACATCAAATCCCAAAAGTTTTGTCGCAATCAGATGAATAGTATTGGAAAAAATTTCATAACGCCAGAGTTTACTCTTTTACATAGAAACCATCCCGAGCATGCCAACATCGAATTCCCAAAGTTTCATCTCAATCGGATGGAAAGTATAGGAAATAATTTCATAACGCCAGATCTTACCATTATGCGTAAATAATTTCATAATTCCAGAGCTTACTATTATGCGTAGAAACCAACCCGGGCATGCACACATCAAAGCTCAAAAGTTTTGTCGCAATCAAATGAATAGTATTGGAAAAAATTTCATAACGCCAGAGCTTACTCTTTTACATAGAAACCATCCCGAGCATGCCAACATCGAATTCCCAAAGTTTCATCTCGATCGGGTGAATGAAAATATAAAATAATTTCATAAAGCCAGAGCTTACTATTATGCGTAGAAACCAACCCGGGCATGCACACATCAAATCCCAAAAGTTTTGTCGCCATCAGATGAATAGTATTGGAAAAAAACCTACCTAACCCTCAAACAAAAAATATTTGTTCATTTACCTACGTAATTTCTAAAAAAAAAAACATTGCAATTTTATTACTTATCAAAAAAACCATCTTATCAAACTCAATTTTACTGCAGCAAAAAAATTACACAAAGAAATTCTTTAACAATATACAATCCGGGTACCCGTGCACACGTATAATTATTTTTATTTTAAAATTTAATAATGTCCAAAGTAAACGAACGAATCCTGTCCGATCTATTTTTCGATTTATATGCATATAAAAAATCTGTAGCACTGCATCGAACCCACCTAATTTATAAAAAGTACCTTCATACATACCTACCTACCCAGAGTACCTGTTCAGTACTTAGTTCCTACCTACCTGCATATCTACCTACCCCCGTGTACACCTACATTTCTTTGGAAATATCCATCTTTGGTTACTTATTTTTATTTTATATCATAATTTTTTTGTGATTTAAAGGAAAGAAGTTCTTACTTACAGTAAATATCGATATTTGAATTCAATGGAATACCATGTCTAGTGTATTCCACCTCCACCTAATACCACCTCCCTGATTGGTCAGTCAAAATGAACGACAGGGTCCGGCAAAATTTCCTCACTCATTATTACAAAAACCAATCGATTAAAAAAATGATTTTTTTTTAAAATCGACTCTTTAATATTTTTTTATGGAAATGACATCTTTCAAGTGTCCACCTTTTGATGTCACGGACGCCATAACTCTTTTCGTAATCAATAATTATTAATAACGATAAATGTATAGAAAATTAGAAAAAAAACTTTGCATCTTATTTAGATAAATTTTAATGCGCCGCAAAAACGTTGGTCGCAAACGCACGACAATATTTTCTAAACAAAAAAAAATTAAGGAAAAAATCATGAGTTTTAATAAAAAAATTAATCAGTATATTTCGAGCGGATTTTTTTTTACCACCCTGTTTCTGAATTTGAATTAAAAGACCGACAAAATGCAATCGGCATTTTTCCAGAAGAAACGCATTTAGTACCTACCATCTTTGGTGATTTCTCTTAATTTCAAACCATTTATTTGTAATTCGATGGAGCAAAGTAGGTACCTACCCAGTGATTATTACTATACCAATCCACCTGACCAGTAATATTTTTAAATCTTGTAAAATTTGTTAGCGGATTTTTCATGGATTTTTTTGTAAAATATCAAATTTTTAGCTCGATATTGTGGAATATTTTCAATGGAATGCCACTAAAAAAACGGTTGAATAAGTTTTCGAAACCTTTTGCCATTGAATATATCAAAAAACATTTACGCCAGAGGCCGTCATTTTGACGCAATTTCGTTTGCAAATGAAGGATTCTCAAATACGCCAAAGCTCAATTTTTTTAAAGGCTAAAGTCTAATTTTTTTGTTCAGGCCCTAGCACGCTTGCTCTATAACGATCGGTAGGATAACTATCGGTAACTTCTCATCGTTCCCTAGGACAACTGCACATCGCTAACGAACAAACAACAGTTGATGTCGAATATGTTAAGGACACTTAGTCATTGTGAACTGTCACTTATTCGTTGGCGATCTGAAGTCATGCTAGGGAACGATGAGAAGTTACCGATAGTTATCCTATCGATCGTTATAGAGCGAGCGTGCTAGGGCCTCTGACCTACCGCAAAAGCCGTGAGGATCTTACGCTAAAAAAATTCGCTGGGTGGGTAGGCCAACGCCTCTGCAATAGGTCATTTCAAGTGGTTCGCTATGTTTGTTGATTTAGAAGTGGTGCCTGGGTTCATGAGGTTTGTCCTGGTCTTGGCGGTGGATTCGTCTGCCCACCAATTTCGTGGCAGACCAGATCGGAAGAGACTGGTTTAGGGAGACTTTTTGGCTTCTTCAGCAAAGCTCTCTCGGAACATCACCTTGCACCGCAGTGGGAGGGATAAAATCATTCGTCTGTCACTCCACACACTGATCCCCAGATTCCTACCCACCCCTCATAACTTTTTCCTTACCAGAACATCATCTCCTTACTTTCCTAAAAAGAACCCTTCACACAGCATCCCCAAAGATGACATAGGCCCTGAGAGGAATTATTTTCGTCCGTCACTCCACACACTGATCCCCAGATTCCTACCCACCCCTCATAACTTTTTCCTTACCAGAACATCATCTCCTTACTTTCCTAAAAAGAACCCTTCACACAGCATCCCCAAAGATAACATAGGCCCTGAGAGGAATTATTTTCTTCAAGGCCTCCTGTGTAGAGCTATTATAAAAATTAAATAAACTTCTCTTTTCCCGGTAGATTTTCCTAATTTTGTTTTAAATTAGTCGAGTAAGATCCATAGTTTGTGTATAAAAAATGCATAAACATTCACACGAAAAAGCCCGCCCTTAGGATTGTGTGTATTGGTGCATATAACGATGCAAAACGTCACTGAGATACATCTTTTTGCCAACCTGAATATATTTAGATATTCTTAAATCGACTCAGATTAACCGGTTATAAAGGGTTTGGTCATCCAATAAATGATTCACGGGGTGGCAGTACCAATGCACACCACCCACGCCGAATGATATTAAAATAACACTATTGTGCACTATTTAAAAAAGTACCTACACCATTTGGCAAAAAAAAAAGGATTATCCTGAGTTATTTAAACAGTTTTATTCATCATGTTAAATTCTCAATATTTGAAAAATAACGTTCCCACCCAATTAGGTACCTACCCACTGGTAAATTATTTTCTATGATCTCAGCAGCCTGAACCGTTCGAATTTTATTTGTCTGTACAAAAGTACCTACACAGCAATTAAAATAAACGTTGTGTAGCCGGCCGGTAACATTTAACCTGTTTTCAATTTTCCTTTCCTTCATAAACGTCAGAATTTTTTCAACTTTTGAAGATGTATCCTGAAATAATTTACATGAAATGTGGTAAATGTAATGTATTATTGGAGTTCGGAAATCTATGGTTTTCAAAATTATAGAAAAACATCTTATCCACATATGCTATTTTTGACGTAATATTGATATACATGAGACTCGTCGAAATATCAAATTTACATGCGAGACGCCATAGAATAATTTTCAAAAATGCCCCAACATTTCAGTACTTTGAAGGTCTGACGATAAATTTTTCCTTAATAAAGCATTTTTTTTTACTGGCTACGAACATTTTAACAGTTTTTAACTCGGAATTTTTTTCGTAAACGTCAGAAATTACCGACGTTTGAAAACGAATCCTGACAAAATTTCCATGAAAAGTCACAAATATAATATATTATTAATGTTCCGAAACCTGTCGTAGTCGCAATAATATAAAAACATCTAAGCCGGGAATCTTTTTTAAGTCGCAATTTTGATTTACCTCGAGGCTCGTCGAAATGTTAAATTTTGAGGTGAGACGCCTTATATTTAAAAAAATATACACTTTACGATTTCAGTACTGAGGCTCTTTCAGAAATTTTTCGTGAAGGTCTGACGATAAATTATTCATTTTTTGAGGGGCGAACCTGGCGGCTGGCAATATAACTTTGAATTTCTTCGTCGAATAATGAGCGCTTCTAGTTTTCGCCGCTAGGTTTTAATACATCAGTTTTTTTAGCAGTTTTTTTTTTTGCATCCGTTTTTTTATATGAAAATTTGCAATTGGTAAAACTTCTGGCTGAATTTTTCCCATACAAATCAGGTCTGAAAAAATCGTATGTGATTTCATCCACGGTCCCTGTCTCGCGATAATCAGCTTTCGGGTCGGTTAAACTTAAGGGGGAGAGTGGTCGTTTTTCGCCTGCAGGGCTTGTCTTAAAATATGGTCGTTTAGAGCATTAATATATATATATATATATAATTAATTTGTATTATTTCGCAATTATTTAATTAAGAGAATATACGGAGTGGAATATACTCCCAGTATGGCAGTGATGGTATGTCTGGGGAAATTTCCCTAGATCTAGGGGAGAAAAATATTTTTTAGGAAAAAGGGAAATCAGCACAAAATCTGGGGAAATTTTGAAATCTGGATTTTTTTTTAAATATGACAATATTACTGATATTGCTTGTCGTTAATTATTATTTTTGGAATTCCCATGAATCTTTTGATGTATGTAGGTACTTTAAATAAATCAAGCAATGAATTTCTGAAATTTCTTCAGTTCCGGTAATTGCGGTTGATTTTCATTGTGAAAAGTGATTTTTATTAAAAATTCTGGTTCTAATTCAGCGGTGTATTATATATAGGCACTTTGAAATTATTATTTCACTTAGCAAAAAGTGTTTTATTTGGAAAATCAGTTTTTATTTTTATTTAACCGCTTGGACACATAAGCTTGTTTTCACGTTAATTTAACGTAGGTTGTTATAGGAATGACGTATGCCCGTACCTGAGTTATTGAAGATACAGACAAAATAGTATAATATCAAACTAAAATATAATACAAAAAGAGATCAAAGTCCCAATAAACTACTTTTTGGTATCTATTATAAGTTATCTACTAAGTTCCGACAGCTTTCCAATTAATAAACATATAACAGGATTAGTGTTACACAATCAGCAAACAACAGGATTAGTGTAACAACGTTAAACGTTAGTTGAATGTTCAGCTATTAAGTTCCAAATTTTTAAGCTACTTTCCAATATATTCGGTTTTTAAGATGATCCACTAGTCCTTGACTCATTCGGAATCGGGCGGAGCGAACGATTTTTGGGCGTTTACCAATAAAAACCCTAATCTCTAGCAAACAACAGTATTATATTATTATTCCGCAAGTATATTTTTAAAGATCGAAGCGCCGCGTAGACTAAGGCATGTCCGTTTGCCCCGGGCGCTGGGCGTAGAATGAGCGACGGGCTAAAATCCTTCTGTACATGGCATAAGGATGAAATTCGCACTTAAAAATTTGTTGGGTACCGCCTATTTTTATTCACTGAAAAGAAACGTCGCCAAAATGCACGTTTTATTTTATTTTGTGAAGTTCAGATACAAATATTAAAATGTTTTCCGATCACTCTATAAGAAACATTATTCAATAAAACAACATCAGAAAAAGGATTTGTAAGTAAGAGATTTTTCACTTTTAACCACTTTTTATAGGTTAGACGCATAATTTTTTTCTAAGCTTATTAAAAAGCTTATCAAAAAAATACTCGATCACTTCAAAGGCCAATATGTGTTCTACTCACAGTACTTAATTGAAGCATCAATATTATTTCTAAGCGATCAAATTTTTAAAACTAATACACAAGATTTTATACGATTTTGCATTTTTCCACATGTCTTCACCTTAACAATGCTTATACTATCATGCGTTTGGTAAAATGCATCCTGAATATAAATTGACGCCCAAAAATACCAAAGAAAAGCAAGAATGTAATACAAACAATTAACAATGTAATACAAATATGTACACCAAACAAATATGATTTACGATTTTCACAGCCAAAAGTGTTTTTGGGATAATATCCCAAAAATAAACAACAAAAATTAAGATTAAGAGATAATTTTTTTGGGCATACCATCCCTGCAGTATGGGCAAGACAACCAATCAGATTTGGAACGTTAGGTGACCAGACCTGAATAGCCAGGTACTTTCTCACTTTCCTCTTTCCCATGTCCATCACTTCCCTACTACCTTTGGCCTCATAACTCATAACAGTCATAACCAACCAAACCATAAAACAATTGGGGATGCCGGGAGCAGTTGGGACTCTTGTGTGGTATTCACATAAGAAAATAGTTTAACAGACATAATATTACACTTTTTTGGAAAATCAGTTGCAAACCTCTAAAATACATTAGCACCGATAAAGCAGTCGATAAAGTCACTTTTTACAAATCGTTTAATAAATGTGTCACTTTTTAGGTACTTAAGTATACATAGACCGGTCAGTGGTTCAGTGGGCATCGCGTTTGGGTCCCACCCAGGCGTTCCGTGTTCGATTCCTCGGCTGGCTAAGTCCTCCATCACAACACAAGCAACATCTTCCGCTTAGTGTGGTGGTAGTAGGAGATTTTCAAATGTTGTTGGGTTATTCGTAACCCGGGAATGTTTGTCTTTCTTTTTTAAAAAAAAAAAAAATACATAATAAGTAGGTACTTATTATTAACCTGACATGTTGCCTGGACGGGGAAAATGACTCAGGGGGTTTCTCACCATCCACCCAATAGCTTATCTACACCTAATAACGAATATTTTCGATTTACGGTTTATGTATTTATTAAGTTGGAATTTATAATTCGGTACTCGAACCTATGAATAGTGGCTATGTATTGGATAAGTTGGCCGAGTTTTCCATCCACTGCGAGCATTTTATTTTTATTTTCAATAATATTCGTTATTAGAGTAGATAAGCTATTGGGAGGATGGTGAGAAACCCCCTAAATTTTTTCAACTTTAATCAAGAGTTATTTTATTATGTACTAGCTGATACCCGGCATGCGTTGCTTGCCACATAAATAAAGAAATTGTTTCTCCCTGCGTATCCTTTCGCATTCGTCCCGTTCCCCTACCACCACATCTTCCCCATCCTCGTCTCCTTCCCCTCCCGCTTTCCCTTTTCACCTCCCCAGCGTTCCCCCGCCCCTCTCCCACTGACCCCCTCACGAATTCTACTTCCACTTTCTACGCCATCCCCCTCCCTCGTCCTTTCTTCCCGTTAACTACCCCTCCTTCATTCCCCTCCGCCCCTCCCGGAGACCAATCCCCTTCCTCCTCCCTCGTCCTTTCTTCCCGCGAACCACCCCTCCTTCATTCCCCTCCGCCCCTCCCGGAGACCAATCCCCTTCCTCCTCCCTCATCCTTTCTTCCCGCGAACCACCCCTCCTTCATTCCCCTTCGCCCCTCCCGGATTCCAATCCCCTTCACCCTCCCTCGTCCTTTCTTCCCGCAAACCACTCTTCCACCTTTCCCCTCCGCCGCTCCCGGATTCCCATCCCCTTCCCCCTCCCGCCTTTTTCTCAGTAACCTCCCTCCTCATGAATTCCCCTTCCACCTTCTCCGCCTTCCCCCTTCGCTCGTCTTCCCTCCCACGAATCGCAATCGGATGATTAGTATATAAATATAACATACGCCCTAACTGTCAAACGTACGAAGTTAAAACAGTCGTTAAGTTTTCTGAAATTATCCAATTTTCTTCATTTTTCCTTCCGTAAGAACTTTCTATAAAGTACTGGAAATTTAAAAAAAAAAAAGGTGAAAGAGATAGGTAAAGTCGTTCTGAAGTTATGGCGTAAACAAGGGAAACAGGGATTCATTTTATATATATATAGAAGATTTGAATTTACCCTCTAATAGACTAAACAAGTCAAGTGAGAATTTTGAATTTCCTTGGAATATCTGTAATGTAGAATCATCTTACTTCAGGAATTACCACTATTTGATTCTTTCAAGTCGGTTCCTTATTGCTGGGATCGTAAAACCTACCCCAATTTCCTTGGTAGACAAGGCTCCTCCCCTCCTCGCGATCCCACGCTACATGGAGAGCTGCGGACACCGACGTACCGGACGCCAGTGATTATACTTGGTCACTCCAGCGCTTTGGTGACCTTCCTATGCTGCTTCTGCCTTCCTATTTGCCAGTAACTATGAGTATCTCCAAGTTGGAGTCCTCAGTTTGGCGAGCAAAGTATTTTAAAATAGGCTGGCTGTATGCAAATAGTTGAAAGATGCCTATACATGAATGTATAATATACTTCCTGAATTGAAAAATTTGTGCAACTGATTGCACAGGTCTGCAAATTGACATTTTAAATTTTTTTTAAATGGTAATGGGTGAATTATATGTATTTCGGTATGCTGAATTCGAGAATGCCATCCATTTCGACCCAACTCGTAAGGATTTTTCGAAGTCGAAATTAAAATATAGGCAAATCCCGCCTTACACTACTTCTGTAGGCAATGTTCAAAAGAAAAACAAAAATCATAAAATTATACAAATATAATTAATTTTATCATAAAATATTTTATTTACTTCAAATACAAATATAAATCTTTATAAAATCTGCTTTTTTTAGTATCGAAGCTTCGTTTTGTGCCTTTTCTTTTGTGGGACGTTATATTTTCCCTATACAGCATCCAGCAGTAGTCGCCCATCATAAGTGTATCACATCGATTTTGATACCTTCTCTCCATTTCCTTGATATCTTGGTGAAACCTCTCACCTTGCTCTACACTAACTGTACCAAGGTTTTCCGGGAAGTAATCCAAATGGGAGTTAAAAAAATGGAGTTTTAAACTCATTGAGCATCCCAGATGGCCCAAAATGTTTTTCTTTATTTCTTTACCAAGCAAAAGAAGTTCCAGGTGTCAATAAATTCTTCTCTTGCAGTCTGGATTCTAGTAATTCAGCAGATTCTTTTGGGAGTCTTAAATCTCGGATCAGGTCATTAAATTCAGCTTGAGAAAATTCTTGAGGTCCACTGGAGTCGCTTACTTGAAACTCGTCACTAGAACTTTCTTCTGATTCACTTTCTGATGATGGCAAATCGTCTAGGCTTTGGCGTGCTTGTGATGTAGGAATGCCAGGTCCATGAGGGACTGGGCGGAGTGCCGAATCCATGTTTGGGTAACAAATTTGTTTTTTTCAAAATTATTTTTGTATACCCTTGCACATTGCACGTAGCAGTCATCGATGTGGTTTCGAGGCTGTCTCAGAAAAACCTTGCGTGATGGAATTTTTTTGATAATTTTCATGAATTCAGCAATCAAAAATACATGGGAATTACCCCTTTGTTGTCTGTGGAATCCAGGGCGTCTATCAGCTTTCTTTCGCTTGCTTTTAGGGTCCATGTTTCCACATCATGCAGAATAGGGTATTTTCATAAACGAGGGATTCTGTTGAAAATGTATGGAATATTTAAAGATCATTTTTCTGATTTTAATCATCGTATTAAAAATGTATGTGTTTATGGTTTTCATTCAAATTTAGTGATTTTAAAAACGCTCAAAAATCTACGAAACCAAAACGGCCCGTGATTGCCAACGACGATTCGTATGCTCGTCATCAAACAAACAAAGTAGAACTGTCGGAAATTTTTCAAGAACGAGCGACGCTTATGACGTCACACGTCGAAAATGCCGTTTTGGCGAGATTACAAAAATTGGCCAAGTTAGACTCGCCGTAGAAAATGTATTCGTCAACATAAAAATAAAATAAAAATGCCATAATAATCGTAATTTTTTGCTTTATTCTTTTAAGCAATAAAAAAATTGTGGAAATACCCTATTATTGAGGAAATAAACGCCATGTTGAGTCTTATCTTGGTGACCTTCTTTATGCCTTTGTCACTCGATATCTTTTGTATTTTACTCATGGCATCTTTGATCATGCAAATTCTTTTTTTCACTTTTGTTTCCCAACCTCTTTCGTCGGTTGATGGTGTTCGTCTTGGTTCACGGCGAGTTCATCGAAAACGAGTTCATCGAAAACGAGTTCAACCTAACCTAACCTAACCTAGCTAACCTAACCTAACCTAACCTAACCTAACCTAACCTAACCCAACCTAACCTAACCTAACCTAATTTAGCCTAACCTAACCGCTCGTTTTTCTAATCATTATTTGTTCTTGCAAATGTATTAGTTTTGTTTTGAACACGAAGTTTCATTATTTTTCCTTGGTGTTGCCATTTAAAACCAAGCGCCCTCCATTTTGTCCACATTATTTTGACAAACTGTAGTTACTTACTTAGTTTACACAGATTAGATACCTACCTATAACAAACTTATAACCACCACTGGCAATCCAAAATAATAAAAAAAATTCAAAACATTATGTATACTTACCTAAAATCTTTTATCAGTACCTATCACAATTTTAATAATCTCCATGAATAAGCCTAATCTTTGTAGACGAATAATATTTTTTACAACTTATATAATCATCACAGGTGAATCTATTTATGATAAAAGAGATAAAGAAGAGTTTTTATTTATATAATTAAACCAACATCATTGTATTCCGGCATATCTGATAAATGACTCGTATTTAATATTAGTCCGTTTGCGTCGCCATGTTTTTTCGATTTGCGAATAAAAAATACATTACCTATCATATAACGTAATTAAATTGTTTAAGTATTGAAAATTGTGTTTTTTTCTCGTTGTTCTCGATTGAGTGGTAGTAAAAATGGTTGTCTGGTATATTGCAGTGGTTGTGGGGATATTTGTTCTCCTAGCCGGTGTGATGTATTTCTGTAATGGTTGCAACATAACTTCACCACACAATCGTAAGTGAAATAATTTATTATTGATTAAATGTTATTGTAATTATGCTAAACAAATGGCACCTGGAGCCTGGACCAGGTTGAAGTTTGGTGCCTATGACTGGGCGCCAAATGAATACTGAGCAAAATGACAACTACCCGACTGTCAATACCTAAATAAAATCGTAAAAATCAAGGTTTTGTACTCCCCATTTTTTCCCTCCAAAACTGAACAGATTTTTAAGATTATTTTCACCAACTGTATTAAAATAAACTATTGTATGTCTGTAGGTTTTGCTTTTTATAAACACATTGTCTAGTTTGTGTACCGAACTTCTGTTGGTGGCGTTCAAACCCTGCAATTTTAACGACTTTTGGAGGTTTTTACGTTGTTTGTTTTTGGAGTGTTACGCCGTGTTGTGCTACCTCCTTCTTTAGCCGACGTTTCGGACAGCGTTGCAGTGTCCATCATCAGGGCAGATCCGACGATGTGAAATTGTTGTGTTAAGTGTGTGCTTATTTACTTGGAAGCGATAATACACCTCAGGAACAAGGTCCTGGGAAGACCCAAAACTTATAGATCACGCCTGATTACGGAGACAATTGAAATCAACAAAAATCCAATTAATATTAATAGAGACGACGGAGCTAAGCTCAACAGCTCTTGCTATCCGGTAATTGATGGCTACACCAAAGCTAGCCGCAAAAAACCATATCTATCATTTCATATCATATCTAAGTATACTGTAATACCATATAATAATATAATATAAAAGAATAAAACCATTTTGTTTATACCTTGATATTGGCTACATTCGCTTTAACTTGGTTTCTAATTCTAGAATTCGCCACAAGATGACGCTACTTTCGTTGGCATTTCTCCGTGGACAGGCCCCAGGCTAAATACTGCGCTTTCACAAAATTTCCCTTTCAAAGTAGTTCCCTTTCACTGAAATACCTACCAGCTCGTAGGATTGTAGCTCGTAGTGGATTGAAGCTGACGACACGGTATCGCTTCCAAGTAAATAAGCACACACTTTCACATTGTCGGATCTGCCGGATCTGCCCTGATGATGGACACTGCAACCTGCAACGCTAACCGAAACGTCGGCTAAAGAAGGAGGTAGCACAACACGGCATAACACCCCAAAAACAAACAACGAAAATACTTTTGGCCGTGAAAATCTAAAAACGTATCTGACTTTTGGAGGGTTCTAACTCTTAAAAGAAGTAATTATCTATCAAAGCAATCATACCAACATGCTAGTGGTCGATATCTACATCACATTAAAAAATATTTTCACTAGTGTAAAAATCCAGAGAGGAAATTGGGGCATACGTGTGTATGGGCAAAACGCCACCCGGTTTTCTCATAATCTTGAGTCAACGACATTTAATTTTAACACTCATGTGTTTTATCCATGAAATTAATTTTCCAAAAATTAATTAACGATTTTTTAAAATTATTATTTTTTACTAGAATCGTAAATTTAAACCGTTTAAATTTAGACTCGCGATTTAGGTAGGTATATTTACATTACTTTATAATTTCCACAAAACGTAAAATATTTATTTGAGTT
This sequence comes from Limnephilus auricula, assembly GCA_951813805.1. Classification (NCBI taxonomy): domain Eukaryota; kingdom Metazoa; phylum Arthropoda; class Insecta; order Trichoptera; family Limnephilidae; genus Limnephilus; species Limnephilus auricula. The sequence goes on from OX638406.1 coordinate 18,114,950, forward strand.
AACTTCATTTTTTTTACCCATTATAATTTATAACACTATATTACACGAAAAAAATATAAGTAATATCTCCTTTTACCTAATTGATGTGTCACAAATTTAACGAGGTTTTCCACATCCCATATCGCGCCAAAAATTCGAGATCGTCCCAAATAACCATGGAACTATGATTCTATGGAAGCGGCATAGTGTTTCGTGTCGTACGGGAGAGCTCAAAACCGATGTGGCTAGGGCAGCTGGTAGGAGCGGGGTATTGTGGTCAGCGTGCGGGGGGAGGGCGGCCGTTTAGAGATAAGGGCCGGATGGGAATGGTGAATGGGAATAATTATTTTATTTATTTTTTATTAAAAAAACGTTTGTTTTTTTATATCACATTTTGGACATAAATTTTGATCCCGATAAAATTCAGTGCTACAGAGAAAATCTCACATTGCACCTAACCGTTTCCGAAGTCGATGATTTGCTTGACTTTTACCGTACCTACTGCACTGACAAAAAAAATACTTCGAGATGACTATCGAGAGTTGTTAGAGCTCTCTGTGATATTTTTAGGCAGATATATAGAGAGAAAAATTAAGATTCAGCCTCCAGGTGCTATAATGCTTCAATTTAATGGTCATATAATGCTTCATATCAAGAAGCCAGAAATAAGGTGTTATCGCTGAGGTTAATGCGATGTAATTGTGAGTGATAAAGCTATTATATTAGTGCAAGATTTTCATGGCTTAATCACAGTCGTGCGTTCAGGAACACCGGAAGATTTATCCTAACTGTTAAAACAAACTTTGAAGCAAAAATTTAATCAATAAAATATTTTTAAATATTATATAAAATACTACATAATTGAATATTTGTGCAATTTTTGTATCATTTATCCGACAAAAATTGAAATTTAAAATCCTTCCATATTAACTCAGTACAAATTTTTGTACCATATGTTTGTCATCAAGTCGGCACGGGTTGCTGGTGTTTAATCAAAATAATATTTATTGTACGAGTTATTGGGATCAAATGGAATAAAATAAGAGGGTATGCGTATTTAATTTACAAATTAATAATGTCATAAAACAACTTAGGCGCAACTAGTAACATAATAAAAAATTGGCTTAAATGTTCCTTGAAATATTTGTGTAATATGCATGCAATCGTCAGGATTATTTTATTATTTGTATGGCAAATGGTTAAGAGGTAATATCCAGCAATCCATTATTCCGTTTTTGTTAACAGCGCTGCGCGCGGATGTTTTTACAACCATGAAGCTAAACGGTATTAGTTTTAAATTTATTTTAAAAAATTGTCATTAAGAGCCGCGCGAACACAGATTCTCGCACGGCCGCATCTCAGCGGCTAATAAATCGCGAGAATTTACGTCTCGAACTGCCACAAAAGAACGGGAGATGGTAAATGCATGAAAATTACATACTTCTTAAAATTAATTTTAGATCAAAATAATTTATAATTTTTCAATAATGTGTAAAAAACAAGTGTGTAACAAAATAAGTGTGTAAAAAATATCTAAAATATTTTTTTTGTAAGACCTTAAGTAAATAGAAAAACTGAGGTATTTTTGTCATAAAACACGTTCTCGGATTTATTTTTTAACGATTTTAATTTGACTAAAATTTAAATCTTAAAAACTGTGTTCACATTACATAATGATTTATTTTGTTGTATGATTATATGATTGGAAATTTCACTGAAATTTGTGTTGTTTAATAGCATCTAGCGTTTGAAAATTGAACAAATCTGTCAACGACCAACGGTATAACCCTAGTATATTATAAATACACTTAGTTTTTCAAAATTTTAAAACTGCGTGTATCAGATAAAATAACAATCTTTCGAAATCAATGAATTTTTTTTTTGTAAAAAAGAGTCAATACGTCAAGAATTTGATTTAAAAATTACTAATTTCCGGTATTCTCTGGTAAAACACTCTCAATGATTTTACGAGTAAGAACTTCGATTAACAGAATTTTGTTTTTCCTTGTTTTGATCAATATGACAAGCGATTCCTAGCGGCCGATTTGGCGCCCTGATTGCACCTATGCTAGATCCGGCACTGTTTTCGAGTCTTTCCCACTAATTCATTAGTAATTTATGTCGATAATACCTTATTAGTGGTTGGGTAACCAGATAAACTAATTTTAAGTGTCACGCGAAATAAATAAGTAAAGGTAACATTTGGTAAATTTCCGTAGTTTTACCTTATCAGAATCTAACTTCCTTCAATTTTTTTCCGTGTTTGTAATTAAGTTTACTTAATTTAAAGTAAAATATTTCCATACATATTCGATATCGCGCGTTCTACACACGCTCAGTTCTAAAAAAAACTTTCAACGTGCGGTCTACCACGTAATTTATATTACCTGCGTAATAAGTATTATGTCGTGCGGTCAATCCATAAATACAGTCGTAATATTATTATGTCGTGCGGTCAATCCGTAAATACAGTCATTAGTCATTATATTACATTATGGCGTGCGTTTCACCGCGAAATCGGCATATAGATTGCGGAAAGGTGGGAAATTCATACTATATCGTAAAGTCTACCCATGAATAAGTCTACACAAGCAACATCTTCCGCTTAGTGTGGTGGTAGTAGGAGATTTTCAAATGTTGTTGGGTTATTCGTAACCCGGGAATGTTTGTCTTTCTTTTTAAAAAGAATATAATAGGTACATATATATATTATCCCATGGCGCGGCGTGACCACTAATGTAGTGCAATGCATCCACGGTCTGCCGTGAAATAACCACAAGCGTGCGGTCCGCCAGAAGATTTTCACTACAACGTGCGGTCTATCCGGACGTCCATCAAAATACGTTTTTTTTAAAATAATTTTTGTAGGTACATGTATATAAAATTAGGCAAATATTTGTTACACAGGACATCAGGCTCTTGAGGGAGACAATATCGGGTGACGTGTTTCCAGGTCTTGGCGGCGGATTTGCCTGCCCACCAGTTGCGTGAAGGGCCGGATCGGGAGAGGCCAGTTTTGGGAGACCCTTTGACCTCTCACGATGGTATCTCTCGACTTGTACCGCAGCGGGAGGGATGGATTCATATTCCTGAATCTGACCACTAGAGTCATATCCACCCCTCATACCTTCTTCTTTCCCAGAACTTCCTCTCCTTCCTTTCCTTAAAAATCCCCTCCACACAGCATCTCCAAAGGCTCTGGGGAAATTCGCATCTTCTCTTTTTCTGAAATAAAATCATAAATCTGGCAGGAGTGCCAGCATTGTAGGTGTTTCCTAGTTTTGCAGCAGCTATTCCGGGTCTCTTCAAGACTCGGACAATCCCTTTCTACACGACTTTCCGCCTCACAACGTCACCCAACCGAGTGACGATATAACTCAATGTACAGAAAGGGGGCTCAGGAGAGGTGTCAACGTAAAAATATAAATAAACACAGTTCCGCGATCTTCTTGAATAAATAATGATAAGCGATTCATAGATAACAATTTACCTGTCCTAAATTATTTATAACAATTTAAAATGCGATAGCTAACAATAAAAATTCCCATTTGTAATCGTTATTTATAAGTCTTTGTTCTAGCGATAAATTTGTAATAATATGACAAATCTTACAATGTAGGGACCAGATAGGTATGCCATGCTGCCGTCATAAGCAAAAAGGCATCTGGCAATCCAAATCTAAACATGATTTATATTCAACCCTTTTATGCCTGGAGGTACTTCTAGTTTTGGACACCGTGAACAGGTTTCGGGCATTAAGATAAAAATTAACTACAATGTTATATATTTAAAAGTACATTAAAAAACATCAATGAAAATAATATCGTCGGCGACATATATCTTTTCTCGGGAGAGTATTCAATATGGATGAGTGTTTCAGGCTAATAATTATTGCTTATAATAATTGTTACCCTTTGTGCTATGCATAAAAAAATCTTATCTTAAACATTAGTTTATCAATTTAAAAAATAATCAATATTTGACGAGTTAAAGTATTTTCACCAAAAAATTTAGATATAATATGTCTCGACGCCACCTAGTGAGAGAGTTAGCACTTACATGCCTTTCTCATGTAAAAATAAAGTTTGTTGTTTGCAGGTGAAAAAATATAATTAGCGATAATTGTTGAATGAAACACTAGGTATAAATTGAATCATTTGGCGGGTAAGAGGTATCCCGCCGTAGCTTAATGGTAGAGCTCCTGTCCGGCAAACAGAGGGGTGTGGGTTCGAGTCCCGTCGGCGACTTATATCTTTTCTCGGGAGAGTTTTCAATATGGATGAGTGTTTCAGGCTAATAATTATTGCTTATAATAATAATATTACGATTCGTCGTACTGTCCGAATTCCCGGTACACGGAATTCACATGAGGAACTGTATTAATTTATCTTGCTATATTATCATACCGGTTATAAATCTTAATGCTTTAATCCCATTATTTATCATTGCTGTTGATGCTACGATATAATAAATTACCCGTACCTCCTTTATGCATATCAAACGTAACATAATGACTATTTATCAGCATGAAAATTGTACCTACGTTCGTTCGTGTCATTCGTATTGTGAAGTTTACCAACTTTTAACGTCTCGACGTGACTCTAGAATGCATTCTGCTATCACTGCATTGTATGTCAAAACATAACCCTATCTCTACGTGAAGTGTTCACGCGCAATACAGAACCTTTGTGCGTAGTTATTGCAGTTTTAATGCATTAAAATAAACTAGCTTTTGCCCGTTGCAAGGCAACTAATTGGTTAAAGCACTAAGCGATTTGACGTTTGAATGTGGATGAAGCAAGAAGAGTGTGTGTCTAAATTTTTTAAAAATTAAATATTTGAAAAAAAAAATCGATCTTTGAATGTGGATGAAGCAAGGATTTTGAGAACTACTCAAAGGGTCTTGTGAGTTAATCGCTCAATTTTGTACACCCGCTACTTAGCCACTTTGGTCGCCCTGGTTAAGGCGTTCAGTATGGGCCTTTTCTCGCAAAAAGGGGCCTAGAAGTTTACGGTTCAATTTTTTCACTAATAAATTGTTTCTAAATTATATGATATGCACTCACTTTTCTAATAACTCCCGTTACACCTATTTAAATTTTTTGTACAAATTTGATAACGTCAAAGCTCTGCATTATATAAAGAAAACTTCGCGGGCTTGCGCACAATAACTCACCAAAGTTTCATCGCAATCGGATGAATATTATTGTAGATAATTTCATTACGCTAGAGCTCATTATTATATTTTAAAACCATTTCGAGCATGCACACATCATATCCCCAAAGTTTCATCGCAATCGGATGAATAGTATTGGAAATAAGTTCATAATGCCAGAGCTTATTCTTATATATAGAAACCATCCATAGCATGCCAACATCGAATTCCCAAAGTTTCATCTTAATCGGATGAAAAGTAAAGTAAATAATTTCATTACGCCAGAGCTTACTTTTATGCATAAAAACCATCCCAGGCATGCACACATCAAATCTCCAAAGTTTCATCTCAATCGGGTGAATAGTGTATGAAATAATTTGATAACGCCAGAGCTTACTATTACGCATAGAAACCATCCCGGACATGCACACATCAAATCCCCAAAGTTTCATCGCAATCGGATGAATAGTATAGGAAATAATTTCAAAAAGCCAGAGCTTACTATTATGCGTAGAAACCAACCCGGGCATGCACACATCAAATCCCAAAAGTTTTGTCGCAATCAGATGAATAGTATTGGAAAAAATTTCATAACGCCAGAGCTTACTCTTTTACATAGAAACCATCCCGAGCATGCCAATATCGAATTCCCAAAGTTTCATCTCAATCGGATGGAAAGTATAGGAAATAATTTCATAACGCCAGATCTTACCATTATGCGTAAATAATTTCATAATTCCAGAGCTTACTATTATGCGTAGAAACCAACCCGGGCATGCACACATCAAAGCTCAAAAGTTTTGTCGCAATCAAATGAATAGTATTGGAAAAAATTTCATAACGCCAGAGCTTACTCTTTTACATAGAAACCATCCCGAGCATGCCAACATCGAATTCCCAAAGTTTCATCTCGATCGGGTGAATGAAAATATAAAATAATTTCATAAAGCCAGAGCTTACTATTATGCGTAGAAACCAACCCGGGCATGCACACATCAAATCCCAAAAGTTTTGTCGCCATCAGATGAATAGTATTGGAAAAAAACCTACCTAACCCTCAAACAAAAAATATTTGTTCATTTACCTACGTAATTTCTAAAAAAAAAAACATTGCAATTTTATTACTTATCAAAAAAACCATCTTATCAAACTCAATTTTACTGCAGCAAAAAAATTACACAAAGAAATCCTTTAACAATATACAATCCGGGTACCCGTGCACACGTATAATTATTTTTATTTTGAAATTTAATAATGTCCAAAGTAAACGAACGAATCCTGTCCGATCTATTTTTCGATTTATATGCATATAAAAAATCTGTAGCACTGCATCGAACCCACCTAATTTATAAAAAGTACCTTCATACATACCTACCTACCCAGAGTACCTGTTCAGTACTTAGTTCCTACCTACCTGCATATCTACCTACCCCCGTGTACACCTACATTTCTTTGGAAATATCCATCTTTGGTTACTTATTTTTATTTTATATCATAATTTTTTTGTGATTTAAAGGAAAGAAGTTCTTACTTACAGTAAATATCGATATTTGAATTCAATGGAATACCATGTCTAGTGTATTCCACCTCCACCTAATACCACCTCCCTGATTGGTCAGTCAAAATGAACGACAGGGTCCCGCAAAATTTCCTCACTCATTATTACAAAAACCAATCGATTAAAAAAATGACTTTTTTTTAAAATCGACTCTTTAATATTTTTTTATGGAAATGACATCTTTCAAGTGTCCACCTTTTGATGTCACGGACGCCATAACTCTTTTCGTAATCAATAATTATTAATAACGATAAATGTATAGAAAATTAGAAAAAAAACTTTGCATCTTATTTAGATAAATTTTAATGCGCCGCAAAAACGTTGGTCGCAAACGCACGACAATATTTTCTAAACAAAAAAAAATTAAGGAAAAAATCATGAGTTTTAATAAAAAAATTAATCAGTATATTTCGAGCGGATTTTTTTTTACCACCCTGTTTCTGAATTTGAATTAAAAGACCGACAAAATGCAATCGGCATTTTTCCAGAAGAAACGCATTTAGTACCTACCATCTTTGGTGATTTCTCTTAATTTCAAACCATTTATTTGTAATTCGATGGAGCAAAGTAGGTACCTACCCAGTGATTATTATTATACCAATCCACCTGACCAGTAATATTTTTAAATCTTGTAAAATTTGTTAGCGGATTTTTCATGGAATTTTTTGTAAAATATCAAATTTTTAGCTCGATATTGTGGAATATTTTCAATGGAATGCCACTAAAAAAACGGTTGAATAAGTTTTCGAAACCTTTTGCCATTGAATATATCAAAAAACATTTACGCCAGAGGCCGTCATTTTGACGCAATTTCGTTTGCAAATGAAGGATTCTCAAATACGCCAAAGCTCAATTTTTTTAAAGGCTAAAGTCTAATTTTTTTGTTCAGGCCCTAGCACGCTTGCTCTATAACGATCGGTAGGATAACTATCGGTAACTTCTCATCGTTCCCTAGGACAACTGCACATCGCTAACGAACAAACAACAGTTGATGTCGAATATGTTAAGGACACTTAGTCATTGTGAACTGTCACTTATTCGTTGGCGATCTGAAGTCATGCTAGGGAACGATGAGAAGTTACCGATAGTTATCCTATCGATCGTTATAGAGCGAGCGTGCTAGGGCCTCTGACCTACCGCAAAAGCCGTGAGGATCTTACGCTAAAAAAATTCGCTGGGTGGGTAGGCCAACGCCTCTGCAATAGGTCATTTCAAGTGGTTCGCTATGTTTGTTGATTTAGAAGTGGTGCCTGGGTTCATGAGGTTTGTCCTGGTCTTGGCGGTGGATTCGTCTGCCCACCAATTTCGTGGCAGACCAGATCGGAAGAGACTGGTTTAGGGAGACTTTTTGGCTTCTTCAGCAAAGCTCTCTCGGAACATCACCTTGCACCGCAGTGGGAGGGATAAAATCATTCGTCTGTCACTCCACACACTGATCCCCAGATTCCTACCCACCCCTCATAACTTTTTCCTTACCAGAACATCATCTCCTTACTTTCCTAAAAAGAACCCTTCACACAGCATCCCCAAAGATGACATAGGCCCTGAGAGGAATTATTTTCGTCCGTCACTCCACACACTGATCCCCAGATTCCTACCCACCCCTCATAACTTTTTCCTTACCAGAACATCATCTCCTTACTTTCCTAAAAAGAACCCTTCACACAGCATCCCCAAAGATAACATAGGCCCTGAGAGGAATTATTTTCTTCAAGGCCTCCTGTGTAGAGCTATTATAAAAATTAAATAAACTTCTCTTTTCCCGGTAGATTTTCCTAATTTTGTTTTAAATTAGTCGAGTAAGATCCATAGTTTGTGTATAAAAAATGCATAAACATTCACACGAAAAAGCCCGCCCTTAGGATTGTGTGTATTGGTGCATATAACGATGCAAAACGTCACTGAGATACATCTTTTTGCCAACCTGAATATATTTAGATATTCTTAAATCGACTCAGATTAACCGGTTATAAAGGGTTTGGTCATCCAATAAATGATTCACGGGGTGGCAGTACCAATGCACACCACCCACGCCGAATGATATTAGAATAACACTATTGTGCACTATTTAAAAAAGTACCTACACCATTTGGCAAAAAAAAAAAGGATTATCCTGAGTTATTTAAACAGTTTTATTCATCATGTTAAATTCTCAATATTTGAAAAATAACGTTCCCACTAAATTAGGTACCTACCCACTGGTAAATTATTTTCTATGATCTCAGCAGCCTGAACCGTTCGAATTTTATTTGTCTGTACAAAAGTACCTACACAGCAATTAAAATAAACGTTGTGTAGCTGGCCGGTAACATTTAACCTGTTTTCAATTTTCCTTTCCTTCATAAACGTCAGAATTTTTTCAACTTTTGAAGATGTATCCTGAAATAATTTACATGAAATGTGGTAAATGTAATGTATTATTGGAGTTCGGAAATCTATGGTTTTCAAAATTATAGAAAAACATCTTATCCACATATGCTATTTTTGACGTAATATTGATATACATGAGACTCGTCGAAATATCAAATTTACATGCGAGACGCCATAGAATAATTTTCAAAAATGCCCCAACATTTCAGTACTTTGAAGGTCTGACGATAAATTTTTCCTTAATAAAGCATTTTTTTTTACTGGCTACGAACATTTTAACAGTTTTTAACTCGGAATTTTTTTCGTAAACTTCAGAAATTACCGACGTTTGAAAACGAATCCTGACAAAATTTCCATGAAAAGTCACAAATATAATATATTATTAATGTTCCGAAACCTGTCGTAGTCGCAATAATATAAAAACATCTAAGCCGGGAATCTTTTTTAAGTCGCAATTTTGATTTACCTCGAGGCTCGTCGAAATGTTAAATTTTGAGGTGAGACGCCTTATATTTAAAAAAATATACACTTTACGATTTCAGTACTGAGGCTCTTTCAGAAATTTTTCGTGAAGGTCTGACGATAAATTATTCCTTTTTTGAGGGGCGAACCTGGCGGCTGGCAATATAACTTTGAATTTCTTCGTCGAATAATGAGCGCTTCTAGTTTTCGCCGCTAGGTTTTAATACATCAGTTTTTTTAGCAGTTTTTTTTTTTGCATCCGTTTTTTTATATGAAAATTTGCAATTGGTAAAACTTCTGGCTGAATTTTTCCCATACAAATCAGGTCTGAAAAAATCGTATGTGATTTCATCCACGGTCCCTGTCTCGCGATAATCAGCTTTCGGGTCGGTTAAACTTAAGGGGGAGAGTGGTCGTTTTTCGCCTGCAGGGCTTGTCTTAAAATATGGTCGTTTAGAGCATTAATATATATATATTAAATACAAGCATTATGTTAAAGTGATTGTGAAAAATGGTTTATGTTTATTTTCTTATTGGATTCGGTACCGTTGTGTTATTTCTGACTATTATGCTGTTGATTCTCTCCATTATGAATGGATGTAAAATCTGTACTGATTGGTCAAACAATGGTAAGTTGAACGGTGATAGATTTTATTACGACTTGCACGACGTGTGCATGTGTTTGTATGATCAAGGTGATCTCGTGTACATTATATAACGTCGCAAAATTTAATTGCGTAAAGAAAAACGTACATGAAAGATTTTTATAGCTACCTACGAATACTTATTAGATACTTTATATATACTAATTTATCTCCTAGGAATATTATTCATGATAACATTTCCATTTAAACTTACCCTGCCAGGTTAGGTCAGTTTGAATTTTAAATGATAACGAACTTAACCTTGCCTAGCCTAAGATAACCGTACCATACTAGGTACATACAAGGTATGGTACGGTTGTGTTAGGTTAAGTCTAATCCTAATCTAACATAACCCTAACCATCAGTCCGGCAGAGAGGACTGACTCGGTATTTTTTTTTTTTTTTTTGATTTTATGGATTCTTTCGTAATCCTCTAACTAGCTAGGGCTTATAGCAATACCCTTTCATGTTTCTAACTAACTAGTACTACGGCTCATTTGGCCTTTTTACTATCATCATCTGATGGTTGTATTTAATTGACTGAATTTATGTTACATTAATGTCATCATGAGGAAAAATTCGTAACTGGATAAAAAACCTCATGCAAATTGCAATGAAAAGAAAACAATAAGTTCTGAACTTTTTACTCAAATTTTTACTTTTTACGTTACTGAATGTAAATATATCATTTTTGGGCTGCATCCTTGTGGCTGGAGTTGTCGTCCTGTGGTGGGTGCCTGTAGGTACCCAGTGGATAAAGTTGGGAGGAAACATCATTAATTCTGACTCCGATCGGTGTTGGTTTTACACGCAACACCGATCGGCGTCAAAAAGTCACAAAAATTTCATTCCCCGCCACTGGATAGAAATTCCTAAGATGTTCGTGAAGAATTCAAGGCGTTGCGTGGAAATGGTTGATGCGATTTCCTGGGAAGCGGTAGGTATTTGTCCGTAAAGATGGCAGATTCAATCTTCATCGGTTCCTTCTTCGCTGCTTTCGTCCTCATGGAGCTTCATGATGAGATGTTTTGGCATTTTATGTTTATACCGGAATGGTAGGTCGTCTGGTGAGTCATAGTTGCCCAGCTCTTTGATAAGCGGATTATCTGGGTTGAGCGTCTTGTAAAATTGCGTCGTGAGTTGATATGAATGTTCCTGTATTGTAGGTATGTCTTTTCGGTCGTGTAGGTTTTTTAGGTTCGTACGTCGTGGGGTGTTGTATATTATTTTGATGCATTTGTTTTGTAGGGTTTGTAGTTTGTTGTAGGTCGTTTGTGCAATATTGCTCCACACCGGAATGGCGTATGTTAGAGCTGGGCGTATTTGACTTTGATATAGAAGAAGTTTTTTCTTCTCAGCTAGTGGGCTTTTTCTGTTGAATATGGGGCTTATCGCACCTATAGCTTGCTGCATCTTCGATATCGCTTTTTGGAGATGCGATTTCCAGTTGAGTCGGCTGTCAAGGGTGAGGCCTAGGTATTTTACTTCGGGTTTCCATTCAAGTACGGCTCCACTCATGGTAATTTTCTTTTGCGGTTTTATGTTTTTGACTCGACGTGTAAACATGATGACTTCTGTTTTGGCCTCGTTCAACTTGAGGCGCCATTTCTTGTAATATGCTGACAGCTCATTCAAGTCTCTTTGTAGGTAGTTGGCGGCTAGTTCAGGGTTAAGTGATGTGGCATACAGGCCTATGTCGTCGGCGTAAATCGCTCTTTTGCATCTCACGAGTGGAGGTATGTCGTAGGTGTACAGGTTGAAAAGATGTGGTCCGAGCAAACTTCCTTGCGGCACGCCTTTGGGGACATTCCGTTTTGTAGATGTTGCTTCTCCCACCTTGACGGCGAACGATCGGTTTTTCAGGTATTCTTGAATTATTCGGATTATGTATATGGGCGTATTGGTGATATACAATTTATAAATGAGCCCGTCCATCCAGACGGTGTCGAATGCCTTTTCAAGATCGAGTAGCGCCATAGCAGTATACTTCTTGGTGTCGATCCAATCGTATCGTATCTATCGTATCGCGATCGCGATCTCGATCTCGATCCTGACTCGGTATTGGCACACACTCCTTCATATAAATAAAATATAAAAGAAATTTTTACGATATCTCTATACGAGAGTTTGGTTTTTACCCATGACTGTTTCCAACAGCATTTATCTCGGGAATGCTGATATTTGCAGCCTTAGTTCCAGGCGGGACGTCGCATTACTGCTGATGGCTTATATGCTTCTGAATGGTTTACTAACAATACCAGACATTCTGGATAAAATAGGAATTTTTGTCCCGGATAAATTCACGTGAGGCCGCCGACACAGGCTTTTAATTATTCTTCGCAGGTGCAGAACTAATTTACCAATGGTGATGCCCTTGGTACTGACTAGGTTAATCAACTCCCTAGCGGGTAACTTGGATATTTTCTACATGTCGTACAACGATTTTAGGCGCGAAATTTTATATATGTTTTAACTGTGTACTTATGTATATAATTTTTGTCCTAACTTAAATGAATTTATTTTTTCAAAAGTTTATTTGTAATTTATATTGGTTTATGTGCTGTTCTTGCAAATAAATAAATAAATCATTGAAGAAGAAGATAACAATAATAATCAATTTTTTTAAATATGAAAATATACAAGACACAGAAAAATAATAAAATATAATGGCTGCAACTGGGACTCGAACCCAGAACCTCACGTCTAACCGGGACATACGCATTAACCAATTTTGCTATTGCACCCTATTATGAGACTGTCGTATTTGTCAACTTCATATTTCAAATTTCAGAATTAACAATATATTATCTTCGACTAATGTTTTTTTTTCCATATTATTAGGTTCTGGGTTCGAGTCCCAGTTGCAGCCATTATATTTTATTATTTTTCTGTGTCTTGTTTATTTTCATATTTAAAAAAAAAGGATTATTATTGTTATCTTCTTCTTCAATGATATATTATATTGATGGAAATAACCTTCAAAAGTTAAAAATAGGGTGTTTTTTTATAAAAAAAATAATAAATGTTCATTCATTGTAAATACATCATAAATGCCATTCTATTATTCTGACTCTTCACATATCAGGCCCGGCTGTAGTATCTGATTCACTTGATCGTGTCATGTCTTCCTCGGGTGTCACCCAATTCTTCTACCATTAACATTTGCGTCATAGATTCTCCTTACACTCCATCCTTCGTTCATTCGCTCTACGAGCCCAAACCAACAGAGCGTCCATTTATACATTACATTTACATCAGCCTTGCATTCTTTGCTTATTTCCACATTTCTTAATCGATCAAATTTTGATATTGAATCCGTAAAATACCAAAATTTATTATATGACAAAATGTTTGAAAATCTTAGGTTAATCGATTGAGTTTTCAAAATGATACCTACATACCTATGAATAACACCTTCAAGGTTTCGTGAGAACAGGGTTTTCCACAGAATTTGAACAATCCATCAAACTTCGAAGTTCTATTCCAAGCCATTGGCCCAAAATATTTCAAAAACAGAACTTTAAAATTGACTTAGAAATTTGTTGAATTGTTTAAATTTTGGGAAACTTGTCTTGTTCTGCTTATTCTGTTATCCTTATAGGTAGTATTGATTGTTGACATATTTCAGAATAAGAAGATTTAACTTTTACAAGAGAATTTTGTTTGGTGTCTCATTGAAGTGAAAACCCGACAGGCGCGTGATTTGGGCCTGTCCGTTTGTCCGTAGTTAGCATTTTTTTTGCCCCGCTTGTGAAATTGGTAAAACGTTTTAAAAGATCGGAATTCAAAACTCGATTTTTTTTTTAACATTAGGTCCACACATGAGGCCCTGAGGAAAATAATTTCCCTCAGGGCCTATGTCATCTTTGGGGATGCTGTGTGGAGGCTATTTTTAAGGAAAGGAAAGAGAGGAAGTTCTTGGAAGGAAAAAGGTATGAGGGTTGGTAAGGAATCTGGGGTTCAGTGTGTCTAGATCATCCGCCGCCAAGACCTAGATAAACCTTACCCCATGAACCCGGGCACCCCTGCTAAGTCACCAAACGTAGCGATCCACTTGGGGTGACCTATGGCAGAGGTGTTGGTTAACCAATAAATGGTTCCCGGGGCGGCGGTACCCATTCCAGCCTCCCGAATTGCCGCTTAATTTAATTAAAAAGATATTACATGAATATAACATTGAAAAGTGTTAAATTCAACGAAAAACTGACCTAACCGAATATACCTACCTAAGAGTATGGATATTAGAGAGACGGCATGTGAAGTGTGCCCGCGCGCTCCAAGTGTGCCTTTTCGAGAATTCTACCCACACGGCTGACATTGGCTGTCACCATGTAAAATGGCTGCTGTCGGAACGTATTAAACGGCCAAAAACCAGCTGCCAATGTAAGCCGTTTGAGTAAAATTCTCGAAAAGGCACACTTGGAGCGCGCGGGCACACTTTACATGCCGTCTCTCTAATATCCATACTCTTAGATACCTACATACTAAAATAATTAAACCTCATGCAAAACATTCAAGAACAAAAAAAAGCAAAAGCTGAAAATTATATTTTTTCAGCAGCTTTATTTCAGTGATACAATCTTTCTTTGGAACCCTCTAACTTAAGTATATCTATTCTTCAATTAACTGAGTCAAGTGTGTCTAGTTTATTTTTAAAATAACATCTTTGTACTTTTCATTGAACCCCCGTTTAAATTCGTATTCTTGTGTGAAATATGTTTTCTTTTAATTGTATAATGTTGTCCTTCCCGACATAAATTTTATTAAACTCATTGGGAATAATGTATTGATCATTGTTATTATTGTTTTGTAAAATATTGTCACTAAATAATTTCTCTTTTAAAGATTAAATTTGTTTATTTTTTGAAAAGTTGTCGTTCGAAACATTTGAGAAATTAATAATTGGAAATAGAATCTTATCAGACATATACCTGCTAATAAAAACACCCATTGTTTATCTAAAAAATTTATACCTAGTTAAACCTTTAGATATTACTCAGTCAACATTACTTATTTATGTTAGAAATGATTATGACTGTCGCAATAATTTTATCACTACTTGATGTTTGCATTTTGCAATGTGGCTAGGTAAGGTACGCCATTGTTGCTCTTTGTTCTAAATTATGTATATCTTTATTGTCTATGAACCAGAGTTAATAATTTGTAAAATCATGCTACTTAAAATAGATAATATCATAAACACGTATGCAGCACACAGAGTGAATTCACTCTGACATTTAACGGGAACGACTTCGCATCCTCTTTCATACAAAACTACCAAAACTTTAATTCGGATTTCAGAAAAAAATTCTTGACCTAATTGAGTAATTCTTTTTTAATCAAAGCAAGTTAGCATGTGTGCTACTTATTTATTTGTGTTTTAAATAATAAATTATAGGCCATTAAAGGTACTCACTAAAAAATAAATTTGCCTCACCTACTATGAAAACAAAAAGAATAAAATAAATTAGTAAAATAAAATAATAAAATAAATTAGAGAGTTTTCTGGGTTGAAATTTTTAATTTATGTACGAAAATTTTGTGCTCCAGGGTAAATCCGTCTATTTTAATTTAAATTTAAGCCCACCAAAGGCGTTTTTAGAATTTTTATTTACTTCATACTCGTATTTCATTATATTTGCATTGTAGATAAGGCAACATTATTTTTTAAATGTAAGGCGCTCCGCTGACGAGGCAACTGAAACCAAACTAAAACCGGCTGGTTTCTATGTCTTGATTGGTCAAAAAGCTTGTTTAATCATAGACAAAGAACAATCAGCTGACAGCTGGCAACTAGCAACGGCCGGCCACGGCAATCAGCAGTGCGAGTCGCGAGTCACCGCTTGTGTTACCATTGACAACGGGTTTTTGAGTGATTGTGTAGTGTGCGGGCCATCACATTGTCATACAAAGACAGTTGCCAGTTGACAGTTTTCAGTTGCCTTAGTGAGCTGATCGCCTTATAATTAACTCATAGATAATAGCCGAAGTTGCCTAAAAATTTATGAAAAATACATTTCTTTTATGGCCCATATTTTATAATTCAAACCAAAAATAAATAAAGGAACACTTACCCGTACTAGAGATTTGATACAGCTTTTAATTAAAATAATTATTATTCAGCTAGGTCAAGAATTTTGGAAACGATTCCACATCATACTCTAAGACAATTTTATGGAAATGTTAAAAAAAATTATATTTTTATTTTTAACTTTTTTACTTAAAGAGTTAAACCTCAAATTATAATAATTTAATTAATGAAGATAATAATAGCGAAAGTCAATCGAAAATCCGAAACAGAAAAATCAGAAAAAGATACGGATACATCTGGGACAGTGGCGGCTGTTCCATAGGGTCTTTTGGTCAAAAACCCCCCAAAAATATGCAGCAATATTATGAATTTACTAACTTAACGAATTAGGTACCCGATTTTAATTTTATCTAATATTCGTGCAGATTCGTATCGTAAAAGCGGGTTCCATTGCCATCTAGCGGCCAAATATGAAGCTATTACATACATCAACCGTGGGGTCACTCGCCGTTTTGACCGAAAAATATCTCTTTTCCCTTTCTTTGCTATAAAGACAAAGGAGATAAACTCTATCATATCTGGGGTATGCTTGGTATTGTACAAATTATATTTTCAAGGAACAGCAAGGTCATGCCCGCGGTGGAACAGAGATACCCAGATCTATAGATATTAGAGTGAGATGTCAAAAAATGTCAGTCGAAAATATTTAGTGTGATAAACAATAGCCATCTTGAATATTAGTTCGTAATTAGTTCGCGAAAGCGTGTTTATTATCATTATTTATTATTATTTATTGTATCATTGTTGACGTAATTTGCTTGGAATAATTTAAACTGTCAAATTCTGTACTGACAAAACTAGAGAAAAATTCGTTGAATCTTGAGAGATGTTCTTTTATAAGAGATAAAAATAAAGAGCTTAAACAATATTTCAATATGAAAAGTTATAATTTGCGAGTGGATCAGTGCAATAAAAGGAATGTTTACTTCTGTTTTCATTTTTTACTTCTTTACTCAAATGGTAAACAGTAGACCAAGATTGGAGTTAATAATTTAAAACACTAAATAGAAAAAGATTTTTTTTTAAATTCTAACCCTATACTGATTAATAATAAATTAATTACTAAATAAAATTTATTAAAGTTATTGTGTTAATAATTCGACAAAAATAACCTTAAATTAAACATTGTACTGGCTTCACAATGGGTGAGTACCGGCAAATTAATCAGTATTTTGGCGTTTTAATAATATTCACTACGCATTAGCTCTGTTAATATTAACTCGGATTAATATTTTTCTTTTGACCTTCCACCTATGCATTTCTAGAGCCGCCTCTGATCTGGGACAAGATGTATCCGTATCTTTTTCTGATTTATCTGTTTCGGATTTTCGATTTAAGCCAGGGACACACACGGCGTTATAAGCGCTAGCGTTATTTGGCTTGGCCTATTTCAGCATATTCCTCGCCATGCATTCCAATCGCAAATGTATGGCGAGCGATATGGTGAAGTAGGCCAAGCCAAATAACGCCGGCGCTTTTAACGCTGTGTTTGTCCCTGGCTTGACTTTCGCTATTATTATCTTCATTAATTAAATTATTGTTAAAAAAATATTTAAAGTTTTGCAAGGAATATACCAATTATTGAAGTAAAACTTCTTTACGCGCGCTTGACTTGGGGAGTAAGATGGCGAATGCGTGATGATAGCGTTACGAAAAGTGTGATCGGGAGAGGCGAACGATAATAAATTTAAATAAATACTTGTAGAAAATTAATATATGTTTATGTATATATCACACATATAAACATATATAAATATACATACATATAGAGTTAAAGAAGTTTTACTTCAGATGTGTGGTCTAAAGCATACTAGTTTTTTATACTAAATTTTTCCTCAAATCATTGGAGAACTCTAGAACGTATGCAAAATAATAAATGAAACATGCTTATAAATATAAACATGCACCCAAATGAGGCGTGTTGTAACTAGGCGGCATTCTCCACTTCGTTTCATTTTGAGTAATACAAAATACATGTTTTTTTTTTAGTGTTTTCCCTGTACTTTACTTTTATAAAAATACATTTATTAGCAAAAATTGTACGTTATAGTACTGTATAGATTTATATGAATACTTAAAGTACGAAGAACATACAAAAAAAACATTTGTTTCATATTACTCAAATGAAACGATGTGGAGATTGCCGCTTTTGTTATAACACGCCTCAAATGTACCTGTACTTGATGTCAAGAAATTCTTAGTACAAGTGGGTAAGTGACGAATCTCCAACACAAATAGAAAAAACTAGTCGATCTGAGCATTTCGTATTATAAATAAAAAAAACTTTTTTCTAAATTGATTTCGGCAACTAAAGGGTTAAAAAAACTTTCGGAGTACGGTCCACGATTCGGCGCATTTTAAAATATCTACGTTAAATAGATAATATTATTAGCCTTAGCGACTGGTTTTTTTTCATAAGTGACCTCAATAATTCCAAATTTGTTCTCAATTTACTCGAAAACAAAAGCTCAAATAACCACTCGAGCGCTTTTTGCCACATTATGGCACTATTTTCAAAACCACGGATTGCTTTGTTGCCAAAATGTGTCATTTTTTATTTATTAAAGCGACTATATAATATAATATTGTACATTCAAAATATAACAAAATAATTTTAATTTAAGATGTTCATGGTTAAAGATTCAATAATTTTTTTTTAAATCCTAAATTGGCTAGGTATAGAACTATAATCAGTTTGTATGTCTCCATATTCAAATTCGGGGGTATGATTTTTAAAATAGGCAAATAAATTTCCTTTAGCAATCCGAGAAAAATTGTTCTGTCGCTCTAGTGGACAAACAAAAATTATACCATTGTGTGATGTGAATTCATTCACCAGTCTATAGTTTTTCGGATACAATGTGTATTTTAAGTTTCAATTTATTTTTAATCATTGAAGACTGAAATAGCGACTCTAAAAGAAAAAATTTATATCATTAAAAAATTCACCCACATTCAGAAATTGAAGCCAGGACCTTAGATAGAGAGAAAACAGATTTTTTTCTGCTTCAAAATTTAAATATTATAATTTGTTTGGTTCAAGCGCGAAATTAAATTTATTTCCGTAGTTGACCGATTTCGGAATAACCCCTCCGTTTGTCATAAAATATGCAAATGTGACTTGGTGACGTCTTTTTCCTCAATGAATAACAATTTAAATGACACAAATGCGGAATTTTCCTACGCTGCGTGGGTTAGGTTACAGGAAAAATGCGTGTAGAAAATATTAATGTTATCTATCTATCTATCTTCTATATATATATATATATATGTATAAATGAATCCCTGTTTCCCTTGGTCACGCCATAACTTCAGAACGACTTTACCTATTACATTCATCTTTTTTAAAGAAGGTTCTTACGGAAAAAATTAAGAAAATTGCTCAGAAAATTGAATAATTTCAAAAAAACTTAACTTTGTACGATTGAGCGTTCACACGTTTGATATATTTAGAGATTTTTCCATTACTATTCATCCGATTGCGATAAAAAATTGGTGAGTTGTTGTGGACATGCCCATGAAGGTTATAGTTCTATATTTGTAAGTTCTAGAGTTATAAAATTTGCAAAAAAAAATGTTATTGTATTTTATAAGAAAAAAGTAGGAATGGGGAGGGGAATCCGGGAAGGGCAGAGGGGAATGAAGAAGGGGTTGTTCGCGGGAGGGAGGACGAGGGAGGGGGAAGGCGGAGAAGGTGGAAGGGAAAAGTGTAAGGGGGGAGGTTCGCGTGAAGGCTGACAGCAGGAGAGAAAAGGGAACGCGGGAAGGGAACAGGACGAGAGTGGGGAAGAGATAGCGGAAGGTGAAAGGGGATGAATGGAAAATGACAAGAAGGGAGAAACAATTTATTTATTTAATTGGCATTGCGACGCATGCCGGGTATCAGCTAGTACCTAATAATAATAAGCAAGCAGCGTGTGGCGGCAGACATGACAGTAGCTTTGCCACAAACTTCACGTACGTTTTGCGTAGGCGCGGCGTCAGAGTAAAGAGTTCAACCGTACGGTCACTAGGGTAATAATACTATCGGATAATTAAATAATATTTTTGATTATGTCTTATGTCCAATTGCTGAGCTTGGCAGTCACTTCTAGTCTGGAGTTCAAAAATATCTGAAACTAATCAGAAACGGGATGTGAACTATTTAATTTTTTAAATTCTATTTATATACAATTCTGAGTATTCATAACTGTGTATTCACCCCATTGAACAAATCTGAGAACCACATTTTTTGTTAATTGGTTCCTAACTAAGTTATTTTTTCTTTGAATTGCAGGTAGAAAGCCGGAAGACAATCCCTCAGTGTACATAGTCGGGTCGCGGGAACAGAGGGCGGCTGCGAGGGTGGCCGCCAGGGCTGGAACTCCCTCCACCTCCGGCAGGATGTCCCCATCACTGGGCATGCACACGCCCCCTCCAGCATACTCCGTAGTGTGGCCGGGAGATGATCCCAGACTACATGGACCAGGTTGGTTTTACAATTTTTTTATTACCGCTGATAGCTATGTTGTTGTCTCTCCATTTTTCTCATTGGTGAAATATAGTCAAAACCATCTCAACCCAGGCCAGGACACTGAATCTAGTTGGCCTCTTATTTCTATAAGACACAATACGAACAATACATATTTAAATAAATAACAGTTCTGTGACCTTGCGTCCAAAAGAGTGTGTTAATTAATCAAATATTATAAATAAATCAAAACTGAAACTTCCTTTGAAATCGTAAAAATTGTAAAGTAAGTAGGCAATTAAAACCTACCTACATAAGGGTGAAAATACAAAAGTTCGTCAACTTTTGGCCCTATTTTGTACATATAGTTTTTAAACATAATTTATATATTTTTTGGTGTGACTACATAGTTTAACGCTTTCAATATACTATTTTATGTCAGGTCAGTCCCTTTTTTTTAACGAGTTCTTTGTAATCTTATATAATTTAAGACAACGGACTGGCGACAGAGTACTTATGAATAGGACATTAATTTGAAGTTATACTTGAAATTTATATTTTTATCTTATTTATAATTATTAGAATGATATATTTTTGCTACTCACGTGTAATCATGCATAAATTGAAATAAAACATAGGTAATATACGAAATAAAGACTCGTTAGAGCACTGAAAATTTGACTGATGTGTAAAAGTGATGACAAAGTTTGTTAATTTTTTTAATAACAATTTTTTACAGATTCTGTGAATAAATCTGTGAAATATGTTATTAAATATATAATGATATAAAAAATATTAAATTACTGCCACCTCGGAACAGGCTCAGCCTAGTGAGGTGGCATATACCTAAAAGAATGTACATAACATGTATTTTTTGGTTAATAAATAATAAAAAAAATATATATATATATTACAGACTATATAAAAATATTAAGATTAAAATTTTATACGGAATATTTTATTAAACAACCACTTCATTAAGCGTTTTTATGATTGTGACATGCCAAGGAACTGATTTTTGAGGATTTAATGAGTTATTTTACAAATTCGCCTTTGGAGTATGTAATTTAAATTGAGTGGACACATAAAGAGAAATTAGGAATTGCATAATATATTATCAATAACAATGCATAAAAAATTGTCATATTTATTGACTGATGACAGCGAATTGGAATACGTTTGTATATTCACCCATAATTATAAATCATGTAATACTTGATGAACAAAAAACATTTTTTTAAATTTAATATAAAAAAAATGCAATTTGCCAAAGAAACGTAACTATCACAATAACTCTATTTTAAAAATTCTACAGGTAGGTAGGTGCCGTAATATTAAAAATACCAGTCGTAAGCCCGCTAGTCAAAGTAAGGATTTCTTGAAAAATATAGTCGATGATGCAGATTTTCTAAACCGGAAACGGAACGTATAAACAAATGTTCATATGATGAAATCGCAAACGGTCGAGTAAAAATTAGCATATTTAAGTAAATTATTGGCATAAAACAAAGTGCTGTTTCATTTTTTAATATAATTTCTTTTCATGCCTCAGTAGACAATGTCTAGAAGAGATCTGATATCTCAAACTGTTCTATGTATTATTATACCAATCTATTATATTATAACAATGATCTATATTAAATCCCCCTTCTTACAAAATGTACAACTCATCGTTGTTCGCCTATTCACTCTAATATGTTATGTCTATTAATTATGTCCAATCTGTCATAGAATTTCACATATTATCATGTTTATCGACAGATTGTAATGCCATTTTTGATTGATTGACTTTAGTTAATAAAGTATTTTTTTTACTGAAATATTTATTCCCTTTATTTCATTTTTGATAATGTGAAGATGAAGAGCTGAATGAATTGAATTAATGATCGAATTCGGAGGGGATGGTTAGAAAATTTCAAAGATAAAAAAATCTCAGAATATCGCCTTCCCTCCTTTGCGTCTGGCAAGTCGGCGTACAACAGGACCATCTCTTCACTGAGTTTGGGGTCCCTGCAGTAGTTTTTAGGCCCTATTAGAAATCCAAAAACATACAGTAAAATAACAAAAACCCATAAGAATGGTTCTATACTACGAGTTCCGGGGGGGCTGAACTTGTGCCCCGCCTGTCCTTTTAGGGCAAAGACGGAACTGATACTGCATTAACTTAAAAAAAAATAATCAAGTAGGTAGTTATATGTTGGAATTTTTTTTAAAATAAGGATCACGCAGGAGACCCCAATTACGTGAGATCGAAATGGGGGGAGGGGTCCAGTAAAATCTCATCAAATCTCATTTAAACTGAGGGGGGGGGGGGGGGGGGTCAATAAAAATCACACGTTAACTCAAAATAATACATTTTTTGTTATAGAAATAATAAAAAAAATTAAATTGTTTCACTTATTTTAAAGTGTGCCATTTTGGATGCTAAAAAAAATTACTAATACGAAAACAGAAAATAAGTAAAAGAAAAACAGAAAAACATTCAGAGTTAGACAACATTGGTTATTTTTTATGGCCGGAATTCCCCGAATTGATAAAAGTGCAAATTTAAATGAATTTGTTATAGTTACACCTGAAAGTTGTATAATTTTTATTCTTTCTGAAAATTAATGTAGGCGTTTAAAAACTGTAGTATAAATATATAATTCTCACGTGCGGGGAAAGGGGGGGTCCCACCAAATCTCACTTAATCTCACCAAGGGGGGAGGAGTTTAAATTGATAAAAAAAACAGCTTACATAATTAATGTATGCCCCCTTATGTAAAAATGTCCTGGCCTGGCTTGGGATGGTTTTGCACCACGCCTTATGTGATTGATGTTTTCTGTTATTTTTACAAACCAATTATTAATTATTCTATTTGTTTATTTTCAGATTCATTCGCGCCTCCCTCCTACAGTGAAGCAATGGGCACTTCCCCTGACGTGCGAGTCGTTTGATAGCCTCTATAAAACGACTCCTAGCCCTTAATAATGTACATAAACTATTATAAAATTATATGTAAGATATTCTGAGATCAATGAACTTTATAAAATGATGAGATTATTTTAAGATAACTCCGGTATTGTAAATAGCCACAAAAGTATTAAAATACTAGATATAACTAAGGCAATTTGATATTATATTTTAATTTATTTAACCCTATCCTGCTGGTGCTCCTTGTGCGATCGTGCATTGTCGCTTCGTCGAATCGACGAAGGTTTGTAACGAAGTTTGTAAGTACCTATATTTTCTGTCAGATGTTATACAAAAACTATAAGGGGTCCAACAGACACAGCTATAAAAGCTCAAGCGTTATTTGGATTGGCCTACTTCAGAATATCGCTCGTCACACATTCCCATAGGGAATGTACGGCAACCGATATACCGAAATACGCCAAACCAACTAACGCTTGAGCATTGCAGTGATTGTCGGTCCCATAATGCGCAAAGAGATTGATTTCTAATTTTTATCTTTAGACTTTATTTTAACACAGAAAAAGCATATAATACAGACTGTAAAACTGTTGAAGATCGAAGAAAATGGTGGGTGTACGTAGCTACAAGTTAGATGTACCTGCGGAAAAAGCAATTACAAATTGGAAAAAAACATTTAAATCACATGAATAAAACAATGACAAATGGAACAAAAACGTATAATAATATCAATATGTTTTTCTAGTTACAGAGTAGTCCAGCCGTGGTGAATGTGAGCCTGTACACAAAAGGAGTTATACTGTAATAAAATTTCAAAGATTTCAATCCAAAAAAATAATTTTTCAATATCGTGCGCAATTTGATTTATTTTATTTTAATAAACGGGTTGTTGATATTAGTTCCTAGCTCGGTAGATTGCCTGTTCTGGAATCAAATGCTCATGAAAATACCAAATGAAATAATGCTTTAAAACCCCTAGGAAACGACCAACTACAATGGTAGTGCAGTAAAATCTTAACTATACCTACAAATTCACTGCAATTTGCGCATGTAGAGCTATGTTTTAGAAGTTTTGGAAGCATTTTGTAACTGTCCATCACATTTCCAAAGTAAAAAAGTTAATATTGTAGAAGTCAAATTATTTAATCAATTATTTCAAATTTAGATTTCAATATTGTTTTTGGTTTTAAGGGAAACTGAGTGCGTCTAAGCCTTACAAGAGGTTGAAGTAAAACTTACACTTTTATAAGCGGCTGAACATGATAAGGTTGTTGTTTATTTTGTTAATAATTATTAATAGGCAAAGGGGTAAAATTTTCCTGCGATTCAGCCATTTGAATTCTAAACAACACTATTTTTATTGTCAAACTGCTGCCACTTTTTACTTCGATATCTAGAATTCACGAGAATCAGGGAGAAAAAAAACATAAGGTTCAACTAAAATCTTTAGTTAAATCATATAATAATCAACAACACATACCAAAAACCTGTTTTTTTTGCCTGTCTCACCTCAGGATGTGACGACCTGTGTCGAGACAGACATAGAGGTACATAAATGATTACATACACTTTAATTTCATACAATAAAAAAATAACGGTGATTGGATTGGGTCTTACAAATGTAGGAAAAGATGATTTATAAATGATTTCAAAATAATAATTAAGTACGTTAGATTTGACATGATTCTATTATTTTTATTCTATTATCCAATTATTATTATTTAACTGTTTTTCAGACTCCCCTCTTCCCAAGCCAATAAACGATTTATCATTGAACAGATGTAGGACATTTTGCATGTTGTAATGTTTAATGTAATGTTGTATGTAATTTTAGTCGCAGAAATGTATAAGTCTTTTTGACGTATTGTTCTTAGGGACCATGAGATTCTTTCTGGCGTGACTTCTTGTAATATAATATTTTTTATCTGTTTTATTAAGATTTTCCAGGTTAAAATTTTTTGTCTCATCGTTTTAAAAGTTTACAAAGCGCCAAAATGTCTTTCTTTATTTGCAAGAATATGTATTTGCGACCAACACGGTTTACTTTCACGAACAGATGGCGCCACTTCCGTGTGTATCTCTCACAAAGTCGCTTTGCACAGGTAAATATAAACACCGAGTTTTGTTCGTTCGGTATACTTACCTGGCGTAGGGGACACCGTGATCACTAAGGCGGTACCCCCAGGGCGAGGCTCTTCCATTGCACTCCGGTTGGGCTGACCCTTGCGATTATCCCTAATGCGGATAACTCGGGCGCGTAATTTTTGGTAGTTGGGACTGCGTACGCGCTGCTCCCACCCTTTAAAATTTTATCGAGAGGCCTGGCAGAAGTGAGGAAAAGTAATGATATTAAGTAGTAATATTATTATTTAATTTATAAAAACAGTTTATTTATGTTCTGCTGTGTAATTATTATTACGCGTGACAGCTGTTTCTCCTTATGAAGGCATTATTATCAAACTGTGGACAGGGTTGCCAATGCTCATGTTCCAGAATACCCGCAACGAATGCAAAATGGCAAATTCCCCACACGTAGGTTAGTTACTAGGTCCGAAAAAAATGGGTTTTCCTGAAAAACCCCTAAATTATCCATCCGGAGGGGGGTGGGGTGGCTAAAGAATTTCAGGTATTGCCTTGCTCCTTTGTAACTTCACACTTCAAAAAACTCTCTCAATATAAAATAAACTTTTCAACAACAATTCATCAAAACCACAAGACGTACATAAGAAAAGAATCCTTCTGTCATAGAAGTTCCATGACTATCAAATTCATGTGTCTTCGAGTTTGGGTCCCGAACTTTATCGTTTAGAAATAAATGCTATAGTGCTGACATAAAATAAACTACGAAATCTTTCACCGAATGTGCTCATTTTTCAATATGGTTGGTAAATCAAGAAATGCCCAGAATCCCCGCATTTTCCCCACATAAAGTAATTCCCCACAAAATTCCCAATTTTTAAAAAATTTGTTTAATATGGTTGGTAAATCAAGAAATGCCGAGAATCCCCGCATTTTCCCCACATAAAGTCATTCCCCACAAAATTCCCAATTTAAAAAAAATCTGAAATGTTCCCCGCAGTTTTTGCAAATCGGCAACCCTGACTGTGGGTTGCCTCACCTACAGACCACAGACAATGCATTTATATTATTTCCAGATAGGTATTTTTATTACTTATGCTTTTATTGATTCTCGAGTAAAATGTTGGATATTAGTATTATCACTCCTTATAAAGTTTCCCCAATTACTACATTGTTTAATTTTGACTGAGGTCGATATTCGTTATTCGTTATGTTAGTTATTCCCAAATGATAACTCAGGGGGTCCTTTTATTAGCATTATTAGGTATTTTTATGCACTCATATTTGCACTTGGCTTGAACATATCTTAGAGTGGCAAGCGAATTATGTTTTGTTTATTTATCAAAATAGCTTTTGGATTGTTATAATTTTTGTTAATCTCTTTTTGTTTTATTTTGTATGTGTAACGGAGTTGGTTTATTATTATCACTAAACGAGTAAACTAGGAGATGTTTGGAAAATTGTGACTGTATTTTATTATTTTTTTTTAAATATCCCCTGTGTTATTTGAACCCAGCAATAGGACCGGACAGTTTGTCCAACATAAACAGCGTTGCATTCGTCACATCGGAGTTTAAATAGCCGCTATTTTTTTTTAATTTGGGTACTTTACTTTTTGAGTTTTTAAGAGATTACTTTATACTAGGTTCAAAGAATGCATGGGATCTTTTAAAAATAATCCTCTCTATATAAATCTCCATAAGTTCATAGACTGCATTCCTCACTAAAAGCTGTTCAGTTGACCCGTAAAAAAAATCATGGAGGTTGGAAATACACTACAAATGGCACAAATGACTCCATGGTAAAAAGTAAAAACTTTGCAATCTTTGTATCCGGAACCGGTACCGGTAACACTGACACAATGAGAAAGTATCGTCCCTCACAAATCACGAGTCACCGGTCGGTAATACCATAACCACACTTGACGCGTCTCGTCATCAACTAACACAAACAGTACTACAACTAACTAAACAGTAAAGTTGAGTAACAGTAAACAGTAAGTACTAAGTAACCACACAGAACACGCCACACTTTTATTTCAGTTAAAGTTAAAGACCCCGCTTCAAGAAGCGGGGAACAAAAAATTGGTTTATAGACTCATTTGAGTGCTCCCCTCCACGGAAATCTTTAGTAAAAGGCGAAAGATTTATTCGTTATTGAAGGGAAACCAGAGTAATTTTATCGGAGAAGTCTAGATTATATATAATCAACCTGGAAGTGCGCGAAATCCAACTATGCGCGGAAGTGGTGGCATCTGTACACGACAAAACGAAGCAATTAAACTTGTAACTTGTTTTGACGGCCGGCGTAGTCCAGGACCAAGGCTTTGAACACCCTTTCCGAAGGTCGCGGGTTCGAACCCGGCGTGCGAAAATAAAAATTTATTTGATTAATTTGTGTTATTTCACATTTAATTCATTAAAAATAATATATATATACTACATTTGCGGCACGCTCCAGAGTGGAAGATACTCTCAATATCGCCCTGGTGTCAGACCACCATTCAGAATTGAACCGTTGCTTGAAATGACTTTAACCGTGTTTATTATTGTTATTAGATCTGAATAGCCAGGTACTTCCCCACCTTCCTCTTCCCAATCTCCTTCCCTTCCCCGCTTACCTTCAGCCTCACAACATACCCCAATTAGGGATGCCATAGTCTCACTGGCTCCAGACGGGAGCAGTTGGGACTCGTGTGAGGGGTTCACTATAAAAATAATATTAATTAAAAAAACAGAATAATTTGGCAGTCATATAAAAATGTAGGTACATGTCATTATGTAAATATTATATCTGTGCGCATATTTTAATCTTGATTGAAGCGTCCACAAATTTTTTTTTTTGGATCATATATCATTACACAATAATGATTTTGATTTTGTATCATATATTATTACAGAATAACGATAAAAATAAAATAACATTCGTACAGAGCCGTTTTGTGCTATTCACTTCAAGTGAGTTAATATTTCGTTGTGTTTTACATATTTTACGTAGAAACAAATACATGTTTATTAATTTGAAGTACTTATTGGTATTTTTTTTTAATTGGTACCGATCATGTGAAAATTATAATTACTGATAGCAAAAACAAAAACAGCACCTAATAAATTAAGGGTTTCAAAATTATAATGTGTTAAAAAGTTTTTTTTACAATGGTATTTACAATGGTATCCGAAAAGAATGCAAGGCCGATGTGAGCGTCATAAGTAAGATTAAAAAAGGGACGCTTAGATGGTTTGGACATACAGAGCGAATGAACGAAGAAAGGAGTGTCAAGAGAATATATGATACTAATGTGAATGGTAGAAGAAGTCGAGGACGCCCGAGGAAGACATGGCACGATCAAGTGAATCAGATACTTGAGTCGGGCCATGTCAAGAGTCAGAATAATAGAAGAGCATGTATGATAAGATGTATGAATGTGAATGAGGCGAGGAGTGTATGCCAAGACCGAGTTGTTTGGCGGTCCGTCCTCTCTGCCTACCCCTGCGGGGAAACGGCGTGATGGTTAGTTAGTTAGTTAGTTGGTATTTAAACTCTAGAATTGCGCCTGATTTACGGATTGTGCGCTAAGCCATGCTGAGCTCCACATTCCGTCAAAGCCGAGCTTTAGACCAACTGATATACCGGCCCCATGACTAAACAATTTTAGTATGTATGTTGATATTACAAATGTTTATTTTGCAACAGGTGCCAACTGCCGATTGAAAAATAAAAATTTAAAAAATAGGTCAACGCAGTTAAAAAACTAAAACGATTTAGTGTAGGTAGTCAATTCGACGAAGGTCAGTGTTAAAGGGTTAAATTAAGGGTTTCAAAATTATCATGTGTTATAAAGTTTTTTTTACAATGGTATTTAAACTCTAGGATTGCGACTGATATACGGATTGTGCGCTAAGCCATGCTGAGCTCCACATTCCGTCAAAGCCGAGCTTTAGACCAACTGATATACCGGCCCCATGACGAAACAATTTTAGTATGTATGTTGATATTACAAAAGTTTGTTTTGCAACAGGTGCCAACTGCCGAATGAAAAATAAAAATTTAAAAAATAGGTCAACGCAGTTAAAAAACAAAAACGATTTAGTGTAGGTAGTCAATTTGACGAAGGTTAGTGTTAAAGGGTTAAATTAAGGGTTTCAAAATTATAATGTGTTATAAAGTTTTTATTACTATGGTATTTAAACTCTAGGATTGCGACTTATATACGGATTGTGCGCTAAGCCATGCTGAGCTCCACATTCCGTCAAAGCCGAGCTTTAGACCAACTGATATACCGGCCCCATGATGAAACAATTTTAGTAGACTAGCGGCAGTCTCAAGAACTCTCATGAAACATAAATAGATGTCGGGGATGTTTTTAAGTTGTTATTTAAATATTGAACAGCTTCACTTTTGACGGTCTTTTGTGGTCGAGGAGAACCGCCGTTCTTTCATTGAGCTACTTTCAAGCGACGCGATCGCGGCTCGTCTGTACCTTCCATACTATTATTAATTATTAGTGTTTATAAACTCTACAAAAGTGTGCGTATTACTATTTTGTTCGCAACACGATTTAGCGTACTCTAGCGGCAACTTGAAGAACTTGCGTGTGTAATAATTTTCATTCAATTTCACATAGATGTCAGGCATGTCTATAAATTGTGATTTACTTACAATATATTTATTTGTAATAAAATAATATTTAATTATTGGTCACTGCTGTACTTGCACATAATGTAAATGATAATATGATATTAAAATATGGGTTCCTACGTAGGTACAAAAAAAATACGTATTATATATTGCGAATTCTGACTACTGATACCAAACTGTTCTCAAGCTTCTGGAACAATATAAATATTGTATGATTGTGAGACTGAAGGAAGTAGGGAAGGGAAGGAGATGGGTGCACAAGGGTTGGGAAGTAGCCGACTATTCAGATCAGACATAAAATACGGTACAGCCATTTCAAGCAACATTTCGATTCTGAATACTTCAGGTCTTTCATCAGGGCGATACTGACAGTATCTTCCACTGTGGAAATGTAATCGATACAACAATAATAAAATCGATAATTGCAGTAATTAGTTATTAAGTTACAGATAATTAATTGGTTAGTAAATAGATAAAATTGCGTGTAAGCAATAAAAAAAAGGGGAAATTCGCAGTGGGTGACCTCCAACTTCAATTATCTCGCGGATTTTTACAGGGAGGTCACGCGTTCGATACCCGTCGAACGCAAAACGCAAACTGTCTTTTATATGAGCACTGTGATATTTGATTCATGGGTGATTGATTAAGTTAGAAAGAAAAGTTATTACTTAGGTACTATTTACTTACCATGTTTAGCCTTGTGTCAAAATTTTCTTGAAAATTTTTATTTGTCTGTTTCGAATTTATCTCAAAATAGTAACTTAACAAAATACATCATTTAGACACCAAATAGGTAGTTCCGCGAAACTGCCACATGGTTGCTTGTCTGCAGATTCTACTTCAATATACAAGAGGAATACAATATATGTGTCCGTATACATAAAATAAATAATTAACTCATATATACAAACACAGAAATTATTAAAAAGTCCCAGGTATACAAACATTTTACACGACAACACGATACATACATTTAAACACCATTCATACTAACTACGGTAAGCAATCCATTAGTTACGAGGAGTAAATTTATATAATGTTGACTCCTCATTGTTGATATTAAAAACAAAAAAGTGTGTGTAAATTTAAGAAAAAAATTATAATTTTTATTCACAAACAACAAAATAGTGAAAGTGAATAATATCGTATTGTTATACAATGTGTTGTAATGTAATTTAATTTAAATTCTAGTTAAGTAAGTGAAAATGTTATTTTCTTTTTTTCTGGAAAAAAAAGATTTATAAAATGAGAAAAAATACCTTTATATTAGAAGTAAAACTTATTTATAATATCTTTCTTTATCTTCTTTCTTTATCTGTTTTTTAGATATATATAGATTTTTCAATTATAAGCCACAATTTTTATACATACTCTCTTTTTCCCCAAAAAGCAAATTTGTTAGTACTTTTAATTTCTATAATTACTTGCAATAATAATTTAAACTAATATAATTAAAGCCGGGCGGCTTTTGTTTCGGCTTCGCCCAAAGTGTTGGTGACCATCTATAAGGCTCCGCCCTTATGCAAAAATAACAACTGTGAATATAAAACTACAAAACACTTACATTTAATATGTGGATATATAATAATAGACATTCTGTATTATAAGACCGCGGACAGTGAGTAGAATTTCGGAAAAGAATCAACTCAGCATACCTAAATCTCGTTCATCCACGTCAATGACAAAAAAAGAAAATTGATTATAATAAAAACATTTATTCATCAATAGATTTATTACAACATTAAGCCAGGGACACACACGGCGTTATAAGCGCTAGCGTTATTTGGCTTGGCCTATTTCAGCATATTCCTCGCCATGCATTCCAATCGCAAATGTATGACGAGCGATATGGTGAAGTAGGCCAAGCCAAATAACGCCGGCGCTTTTAACGCTGTGTATGTCCCTGGCTTTACACATTTTGTTCTTAATCATTGATTCTATTAGCGTAAAGGTCACTGTTCAGCCACAATTCAGGATTTCTCCTGGAACGCAGTTGGTTTTCAGCAGTGCTCCAGTATAAAACAGAAAATAAAATAAAATAAATTAATCAAAATAAAATAAATACAATTAAATTAAATTACATAAAAAATAATTAAATCAAATCTCTAATTCAATACACACAATACAATATATAAAAAAAATATAAATTAATAATGTAAAAATAGATTAATAATGTAAATCGGCATTCAAATTAAAGGCAATAATCTTAATATTAAAACTCCAAAAAATAATAAAATCAATTCGAATAAAATATTATCAATTAAAACTCAAAATAAAATCGTCAAGTATAAAATATAGTCAAAATAAATAATGTAGTAATCAAATCAAATCAAAAACAAAAACACGAATAATAAATTGTATCTTCTTAGTAATGAATGAAAGAGACAAATGTATCTTCCCAATACCATTTATTAGATAATCAACACCCTTGCCATAGGTAACTCTAAGTGGTTCGCTACGTTTAGAGACTTAGCAGGGGTGCCCAGGTTCATAGGGTAAGGTTTTACTATATTTTGGCGGCACATGCGTTTGCCCTCTACTGCGTGGCACGTGACACATCGACCCCCAGATTCCTACTCACCCTTCATATTTTTTCCTTCCCAGAACTTCCTCTCCTTATTTTCTCTAAAAAGAACATCCACACAGCATCCCCAACGATAACATACAACGACAGGTTTTCCTCAGGGTCTCCTGTGTGGAGCTAATGTTAAAAAAAATACCTCTGAAATGATTTCTTTTTATCTAAATAAATTTGTAAAATTTATATAAACGTTCACGGAAATTAAAATATATATATATATATAATAATAATAATAACATAATAATTTTACATGAAATTTAGCTAAACTTACTCTTACCAAAATATTATCAAAGTAAATGCATTTTTTTAAATATATAAAAAATCTACATATTAACTAACTTATTTGGTTCAAATAATAACCTATAAAAGCAAATATTTACCTACAATGTATTCAACTTTTATAATAAATCGAAGTAACCGTGACAGGAATATCGACCACATAAATATGATCGAACATGTCCCGCAAACCGCTGACAGCGACTGCAGCGCCCATACGCGGCGTTACGCGAAACCAAGCATGCTAGCGAGCGGCCACAAATCACAAAAGCAGCTTACTCCCAAACATTCACGCACAGCGATGGAAGAGAGGGTTCAGATATGCCGCGGCGTCAGAAATGTAATTAGAGTGGGGTTCTTAAATTCAACCGAATAGGCGTTATGATAAATCACAGCAGTAGTTTGGTCCCAAACGTTCACGTACAGAGGTGGAATAGAGAGTTTTGGTAACCCGCGACGTCAGAGATGTCATCGAAGTGGGATTCTCAAATTTTACCTACGGGCATTGGGACAATAATACTATTAGACTAGCAGTTAAAAACCCGCGGGCGGCTTTTATTCGGGCTTCGCCCAATTTCGCCAAGTGTTGGTGACCATCTATAAGGCTCCGCCCTTATGCAAAAATAACAACTGTGAATATAAAACTACAAAACACTTACATTTAATATGTGGATATATAACAGTAGACATTCTGTATTATAAGACCGCGGACAGTGAGTAGAATTTCGGAAAAGAATCAACTCAGCATACCTAAATCTCGTTCATCCACGTCAATGACAAAAAAAGAAAATTGATAATAATAAAAATATTTATTCATCAATAGATTTATTACAACATTACATGTTAATCATTGATTCTATTAGCGTAAAGGTCACTGTTCAGCTACAATTCAGGATTTCTCCTGGAATGCAGTTGGTTTTCAGCAGTGCCTCCAGTATAAAACAGAAAATAAAATAAAATAAATTAATCAAAATAAAATAAATACAATTAAATTAAATTACATAAAAATAATTAAATCAAATCTCTAATTCAATACACACAATGTATAAAAAAACCATAAATTAATAATGTAAATCGGCATTCAAATTAAAGGCAATAATCTTAATATTAAAACTCAAAAAAATAATAAAATCAATTCGAATAAAATATTCTCAATTAAAACTCAAAATAAAATCGTCAAGTATAAAATATAGTCAAAATAAATAATGTAGTAATCAAATCAAATCAAAAACAAAAACACGAATAATAAATTGTATCTTCTTAGTAATGAATGAAAGAGACAAATGTTTCTTCCCAATACCATTTATTGGATAATCAACACCCTTGCCATAGGTAACTCTAAGTGGTTCGCTACGTTTAGTGACTTAGCAGGGGTGCCCAGGTTCATAGGGTAAGGTTTGTCTATATTTTGGCGGCACATGCGTTTGCCCTCTACTGCGTGGCGGTTCGTATTGGTAGAGACTGGTTGATGGAGACATTTTACCTCTTCAACAGGACTCTCTCGACCCATCGCCTTGTAGCGCAGTGGGAGAGATGCATTCATACGTCCGTCACTCCTGGACACATCGACCCCCAGATTCCTACTCACCCTTCATATTTTTTCCTTCCCAGAACTTCCTCTCCTTATTTTCTCTAAAAAGAACATCCACACAGCATCCCCAACGATAACATAGGCCCCGAGGGGAAATTGTTTTCCTCAGGGTCTCCTGTGTGGAGCTAATGTTAAAAAAAAATACCTCTGAAATGATTTCTTTTTATCGAAATAAATTTGTAAAATTTATATAAACGTTCACGGAAATTAAAATATAAATATATATATATATAATAATAATAACATAATAATTTTACATGAAATCTAGCTAAACTTACTCTTACCAAAATATTATCAAAGTAAATGCATTTTTTTAAATATATAAAAAATCTACATTTGGTTGAAATAATATTATGATTTTACCAAAAAACTATAAAAGCAAATCTATTCTCCTACAATGTATTCAACTTTTATAATAAATCGAAGTAACCGTGACAGGAATATAGACTACGTAAATATGATCGAATATTTCCGACAATCCGCTGACAGCGACTGGCGACTGCACTACTGCAGCATAAATGAACCAACACGAAACACGACTGCAGCGCCCCTACGCCATACGGCAGTTACGCGAAATAAAGCAAAAACGTGCGGCCACAAATCACAAAAGCAGCTTAGTCCCAAACTTTAACGCACAGCGATGGAAGAGAGGGTTCAGATAAGCCGCGGCGTCAGAAATGTAATTAGAGTGGGGTTCTTAAATTCAACCGAATAGGCGTTATGATAAATCACAGCAGTAGTTTTTCCCAAACTTTTACGTACAGAGATGGAATAGAGGGTTTTGGTAACCCGCGACGTCAGAGATGTCATCGAAGTGGGATTCTCAAATTTTGCCTACGGGCATTAGAAGAATAATACTATCAGATGTAAGGAACGTACCGTATTACGGCTTCTTGTTTAGGACCGATATGTTAATTTCTTTTTATGCCTGCTGTGACAAGATTAGGCAATATTCTTCGTCTACTACGCCAATGGAAGAATTCTTTCGTCACAACCATTGTTGCCTAGATGGATTCTCCCTGATAGCCCGTTGGAGACCGAAAATGGACAAATATCCTCCATAAACGGCTTCTTGAATGCACTTGTGTATTTAATATTTTCTGTTTCTTTCCTATTTACAT
This sequence comes from Limnephilus auricula, assembly GCA_951813805.1. Taxonomy (NCBI): domain Eukaryota; kingdom Metazoa; phylum Arthropoda; class Insecta; order Trichoptera; family Limnephilidae; genus Limnephilus; species Limnephilus auricula. The sequence goes on from OX638406.1 coordinate 18,150,859, forward strand.
TCTAATATAGTAATTTATTTATTATTTATTTACGCCTATAAAGGCGTTTACATGCATATGTAGGTACCTACAAAATATAAAAATCCATTTTTTTTTTTCCTTTCAGCCGACAAAATGCTCATAATGTGTTTTTAGTCAATTTAAATAGTTTTATCAAATTATTCCCCTACTTGGTGAAAAAAACTTCAACAAGGTATGCTTATATATTAAAATTGATGTGTATATTGGGACGCATAGGAATGTAATATTGGGACGTTGATGTAGAATTGCTACAATAATATGGTAGGTACTGTCTTGTAACTGACCTGCCTGGAGTATGAAAAGAGATTTTATATAATAAATTAGGGGTATCAAACCTTGAATTAATGATTTTATACAAACAGGTTAAATCGGAAATGATTCTACGATCAGATAATTTTATTAAATTTAATGATTCACTTATCAGTAGTTCATTATCGTAATTTCGGCATATTCTAGGAATGCCCATTTTAAGATTTACATATTATCTTAAAAATTTAATTTAGTTTCTGACAATCGCATGTGATTGAACCTCATAATTTGGGGACCAAACCATGGAATTGTATTCTACAAGATTCCTTACTAGTGACATATATAATGTTTTTACAGTATTGACATTATTGAAATCACTAGATACCCTTAAAATAATGTTATTAATAATATCTTTTTTTTAAAATAAAACAAACACTTAGTATTTGTATTTACACTTAGTATTGTTATTATTATATCCTGATGAAGCTCGGTCGGAGCGAAACCGGTCGATATATCAAATAATAAATATACGTGGTTAAATACTAAGTGTTTGTTTTATTTAAAATATAATGCCTAACCACAAAGTGATTGCTTCTTACGAAAAAATAATATCTTTATTGTAAGAAATTTATGAAGTTTACAACTAAAACAAATGGCATGTTCAGTGTTTACTACAACAAATTAACCATAGAAAATAATATACATACAAATAGTTGATAATATTTAAATATTATAAATTTATAGTTACAAGTTGAGGTTTCTCATAACCACCCCACTAGGCTAGCCTGTGTTGAGGCTTGAAGCAGTAATTTGGTAAGTTAGTTAAAAATTCATACCCGTGAACATACCTAGACTTATATTCACGAATAGGTTGATATTTTATTTTAGGTCGAATTTGGGTAAGTGCACCGGTAAAGGCCTGATCATCATACCTTTTCACTGGTTTTTTTTTGTAATGCAATGGGTGTTTCCTATTACTGAAATTACCTATGCTAAGGCACAGCATTATGCTAAAAAAATATTTTACAAATCAACCCGTTAAAAAAAATAGTTTTTTACAAAAACATATCTTTCTTCAACCTAGTCGCGCCACCTCTTGTTATTATTATTATTTATTTTTTGACTGAGGATTGAACATTTTCCCAAGGAGGAGTCAAGAACGCAACCAACTGCGCCAAATCCCAATAGGATAAGACCGACATTTAATTCCTTGCGGTGCAATTTCAAAGAAATGCGTATATGTCCACTTGTATATCCATGATCGCCCCAAAAACGCATTGCCGTCGATAATGAGTCAATCTGCTGAGTTTCAGCTCGATCAGATGTCGGGAAGTGGTTAATTTCCACTTCATGCATTCATTTAAGAAAACAATTGCAATCGAAATTCAAATAGCTATATTTATATTTAAAAATAATATGAATCTTTATTATTTTTTGGTTTCGGCATATTTGTTGCATTTTTTTAATTTTTTTTTTTAAATTAAATTTTTGTCAGTTTTTTGTGCATTTAAACGCGCTTATTTTTGATTTATACGAGTATGTATGGCCGAGTGTATTGAAAAATTATGAACGAATACTGGTGATGCTAAGTTATTATCTGGTAGTTCAAATCTATCACAAAACATGACTTAAGAGGCTAGACTTTGAACCACACGCGGAACACCCGCGTCTGTCATTCTGTCCCGCTCACAATAAGCTCACGCACACTTACAATACATGCGAATGCGAAATGTGCGAATGAGACAACGCTCAAATTTACCTACAGAAATCGCTCGAAAAGGGGTTTATGGAGAATACACTTTTCTACACCAAAACTTTCACGAAATTGAAATTTAAAAAAATATATATTTTTTAGAAAGAAGAAGCCACGTCGGTAGCTTTTTATAATTTTATAATTCTGTATGAGAGTTGAGTTAGCAGCAGTTTTTTTCCTTAAATAATATTTTTTGATAAATCGTACATGTTTGACAGTGAATGTTTACGTTAATACGAAACGCATCGAAAATTCGAAAACATACCGACATATTTTTCACCATCTAGAAGGCAGTATAAAAAAATATATTCATTTTGTGCAATTTCAGATGTAGAAAAGTGTTTTTTCCCGGGCGTCCTTTTTGTATGGGCCGAAAAGCGAAGTCTATCATCTTAAACAAACAAACTTGCTAAGACACAATGATTTCAGCTTTACTAAGACAGTAGTTTGTAAACTCTCATTCTCTCTCAAAAACGACACACAGAAAGAGAGTTTATAACAGACTTATTAGCGGCAGGATCGTAGCGAAGGCCGCCGACTGACGTCACAGCCTGGGGTTATTTTGACAACTACGCTATTATCTGGGGCAAGGTTACCCCGCTGGGTGTGTTCAGCAGGTAGCATAGTTGTACCTACTTTCCCCCCCTTGAGAAAAAATATTCCAAATTGGAAAATTCTAAAATATAAACACCAAATCCAAATTCAAAAACCATCATTGTACAAAGTAAACATACAAAGGATATAGCTTATAGATACATCATTTTTCTTACAGTTAAGATGAATATAAACGCCAGAAATATTGGACTTGTTACCCGTTTAAAACTCCGCATGTTTTTGGTATTATCTGCACGAGGAAAGTAGCGCCAAAGTTGTTTTTATTTTATTTATGAATAATTTTACAAGAATGAAAAAAAATTAGTCAATGGATCAAGATATGTAATCTTAGCCATAAGGGGGTGGTGTTAAGCATCGTACTTGACTTACTTTATTTAACCAGTGATTTCTGACATTTTTTGAAGTAAAAAATGTTAATGAATTTTGTCTCCGGTGACTTTTAGGATGTTTTTTTTTTCAAATAATGTCAGGAATCACTGGTGAAAGTAAGTCATGTACCATGCTTAACATCCTGTATAACTTCACGTTTTTCTGATGAAAAAACAAATTATTTAGTACTTTACGCATATATTTTTTGTAACGTAATTAATAATTTTATATAAATTCCGATAAATGGAAAAGGTAGGAAAAGCTTCAATGTATCCATAGCATATATTTTCATATTCATAATGTAAACCGATTCGTAGTAAAGATAAATCTAAAATAGTGATTTGGCGTAATACGCCTAAGATGCGATTAAGATGAAGCTATACTATAGCTTCATTTTAATCCAATTAACAAGAACTAAAGTATATAAATTTATCTAATATTTCAGTGTGTAAAGATACAAATAGACGAAGAGGTATTTTTTAATTCATGTAAATTAAAAAATGGGCAACTTAGACTCGCTGTAGAAAATTTATTCGTCAACATAAAAAAAAAAAAATGCCATAATAATCGTAATTTTTTGCGTATTTTTTAAAGCAATAAAAAATTGTGGAAATACTCAATTATTATTTATTATAGCATTTAAAATATTTCTAAGCGATCTACTTTTCAAATAAAAAACACACCTTTGCTTTACTTAGTCTGCATCAACTTAATTCGAACATTTTCGCCTTTTCTTTCTGATTCATGTGTCGTTTATGAGAAGTAAGTTGTTTCATATCAGGAACAGAGAAAATAATAGCTGGTGACTGTTCTAAGACTATCTCAAACCTACACAAAATTTCTAATTGATTGCGATCATAAATTAATTCTCACACCTTAATCCTATCAAGTTACTTTCTCTATGACATATTAATTATTCTCAGAATCCTTCAGGACAGGTACAGAATAATTTAACTTGCAGATAGCGAAAAATTGGTTGGATAGCCTTCAAAAAGATGATCTGCATTCTTGTCGGCAAGGTTGTCTGGAACATTGTCTTTATCTGGAGATTTTATCGCGGCGAATTTACTTAAAAAATAACCACAAAAAGGAATTATTGTACATACTCGAGTAATGAAATAAATAAAACCTGAATTATAATAATATGGTCTATACCAAGGGGGTTTCTCACCATCCAATATAATAACGAATATTATTAAAAATAAAAATAAAATACTTGCAGTGGTTAGAAAACTCGGCCAACTTATCCACTATATAGCCATTATTCATGGGTTCGAGTACTGAATTATAAACTCCAACTTAATGAATAAAGAAACCGTAAATCGAAAATATTCGTTATTATTGGGAGGATGGTGAAAAACCCCCTAACTAGAAGTTACTATTCGATTTTGGGGAGATTTAAAACATCGAAATGTCATATCTTTCGGCAAACCGCAAAAATACTGATTCTTTCACATTTTTCAATAATAAAAACTATCAAATTGAAATACGTTGAAGCCAAATTCGGGTAAACTATCTATGTAGTTCTACGTTAAAGAAAAATTAAAAGGTTAAACATAATGAAAGAGGTTTTTCCTAAAATAATTAAATTACCGCCATCTATGAACGAAACTAATTTCTGTTGTCTGTGATGTGAAATATTCGTGTTATCGAAAATTTAAATATTAGAACTGATGATTTAACTGTGATTTCAGACATTCAAGGGATATAGGTACATAACATAAAACATTTTATTTTTAATATATTTTATTTAACCGCTTGGGCACTTAAGCTTGTTTTTACGACAATTTAACGTAGGTAGACATATAAATGACGGATGCCCCGTACCTGAGTTATATAAGATAATATTAGCGAAAGTCAATCGAAAATCCGAAACAGAAAAATCAGAAAAAGATACGGATACATCTGGGACTCGAACCCACGACCTCTGGCAATCTTGCCAGAGGTCCAGGGTTACAATTCCAGGGTCAAGGGTCCAGCAATTACATTAAATAAATCTTTATAATTTTCCATCCTTAGTAACAAATGTTCAAAATCGTGCACCAATACGTATAAAATACATAATTCTTTAAAGTTTCCAAATTTTTATATTTATTTTATTTTTACAAACATGTACTTAGTACATATATAATCACGATTACCCACATGTTTCAATTACTACCCTGATGAAGAAACCATCGGTTTTGAAACATGTAGGTAATTGTGATTATATTAGTGGTTTAAACAAAGTTATTTGTTTTAATTTAATTGGTTAAGAGGGTATTACCAGAGAATACCGGAAATTAGCCATTTTTATATCAAATTGACTCTTTTTTACAAAAAAACATAAAGTGATTTTGAAAGATTATTATTTTATTTGATTTTTGAAAATTTTGAAAAACTAAGTTAATTTTTGATATACTAAGATTATACCGTTGGTCGTTGGCAAATTTGTTCAATTTTCAAACGATAGATTCTATTAAACAACACAAATTTCAAATCATATAAACATACAACAAATTAAATCAATACGTAATCTAATAAACACTGTATTAAGAATTTTTTAATTTTAGTTAAATTAAAATCATTTAAAAATAAATCCGAGAACGAGTTTTGTGACAAAAATACCTTAGTTTTTCTATTTATTTAAGGTCTTACAAACTAAAATATTTCAAATTTTTTAGAAAATTTACAAGAACACGATATTAATTATTTTATCATCGTGCGTTTTGAGCAATTTTATTGCTTACTTGAATGTAGGTATATATTTTAAATTAAATAAATCGACAAAAATTTTAATTTCAAAAAATTGATACGGGGAATAATCGATTTTTCTCATTGGAACCTCCCTGTACAGTTGCATGCATTTTTAAACTTTTATTCTCAGCCATTATTATTCTGTACATTTACTTTTAAATTTGCAATAAAAATGTTTTTTAAAAAAATCTGCTAAGGAAACGATAAAAAAAAAGTTAATCCATGGGAAGTTAGTTCATGGAAGGCAGATTGACTCTTCTAAGGAACCAAATGCTCTAGTTATGTGTATAAATAATATTGATTCTGCAATAAATTATCGTTTTTCTGACTAAATGTGTTAAATATGTTTACAATAAAACGAGCATTGCCATTTGACGGTGCTTCAATTTAATTTACATATTTACACACACATGTGTCATTTTTTGTCTTTTCATTTTGTGCTACATAACATAATATGCAATATACATAGGTAGCAGTGGCGCGCGATTTAGAGTAACAAATTTCTATAACAACTTAAATAATGATTTTAGATTTTCACGGCCAAAAGTATTTTTGTTGTTTATTTTTGGGGTGTTATGCCGTATTACGCTCCTTCTTTAGCCAACGTTTCGGACAACGTTGCAGTGTCCATCATCAGGGCAGATGTGTACACATCTGCCACATCACATGTTCATATCTCATGTGTACACATCTGCCCTGATAATCGACACTGTAACGTTGTCCGAAACGTTGGCTAAAGAAGGAGTGAAGAGTCCACACAGGAGGACCTGAGGAAAATAATTTCCCTCAGGGCCTATGTCATCTTTGAAGATGCTGTGAGGAGGGTCTTTTTGAGGAGAGGAAGGAGTGAACGTGGGTCTTGAAGAGACCCATGTTATAGGAAGGAGGAAACACAGAGGCCAGCAAATCGTTCCACAGCCGAGCTGTTGAACACAAGAACGAGTCGTAGAAGCGTCCCGTTCTCATGTGACAATTGTCAAACGTGTACATATGTTGGGCGAGCGTTTGGCGTGTTTCCTGACTATGCACCGGTGCCGAGGGGATCAATGAGGCTAGTTCCTCGGAGCATCTTCCATTGAAATACCGGTAGAACAAGGATAGCATTCCTACCCGACGCCTGTGCTCTAAAGATTGCAATCCGTTTGTTAAGACGGGAGAATCTATCAAACGGACCGCCCGTTTCGGCACAGAGTCGATGGTGTTTTTCAGGTACTTTGGGGCTCCAGACCAGAGGTGGCTGCCAAATTCAACCGTGGGGCGCACTTGCGATTTGTACAGGGTTAGCAGTTGTGTACTATTATTAGTAGATAGCGTAACACGGCATAACAACCCAAAAATAATTAACAAAAAAAAAACTTAAATAATGTGTAAAAAAAAACGAAAGAAAATATACGAAATAGAGCTATTTCTACGCCCGCCACAATTTCCGCACCGACTTTTAGGTAGTCATGAAAACATTGCGTTCTAATAAGTCAGAAAAAAAGTGATGTAAATTTTTAAATCGAAAAGGTCTGGCCAGACCTGGTAACTCATCGGAGGAATAAATTATAATTATAAATGCACCGGTGCTCGTCGGATGCCGTCTGAATTGTCAAAGTGCGCTACCGTTACCTTGTCGCCTGCGAGTTTGATTGTCCAAACAACCATTTACAAGTTTTACAGGAGGAGGAGGTTTTCTTTCATTATTTCAATCAAACATTATGATAGGTGTTAAAGATGAAGCTATTCCCGTACAGGTAAAGATCTCGTTAGTTTAAATAATTCTTCGTTAAGTGATTAATTATCGCTTTTGATATTTTATTTTTAATTTTAAAATGAAGATTGAAAAAAAAACTAAAATGGAGATTGAACAATTTAGCACTCAGGCGATGACCTGTTATGTATATCTTATCTCAATCGGAATTGGATTCTAAATACATCGAACAGAAGGAAGTTTCATCAAATGTGTCAAATATACAATTTGATTAATACAAAGGTTCCTGTCTATCTGGTTGACAGACTTTACTAAAAAAACCATTCGGACGGGAATCAATAAAATCTTTGAAAGCGGTTTGGACTGCCCCATCGGAGTTGAATTTTTTTCCTTGCAAGAAGTTATCCAAATTTCGAAAAACATGGTAATTTGTTGGGGCAAGGTCCGGAGAGTACGTTGGATGTCTTAGACATTCCAATTGAAGTTCCTCTAATTTGGTAGCCGTCTGTTGTGCAGCGTGTGGTCTAGCGTTATCATGAAGCAGCAGTGGCCTAGAGCTATGGTTTGCAGTTTGCTGACAATAGACATCTGCCGTAATCGTCTGGCCAGATTTAAGAAAGCTGTAGTGAACGATACCAGCGCTAGTCCACCAAACGCTCACAAATAACTTTTTGGAGACAATTTTCGCTTGGGGCATGTTTTGACTGGTTCGGCAGGGTCCACGGGGCTTGTTCTGCAGGTCGAAATTGCCAGAACGAAAACGTTGGAACCAAAAACGCACTGTGTTTTCTTTTGCGGCACCGTCGCCATACACATCATTAATCCTTGGAGCCGTTTCTGCAGCACTGGTGCCACGGTGGAACTCGTACTAAGTGACGCAAAGAAAAAAAACAATTAAGGAAAAAACTAATGAATTATAATTTTCGAAATACAAATACATGAGTAAATGGCTGTATAATTTGAATTTGGAATTCCTAACCAAAGAGAAAATATTTGAGATCAAAGTTGCCAGTACGGCAAAACGCCAATTTCATATGTAAGGACCTAATATTAGAATTTTAATATTATTTGCTTTATTTTGAATTATGTGGTTTAATTTTATTATTTATATCGTATTATGTGTATATTAGATGCACTACTGAGAACCGGCTGCATTACGGGTGAAATCTGAATGGCTGAGCAGTGACCCATTTGTAAACATAATGTAAACAATTGTTAAAACCTTTTGATAAATGGGTTGGCGTTGGTTTTGGGTTTTTGAATTTTGTACTCTATGCTTTTTTTTTATTTTTTTATTTTTTTTTTTATTTACAAAAGAAAATCATAAGTCTAATAATTACATAATTCTTTGGCTAATTACAATAAAAATAGTTTTTTTAACAAATCTACCCAATTCAATAAAGAAAAACATTTCTCGTGTTTGAATTGCTTATATTGTTTATTGTTTCTTCTTCTTCACATTTTAGGTATAACAGTTTACAATACAATTTTTAACCTCACTAGGACAAGCCTGTGTTGAGGTTTTATGTTTGGTACTTATTATTGGGTGTGAGTATTTGACAAACTAGTATAAGTATCTGCTAATAATGTGTGCAACCGCACGCCACTGACACATGCATAATCACGTGTGCCAATAATATATTATTATTCTTTGTACATATTATAATATTACGTATTGGAGGCTGTCATAAGGCTGTGGGTGTGGAATCGTAAAGACACCCTCGGGCCGTTCTGTTGCGAAATGTTGCTCCACTTACTAGGTAGATACTATGGCCAGGCAACAAGAAGTCACAACACATATCAATACTGTATACCTATTCACAGAGGTAGGACGTAAAGTATGCACTCACTTGGTGTGCCAATCCTCTCTTGGTTCAATGCTCGTAAATAAAAATAGCAATAAGTTCGGGTTATTGCTAAGCCAATAATAAGCAAACAGTATTAAATCTATGCGCATTGCTTTCTTCGAAGGCTATTGAAGTTGTATCTTGATTCTTTTCAGTCTTGATGATTTTAAGCCTAGATTATGTTGATTTTTTTATTCTTTCGGGTTTTTCGTTATAGAAACAAACCAGTCTTTACCATGGGCGATGGCAGCGGGAGAGGGGTAGGGGATAGAGAGGGTGGGCAGCTGCCTTGACAAATCGGTGAAAAAATTAAATTAGAGAAAACAAAAATGTATAACTGGTGCCAAAGTCTTAGACTTGTCTACGCTTGGTTATGTAAAGTTATCTTGATTTTTTTGCGATCGGATTCTTTCAAGGTTTATTATGAGTCGTGATTCTTTTGAGTCTTGATTCTTTAGCATTTTGAATTTTGATTCTTTTGAGCTTTGTCTTCTATGAGTTTTCCTATGGTTCCTATGAGTTTTCTCTTTTTTGCCATTTGATTATTTTAAGTGTTGACTCTTTTGCAATTTTGATTCTTTTGAGACTTGATTCCTTTCCGTTTTGACTCTTTCAAATCCTGAATCTTGATTCTCTTGATTCTTTTAATATGACTCTCATGGTGAATTTTATATTCTCAGGGGTTCCCAAACTTTCAACAAAAGTCAAGGCACACTTAGAAAATTTGAATTTTCACACGGCACCCTAGTCATCTGTCAATCTATCTGTTGTAGCTACATTTCATATTTGTCCGACTATGAAGGAGAAACCAGGTAAAAAACTATTTCAACTCGTATTTAAAATGAACAGGTACATTTCTTCGCAGGAAAACATACATAGTAGGTAAAAATACTGAAAATACAAAGAAAATGCAAATAGAATTACAAAAAAATTCCACATACTCCTGAGGTGTGCATATTTAGTGCGACAGGTGGGCCTGCTGTTCACTACACAATTTTTCGAATCGGGAATAAGGCTTGATATAGCTACTCTCATTTATTTTTCCACACATATTTTCGAGCGATATATGCTCTTTATATAGCAATAGCTGAAAATCCAGCTTCGCACAGATATGAAGTTGCAAAGGGAATGAGGACCCTTACAGCTGCACTTAGAATCGGATACTTATTTTTGACTTATACCCAAAACTCCGTCCCACCCAATCTTACCCAGAGAGCGGACCGGCCACGCGGTGATTTTCCATTCCATAAATTGTTTGTATTCATGTCAATTTTGATTTTTAGTAGAGAGATCAGCGGCGCCTGGCGGCACTCCTGAGGCCCAAGCACGCTTGCTCTATAACGATCGGTAGGATAACTATCGGTAACTTCTCATCGTTCCCTACGACAACTGCAGATCGCAAACGAATAGTTGACAGATACGTTTTTAGATTTTCACGGCCAAAAGCATTTTCGTTGTTTGTTTTTGGCCGTGAAAATCTAAAAACGTATCTGTCGTTGAGATCTGCAGTTGTCCTAGGGAACGATGAGAAGTTACCGACAATCGGTTGGTAACTTCATATAGAGCGACTGTGCTAGCACACCAGAGGCCCTAGCACGCTTGCTCTATATCGACCGCTAGGATAACTATCGGTAACTTCTCATCGTTCCCTAGGACAACTGCACATCGCTAACGTACAAACAACAGTTGATGTCGAATATGTTAAGGACACTTAGTCATTGTGAACTGTCACTTATTCGTTGGCGATCTGTAGTCATGCTATGGAACGATGAGAAGTTACCGATAGTTATCCTACCGATCGATATAGAGCAAGCGTGCTAGGGCCTCAGATCTCTCTCCGTGGCACCTCAGGGTGCCGCGGCACCTACTTTGGGAACCCCTGTTCTAAGTAATGCCAATTAGTTAACATTTAGTGAATCAATTTGACTGTCGATTAAAAAGACAAGACGCTATAATTTTGATAGTGTTAAAAGTTGAAATTCGGGCGAATCCGGGTAGTTAATGTACGGGCTGACTGGGAACGTAGATAGGATTCATTCAACCTTCGTGAGCCAGACTTGAAGGCGGCAAAACAGTGAATTCTGTAGAAATTGGCATTCCCTTCGACCCTGGACATAAGTGGTTTGTATTTTGCAGAGTTTAATGTCGAATGAATTTAGCGTAATAATTGTAATGTGCGCATTTGTATTTTAAAAGCAACATGTTGTTGGTCAGCAGGTGACTTTTGATAAATGGACGCAGGTAACTATATAATACCTACCTGGTCAATTGGGACCCCTGCTAATTCAAAATGATGAAATATTTTAGGTTGTTGACTTAAAAACTCATTAATGTAATTGATTTTAAAAATGAATGCTGTTATTGTGATTATTAATACTTGATCAATTGAACGAAATAACACTTTTCAATGATTCATTCACTTATTTTTTATTTTATTTATTACACTTAAAATAGATCCATTTCACTGGTAAACACGTACATTTTAACATTTTAATTTAGGAGGTGGGCATGGGTACCGCCGCCCGCTAACTATGCAGTTGGCGGATGCTTCTGCCAGCCAACTGCATGGCAGACCGGATCGGGATGGATTGGTTGAGGGACATCTTTGTACCTCTACAGCAGGACTATCTCAACCCGCCGTCTTGACAGCCGAACCGATATTGACAGAGAATAAATAAGAAATACATATACGCTGTCAGCACTTGTGTTTTCTAAGGATTCCACATTCAAACAAATATTAATAAAGTCCCGGATTGCCAGAGGTCCTGGGTTCGAGTCCCAGATGTATCCGTATCTTTTTCTGATTTTTCTGTTTCGGATTTTCGATTGACTTTCGCTAATATTATCTTCATTAATTAAAATATTATAATTTGAGGTTTAACTCTTTAAGTTAATAAGTTAAAAATAAAAATATCAATAAATTGACAATGTTCATTTAAAAGAGTAACCTGAATATACACTGGCAGTCTGCATTTACTTTTCGGCACTAAACTGGAGTTAATTAGTTAATGAGGTCTTTAGACATTTTTCTACCATTTTCGTTTCTCAAAGATCAAATGGAATAAATTGACGCATTATTTAAGACTTTTAACGACTTAAACGACTTCTTTCAATTCTAAGAGCTTCTATCTAAACTCATCAACTACTTGCTCCAAGCATTCATCGTTTACAACTTATTCAATATTCTCGCAATATAACCGAGTTAGAAATCCATCGTAGGCTGCAACACATTATCATGTGAATTTTGCGCATTTTCAGGTATCTACTTACCATTTTTATGTCAACATGTTGTCCGCTTCAAAGCAGTTGTAAACATATTAACCATTCACGGTAGACACATTTAAAACCGAATACATAATATATTTTGGCACTCTCCATATTACGTTACCCATTCGACAAAAGGTATTCCTTGAATGGTTTCAACAGATTTTAAATATTTCGCGATTGTTGAACTCAAGGTTTGTTTACTGCAATTTTTATCATGGGTGTTATAGGTAATAATGGTTTTAAAAGCGCACATTTACAATAATAAAGGTCATTGGTATGACCTCCAGAGATAAACATAAATAAAACTAGGTAAATTTTTAACGAAGAATCTAAAATGTATACTGCTGGAGATGTGTATGCTAAATAAAAACCAAAATCCGAAAACAGAAACCCAGTATATTTAGCCAGTCCTTATTACTAGTAATGGGCTTTAACTTAAAGTACTATCAAATAAATGGAAGTCACCCAACGCACTATAGAAAGAAAAATGCCTTAATTAAATAGACCATAATTCAATACATTCTTAAGATTCAGAGATCAAACCGCACCTCAAAGAAATAGCAAAAAATTAGGAAAAGGCCAGGAAAAAAAACAGTAGATATTTAGCGATAAGTGCATAAATATTGGAGCGACAGAGCAATTTAAAACTCTTTTCTCGGATTGCTAAAGGAAATTTTTCCGCCCACATTAAAAAATTAACTTACTTTCGAATTTGAATATGTAGACATACAAACTGATTAAAGTTCTATATGGCCAATGAACTCACCTATCTTTTGTCTATTATCACATATTCGTAGGATTGACAAAAAACATATTTTTAAATCGTTTACTTTAAAAGTTTTTCAAGAATCTAGAGAATATTTGCCGTATTTTGGCAACGAAGCAATCCGTGGTTTGGGAAATAGTGACATATTGTGGCAAAAAGCGCTCAAGTGGTTATGAAGATAGAATTTGTCAATGACAGACTAATCGGCAATATCGGAAATCAATCGGCAATATCGGAAATAAATCGGCAATATCGGCAATAGACAAGGCATGGCTAGGCTAAAGTCATGGTGTTTGAAAGAGAGAGTCAGAAAACGGTGTGCAATATAGTTGTGAATGATGAATACTTGGAGCAGGTGGATGAGTTTGTATATTTGGGAAGTATGTTTACGAGAGATGGTAAGGCTGATAGGGATATCGAAATAAGGGTGAATGCAGGTAACTCCATTAATGGAGGATTGAACGCCGTTGGAGCCAACAAAAAGTTGTCCACAGAAGCGAAGTTAGCAGTCCACAATGGAGTACTGGTACCTACCCTGATGTATGGCAGTGAAGCGTGGAAATGGCAGAGAAAGGATGAAAGTAGACTGAATGCTGTAGAATTGAGATACCTGAGGCGTATGTGTGGTAAAACCATGTATGATCGTGTGAGGAATGTGGAGATCCGAAAAGAATGCAAGGCTGATGTGAGCGTAGTAAGTAAGATTAAGAAAGGGACGCTTAGATGGTTTGTGCATGTTGAGCGAATGAATGAAGAAAGGAGTGTAAAGAGAATTTATGACGCGAATGTGAACGGTAGAAGAAGCCGAGGACGCCCAAGGAAGTCGTGGCACGACCAAGTAAATCAGATACTTGAGTCGGGCCATGTCAAGAGTCAGAATAATAGAAGAGTATGTATGAGAAGATGTATGAATGTGAATGAGGCAAGGAGTGTGTGTCAAGACCGAGTTGTTTGGCGGTCCGTACGGTTAGTTAGTTAGTTAGTTAGTTAGACAAGGCAATATCGGAAGACAGGGAGTTAAAAGCTGAGCCTACCCTCAGAAAATCGAACCATAAAAATTGTGAAAAATAAAAGGTAGTAATAAATAGGGAAGTTTGCTCATTCATTCAGTTTGCCACAATAATCAGTGAAAATGTCAAAACAATGAATATATTGAATTCAAAATTATCAGAAAACTAACTTAACTTGAAAACTGCAAACTGTCTAACCTTGGCAATGGGCAATATACCCAGAAATGGGCAAAATAAGGATAATTAATAATAAGTAGATTCAGTATTTTGGAACCCAATAATTCCAACACCTATGGAAGCCTCTGCTTCCAAAAACTTCTGTAAATGTATCAGTCACGAACAAATGTAATGTTTCTAAAAAAATTTCTTTGCTGAGCTATAAAATTGTTGACATAGGCTTGTTTTCAGTGTCGAATTAGCAAGTTTTTATCGTAATGGAAACATGTAATTATTATGTAACTATCATATTTCTTTCAAGCTCAAATAATAGGACGTGAATAAATAAATAAATTTAACAAATCATGATGGTCCACAGTGGTCTTCAGGGTTCAATACTTTACACGATAAGTCCTTTATCATTGAGCAACAATTTGAACATCAATTATTTGGAGTAGAGGGAGGCTAACAATTGTCGTGTTATTCATTACCCAAGAAGGTTTGTCTCTCTTACTTTAGTTATTGTTTCCAAAACACCAATAGTTGAATTAATTATTTAGGAAATTTTATAATTTATTTATTGTTACGATATTGAAAGAAGGGTACCTAAATGCAGGTAACTCCATTAATGAAGGATTTGATGCCGTTAGCACTAAAAAACTATCAAAAGAAGAGAAGCTAGCAATCCACAATGGAGTGCTGGTACCTATCCTGATTAATGGCAGTAAGGCATGGAACTGGCAGAGGAAGGATGAAAGTAGACTGAATGCTGTTGAATGACATCCCTAAGGTACGCGTACGTGAGGTAAAACCATATATAATCATGTGAGAAATATAGAGATTCGCATAGAATGCTAGACTGACGTAAATCAGCGAAGAATACAAGGCTGATGCAAGTGCAATGTAATGAGTAATGCGTAAGATTAAGAAAGGGACCCTCAGATGTTTTGGGCGTGAAGAGCAAATTAACAAAGAAAGTAGTGTAAGGAGAATGAATATACGACACAAATGTGAATGGTAGAAGAATTCAGGGAAGCCCGAGGAAGACAAGGCATGAATAAATGAATCAGATACTTTAGCCGGGCCATATCAAGAGACAGAATAACAGAAGAGTATGTATGAGACGATGTATAAATGTAATTAGGCAAAGAGTATGTTCCAAAACTGATGAGTTGTTTGACGGTCCGTCTTCTCATGCCGTTTTCTTCGGGAAAACGGCGTGATGGTTAGTTAGTTAGTTAGTTAATTAGGCACCGAGATTTTTGGAAATGGATTGTTCATTAGTACCTAGGTATTTAAATAACTTATTCAATAATTACAATTGTTTTAATATGCCTGTTTATAGCAGAAAGAAGTTCGCCTCGCGCACGCGACGGTATATTTGAGGAAAGGATACAAACATGTCATTAAATCAATTATATGTGACCCAATTCTCTGTGCATTGAAGGATACTTTACATTTGAAGGTTGCCTGAAGAATGAGACTACCAACGTGACCTTTTAAAACTGTTTTGTTGTTTGTTGTTGAGTGAATTGAAATTTCTGTCAACAACTTATTAATTGTAACGACACGACAAACGGCAACAATCGAACTAGATCTTGTGGGAATATCATGAAAACATTTAGAATATAGATTCTAGATCTAGAGAAGAGAATAAGAGTAGAAAATATAAAAACCAAAACAGAAAGTACCAACAGTCGAATTGTCAAGGAGAGCGAAACAAATGGGGGTAAATTCGAAACTCCAGGCAAAATAAAAAAGGGTCGCACTCCGAAAGCTACAGATAATTCAGCTAGTAATAAATGTGAGCAAATTCTAAACTGCTTTTTATTTAACTACAGTATCGTTATTCTTCATTGTGTTAACACAAAATTGTAGGTTACACAGCTTTACATTTCCAGCGTGTGTTATAATTTTAGAATCGCCATTTAAGAGCGATCGACCAGCAGCTGAGAATAAATGTTTAAAAATGTTTGCAACTGTACAGGGAGGTTCCAATGAGAAAGATCGATTATTCCCCGTACCATATTTTGAAATTAAAAATTTAACATCGATTTACTTCTTTCAAAATTTGCTTCAATATATTCCTACATTCAAGTAAGCAATAAAAATGCTCAAAACGCACGATGATAAATTTAAAAATATAATGCACTTCTTGTAAGTATTTTTCGATCATAAGTATTTATGATTTTTTTATAATGTCTAAACAAATAAGAGTGTAAAAAAAATTAAAAATATTAGTTTGTAAGACCTTAAATAAATAGAAAAACTTAGGTATTTTTGTCACAAAACACGTTCTCGGATTTATTTTTTAATGATTTTAATTTATCTAAAAGTTAAATTTTTAAAACTGTGTTTACTAGATTATGTATTGATTTATTTTGTTGTATGATTATATGATTTGAAATTTGTGTTGTTCAATGGAATCTATCGTTTGTAAATTGAACGAATCTGCCAACGACCAACGGTATAAACTTAGTATATTAAAAATGCACTTAATTTTTCAAAATTGTAAAACTGCGTGTACCAGATGAAATAACTATCTTTCAAAATCAATTTACGTTTTTTTGTAAAAGAGAGTCAATACGTCTAGAATTTGATTTAAAAAAGGACTAATTTCCGGTATTCTCTGGTAATGCCCTCTTAAAGAACAGTGGCGCCCTCCTAAGTTTTCTACTTTTTTTTGACAGACAATATATTTTATGTTCTTATTTGACAGACAATTATTTTATCCAAGATATTTCATTGCTGGTAGTGATTTACATAATGAATTAACGGTAACCAGCAGATAAAATATAACATGTAAAATAATATTACGTTAAACGAGTTTAGGTTACTTTTGTTCATCACCTTTCTTCAATGTTCTATTTTGTCACTTTCCTGTTTTGTGACCTTCAAGAAAACATTGCTGGAAAATGAATGATTTTAAAGGAAAATAATGTCTTATAGGTAATAAGATGTTGGGGTTTTATTGCTTTACCTATTAAAAAGGGCATTTGTGTTTCCTCCCTCCTACAACATGGGTATCTTCAAGTCCAGGTTAACTCCTCCCTTTCCACAAAGAGACCCTATATACACCATCCCCAAAGATGAAATAGGCCCTGAAGGAAAAAAAAAATCCCCAGGACTCTTGCGTAGAGATAATACAAAAAAAAATTCTACCAATTTTTGTTAGAATTTCAGAGAACTTCCTAATTACGAGTATATTTATTTATTTATTTATATAATACATGTTACATAATTGTGACATTTACATAAAGTTGATATATTAAATCACCATACTAGGCGGCTGCCTGTATCATGGTGACCAATATAGTATAGTTACATTGTATGAAATATGAAGTCTAGTGTAAACATGGAATTAGTATAAATCATGTTAAATATTGGAAAAATTATAATAAAAAGTAGAAAATAGAAAGGAGATAAAAAGTACATTAGCATTAGATTATATAAACAGGCTTCTAATTCTATCACATTCACTCATCAAAAAGTCTCCAAGCGTCTTCCTGAAAGTGTGATATTTGGTTATTGTCTTTATTTCAATTGTTAAGTTATTGAAGATTTTTGGAGCAAGAAAGTTAAACTGTGACTGGGCCATTGAGGTTTTTGTTACTGGAATTATATAGTTGCATTGGTTGGAATATCTTGTATTATATTTTGATTCAAAAACATATTTTTTAATAAATTTGAATTTAAAATAGCAAGAAATGAATTTTACATATAGGGATTGTATATTAAGTATTTTAAAGTCTTTAAATAAGTCCTTTGTGGGATGAATGTAATGTACTTTGTAGATAGTCCGTATTATCAATTTTTGAGCCTTTACTAATGGATCTAATATAGTTTTAGAACACCCTCCCCAGACAACAATACCGTAAGAAATAATTGATTGACATAGAGAAGAGTATACTGTTTTTAATGTCTTTTTATTTAGTATATTTCGTAGTGATCTGAAGATATATGCTAGTTTCCGTATACGACTTGTTACATTGATTACATGATCTTCCCACCGAAGTTTGTTATCAATTATTACCCCTAAGTATCTAATGGAGTCTACGCGTTCCAGTGGATTGCATATGCAACTAGCGAGATCTCTGCAATAATGTATTTTTAGTAAATGATTAGTTGAGGGTTGGCTTATACTATTGAGGCTAAATGTTAAATATTTCGTTTTAGCTATGTTTAACGTGAGTAGATTATTATCCAGCCATTTTTTAATGTTTTGTAATATTACTTCTGCTTTGTGGAATGTTTCTTCCCATGTTTTACTTTTTAGTACCAGGGCAGTATCATCGGCAAAAATGATCATATTGGCATCAATTTGTAATCTACATAGATCATTAATGTATATGAGAAACAGTATGGGACCGAGTACACTGCCCTGTGGTACACCAAAGTTGATTCTGGTTGGATTAGACGGTTTAAGTGATGGTAACTTAACAAATTGCTTTCTGTCTGTTAGGTATGATTTGAACCATTCGAATGCCTTATTCTTTATTCCGATTTTCTGTAACTTGGCTAGAAGGATTGGTCGAGATACTGTGTCAAACGCCTTAGCCAAGTCTAGAAATATTGCCAAACATTTGTCACCTTTGTCTAGGGCTTGCGTTATGTGTGATGTTAATTCTAGAATAGCTGAATCTGTGCTTAGTCCTTCTCTGAAACCATACTATTCAATCATTTCGGACTGCTGGAAAGCATATGACTGTTTGCAAAATGAAGGCTACCTCCATTTAAACGTTAACCATAGTATTAATTTTGTGGACCACGAAACTGGAGCCCACACACAAAACATGGAACGTTGCTGGAGAGACATGAGAGGTAATGTCCCAAGATTCGGAGGGAGCGTAGCCCATTATGAAGGATATCTATGCGAGTTCCTTTGGAAGAGATCACTTCCAAAAAATAAAGACAGAATCCACGCGTTTTTCAAAATGGCCAGTGAAGTGTACAGTCCTAATTCTAGTGATTCAAATTAGATACATAGTTTGTTTTATTATATTTATCATTTTGTGTTTTTTTTTTAATATCTTCTCACCGCTTCTATTATAATGATGACGAAATTCAACATGATCTAGTGCCTCGACTCGACTTTTATTTTCTACAACTTCAATTATAATAATGACAAAATCCAACATGATTCCAGTGCCCCGGCTATGCCCCGGCCATGCCCCGGCTTGAAGTGATGATTCTGATAATGAGAGGTTTGTTTTCATTATATTGTTAATTATTTTGTTTTTTAAATGACGCGCCAGATTCCTATGAAGTTTGCTACGCTTCGTTCTAGCATGAATCACTTTGTATGGTAACAAGAATACCAACATAACGAAATGACATTTGTTTGCGCTGGTTGAGTAAGTACTTTCGATTGCTATTAATCAGAGCAATTCAAATAGCCTTTTAATGTTCCATATCTCCCTTCCCTTTATTTTGCCCAGAGACTTTTCAAATTGAGCGCTTCGAAAACAAATGAAGTCCGTTTTCGTTCCACACGCTGAGAAAAAAGTCGCAATATGGATTACTGTTAATCGCACCGCAAACATTCTTGTTTTATTTGATAATAATCAAATTATCCGCTGTAATTCGTCGTATTTTGTTGTACCCCGCCAAAACACTGTTTTGAACCACCGCGACGGATATATTTGTGGTTGTGTTATAGAATAATAGAACTATTGTGTTTTATATGTAAAAGAAATGAGAAGAAAAACCAGCGGCATTGAACTGACCAACAGTGGATTATTGAAGAGACATTTGCAGTAGATTAGGTAAGTCTTTGGGCTCCCAACCTTTCCTATGCATTAAAGGCACATGTATTTTAATTAATTTAATGTGTAATTTACATCACACTGCGATCGAAGTAATTGTAAAACCAGCGCCACCACCATTGGTCCTACGAGCTAGGATATTTATTAAATTGAACCACCATCATTGGTCCAAACGAGCCGGATATTTATAAATTGAAGCATATTTCGATCGCATATTGATAAAATAAATATAACCAACCTTGTATCATCTTATCGCTACAATGGTTTAGTTATTAACCGCAAATTAAGGTTTCTTTAGACCATATTTACAACGCATAGTGTACCAGCCGCCAGCCATAGATAGCCGTACACAGCCGTAGGCCATAGACTGCAGGTACCTAATTAGTTAACCCTATGAGCGCTATAGTTGATAATATAAATTATAAATTTATTATTTAGATTCATATTTTGTTTTTCATAATGGCTACTAAAGAGAAGAAATTAAAATTGTTGACTTCTCAACGAGATGCTTTAAATGGACGTATTACAAAATTGTTTGAATTGTCAAAGGAGATTTCGAATGAAAGCATTTTAGAAGAGTTCTTGTCGCTTGTAGAGACAATAGACTCGACAAGGAGTAAATATGAAGAAGCAACTCAACAAATAAACGTCATCAATTTGGAAATGGATGAAAATTATGACCCAGATTTTGAAAAATGGTTGAGTTTCGAGGATATGTTTTGCAAAATTAAAAGGAAAATATCTGTGATTCTAGAGCGAAAACCACAATTAAATATAGATAATAATAAATGTAATCGTCCCAAACTGCCACCAATAGAAATGCCCTTCTTCGATGGGGAAATCGGTAATTGGCCAATATATTATTCGAGTTTTGTCAACACAGTACATGATAACGAGTTACTTTCGAACTCAGAAAAATTGTATTACTTGTTGGCCAAGATTTCAAAAAGGGTACAAACCACATTCTCGGGAATTGTATTGTCACCTGAGAACTACGAAATTATATTTAATTCTTTGATCGATAAATATAATGATAAAAAAGTAATATCTTCCGCGTATATTGATCAAATTTTAGATTTTAAATCGTTCACAAGTAGCCAATATAAATAATTTGGAATCCTTTGTTGATAACTTCGTTTCGGCAGTATCCGCAGTGAAAAATGTTAATTTGGAAAATTTGTGTGATTTTATTTTTCTTCATATTGCTTTGAAGAAAAATGATTTGGATTCCGTAAAGGGGTTTGAAACCAATTATAGGGAAACTGTTCGTTCGAAGATTTAGTGAAGTTTATTCGGGAACAAATAAAGGTTTTGCAACGAACGGGGACATCAAGAAAATCAGCCGCTAATCACAGTGAGACAACCAAAAGATCACAAAGATCGACGCAAGCATTTTTAAGCACTGGCAGCGATTCGGATAAACACAAGAATCTGCCGTTTAATAAATGTTTACTTTGTAATAAACCATCACACGGACATTTGTATAAATGTCAGGAATTAAAAAATTTAAGTATTAAAGAAAGATTTAACTGTGTCAAGGGTAAAGGATTTTGTTTTAGATGCCTTAGCGAAAAACATAAGGCTAGAGCTTGAAATTCAAACGGAAATTGTCATAAATACAATGACAAGTTTCATCATACAATGTTGCATTTTGAGCAACAGGGTACGTCAAGAGAGGGCAGTCAGATTCTTAGAACGCCCAAGAACCAGAAAACCAGACAGCTGATCAATCGATTGATCCGAAAGAGGGCTGCTCTAATCCTGACGTAGCTTTATCTACGTTTTCAACTGTTCGATCTTATAATCGAAAGGCGCATTGTACAGTTTTGTTGGCTACCGCACGAGTTGGTATAATAGATTCACAAGGAAATGAACATTTAATTAGATGTTTGCTAGATAGCGCATCTCAAAGCAACTTCATTACTCGCGATTGCTGTAGAAGATTAGGATTTTTTGAATATCAACGCCCATCTTGTTCTACAGTTAAAGGTATTGGAGGATCATCTAAACCCATTAGAGGCTCCATACAGACCGAAATTTATTCTCGATTTAATCGGGCAATAAATTATAATGTAACTTCATTGATAGTGGACAAAGTAAGAGAGCTCTTACCTACCTCCAAAGTTGATATATCTTTATTGTCATATTTGAATGACTTACCATTGGCTGATGAATCGTATGGAGAACCAGGAGAAATTGATATGTTGATAGGAGCCCAGCTCTTCCCGCATCTCCTGTTATCTAAAAGGGTTCAGGACCCTTCGCACAGGCATGATTTGCATGCTTTGGAAACGGTTTTAGGATATGTCATTTTGGGGTCAGCACCAACTCGAGTTGAGAATAATGCTACCTTATCTTGTTGTGCCATGACGAACGAACCGGAAGATATTTGTCTCAAAAGATTTTGGGAATTAGAAGAGGTAAACGTACCGTCTATCAAAAGTCCTGAAGATCATGAATGTGAGGAAATATATCAAAAAACTACATCACGGGATCCTGACAATGGAAGGTATATTGTAGCCTTGCCATTTAAGGGAGATGTTTCGTCACTTGGGGATTCATTTGCAATGGCAAAGAAACGTTTTTTATGTCTCGAACGTAAATTGGAAGCCTCGCCTAAATTGAGAGAAGCTTATAATGATACTATTACTGAATATTTAGAGAAGGAATATTTGTCGCATGTCACTCCAGATAAGGAGGATAAAACGCCCTCTTATATAATACCGCACCATGGGGTTGTAAGAGAGGATAAGATCACAACCAGTTTGAGAATTGTCCTGGACGCTAGTGCAAAAACAAGCACTTCGGTATCATTAAATAATATTTTGTATAGTGGGGAAAATTTACAGGGGAATTTATTTGATATAATAATGAACTTTCGTATATTCCCAATAGCACTTTCGGCTGATATACGTAAAATGTTTTTGTGTATTGGAGTGAAGGACAGTGATCGAAGATATCAACAGATTTTGTATCGCTTCTCGCCAAACGAGGATATTAAAACCTATCAGTTTAACAGCGTTTGTTTTGGACTCACATCCAGTCCATTTCAAGCTCTACGCACCATCAGGCAATTGGCCTCTGATGAAGGAGAAGTATGTCCTGAAGCAAAAAAGATCATCGAAGAATTTCTCTATATGGATGATTTTGTATACAGTATGGAAACTGAGGAGAGTGCAAAGGAAACATCCTCTCAGTTAATCGCATTATTGAAGACTGGCCAGTTCGACCTAGTCAGGTGGTCCAGCAATTCGCAAAATGTTCTGGAATCCATTCCACATTCGCATCGCTTGTCAGCGATAAAGGAATTTGATGAGGTGGGCATGCATAAGATATTGGGCTTATACTGGTCACCAAGTTCCGATTTTTTCTCGTTTGTCACTTCTACACCTAAAACAATTTGTACGAAGCGAAATATACTGTCTTGTGTCGCTAAAATATGGGACATTATGGGCTTCATCGCGCCTGTTGCTCTATACGCTAAGCTAATGATAAAGCAATTATGGATATATAAATGTGATTGGGATGATGAGCCTCCTGTAGATATTGTAAGGACTTGGACACAATTTTGTGAGGAACTGTCATTACTAAATGGATTACAAATTCCACGCCATGTTGGCATCACATCCAGTACAATTGTAACTATCGTTGGTTTTGCAGACGCTAGTGAGAAGGCGTACGGAGGCGTCATTTATTTTCATGTGCAAAATCATGGTGCCAATTCAGTATAAGTTGCTTGTGCAAAAACCAAGGTGTCTCCAGTGAAAATTGTTTCTCTGGCACGATTGGAACTTTGCGCTGCATTAATACTTGCAAAATTAATGCATAAGGTAGTTGCAGACTTAGAAAAACGCATGAAAATTGATAATATATTCGCATTCACTGATTCCACTGTAGCACTCTGTTAAATTAAGTCGTCTCCTCATAGATGGGGAACGTTCGTGGCTAATAGGGTCACTAAAATTCAATCTGAATTATAGGCTACCCGTTTTTATCATATCGCCGGAATAGAAAACCCCGCTGATTGTCTGTCGCGTGGGCTTACCCCCAGCCTGATATTAAAACACCCGCTATGGTTTCATGGTCCACCATGGATGAAATTGAGGCCTGATCAATGGCGCATTACCGCTTATGATGTCACCATGGTGACTCAGCCGCCTGAACAGAAGTCTATATCGTTGGTAGTAACTTCTAGTTTAGAAGAGTTTCACACACTTTGTCAAAACGTTTTTCATTGTGGAAAAAATTATTACGTTGTTTGATTTATGTATTCCGATTTCTTAAAGTGTTACCATGTCGAGAATACATCAGTGGATCGGATTTAGAGATCGCAATGGGACATTCATTTGTCCGATTGGACGTTAATTTTGTCCAATTAGACTTTAAATTTGTCCATTTGGAGAATTATTTATACATTTGTATATAGTTGACTTTTGAAACATGAGAACGGTTCATTCCTTCGATTCGTTCTTCAGTTCAGCAGCTCGGCTGTGTAACGATTTCCTGGCCATTTTCTCCCTCCTATAACATAGATCTCTTTAAACTCCCGTTTCATTCCTTCCTTTCCAAAACAAGTCCGTCCACACAGCATCCCCAAAGGTGACACAGGCCCTGAGGGAAATTATTTTCCTCATTCTCCAACTACAATTGGATACATTTTTATCTAATTGGACATTAATTTTGTCCAATCGGACAATAATTTGTCCAATAGGACATTCATTTGTCCAATTGGACATTATTTTGTCCAATCGGACATTATTTTGTCCAATCGGACAATAATTTGTCCAATGGGACATTCATTTGTCCGATTGGACGTTAATTTTGTCCAATTAGACTTTCAATTTGTCCAATTAGACTTTCAATTTGTCCATTTGGAGAATTATTCATACATTTGTATATAATCTTCAAGACTGGTGATAAACATGATGTTAAAAACTACCGTCCAATTTCCCAACTTCCTATTCTAAGCAAAGTTCTTGAAAAAATCGTCTTTGATCAATTATACTCGGTTATTTCCACATCGATTACACCGAATCAGCACGGATTTATGAAAGGTAGGTCTTCAACATCCAACCTCACCCTTTTCATGAACTTCTTGCATAGCAAGATGGACGATAAGGAGCAGGTTGATGTTATGTACACAGACTTCTCTAAGGCCTTTGACCGCGTGATACACTCAATTCTTTTGAAAAAACTCATTCTACTTGGTATACATGGCGACCTGTTTAGATGGATTAAGTCCTACATTAGTAATCGCAATCAGGTAATCTTAATCAACGGCGTCTTCTCAAAGTCTTTAGAGGTAATATCTGGTGTCCCGCAAGGTTCCCACCTAGGTCCGCTCTTGTTCAACATTTATATAAACGACATTGGTTCATGCTTTCAAAATTCCGAATATAAGCTGTACGCTGACGACATGAAAATATTCAAAGTTGTGCATTCTCTCTCTGACTGTGAAGCTTTACAAAGTGACCTAGAAAGGCTTTGCAAATATTGTAAAGTTAACTGTTTAGACATCAATGTTTCTAAATGTCACACTATGACTTTCACCAGAAACAAACATATAATTAAGTACTCTTATTCACTTCACAACGAACCTGTCATCTCTAAAACGGATTGTAAAGATCTTGGCGTTTATCTTGATAGCAAACTTATATTTAATAAGCATATAGACTCAATCGTTCATAGATCATATAAAATGCTTGGCTTTGTTCTTCGTATAAGTAAAGTTTTCAGTAACCCGCAGACAATAATAATGCTATATTTTGCATTAGTCAGAAGTACACTGGAATACGCATCGCCAATATGGAACCCACAGTATAAAATATACATAGATAGCATAGAACATATTCAAAACAAATTTATAAAATATCTTACTTTCAAATTCAACAATAACTTTGAATTTACATTTCAAACTTTGCAACAAAGGCGGGCACTAGCTGATTTAACATTTATACACAGAATTTTAAATAACAAAATCGACTGTACTGAACTTCTATCCTTAATTAATTTTAATATACCTGTAAGACGTACACGCCATACAGCACTATTCCACACTCCAAATTACAAAACAAATGCAGCAACTAATTCGCCGATTAACCGTGCTCTTCATACATTCAATAATGTTTGCCTAAACTCTAATATTGACATTTTCTCAGATTCGCTGCCCAAATTTAAAAGGAGCATCATGTCAATGATATAACTGTTTAATGCGCATACATATCCCTTCACAGATCACCACTTCTCACACATACACACACACTCACACACTACGCACATCACCCGGTAGTTACTAATTATACATTCCACTCAAGACATTACAAAGAAACATATCAAAGGTACCCACCATGAAATATTACTTAATATCTGTAAACTCTGTCATCACACTGTAATCAATGTACTGTTTGTTTCTATAAAATAAATAAATAAATAAATAAATAAATAAATATAGTTGAAACATGAGAACGGTTCATTTCTACGATTCGTTCTTCAGTTCAGCAGCTCGGCTGTGTAACGATTTCCTGGCCATTTTCTCCCTCCTATAACATAGATCTCTTTAAACTCCCGTTTCATTCCTTCCTTTCCAAAACAAGTCCGTCCACACAGCATCCCCAAAGGTGACACAGGCCCTGAGGGAAATTATTTTCCTCATTCTCCAACTACAATTGGATACATTTTTATCTAATTGGACATTAATTTTGTCCAATCGGACAATAATTTGTCCAATAGGACATTCATTTGTCCAATTGGACATTCATTTGTCCAATTGGACATTATTTTGTCCAATCGGACAATAGTTTGTCCAATGGGACATTCATTTGTCCGATTGGACGTTAATTTTGTCCAATTAGACTTTCAATTTGTCCAATTATACTTTCAATTTGTCCATTTGGAGAATTATTCATACATTTGTATATAGTTGAAACATGAGAACGGTTCATTTCTACGATTCGTTCTTCAGTTCAGCAGCTCGGCTGTGTAACGATTTCCTGGCCATTTTCTCCCTCCTATAACATAGATCTCTTTAAACTCCCGTTTCATTCCTTCCTTTCCAAAACAAGTCCGTCCACACAGCATCCCCAAAGGTGACACAGGCCCTGAGGGAAATTATTTTCCTCATTCTCCAACTACAATTGGATACATTTTTATCTAATTGGACATTAATTTTGTCCAATCGGACAATAATTTGTCCAATAGGACATTCATTTGTCCAATTGGACATTATTTTGTCCAATCGGACATTATTTTGTCCAATCGGACAATAATTTGTCCAATGGGACATTCATTTGTCCGATTGGACGTTAATTTTGTCCAATTAGACTTTCAATTTGTCCAATTAGACTTTCAATTTGTCCATTTGGAGAATTATTCATACATTTGTATATAGTTGAAACATGAGAACGGTTCATTTCTACGATTCGTTCTTCAGTTCAGCAGCTCGGCTGTGTAACGATTTCCTTGCCATTTTCTCCCTCCTATAACATAGATCTCTTTAAACTCCCGTTTCATTCCTTCCTTTCCAAAACAAGTCCGTCCACACAGCATCCCCAAAGGTGACACAGGCCCTGAGGGAAATTATTTTCCTCATTCTCCAACTACAATTGGATACATTTTTATCTAATTGGACATTAATTTTGTCCAATCGGACAATAATTTGTCCAATAGGACATTCATTTGTCCAATTGGACATTCATTTGTCCAATTGGACATTATTTTGTCCAATCGGACAATAATTTGTCCAATGGGACATTCATTTGTCCGATTGGACGTTAATTTTGTCCAATTAGACTTTCAATTTGTCCAATTATACTTTCAATTTGTCCATTTGGAGAATTATTCATACATTTGTATATAGTTGAAACATGAGAACGGTTCATTTCTACGATTCGTTCTTCAGTTCAGCAGCTCGGCTGTGTAACGATTTCCTGGCCATTTTCTCCCTCCTATAACATAGATCTCTTTAAACTCCCGTTTCATTCCTTCCTTTCCAAAACAAGTCCGTCCACACAGCATCCCCAAAGGTGACACAGGCCCTGAGGGAAATTATTTTCCTCATTCTCCAACTACAATTGGATACATTTTTATCTAATTGGACATTAATTTTGTCCATTCGGACAATAATTTGTCCAATAGGACATTCATTTGTCCAATTGGACATTATTTTGTCCAATCGGACAATAATTTGTCCAACGGGACATTCATTTGTCCGATTGGACGTTATTTTTGTCCAATTAGACTTTCAATTTGTCCATTTGGAGAATTATTCATACATTTGTATATAGTTGACATTTGAAACATGAGAACGGTTCATTTCTACGATTCGTTCTTCAGTTCAGCAGCTCGGCTGTGTAACGATTTCCTGGCCATTTTCTCCCTCCTATAACATAGATCTCTTTAAACTCCCGTTTCATTCCTTCCTTTCCAAAAACAAGTCCGTCCACACAGCATCCCCAAAGGTGACACAGGCCCTGAGGGAAATTATTTTCCTCATTCTCCAACTACAATTGGATACATTTTTATCTAATTGGACATTAATTTTGTCCAATCGGACAATAATTTGTCCAATAGGACATTCATTTGTCCAATTGGACATTATTTTGTCCAATCGGACAATAATTTGTCCAACGGGACATTCATTTGTCCGATTGGACGTTATTTTTGTCCAATTAGACTTTCAATTTGTCCATTTGGAGAATTATTCATACATTTGTATATAGTTGACATTTGAAACATGAGAACGGTTCATTTCTACGATTCGTTCTTCAGTTCAGCAGCTCGGCTGTGTAACGATTTCCTGGCCATTTTCTCCCTCCTATAACATAGATCTATTTAAACTCCCGTTTCATTCCTTCCTTTCCAAAAAAAGTCCGTCCACACAGCATCCCCAAAGGTGACATTCGAAAGAGAATCAAAGAAGATGTTTGTTTGTGCCGTGGAAAACCGTTCGCGGGAAACTCTTTTGAATGTTGTAAAGGAATACATTTTGCCAGGCATTACAATTTTTTTATTTTATTTATATAATACATGTTACATAATTGTGACATTTAGGTACATAAAGTTGATATATTAAATCACCATACTAGGCGGCTGCCTGTATCATGGTGACCAATATAGTATAGTTACATTGTATGAAATATGAAGTCTAGTGTAAACATGGAATTAGTATAAATCATGTTAAATATTGGAAAAATTATAATAAAAAGTAGAAAATAGAAAGGAGATAAAAAGTACATTAGCATTAGATTATATAAACAGGCTTCTAATTCTATCACATTCACTCATCAAAAAGTCTCCAAGCGTCTTCCTGAAAGTGTGATATTTGGTTATTGTCTTTATTTCAATTGTTAAGTTATTGAAGATTTTTGGAGCAAGAAAGTTAAACTGTGACTGGGCCATTGAGGTTTTTGTTACTGGAATTATATAGTTGCATTGGTTGGAATATCTTGTATTATATTTTGATTCAAAAACATATTTTTGAATAAATTTGAATTTAAAATAGCAAGAAATGAATTTTACATATAGGGATTGTATATTAATTATTTTAAAGTCTTTAAATAAGTACTTTGTGGGATGAATGTATGTATGATGTGCAGGCGATACGTCAGGCATTTATAGGAGAGTCGTAGCGCATGTTAAACGGCTAGACTCAACACGTACTACCTAAATCGGTGTTGGGTAGGTCATGATTTCAGAATTTGTTTTTATGGTATTCAATTTCTTAAATGAGGTTTGAGGTGACCCACCTCAAATGAAATTGTGTGAGAAAGAGCCGAAAATGGGCTAAAATCTTGTACACTCAAGTTACATTAAATATATATTTATTCTAAAAATATATTATTATTGATACCCAAATTTGTTTAATATCTAAGTAAGTAAAAGAGAAAGGTAAAAATATATTTTGTGAAGTAGCGGGACATTTAACGTCTTCGTCAGGCCATTTGTGTTACAATATGTAGCGTATCTTGTTTGCGTAGCATTTATTCGTAGATGAGTGTCCCATTTCAAAGCACCCCTCTACGACTTTTCAGACTAATGACAGTAATGACGATAGTTTGTGACCGAATTTTGACTGCGACCTAAATGTCACCACAGTCAGTCACAAATATCCTAATACATAAATAATGATATTATTCGATAATCCTATTAGCGATGACACAACGATGACTGTGATATACCTAATGCTGGCAAAGTCAAAACGAAACCTAAAATATAATCCAGTAAAACGAAATTCATGAAATATAAGCAGAGATGCGTTTAAGGGTTTCCATCGAAATTTCGCAAGTACTACTCGTAGTTGTAATGAAGTCATCCATTGAATAAGCACAATTTTCAGCTCATGATGTTGGTTGCAGGTGGAATTAGGATGTTTATTTATTTAACCTGTGTTTTACAGATGTTCTCATGCACTTACTTGTGAAAAATCCAGGTATTTTTTTCGATTTAACCATTTAATAATTTTTTCTGTTTCCCTGACAGACAGCTAAAATTCTGGTCACGTCAGCGAATGTACATGTGCGGGATGAATTAATACATTATTGGATCGGTGATTCAATCCAATGTTGTATTTGTTAGCCTTTCTTAAAAGATTTGAGTTTTTTAATTGACAAAACTATTTATTCATATTGCTTGTACGTGCGCAAACAATTATTTTTTCTTAATATTTCAAAGGATAACTTGTAAAAAGGGTTTATAAGTAAAATAATTATACTCGCGCTTTTTACGATATAGAGTAGAATATGAATTATTTTTACAATCACCTTAAACCTTTGTTAAGGCTTGCTATGAACATTTTAAAATGTATCTATGCTAAACCCAAAGGCAAATTCATTAATGTAATAATTATTAACACACTGATAATGTTTCTAACATTAAATTAATAAGTATTAATATAAACAGGTTTTTACAATTTTTTTTTTATTCTTGAGATTAAATACCTCAAATATATTAAATGAGGCCTATATGCAAAATATATATAAGTGATAAAAAGATTTTGTCATGTTTTTTTACGATTTAGTAATATATTAACAAGCTTGTAAAATTTAAAGAGTTGCTAAAAACTAAATAAACGCTTCCTTAATTGGCATGTTTGCCTTGTCGTGTTTTGGTCTATTTTGCACGTGGGTAAAATAAAAATTATATGAAAATACCACTGACAACACCGTTGTAACCTCTCCCTCTATCTAACAAATAGGATAAATAACAGACAGAGAGATCACGGCGAAACTTAAAGCGGCAGAAACATATAACCTTTGGGCGGAAATCAAAAACTATTTTAAGATAAAACCTGTAAATTGATAGGCAAAGTCCTTTAAATTATTCAAAGTCAACAATTTTATCTTTTTAGCGTAATTATGTGATGTGTATTTTGTTGTTTACTGCGTAAAGGGTAAAATCACATATTGGATTTTATTCAAGTCAATTATAGTTAGTAGTTGTTGGGTTCAACGAATTGTTTACCTGATCCTTACATCGTACAATGGCTGACTCAATAACGTATAAGAATAATTCGGTGTTTTAGAATATGTATTTGCCATAATGCGTTGTTGTATAATAACTAATTAATAATTCGTGTCAATAAGCAGGCTAGACTGGTAGATACTCTCAGTATCACCCTGGTGAAAAAACACCATTTAGGATCGAAACGTGAATTCAAAACGAAAATTTAATTTCCAACCATTTATCGGATATCCCTGCTGTAGGTCACCCCAATGGTACACTGAGAAAAATGTTATTCTAAAATACGATCATGTGATGGTGTACGTTCGAAATTACGTATACCAACAAATTATTCTTACATGTTCCCGCCAATAAACATTAAAACCCTGTTAATTTGTTCGTAAGAACTTCAGTCCCGTTTTTAACCGTTTTTACGAATAAAACAATCGTATTTTAGAATAACGTTTTTCTCCGTGTAGGGATGAATTCATACATTCATCACTACTGGTCATATAAACCCCCAGATTTTAACCCACCCCTCATACCTTTTTATTTCCCAGAACTTTGTATCCCTCTTTTCCCTGAAAATTTTTTCACACAGCATCCCCAAAGACGTCATAGGCCATAAAGAATATTATTTCCTAAGTTTCTCATGTATGAAGCTATAATAAAAAAATGACTTAGAGCGTGCTCTGTGAACAAATCTGAGAGTCCGATACTTTCCAACCTTCCTCTTCCCTATCTCCTTCGCTACCCCACATCCTTCCACCTCGTAATATATTCCAACGGGGGATGTCTTAGTCCCACTGATGTACTAGCTCCGGACGAATAAAATTACAATATGTTCTAACCATAACTATGTACAATAGTTTACTATTAGATACTGAGACAGGTGATTCGATACCATAGTCCATGGTAATAATTTTAGAAAGCCCACCAGATCTATAAAATATCTCAAATTCCTTTTAAAAGTGAAATCATCGTTCTAAAAAAATCCCGCTCACACTTAACATCCAGTTCTACCAAAATTGCCTCCAACGCATTCCATCCTGGTCAATTAACGTCAATTTCAAGTCCACGTCATTTAATTGACGTAGGTACGAATAAAAACATCAATACTGAAACAATAGTCTAAAAAAAGCTATTTGCTCAATCACAACCAAACATAGATGGTGAACCAGTCTTAAAATTATGGGTTAATTTCAATTCCAATACCTTCTTGGGGGGTAAGGTGGCGAATGTGTAACGGAAATTGAAATGCGTTGCGAGGCGAACGGGCTCACTGTAGAAGCAAGAGAGAGCAGTGCCGGCGCACATTTTCTTTCTCTCTTCCTCTCATAGCCAGTGCATGAAATATTTCAGTAAGTATTTTGAAATACCAGTGACGCGCCAAACGAGGGGGGAGCGGAAGTCAATGCGCACGGCTTGATCGGGCGAGGCGAATGATAATAAATTTAAATAAATATTTGTAGAAAATTAATATATGTATATACACGTATATATTTTATACATATAAACATACCTCGGACCTCGGGATTCGTCTGTAGTCAGGCCGATCGCCATGTACATTCTCATTGGGACTGCCGGGTGGTTTGTTGAATACCTTCTCTGGCTATTCTTTCTTTTTCAAAATTTTTGTTCTTTCTGTTGTTATTGTAATTACTTATATTATGTTATTACTGTTTTCTTTCATCATTACTTGTATTTTCAGAAGGTTTCTTCGACGGGTTGCCGCTCTTATTTATCTTTCCCTTTTGCTGACACTTTTACGTATATTTTTAAACTATCTTTTTCAGAAGAATTCTTCCACGAGCAGCTAGTTTTATTTCTCTCTCGTATTATGTCAATGTAAGTACTTGCATACTGCTTACTAACCTCGTATGCATGGACATTGAAGGGTCTAGAGTGGTTCAAAATAAATGTAGCTTCGTTCAAAAAAAAAAAAAATAGAGTCTTGACGTGTGCGGTAAAGGAGGAAACCATGTTTCCTTATAATGCCGTTGGGAAAGTGGTGGGGTCCCCTCCAATATAAACATTTATATGGACATACATATAGATGGAGCTAAAGAAGTATTTACTTCGATCGTGTGGTACGGCACACTCGCTTTTTCCAATAATATTACTTTTGCAGCAAATAAGTAATGAGTCAGTTTGATAAATCTAACATAGTCCATCTCACCTCCATCTATATGACATAACGCCCCCACGGTAATGTTTCCGGGTTCATTTCCTGCTTCCGTTAATCCAATTACGGAATTACAGGTTAAAGAGTCGTCATCGATCCTGCTTTCTGTCACCCTAGTCATAGATAAATATCATTACTTGCAAGTAGGCGGAACATTGCTCATAATACGATTTTACATTGTTGCGGACGTCAGAAATTTACACTTGTCTAAGTATTTATTTTTACCAGAGCACTTCCCCGGCAAGAAAGAGGTTCTGGGGTCAATGCGACTGAATCTTATTCTATCTTTTTCGTTTGCAGGTTTCAATTCAAATTCGAAATTTTGGAAAAGGGAACTTAACTGATGATTTTCGTTGTTTGTTTTTGGGATGTTGTGCCGTGTTGCGCTACCTCCTTATTTAGCCGACGTTTCGGACAGCGTTGCAGTGTCCATCATCAGGGCAGATCCGGCAGATCCGACGATGTGTAGTTGTTAGTGTTAAGTGTGTGCTTATTTACTTGGAAGCGATAAAGGCATAACACCCCAAAAACAAACAACGAAAATGCTTTTGGCCGTGAAAATCTAAAAACGTATCTTAACTGATGATGTTGACAAATGAGAAGATTTACCTTTTCCAAACTTAGCCAAAACCTCAAAAGAAGGCGATATCTCGACAACTCCTAGAAAGTGTTTTTAAAAATGGACGGGACCTCACGAAGGACTCGAGAGAGAAAGATAAAGGTAGCCAATATTAAGATGGGAATAAAAAACAGAGGTTGCAAAAAGATGAGATGGTATAAGATCTAATGTCTAATTAGTTTAAACTAGCTTCTGCCCGCGACTTCGTCTGCTTAGGATTAGTACTTTAAGTAATCTATTTTCTTTTCCTAGGTCCCATCTACGTTTATACCAAAATTCACAACCTATTGATTTAAAACATCTATAATTCTCAACGGATCTGCCGGATCTGCCCTGATTATGGACACTGCAACGCTGTCCGAAACGTCGGCTAATGAAGGAGGTAGCACAACAAGGCATAACACCCCAAAAACAAACAACGAAAATCTATAATTCTTGACTCGATTCAAAGTATTAGGTGAGTAGGTACTTCAAATAAATTCACTAATTTAAATATTGTCTAAAATAAAATTTTGATTTCACAATCATTGTTTTGCAAAATGTCATTCTCAAATGTTGACATTTTCTATTAAACAGTAATGATTATTTTCAATTTATTGAAAATTAATAGACAGTTTTATATATTATAGCCTATATGTTATTCTGATGTATGAGCTATATTTTTGTAAAGTTTCATAAAAATCCATTCAGTAAATTTTGCGTGAAAGAGTAACAAACACACATACATCCATACAAACTTTCGTGTTTATAATATTAGTAAGATAAGATAGTAAGATTTCATTTTGTAATGTTCATAAAATGATTGAAGTGGTTGAACTGAATTGAACAACCTAAAGGTAGCTGATATTCACAACTAACAATATTAAGGAAATTTGAGGGAGGCCTTATCTGAACGACAAAAGGCTTTTAAAAAAGATGATGAAGTCAACATGTTAAATTGCAACAGCTGATCGAGTTTAAATGTCAATGAGCGAAGCCATAATTTTATTATAGGTTAAAGAATCGTCATCGATTCTGCTTTCTGTCATTCTGGTCAGAACATCGTCACTTATGTGTGGGTGGAATTATTGGTCGTGTATGTAATATATTTTTGCATTTAAAAATAGGATGACGAATGACATAATGATTTAGGATTCTTACGAGTAGTAGCAATTTATTATTTGGCATTTGGGTGTTGACTGCTAGCTTCGCTTCTGTGGACAACTTTTTGTTGGCTCCAACGGCGTTCAATCCTCCTTTAATGAAGTTACCTGCATTCACCCTTCTTTCAATATCCCTATCAGCCTTCCCATCTCTCGTAAACATACTTCCCAAATATACAAACTCATCCACCTGCTCCAAGTATTCATCATTCACAACAATATTGCACACCTTTTTAGGACTCTCTCTTTCAAACACCATGACTTTAGACTTACTTTACATTCATCATTAACTCATTCTTCATACATACTTCGTTCATACTAGACACAATGGAGTAATGGTACCTACCCTGATGTATGGCAGTGAAGCGTGGAAATGGCAGAGAAAGGATGACAGAGTGCTGAATGCTGTAGAAATGAGATCCCTGAGGCGTATGTGTGGTAAAACCATGTATGATCGTGTGAGGAATGTGGAGATCCGAAAAGAATGCAAGGCTGATGTGAGCGTAATAAATAAGTAAGATTAAGAAAGGGACGCTTAGATGGTTTGGGCATGTTGAGCAAATAAATGAAGAAAGGAGTGTAAAGAGAATTTATGACGCGAATGTGAACGGTAGAAGAAGCCGAGGACGCCCAAGGAAGACGTGGCACGATCAACTAAATCAGATACTTGAGTCGAGCCATGTCAAGAGTCAGAATAATAGAAGGGTATGTATGAGAAGATGCATGAATGTGAATGAGGCAAGGAGTGTGTGCCAAGACCGAGTTGTTTGGCAGTCCGTCCTCTCTGCCTACCCCTGCGGGGAAACGGCGTGATGGTTAGTTAGTTAGTTTAGCATTTGGGTGTTAATATTCGCATATCGCATTTTCCTTCTTAGTTTTGGACAGGCTTGCACTATCCATCAAAAGGGCAGAATCGTAGAGCGTAGAAAAAAAATTACGTTCATTGCAACCCCACCAAATCAAAACTTTTTTTAGGGGCAATTGTTGACCTATTTAGTTTACCACCGATTTTCGGTTATCAACTTAACTAATTAACTCTATTTCTTCACCCTTCTATATACGTCATTTATTAAAACCCTACAATAATTATTGGTAGTCGTTAAAATCAATTATTCAAATCCGTTTATCCACTCGAGCGATTTTTGCCACATTATGGCACTAATTCCAAAACCTCGGATTGCTTTGTTGCCAAAATGTAGCTAATTTTCAATTTTTTTTATTTATTAAAACGACTATATAATATATTGTACACTCAAAATATAATAAAATAAATATTCTCTAGATTCTTTAAAATGTTTTAAGGTTAAAGATTTAATTATATATTTTTTGTAAATCCTACAAATGTGTGATAATAGACAAAAGATAGGGGAATTCATTAGCTACATAGAACTATAATCAGTTTCTATATCTCCATATTCAAATTCGGGGGTATGATTTTTTTAATGTGGGTGGTAAAATTTCCTTTAGCAATCCGAGAAAATATATTTTTATTGCTCTGTCGCTCCAGAGGTTATGGTACTTATTAATAAATTGAATTTTCTAGATTTAACGACTAAGAACATACTAACTGTGTACTTTTTATATTCTGGAAGAGCTAGACGCCAACTATCTGTCTTCAATCTAACGTCGTCCGTTCATGGAGCAACTTATAAGCGACTCGAGCATCATATGCATAGCACCCGCCAATACATGTCGTCGGTTTCCCTCCAAGGGAATCTGCTAGCTAAGTCTTACATTATTGCACAAGCTAATTTTTACGCTTCTAATGATGGAAGTAGATTTTCGGGTTATTCATAACCCGAGAATATTTGTCAATTTTTTTAAAAAATCCAAAATTTCTGAAAAGCACATTATTTCTACATGCCTCATCTGTTTTATTAATTTGCAAGCGTGACCACTTACCTTTTTAATTCATAATATTTACGCATAATAATGTATTACGCAGTTCTTCGCAAGTTCGTAATAAGCCTGTTTATGTATATTTTTTACTGTCCATTGGAATGGACATGTGGGCATATTGGAAATGTTACCAAACCTGAACTTTTGGCGGTTGCCCTTTGATGTACCTATAATACCACACCAACATCCAACACCGCTATTATTGGTCGTAACATAATGATATTAATTCTGGACAACACTCATCCTTGAAGGTATAATGATGAATTATGAGCTTTTATTATTTTAACATGTTTTGGATTGATGTTCAGGTTTGATATTTAAAAGGCACATTATTAACGTAAATCTGATAAATTTGAGTAAACAAGGTTAGTTAATAATAAAATGACCTACCATTCAACTAATAATTACATTTAATAATTGTAGAAGAAGAAAATACTAATAAATCTTGAAGAAACCTGAAACAGAAGAATCAACCAGCAAAAAACGAAGTTTTTTTCAAATATCTTTTAAAACTAACTTTTTTTTGTTTTACTGAAAATCGAACCTTCCTCCCCAGGAACTGGAGTCAACCACGCTCCCTACTGAGCCAAATGCCGAATGGAATAGACCACATCAAGTGCTAAGTATGTCGTCAAATTTCAGTGCTTTTGTGTTCGCGTGATTTACACCAAAATTTGATATAATGCAATGTCATCGACATCGAATCTATCAGGCGAGTTTCATTTCGATTGGTTTCGGGATGTGGCTTAATTTCCACTTCCAAGATTCCACTTCATTCATGCATTCATTCAATCAAGAAAACAAAAGTGAAAATCAAGTAGATATAGGTATTTAAAAAGGCTTAGGAAATCAAAAGTTAACGTTCGCACCAGGAAAACGAACTCAGGATCTCTGTCTTATTGGGACAACGTTGTGTTTATGTTTTGTTGTTATCAGTTTACAAAGGGTACAAAGGTAAATAATATTTTGAACAACCAGTAGCAGGTATTACGCTAACATTGATTATTATTATTGAGGTGTGTTATTATAGCCTGTTGGTAACTATATTGATTTATTTATTTACGCCTAGTAAGGCTTTTACGAATAACAATATTTACGAAATTATTCTCGTAAACAATGCTGGAAACGACTGTTTAAAACGCTTGCACAAAAATAAATATAAAGTAAAAATATATTGAATTTGATCTACACAGTATATTGGTACAAAATACCTATATAAAAATATAAAAAATCCAAAATTATATTTTTGTTTCAGCCGACAAAATACTGTTAATATATTAGTGAATTTAAATAGCTTTATCAAAATATTCCGCTACTTAATGAAAAATACTTCATTAAGGTATGCTTATCTATCTTCTATATATAAAAATTAATCCCCGTTTCCCTTGGTCACGCCATAACTTCAGAACGACTTAACCTATTTCATTCATCTTTTTTTAATAGCTTTCTATTACTTTGTAGAAGGTTCTTACGGAAATAAAAATTATGAAAATTCCGCAGAAAATCTATCTTCTTTCTATTCTTGAAAATGAATCCCTTTTTCCCTTGGTTACGCCATAACTTCAGAACGACTTTACCTATTTTATTCACCTTTTTTTAAAAGTTTTCTATCACTTTGTAGAAGGTTCTTACGGAAAGAAAAAATAAGAAAATTGCGCAGAAAATTGGATAATTTCAGAAAACTTATCGAATATTTTAACTTCGTACGTTTGACAGTTCGCGTGTTTGATATATTTAGAGATATTTCCTATACTATTCATCCGACTGAGATAAAAAAAATGGTGATTTGTTTTGGACATGCCCGTGAAGGTTTCTATATAGCAATACTTCTATATTGGTGAGTTCTGAAGTTATGAAATTATAGGGCACACGTGGGTTGCTTGATAAACGACTGTATTTTATGGAGTTTAGCTGCAGGAAAAAAAGGCGAAGGGTGCAGTTTTATTTTGAATATTATCTTTATAAATTTGTAATGTTGCATGGTAAAAGTATAATTCACTTAATTTTCTGACTTTAAATTCTTCGAATAAGAGTTTTGACGAATATGAATAGGGTTTTTTTAAAATGGTTTTTATTATTAGTTTTTGTGATATGTAAATTGTTTGTATTTGATTTTTATATGTACCGCCCCATCCTATAATGCCGTATTGCATAATTGATTGACAGAACGCGAAGTATGTGGTTCTAAGTAATTTTTTTTAAAAATATATTAAATTAATATATTTAAAATATATATTCCGTGCAGTTGAACAGATCACAGATCTACTACTTCTGAGAAAGTACTACAAATTGCATGCAATCTAGGTGCACGGATCACACTTTATTTTTATACTAAAGTATAAAGAGATTTCGTTCTGTCTATATTATTTCTGTATGATTTGCACAAGCCAAATTTTTAACCTGTGATATTTTGACCCAGAGACAAGGATTTTACCACTGTGTATGAATATATTTATCCTTTTGATCCCTTGAAGTGACTGTGAAAGGTGACTGACCACCGGCCTTTGATTGGATACAATACCCGTAAATCCTATTTGCGTTGAGTCGAGCAGCTCATAATATTATACATTAACGACGGGTTACAACTTTAGTAATAAAATAACATGGTAAAATAGAAAACACTCGTTTTGGACATTCCAAACATAAACATGACCTTAAGAGGATACCCGGCGGTGATTTTTCCATACAAACGTATTCCCTATTTATCTCTCTGGATTTTAACCCTAGAGAAAATATTGTTTTTGCATAAAATGGATATCAACTACTAGCGTGTCGGTACTTTTTGTTTTTTTGATAAGTTACTTTTTATAGATGTTATGACCTTCCAAAAATCAATAAAATTGACTGGTTTAAACGCCGTCAAAAGATGCTCAGTATACAAACCAGACAATGTTTTTTTAAAAAAAGCAAAACGTACAGACATAAATTAGTTTTTTCTTATGTAGTTGGTAAAAAAAAAATTGAAAATCAGTCCACTTTTGGAGGAGAAAAGTGGGGAATACAAAACCTCCATTTTAGTTAGGTGTCAGTGCATTGTCCCTTTCGCTCAATATCCGGTGGAGTAAGAGCAACAGTGACAGCAATATTTTAGTAAAATCTATTTCTGCACCACCGGGTATCATCTTAATAGCTGAATTGGATAAAGCGTGTGTCCCAGTTGGACGAGAGGTTCTGGGTTCGAGACCCGGTTTCGACCGTTATGTTTTATTATTGTTCATTTTCATATTTAAAAAAAATTTGATTATTATTGTTATCTTCTGCTTTAATGATGTTGTAAAATCAGATTTAAAAACTGTTTTAAGAAAATGCAAAAATATTTATTATGTGCACCTAATATATTATATATAAAGTACAGATAATTCTCCTGTATCCTAAAACAGTTCTTACAGATTCACCCCCCGTGAAACATACAAGGATGTATCTATTTTCTATAGCTTATGTATATTACGGAATACGAAAATAACTCGTACCTACACGAGAGCTTAGTAAAAATAAACTTTGTATTGCTCCACCTATCGATCTATAATCCTCTTCAAAAACTTCACATCAGAACGGGTCGTTTCTATGACTCGGTCTCGAATTCAACAGCCAGGCTGTGGAACGATTTGTCGGCCTCAACAAAGGTCTCTTCAAGACCCAGGTTTTTTTTAATAACTTTTTATTCCCGAATAAATAAAATAAGATTTTCACTTACTAAACTGGAAATCTACATTACAAACTTTTTACATTATATTACAATACTGAATTATTCACTTTCACTATTTTATTGTTTGTGAATAAAAATGAATATTTTATTTTTTTAAATTTACTCACACTTTTCTCGTTTTTAATATCATCTGGAAGGCAGTTATATAAATTACCCCCTCTAGTAACTAAGGGATTGCTTACCGTATTAAGTATGAATGGTGTTTAAATGTATGTACCTCATCGTGTTGTCGTGTAAAATGTTTGAATGAGCTTATTATTTATTTTGTATATGAGGAGGCATGTATTATATTCAACAGTTTTGTTTACAAATATATTTTTTTTGGTTTACTCAATTTATTTTGTAGAAACAGTTTTTCTCAGTTTTATCATCTGGCAAGTCGACATAATACCTGTGCAAATTTATTCATGACGAACACTAATCAGTGCTGGGGCACAATTATTCAATCGAGACCGCTCGCAGTAGCCGTCGAAAGTACGTACATTGGTCGACTTTGTTATTCTTGAGACGCGTCGAACATACATAATTATCAAAAGTCATTCCACTCGAGCAACGAGTGGGTTATAATAGTCGACATCGACAAAAGTGTACAAAAATGTTATTTTAAGGTTTCTTAAAATAATGGCTGATGTACTGGCGATGTTGGCTGCAATACATAATGTATAGAAACCCGAAGCAAATGCTTTCAGACCAACAAAAACGTTTCGTCGGAGGGTAGACAGTTTTCACATGAAAATAAACTTCCAAATTGATCTGTTGCAATGTCGTTCTGCAGGTTTTAGCAGCATTAAATTTCTTCATGGTGGTTAACAGCTATTTTTTTCGTTTTTAAATAATATAATTAAGTTAATTGGTTTGGGTATGTAGATCGAATGAACGAAGAAAGGAATGTAAAAATAATACATGACGTAAATGTGAATGAAGAAGAATTCGTGAATGCCCAAACAAGACCTGCAACAATCGAGTAAATCAGATACTTAAGTCAAGCCATGTCAAGAGTCAGATTAATTGAAGAGTATGAATGAATGTGAAATACGTAAGAAGTGACCGAGTTATTTGGCGGTCCGTCCTCTCTGCCCGCCCCTGAGGGAAAACAGCGTGATGGTTAGTTAGATAGTTAGGACGGATTTTTTCAAAAATATTTGAATAATTCATCAAAATATTTAATTAATTTTCACGTTATGTGTATGTTCTATTCAAGACCTGTTATTATAGATTTATCTTTATAAACCAATTGCCCCATAAAATGGATATAATCACAGAACTTGAATAGAACTTACAGAGAACGTGAAAATTAACATTAAATATTTGAATAATTGTTTAAATTTTTTAAACTAACTTATCCTTAGAGTAATGTACGAAAAAGAGCAGTCGTGATTAAAAATTCACACCAAAATGAGAAAACATCGGAAAAATTATAATATTCAAAGGGCTGCCATCTAATCGTATCTTTAACCCTTCGACATCCAAGAAAACCTATAAATGAAACGTTCGACGTAATTTACTGCTAGCTGATGGTGCATAACAAATAGGTAACTCTTGATCGCAATTGGAGAATTGAGACCCCGGTGTAATAGAAGTGGTGTAATCAGAAGGGGTGTGCTGCAAGTGTACAACTGTATAGTAGATAAAGGTGCAAAAGGTACAAAAGGTACAAAGGTACAAACAAGTCTGTGGTAAAACATTTGTGGGTTTTCTAGACCGATCTATTACCAACTATGATGTAATATTCGCTATTACCTAATTCAAAAACAGTTTAATTATTTATTTATTTATTTGTAAGTGACAAACAGCTTATATACAACAATAAAAATAGAGATACATATATATGTACAAAGTTAAATTGAGTCAAGCCAAAAAGGTCTCCTATGTTAAAGTTACATTGGAGATGGAGTTTTAATATTTCCTAATTTTTTTTGATGAGGAGGAGAGGAAGAGGAAAATGGGATAAGGATAGGTGATGCTCCCGATGCATTCCACACTCTTGTTTTAATTTTCTATCGTACGCTTTACTTCTATTCGGTATTTCTGAAGGGTATTGTTGAAAATATCTAGATTGTAAAATTTTGTATTATACTGTGGACATGGGGAATTGGGGAATTTTTTCTAATGTTAGTTCGACATGTGGGCAAATGAAATACGTTGCATTATCTTGTTGATCTTGTCGGAATATGGATTTGTATTAAGTTGGTAAGCTCTGGGGAGTCCAGGCCATTATCAGGTATTTTAAATAACAAAGTTTGGTTAAAAATTAACCGTCGTGTATAGAGGGAGTTGAAGTTGTGAAAGTTTAACGATTCTGTGTAATTTGATAAGTGTAAGTTTTTTTAATAATTTACGTGTTTAAATTTTTTTTTGAATTCTTTCGATTCTTTTGATATGGGTTTGGTAGAAAGGAGTCCAGATCGGTGTGCAGATTTCTAAGTGGGGACGGATGTACGCTATGTAAAGGGAATAAAGAGTTTTAATGTTGCGGAAAGGTTTTGTTATACGAATTATAAATCCCAGCATTTTGTTGGCTTTTTTGATGATTTCGTCAGTGTGTTGTATAAAGTTTAATTTAACATCCAGTATTACCCCAAGGTCCCTGATGGATTCTACTTCATTAATATTTATATCGTTTATTTTATACTCAAAGGAACATTTAATTTTGGTACGTTTAAATGATAATTTGTTGCATTTTGAGGTATTTAAAATAAGCTTGTTTAATTTCCAGTAGACAAAAAGACCATGGAGGTCTTCTTGAAGTTTAATGCAATCTTCGATTGATTAGATAACTGAGTATATTTTTATCGTCTGCATATGCTAGGTAATTGGCATGTAAAAAACATTTATGAACATCATATATATATACATTAAATAGTAATGGTCCTAAATGCGAACCTTGAGGTACGCCGGAGGGCACGGAGAAGAAGCTGGACACATTGAAGTCTGCTCTGAAGGTATGAAGTGAGCCACCGAAGTAATAAGCACCATGGATGCCTAATTGACTTAATTTTTTAATTAGAATGAAATGGTTTACCTTATCGAAAGCCTTAGAGTAATCAGTGTAGATTACATCTGCTTGGTTTCTATTGTCCACATTACTCGTTAAATATTCCGTGAAATAAAAAAAAAAACAAATTTGTTAGTAATGATCTTTTTTGTAAAAATCCGTGTTGTTGGTTTTGTATATTGCTAACAATTGTCGTATAAATTTAATCGTAGACAATTTTCTCAAAGAGTTTACTAAACTGTGAGAATTGAGATTGGGCTGTAGTTTACAATTTTGCTTTTTGAACCTATTTTATGAATAGGGATTATTATTGCTTCTTTA
This sequence comes from Limnephilus auricula, assembly GCA_951813805.1. Lineage (NCBI taxonomy): Eukaryota > Metazoa > Arthropoda > Insecta > Trichoptera > Limnephilidae > Limnephilus > Limnephilus auricula. The sequence goes on from OX638406.1 coordinate 18,195,409, forward strand.
AATTTTGTAGGAAATTTCAATGATTTTAGTGAAAATGTAAATATGTTAGTTAGAGTTAAAGGTTATTTTGGCACATTTTGAGACAAAGTATGGCGAGACGCCGTCACTGCCAGCGCCCTTACTAATATCTAAATTCTTCAGGTATCTATTGATCATTGAATAATGTATTTGTACGTTCCCAATCGGGTTATGATTATTCTCGTAGGTAGGACTGTCGATTAAACTGGGATCATTCGTGTCCTTATCGCTAACGTAGGTGGATTGATAATGTTTAAAGAAAAAATGGCACACTTGATGAGCGCCGGTGCCTGACTCGTCTTTAAGGTGCATGATTTGTGGGATGCCAGTTGTTTTACTTTTGCTTTTAGCATAGTTTCAAGGTTGTTTATTATTTAACAGAATATTAGATTCAATCGAACCTATGTATTGATTGTAGCAATGTTTATTAGGAAAATACTTTATTAATTAGATTTTTGTCAATTTATCTATTCAAATTGTTTCGTCGTGGGTACTGTGATTCTAAGCCTACCACTTTAGTCTTACAAACACCAACATACTGTAACTCACTGGCCCAGGGAAATTACCGTGTAGAAGAATGTTGAAAATATATAATAGATATTGCTAAATTGCAAAATATAATAAATTATTATCATTATATATTTATTTATGTTTACCAGTCCGGGACTGATTCAGCATACAAACATAAATGCAGCAAGTCGTCTATTCATTTAAATGGTGTCAATAATCATAAATGAAAAGTACTGCCAACATGTTATCCATAGAAAATATGTACTCCTGCTCTAGATTTATATGCCTCAAATTAATGTCAGTTACGTAATGGTAGTCGACATAAGTTAAACTTCTGAACAACTCAGCATTTTAACCTTATAAGCCGGGCTAATATGACCCGGTATATCAGTTGATATCAAGCTCGGCTTGGAACATAATACGTATATAAGAGTGATTGACCAGCGGCTGAGAATAAAAGTTTAAAAATGCTTGCAACTGTACAGAAAGGTTCCAACGAGAAAGATCGATTAATCCCCTTATCAAATTTTTAAAATATAAAATTTCAAATGCATTTATTCCATTCAAAACTTGCTTTAATATATACCTACATTCAAGTAAACAATAAAAATGCTCAAAACGCACTTTGATAAATTATTAAATATAGGGTAATTCTTGAAAGTATTTTTTGATCATAAGTGATTATGATTTTTTAATACTGTCTAAAAATAAGTCTGTAAAAAAAAATTGAAATATTTTAGTTTGTAAGACCTTAAATAAATAGAAAAACTGAGGTATTTTTGTCACAAAACACGTTCTCGGATTTATTTTTTAATGATTTTAATATAACTAAAATTTAAATTTTAAAAAATTTGTTGTCCAGATTATGTATTGAATTATTTTCTTGTATGATTATACGATTTGAAATTTGTGTTGTTTAATTAAATCTATCTTTTGAAAATTGAACAAATCCGCCAACGACTAACGGTATAACCTTAGTATATTAAAAATACACTTAGTTTAAAAAAAATTTAAAACTGCGTGAACCAGATAAAATAACAATCTTTCAAAATCAATTTATGTTTTTTTGTAAAAAAGTATCAATACGTCTAGAATTTGATTTAAAAATGACTAATTTCCGCTATTGTCTGGTAATACCCTCATAAGTCGCAAGCTTATATATTACCACATCTACAATAAGGATTGTCTATGATTTTAATAGAGGAACGTGCTTCTTTTTTCTTTGTAAAACTAAACTACCTACTGTCTACGTGAGTGGTACATCTATGCTTTCTACTTTCATCGGAAGATCTCGATTCACGCGATTTTTAAAATGTCAATGACGGAGGTTTTTTTCATAAACCAGGGTGGAAAATGGATAAGGGGTGGGTAGGAATCTGGGGACCAATGTGTCTAGGAGTGACGGATGTATGAATACATCCCTCCGACTGCGGTATAAGGGGATGGGTCAAGAGAGGTCTGGTTAGATTGACCTCACCCAGTCTCTCCCATGCTATGGTTGGTAAACGCATTCGCGCCAAGACTTAGATAAATCTAACCCAATGAACCCGAGCACCCCTTCTAAGGCACCAAAGGTAGCGAACCATTTCGGGTGACCTACAACAGTTATTTTTTTAAATAATTTTATTCGACTAACAAATAATTAGCAAATTTTCCCCTAAAATTATGAAATTATTTAAATGGCCCATATTTAATAATTTTAAATACAAATAAATAAAATAGCACATGTCCATACTAGATATTATCCCATTGAAGAAGAAGATAACACTAATAATCTAAATTAATATATGAAAATGAACAAGACACAGTAAAATTACAATATGGAATAAAATAAAATAAAAAAATTATTCGAAAATAATATTGTTAATTCTGATATTTGAAATACGAGTTATGACGGCTTTATAGTAGGTGGCAATGGCTGAATTGGTAAAGGCGCCCGCCCCTGTGAGATGAGAGGTTATTTTTTATTTTTCTGTGTCTTGTTCATTTTCATTTTTAATTTAGATTGATAGTGTTATCTTCTTCTTCAATGATGTACATATTACATTGATGAGAATAACCTTCAAGATTAATAAAAAAAATAAATAAAAAATTTTTCTTTTAAAAATTAGATATTATTCCATTTGAGTTCGGCCCTGTACACATCCTTAACAAGTGATTGAATCTAGTGTCTCGCCCTCGACATGCAATTATTATTGCATTTTCTAGCGATGTAGCCTAAGGGGATTATTTTAATCCACACATGCTGTATGTTTACGAAGCCTTAGTAATAAGGCATTGATTGCACTTATATAATATACCCGATTATCATTTTATAATGGCAAAGCCAAGTCTAATTATACTTGGTCTAAACAAATTTTACCAGGATGTGACTTACATAATGTGTATGACACCATAAGGAATCGTTCAGTTATCAGGTACTCGAAAGCCATTGGAATATTCTTTAGAATCAATCAGCTCAAGGAGTTAAGTTTTTCAAAGAAGAGGAAACCACGATACAAACGTATTCCTCAATTTTCTATCTGGATTTTCACACAAACGCTAATATTTTTTAATATAATGTAGATATCGATTCGTGGTGGTACGTTTTTTTTTTTTTTTTTTTTTTTTTTTTTTTTTTATTGGCAAAATTTTTTGATACATACATTTACAAGTAGATACATACATAATAACATAAATGAAAAGGTAACAAAAAAAATCCCACAAAGGCGAAGCCTGTGCGTGGGCATTATAATATGTGGGTATAAAACAGTGGTGGTTAAAATAAAAAGATTAAGAATTAAAAATGTAGTACATATATGTGCAGAGGTAATTGATGTTGCAGGAATTTCTGTGATTGTATTTTTATATTTAGATGTGGATATATATACATAAATATATATGTACACACATGTACATACACATATACACATGTATACATACTCATACTCATACATATATACACATGTATACATACTCACATACATGTATACATACTCACACACATGTATACATACACATACACGCAATTTTATATATATATTTTTTTTAAATCTAACGATTCGGAAAGACATGGCATATTTTAGTTATTTAAAATGTAAACAGTACAAAATTATAGGAAAAAATTATTTACTTCCTTATTTTTTAACCAACTTTTAGTATATTTTTTATATAAGTTCAAGTTTTGGCATGTGTTGATGGAATTGGGTAAGGAATTGAACAATTTTGGGGCAATACAGTTAATGTGCCTTTGGGCCAGCCTGGTTTTGCAATGAGGCACTGTGTACATGCAAGTGGTGAGTCTTTGACTAGAGCGATTTGGGTTTTTATCGAAATTGTTAGGACGAGTAAATATAAATTTGAGACATTGTAAACAGTAGATCTGCCTTAGTTCCATAATTTCAGTTTCCTGAAATAACTGATTAGTGGGATAAGTTTTGGTCTTCTGGTACATTATTTTAATGATGGACTTCTGGGCAGTTTCTAGAGGTTTCACATGGTTATTGTATGTTCCTCCCCAGGCGATTATTCCATAGGTAATGGATGAAAGCACCAATGCATCATAAACAATTTTCATGGTTCTTATATTGACAATATTGCTCATCCGTTTGAATATGTAACTTAGGTATCTCAGTTTATTGACTGTTTTCTCTAAATGGTAGGTCCATTTGAGTTGGCAGTCTATAGTTACACCTAAGTACTTAGTATATTTTCCTAATTTCACATCTTCGCAGTTTGGGCATGTAGCAGGGTTACAATTTATATTATGGAACTTCAGGTTAAGATTATTTTTAGGGGATGACTTTAGGGAATTATAGAAGGGAATACAAATGGTTTTATCAAAATTTAGACTGAGAAGGTTTCTATCCAGCCAATCTTTGACTATTGCAATGCATTTGTTGGCTTTAGTGGTTGTTTCTTCCCACGTTTTACCTTGTACTGTTATTGCAGTATCATCTGCAAAGGAGAGAATTTTACCGGATATTGCAATATTGCATAGGTCATTGATGTAGATTAGAAAGAGAATTGGCCCTAAGACAGTTCCTTGAGGAATGCCATGTTTTGCTAGATCATAAGTGCTTAAGCTTAACCCTATTTTTGTGCATTGTTGGCGATTTAATATATAGCTTTTTAATAGCATGAGACTTTTGTTTTTAATACCAACGTTTGATATTTTCTTTAATAGGATTCTATGGTTGACTGTGTCAAACGCTTTCTTTAAGTCCAAGAAAATGGTTAGAGTTTTAGTGCTATGGTCTAGATTTGAGTATATGTTTTTAGTTAAACTAAAGACAGCATCGTCGGTGGACAGGTTACTTCTAAACCCATATTGATTAGCTGAGAGTATTGAATTAGAATCTAGAAAGTTCATAATTTGTCCCTTTAAGCACTTTTCAAAGATCTTGGATAATTGTGAAGTTAAGGTTATTGGTCTGTAGTTGTCTGTTTTACTTTGGGATCCGGATTTATGTATTGGAATAATGTGAGCGAGTTTAAAATAATTAGGGTAAATACCGAGCCTGATGGAGTTGTTGAAGATGTGACATAATGGGATGATTATATGTTTTTTAATTGATTTAATTGTGATGTTGCTTAAGTTATCGGGGCCATTTGCAGATTTCTCTTTAAGGTTTTCAATTTGTTTAGAAATTTCAAGTTCTGTTATTTCTTTGAATGTAGATAGCTCAGGGGTGGGGTCATTAGACTCTGGAAGGCCGGGAAGTATTTGATTTGAGTGAATAGAAAGACTGGGATTATTATCTATGAGGGTTGAGGCGATGTTTGTAAAGAAGTTATTGAAATTGTTTGCAATGCTCTCAGCGTCTTCTATAGTTGTATTGTTGTCAGTGATGATTTTTTGAGGAATTTTGTTAACCTTTTGATTTCTATTTGAAATTTCGTTTATGACATGCCATGTTTTTTTTGAGTCGTTTTGAGCATTAAGTAGTTGTGTAGAGTAGTATTCCTGTTTTCGTTTTTTTATGATTGTGTTTAAGTAGTTTCTAAATAAGATGTATTCTTGCCGTTTGGTGTGAGTCTGCGTTTCGTTGTTTAATGTGCAATGTTTTTCCTGATTTTTATAGATTTTAAAAAGTTTGTTTCTATGCTGAATTGAGATTATTAGTCCGCGCGTGATCCATGGTTTTATGTGTTTATGTTTACTTTTTGGTGGTGCTATTTGTTCTTGACTTTTAAGAATATATTCATGGAGTAGTTTGTAGAAGGTATTCAAAGCTGAATCCGGATTATCATTAGATAGAACTGCGATCCACGATTCTTCGGTAAGTAAGTTATTTAAAGTAGAATAATTGATTTTAGTAATTATTTTGTTAGAGTTATTTGGGTCAGTAGAGATGGGTGAAATTGGAGTATGATGTCCGTAGAAAGTGGGATAGTGGTCAGTTATGTCAATTTTTAGTGTAGCGGATTTATGTTGGTAATTTTTATTTGATTTTATAAATATGTGATCGAGACATGTATCGTTAGGATGGTTAGGTCTGGTGGTATTGTTTATGTAGGATAGGTATCCCGAGGAATACAAAACATTTAGATATTCGTTCGCGATCGGATTTAGTATGGCGTTTTGTATATTTATATTAATGTCACCCATAAAAAATGAAAAATCAAAATGGTTTGAGCTATTATTGTTAATAAAAGTTTTAATTTCGTTTGCAAACGGAATTGTGGATAGAGAAGGAGAGCGGTATACTGTCAAAATAGAGTATTTTTTTCCTTTGGAGGTGAAAGTTACGTGGACAGCATTTGAATATTTGAAGTTTGGGTTTTCAATGTTTATGTTAGATAATGAGTGTTTATTGTAAAATATGGTGATGCCATCATGAGAGGTATGTCTAGCCGGAATTGAAAAAGAAATATAGTTTGGTAAGTTGAACGGGATACATTCGCGCATTTGCGTTTCAGTGAGTGCTATAAAATCAATTTGGAAAGATAACGAATTTAAAAGGATACAGAATTCATCAAAATGTTTCCTGATGCTTCTGATGTTCATGTTTAATATATTAAAAGATGTTTCGTGAAAAAATGTGTTTACATCTTCAATATTATCACATTCATGAGTTTCAGGGATGCAGTATTCTTCTGACGGGGCCATTTTGATTAAATCCGGGTGATTTTCTTTGAATTTCCAAAGTGAGACTATTGAAGAGGTATGTCACTCGCGTCTCTAACAAATATTATTGGCGAATCCTTGTTCTTGCGGAGAAGGACGTTCCCGTTCTTCGTCCACGCATATTGGTATCCCATAGATTTTGTTGATCTCGCAAGCCAGAGCAATTGCTTGCTTTGTGGCGTCAGTTTTTCGTTAATATAGATTGGGTTTACTGAATTGGAGTGGTTGATATCTTTGGCGGAAAAATATCCTGCTTTCTTTTTTTGTAAAATTATCTTGTCTTTTAAATCTTTTGTTGCCATTTTTAGAGTAATAGTTTTCTTTAGGGGGTTGGTATATACATTAATTATAGAATTATTATTTAGTAACTCTTCACACCCAATTTTTTTGAAGATACATTCTACCGGTATTTTCGGATTTTCTTCTTTTTTAGTTACTATTCCATTTATTTCCAGCGATGTTTCTAGACAGTTTTGAAGAGATTGGTTTACAATGAATTTTAAATTTTTGTTTTCAGTTTGAATTTCTTTTATTTTTTGGTACATGTTTTTCTTTTCTTCCTCGTAGTCATCAATTTTTTTTGAGAAGAAATCAATTGCTTTGCTTATATCAGTTAATTCACACTTAAGCAGTTTTTTCATTTCAAAGCTCAGCTTCTCTATTAGTTTTTCATCCTGGTTATTTCCCGTTTTGGGCGAGTAGCAATAGTCGCATATAAACGATAGGTTATGTGCTGACTTCGACATGATTGATTGTAATTCGGCGCGAGTTAGGCCACTACACGTACTGTGAAAATACATGTTACATTTGCTACATTGGATGTCCTTTTCACTATTTATGCCCTTTTTGCACTGGGAACAGTGATTTTTATCGAAAAGAGGCATTTTCAAATTAGATTGAAGGTATTTTACAGTATGAAAATATTATTGTTGTTGCAATGGTTTTTGTTGTTGATTATATAGTTAATTGGCTCGTAAATGTGTAAATTAACAACACTTAAACACAGTTTTTTATGCACTATATTCTCAGTTGTAGATTAGTAAGAATGGGTTTGTTTATATTATTAGTAATGACTGTTTTTGTTAGAGCAATTACTTAGAGACTTGTCAAGTTAACCACAGAAAAAAGATGTTTTTTGATAACGTACTTCTTGCTCTGGCGCTAACAACAAGCTTGGCGCTAACAAAAAGCTGTCCAAAAAAGCGAAGCTTGCAGTCCTCCATGGAGTGCTTGTACCTACCCTGATGTTTGGCAGTGCGGCATAGAACTGACAGAGGAAGGATGAAAGCAGATTGAATGCTTTTGAAATGAGATCCCTGAGGCGTAGTGTGGTAAAACCATGTATGATCGTGTGAGAAATGTGGAAACCCGCAAAGAATGCAAGGCTTGATGTAAGCGTAATCAGTAAAATTAAGAAAGGGACCCTTAGATGGTTTGGGCATGTAGAGCTAATGAACGAATAAATGATGGTGAAGGAATTGTGAATGGTATAAGATGTAGGGGACGTCCGAGGAAGACATGGCACGATCAAGTGAATCAGATACTTGAGTCGAGCCATGTCAAGAATCAGAAAAATATATGAGTATGCATGAAACTATGTTCGAATATGAATGAGGCAAAGAGTGTGTGCCAAGACTGAGTCGTTTGGCGGTCAGTCCTCTCCTAGCCTACCCCTGCGGGGAAACGGCATGATGGTTAGTTAGTTAGGATAGCTTAACACTCGTAAGTTTTTTCGTAAATTTATGACTTCTGGCTAATAGGCATATTGCATTTTGAAAATCCAATGTGCCCATTGGCCAGAAGTCGTAAACTTACGGAAAAGCTTAAAAGTGTAAAGCTAGCCCAATAGGAGTTAGGACCAAATTTTCGTGATTTGTACGCTATCAACAGACGTTTGGTATACAATTAACAATTCATAAAATCTCATAGTTAAAATTCAAGTTCTCTAAAAGTTCTATTGAAGTTATTTTATTAGTTCAGTTTTGTGAAAAAAAAAAACTGGCTAATAATGATACAACACCGAACTTTAATATAACTTACAAAAAACTTTAAAATTAACGTTGAAATTTGGTGAATGTTAAAAATTTTTATTTTTTTATTTTTATTTTTAACTTTTTAACTTAATGAGTTAAACCTCAAATTATAATATTTTAATTAATGAAGATAATATTAGCGAAAGTCAATCGAAAATCCGAAACAGAAAAACCAGAAAAATCCCTAGGGATACGTTGGCGCAGTGGATAGCGCGTTGGCCCGGATTGCCAGAGGTCCTGGGTTCGAGTCCCAGATGTATCCGTATCTTTTTTCTGATTTTTCTGTTTCGGATTTTCGATTCACTTTCGCTAATATTATCTTCATTAATTAAAATATTATAATGTTCAAATTATTTGAAACAGTATGACCTAAGTGTCCTATAACCTTCAATAATCAACATATTGATCATTTTTACAGCGGATGTCCTGAATCACTGAATAGCCCTAGGCTCACCAATGGCCACTTTAAAGCCCTTGCTTATCACCTTCCAAATACTTAGCAGTCAGGCAGCGGTCATTCAGGGCTAAGCCTAGACAAATAAGGTCTTGGCCATGCTATTGTATGTCTTGGCAAGGTATAATATTGATTTTAAATCAAAAAGGCAAACGTAGTCTTGACTCGACCCAGTAAAGGTAAAAGGACAACAACTGTTGAGTGTCGTAGACCTACTAAGGTAATAGTGCAATACGGTGGGTAACTCGTGGTGTAGAGTGTAGAGGTCAACAGGTCAACGATTGAGGTGGTTTCATGACAGCTGTTTTTAATTAATTTTTGATTTATTATTGCAATCACGATCTGTTATTAATCTGACTTATCATTGACATTCTGTGGTGGATAATTAGTCATATTCATCAGTTCATTGAACAGATTTGTGGAGAAATCGACAATAGGTATATGCTTTTAGTAATTATTCTCACCTTTATGGAACGGCGACGATACCAAAAAACGAATACACACACGTTCCATATCACAATAATGCTGCAACTCTTTCTTACACATTAAATAAAAGTGAGACAAAATATGAGGCAAACAATGTACGCACGTCTGTTTCCTCCGAAGGAAAAAAGTAGTACTTTGGAGGAAACAGACATACGTACATAATGTGTCTCACCATTATTTAATGTGTAAGAAAGGACTGCAGCATTATTGTGGTAAGTAACGTAAGTTTATTGCCTTTTTTGTATCGTCGCCGTTCCGTAAACGTGAGAAAACTAAATTCGCCTAATGGCTCCTTTTATAATTCCTACTGTAACTGCACGGCAACGCACATGGCGTCTGACTTCTTCAATGCGAGTGAGGGAGATGCAAGATTTTTTTTTTTCTTCCAGGAAACAGACGTTCATTATTTATCTCATCGTCAGCATTATATACTGTGTAAGAAAAAGATGCAACATTATTGTGATAAGACTGATAAGGAACGCACGTTTATTGTCTTTTTTGTGCCGTCGACGTGCCGTAACCGTGGGAATAATAAAAGCGCTAAATGGCTGCTATTATAATTCTCACGGTAACTGCACGGTGACGGCAACGACAACGACGGAAACGGTACGCGGCGTCTCATTTCTTTAATGCGAATGAGTGAGTAAATTATTTAACACATAATTGCCTCACTATTATTTAGCGTGTAAGAAAGAGCTGCAGCGTTTTTGTGATAAGTAACGTATGTTTATTACCTTTTTTGTGCCGTTACCGTGGAAATATAAAAGCGCACATTGATTCCATCGTTTCAAAAAAATATTATAAAATGTAACGTTAAATTTGTATCATAATTATTGAACAAAAGTAAGTTTATTTTATTTCAAGTAAGAATAATTTAGAAAAAAAATTGGTCCCTTTTTTGGCCATGCCAGTCCAAGGGAAAGATCGTATCCATGTTCGACGACGATCGTCCAAAAACTGGTTCATAAAAATCTATCTTCTCTGACGTCTTGTATGAAATCGAAAAAGACAGAAGATTCCTAGAACAGTGACACTTTTTTAGCCGCAGGACCAATTTAAACATTTTCTATCCACCTACATTTTGAAAGAGTCAATTCCGAAATTATTAATAAAATTGAAAATATGTACTTGCATTTTTGGGCACCGGTTGATTCTTCCTACGGAAAGTTAAATAACATTTAGTCAAGAAAACGTTGGTATTTCATAAAACCGAAACCTTAAAAATTCATTTAACATCGAATTGAAAAAGAAAAGTGCTGCGCTACGAAGTTGATTGTTTTAAGGTCGAACCACGAATTTTATTCTAAGAATATGCAAGGAAAAAATATTATTTTGAGTGGCTGATTCAAAACCTTTAAGAAAAAGCGAAGTTTTCTTTCCAATCCTTTTTTTAAATAAATAAAAAACGGTTGAATATTCTTTACCATGATTTATTGAATATTTTATTTAGCCATGTAAGAAAAAGCTCCAGGCCACACGAAATGGGCTCGCGGGCTGCGGGTTGTTCGTCACTGTACTAGAATTTCGAATAGCTTTAATTATATTTCTACAGTCATTTTGTGAACTTACCTTTGGGTTTATTTCGTATTACTGTATTCTGTTTCGTATTACTGTATTCTGTTTCGTATTTGGTATGTACTCTTCAACATTCACAAATTCACTTTAGGCGTCATTTTAATGAATGCTCATCAAGTTGTATACACTACTTATTTAATTAAAATTATCAACGTGTTTTGAAACCAATACTTAATTATTTTGATTTTTTTAATATATTTAATTATTGTAATTTTTTTAATTTTAAGGTTTGTGATTCACATCAATAATTACACATATATAATTACAATAAGCATGGTTGATACCTAAGAGTATGGATATTAGAGAGACGGCATGTGAAGTGTGCCCGCGCGCTCCAAGTGTGCCTTTTCGAGAATTTTAACCAAACGGCTTACATTGGCTGGTGGTTTTTGGCCGTTTAATATGTTCCGACAGCAGCCATTTTACATGGTGACAGCATTGACGAAGTATTGGTCGAAGGGTGACAGCCAATGTCAGCCGTGTGGGTAGAATTCTCGAAAAGGCACACTTGGAGCGCGCGGGCACACTTCACATGCCGTCTCTCTAATATCCATACTCTTAGGTTGATACTATCACTTATTAAAGACAAACACAGACAGCATTGATAACATAATATTCTTTAATATTTAGACATCATTCTGGTTAGTATATTACCTACACCCCACAAGTTACATAATATATACATTGCTAAAACACCTTTTTAGATCAACATGATATTGAGAAGCTTTGTCAGAATAATATGAAAATTAACAAAAATAACAATAGAAAAACAAGTACTTATATATTCTTTTTTTTTTAAATACAATAAGCATTGGGAACTGTACAATATAATAGTCAGTAAGTATATAACTTACCGTTTAATTTTTCACAGTTTATCAACACTGCTAAATCTAAAGCCTGTGCACCAAAAATGCCAAAAAAGAGACCTTATTTGTCAAGTTTTGGCACGCGTTGAGATACTGCAATATTATCTATTAATGATGCGAACCTCGTGGTAGTCACATTGGGTTCACATTACGTGCAGTTCAAGGAACGAAATATCCCCGAATCATTTGCCAATTAGCCATATTACGAGAGTATGGGGATCACGTCTCAGTTCTTTCAGTCCATCTAATTATGTGGAAAGCCTTTATGGAATTAAAAAAAAATATATATATATATATATAGTTTCAGTAACGGCCTCCGTGGTCTAGGAGTAAGGCTCTTGACTCCCAATCCAAAGAACGTGGGATCGAATCCTGGCGTGGGCAAATAAATTTTATTTAATTGATTTGTGTTATTTCACAATTAGTTAATGAAAAAATATATTAGGTCCTTACATATGAAATTGGCGTTTTGTATTGGAGGAACATAAAGTCGATTTTTTTTAAATATAATATATTTATTTAATCAAAGTATGTACCATTGCTATCTATGCACTTTTGTCATCTCATAGGTAGTTCATCGATCCCTTTACTAAAAAACCATTCCGACAGGAATCAATAAAATCTTTAAAGGCGGTTTGGACTGCCCCATCGGAGTTGAATTTTTTCCCTTGCAAGAAGTTATCCGAATTTAAAAAAAAAATGGTAATCTTTTGGGGCAAGGTCCGGAGAGTACGGTGGATGTCTTAGACATTCTAATTGAAGCTCCTCTAATTTCCTTCCTTCATTATTGTGCCGGTTGAGTAATGCAACGCAGCAGTCAACGCGCGTTTGTTGATTTGCTTCACTCAATTTATGAGGTACTTACCTTTCAAGCTTTTTTACCTTCCCAATTTGCTTTAAGTGGATTAAAACAGTTTTATCACTAACACCGCAGCCTGCAGCTAACTCGGACGTGGTTTGCGATGGATCCGCTTCCACAATAGCCTTCAATTCTTCATTATCAACTTTGGTCTCCGGCCGTCCACGGGGCTTGTTCTGCAGGTCGAAATTTCCAGAACGAAAACGTTGGAACCAAAAACGCACTGTGTTTTCTTTTGCGGCACCGTCGCCATACACATCATTAATCCTTCGAGCCGTTTCTGCAGCACTCGAACTCGTACTCGTAAATAACGCGATATTTCAAGTTTTCCATTTTGTAAACTAAGTGACGCAAAAAAAAAACAATTATGAAAAAAAACAAATGAATTATAATTTTCGTAACACAAATACATGAGTAAATAGCTGTATAAATTTAAATTTGGAATTCCTAACCAAAGAGAATATATTTGAGATCAAAGTTGCCAGTACGGCAAAACGCCAATTTCATATGCAAGGACCTAATATATACTACATTTGCGGCACTCTCAGTATCGTCCTTATGTAAGACCGCCATTCAGAATTAAACCGTTGCTTGAAATGGCCTTAGCCGTGATCAGAAGAGCCAGGTACTCCTCCACCTTCCTCTTCCTCTTCCCCATCTCCTTCCCCACCCCTCTACCTTCAGCCTCACAACATACCCCAATTGGGGATGCCATAGTCTCACTGGCTCCAGACGGGAGCAGTTGGGACTCTTGTGCGGTGTTCAGAGGAATATTGCTGTGAGTTCTATATGTAAAATAGGTACAGATGTATCTAGTCCCAGCGAGAGTTCGTACGTGACGTCGTCGTTCTAGTATCAAGTATGTTCTCCCAATTTGGGAAACCACCCCCCGGAAACCACTTATTGGATAACCAACACGCCAGCCGTAGATCACCCCAAGTAGTTCTCTACGTACGGTGACATAGCAGGGGTGCCCGGGTTCGTGGGATGAGGTTTGTCCAGGTCTTTGCGGCGGGTGCTGTTGCTTACCTACTACTCGGTCGGAAGAGACTGGTTGAGGGAGACTTTTTAACCTCTCCAGCCGGATCTCTCAACCCATCGCCTTGCACCGCAAAAGGAAGAATGGATTCATACGTTCTTTACTCCTGAACACATTGACCCTCAGAACTTGATCTCCTTCATTTGCCCTACAAAGACCCCCTACACAGCATTCCCAAAGAAGCCTGGGCGCTTAGTGATTTGGTTCCTCAGGACTCCGTGTGTGGCGATAATGTAAAAATAGAAAAAAAAACTTCTGTCTTTTTCATTTTAAAATAGGAAGAGTGAGAAGGAAAATTACTTGAATCTGAAGGATTTTGAATAGAAATTAATGAAAAAAAAATCGAAATTACTGTGAAATTTGGGGAAAAAAGTCTTTCTCTGATCGCGATATGGTTGAAATTGCATCGCGTTCGCGTAGAAAACATATTATATAAACGTGCACTAAAAAATAATGCAGTATTGCAACATCAGTACCTAACGTTTAATAATTAGTTTAATTTGGCGTTCATACTAACGACTAAAGAACCTTCGATTTGCGAAGGTCGGCAATGGTCCAATGTGGATATTGACCAATTCAAACGGAATAAATCAACGATTGGTTTAACGCAATATTTATATCACAAAATGAATTAAACGATTACTGGTTTTGAGTTCCTACATTTACTTTTTTTTTTACTTTAGTTCCACACAGGACGCTATTAAAATAAGGGTAGGATGTTCTGGGAAGAAAAAGGGTAATTCAATTCATTTCAATTTATTTGTTCTCTTAAAAACGTCAAAAAATTTAACATTTTAATACGTTTTTAAAATACAATTGTAAAAGTGTACATAATTAAACATAACGGGTAAGGATACAAACTATACGAACATTAAAAAAGTACTTTACTAAATATGTCCATATCCGAATCAATACTGTTGAACAGCAAAATTGCTCTCCAGACCGGCATGACTGTTGGCAAGATAGTCCTGCAAGCCGGGAGGTAAAACAGTCTATATCCCGTTTAATCACAGGAGACCATATTTGTCCCAGCTCACATAGGTCTCACAGAAATCGTTGTTTTTCCCTTACTATCATAGTCAGAAATGTGATCTAAACGGTATTGGAAAGAGAATACAACAAACTATATATTCAAATCTAAAAGAAAACCACAAAAAAATTAAAATTTACCCCTTTCTGAAACCAAAGTTTTCGATAGCAATTTGAAAAAAATTATAGAACATTGTGAATTTTTTAAGAATTTTTTTTACATGAAACGAAAAAAAGTGAGGTGACAGTAAGGTTTATAATTCATTTATCTTATGAAATAAGTATGTGTTTTATTTTTTTTCATTATCAATAATTTTAGTTAGTAACAAAAGTAAAGTGAGTCATTTTTAAAACTTTTTAAAGTTTTCGCAAAAAAAAATTATATTAAAAAAAAATACATAGTAATTTTTAATATAGAAATTTGAAAGCCTGTTTCATCACCTTTCGAAAACAGTTTTTATTTTTCGAATACGTTGACAAATGTTCCATTTATTTGGATTTTATTGCAAAGCGGGAATATTTTTAGCCTCTGACAAAATACGGCAATTTTTTTAGGGGATATTATACTGTCGGTGGCGAAGATAACCATTGGGATCATAGAAATGAACGCTCTCCATGATAGCCTGGTTTTCGAACCATCCACGAATCAATCTGAAGAACTGCAATGTAAGGAGTGAATAAAGAGAGTGAGAAACGTAATCCGCAATGAATCCACCCCTCTCTCTGTGGCGCAAGGCAATTCGCTACATTCGCCGCTAAGACCTAAAACACCTCACCCCACGAAACCAGGTACCCTGCTTATACACCAAACGTAGCAAATCACTAAGGGTGACCTATGGCAGATATGTTGGATATCCAATAAACGGTTCGCGTTTCGGTGGTACACCTAACTCACAACTGAATAAAACAGAATTATTTGTAATTATTATTGGAACACGTTACGACGAAATATTAGTACAAAAAACGCCACTATGACAAAAGTTTGCATTAAACAACTTATTGAAAAAAAGAGAGCCACCTACGTACATTTTAAATAACACAACATACAAAACTTTATTTTGAATTTTTTAGTCCCAGTAAGGAGGCAGCGACCTGACCATTCAGATCTGGTCACTAACAACAGTAACGATTCCAAACTATGTACAATGTTTCGATTTGTAACGGTATAGTGCAACGCTACCAGAGTTCAGAGTCGTTCGCACTGGGAGAGTAGTTTAGTCAAGTAGGAGTAATTAGTAACTAAACGTGCCCGAAAGCCACAATTTTAGTAGAGTAGGTTAGTCAGATCTTTAGTAGATTGAATCCATTTGGTTCTATTTTTTCGGCGAGTAGAGTCCCCCTCCACGCGTCCCAGTTACGCCCAATATGTCGTCCCGTTGGAGCGAAAATGCTCCCCTAAAATTCTTTATTTTTGCGGCTATTAATCTATTTTCGTGTCCATATTTTATTTATTTTCATCTCACTAATTTATTCTTCCACCTCTTCTAAAATTAACATTACAATCAGCTTAATTAGCGTATTTACTTGACGCGCCGCTTACTAATGAACTCTAGTTGACAGTAGTGCGAACACTTTTTGGTGAGTCAAGTAGCGAGTTACTCGCCACTCGACTTACTACTTGTCAGGTGCGAACAAGGCTTTCCAGATCTATCACTTTAAAATGTGCTTTTTTGTAAGCTTAAATATTTGCGTTAAAATACAAATTCCAGTCATAAATAAAAAAAACGTGCAAATTTCAGGATTCATTTCCAATATAAGCTATGAAGCTTTGATTTGAAAAAAAATTCTACGGAAGAATATTAGTTTTACAAAAAATCTTTAAAAGGCTACCTAAGAAACCTAAACTAACCTAACAAAACGAGAGTGATCCTTAATAGTTTTAACTCTTAAGAATTCAATGAATGTTTGGAAAAAAAAAATAGCTCTGGAGTACCTACTTCATTAAAAAAAAAAATATATATTGAGACAATTCTAAAAACCGTAGAATTTTTGTACATTTTTTTTTCGTAATTTTATCAAATCAGTGGATGAAAACTGATCGTTTATTTCTCATTAATAATTTCCCACGATACCTATAATAGTGTTCAAACAATAATTTACAAAAAACAATGCTGTCTCTCCAATAATGATATCAAATCCTTCTCTCAACCTCTAAAAGACAAGGTTTTTAAAAAGTTTTTGCACACTAACCAGATTTTTAAAACATTTAATATACTGTGTCTTTACAGACACATTAAAACAACTATTACATATTGCACATAATGATTATTATCGTATCACTGGCCGCACTAACACACTCTCTCTTACACACATCATCAAACCTCACACATGACGTTTACGTATGATGACTGCAAAGTAGCTTTTTTTGAACCACAACTAGGTCAAGTGCAACCGCATCGTATGCGTATACGCGTCACCAATACTTACATTTTTTTAACACACCCACACAATGAAACATTTCATGCTCACTAACACAAATACGTGAACTTGTACTTATTCAATGAAGCAATTCAATTTGATAATACTAACACACACCAATTTGCCAATTCATGTTTGGTGTTTTAAACCATTGAATCAAATTATCGAACGATACATTCGCGTAACAGATACTAATCGTGTTTGAAAATGTATACCTACTTGGCTGAGTCAGATCTGCTTGGATTTCATACAGTTTTTTGCATGGGTATTTGAAATTGCTAAATAGAATTATATAGGACAAGCTTCTGCCCGCGACTTTGTCTACGTAGGATTAGTACTTCGAGTAATCTATTTTCTTATCCTAGGTCCCATCTACGTTTATACCAAAATTCTAAACCTATTTATTTAAAAATGTATAATTCTTGATTCGATTCAAAGTATTAGGCGAGTAATCCAAATAAATTCACTAATTAAAATATTTTCCAAAATAGAATTTTTTATTTAACAATCATTGTTTTGCAAAATGTCATTCTCAAATGTTGACGTTTTCTATTAAACTATAATTATTATTTTCAATATATTGAAAATAATTAGCTAGCCGTATAAATTATAACCTATATGTTATTCTGATTTATATTATTGTAAAGTTTCAATAAAATCCATTCATTAAATTTCGATTTAAAGAGTAACAAACATACATATATCCATACAAACTTTCGCGTTTATAATATTAGTAAGATTATTCCAATTTAATAATACCGTTCTTTAAAAAAGTGTCATCTACGTGGTAAATATATAACTATATAATAAAGGGGGACGAACTGAATTAATAAGAGAATAATTAATAGTTTTTTGGATTAATTCTTTGAAAAATATTATTTGTTGCTCCTTAGTTATTTTCTTTGCTGCATATTTAATTAAATATGTAATAATGGAAACATTAAAAATTCATTTCAAGGAAAAAAAAAAAAATTACGACCAAAACGATAACTTAAAATATCCTACAACTGGTAACCTACAATAGTTAAATAATCTCTGTAAACCTTACTATTTTATAATTAACATAGAGTAAGTGAGGACTTTAGGAGGCTCTAAGTAAGGCTCGAATTGATCAGTACTAGTTAATATCTAACTTGTGTGTATGGGGGGTGTAATTACATTGGGTTTATTTGACATGATTCATTTCAAGTTTTTAGTATAATTTTTAAGGTGAGTTTTAAATTCTTTTATATGTATTCATGTTTAAATTATTTTATGGTAATGAATTTAGAAAATTTACTCCTAGATATTTATGATTTAACTGTCCTATTGTTTTTTTTACATTTTGGAGTAGGAAGTATTGACGTTTGTCTAAGATTTCTGCTGTTTTAAAGTTATTTTTATATTTATAAGAGAAATATAAATTTATTCAAAAGTTCATTCACACGTTATTCATTATAGCCACTAAAGCGTGAAGTTTATTTCGTAAGTTCCACAGGATGAACATTAATTTTCTCCATGAACTTTATAAGTCGAGTCATTGGTATTTCTTGTCCATGTTTTGATAGCTATCAATAAAATATAATATGTTTAGAGAATCGATGGTAATTTATTGATTTATTACGACGGTGATATGCCATTGTGTATAATGTTGGATTATACTGGCGAATTAACATGCACATAATACGTCATGGCTATTACCTTGTAAGGACCTACCTACAGCAGTTTGCAGACAGGTTTGGTAAATGTGGTTAATTTTACACGGGTCATTGGTATTGGGTACAACAGATTGGCCTTTGTAGAATTTAAATCGCCGTTTTTGCACCACAACGTTTAGATGTTTCATTGTCTGTCATTCTGTCCCGCTCAAAATAAGCTCACACATGACACACGTTACATGCGAATGCGAAACGTGCGAATGGGACAACTGCCGCAAACTCTTATCGATAGAAATCGCTCGAAAAAGGGTTTCGGGAGAAAACATTTTTCTACTGCCAAACTTTTACGAAATTGTAATTTAAAAACAAAAATATGTTCTCCAAAGAAGAAATTATGTCGGTATGTCTTTATTATTTTGTAATTCTTTATGAGAATTGAAATAACAGCACTCTTTCCTTAAAAAATATTTTCCGATAAATTATACATGTTTGACAGTGAATTTTTACGTTAATACGAAAAGCATCGAAAATTTAAAAGCCTACCGACATAGCTCTTACCTTCTAGAAGGCTATATAAAAAAAATATTAATTTTTTGAAATTTTTGATGTAAAAATGTGTTTTTTCCCGGGCGTTCTTTTTGTGTGGGCCGAAAAGCGAAGTCTATCATCTTAATTCTTCAAGTCTTCTGGTGTCCCGCTTTAGACATAGGCCAACAACACAAATAATTTCTACAGCCTTACTGTTTCTTGGCGGCTCTAACCAAAACCTCCTAGTCCTAGATCATCTAGGCGATCTAGAAGGCGTTGTTCTAACCGATAAAACCGGCATTCCTCTTTATCTTGCAGTGCTTGTGGGTATGCAGGGACACTTGGAGGTCTGGTTTGATAAAATACATTTCGAATCGCTATTTCAAAAAAATACGGAAACCAGTTTCACCTGATATCGACGCTTCAGACTGGTAAACTATTTCTAGAATAGTATCTATTCATTGTGGGTAATATTTACAAATTACCACTTTAATCATTTACGTAGTTCAAGAGATGGATTCCACACTATAAAAATTAATTAAGGCGTGATAGTTAGAGTTACAATATATAGGTGGCTCTGGTGTAGATATATTATAGAGGTTATGAATTTATCCGAAAGATGTCAGTAGTATATAGGGTCGCACTCGACGGTGGGTACTAAGGCTCGGGGCATCGTGAATTTTCGAGAATTAGACCAAGTCACAGATCAGTGCGCGTTACGAGAATCATACAACGTGTCGGAGAGCGTTGCAGTATCCGTCATCAGGGCAGATGTAAAGGCTAATAAGCTAAAGAAGAATATATATCTCGATATTTTTTCTGCCTAGTTTGTGAAACAATTTTATAAAAAAAAAATAAAATCCAATTGTTGATTTGGTGGATATTGGCAGACTGTCATAAATGTTTGTGTTACATGCTTTCTGTTCCCGGTTTTTGTGAACTCTTGTGAATTTATTTATAAGAAAAACTCTATTTTTAACTTTTGAAGGTTATTCCCATCAATGTAATATATTATTGAAGAAGAAGACAACAATAATAATCTTAATTAAAATACGAAAATGAACAAGGCACAGAAAAATAATAAAACATAATAGTCGCAACTGGGACTCGAACCCGGGACGGAGCTCTACCAATTCAGCCATTGCGATCAATTATGAGACTGTCGTATTTGTCAATTTCATATTTCAAATTTCAGAATTAACAATATTATCTTTGAATAATGTTTTTTTAATATTACTCTATAGTAGCGATGGGCACAATCGATGAATAATCGAAGATTTACTCGATCTTTTTTACCATCGAATGATTTCGATTCATTTCCATAGAAAAATCGATTCTCGCTTCTCGATGTCAAATTCATTCGAATGCACAGTCCGAGACAATCGGTTTGAAACGTCATCGAACTTGGAATCGATTCTCGCTTCTCGATGTCAAAATTCTTTCGAATGCACGGCCGAGACAATCGGTTTGAAACGTCATCGAACTTGGAATCGATTCTTGCTTTTCGATGTCAAAATTCTTTCGAATGCACGGGCCGAGACAATCGGTTTGAAACGTCATCGAACTTGGAATCGATTCTCGCTTCTCGATGTCAGAATTCGAATGCATTGTCTTGAAACGTCATCGAAAGTGAAATATTTTATAGGTACATGTTATAAACAACCTGATGTGTGAATTTTAAATTATGAATGAATACTTTTAGGTAACGATTTACGTTTTCAGTATAGTTTATACGTAAAAGATTGCGATGGTGATAACTTTCAACAATTAAAAAATGTTTATTATGAGGTTATGTATCATCTATTTGGGTATTGTATATTTAATTTAAAATAAAACAATAACTTAGTATATACCATTTTTATATTTAATGCCGACCGGGTTTCGCTAAAACCGTAGTTTCTTCAGGGCAGTAAATAATACTCTACTAAAATCAGCAAGTAATATGTTTTCATATGCACATATCTGCTTTATATGACCAAATATATTTAATTTATTTGAAATTAACAGGTGTTTCTTAGTTTGTAATAGAAATGAAACAATTTCTATAGTAAGAAAACTTTATTTAATGATAATCATTAAATAAAGTAAAAAATTGCATACGAAATTGCATACGAAAAGGTGTCCATAACCTACATGTTATTTAGAGGTTATTTTTTAACAAAAACGACATAAAATTATTATCTTCGTATTAAACACAGACACACTGTCAATATTATTAATGAGAATTTGTACCTACCGGCTAAACTAAATATCTTATTAGTAATTTTATTGTTGTGAGATGCCCACATATTTGAAATTCGTGGAATAAAGGAATAACACTAATGTTGCCATCAAACAAAAAGGAATTTGCCAATTTGCCATTGCCAGGAAAGAAAAACAGTGATTGAAATGTTGTTGCAGTACTTACTTACTGACGTTGCGTTATTTAAACATGTTATTTAGAGATTGTTTTTGAACAAAAATGTCATATAATTATTGACATATTATTAAACATACATAAATTTTTTAATGGAAATTTTTACCAACGGGCTAAACTAAGTAGCTTAACAATAATTGTTATGTTGTGAAATGCATACCAAAAAACAACAAACAATAAGCGTTGCCATACGTGATGCACTTTAATAATTTTCGGCTTCCTACCCCCCCCCCCCCCCCCCCTCACAGACAAAAATCCTGCCCCTGACCGTAGCTATTGCTCCCAAACTCCGAGCAAAAAATCGATTAATCATTCGATTACTGTGATGTCTCGATTTAAAAAAATCGATTATATAAAAGTTTCGATCATTCCCATCGCTACTCTATAGTCGTTCAAATAAAAAAATAAATATCATTGTAGGCTGATCTAGAGAACTTTACTTCATTGGTATGTACATCCACGT
Organism: Limnephilus auricula; assembly: GCA_951813805.1. Lineage (NCBI taxonomy): Eukaryota > Metazoa > Arthropoda > Insecta > Trichoptera > Limnephilidae > Limnephilus > Limnephilus auricula. Next base: position 18,217,849 of record OX638406.1, read on the forward strand.
ACCCCTCCTATCTCTAGAAGAACTCTCATGAATATTAATAAAGAAAAGTACCGACTAAAAAAACAGTCGAAGGTCTCCTTCGGTTTGCGCTTTTGTCTTTTTGTTTCCAATTTGCCACTATCATTATAGTATCTGGGTCAACCACTCTTTAGGCGTCACCAAAATGTAACATATTACCAAATAGATTGGTATCTTTTGGCGAGCTTATAGATCTTACTAATTCTATAATAAATCAATGTAAAATCAGAATTAACTGCTTTCGAATTGCAGTAATTTGATGCAGAAACTGCATTAATTATGCTATGTTTTATTTAAAACCAGATTTTTCTAGTTTTGATGATAAAGCTATTCCAATTTACGAAACTTTTACACTTTCAGAGGAACTCATAATTTTTTTTTCTTCTTCTTCCTTGCACTGTCCCAACCTAAGAGTATGGATATTAGAGAGACGGCATGTGAAGTGTGCCCGCGCGCTCCAAGTGTGCCTTTTCGACAATTCTAATCGCATGGCTGACATTGGCTGTCACCATGTAAAATGGCTGCTGTCGGAACGTATTAAACGGCCAAAAACCAGCAGCCAATGTAAGCCGTTTGGGTAAAATTCTCGAAAAGGCACACTTGGAGCGCGCGGGCACACTTCACATGCCGTCTCTCTAATATCCATACTCTTAGGTCCCAACTCATTGCCTAGGTAGGCTGTTGGGGTCGGCTCTTCTCGTTCTCATGTTGTAGCTTCTTCGGTTCTGGGTATCACTTTCATCCAGGCCGTTTCTATGTAGAATTTTGGAGCATTGAGTCATCCATGAGTTCTTTGGTTTTCCTCTAGATGACTGTCGATGAAGCTCCATACACATTGCCTGCTTCACTGTGTGGTCTGGTGTTCTCAGTCTTACATATGTGCCCATACCATCTTCTCTACTGTCCTTCCCCCAGCTTACTGTTGATGTCCGTGACACCCAGGTTACCACGAATGCGTGAAATTTTAATTTTATCTTTTAGTGATGCCGACCATCTAAACATTCGCATTTCTGTTGTTTCGAGCTGCCTAAAGTAGCAGCTGTACGTGTACATATATACAGAATTCGGAGCCATACATTATCGCGGGTCTAACAATAGTCTGGTATATCTTTCCTTTAAGTTTTATAGGCATTTTCGTGTCACACAAGATTCCTGTTACGGATCTAAATTTTATTTTTTTATTACGGATCTAAATATAACTCATGAATTTATTTATTTTGTAAAAATAGTAGATTAGTAGATACAAAAACCAATACATTTCAAAAGCAATAATTTTTTTTTTTTAGTTATTAGTTATTATTGATAATGTAGGCCAAAAAGGTAACATGCAGGAAATATTATTATAATAAAAGCAGTGATTAATTCTGAATCATTGATTTCGATTAATCTTTACTCCGAAACGATTAACTTTTAAAAATAAACAAAAAATTTGCTTTGGATTAATTAAAGCTTTTCCAACCGTTTCCATTGAGTGGAATTAAAATAAAATTCTTTATTTACCAATAAAAAATATAAGCGTAAACTACTTAAAATCATATTAGAAAAAATATAAGAACTATAAAAAATATAAGGGTATAAAAAACAACTAAATTTAAAAACAAAATTTGCTAAAATTATCGGCGACAGTTTCCATTAATTATCTTATTTTCCATTTTTACAAAATTATTCGCTAAATCAATCAAAACCATTTTACTTTTGAAATCAAACGTTTCTAGACTCCATTTGGCAAACCATTTTTAAATCTATTACCAACATTCGTAGAGATATAAGACTTACTAAGAAAGTGGGTATTTGGCTTGTGGCTTCCTTTTAAGAGAAGACTTCAATAATTTGTGGAATTCTGCAATTTTACTAAAACTTTTTAAGAAGCAATGTTTTACTTATGTACATAAATATATACATTTTTTTTGTGAATACAACACACGAGTCCCAATTGCTCCTGAAGCCATTGAGACTATGGCATCCCCGATTGGTGTATTTTGTGAGGCTGAAGGAAGTGGGGAGGGGAAGAAGAAGAGGAAGATGAAGAGGAATCAGGAATCTTTTCAAATTTGGTCACTAAACACAGCTAAAGCCATTTCAAGTAACGTTTCAATTCTGAATGATGGTCTTACACCAAGGCGATACTAGAAGTATCTTCCTCTCTGGAACGTGCCGCAAATATACTATATATAATATTTTAATTAATTGATTGTAAAATTACATAAACTAATCAACTTTAATTTATTTGCGCTCGACGGGTTCGAACCCGCGACCTTCTAATGTCTACATATTATGTATTATATATCATTACTTTGTTACATAAGTCGGATTATATTACAGTAACATTGGTTCAAACAGTTACATAAAGTTTCGCAATATATTAACGAGGACTGTCACTCGTCTCTGTGGTTTTATGCAATTCTAAAAACGTCGCGCGAATGCCAACTCTTTTCGATTTCACGCAAATTTCCAAATACCATTACTGCCGTTGTTGATATTGCTATTCCACAGGTTCGTTGCTCTCTCGCTCGTCTGACGGGACTGTTAATTTTCGCAATTACATTAATTAAAAGATTACTCAATACTGCCGGAATTACCTACGCTAAATTTACAATGTAACAACTGAAAATAATTTGGTTTTCACTATTGTCTTTAAAATTTGGTAACCTTTTAGATTTGTTAATGATTTAAGAGAGGTTTTACTCTCGGTTTCCCCCTGGTGGGATTCCACTAACTACCACGATGGGCAAAAATGTTACTTTAAATGTCTTTAGCGATTAGTATTGAATATCCAGGGCTCCAGGGGCTTTCCAGTATTTTTTTAAACTTTAGAATGGTACATGTTAATTCATACTGGTCTTCCATTAAAAGCATTTGCTTGTGGATGGAAGAGTTCACATTTCATATATGTTCAACTAATACAATTATGTTTTTCACACACTCGTATGTACAGTTGATACAGTAACTAAAATATATAAACATCTATTTATTCATTTCGAAGAAAGACAACAATTATTTTTAGTGAGAATTTCACGTGGAAATAGAGGAAGCAGTTTTCCTGTTAGTGGTTTCTTTAAAATATTTTTTGATAGAGTTCAACAGTTGCACTTTGTTATTAATGTTTCTGATTTCTATTGGTAGTTTATTAAAGAAGTATTTTCCTTCTTCTTCCTTGCACTGTCCCAACTCATTGCCTAGGTAGGCTGTTGGGGTCGGCTCTCCTCGTTCTCAGGTTGTAGCTTCTTCGGTTCTGGGTATCGCTCTCTTCCAGGCCGTTTCTACTTAGGATTTTGGAGCATTGAGACATCGAGGAGTTTTTTGGTCTTCCTCTGGATGACTGTCGATGAAGCTCCATAGACATTGCCTGCTTCACTGTGTGGTCTGGTGGTCTCCGTTTTATGTGACCACACCATCTCAAAGAAGTATTTTCCTTGGTGTGTCTAATGGTGTTGGGCAAAAGAAGTGTTTAGTTTGGGGCATACAAATACATGTTTAAGTCTAGTACGATATTCAGTTATGAAAGGGTATTTATGTTTTTATTTTATAATTTGTATGATTGAATTTTTGACAAATAAGTTTTAAAATGTTGGAACCTTGAATTCTTCGATTACGCGTTCAGTGGGGAAATCTGGAGGTTTTTTTAGTATAATTTTCCTTTCCCCACTTCCGCCAGCCTCTCCACTTTCCCGAAATTGAGGATGTCATAGGGCCAATGTGTTCTGGCAGCTGGGACTCTTACAGTGGCGGTTTTCTCTAAAGTGCGTTTGCAGTGAACTCACATCAAACGTACAATGAAATGTATGGAAATAACCAATCGATGGTTTGTCTATTAGTATGGATAAATAAATAATTTATTAGAAAAATAAAAAATAAATTAGATTTTTTTTTAATTCAATAAAAATTTGTGTCAAATTACTAATACTTGCATACATATACTAATAAATTCAAGAGAATTACGTAAAAAAATATTGTAAACCATGGAAGAAATTATCAATTCAAATCACAGTATCAATAAAAGATACAAAGTCTTTCAAAACGGCCTTCGTATTTGTGGTTTATGCATGTAACTTTGTATCGGGAGGTTGCGGGTTCTATTCCGAACTAATGAATATTAACGATTTTCTTTCTATGTTAGTAGTGTAGGTACATACATACGATTTCTATTTTTATTTGTATTGCTTTAATCTTTATTTAGATGTAAGTAGATGTATAATTTTTTTGATTAGATTTGTAGTAGATAATGATAAGGTATTGTGTTTAGTCGTTAAAATTTTGTCATTTTATATTTTAACCCTTCAGATATTTTGAGATTTTATTGTCAAGTCACTTATTTCTCAGATCATTTCTCAGATTTCAAGCGGATTTGCTGTTTTACAACGCATTTAAAAATTAAATCATGTTTTTAGCAGACGAAAGATTCTTTCACATTTTAATATTACAAACATATATATATTGTATAATTATGCAATAAAACTATTTGAAAAATAGTTTTCAAAAATGAAGGTACTCTTTAACCCTTAAAAAATTGATATATAAATTTTGATAAATATATTATATATTTATATAGATATATAAATTTTGTTAACCGTGAAAATATCACTATAAATGAGTCTAAAAAATCTTTATTTACTTCTTCACATTTTTTCGATTCATACATCAAAATAATTATTAAAAAATTCACAATTTTTGACAAATCTCCCGCAAACATGCCAGCAATTGCAGACAATGATTTTTTGGAATATATTACGATTATTTCGAAGAATCTATGGTGAATTCTCAAATTCGGATAGAAAGAGTGGTGTTGCCTCTTTCTAACTCTGCTCAAATAATATATTGTCTCAGGATCTCACCGTAACACAAAAAGGAGAGGAACGACTTTATGACTCCGTCTCGGTTTGTGCCGTAGAACACAAAAATGCTCTAAAATACTACTACCGGTATAATGTCTACTAAAAGATACAATATTTCCCGAGGGGTTGAGATTTATACTTCTCTTAAATTAAAAATTATTAGCATTATTTGCTTGTGGATGGAAGAGGACTATAAATATTTACAAAAAAAAGTAATAAGCGATAATTGTTGAATGAAACACTAAGTATATATTGAATCATTTGTTGGGTAAGAGATAAGGCGCCGTAGCTTAATGGTAGAACTCTTGACCGGCAATCAAAGGGGTGCGGGTTCGAATCCCGTCGGCGACATGTATCTTTTCTCGGGAGGTTTTTTCAATATGGATGAGTGTTTCAGGCTAATAATTATTGCTTATAATAATTATTTACAATAAATATATAATAATTCGGTCGATACAATTTTATTAACCACAATTAATTCGACGTAACTATAAATGGTAGAAAGAAGTTACTTGTAATGATGGGGTTTCTGTAATGAGGGGGTTTCTCACCATCCTCTTCATAGCTAATCCATAAGATAAAGTTTATTTTCGATTTACGATTTACAGTTTTTTTATTTATTAAGCTGGAGTTTATTATTCGGTACTCGAACCTACGAATAGTGTCTGTATATTGGATAAGTTGGCAGAGTTTTCTAACTATTCCAAATATTTAATTTTAATTTTAATAATATTCGTTATGTAATGGATAAGCTATTTGAAGAATAGTGAGAAACCCTCTGAGCCTTTTATGTTCATGTCATTTCGAAGTATGTAGCAATTAGCCTAGTTTTTCTTCTCCAAGGATGTCTTCTACCATACATTTACGACAGGTAAACCCACGTAGATATGACAAATACGATTTGATTAATAATGATGTGTTAATAGCCCATTTAATATTGGTGAGAAGTTGCATGTATATATGAATTAAGATTTATACTGATACAATAAATGTAAAAATATATAGTTGTCCTCTCCTAAGCACAACCATATGCTTTATTAGGAGAGTGATTAGTAGATAGTATATTATATTATTTTGTAAATATTGTAACACTAAACGTGTTTCAAATAATAAAAATAATATTAATAAAGTAAATATTTAGTAGGGTAGGGGGCTAGTTGAAGAACATTTTGTACATTTGAAGGTACTAGAAAACTCAAAGAGATATAATATAATAGTTGCCACCATTATGTTTTATTATTTTTCTGTGTCTTGTTCATTTTAATTTAGATTATTATTGTTGTCTTCTTCTTCAATGATATATTGAATTGATGGGAATAAACTTCAAAAATTAAAAAGAGAGTTTTTCTTTTAAAAAATAAATATTCATTTAGACTTTTAAAAAAGTCAATAGGTGTTCCATAAGAGTAAAATCGGATATATTTATCTGATACACTATCTAGGTAACAAATACATTCTTTTAATACTTGTTTCCAATGAATAAAGGTAGCTGGCAATAATATGGAAAACAAAAACATTAATCGAAGATAATATTTTAAATTCTGAAATTTGAAATATGAAGTTGATAAATTCGATAGTTTCGTAATAGAGCGCTATGGCTGAATTGGTTAGAGCGCCCGTCCCGGTAGGACGTGAGATCTGGGTCCGAGTCCCAGTTGCGACCATTATGTTTTATTACTTTTCTGGGTCTTGTTCATTTTCATATTTTTATTTAGATTAGTATAGTTATCTTCATATATATATATTATTATATTCATGTTATTATCCTGACGAAGAAACCATCGGTTTTGAAACATGTAGATATTATAACATTGATAATAGTGGTTTACACAAAGTAATTCGTTTCATATATACGAGTATATTATTGTTTTAGCTTTTTTGAACCTGTGTAAGAAGTTTTTATTTTCATAAAGAAGATGAAATGGTCAATCTTTCTTTATATACGGGACTAGTAGTTTAACCACTTAAAGAGAACAAACTCTTTGAAAGAAAAGGTGTTAAATATTTCGATTTCGTCGTGTGTTACCGTGCTGCTGGAACGAGACGAAGTGCTTATCACGTGACCTGCTAGCCTTTACCCGACTTCTTAGTTGCGATATGTTGTGGAAAAATATTTGTAATGTTTTTAATTAAAATACATATTATTGGACAGCAAAATGACATCCATTTTGTACCTTAAATATGCTCATGAATCGCTGGCGCTGGTTGAAATCTTAATGAAACTCGTTAATGTCATAATTAATAATTAATAAATAATTGTTAACCCTTTGTAAATGTTTCAAATATTAAATAAATAAATTTCTTTGAAAAAAAAACGTGTAAAATAAAACTTGTAAGACAAAATCAATAATTATATTGTTATCGCTTATGATAGCACGACAAGGCCATGACATACTTCCGATATTGACAACCTAGACTGACTAGTACTGGATAGCCGACTTCCTGATCAGGAAAACATTCTTCCGCTCTTGACATTGAAGCGACTTATCGAAAAAAGTTAAAAATGTAACACATGCTTCCTATTGCATTCATTATTAACCAGCCCAGACGAGTGAAAATTGTAGGAATTGGAAAGCTGAAAGAATTAAATTTTAAAAATTCACCTTCTTACCTCCCCCTTAGCGAGTGCAATATCCTCCCGGTATCGACCTGGCGTGCTAGAATGGTCGATCGATATGAAGTTACCGACCGATCGTCGGTAACTTCTCATCGTTCCCTAGGACAACTACAGATCGATAACGTACAAACGACAGTTGATATCGAATATATTAAGGACACTTAGTCATTGTGAACTGTTCGCCTATTCGTTTGCGATCTGCAGTTATCCTAGAGAACGATGAGAAATTACCGACAATCGGTCGGTAATTTATATCGATCGACCATGGTGTAAGAATTGAAACGTGGCTTTAAATGACTTTAACTGTGTTTAGTGACCAGATCAGAATAGCCAGGTACTTTCCCATCTTCCTTTTCCCAATCTCCTTCTCTCTGGCTCCTGACGGGAGCAGTTGGGACACTTCTGCCTTCTTCAAATTAGATTGGTATGTTTTTAGACCTTTGAAATGCGTCCTTGGTGATATTTCTCCAAAATTGTGCTTTAAGAAATAAAGTCGGGTGGTAATCATTTTACGAACAGATGTCACCTTTTTTAAATGATATTTTTTAGAAAAATCCTTGTGATTAACATTCGATAAATTTAAAAAAAACTAAATCTTGCAAAAAACATGCCCCGGGTGAGGCTCGAACTCACGACCTTAAGATTATGAGACTTACGCGCTGCCAACTGCGCCACCGAGGCATTGGCTGCGGTCGCCAAAATAAGCTTTAAAGCCTCAGTTGTCAGTCCTGCATCCATCCCCAAAGGATATTTTAATTTAGACCGACTAGCGACTGTTCTACCCCCGTTGAAGATCCGTGAAAACTACGGATAGTCTAAATTCTCGACAAATCTTTTTAAAAAAAATACAATAATACGCCAGAATGAAATATTAAAAATTATTTTAAATGTGTAAACATTGGTCGCTTTCATAATTCCCACGGTTACGGTACGGCGACACGCAGAAGTGAAAAATTGTTATTCGACTTCAGAAAATAAAAACCAGATAAAATGAAAAAAGGTAATTTTGAAAACAGAACAGAACAAACTGTTAAAGTGTAGGTAAGGTCACCCTAGTTCTATCTTATCTTAAGGTCAAACTCATAGATTATGAGTTATGATGATGGCTTTAGGCCTTTGGAACCTGGTCTACCACACGGAGAAAAAAAATGTTACTCTAAAATACGATAATTTTATTCGTAAAAACGGTTAAAAACGGGACTGAAGTTCTTACGAACAAATTAACAGTGTTTTATTGGCGGAAAAATGTAAGAATAATTTGTTGGTATACGTACGAAATTACGTTTACCAACAAATTATTCTTACATACAATAAACATTGAAACCCTTTTAATTTGTTCGTCAGAACTTCAGTCCCGTTTTTAACCGTTTTCACGAATAAAATGATCGTATTTTAGAATAACGTTTTTCTCCGTGTAAACGCGCTGATCCATTTTATCGTATCATTTTGTCGTTTATGCTGAAATCCGAGTGTTTCCGTTCTATTTTGTCGGCTTTAGTATTAAATCCATTGAACACTATGAATACAAAATTTACAAATAAATGCTATTTCTGTTTTGTCGTAACATTCAACTTGGGTTCCCACTGTTATATCGTCAAATAAAAACATTGGCTATTTTTCGTTCTATTCTGTCTTATGTACATGTTATTAATGCCATTTTTCCGTATGTCAATACAATTTCGCAAAAAAAAATTTGTTCTATCTTGTCGTAACATTAAAATGAAGTTTCCCCTTGAAAACTTTTATTATTACCATTTCGTATTATCAAATAAGAATTTTCGTACATTTCGTCAAACATTTAAAAAAAATTAGTTTAGATACTCTTCAGGAAAAAAATTGAATTGTTTTTTTAGTGATACATTCATTCTTTAATATAAAATATTGAAATAACCTCAATATTTTTTAAACATTAATAGATATATCTGTTCCTCTTTATCGTATTGTCAGTTTGCGTCGTAATTTTGGCGATGTTTGTGGTATCGTCAACTTTTATTAAACTTTAAAATTTAATTGAAAAAAGTTTTTTCCCGAGGAAAATCACATTTTCTGAATGGTAAATAACAGTAAAAAATCTAGAATATCATATTGGACTAAGGGGTTTTCTCACCATCCTCTCAATAGCTTATCTACACTAATAACGAATATTTTCGATTTACGATTTATGGTTTATTTATTTATTAAGTTGGAGTATATATTTCGGTACTCGAACCTGTGAATAGTGGCTATATTTTGGTTAGGTCGGCCGAGTTTTCTAACCACTGCCAATATTTTATTTTTATTTTTTAATTAATATTCGTTATTAGGGTAGATAAGCTATTGGGAGGATGGTAAGAAACCCCCTAATGACATTAATAATTTTCCAGTGAGTGGAAAATCGTTTTCCAACTTTCTCAATACCTACAGATAAGATAGAACTGTGATGACGACTTGTTGATTCATTAAAAAAACAACCAGACATTAACAAGATAAAATGCTGTTTCTCAGTGACGTTTTAAAAGAACACCAAAAGTGTATAAATATGCACCAATGTCCGCAAAACTAAGTTTATGATGATGGCATCAACACTAATTGCTCGACTATTCCGATAAAATAACACTTTAGAAAAAATGAACGAACTTTTATTTCGACTACTTTTGTGTTTTTCAATAACTAAAATCAATATAATATTACATCAGACTATTACAGTCACGGAGGATTATCGCCACGAGAAAATCCGACACCGAATTTTCCGTAGCAGCGAATTCCAGTCGCCGCATTCCTCGGTAATGAGATTAGGGGCTTCCTCCTTACCTTACCTCCCTTACCAGTAAATACTTACTTTGAACTTCAAATTCGTTGGGCAGGTTTCAGAAAGCCGAATACTTTCTTGAAAATATTCACAGAATTAAATTGAGTTGACTTTAGAATTTGAGAAAATTGTTCCCCATTACCGACCCCAAGTCAGGTTATAATTAAAAAGTAAAAATATTTAAAATCTACTAATTACTTCAAAATTTGTTGGAAGTATGGGTTAGACTGTTAGACAAATTTGGTTCCCACTCACACTAATAATACAAGACAACCGATTTTCGTTGTTTGTTTTTGGTGTGTTATGCCGTGTTGTGCTACCTCCTTCTTTAGCCGACGTTTCGGACAGTGTCCATCATCAGGGCAGATCCGGCAGATCCGTCGATGTGAATTTGTTGTGTTAGGTGTATGCTTATTCACTTGGAAGCGATACCGTGTCGTCAGCTTCAATCCATGCTGTTGGCCGTGAAAATCTAAAAACGTATAAGACAACCGATGATTGCGACAAGATTAGAACAATTATATTTTTTTAAATAAACAATAACTTTGTAAACACCACTTTTATTTTTTATACTTTATGCCGACGGGGTTTCGCTACAACCGTACAACCGCTACAACTTCTTCTCGTGCCCTGTCCGTTCAACGGACATTGGCTATCATGTTGGCTATGCGGACTTTGTTTACTGCGGCCCGGAACACCTCTACAGTAGACTGGTCAAACCACTGTCTGAAGTTTTTCAGCCACGATGTCCTTCTTCTTCCAGGGCCTCGTCTTCCGGCAATCTTTCCCTGCATTATGAGATGCAAGATCTCGTACTTCTCCTGATGTCTCATCATGAAGAGGCTACGGTTGTAGCGAAACCCGGTCGGCATAAAGTATAAAAAATAAAAGTGGTTTTTACAAAGATATCGTTTTATTTCAAATTATAATGTCACATCACAAAGTAACTGCTTCATATGAACAAACAATTATTAGACATTCAAATTCTATAGTTTTTTTTAAATTAATTATTGTAACTGTGGAAGTAAGACTGATCTGGGAAGATTTTCCGGTTTTGTATTTATTATATTATTTCTATATTTCCATACAAATTTACCCAACTGGTGTGCTAGCATGGTCGTTCGATATGAAGTTACCGACCGATTGTCGGTAACTTCTCATCGTTCCCGATCGATCGCGAGGTTCTACTGTTCACAGAACTACTAGAAGAACTCTGAAGCAATCAGCATTTGACTTGGTTATTTTATGGAAAAATTTTGGTACAGATTTTGAATTTCGTCCTGAATTATGTCGAGTAGTTTGCCCATATTTTTCGTGCACGTTTATATTCTATGTAGCCTTTTGATGGCCAGACAATTTCAAAGCTCTCAGAATTTACTTCTCTTTGGTTTCTTTAACCTTTCCATATCTCATGACGTGGCGGATCTATCACAAAACACCACAGTAAGAATAAATTTAATCTATTCATAGACCCGATAATGAGCTCATATTTATTTATAAAGTCATATACATCCCGGGAGCCGAGAAAGGTAAACCCTACGTCACCGAGTACACGGATGAAACTACTTTGTAGTCATAAATGACGTTTAGTAAGCCTTAAAAAAGCTGGTCTGCCGGTAGTTTCATCCATGTACTCGATGACGTAGGGTTTACCTTTCTCGGCTCCTTTACTAATACTTACCTCCGTTGGGAGGAGCAGGTGAGACATAAAAGTCGATGTGTGACATTTTGTCACAGTGACACCGGGTGTCACATAAGAGTTTGTCATAAACTCGTAAGGTCATTGCGGAGTTATGTAGCTGATCTTGTCATTTGGTATCGATCACTTTTTATGGACGTATCTATGACGAGTCTAAGCTGTTTTGACAACTCATGAACACATAATCCTCCGACGAAATAAATATTCTTCTCAAGTCGGTTCCTCGTTGCTAAGGATCGTGAATCGTGACCACTACTCTAATTTCCGTGGTGGACATGGACAATGGACAAGGCTCCTCCACTCCTCGCAGTCCTGCGCTTCATGGATACCCGTGGACATCGACGTACCAGACATCAGTGATACTTGGTCACTGCCGCGCATTGGTGACCTACCTCTGCTTCTTTTGCCTTCCACTTTACCAGTGACTGTGTGTTTTTCCTGAATCCTTGATTTGTCTTGATAAACTTGTCCAAAATTATGGTCTATCGTCATAAGACGATAAATATATATATATATATATGGATAGCTATCTTTTATTTTCTTTGTCTTGTTCATTTTAATATTTTAATTTAGATTTTTAGTGTTATCTTCTTCTTCAATGACATATTACATTGATGAAACAGTCACTAATTCTTGATTTTTATGTATATTTTTTTAAACAATTTAATTATTGATAAACCGTACATGTTTGACAGTGAATGTTTACGTTAATACGAAACGCATCGAAAATTCGAAAACATACCGACATAGTTTTCACCCTCAAGAAGGCAGTATAAAAAAAATATATTCATTTTGTGCAATTTTCGATGTAGAAAAGTGTTTTTTCCCGGGCGTCCTTTTTGTATGGGCCGAAAAGCGAAGTCTATCGTCTTAAACCCTGTCAATTAGTTAGTAAGAACTTATGTCCCGTTTTTAACCGTTTTTACGAATAAAATGATCGTATTTTAGAATAACATTGTAATCCACATAATTAATATTGAAAGCATTACGCATACACTTACTTTTCTAAGTTATGATTTATTTTTATTCTATTTTAGGCTAATATTATTATTATTCATTTTCTTAGTATTTTGCTAACTTGCACAAATTATTATTAATACGTGACATACATGTGTATTATTTTTTTACAAACACCTACCACAACTTTATTTTTCATGTTATACTTAAACACTGTAAGGTGCATTAAAATTTTCATATAAAAGCACACTAGAAAAAAATCCTCCAAACAGCATCCCCACGGTACAGGCCTCGAGGAACATTGTGATCCTCAGAGCCTTCGGGGTGGAGCTAAAGTGAAAAATAAATTTTCCTCAATTTTTTTTTTGTGGCACCATTTTATTAATGACAAATTAAAACACTTTGTTTTACCACGATAATCTTTATTTTAACACATTGACATGTTTCGAGAACGATGTTCTCTTCCTCAGGACATAATATATACATATTAATTTGTCATTGGAAAATAAATAGGTAGTATCTACTGTTGCCTTGGAAACCAAAACCACTGCGAACTTAGCGCCTCCGCCCACTCAGGCAACTGAAAACTCTCAACTGCCAACTGTCTTTGTATGACAATGTGATGGCCCGCATACTACACAATCACACAAAACCCCGTTGTCAATGGTAACGCAAGCGGTGACTTGCGACCATCTTGCGACTGTCACGGCTGATTACCCTGGGCGGCCGTTGCTAGGTTGCGAGCTGTCAGCTGATTGTTCTTCATCTATGGTTAAACAAGCTTTTTGACCAATCAAGACAGAGAAAACAGCCGGTTTTAGTTGGTTTTTCTAAAAAATATATTGCATCGTTAATTTATATTACCTACTCAAATTTTCTAGTCGTTTTCTTTTATCTGATTATCAAATCTATATCCATTCTTACCCTTGATTTAATGTATAGGTACCTCTTTTTAAAATAACAGCGAAATTTTTCTAAAAAATATATTTTCCGTGCATTTTTACAATCACAATACCAAGTATCCATGTAACTGCGCACCTTTGAAAATTAAAAATAAATACTTACAATGAGGAATTTGAAGCATTTGGCCGTTAACTTTCCAATCCGATCTCACCTACAGTTGTGTTCTGTTCTCCCGATACAACAATGAAATTCTCCGTTCAAAACTCGGTACAGCTTGACTCAGCTAACTTTTTAGGCAGCCAGAAGAGGAATTACGAGCCATTGACCAGCGGCTGAGAATAAAAGTTTAAAAATGGTTGCAACTATACAGGGAGGTTTCAATGACAAAAATATCGATTATTCCCCGTATAATTTTTTAAATAAAAATTTTCATATCGATTTATTTCATAAAAACATGCTATATATACCTACATTTTAGTAGGCAATAAAAATGCTCAAAACGCACGAGGATAAATCATTAAATATCGTGTATTTATGATTTTTCAATAATGTCTAAACAAAATAAGTGAGTAAAAAAACTGATATATTTTAGTTTGTAAGGCCTTAAATAAATAGAAAATCTGAGGTATTTTCGTCACAAAACTCGTTCTCGGATTAATTTTTTGAATGATTTTATTTTAACTAAAATTAAAATTTTTAATACTGTCTTTACTAGATTATGTATTGATTTATTATTCTGTATGAATATATGATTTGAAATTTGTGTTGTATAATACGAAATTTCGTTTAACAAATTTGCCAACGACCAACGGTATAACCTTAGTATATTAAAAATTAACTTAGTTTTACATAATTTTAAAACTGCGTTTACCAGATAAAATAACAATCTTTTAAAATCAATTTATGTTTTTTTGTAAAAAAGAATCAATACGTCTAGAATTTGATTTAAAATTGACAAATTTTTTGGTATTATCTAATAATACCCTCTTATAGTCGATTTTTTTGTTTGTTATCCAGTTATCAAAATAATTATGAAAAGCTTTTTCGATTTCGAGCCTAGGACCTTATTTAGCATCGTATCCCTCGAACAAAAGGGCCGTCGAAATCCATAATTGTTCAGATCTTGTCACCAAACACGTAAGTATTTACAACATAAAAGTGAATGATTTAATATGTTTTAATAAAAAAATATAGGTTTTATTGTTTCCCAAATAATGTTTTACATTTTATGTTTGTTTTATGTAAATTTATTTTTTCAAAATATAAATATAAATAGACATATATTTGATATCAGAATAATAATTACATGTTATTATTATGGGATTTTATATTTTCTGGCAATTATTAATGAAATTCGTTCCAATGTATTTGTAGTTCGGTTGATCCGTAGTTTTTTTTACAAATCGGAATTGGTAACACGTTTGGTGACTTAGCAGGGGTGCCCGGGTTCATGTGGTGAGGTTTGTCCAGGTCTTTGCGGCGGATGATCTGGACACACCGAACCCCAGATTCCATACCCAACCCTTATACATTTTTCCTTCCCAGAACTTTCTCTTCTTCCTTTCCTTAAAAACACCCTCCATACACCATCCCCAAAGATGACATAGACCCTGAGCGAAATATTTTCCACAGGGCCTCCTGTGTGAAGCAAATGTAAAAAAATATTTTTGCTTAAATAATCGCTAGAAAAATGCATCAAATACAGTAAAATTTCAGGGATTATATATTGCTGGAATCTTGGTTGTCTAACTGAAAAGTTATGTGTGTCGAACTGTTGAAGCGATCGCTAACCTGGTCACGGCTAACTCAGACATTATCTCTATCGTGATGGTGGTACAATCTTCATAACTGTTAAATAAATGCTTCCATGGCCCCGAAAAATTGCCAAAATTGCATGAATCGTGCTAAATTCTGATTAACCAAACCTTGAAGTTGGATGATGTATAGAATAGACGAGTTGTTAATCTTAATTCTTTTCTTGAACTATGATGATACGGTAAGGCAACAGTTAAAATCTTTTTAAATGAAAAATAAGCGGCGCGATCATTGTTTGATGTTTATACAGATCTACAGTTTTATTCGCTTTATTCAGAAAGATCAATGTCTACATAAGATTTCGAAAAACTCTATCGAAACAATTATTATAAGCTATAATTATTATTTTTTTTTTTTATAAGAAAAACTCTCTTTTTAACTTTTGAAGGTTATTCTCATCAATGTAATATATCATTGAAGAAGAAGATAACAATAATAATCCATTTTTTTAAATATGAAAATAAACAAGACACAGAAAAATAATAAAATATAATGGCTGCAACTGGGAGTTGCAGTTGCGGCCATTATATTTTATTATTTTTCTGTCTTGTTTATTTTAATATTTAAAAAAAAAAGATTATTATTGTTATCTTCTTCTTCAATAATTATTAACCTGAAACACTCATGCATATTGAAAAAACCTCCCGAGAAAAGATACATGCCGCCGACGGGACTCGAACCCATGCCCTTCTGATTGCCAGTCATGTGCTCTAATCCACTGAGGTAGAGCAATTTATCTCTTACCCGCCAAATAATTCAATTTATACTAGTGTTTCATTCAACAATTACCGCTTATTACATTTTTTCTATGGAAAGCCCAGGCAACGTATAGGACTGCAGCTGGTATTTATTTTATTTTATTTATTCATTGGTATGCTCTTATAAATATAGTTTATAAATACAATAGGTGGAAGTAAAACAAAAAATATTCTTAATATAAAACATACTAGGTAGTAGAGTGAAATATGTTCGGCAACTGTATGTATGGTTAAAACGAATGTAGTTATGTGTTGTAAACACCTCACTAGGAGAACCTGTGCTGAGGTGTTCGCATGTATTATTATGCCATAAGTGATAGCACAGTATCCCCCTTGAGACTTTCAAGGAGGACTCCGTAGTTCCACCCATGGTGGCAGTATTGTACGTATAGTAGGTGTAGGTAGCTGTGTTCAGTTGGTTATCATAATATTATAAAGACACAATATTCATTAATGAATATATTAATATAATAATTATTTATATATCTTTAATGCATGGAAAATATCAAATGCTTCTCTTTTTTCCTTAGTTAGGAGAGCGATTTTTTTTATTGTACCACGGATTGAGTAATCATCCATTTTCTGTACAATTTTTTTTATTTTAGCATTCGAAATATTTTGGAAGTTTGGTATAGAAAAAAGTTTTAATGTTATTTAAAGATTAATTAAATAAATAAACTATTTTAGAAAATTTCTTTTTAAATACTTACTGGTCCTCTTGATGTGCTAAAACATCTGATCTGCCCTGTGGTATCTTGATTAAGTCGTTGTGACACATATGAATGTTGATAAGAGAGTGAATGCCATTACAGCTGATAGATATATTTTTAATTTGTTGCATTTAGAAATATTTTTTTAACAGCAGAACAACTTTCTTTTGGCATTAACTCCACACAAGGAAAATAATTGACTTTTATGCAGCTGTAGTCCCCGGCGTTGCCCGGGTTTTATGGAAAGATTTTGGAAATCTAATGTAAACAGTGACCACTCATTTTTTTAAATATTAACCTCACACACGAGGCCCCGAGGAAAATAATTTCTACCAGGATAATTTTTCGGAGATGATGTAAGGAGGGACTTTTTGAGGAAAGAATGGAGAGGAAGTTAAAAGAGGAGAAGAAGGAAGAGGTATTACGGGTGGGTAGGAATCAAGGGGTCAGTGTGTCCAGAAGTGACGGTTGTATGGATCCAATACTCCCGCTGCGGTGCAAGAGTGTAGAGAGACCAGTTGGAGTGGTCAAAGGATTTCCCCAAACCACCCGACCCAGCCCGCCATAAAGCTTGTGGGTAAGAACATCCTTCTCCAAGAACACACTATCCGATGAACCCGGGCACTCCTGCTAAGTCACCAACACGTAGCGAACCCCTTAGGATGTCCTATGTTATTCAGTAAGAGTTCTGTAAAAATTCTCCCAAATTTGTATCTAAATCATATGCACACCGCCTGTCCCCTAAAACACCCATCTTTATATAGATAGATTTCATTAGACACTTGTTACTACATTAACCTAAATTACTCTTTTTTCGTGGAAATATAGATAACATTGAAACATTATGGTGCCTTCTCTTTATGTTCCTTCTTTTTATGTTACAACAAAGTTTTATTTCAAAGCTAGAATTCTAAAACGGGTGCAATTTTCACCACTCCAGATTGGTAGCTGATTCACACAATAACCAATTTACAGTTTTTTTTTTTTATTTATTTATTTTTTTTTATTTTTTTTTTATTTATATAATACAAACATACAATACAAGATGATCCTTTGTCTGTCCAACTGGGAAGGATTCCCGTTTCAGGACAGCCAAATTGTGTTTTAGTACATATTCTTACAATGGAAAGGAATGGCTAAAACATTACTTTCCATAAATATCGTAAATAAACTAAATCGCAGCCTCATGGTCAAAAAATAAATCTCTACCTGACGAACTTTAAGGCAAAATCGACGGTTTGTTATTGTGAAAACAACGATTTCGGCTAGGCATCAATCATTGTTCGGCAAATAATAAATTGTACAACGCAGTCGAACCCATACAAAAATAAAAACACATTTAATCGATGACTAATCGGGGCTGCCATTTCCATATTGGGCGAATTGCACAACTTTTAATGATCGGTGTTGTGATTTGTTACTTGATTGCGAAATAAGCACAAAGATCACTGGCCGCCATTGTTGTAATATTTTAAAATAATGTATCTCTGCGATTGTTTATGTAAACAGGGAATGATTAGTAATCCGAGTATAGACTTTTTGTTATTTAGACGAGAGCTCTGGCGTTATGAAATTGCATTACATTTTCCGCATGGATTTTTAATTTGGTAGGCGGGAATGGGCACCGCTTTCTGGAGAACCATTTATTGGACCAACCAACCCAAGTGGTTCACCATGTTGACTTAGCAGGGGTATCCATGGTGTTGATGGGGTGACGTTTGTTCACTTATTGGCGTCTGATACGTTTGCGGGCCGGATCGGGAGAGATTGGTTGAAGGCAAAGAGTATGGATATCAGCCGCCCTCTCCCCGCACGCTGGTTACAGTACCCGGCTCCTACCAGCTGCCCTCGCTACATCGGTTTTGAGTGCTTCCCATACAATACGAAACACTCCCATACGATACGAAACACCAGCTGCCCTAGCTACATCGGTTTTGAGTGCCTCCCATACGATACGAAACACTATGCCGCTTCCACAGAATCATAGTTCATTGGTTGAAGGAGACCTTTTGACCTCTCCAGCCGGACTCTCTCGAACGAATGAATGGATGGATTTATATTCGTACATCCCCTCACCTTTTCCCTTCCCAGAACTTTCTCTACATCCTTTCCAAAAGACCGTTCCCAAATATGACAAAGGCCTTTAGGGACTTTATATTTATTAGGGTCGCCTTTGTGAAGCTATTGTAAAACAGTATTTCCATGCTTGACTTTTCTTTGCTATCAAAAAAACTAAAGACACATCCTGTTAAAGGCTTGTCCCTAAGTCGAAGTTAATTTTTTAGAAATATTATTTCTATCGTGGGCTATGGAGCTTTTATATGACCATTTAACTAAAAAAAAAAACTAGTCAATGCCAATTTGTTGTATGTTTTCATTATCACATTGTGATTTTATTAGAATTGTTTCGAAATCTGCTAAAATAAATTGTTTGTCTGCCCGATTAGAATTTTAAATAAAATTATAAACTAAATATTAAAATAAACTAGCAAAAGCTCTCTTCCGCGGGAAAAGAACAATATGAAATCTTCGATAGTTCTATTTGACGATTAGAGATGGCAGCACTTACATTTGTATATAGTACGCGGAGCGAGTGCGTATGACAGACGTTATTGTATTTTTTTTTAAAGAATCAAATAACTGCGTTTTTTAATTATTAAATTATTAGAATCTCGTGAATTGAGTTCATTTCGAGGCATTAATTACGTTTTTCTTGTTAAGATTGATACGCCTGAAAAGAAGATAAAAAGAAATCTAGGTGAAACCGACTTATTCTAATCCCACCGAGTAGAAGAAGAAGACAATGCCAAAATAATGTCGAGAATTTAATCCATATTTTTTGTTTGGTTTTAACTCAATGTATAAAAATATATTAATAATCTATTATCATTGAAATCTAGATTGATCAGATTGATAAACCAAGCAAGTCAGAAATGAATGAAAGATAATGTTGGTTCACTTTAAATTTAATGCTAAACGATTCGGAACGTTTTGTTAATGTGTTGAAAAGATGCCAATGCTCTGAATTGTTGGGGATATCCCAGTATGAGTGCACGAACATCAGACATGATACAGAGTTAGACTTTCGTATTGAAACAACAACACAAAAACATTAAATTATTATTATGCTCTAATTTTACGAGATATTTAATTTATTATTTCATTATTGTGAGTTTATCTTATTACGATCAATTTGGTGTTTTTTGCGTAGGTATACCAAAAGAGTCTGTTTCGATCTGTCTGGAGCAAGTGGGACTATGGGATCTCAAATTGGGGTCTATCTTGTCATTGGGACTGAGGAAAGGAAAGAGTTAAGTAGGAATAAGTTTATGACACTTCAAGCAACGTTTCCATTTTACATGGTGGTTTTTATCGTATTATTGGTCAGTTATCTTATATCCTTGCAATAAGTCATTATTCGTATTCATTATTCTACATCGGGGCCTGTTCATATTGCAAGTCTCACCTTGTTTACTTCGAAGGTATATTTGCTATTATTCTCCATGCACTCACTTCGAGAAGAAATGTTTTATAAAAAATTCACACATCTATTAGTAGGTATCTACGTGTCTACATGTCCAAGCCTCCAGAACATAGAATATACTAGAGCATACGACAACTCTACAGAAGACTAACCCTCTAGAAAATCCATTAGTCATAGGGGGGGGGTGGTGGCTAGAGAATTCAGGAATCATAAAGTTAACTGGTCGTCAGTCCAAATTCCGTCAGACACCCGATGTAAACCATCCATTCTGTGGGAGGGGTGGTAGCTGTGGAGAATTTTAGGAATCATAAAGATCATCGGATCAACGGTCACAATTCCGTGTCATTTTTTTTTTTCCAATTGGACATTTGATTTGTCCATTTGGACAACTTTTGACTATTTGGATGGACATTCGTTTTGTCCATTTGGACAACTCTTTAAAGGTCCATTTGGATGGACATTAATTTTGTCCAAAAGGACAACTATTTGTCTATTTGGATGGACATTCATTTTGTCCATTTGGACAACTCTTTGTCTATTTGGATGGACATTCGTTTTGTCCATTTGGACAACTCCTGTCCAAATGGACAAGAGTTGTCCTCTTGGATGGACATTCATTTTGTACATTTGGACAATAATTGTCTATTTGGACGGACATTCATTTTGTCCATTTGGACCATTGTCTATTTGGATGGACGTTCATTTTGTCCATTTGGACAAGATTGTCTATTTGGATAAACATTCATTTTGTCCATTTGGACAACTTTTTGTCCAATTGGATATTCATTTTGTCAAACTGGACATTAATCTGGATGGACATTCATTTTGTCCATTTGGACAACTATTTGTCTATTTGGATGGATATTCATTTTGTCCATTTGGACAACTCTTGTCTATTTGGATAAAAATTCATTTTGTCCATTTGGACAACTTTTTGTCCAATTCGATATTCATTTTGTCAAACTGGACATTAATCTCAATTGAACTTATATTTCTCATTCATTGAAACATTCTTTAATTTCTGAAATAGGATACATTTATATGATATTTTTTATAATAACCTTTTTTTAAGATAATCTTAAGCACAATGGTAAGTAAAAGATATGGGGGACACTAGTTTTTTTTTTAAATCTCAATGTGGGCGGTGGTCGAAATATGCTTGAAAACCTGTGCTCTGGAATATTGTATCACCCACTAGTAGAACGTACAACAGACAAGATACCTTTGGCAATAATCTTTCAAGTAAAACATATAAAAAATCTACAAACTTAATAGTACCTATGTGTCCATACGTCAAAATATCCAGAACGTAGAACAGACTGGAACATGACAGCACACTATAGTTATAACGGTCTAGAATCAACAACAGAATACGGCAACACCTTTCACTAAACCTTATAAAAAATTACAAACTCAGAAGTAACTGACTATCAACACGTCCAAACCCCCAGACCATAGAATACACTGGAGCATGGCAACACACTACAGATAACAGTCTGGAATCTTGTAGCACCTGAGACTTCGAAAAATATTTATACTAAACTTTATAAAAAATCTACAAACTTAATAGTAACCACGTGTTTATACATCCAAATCCCCAATACGTAGAACAGACTGGAACATGACAGCAGTCAACAGTCAACAGTCAACAGACAACAGTCTAGAATCTTGTAGCACATACTAGCAGAACAAACAGTAGGGTACGGCAACACCTTTCTACAAAACCGTACTAAAAAATCTACAAATCCAGTAATAACCAAGACGTGTTGTATACATACAACCAAGTCTGCAGAACGTATAACAGACCAAATCATGACGGTACACTACAGACAAAAGTCTAGTGTATTGTAGTACCTACGAGTAAAACGTAGAACATAGAGTACGGCAACACCTTTCTAATGTCGACAGTGCCATTGAACTTTCCTTGCTGATTGCCATTGCTAGAATAATGTAGGTAAGAACTGAATATAGCTGCGTAGTGTCTGCATATTGCGGCTATATTATGTGAGAAGAGAAGGCGGCCTTGCTTTTCTTTGAGGTTTTTATCAACTAGGTTACTATTATTTTTATATGTTCGTACTAATCTGCTAGGTACTTTATTTTACTTTTTTTAAATTATACGTAACTACTTTGAATAGTTTGTTCTGTATCTATGTATGATTGTTCTACTCATTTGCGCATTCGATACCATATGATTTATCCTGCAAAATTTCGAAATTCAAAGTGAATTAGAAGTATTTAAAGCTTGTTTCTTTAAGTATCTACCCATAATGGAGAAAGGCCATGTTTGGTGACCAGATCTATATAGCTTTACTTTTTAAATTCCCTTAAAATACCAATTTGTTGTCTAATTTTCATATTACAATCGCAGTTTATTGTCATAGGGGTGGATACATCAATTATGGGAAATAGTGCCTCTCGGCTGAATTAGGATCTATACAACTATTATTTTCCACTCTCCGCGAACAATGATGAAGCACTTCTTCTTCTTTTGTTTGGTGGGGGTCAGAGGGGGACATCTAGGTCTGCGAGCCAGTCTAATGTATTAGGCGTCACATTGTGGACCTCATCAATTCCGCCAGGGAATGAATGGAGCGGGATCGTTGACCACGTGTTCGGTGGTTTACATCGTATGCATACATCGCCAATTCTTTAAGCCCCCACCTATACATCTTGTAAGAATAGTGGCTGTGGGAGCGCCTATCGATGGAAGACTAGAGTTTACGAGGCAGTGAGAACCGAGAACCCAGGCTGTCTTTCAGTGGGGTCGTGAACGAGATGGGCAGTTCCCACGTTGGCCGATTACCACTCAAGTTTCCAGAGTGATACATAACCAGAAAAGCCTCTCCCCTTTCACCTGGAATCTGGATGAATCACTATTTATTGGTGAATCTGTACTATTATATCTTGTTATCGCGAAGATGTTACGACAAATCGCGAAGCTGGCGCTGTTACATGTATCATCCTCTCTGAACTTTCCGGTGATGACTTAATACCGATAATAAGTATCTGTCTATGTAATGCACTATATCATACACAACTAATAAACTTACCTAACACTGAGGTCAAATACATTAATATATCAATACTGAGTTGTATGGCAACCGAGAACATTGTCAATTATTATTATATACATATAATGCTTACATCTGGCCAAGGATTTCAACAGCGTTTAAATATACATATTATTACAAGCCCATAAAAAACACCTCTATCTGTCGGACACACACTGTGTCAATGTCATGCAGTGAGTTACTTGGTCATCCATACTTACTTCAAAGTCAAACTATCTTGTACCGTCAAGAAACCACCAGCTTGTCAACCTATATTGTTGACAGATTTTTTAAAGGCTTGCAGATTACACCTTGAAAAGTACTATTAACTATTTACGATTGGAAGTTTAGACAGGGGTGACCAGTTAGAAATTAACAAATTGATCTTGAGGGATCTCTGGAAGAAAATATGGATGTATGGATTGCAACAAGGAGAGAACTATCTTACATACGTACAATAATGCATATCGTATGATGTTCGGACTTCCCAGCTACTGCAGTGCCTCCTCAATGTTTACAGAAGGGCGAGTTCCAGAATTTAAAGCTCTACTAAGAACCAGGATTGCAGGACTGAGGGGAAGGATAAACCATTCCAGAATTATTCTCATCATAAAATCCCGTCTGACTTCAGGATCGATCATAGAAGAACATTGGAAAAATACACTGGCTCCCACAATCTTAGATCCGATGGATTTCTCTCTTTCTATGCTTTGATTTTTTTTTATTTTTTTTATTCTATATTTTATTTTTATTTTCATATTTACCATTATTTATAAAATACTTATGTTGTCAATATAATATGTACTTATACTCTCTATGGAATGTGTGGGATTGCACTCTCCTCCCCACATCCTGGAATAAAGAACTTTATTATGTATTTTTATAGTAATTGAAGCATTGGTGGGTTCTGCTGATGAAATTGTATTGATTGCTGGTCGTCATAATCACCATCATTCAAGATTCCTGGCAATCCCTAGAAAACGTCTCCAATCCTGCCGGTCTCATGTTATCCCTCATCAGTTTCTAATGTTTTTTTTTCAAGAATGCTTTGGTGTTCGCCTCTATCATCCAGCCACTTAAGTTAGAGAGCTTCCAACACTCCTTTGTCCTGCATCTTTCTTATAATATACAAACCCCCTTACGATCGGTGATCTTCCACTACCTATTTTTGACGATTCCTGTCCAGTTTTATGAGTGTTCTTGTCGACAGCTCTTCAAACTGATATTTAATATAAAAAGCCACCGTCGTTTATGTCTTTCTCTGAAGCTTCATCTAAGGATCTTCTTACATCCAAAATCCACGTGTTAGTGTTCATGATGGGGGCCAAGCACTGTTACAAGTTCTAGACATTTCACGGTCCACATTCAACAAACTGTAAATAAAGGTATGAAAATATTAGGATTTATTTTAAGAACAATTAAAAACTTTGAATCTTTACGAATCGTAAAATTGTTGTACATATCCCTAGTACGAAGCCTAATCGAACATAACTCAATAGTCTGGTCGCCCTTCTACAAAATTCATATCCATAATATTGAAAGAATTCAAAGAAAATTTCTAAGATTTGTAAATTTAAACTTAGCATCCCTTTAGAGCACATAAATTACTTATCATTAATGAATATTTTAAATATTCCAACTTTAGAAAACAGACGAAAAATAACTGACCTAACCTTTTTATTAAAATTATTAAACTCTAAATTTGATTGCTGTGAACTCTTGCATTTAATTAATCTACATGTACCTACACGAACTACTAGACAAACATTAACATTTTATATACACACATCTCATTCTAACTATAAATTGCATTCTCCAATACAACGATTACATAGTCTTGGTAATCAATATTTAAACAATATTGATGTATTTGACAATAATTTGAATTTGGCAAACTTTAAACGCCGTATGTGCGAACTATTTTTACTTAATTCATAAACTATTGTAAATACCAATTTTATACATTTTTTTAAATTCCTATTAATATTGATTTGGAGGTTATTGGCAGCCTATCTATTTTTACTTTATTTATATTCTGTATAACCTACATTTTGTCAACTCATATTTTATCTAACCTATATTATGTGTCTTTATATTTTCTGTTACTTACATTTATTTTATTCACTTCTAACTCTTCACTGTAATTAATCGAAACATGTATTGCTTTATGTATGTAAAAGCCCTTTGGGCGTTTAAATATAAATAAATAAAATAAATAAGTCAGAAATGAATGCAAGATAATGTTGGTTCACTTTAAATTTATTGCTAAACGATTCGGAACGTTTTGTTAATGTGTTGAAAAGATGCCAATGCTCTGAATTGTTGGGGATATCCCAGTATGAGTGCACGAACATCAGACATGGTACAGTTAGACTTTCGTATTGAAACAACAACAACACAAAAACATAAAATTATTTTTATGCTCTAATTTGACGAGATATTTAATTTATTATTTCATTATTGTGAGTTTATCTTATTACGATCAATTTGGTGTTTTTTGCGTAGGTATACCAAAAGAGTCTGTTTCGATCTGTCTGGAGCAAGTGGGACTATGGGATCTCAAATTGGGGTCTATCTTGTCATTGGGACTGAGGAAAGGAAAGAGTTAAGTAGGAATAAGTTTATGACACTTCAAGCAACGTTTCCATTTTACATGGTGGTTTTTATCGTATTATTGGTCAGTTATCTTATATCCTTGCAATATGTCATTATTCGTATTCATTATTCTACATCGGGGCCTGTTCATATTGCAAGTCTCACCTTGTTTATTTCGAAGGTATATTTCCTATTATTCTCCATGCACTCACTTCGAGAAGAAATGTTTTATAAAAAATTCACACATCTATTAGTAGGTATCTACGTGTCTACATGTCCAAGCCTCCAGAACATAGAATATACTAGAGCATACAACAACTCTACAGAAGACTAACACTCTAGAAAATCCATTAGTCATAGGGGGGGGGGGGGGGGGGGTGGCTAGAGAATTCAGGAATCATAAAGTTAACTGGTCGTCAGTCCAAATTCCGTCAGACATCCGATGTAAACCATCCATTCTGTGGGAGGGGTGGTAGCTGTGGAGAATTTTAGGAATCATAAAGATCATCGGATCAACGGTCACAATTCCGTGTCATTTTTTTTTTGTCCAATTGGACATTTGATTTGTCCATTTGGACAACTTTTGTCTATTTGGATGGACATTCGTTTTGTCCATTTGGACAACTCTTTAAAGGTCCATTTGGATGGACATTAATTTTGTCCAAAAGGACAACTATTTGTCTATTTGGATGGACATTCATTTTGTCCATTTGGACAACTCTTTGTCTATTTGGATAAACATTCATTTTGTCCATTTGGACAACTTTTTGTCCAATTGGATATTCATTTTGTCAAACTGGACATTAATCTGGATGGACATTCATTTTGTCCATTTGGACAACTATTTGTCTATTTGGATGGATATTCATTTTGTACATTTGGACAACTCTTGTCTATTTGGATAAACATTCATTTTGTCCATTTGGACAACTTTTTGTCCAATTCGATATTCATTTTGTCAAACTGGACATTAATCTCAATTGAACTTATATTTCTCATTCATTGAAACATTCTTTAATTTCTGAAATAGGATACATTTACATGATATTTTTTATAATAACCTTTTTTTAAGATACGCAACAGATAATCTTAAGCACAATGGTAAGTAAAAGATATGGGGGACACTAGGTTTTTTTTTAAATCTCAATGGCGGTGGTCGAAATATGCTTGAAAACCTGTGCTCTGGAATATTGTATCACCCACTAGTAGAACGTACAACAGACAAGATACCTTTGGCAATAATCTTTCAAGTAAAACATATAAAAAATCTACAAACTTAATAGTACCTAAGTGTCCATACGTCAAAATATCCAGAACGTAGAACAGACTGGAACATGACAGCACACTATAGACAACGGTCTAGAATCAACAACAGAATACGGCAACACCTTTCACTAAACCTTATAAAAAATTACAAACTCAGAAGTAACTGACTATCAACACGTCCAAACCCCCAGACCATAGAATACACTGGAACATGGCAACACACTACAGATAACAGTCTGGAATCTTGTAGCACCTGAGACTTCGAAAAATATTTATACTAAACTTTATAAAAAATCTACAAACTTAATAGTAACCACGTGTTTATACATCCAAATCCCCAATACGTAGAACAGACTGGAACATGACAGCAGTCAACAGTCAACAGTCAACAGACAACAGACAACAGTCTAGAATCTTGTAGCACATACTAGCAGAACAAACAGTAGGGTACGGCAACACCTTTCTACAAAACCGTACTAAAAAATCTACAAATCCAGTAATAACCAAGACGTGTTGTATACATACAACCAAGTCTGCAGAACGTATAACAGACCAAATCATGACGGTACACTACAGACAAAAGTCTAGTGTATTGTAGTACCTACGAGTAAAACGTAGAACATAGAGTACGGCAACACCTTTCTAATGTCGACAGTGCCATTGAACTTTCCTTGCTGATTGCCATTGCTAGAATAATGTAGGTAAGAACTGAATATAGCTGCGTAGTGTCTGCATATTGCGGCTATATTATGTGAGAAGAGAAGGCGGCCTTGCTTTTCTTTGAGGTTTTTATCAACTAGGTTACTATTATTTTTATATGTTCGTACTAATCTGGATTTTTAAGAACTCGCTTATTTTGCACTGCTAGGTACTTTATTTTACTTTTTTTAAATTATACGTAACTACTTTGAATAGTTTGTTCTGTATCTATGTATGATTGTTCTACTCATTTGCGCATTCGATACCATATGATTTATCCTGCAAAATTTCGAAATTCAATCAAAGTGAATAAAAATTATTTAAAGCTTGTTTTTTTTAAGTATCTACCCATCACGGAGAAAGGCCATGTTTGGTGACCAGATCTATATAGCTTTACTTTTTAAATTCCCTTAAAATACCATTTTGTCGTCTAATTTTCATATTACAATCGCAGTTTATTGTCATAGGGGTGGATACATCAATTATGGGAAATAGTGCCTCTCGGCTGAATTAGGATCTATACTACTATTATTTTCCACTCTCCGCGAACAATGATGAAGCACTTCTGTTTGGTGGGGGTCAGAGGGGGACATCTAGGTCTGCGAGCCAGTCTAATGTATTAGGCGTCACCTTGTGGACCTCATCAATTCCGCCAGGGAATGAATGGAGCGGGATCGTTGACCACGTGTTCGGTGGTCTACATCGTATGCATACATCGCCAATTCTTTAAGCCCCCACCTATACATCTTGTAAGAAAAGTGGCTGTGGGAGCGCCTATCGATGGAAGACTAGAGTTTACGAGGCAGTGAGAACCGAGAACCCAGGCTGTCTTTCAGTGGGGTCGTGAACGAGATTGGCAGTTCCCACGTTGACCGATTACCACTCAAGTTTCCAGAGTGATACATAACCAGCAAAGCCTCTCCCCTTTCATCTGGAATCTGGATGAATCACTATTTATTGGTGAATCTGTACTATTATATCTTGTTATCGCGAAGATGTTACGACAAATCGCGAAGCTGGCGCTGTTACATGTATCATCCTCTCTGAACTTTCCGGTGATGACTTAATACCGATAATAAATATCTGTCTATGTAATGCACTATATCATACACAACTAATAAACTTACCTAACACTGAGGTCAAATACAATAATATATCAATACTGAGTTGTATGGCAACCGAGAACATTGTCAATTATTATTATATACATATAATGCTTACATCTGGCCAAGGATTTCAACAGCGTTTAAATATACATATTATTACAAGCCCATAAAAAACACCTCTATCTGTCGGACACACACTGTGTCAATGTCATGCAGTGAGTTACTTGGTCATCCATACTTACTTCAAAGTCAAACTATCTTGTACCGTCAAGAAACCACCAGCTTGTCAACCTATATTGTTGACAGATTTTTTTAAACGCTTGCAGATTACACCTTGAAAAGTACTATTAACTATTTACGATTGGAAGTTTAGACAGGGGTGACCAGTTAGAAATTCACAAATTGATATTGAGGGATCTCTGGAAGAAAATATGGATGTATGGATTGCAACAAGGAGAGAACTATCTTACATACGTACAATAATGCATACCGTATGATGTTCGGACTTCCCAGCTACTGCAGTGCCTCCTCAATGTTTACAGAAGGGCGATTTCCAGAATTTAAAGCTCTACTAAGTACCAGGATTGCAGGACTGAGGTGAAGGATAAACCATTCCAGAATTATTCTCATCATAGAATCCCGTCTGACTTCAGGATCGATCATAGAAGAACATTGGAAAAAGACACTGGCTCAGACAATCTTAGATCCGATGGATTTCTCTGTTTCTAAGCTTTGATTTTATTTTTATTTTTTATTCTATAACTTATTTTTAGTTTCACATTTACCATTATTTATAAAATACTTATGTTGTCAATATAATATGTACTTATACTCTCTATGGAATGTGTGGGATTGCACTCACCTCCCCACATCCTGGAATAAAGAACTTTATTATATATTATTATAATAATTGAAGCATTGGTGGATTCCGCTGATAAAATTGTATTGACTGCTGGTCATCATAATCACCACCATTAGAGATTCCTGGCAATCTCTAGAAGACGTCTCCAATCCTGCCGGTCTCATGTTATCCCTCATCAGTTTCTAATGTTTTTTTTAAATGCTTTGGTGTTCGTCTCTATCATCCAGTCACTTAAGTTAGAGAGCATCCCACACTCTTTTGTCCTGCATGTTTATTATAATATACAAACCCCTTTACGATCGGTGATCTTCCACTACCTATAAGATTCCTGTCCAGTTTTTTAAGTGTTCTTGTTGACTACTCTTCAAACTGATATTTAATATAAACAGCCACCGTCGTTTATTTCTTTCTCTGAAGTTTCATCTAAGGATCTTCTTATACTACTATTATTTTCCACTCTCCGCGAACAATGATGAAGCACTTCTGTTTGGTGGGGGTCAGAGGGGGACATCTAGGTCTGCGAGCCAGTCTAATGTATTAGGCGTCACCTTGTGGACCTCATCAATTCCGCCAGGGAATGAATGGAGCGGGATCGTTGACCACGTGTTCGGTGGTCTACATCGTATGCATACATCGCCAATTCTTTAAGCCCCCACCTATACATCTTGTAAGAAAAGTGGCTGTGGGAGCGCCTATCGATGGAAGACTAGAGTTTACGAGGCAGTGAGAACCGAGAACCCAGGCTGTCTTTCAGTGGGGTCGTGAACGAGATTGGCAGTTCCCACGTTGACCGATTACCACTCAAGTTTCCAGAGTGATACATAACCAGCAAAGCCTCTCCCCTTTCATCTGGAATCTGGATGAATCACTATTTATTGGTGAATCTGTACTATTATATCTTGTTATCGCGAAGATGTTACGACAAATCGCGAAGCTGGCGCTGTTACATGTATCATCCTCTCTGAACTTTCCGGTGATGACTTAATACCGATAATAAATATCTGTCTATGTAATGCACTATATCATACACAACTAATAAACTTACCTAACACTGAGGTCAAATACAATAATATATCAATACTGAGTTGTATGGCAACCGAGAACATTGTCAATTATTATTATATACATATAATGCTTACATCTGGCCAAGGATTTCAACAGCGTTTAAATATACATATTATTACAAGCCCATAAAAAACACCTCTATCTGTCGGACACACACTGTGTCAATGTCATGCAGTGAGTTACTTGGTCATCCATACTTACTTCAAAGTCAAACTATCTTGTACCGTCAAGAAACCACCAGCTTGTCAACCTATATTGTTGACAGATTTTTTTAAACGCTTGCAGATTACACCTTGAAAAGTACTATTAACTATTTACGATTGGAAGTTTAGACAGGGGTGACCAGTTAGAAATTCACAAATTGATATTGAGGGATCTCTGGAAGAAAATATGGATGTATGGATTGCAACAAGGAGAGAACTATCTTACATACGTACAATAATGCATACCGTATGATGTTCGGACTTCCCAGCTACTGCAGTGCCTCCTCAATGTTTACAGAAGGGCGATTTCCAGAATTTAAAGCTCTACTAAGTACCAGGATTGCAGGACTGAGGTGAAGGATAAACCATTCCAGAATTATTCTCATCATAGAATCCCGTCTGACTTCAGGATCGATCATAGAAGAACATTGGAAAAAGACACTGGCTCAGACAATCTTAGATCCGATGGATTTCTCTGTTTCTAAGCTTTGATTTTATTTTTATTTTTTATTCTATAACTTATTTTTAGTTTCACATTTACCATTATTTATAAAATACTTATGTTGTCAATATAATATGTACTTATACTCTCTATGGAATGTGTGGGATTGCACTCACCTCCCCACATCCTGGAATAAAGAACTTTATTATATATTATTATAATAATTGAAGCATTGGTGGATTCCGCTGATAAAATTGTATTGACTGCTGGTCATCATAATCACCACCATTAGAGATTCCTGGCAATCTCTAGAAGACGTCTCCAATCCTGCCGGTCTCATGTTATCCCTCATCAGTTTCTAATGTTTTTTTTAAATGCTTTGGTGTTCGTCTCTATCATCCAGTCACTTAAGTTAGAGAGCATCCCACACTCTTTTGTCCTGCATGTTTATTATAATATACAAACCCCTTTACGATCGGTGATCTTCCACTACCTATAAGATTCCTGTCCAGTTTTTTAAGTGTTCTTGTTGACTACTCTTCAAACTGATATTTAATATAAACAGCCACCGTCGTTTATTTCTTTCTCTGAAGTTTCATCTAAGGATCTTCTTACATCCAAAATAGTGTTCATGATGGGGGCCAAGCAATGTTACAACTTCTAGACATTATTATAATACCCCTTCGGATATCGTTCGTACCCGATATGTGTCCAGAAGGATGTCTTCTCATGTCAAATTGTTTGGCAGGAGAAGAAGGGGAAGATCAGCGATGCGTTGAAGAGATCACGTTGCGTTGAAAAGAGGAGTGGATGAGGTTCTACTTAAATATAAATAATTTACCTTAATAATTCCTAGATAACAGTGAAAAATTCGTTAATTTTAAGGTTAAGGATAATTCCTTATATAATCGGAATAACACCTCAAAGAAATTGGAGTGGGCTCAGGGAGGCTCAATGAGGATCAATGAGGATCGTGATCATGAGGTCGATTAAAGAAAGGAAGGATCTCCTCTGATATTTATACAAAATTATCAAATTATGACAAACCTCAAAATGGTGATATAAAGGTTACAATGTTATATCACCATTTTGTCGAGCGTAGGTTGCGGTATGGTACTTTTAATTTGTCTGACATTTCGCTTGCTGAGGGTTGGTTTGTACTATGTCCACAAAAACTGGTATTGAGATAACGATGCTTGAATTATAAAAAAAATCTTTTTTTGTTTCCTTTACTTCAAACTAATTATTATAAATAATAATATAAAACACAAGGGTTAATTTACCTATAAGAACAACAACAATAAAAGCATAATCAAGAACGTAAAAATACACTTTTTTAAATCAAAATATGAAAAAAATTAATCTTGGTTTCTACAATAACTATATTTAATGCTGAATCTATAAACATACTCTGGGTGGAGATAGACCAAACCAACAGAAATTTCATTCCTATGGCACATCAAATAATAATAATTTCACATTCAAATACACGAGGTTTTAATAAATAATAATAAAATAAAAAATATTAAAAGTTCTTCATTATAAATTATAAAATTTAGTATTGTCCTATGATAAAATAAAATGTAAGGAGTAATCAAACATTAGTAATTTTTACATATAGTTTTAATAAATAAGAGTAAAAAAAATAGTATTGGCCAATGGACATAGACACTCCAATCCTTATTTTTTTGTAATTACAATGCATATAGAACAAAAAGTGATGTTCATAATGTAAGTTCCCGGGGAAAAATTGTTTTTTTTTTGTGGAAATAGAAGATAAAAATATGATTAAAATTACTGCATTCACAAAGTTAAAAACAAAAATGGACATAGAACAAACCAACCCTCAGCTAGCGGACTGCAGAATTTAAAGCCACGATTAAGCGACATTATTCAGCAGAAGTAATAAACCGTGTGACATTTTCTTTATATCGCTAAGTATGCTGAAAGCCAGGCCTTTTGAGGTAATACCTGGGCTGCCCTACATATGAGGACTGAATGCCAATGTAATAAAATATATTACATATCAATCAGCAAATAAGCGACTGACTTTGAAGTTGTAATTGAATGTGACCGTGTATACAATGTGTGTTTCTATAAATGGAGATACAAATATGTAAGTGATTTATCACGGTCTAGCCGTTGCCCGTTAGCAAGATGAAAAGTGACTACTTTGTATCAAAAAGATTGAAAA
This sequence comes from Limnephilus auricula, assembly GCA_951813805.1. Taxonomy (NCBI): domain Eukaryota; kingdom Metazoa; phylum Arthropoda; class Insecta; order Trichoptera; family Limnephilidae; genus Limnephilus; species Limnephilus auricula. Next base: position 18,251,915 of record OX638406.1, read on the forward strand.
TTTTATATAATAACCAACTGACCCGGCAAACTTCGTACCGCCTCAGAATCAATAAATAAATGTTGTGTTCAATTTATTAGCTGTTCGAATTGATTCAAATTATATGTCGACCAACGCACATTATTTGAAAAGCCGTTCCATACAAATATATGAAATATAAAAATATTATTTTCTTTATAATTATTTTTCACGTGATTTTTTCCGATGTTTTAATCGTTATTCTGTTAATCAGGACGGAGACAAATCCAACAAATCAAAGATCATGAAAATCGGTCCAGCCGTTCTTGAGTTATAAATGGTGTAACTAACCCGACTTCGTTTTATATATTAAGATGTTGAACATTATTAGAATGAAACTATAATACTGAAGTATTTTTTCTAAAGCTGCAATAATTATTTAACAGTGATGTTGGGCGTCATGAACCTATATATTGTAACCATTGTAGTTACGTATTATTGCATTAGAAGTGAAATTTACAGAAAACAATTAATAACAATAATAATTGATAATTTTGGTAGTAAAATCACAGTTTTAAAATGTGTGTACCTATTGTCTTACTTTTCAACATTGGATTTTTCAAAGTTCCGTAGCTCGTGAAGGAATTAACATTGCAAGCTAAACTTATTGACTTAAAAATTAAAGAGAAAAAGCAGTTAAAATTTCAGAAATTTTGTAAGCAATCGCAATTTGAAGTTTTTTTTTACTAATATGAGGAACAGAAAAACAACAGGTTTACCTAAAAACCTAAAACTAAAATAAAAAAACCTGAAACGAAAAACCAAAATATCATTAGTTAAGGCGCCGTATCCCGGTAAGTCAAGAGATCCTGAGTTCGAATCCCAGTTGCGACTGTTACCTATTATATTTTTCTGTATCTTGTTCTGTTTTATGTTTCGTTTAGGTTTATTAGTAGCGTATTTTTCTTCATTGATATATTACAATGGTGAGTATAACCTGGTTGCCTTGAGGGAGACCTTTTCACCTCTCCATCAGGGCTCTCTCGGAACATCGCATTGCACCGCAGTGGGAGGGATAGATTCATTCATCCGTTGACCTCCAGATTCCTACCCACCTCTCATTCCATTTTCCTTCCCAGAACATCCTCTCCTTTCTTTCCTCAAAATACCTTATACACAGCATTCCCAAAGGTGACACACGCTCTGGGAGGAATTATTTTCCTCAGGGACTCCTGAGTGGATTCCATGTATTGGGGACATCATTTCCAACTATCAGACATCTAATTAATGTTCTTTTTTACGTTAGACCACACGGAGAAAAGTGTTATTTGAAAAAACGATCATTTTAATAGTAAAAACGGTTAAGAATAATTGGTTGGAATACGAAATTACGTATACCAACAAATTATTCTTACATGTTCCCGCCAATAAACATTGAAACCCTGTTAATTTGTTCGTAAGAACTTCAGTCCCGTTTTTAACCGTTTTTACTATTAAAATGATCGTTTTTTCGAATAACATTTTTCTCCGTTCACGTTTGTCCAAGCAAAAGTTGTTTTGTAAAAATAAAAGTGTTTCAACAAATAACCGCGCCCTTTTAAAAAATAACGTAATCGACAACAAAATGAAATCATAACATATTATTATATTTTATTACTATCAAATTATCATTTTAAAATGTAATAAATATATACTGAACCACATCGTGTTGTTATTGAAAAATCTGACGGACAGGCGAATGTTCAGTGTTCATATTGCCAAATGTAGGTTAAAACATTCACGAATATTTGAAATAAATATATATAAAACGTGGGTATGTTGTTACAATCCAATAATATTTATGGTAACTATGTGTGTGTATTAAACTAATACATCTAGCAGGTCCGGGTCTAGTAAAGGTGCGGATGGAATGGTAACCAGGGCGGAAAAATGCAAGGGGCGCCAGAATTTTTCCAAAATAAGTTATTTGCTGCTATCAGGTTGTTGCTTCTTTAATCAATGTTATCTAATGACAAATGGTATAAATGGAATGCATTTGCAGCACCAGAAAGTTTATATTTTACTTGAAACTTTTAATGCGCATGTACATAAACACAATATTGGCAAATCACAAATTACAAAAACGTGAAGAATTTGCACGTTTTGCGATACAAATCAATGAATTTACTGTCTAACATAAATAGCTTTTAAATAGCAAAGAATTTACATTTTATTTAATTTTTAAACATTGCCTCTATATCATAGAATAAAGAATATAATACTACAAGTGCCTTCCGTACAAATTTTAAAGAAAAAATATGTGTCACTGTCTCTCTTACACAAATTGTATATCACCATCCCACACGAATTTCGTAATCATGGTGAAACGAAGTTTCATTTGGAAATATAGGCCGATAACTTAACATGCTCACAAGGCAATTATTGTGAATTATGTAGTTACTACCCGTTTGCGCATAACTTTTCATACGAAAACACCCAACGAAACCTTTTTTTACTTTTTTTACAAATTCAGATATATTTAATAAACCCATAGATTATGGTGGAAATGCCTTGTTAGCTGAAAATAGTTGACCTACAAAGTTCATATAACTATCTTCACAGACAGAGCAATTTAAATCTTTTTCCTCAGATTGCTAAAGGAAAATTTTTCCACCCACATTAAAAAAATCGTACATCCGAATTTGAATACAAACTGATTATAGTTCTATACAGCCAATGAATTCACTTATATTCGTAGGATTTATAAAAAAATATTATTAAATCGTTAACTTATAAACGTTTTAAAGAATATTCATTGTGTTATATTTTGAAATGGATAATCGCTTTAATAAAAATAAATAAAAAATGCCACATTTTGGCAACAAAGCAATCCGTGGTTATGGAAATAGTGCCATATTGTGACAAAAAGCGCTCGAGTGGTTAATTATGTATAATTTATTATTGACTGATATCAACTTTTAGCTTTCGTTCCCCACCGAATCCTAAGAATACCTACTATTAAAAAAGTATATTCTGGTGAAACTACTTATTAGTACGTTTATAAACTTTATTAATATATGAACGTACTATCTAGTAAAACGGTACAATTTAAAAAACGTAATTTTGCAAAAAAACTTAATGTGTTACGAAAATAGAATCAGCTGGCTCACGGCGAAAGTTTACCATCGGCGATCAAGAAGTTAAACTCACCTGGAATGGGCGCCATTTCAAATAATAGCATTGGGCACAAAATAACATAGGTTCGACCCTGATCTAAAAGTTCCCAGCTGAGTTTATACTCGCATTTACCTTGGCAGCGAAGGGATTTAGCGGCCAACCAATAGTTGATATTGAATAGTTAAAACTCACCAGTAAACATATCAATTACTTATGGGCCAATACTAATTTATTACGGGTAACGTATCGGTCTTAAAAATAATTTACAGCTCAGCAGCACATTGCGAAAGAGTTTAATAAAGGGCTTTTAATTTATTGGTAGATTAATAGGCATTTTATTATGGGTATAGATTGTGGTTAAAAGTCGAAGGGCACATATATTATTACAGCCAATTAGAATGAGAGGCTTGTGGTTTGATAATCCCTAGGGTCATAATTATTGAGCTCTATTCGGTAACTAGGTATAATAAAAATAATATGAGTGATAAAATACTTAAAAAACCTTATCTGTCTAGTGCCCTAGTGTATTGGGTAACCGACGAGTTCATCGAAAATCAATTCATTGAAAGCGAATTCATCGACAACGAGAGGTTAGGTTAGGTTAGATTATGTTAGGTTAAGTTAGGTTAGGTTAGGTTAGGTTAGGTTAGGTTAAGTAAGGTTAGGTTAGGTTAGGTTAGATAATGTTAGGATAAGTTAGGTTAGGTTAGATAATGTTAGGTTGAACTCGTTTTCGATGTACTCGCCGTAAACCAGTGTATTGACATAGAAATTAAACTAAAAATTATAAGTGCAAAGTTATAAATATCACTAAGAACACCAATAAAACTATACCAGCATGTTACAATATAGTTTAAGACTATAGTTTGAAACTACCGTTACGTTCCACTGGTGAAACCATTATTCATATTGTAATACTTTTTAAATTACGAATAACCTCATAGACTGCTCTCAAATGTTTAGTTTTATAAATATTCTAGTGTAAATTTAATAGTTTGTAAGACCTTAAATAAATAGAAAAAATTTTTTTTAATGATTTTAATTAGAATAAATTTAAAATTTTCAAAACTGTGCTTACTAGGTTATGTATTGATTAATTTTATTGTATGATCATATGATTTGAAATTTGTGTTGTTTAATAGAATCTATCGTTTGAAAATTGAACAAATCTGCTAACATCCAACGGTAATCCCTTAGTATATAAAAATAGACTTGTATACCAGATAAAATAACAATCTTTCAAAATCAATTTATGTTTTTTTGTAAAACAGAGTCAATACGTTTAGAATTTGATTTAAAAAGGACTAATTTCCGATATTCTCTGGTAATACCCTCTTAAATCTACTCGAATCCACCATCTTTCCAACTGTGACAACCATAGCAAAAGCTATCCAAAATTCGAACACAGAAATATGTAAGACAAAATAATAATTGTTCAGGAGAGCGAAAATAAAGTTTTTTTTTTCAAAATATTGTTTTGTTTTATTTTTTTAGACCTATATTTATGAATTTTCAATTACAAAATAACATGGAAGAGATCTTTTGTACATTTCTAATGTGTTTAATTTGTTTATTATTTTACGCAAAAGTCATCTTAAAATTCACGTCGTACGAGACGTATTTTCCTAGAAATATTTCGACGACGCAGATCGTAAGAGAAAAAACGGATAAAATGGTACCTATTGGTACTGATTTTTGGATTAATTGTCCTTTCAGAATTTCAAATATCCGTTATCGAATTATCATTCACCTCTGGTGTATTTCAGCGAACTGCCATTACATACACATATAGCTACATACCTTTTCTATATTTTAAAAACCTCTCCATCGGGCATCAAAGCAAAAATAGTTTATGTTAATACGTTGTGAATATAACTGATATAATTTTTATTAGAATAACTCTCGTTAATAATAAATATATTCGAAGGCTATACCCATCATATTATGTTAGCAAAATAATTAATTGTGAATATAACTGATATTTATTTATTTAATTTCTACGGTAAAATATACCATAAACAATAGTTACATGACATAATAAGAACCATGAGAAATATGAGCAAGGGATACAAATATATACAAATTCTATAGTATAAATAAGGTAAACTTAGATTAAATTCATATTGATTGAAAAGATATTATAGCATAGCCCTCTTGTACTTACTTTCCGTGCAGTATGAACCTATGTACTGATAAGTTTTTCTGTTTTCTGTTTGTTAATGTTCGATATATATTATCTCTACAAAAGCCCTTCGGGAGTTTAATAAAAACATAGTAAGATATTAATGTAGTCAAAACATGGAAAAAAATAAATCGGTCAAATATATAGGAATTATATTTGGCGATAAACCAACGTTAAATCAACACGTAGAACACATTGTAAGAAAATCAAATAAATAGGTTTTATTATAAAATCACCCGTTTAAGAACTTTAATAGCCTTATACGTAATTCTTTTCATTAATTCGCAGTGTTCTCGAGTACAAGTCAATAGTCTGGAATCCATATTATTTACATATTAAACTAACTAACTAACTAACTAACTAACCATCACGCCGTTTCCCCGCAGGGGTAGGCAGAGAGGACGGACCGCCAAACAACTCGGTCTTGGCACACGCTCCTTGCCTCATTCACATTCATACATCTTCTCATACATACTCTTCTATTATTCTGACTCTTGACATGGCCCGACTCAAGTATCTGAATTACTTGATCGTGCCACGTCTTCCTTGGGCGTCCTCGGCTTCTTATACCGTTCACATTCGCGTCATAAATTCTCTTTACACTCCTTTCTTCATTCATTCGCTCAACATGCCCAAACCATCTAAGCGTCCCTTTCTTAATCTTACTTACTACGCTCACATCATACATATTAAATGTATCTAAAATTGTACATGTTCAATAATAATCGTGTAAAGCGTTTATTTGAGTGGCTTTATGTAGAATTTAGAATAGACAAATAATCATGGAATATAACTTATTTTTAGAGAAAATCGTTTCTCACTTCCTCAATGTCTCTAGGTCTAGGTTATTCTTAACAATAACTCGGGGGAAGGTTGCTACAAGAATTAAGTACTCATAAATATAGCCTTGTCAAAACTAATGGATAGTTCGATTTATCAAATCGTTCTATTGCTTTGGGTACTACTGGAAAATGATTATTTAGGCCATTGCCAGAATCGTTTTGTGTTTTGAGATAAATATATATATTTATTTATATAAGACGTGTGTCTGTGGCGGGCGAAGTGGATTTGATTTTCATATAAATCTAAAGTTTTATTCTAAAACTAATGAGATTTTATAGCCTTGACCTTCAAAATAAGAGAAATGTCACTTTTTGTGAGGTTTCCACAAATATCTCCATCCCCTTGTGCCACCTTAGATTAGAATTTTGAAACTTGATTAAAGAAATTTTTCGCGCTTGACGTTTAACCTAAGACGAAAATTATTGTCTACGTCTGATTTTCGAAAAATCCCAGTAAAACCCGGTAAAACGCTGATAAGGCTTGATAATACTACTTAAAATAATAAAAATCCATAAAAAGTATTGTTTTCTTCAGTAATAGTAAGATGAAAAATCACTGCTCCATACAGGAGGCCCTGAGGAACATAATTTGTCTCAGGACCTATGTCATATTAGAGTATACTGGGTGGAGGGTCTTTTTATGGATCGTAAGGAAATAGAGGAAGTTCTGGGAAGGAAAAAGTAGCAGGGGTGGATATGAATCTGGGGATCAGGTTGTCCAGGAGTGACGGACATGTGAATATATCCCTCTATCTGCGGTGCAAGGCGATGGGTAGAGAGAGTGCATCTGGAAATTTCAAAAGGCCTCCCTCTGTAGGTGGGCAAACGCATCCGCCGCCAAGACCCGCATAAATCTCACCTCATGAACCAGGGCACCCCTACCACGAACGTAGTCAATCGCTTGGGGTGACCTGTGGCAGAATAATGGCTTAGAAACAGGGTTTTCTATTTAAAAAACCATGTATTTTAATTTTTTGGAAATGGATTCACTGGAGGCCAGTATCTTTCTCCAGTGTGCATCAATGCTGGAGGTCGGCTGTGGCGGGATTCCAAGATAAGATTATTCCCGGAGATGATTGTTCTTTTCCGCATACCTGCTACCCTGGATCTTTTAAGGACTAGAAGGCAGGGAACTCGCCTCTCCATGAACATACTGAAAGCGCTGCAGTAAATAGGGAGGGCAAACATTGAATTAATATAATAACATAAGGAGTTGTTTAATTATATTGGACACGAAGTCTTTATATACTGCACTTTTTGTAGTTTACCCAAAGTTACCCAATACACAACATTACGCAAAAGGCAACGAAGAGCGTCAGTTTCACAGCGGTGTGTAAAAAAGAAATATTCTGGTGAGAAAGATATTCTCCAGTATGCGACAATGTTGGAGGCCGGACTGTTCCTTCACTTCGTGAACATAATGGAATCGCTGCAATATCTTGTGAGGCCAAACATTTATTGTTAATGCGGAAGATTTTGTTATATTGGACACGACGTCTTTCTGTACCGCTATTTTTGTAGTTTACCCAAAATTGCACAATACACAACGTTACATAGAATGCAAGGAATAAGGAAAGGCGTCCTTTTCAAAATGGTAGGAGAAATCTACTGCTGAGCACGTTTGCTTTTACGCTGAGAACTCTATACCTCTATTCAAAACCTATCAGACGAATTCCAATGGCAACCTTCCATGCATGAAGCGCGAATTTTTACTAACCTTTATCACGGTCGGTGATTATAATAACGAATAATACTTTACTGTGTATGGGTTGGTAACTCTAACTTCAAAAGCGTGGGCTCAGTTAGGAAGTAAAGAACGTGAAAATATCAGTTTCTTTAGGTCATTAACCACCGTGCAGCGTGTAGGTACAATGTTTATTGTTCGTTACTGTGTACTGGAGAAAATTAAATGGAATTAATATTTTCACGGAAGTATAGTGTTATTCACAAAACGAAATGTAGGAGAAACTGGAAACTGATTTGAATAAGCTCAAAGCAATTCCTGCTTTTGTGAAATAATATCCGTATGTAATCATTAGACATGGGATTATATGCACTAACAAAGTGCCAAAATATGCATGCAAATATGCACTAAAATGGTCGAAACATGCACTAAAAAACTCTTGATATGCCCAAAATATGCACAATGCGAAATCAAAGAACCATTTTTATTTTTATATATTTTAATTAAAGACGCTACAAAAACAGCAAAATATTCTTAAAATTATGCATAGTTTTTTGTGACAATACACAATTAAGTATTTTTCTAAATTTTCGAGAGAAAATCACCCAGTATGCTTTTTGTACGCCGAAAACGAACTCTCTACGTCAACTGACAAAATTTTAAATTTGGCACCATTTCTGAAGATACTTGTTTAGGCAGGGAACCTGTGCCGTTGATATAGGCATTAATGTTCCTCATGTCTTCAAGATTCGGGTTTTTAAGCAAAATAGAGTCTAACTTTTTACGAATCTTTTCTGGTATTGAATTAGGAAGGGAGTTGGTGAGTTCGATCATTGTTTCCAGTATTTCTATTAATTTAAATAGAGGAAGGTTTTTTGTTCCCAATTTTTCTATGGCATCTGGTAACTTGTGGAAATGTGTTGAGATGAGGGCGAATAATAGATTGCTTTACTGAATTGCAATGGCCTCAGAACTGTCAAATTGATCAACAAAATCAACGAAATCAACGATATATGCACGATTGGGAAAAAAGGCTAAAATATGCATTAATGCCGTAATTAGAGAGTTATATTCATTTGCATATGCAAATATGCAAATGCATATAATCCGATGTCTAGTAATCATTGACGATGAAAATATGAAACAGATAGACAAAGAAAATAAAAGGTTTTGGGACGCGAACCCAGGTCCTCTATTCTCATCGGGGCTGGCACCCTACCTAATAATCTATTGCCACCTTATTCCATCCCATCATATTTATAGGTAAAGGTAACGGTCGCAACTGTAAAAAAAATAAGTGACTTCAAAATAAGCATTAAGAAATGGATTATTGACAAGAGAAGGAAGAATATAGATATAATTTTGCAACCCAACAAAGACTAAAGCTTGTAGTATTTTAACCCATGCACTTACCTTATTTCAAACACAACCATGTACAATGTGGCATTGGAACGGGGTACCCCAGTAAGGACACATTATCTTAGGAAAAAAATTGTTAAATTTAAATTTAAAAATGAAAATAAGAAATAAATAAATTCACATTTTTGACGTATTATTTTTTTGAGTGTTGTTACCGTGAGAATTTAACAATAGATTATTTAAAGTTATGTTTTTAATAACATTAATACATTTGAATCAAAAATGTATAAATAATTTGAATTATTTAAAAAAAATAATTATTATGTGAATGACTATAATAATTTTTGTCGCTTCAAAACATAAGGTGACAGTTTAGAGGTGTTTTCTAAATGTCATATTCTTTACAATTTTTCGACATTTAAAATGAAAACGATATTTCAAACAAAAAAAACTAAAAGGTAATTTTTCATCTAATTTCTAAAAATGGTAATTATTTTACGACATCTTCAAAAACAGTAAAATATATAGCGCATTTTATATTCCTTGGAAATATCTGGAATTTCGTTAAGATATTTCAACCATTAAATTACCCTCTTACGCCGTATAAACTGTGTATAACTTTTTATGGCTGTTATATATCCGTTTAGAAATTTTTAGTTTATTAGTAAGGTTTTCACGTATACGGTTTTCATCAATTGTATAAAAATTACACCGCCCACTATGTCGAAAATCAACTATTTTGGAATCGAAAAATGTTTTCAGTGACAAAGACAAAATTTTCTATTTTATATTTTTTATCTATGAAAAGTACTTAAAGTTACTGTCATTAAAACAGAATTTAACTCAGATCACTCAACCTCCGCAAGATGTCGCTAATATCTCTTTTCGACGGAACCGCTTTTTCATCATTCATTCATTTGTTTTCGCTTTCCTGTAAAATTAACTTTCTGAATTACGACACTTTTCTACGGGTGTGCAATATGAAATACATTTTATTTAGTTATTTATGAATTTATCACAATATTAGTTTTCTTGTTATCAGAGAAACAGATTTGCTGCATTGAAATAAAGATAATTTTCATTATAATGGTAAGTACACGGAGAAAAATGTTATTCTAAAATACGATCATTTTATTCGTAAAAACGGGACTGAAGTTGAAAGTGAAGGGAACAAATTAACAGGGTTTCAATGTTGATTGGCAGGAACATGTAAGAATAATTTGTTGGTTTACGTAATTTCGTACATATACCAACAAATTATTCTTACATTTTCCCGCCAATAAACATTGAAACACTTTTAATTTGTTCGTAAGAACTTCAGTCCCGTTTTTAACCGTTTTTACGAATAAAATGATCGTATTTTTGAATAACATATTATTTCTCCGTGTATTTCCGTGTTAAAAATCCCTGTTAATAACTACATTATATTCGTCCACTTGAGTAGATGATCCTACGTGCCTGAGGTCATGAATATTATAACTGCAACATCGAGTCACATGTCGCATTAGATACCTAGGTAGGGTCGGTAACAATATGTATATATGTACACAACATCTGCATCTGACCCACATTCTGCAACCTGCCAACATAAACAATACAACACAATATGCATGTTGTTTACATCAACATGTTGGTTACTCCTGGTGACGAGCATAGTCCTAAATATTATTGGTAATGTAAATGTAGAGGTAACAGCAAAACGATAAAATCTATTTGCTTGGATTGTTGGATTGTTGGTCAGGATGTCAGATTTTCGAAAATTGTGAATATCAGATTTTCAAATAATGAGATTGTCGGAATACTTTTAGGTAGTTAGGTTTATGTATTGCTAAAATGTTAGATTACTTATTTATTAGATTGTTTGATTTTTAGACAGCGCTCTTGAGATTATTTTTCACAATTATTAACCCAATATTGTTATCATTCGATTGTTAGGTTGTTAAATTGTCATGATGCATAAGAAACATATATGCAAAACAAATGCAAATAATGTACTTTGCACTTTGTCAATCTATAAAAGAATACGGAATGATTTTTTGGGGAGGAGCAACAAAAAGCTATCGATTATATAAACAAAACATCGAATGACTTACACACACCGACCAAATAATCACCATTTTGATGTACTAGATTTACGTCACATACACACAACAACAACAACACAAACTAACACAACAGTAGACCAGTCAGACAAAGTATTAAAATATCGTTAAAACTCCAACAGGTAAACACAAATTTGGACAAAGACATCACAAATACCAGAGAATAAAAGCATTCAACAATTTTTTCATTCGTTATAAAAAAAGAAGGAAAACAAAAACATTTCAAAAAATGTAGAATTAGCGCCTCCGCCCACTCAGGCAACTGAAAACTCTCAACTGCCAACTGTCTTTGTATGACAATGTGATGGCCCGAACACTTCACAATCAAACAAAACCCCGTTGTCAATGGTAACGCAAGCGGTGACTTGCGACTTGCTCTGCTGGTTGCCCTGGCCGGCCATTGATAGTTGCCAACTGTCAGCTGATTGTTCTTCGTCTATGGTTAACCAAGCTTTTTGACCAATCAAGACAGAGAAAAAGCCGGTTTTAGTTGGTTTTCAGTTGCCTCAGTGGGCGGAGCGCCTTAAAAGATGGAATAAGAACAAAAAATGCAATTTTAAAAACATTTTATAACGCAAAAAAATAAAACATTTATAGGCCGTACACCATAACCATTACAATAAGCACTTCGTTAAATAAAACTGTACCTAATAACATTTGCAGATTTATTTTTCATTACCGCCTTATTGTATTTATTTTATTACATCTCTTTTTATTTTATTATATTCGATATTATTACATTTTTATTAAAATGTATTAAATTGTAATATGGGTGCCCCAGTGTGGTTAAAGTACCCAGTGCGGACCACATTATCTTCACTCGAGCGCTTATTGCCACATTATGACACTATTTCCAGAACCACGGATTGCTTTGTTGCCAAAATGTGGCAAATTTGAAAAAAAATAATTTTTTAATAAAACCACTATATAATATATTGTACATTCAAAATATAACAAAATGAATATTCTCTAGATTTTTTAAAATGTTTTAAGGTTAAAGATTTAATAATATTTATGAATACGTGATAATAAATAAAAGATAGGTGAATTCATTGGCTATACAGAACTTCAATCAGTTTGTATGTGTCCATATTCAAATTCGGATTTATGATTTTTTTTATGTGGGCGGAAAAATTTCCTTTAGCAATCCGAGAAGAAATATTTAAATTGCTTTTTCCAGCTCCAGTGGTAATAATAATTAATAATAAGAAAAAAATAAAAATAAATTTGTTAGATTGTCAGATTTTTAGATTTTTTTAGATGGCACAATAACACAGCCGTTTTGGTAGACAGCTGATCACTATTTAATTCGAGAATCAACTATTTCATACTTCAAATATCAAAAAATCATGATGGCGCTGACAATCAGTAGATGATTATCATCAAAAAATAATGTGATATACTTTGAAATAGCACAACACACAAGTGAAATATTATCACTTTTCTCCGCTAAGTATTTCATCACTGGTACATTAGATTCACACAGTACGTATTTAATATTATGTAGCGATGCATCTCGCCAACCAGAGGTCAGTCGCCGTGACAAGGGACACATACAAATGAGTGGAGATGACGCACGATGACGCGCAGTCTGAAAGACGCCTAAAGCTTCTAAAGAATCTTTGAACCTTGGCGCGGTTACAGCACGCACTATTCGCGGAACGGAACTTCATTGTGGGACCTCAGAGGTCACGCGTTTAGATGTGCGTGACAATGTGGTTTTGTTTAGGTCACATTTGTTTAGAGGTCATTATTATTGTAAATATTATGTTTTCTTTGTGCGTTGCGATGTTGTGACCATTTGGAAAACTTCGCAACGAGGAAAAATCTCCTGTTTAACGAAGTTAGAATATCAGAAAAGTATGTATGAATGTTTAAAAATTGTGAATTTGTTGTGTGAGAGAGAGAGTTGTGTAGCGGTCAATCATCTCTGCCTAAACTTGCGGGGTAAAACACTATATATAAAATAATATGTTAAAATTAGAGCACTTAATTACTTGGCTTCCTTTAACCAGTGATTCCTGATATTAATTGGTATAAAAATGTTAATTAAATTTAGGTGTTTTGGATGACTTTTTAAAGGACATTAAAAAAAAATTCTTCTCATAATAAAAAAATAAATACTTCCACATGTCGTCACTAGTGGCGGCTCATCGTCGCTGGTCACTCAGCCGAGTAACAGTCCAATCTTTTCAATACTTTTTTTTTTTACATTAAGTCCACACAGGAGGCCCTGAGGAAAATAATTTCCCTCAGGGCCTATGTCATCTTTGGGGATGCTGTGTGGCGGGTATTTTTAAGGAAAGGAAAGAGAGGAAGTTCTGGGAAGGAAAAGGTATGAGGGTTGGGTAGGAATCTGGGGTTCGGTGTGTCAAGATCATCTGCCGCCAATACCTAGATAAACCTTACCCCATGAACCCGGGCACCCCTGCTAAGTCACCAAACGTAGCGAACCACTTAAGGTGACCTATGGCAGAGGTGTTGGTTATCCAAAAAATGGTTTGCAGAGGTGTTGGTTATCCAATAAATGGTTTCCGGGGCGGCGGTACCCATTCCCGCCTCCCAAATTGAATACCTACCGACTTTTTATGTTTTCAGTTGAAAAGAAACCCCAAAATTACATATTTTACTCCAAATAATGTCAGGAAACGCTGGTTAATAAAGGATAAAAAAGAAAGTCAATTAAATAGGTACTCATAATGTATTTTTGATAAGTATTTAAATAAATTCGTTTGATATTTACAGTTATATTAGTGTCGATTTTAATTTTTAAAGTGGTAAATAATGCACAAGAGGATATAATTTTTTAATAATTATAATTTCGAGTGGCCAACTGTCGGGAAATCAATTGTAGGGTCGCCCCTTTTTAGCCATGTATTAATTTATATTATTATTCAACTTAATGAAAGCACCATTGACCTGTCAGTGTGTGTAATAGTCAGTAAAGAGACATTTTACGCAAATGATAATGCATATGCGTAAAATGTCTTAGTGCAGTGGGTGCACATAGCAAACATCATGCAAATGGGTACCTTGGATAGGATTGCATTGATTGACATTGACGCAGTCACTTCCTGGGAGTTGATGTTGCGGTTATTGGTCGTGATCTCTAATAGGAAGCGGTTGTTACGGGTACTTGAGCTAGGGACAATACGATTAAAAATACATATATTATATTTGTGATATAAATAGTTATGATTTATATTTGTAGAAATAATAATTGACTGAGGGGGTTTCTCACCATCCTCCCAATAGCTTATCTACCCTAATAACAAATATTTTCGATTGACGATTTACGGTTTATTTATTTATTAAGTTGGAGTTTATAATTTGGTACTCGAAGCTATTAATAGTGGCTATATATTGGATAAGTTGGCCGAGTTTTCTAACCACTGCGAGTATTTTATTTTTATTTTTAAAAATATTCGTTATTAGGGTAGATAAGCTATTGGGAGGATGGTGAGAAACCCCCTGAGAGTAGTGAGGACAATTTAAGGATATTATAGGCTGCGCGGCCGGTTTCGTACAAAACGTAGTTTTTGGATTTGAGCTCAAAATACCCAACCAAACTGAAAAATTATTTTTGTAATAAAAACATATGTCAAATATGTATTTCGGACAGGAGCTCCTTTTTGCTTTTAAATGATGACATACAGGTAATTAAAAAAAAAACAGTTTTGGTTCATTTTGGAAGCAACTTTGTAATTTTTTATGAGTTAAATATATATATTTTTTTAAATCTGCCTAATCTTTGTTTTTAATATAATGAAAAAAAAAGTTAAAAATGCGTTTTTTGTGTATTTATTAATTTTAATATTATATAAACGACAAGTTTTTGACAAGTTTTTCCGACGATGTATACACGTAATTTGTAATTTAATTTCCACTCCTTGCCGTCCTGCCCTATGTGGATAACTGGAGACACTGACGTACGAGAAGCCAGGGATACTTGTTTACTCCCTCTGCCTTCCTCTGCTTCTTCTGCTTTCCTCTTCACCAGTGACTATGAGTTTCTCGAAGTTGGAGTCCTTAGTTTGCCGATTCTAAAATATACTAAGCTACATTATATAGGCGTGTTATTTTATGATTTGTAGGGCCTACTCTAGTGAGTGTTTTTAGGAAAGAGAGTTCTGGGAAAGAAAGATGTATTAGGTGTGGGTAGGAATCTAGGGGTAAGTGTGTTCCTCCATCTCTCCCGCAACATACGATGGGTCGAGAGAGACAGTGAGTCAGGAGTCTTTCCAAACCGCCCTCCTGATCCGGCCCGCCAAGCAGTTGGCGGACAAGCGTATTCGTCGCCTAAATCTGAACACCTCACCAGACGAACCCGGGCACCCCTGTTAAGTCACTAAATTTATAGAACCATTTGGGAGACCTATGTCAGATAGGCCCCAGAACTTTACAATATTTCTCGAATCTCTTGTTTTCACTTTACTTTATTTGAACCAAAATTTATTGTATTTGTTGTTGTTCTTGGTGTTGTTGTTGTTGTGGTTTTTATTATTCTTGGTACACACTCTTGGTTATTTTTATTTGTAATTTTTTAATTATTTTTTTAATTGATAAATAAATGTTTAAGACAAGATTTTTTATGCATAGCACAAAGGGCAACAAATATTATAAGCAATAATTATTAGCCTGAAACACTCATCGATATTTAAAAACTCTCCCGAGAAAAGATACATGTCGCCAACGGGTCTCGAACCCGCACCCCTCTGATTGCCGGTCAGGAGCTCTACCATTAAGCTACGGTGGGTTACCTCCTACCCGCTAAATGATTCAATATATACCGAGTGTTTCATTCAACATTTACCTCTCAAAAATGTAATAATGGTAGAGCTCCTGACCGGCAATCAGAGGGGTGCGGGTTCGAGTCCCGTCGGCGACATGTACTTTTCTCGGAAGATTTTTTCAATATGAATGAGTGTTTCAGGCTAATAATTATTGTTTATGATTTTTTTAATGTTATTATTATAAATAGAATAACATCTCTGTCTCACTGACCTACGGTCAACAAGTATTATCTGCATAATAGGAAGAACCTTCACACTACTCACCTACATTTACTACTGAAGAGACGCATCGACCTTGATAAAGTATTGCCTAAGGAAATAGAACCAATTCCGGCTACACAACTACCTACTTGTTGAATCCCAATCTATCAGAGTGGCCTTACATACACATTATAATAATTATGGTGTATTACGTCTTCAGATTTTTTGTGCTCCTGGTTGTGAATTATGTAAATATAATGTGTTATTCCCAATGTAACTAACTTTGTAGGTAATGTATTGTTTATCATTAGTGCTATAGATAATCGTAATGAGGCATTTATCCAGGTATTATAATTGTGTTGTGGGGTAATTACTACAACTTCGTTAAAAAAAATCATTATAAGATAGTAATCAATTTGAAAAATCGGTCGTTTTATATTGTTAAATCATAATAGATTGATTTGTTTGGTACTATAATACTTGTATTTTGGAAAAAAGAATATGGCCAATCCAGTTTTTATGTATTTTTTTACAGAAATGGAATAACATATCTAAATTACCACAATATTTAAAAGAGTTTAAATTTTGTCTTAACAATAAAGAAGTTATTAAAACATTATTTATTTAATTTATATCACTTTTCATAATTTAAGCATACGCTTTTTTACAAACTGTTTAAACAAATTTTAATCATAAGGTTACTGTTTTTATTTTATAAACAGTGTTTGATTCTTTTTAGGTACAAAAATAAAGTTTATATGATTATTTTACCCACGCACAGGGTGCGCCTTAGTAGGTACCCTTTTTCGTATGTATTTCATTGTACGTATCAAATGTAAAAAGTGGGAAAAATAAAGGAAAAAAAAGTTATTGTAAACATATGTTACCGGAAATGTATGAAATCTAGGAATTGTATACAACTCCCAGGAAATGTAGGTAAACAAATCCGAAGCTATTTAGGAAATACTATGGGAAATGTATACATGTCCTAGAAATTGTATATAATTCCAATATCATATTAGGAAATTTATAAAAAGAATGCCTTCTGTAATAAAACACGTTGTTTTATTTGTTATGTTTTTATAAAGTTAAACTTTCATTTGGTAAGTAATCAGTCTATTACTTAAGTACTTAACATGGTTTGTGATACAAAAAGGTGCCCTCTTTACAGCGTCTGCTCGCGTCAAGGCAAGAAAAACATCCCAGTTTTCAATTAGTTTAGCGGCTACGCTATGTTTCTATAACATGATTTGTGATAAAAAAGAAAGTGCCCCTTTATAGTTATATTATTATTAAATGTTTTACATTTCCGATTGCTATTGGAAATGTATAGATTTCCTAGGAAATGTGTCTAATATAATTAATTTCACACATTTCCGGGCGATTTTAGGAACTACATACATTTCCTATGAATTGAATACAATGACGGATTACATAAGAAATTTTTGTTTAATAAATTTAATTTTAATTTTTACAACAAGCTGAGATTAGTTGCCTAATTGAAACATGGAAAATCACTTGTGATAACTGGAGTTATTAACGAGTTATATATAGAATTAAAGGTACAGTTTTTTGGAGATGTCAAATAACAAGACGATTTCAATGTGCCATGACTTTTCTGTTCGTGCATAGCATTCATAGACGAAGAAATAGAGTTATGATTTTGGTTTGTAACTCAAAAACGCGATTTCGGAGTTACCTACCTAGTTTAAGTAATTAATAAACCCACCATGTATTGTTTGTTTTTATTATTACATATCTTTGCTAATTATGCGCTCTTATAAAAATATAAGTAAGATTATTTTTATCTTTTTTGACACGCGTGTGAAAGGTTATACTTGGTAAACAAAGAAGAAATAAATTCAACAAGTATAATTTATAATTTGCGGATTCGGCCCGGATTGCCGGAGGACCTGGGTTCGAGTCCCAGATGTATCCGTATCTTTTTCTGATTTTTCTGTTTCAGATTTTCGATTGACTTTCGCTAATATTATCTTCATTAATGAAAATATTATAATTTATAATGTTTTTTTGATTCGAAATCAATTTTTAACTATGGCTTAACTTTACAGAACTTGGGAAATAACTAAATTGGTCAAATACAAAATAAATCACATTTTAACTAACAATGAAAACTTATATTGAAATGTCCATGACATCTTACCGTCAAAACTAACAAAATGTAATCGAATATATTAAAAAAGTTTAAAAAAATATACGACACATCAAAAATAGTTACATCGGTTGTCTGTGCGTTCTTGCGTCAAAATATTTTGAAATTTTAGTTCGTTGTAATTTCTTCTGACGAAGGTTGAAATAATCCAATTTTTCGGTGAATGACAGTTTGAAGGACATTCATACGTGAAACTGGCCCTAACAGTGTACATTCGTGATGTAAATTTCTTTCTCTAATTTTTAAATATAACTAATCTAATATATAAAAATTAATGTTTGTTTCTTTGTTTGTGTGTTCGTATGTTATGTGCGGCCATACCGTTCATCCGATTGCGATGAAACTTTGGGAATATGATGTGCACATGCTGCGCATACCCGGGATGATTATAGGATAGAGAGCTCTGGCGTTATGAAATTATTTCCAATACTATTCATACGATTGCGATTAAAACTTCACCGGATTGCTATAATTTTTTTTTGAATTGTTGTGAACATGTCCGTGAAAATTTAATAAATATTAAACATATATATAATGGTGAGCTCTGGCATCATGAAATTTGGATTAAAAAATTAAATAGGTCACGCGAGTTGTTGGAAAAATTGGTGTATTTTACGAAGTTAAGCGGCAGGGAAAAAAAGCTGCAGGGAGGGTTATGCGGGAGGGTCGGATGGGGAATTAAGGAAGGGGGCTTTGTCGGAGGGTAAAGCGGAGACGGTGGAAACGGGAGGAGGGAGAAGGTGAAAGGTAACACGGAAGAGGAAGAGGAGGCGGAAGGGGAACGGGGACGAATTGAAAATGACACGAAGGGAGAAAAAAAAGATTTATTTCAGTAGCATTTAACGCATGCCGGGTATCAGCTAATAATATATGTTTAAACTAAAATTTTCAATATTTTTTTTTTAAAGGCAATGATAACAAATCCTACAATTATTACAATATCCGGTGATTTTTCATGGCTCTGCGCTATATAATAATGTACCGTCATAGCCTGGAAATAAAAGTACTACATACGAGTATGATTAATGAAACGAAAGATGCCTCAAACCAAAGCCAATGTCACTGTGACCATGTGCAATTTACAAACCGCACATAGGTGCAGTACATTATGCACCTTTAGTAGGTGCAATATCATATTAAGTTTTAAGGCCAACGACTGTAGTTTATACAGTAAATCATCGGTTCATAGGGTTAGCTCGTGTCTGTAGATGGGAGATAAAAACATCATTAAATTATGTACGATTATGTATGTACGTATAATAATATATATGTTACGTAAAATTACAGGGTGTTTAGGGACGTACTAGTCTTACTTTAACCACTCGAGCGCTATTTACCGCATTACTACGGCACGGCACTATTTCCAAAACCACGGATTGCTTTGTTATAGATTTAATTAAACATTTTTTATATATCCTACAAATATATTATGATAATAGACAAAAGATAGGGTAATTCATTGGCTACATAGAACTATAATCAGTTGGTATTCTCCATATTCACATTCGGAGATATGATTTTTTTAACGTGGGCGGAAAATTTTCCTTTAGCAATCTGAGAAAAAATATTTAAATTGCTCTGTCGGTCCAGTGGTTAACCAGAGATATTATTTAAAGTAAAAAAGAAATTATATTTTGTCTGGTGACATTTTTCATGTTTTTTTTTTCAACTTAAATCATAATTGGACGTGTATTGGACGTTTACGGAGTGGGTAAGAGGTTTGGTGGTCACTCGTCCGAGTGACCAGTGACGACTTATAGAAGTTTTTTTTTTTATTTGTGTTAAAAAATAAAATACATTGTAAAAAACGTAAATAAAGTCTTTGGGAACCAAAATTCTTTTAAATTCACAAAAACACTCCAAATAATGTTAGAAATAACTTGTTAAAAAGTCAAGTATGTCCCTTAACAGCCTGTACATCATAATTTATTATTCTTTCCTGTGTAATTTTTTCCGTGACTAAATTAAATCTATGAATAGAATACGACATTATATTATTTTATGACACAAAATGCTAATTATAGTTACTGTATATATTTTAATTTTTTTTTCCAAGGTACCAATCAGAATAGCGATGTGTCGTAACTCATTTTATAGATCGGAAGTCACGGTTCCAAAAAATTGTCCTTCACATCCGTGAGTAGGCCGTGTAGTCTGTATTTTGTCCTCTTCCAATTTAAAGGGTGATTTTCCTTATTCCTGGAAAATTATAAGGTACCATGACAACTCAACAAAGTGGCTTTTCAGTACCCATTGAAATAAAAAAAATAAAAAAAATAAAAAATCTATAACCTAACCTAACGTAACTTTTTAACCAGGTTTTTTGTTTTCATAGTTTTTAATGTCTTTTCAAAGGAGTAAAGAAGTTGTACATCGTTGAGTTGTCCGGTTATCGAATTGTAATCCCCTGGCTGGTTTCATACGTTTTTATCTGCATTTTTATTTCTTCTTCTTCCTTGCACTGTCCCAACTCATTGCCTAGGTAGGCTGTTGGGGTCGGCTCTCCTCGTTCTCAGGTTGTAGCTTCTTCGGTTCTGGGTATCGCTCTCTTCCAGTCCGTTTCTACTTAGAATTTTAGAGCATTGAGTCATCCAGGAGTTCTTTGGTCTTCCTCTGGATGACTGTCGATGAAGCTCCATAGACATTGCCTGCTTCACTGTGTGGTCTGGTGGTCTCCGTTTTATGTGACCATACCATCTCAACCGTCGTTCCTCTAGCTTACTGTTTATGTCCGTGACACCCAGGCTACCACGAATGCGTGAACTTTTAATTTTATCTTTTAGTGACACTCTTGCCGACCATCTAAGCATTCGCATTTCTGCTGATTCAAGCTGCCTGGTGTAGGAGTTGTACATGGTCCAGCATTCGGAGCCATACATTATCGCGGGTCTAACAATAGTCTGGTATACCTTTCCTTTTAGTTTTATAGGCATTTATATAAGTAGGGAAGTATATAAGTATAAGTATATAAGTATATAAGTTAGGAAGTGCAGTAAATATTTCCTTGAGATGCACAAATGATGCCCTCCATTGCACTTATATTTACGACACCACACTCGTGACCTTTTAGTATCTACCTAAAGAACCTAATAACATTTCACTATCAAATGAAAATAAACAGTTTATTTTCCTTACGCGTACGAATGTGATATGTTTTAAATTATCGTATCTGACTCTCTAATAAAATAACAAAAATAATGTTTTCATTTCCAGATTGGCTTATGTACTTATCATAACTATTTTTTCAATTCCATATTTAAAATATAAATTTTTAAAAATCAAAAAAATATTTTTTTTAGGAAAATCAAAAGTTTACAATGTGGTTCATTTATACATGTGTAATTCACCTAACTCAAAAACCAATTATAGATGTCCTCTATATAGTATTGTATTATTATTTCCTCTATATACCTAAAAATTAAACTCTATATTTACAACAACTGAAAAATATTACGTAACAAAATTTTTCAGTTTTCTTCTTGGCAAGTCGTATCTACCGTAAGGTAATAATAATAACTTTAAATAAGGATAAAAATAAAACTAACAATAAAATTATAAACTAGTCGGCGTTGCCCGGGTTTTACTCAGAGTTTTTATCCAATTTTGAATCTACAGAAAGTGACCTTCCTCCTGTTTTGAAAGGCGAGTGAGCAAAATTTCACAAATATCGGAATAAACATTTTTTTCGATAACCAACACCTCTGCCACAGGTCACCCCTATTAGTTCGCTACGTTTTGTGACACAGCAGGAATTCCCGGGTTTATGGGGTGAGATTTGTCCGGGCCTTGGCAGCGGATGCGTCCGTTCATCAACTTCACGGCAGGCCGGATCGGATGAGACTGGTTAAGGGAAGTCTTTCACACTTTCCTTTCCAAAACTTCCTCTTTTTTCCATTTCGAAAAGACCCTTCACACAGCATCCCCAAAAATGAAATGAGAATAGATGGAATATGAAAAAAAAAACAAAAATCCTAAAAAAAGAATTTAACCTTAAGCGTAATATAAATCTGAAGAGAATCATAAATATCTCACTGTTGCTGTAACGATATTGCCATAAAATGCCAAATTCCTTAATAATGTAGCAAACTCGTTTTAACGATAATCACGGCCGTGATCTTCTCTGGACCAATAAAAGATCTAATCTCATCTCCGTGAGAGTGCGCTTTGAGCTCGGCAACACTTCCGGTCTCTTGTCCGACATAACCTTGGCACCGGAAGTGAAGGCCAGCCAATATGGCTCCCGGACCGGTGCACAATGAACTGAAATTAATCTTTGCTGGACAATTTAAAATACAAAAAATAAAATATTTTTAAATATATATATTATAAAAACACGGATATTGTTTAATAGTGTTAAAAATACTATTGGTGGATTTTCAACGATGCGACGTTATAATTTAGCATCTTGAAAACATTTCCAGGACAACTTAAAAAAGTCATTAAAATTTATTTATTTATTTAATTAATTTCTACGGTAAAATAAACCATAAGCAGTAGTTACATGACACAATTAGAACCATAAGAAAATATTAGCAATCATTTTAGATAAAGAATAACAAATTAACTGTGGCATTTGATTGTGAAATGACATCAGAGATATGAGCAAGAGATAGGTACAAATATATCCAAATTCTATAGTATAAATAAGGTAAACTTAGATTGAATTCATATTGATCGAAAATATAAGATAGCATAGCCTTTTTGTATCTACTTTCCGTGCAGTTAAATATATCCGATACATCAGCGTATCTATTACTAACTGCATGCAACCTAGGTACAAGCAAGTTTTTGGAATACGTAGTTCTGGTGTTGTTACATTTAAACAGGACTTTAGAACGAGTAGCTCTCGTAGGTATATGAAATTCAATGAGGTTAGTTAAATCGGGACTGTCTATACTACCATTTACAATTTTGAACATAAATAATCGATGATTTTTTAATGATTACATAATGATTTTTTTTTACGGCCATTATTGAACCAATTTTATTTTCTTCACTTTAATGACTTTTTAAACAAGGTATTGAAGTTGCATATTGTTAAGTTGCTCGGTATCTAAAACACTTTACAGCATCTTTGAAATTTGATTTTTTTGATTTTTTTTCCATTAGGCTTGGAAGTGTTTTGGATTATTACTATTATTATTACAATTAGTTTTAATTGGGTTTTGATCTCCTCCTTTTAAAACCAATGACATATTTTCACAGAGTCAATCACTAAAAATCGAAGAAAAAACGTTAATCGAGAACATAGTGGTGGCTGTAAATAGAACTAGTTTGCTGCTTATGAGAAAATCAGAGTCTCAGAACTGCTTAATGTATACAGGACCAAAAAGTATGATGAAATGCCTGACATCCTGAAGAATGAAGAAATAATTAATGTATTTGAAAAATGTTAATTAACAAGGAATAATGAATAAATTTATAGAGTTATATAAAAAGGAATAATTAATGTATTTAAAAATGGTTAACTGAATAAGAATAATTAATGTATGAAAAGGGTTAAATAAAAAGGAATAATTAATGTTTAAAAAAAAGGGTTAAATTAAAAGGTATAATAAATCTATAAGGCCAAGTGTAACTGTTTATTAATTAACAAGGAATAATAAATTAATTTAAAGGGTTAAATAAAAAGGAATAATAATTAATGTACTTACTTAAGAAAAGTTAAATGGGAATAATTAATGTATTTAGAATGGGTTAAATGAAAAGGAATATTTAATGAATTTTAAAAAGGTTAAATAAAAAGGTATAATTAATGTATTTTAAAAAAAACACTCGAACTTTCGTATATGTAGATCTTTTGTTTCTTGTTGCTAGTATTTTTTTCAAACATCTGAGATGATATTTGAAATCATCAAATTATATAAAAATGTGATGGTTTATTGAGATAAATATAGCATTTTTGTCCGTCTCTGTTGGGATTCGGACTTCTGTGCGATGCGATAAAACGGAACTAAACGCATTTATCAACTTCATATCAAAATGCTCAGTCATTTGTAAGGTGACGCTTATTAAATGGCCGTATTATTTTAACGGTCATCATTTGTAAATGACTTGGAAAGATCCCACACGTATGTAAAATGGATTACGTATCAATTAGTTAGCTAATCTAATTTATTAGACCTGTCAACGAGTTTGGTGACCTAAATATTACTAATTTATGAATTATTCGTGATCACAGATCACATAATCTGAAAACATATAATTAGCCACATACATATTAATTTCTAAGCACCTCTATGTTTACTTCTTCAGTGTTCGCAATTCACTTTGTGGCGTCATTTTAATTAAACGAAAACAAATCAATTTGCAAACCACCACAACAAAACAAAATTATCAATAAGTTTCAAAACCAATGGTTTCTTTTGTCAAGTTAAAATTAAAATGAATTCAATGGTTTAATTTTATCCATTGGTTTTGAAACATGTTATTATTTTGATTGAATATATGGTGTTTTCCAAAGTAATTGGCTTTCTTTTAACTTCTATGTTTATTAAGGTGGTCCAAAATTTTTTTTTTGTATTTTTCATTTGGTTACCCCGTGAATTTGTTACACGTATTCATAGTAATAACGTAGTGAAATTTCGGCGAGATAGCTCAAGTAAAAAGGGGTGCTCAATCGAGTGTTGTTTTTGAATTTTTTGTGTAAAATGCTTAATTTTACTTTTTGTAACAAGACAGTTTCGTGTGTTAAACTATTAAATAAATATTAAAATAAACTGCTGATGAGTTTTATAGACAAATTTAAACAGTTTTGATACTTATTTAGTAGACTGTGAAGTGAATCAGTGTAATAAAATATGTTCATCTACTCGAAAAAAAGACGAAATTTTTCTACTTGGGGTTCGAGATATTGAGCCATTGATGAGGCTTTACCAACTTCCTACTCTTCAGCATGTTTTACTCCGTTATCACCATATATTAAATTAATCCAAAAATGTGAAAGATTTCGCATACGTACTTATTCAAAAACTTATAGAATATGGAGTAAATCTAGTATTCCGACCGGACAACAAAAGCACTCCATTGAAAAACTGATTAAGTTTCATAAGAACTGGCTGCTATTGAAGAAAAATAGAAGAAGAAATTCTGAAGCCCAAAAAATGATAGTATTTGTTTACAAAAGAACTAGAAAAACTTTTTTGTATTTGCCCATGCAAGCTTTAAATTTGATAACTGCAGGTACGGGGAAACAATATTTGATGCTGTTTTTGACACAATGCAACAGTGGAATGTCACAAATGAAGTTTGGGCTATGAGTTTTGACACTACTGCTTCTAACACCGGTGCCAAAAAGGGAGCTTGCACTATTTTAGAAGAAAATACAGGACGTGATCTTTTGTAGCTTGCTTGTCGTCATCACGTATTTGAAATAATGCTTTCAAAAATATTTACTCTGTGTTTTTGGTCATCAAGCTCTCCTCAAATCCCACATTTCAAAAAATTCTGCGATATTTGGGAAACATTACCGAAGGAGTACTACGATTATCTTGACCTCGATAAGAACGAAAATACTGTTCGCTGAAAATACTCTTGAGAGTCTTATAACCGCTCTTTCTGGAGAGAATCTAGTTCGTGATGATTACGAAGAGCTAATAGAGCTCACCATGATTGTTTTGAACAAACCACCTGCGATGATACATTGGCACGCTCCAGGTCCGATTCATTATGCTCGTTCAATGGCAAAATTGCTGTATGCTTTGAAGATTTTTCTCTTTTGAAATAATTTACTAGCATTTAAACTAATCAAGAGAGAAGAAAAACAAATTGTTCGATTTGTTAGTTTTGGTGTGCTCATCCACACCAAAGTTTGGATCAAAGCGCCTCTGGCAGCACATGCACTAGTAAATGACTAGTGACTTGACTTTGGAAGACTTACTACTTTGGAAGACTTACTACTTTGGAAGACTTACTACTTTGGAAGAGCTTAAAATTGTACGAAGCCATTGATTCCGAAATCACTATAGCAGCTAGGGGTGTTTTAGAGCGTCACTTAAGGCATTTGTCAGATGAACTAGTTGCGTTTGCCTTGTTTTCTAACAAGCTGTCTGATGCTGAGAAACAGGCCGTTGTTCAAAAAATAAATACGGATGGCGATAATCGTTCAGTGTGAGGTGATTCTGCTAAGCTTGCCTTGGAGGTTACATTAGAAGCTTTTGCAACATAAATGACGTTTAAAATGCTCTTACTTCTTGATATCAAGGACTCTTTCTTGCAATTACCCTCTAAGACTTGGAATGACAATGTTGATTACCTGAAGGTAAAAGCTGCGTCAAAAATTTGCGTGTTGTTAATGATACAACGAAAAGAGGTGTTAAACTATTTGAAGATTACAACACGATACTCACTAAGAATAAGGAAGAAAAGCAATTTTTACTTCACATCGTTCAACAAAACAGAAAACTACTGAAACATCCAAAAAGGAGTTAACTGTCAGAGTTTTGAAAGAATGCGACTAATATTATGTTAATTATTGCTTTATTACCAAATTTTGTTCACATTTAAATGCTTTGTATACTTATTTGAATAAAATACTAGTAATATTAGTAAACCTTAAATTACGTGATTTAGTTAAAATCCTCAACTTTTTGTCAGAAACTTCTAATTCGATGAGCACCCCCTTGTATATTTTATTTTTTAATTTTTTTTTAAATTATTTATTAACCAAAAAATACATGTTATGTACATTCTTTTAGGTATATGCCACCTCACTAGGCTGAGCCTGTTCCGAGGTGGCAGTGATTTAATATTTTTTATATAATTTTCAAAAGAAAGAATAAAATAAATTATTAATTAATAAATAGAACTTTGAAAAATAAACATAAAATGAAAATTAAAAAGAGAAATAGAAAAGAAAAGAAAAAATGGAGAAGAGATGATATAAAGAACTTAAATTATTTGAAAAAAAAGAGAGATAAAATTTAATACAGGTAGCTATTATATTGAAGAAGTTATCATATGTCCGCAGTATATAATGCCCTTCTTTACAATCCATGTATGTATTTTGTGTTTTAGATTTACGCTTTTTATCAGGTGAATGTCTTTAATGTCTTTTTCAATTAAATTTGAAAGTTTTGGAGCCAGATTACGGTAATGTCTTTGTCCATAGGTGGTATTTATCTTCGGAGTCATGTGTTGATGTCTATGTCTTGTACAGTAGTTGTGTTGTACAGTATGTTGGTTAAGCTTGTCTTTTTGGTAATGTATAGATATAATTTTGATGTACAGTTGCTGTATGTTCAGTACTGCGAAGTCCTTAAATAACTGTATTGTAGAGAATCTATAAGGTTTTTTTGTGATAACTTTAATTAAGGCTTTTTGCGCTTTGACGAGAGGGTCCATGATAGTCTTAGCAGCACCACCCCAACCAATCATACCGTGGGTGATAACCGATTGGCCTAACGCGTAGTATATAGTTTTTAAAGTCTTCATTGGCATTATGTTTCGAATGTTTTTAAAAAGATATATAAGTTTTCTGACTTTACCCGCTGTTTTATTTATTTGTTCTGTCCACCTGAAATAGTTGTCAATGTAAATGCCTAAGTATTTGATTGTCTGAGTCCGCGCTAGTGGGTTGCATTGGCAGTTTTTTTTAGATGTGCAGTCGTGTATGGTTAAGTTTTCATCGAGTCTTGGTTGTCGTCTGGGATCTATACTAAATGTCATGTACTTTGTTTTGTCTATATTTAGTGTTAGCAGGTTATTGTCTAGCCAATTTTTAATCCGGTTGATTCCTTCAGCAGCTTTTTTATATACATTTGTCCAGGAGTCAGAAGTGAAAACAAGAACAGTATCATCCGCAAAGCAAATAATTTCACCGCTAATGTCTAACTGACACAGGCAATTTATATAAAGTAAAAACAGGATGGGTCCTAATGTACTTCCTTGGGGAACTCCGTAGGTTATGTATCTGTTTTGGCTTGTTACGTTGCCTAATTTTAGTGCATGACTGCGTTCAGTTATATATGATTTGAACCAGTTATATGCAGAATTTTTAATACCTATGTTATCTAATTTTTTAAGGAGGATTTTATGGGACACTGTATCAAAAGCTTTACTTAGATCAAGAAAAACCGCAATGCAGCTTTTTTTTTGGTCAACATTATTTATAATAGTTTCGGTCACTTTTAATATTGCATCCTGTACTCCCATATTTTTTCGAAAACCATACTGATTTTCTGATAAAATTTTATGTTTGTCTAAGTAGTCTACCAGTTGGATTTTCGTTAGATTTTCGAGTACTTTTGTGAGAACATTTAAAAGTGATATAGGCCTATAGTTAGAGGGATTCTTTTTATCTCCGGATTTGTAAATAGGTACTATGTTTGCACTTTTAAAATGGCTGGGAAATATACCTCTAGCAGTACTCAGATTACAGATGTAGGTGAAGGGAAGGGCTATTTGGTGTTTTATTTCTTTTATTAGTTTAGTGTCAAGTTCGTCGGGTCCAGTCGCACAATCATTTCTCAGTTTATTTATGTGATGTATTATGTCTTTAGTTTGGAAAGTTTTTACTCTAAATGTATTGTTATCGTGTGCATTATTAGTATATTTATCAGCAAGTGTATCTTCGTCAGTGTTCGTTTTATTTAGTAGTGTTTGGGCTAGTGTTTGTCCAATGTCTGCAAAGTAATTATTTAATGTGTTGGCAATATCAGTCTGATCAGTTATTACTGTATCCTTAACTTCTATTTGTTGGAATTTGGCTGCTGGCTTCTTATTTACATTGTTAATTTCCTTTACTGCGTTCCATAATACTTTCGGGTCATCTTTGTTTTTTTCAATTTTTCGTCTGTAATATTCTTCTTTTGTTTGTTTCACAATTGATCGGCAGATATTCCTATATTTTTTGTAATAATTTTGGAGCTTAATATTATTCGGTGAGTTTGAAGACTGTTTGTGTATATAAGATAGGGGGCTGAAATTTTTTACACATAATAGGAATTGTAGGTGTAAAAAATCAAGGGGGTGGCTACACCTATATTTGCATTATTTTTTTTACTATGTGGGCCTGGACCACCCTAATGTTTATCTATAGAAGTACATTGTTCTGAGAAAGAGGCTGAGAAGAGAACAATACAAATCGATTGTTCCAGCGATTCCTTTTTTCAGTGTTTTATATTAAAATATTCTCTTATACTGGTATTGTAGCCCGAGTTAATACAAGCACAGGACGTACACAGGTACTTTGGTTGCAAACGACATGTTTCAAACATGACAACGGGCGGCGCGTTTGGTAGATTCCCCTATCTTATGAAAAATGAAACCCGGTGGTGGAAAAATTTGAAAAATAGATTTTATCAAATTGTTGCTGTCACTGTTGCTCTTACTCCACCGGATATTGAGCGAAAGGGAAAATGCACTTCGGGCTACTAATACCTAACTAAAATCGAGGTTTTATACTCCCCACTTTTCTCCTGCAAAAGTAAACTGATTTTAATTTTTTTTTTTTACCAACTACATAAGAAAAAACTATTCTATGTCTGTACGTTTTAGTAGTTGATATCTATTTTATGTAAAAACAATATTTTCTCTAGGGTTAAAATCCAGAGAGATAAATAGGGAATACGTTTATATGGAAAAATCACCGCCGGGTATCCCCTTAACCAACGGATTATAATCTATATAGCAGGTCTGGCCAACCCAAATCGTATGGTGCAATTGCATTGGGGGGGGGGGGGGGGGGGGGAATCTCAACATGTTGAAATCCGTTAAAACTAAGTAGTTATGCGCTCCGTCTGTTGTTAATTCGGAAATCGATTTCTCGAGCGAAAAGTTATGCACGGGAAATATCAATCAGCAGAATAGGAGCATTTGGTGTAATTTCACTCTCATGTTCCCTCCTTCCTATCCTCAAAAACCCCCACACAGCATTACCGAAGTTGACATAGGCGCTGAGATAAATTATTTGCCTCTTGTGTGGATTAATGCAAAAAAAAATCGATTTCAGACACAAGATTCCAATGAAATTTAAAAGGAGTTAAGGCCAGTCGTTTCGCAGAAATTTACGTACGTCAGAGTCATCAAATGATAACAGCCATTTTTTTTACAGTTGAAAGTTGAAAGCAGAAGAGGACAACTATCATGTTGTTAAGATTGTCAGCTTATAACATTTTGATATAAAACATTCATTTGATGACAATGTTACATTTGAATTTCTACGAAACAGTTGAGCCTTATTTTTAATATAATAATATACAAAGCACGCCGCAAAAACCTTTGAACAACGTATAGTATGAAGGTACACGTGTTCGTTTTTCGCTAACACAAGTAGGCGCAATAGCAATACAAAGCGCTATTAATATTTTATTGGTCTGTAACATTTTGCAAGACACCAGTCCCAAGCATGTGTTGTTTAGGTCAAATCTAATTGAATTGGTCAAATATAATCAGTTTGTACTTTCTTCATTATCACTAAGTTATCTCCGAGAAGGAAAATATTCACCCATTGACGTAGGTAAATATTATTTGCTTTGACTGGTGTATACAATATTTGAAAACATAATCGGCACTTGACCTATACCGGATTATCTATCAATGATAAAATGTGCTTGTATATTTATTTATTATTTTGTACGTAAATATTATGTAACTATCTACAATTATTATTGTCAGAAACTTCGTGTTAATAATCATCGATATCGGCACTTTTTGAGAATTGAATAGAGAAGTGATTTTTAGATTTTGTAAGCCGGCGTTTTGCGTTAATTTTTGCTGATATTTGTTGTAAAAGTTTTTATTACAAGAATGCACGCTTTAAAGCACATCGACCCTTTGGAATAACAAGGTACCATCTGTCGCTTTAACGTCATTCGATAATGAACTCTAAGGTAGCTTACCATAGATCATGTAATAAAACATCTGGTTTATAATATGCGAGTCTGGGACGTGTAAATAGTCCCAGATCTCTCTGAGTGCAATAATCAAAATATATGATTGTGAATTTAATTTTCGCGAACAATTATATCACATGGCTGCCTACAATTCCTATTAAAAGAACAGAAACACTAACCTTTGATTGTAGTTCTCTGCTAGTGAAGGAGGCCTCCCTTTTTATCCCAAAATTGAGGCACAGGACATCAGCCCAATTCTTGATATTAATTGTTCAGCAAATGTTCCGAAATCAATAATTACATTTCGGAAATAAATCCACAATCCAAAAGGTGTGTATGCTCCAATCCAGCAAAAAAATGAAGAGAATTTTTTCATAATAATAATCGACAGTTTCCTAGACGACAGTTTCCAAAAATACATACAATACACTATATTAGTGTTTCTATTATTAACAGGAACTGTCAAACAACCATTAATGTAAAATAAAAATAATTTTATTAATTTTTCGAACAAATAAAACAAACATATTATAATGCCTAACAAACATCTTTTCTTGGGGCGAACACAGTTGTAGATCAGAGACGTGCAGTCAATAAAGATTGAATTGCAATTTACATATATATACAAATAGGTAATTAACTCATAACGAAAGTACTTATGCTCAATTAATGATTTTAAAAAAATTGAAAAGTTAACGAAATCAAATATCTAGATGTAATATTCGAGATTCGAGATATTCGAGACTAACTTTCACAGCAAATTTTTAATATGCGCTAAAACGCTATTAAAAAATTCTTGGTAAACTGTATATAAGAAATTCTATATAGCAACACTGCAAAGAGCTCTATTGCTCCACGTTTAGATTACTGCTCTACGATATTATATTATATTGGTCAATGAAGGAAACTTAAACAACATAGAAATTATACGTACCAACGAGAGCCATGAGATGTATAAATACACGGAGAAAAATGTTATTCTAAAATACGATAATTTTATTCGTAAAACGGTTAAAAACGGGACTGAAGTTTTTACGAACAAATTTACAACGAGAGCCATGAGATGTATAAATACTAAGGAATGGCAAATATGCAAAAAAAAAAAATCAAATGAGAGAAGAGCTAAATTGGATTACAATAAAAATGGGGCTGTTTTTGTGTAATGTACCTATGTTTTTTTATACATAAAATTATGAAAAACTAAATGCCAACATACTTCAAGGATGAAATCTTAATATATAAAACAAAGTCGGGTTAGTTAGGTACACCATTTATAACTAACTGAATCGATTTTCATGATCTTTGATTTGTCAGATTTGTCTCCGTCCCGATTAACAGAATAACTGTTAAAACATCGGAAAAAATCACGGGAAAAATAATTATGAAGAAAATAAAAATTTTCATATATTTTCTATGGAACGGCTTTTCAAATAATGTGCGTTGATCGATATAATTTGAATCAATTCGAACAGCTAATAAATTAAACAAAACAATTATTGATTTTGAGGCGGTACGAATTTTGCCGGGTCAGCTAGGTAGTTGTTTATAATAAAAATAGACACAGATTTAAAACGAGAAACGTAAATACAATTAGATTACCGCATTCGAGAAAATCAGTCACAGAACTCTTAAATCCCCGAAAGTTTATTCACTCAGCACTGTTGGTGATCGAGCAATGTACGCCACTGCAGTAGAGTCTTTATAGACTACGCATTGCACTCCCCTGACTAGTTAGTATTTTTATATATTCGCCCTTAGAACTATAATTATCAAATGCGGAAATTTCATTGGTTTGAAAATAACTTAGATGTTTGTCCTTAACTAGGAAATAAGGAAATGAATTTAAAAACAAGAATGCATCGCTATGTATATCTATGATGTCATGTGCCTGGTATAATAACCCTACAAATAGTAAATATAATTATTTAATATTCTTCTAACTTGTTTACAAGTTATTTTTAGATTAACCGTGAAACGGGGGGAATCATAATATACACGATTAGTAATTTTAGAACAAGGGTTGACACAGTGATTGATGTGATGATCTATGATACAAAAAAGTTTGAAAAAGTGTTTTTAAAATATTTTTTTTTTATTATTTTAAATTTATGAGTAAAACCTAAAATTGCAATATTTAATCACAGAAGACACTATTGGCGACAGTAACTCAAAAATGTGAACAGAAAAATCGCTAAAAGATACGGTGATATATAGGAATTGAACCCGGGACTTTAGCCTTACTGGGGCGAGATGTGACCGTATCTTCAGAGGGTATAAACCAAACGCTACCAGAAATTTGTCCTTTTTAAATCAATTTCTAGACGTATTGACTCTTTTTTACAAAAAAACATAAATTGATTGTGAAAGATTGTTATTTCATCTGGTAAAAGCATTTTTAAAATTTTGAAAAACAGAAGTTTATTTTTAATATACTAAGGTTATACCGTTGGTCGTTGACGGATTTTTTTAAATTTTCAAACGAAATATTGTATTATACAAAAAAAATTTCAAATCATATAATCAATCATACAGCAAAATAAATCATTACATAGCAAAGACACTTTTCAGAATTTTAATTTTAGTTTCAATTAAAATCATTAAAAAATAAATCCGAGAATGTGTTTTGTGACGAAAATACCTCAGTTTTTCTATTTATTTAAGGTCTTACAAACTAAAATATTTCAGATTTTTTTACACACTTATTTTGTATAGATATTATTGAAAAATTATAAATACTCTGATCAAAAAATACTTATCATAATAATTTATCATCATGCGTTTTGAGCATTTTTATTGCTTTCTTGAATGTAGGTATACATTAAAGCAAGTTTTTAATGAAATAAATCGATATTAATTTTTTGTTTAAAAAATTGATACGGGGAAAAATCGATCTTCCTCATTGGAACCTCCCTGTAGAGTTGCGAGCATTTTGAAACTTTAATTCTCAGCCGCTGGTAAATGGGTCTTCAGTGATTACATATTTTTCTTTTGATCAATGACAGATAAGTGTCCGGTGCAGCGTAGTGCACTATATATACAACGAGTATATGTATATCGGAGCAGTATATGTATAAGACGTTGTTCCAGTATAAGGCTAACACAAAAACGTTTTTTTTTTCAGGATATAGCTATCACATATTCTTTATATGCACATTTTTGCAAATATGACAAAAATAACGAAATTCAAGCTATTTATAACAGATGTAACTAATCTACCAAATGCACAGAGAAAAATGTTATTCGAAAAAATTTTTTTTTTCGAATAACATTTTTCGAATGTTTAGATTACTGCTCCACGTTTAGATTACTGCTCTACGATATTATATTATATTGGTCAATGAAGGAAACTTAAACAACATAGAAATTACACGTACCAACGAGAGCCATGAGATGTATTAATACACGGAGAAAAATGTTATTCTGAAATACGATAATTTTATTCGTAAAACGGTTAATAACGGGACTGAAGTTTTTACGAACAAATTAACAGGGTTTCAATGTTTATTGGCGGGAACATCAGAATAATTTGTTAGTATACGTAATTTCGTACGTATGCCAACAAGTTATTCTTACATTTTCCGGCCAATAAACATTGAAACACTGTTAATTTGTTCCTAAGAACTTCAGTCCCGTTTTTAACCGTTTTTAATATTAATATGATCGTTTTTTTTCGAATAAAATTTTTCTCCGTGTGGAGCATAATTCTAAACATGCAGACTTCATATATGTTCATTCATTTAAAATAGTAGCTTTAAATAAATCGGTGTATTAATAATCCAGTTTTAAATCTAGCTATATAAAATAGCATGTCCGGGGTTACCACTGTCCGGGGCTAGACCATACTCCTCTATGAATAAAAATTTATACAACCCACGTATTAAACTACCTCAAATAGAATTAATAAATATCACTGAAGAGAATAGAAGCCTAAATATATTTACATTTCCCCTTTGCCCGAATTTGAACCTAGAAGTGTAAAAATATATTAAGGCAAATATTATATATACGAGTACATACCTACATCAATAAAAATAAATGAATAATCGAGATTACATTGCGTGTTTGCAAGTAGTTTAAAAGTTCAAAACTGTAGACATAAAAAGAGATACGTTAAAAAAATTTGCTCAACCCTGATCCTATTAACTGTGGTTATGTACGTACAGGGTGTTAAAGAACATACTTGACTTTTGGATACGTTTTTAGATTTTCACGGCCAAAAGCATTTTCGTTGTTTGTTTTTGGGGTGTTATGCCGTGTTGCGCTACCTCCTTCTTTAGCCGACGTTTCGGACAGCGTTGCACTGTCCATCCTGGGCAGATCCGGGCAGATCCGGCAGATCACATCGTCAGAACACATCGTCGGATCTGCCGGATCTGCCCTGATGATGGACACTGCAACGCTATCCGAAACTCCGTCGGCTAAAGAAGGAGGTAGCGCAACACGGCATAACACCCCAAAAATAAACAACGGAAATGCTTTTGGCGGTGAAAATCTAAAACGCAGTGTCCATCATCAGGGCAGAACACATCGTCGGATCTGCCGGATCTGCTCTGATGGTGGACACTGCAACGCTGTCCGAAACGTCGGCTAAAGAAGGAGGTAGCGCAACACGGCATAACACCCCAAAACAAACAACGAAAATACTTGACTTTTGTTAACAAGTGATTCTAGACGTTATTTGGAGTAAAAAATGTTAAGAAATTTTGGTCTCTGGTGACTTTTTTAATGATTCATATTTTTCAAAAAATAAAAAAATATTTAAAACCGCCAACCCCTCAGCTGACAACTATCAAATACTTAATGTTTTTTTAGTGTTTATGTTTTAAGTTAAAGAAAATTAGTTTTTTATATTTTAAGCTAAAGAAAATGGTCGAATGCGTCCCTTCAGAGGAAGCCACCAATCAAAAATGAATTTATTCATAGTGTGCCTTATATCAAGTAATAGGCATAAAAATCGCTAGGCAAACAGAGTCACCATTTCAACTGCAAAAGTGATTTTTGTCAGAGATAATTTTTACCATAAAATGGTATTTTTAAAAAGTTGCTTTTATAAGTGTTCATACATCTATCTATATATGTAAAAAATGGATATCTGTTTCCCTTTGGTCACGCCATAACTTCAGAACGACTTTACCTATTTCATGCATCTTTTTTTGAAAGTTTTCTAATGCTTTGTAGAAGGTTCTTACGGAAAGAAAAATTACGAATATTGCGCAGAAAATTGTATTTTAACTTCGTACGTTTGACTATCTTAACTTCGTACGTTTGACTATTTTAACTTCGTACGTTTTACAGTTCGCAGGTTTTATATATTTAGACATATTTCCTTTACTATACATCCGATTGCAATAACAATTTGGTGAGTTGTTGTGGACACGGCTGTGAAGGTTTCTATATTGGTGAGTTCTGGAGTTATGAAATTTGCAAGAAAAATTTGCAATAGGGCTCGCGCGAGTTGTTTGACAAATGAGTGTATTTTATGGAGTTTAGCGGCAGGGAGAACGGCGGGAGAGGGCGGGGAATCTGGAAGGGGCGGAGGAGAATGAAGGAGGAGTGGTTCGCGGGGGGCGGACGATGGAGGGGGAAGGCGGAGAAGGTGGAAGGGTAATTCGTAAGGGGGGAGTTTCGCGATAACTGGGACGGGGGAGAGGGGAGGGGGAGGAAGGGGAAAGGACATGCAGGGATAAACAATTTCTTTATTTAAGTGGCATTCAACGCATGCCGGGTATCAGCTAGTTCCTAATAAAAAACACATTTTATCAATTAATAATAATAATAATAATTGGATGACTTGTAAAGCGCCGTTTTTGTGAAAAATCGCCTCAAGGGCGCTGTACAAATTTCAATAATTTCTACAATCTTACTTCTAACTACACACTAGAAAATATAAAAAACCTATGGCTAAAACAATGGATGCAAATCCACCGGTTCTTTGATCAGCGATACAAAACTATATGTACAATGCATCTGAACAACCAGCGCGGTGTAGCCCAAAAATGTAAATGTACATGTATTTTTTTTTATTTTTTTTTATTTTTTTTATTATTATTATATATATATATATTTTCAATGAAAATGTACAGGACCATACTTACCTGGTAGGTCAATCAATGTTATTTTATTTCTACCCATTGGAACGGTAGGAAAAGCTTAAATTTTTCCAAATCATATTTTTGTTTTTATAATGAAAACCGATTCGTAGTAAAAATGAATCTAAAATAATGATTAAGTATTGAGGTTCTTCTTAACACCCTGTACAAGTAGACACGATCTCGGCTCGGATACGGAAGCTGCGAGTGAATCAGGAAATAAATGTGTCAAGGTCAGTGGAGGATAAATAGGTGCATTGAGTCTGGGTCCATAAATGGATGGAATAATAACATGGTACCTAGGTGACCAATGATCATGATGTATTGCTTTAAATGGTGTTCACTTTTCTTTTTCTAGTGTGTGTTTTTCTTTATTATTCCGCACATAATTATTACTTACGCTTTTTTTGTTTAAAATATGTTTACATATATTTTGTTATATTATGGTAGAGCTATAGAGCGAGTGCTCATAACCAGATTATTTTTCTTTACAACCGTTTTTTGTTTTTCTTGTTTTTTAGGTAGGTACTCGCATTACAGGGTTCTGTGTATATAAAAAAAACGTTTACGTTAAATATCATTTTGTATGATTCACAAGGTGTTTTTATAATAGTCTTTTACAATATTGTGACGACTATTGAGCGCTTTTGAAGAATTTCAATATATCTACAAATAACATTTTTATTTCATATAGTTTTTTATTTTTCTGACTTTTATGTCCGGGTTAAATCTTCCCACAGGAAAAACTTAACCCTTCCACACACTTTTTACACAAATGATCATCTAGTCAATCTAATTGTACTATTTAAGTATAATAAATACAAAACAATACATTCCCAGAACCTCACGTCTAAGTCTTCGAGACCCAATTGCGAACATTATCTTTTATTATATTTCTGTATCTTGTTCATTTTCATATTTTAAAAATTAGATTATTATTGTATCTTCTTCTTCAATGATATATTACATTGATGGGAATAACCTTCAAATGTTAAAAAGACAGTGATTCTTATAAAAAATTTAATAATAATAAATAATTATTCATTCCAGAATGTATGCAGGGATAGTGAAATGAAATAAATTCCATATTTAAAATAACAAGAGAGATTGCACAAACAATAAGATTTGGTAAAAAGTAAATAACAATACATAAATAAATAAAAAATTAAATAAAAAAAAACATCATGAAAAATAGAGAAATGAAACTGAAAAAATATTTAACTCTAAAATGAATGGAATCAGCTGTTTGTGGAGGGCCATCAGGGGAGACTCCATCCAGCCAATCATGGCACTGATGATCTTATTCTTGAATTGGCGCAGCCTGCAGAAATGTAACAGTACTAATGTATCCTTCAATCAGCATTTCCTTAATCACGTGCATAGGCATGTATACCGCCATTACAACGTACTTTCAAGGCGATCGTGAAGGTTCAAATCGTAAGTGGATGTCGGCACTTGGATTCGTGATCCTTCTAACTTAATGTACATTTATAAATAATATTTTTCATTGTCTTCGATGATTGCAAATATAAATTTTTCGCACACCTGTTGTCCACAGTAGAAGATATCTTCATTGTCAAACATAAGCTTATTTCTTTGTCTTATCGCGCATTGCACTAAATAATTAACAACATTTTTTGGCAGTAGACAGGATTTATAATATGAGTGTAATTCCGATAATCGCGTCAACCAGTCTCTCTCGATCCGGCCCGCCACGCAGCAGATGGGCAAACGCATCCGCTGCCAACTTCACCCCATAAACTCTGGCACCCCAGCTAAGGCACCAAACTTAGCGAACCGCTTGGGGCGATCCAAGGCTGCTGGTTATCCAATGAGGGTCGGCGTAAGCTGGGAGTCAGAATGTGTCACGCGTGCAGACGACGCAGGAAATGTATGGGCTTATACGAAGCATGTCGTACAAATCCACACATTTCCTGCATCGTCTGCACGCGCGACACATTCTGACTCCCAGCTTACACCGACCCTAATGGTTCCCGGGGCAGTGGTAACCGCTTCTCAAAATTTTTCGGTTTTATTTAAGTTCTGTTATTGTATCATTATTGACCAGGTGTTTCATATAACTGAAATAATAACAGAAATTCGATAGAACTTTCACAGAACTTAAAATTAACTTTGAAATTTGAAGAATTGTTCAATTTCTGTGAAGCAACTGGAACTAAGCCCCAGTTGTTTGGCTGAAATTCACATGTGATAAGATCATTTGAAAGAACCCCGTTAAGCACCGATTCTAGGTGTCGTTTAGCTTTATATTAAACAAGCTTTGGGTATAAATTATAGCCTATATGTTATTCTGATGTAAGAGCTATATTATTGTAAAGTTTCATTAAAGTCCATTCAGTGGTTTTGGCGTGAAAGAGTAACAAACATACGTACATCCATACAAACTTTCGCGTTTATTATATTAGTAAGATAATCAGCTAACAATCCATTGTTGTCCTCTTCTCCTGATGAGGATTTGTTCAAAAGCTGAAACGGACTTCCAAATGGCATTTAAAACCGGGACCTTTCAACTGTAAAAAAATAAAACTAAATAGCACTAATGGCCGCTTGATGACAATGTTACATTTAATTTTTTGTGAAATAACCTGTCCAAAGATGATCTTCGAGTGCCAAAATATAAAATAAACATAACGTAATATGTATAGTCGATTAAAATTGACGACTTTTTAACAAAGTATTTTTTGTCCAGAATTATTTGAATTGAGTGTCGCAATCATGTGAATTATTTTTGTTTTTCACGATTAATAACAAATAATATTCTGATAAAAACGGATGTTTGATTCAATAACAAATCATTATCAATTATTTACGTGTTATAAGTAGTGATCAAGGTGATTGGTAGTTAGTGCGAAATTTTGCTTTATTTTTGATGTTGTAAGAAATTTACTCTAGGCTTGCTTGGCAGATTTTTTCAAAATTAAAAACGCAGAACAACGGTAAATTTAAAAAAAAATTATTCTAAATAAATCTTCGACCAGATTATACTTCGTCAATGAAATAAATGGAAAAAAATTCCCTCGGGGCCTGTGACATTTTTGGGAATGCTTTGTTGAAGGTATTTTTAGGGAAAGGAAGAAGAGGATATTCCAGGCATGAAAAGATATGAGCATTGGGTAGGAATCTGGGATCAATATGTAAAGGAGTGGCGTACGTGTGAATCTGCGTTGCAAGGCAATGTAGAGGTCAAAAGGTTTTGATCAACCAGTCCCTCTCGATACGGCCCGCCACGAAGTCGGTGGGAAAAAGCATCAGCCGCCAAGACCTATACAAACCTCACCCCATGAATCAGGCATCCTTGCAAAGTCACCAAACGTAGCGAACCACTTGGAGTGATCTGTGCCAGGGGTGTTGGTTATCCAATAAGTGGTTTGAATTCTTGATACATGTCTTTCTACATTTATTTCATGTCGTGGTTTCAAGTAGGAAGTATGCTTACGAGAGATGGGAAGGCTGATAGGGATATTTAAAAAAAGGTAAATGCAGCAACTCCATTAATGGAGGACTGAACGCCGTTGGCGACAACAAAAAGATTCCAAAAGAAGTGAAGCTAGCAGCCTACAATGAAGTGCTGATACCTACCCTGATATATGGCAGTGAAGCATGTAACTGGCAGAGAAAGGACGAAAGTAGACTGAATGCTATAGAAATTAGATCCTTGAGGCGCGTGTGTGGTAAAACCATGATCGTGTAAGAAATGTGGAGATCCGAAAAGAATAAGCAAGGCAGATGTGAGCGTAAGATTAAGAAATGGCTTAGATGGTTTGGCCATGTTAATGGTAGAAGAAGTCGAGGACGCCCAAGGAAGGCACAACACGATCAAGTGAATCAAATAGTCGGGTAATGTCAAGTGTCAGAATAATGGAAGAGTACACGGAGAAAAATGTTATTCGAAAAAACGATCATTTTAATAGTAAAAACGGTTAAAAACGGGACTGAAGTTCTTACGAACAAATTGACAGTGTTTCAATATTTATTGGCGGGCAAATGTAAAAATAATTTGTTGGTATACGTACGAAATTACGTGAATAAATTCATACACATACGGAGAAAAATGTTATTCGAAAAAAACGATCATTTTAATAGTAAAAACGGGGCTGAAGTTCTAATAAAGTTGTAATGAGGCAAGGAATGTATTCCAAGACTTGTTTGGCGTTCCGTCCTCTCTGCCTACCCCTGAGGGAAATCGTCATGTTGGTAAATTATATCGTGTTAGTTAAGTCGTGGTACAATAGGACATGACACATTTATTCAAACTTTATTATGGTGGTCGAATACACCTCCTCAATTTCCAGTCACCTGTACATCCGCGTGTATATGAGTAATAATATATTGGTTGACTTGGAAAAACAACGCAATTGCAGAACCAAAACAACGAAATTTCCCCGAATAAACATTACCATAATATTGTTGTTGTTTATCTAGCAAAGAGCGGAGGTCGATATCCAAGAAAATAGCACAGAGCAAGCTCGACCTTTGTCTGTTACCAGAAATAAACAATACTGTTTTCATCTTGGCTTTATTCTTTGAAAGTTATTCAGTACTATTATTATCTACTATGTGTGTCCTTTGGTACTGGGAATTACTAGTAGACAGGTAAATATAATCAGGAAATTGTAGGAAATGTCAGGGATGAATTCGGAATACTAACGACTAGAATTTTTTAATTTTCTTATATCAATACTCGCCTAAACTGTATTTTACAAAAATGTGTTGTACATAATAATTATGTAGAACAGTATATATGCTAATAAAATTAAATAGTAGTTATCCTAACTTAACCCAACCTAACCTAAATTAACCTAGTTTTTCCGTCACTTGATTCAAGACTTTTAAATCACTTTACGAATGTATGTTGAAGAGCTTTACTAATAATCATACCGTCTACACGGTTGGGTTAGTAGAGAGAATAGTAATAGTAAAAATGTATTATCGAAGAAAGCAAACACTTTGCGGCTTGACATTATACCAAATGAAACAAATACTTAGTTTTAAACCACTTTATTTTTATTTATATTTGTCGACCGGTTATATAAAATAAATAAACTTAGTTTATTTTATTGTCCTGATGAAGATTGAGTCCAATCGAAACCGGTCGACAAATATAAATAAAAATAAAGTGCTTCTTCAAATTTTGCAAATTCACTTTGTGGCACCATTTTATTAATGACAAATTAAAACACTTTGTTTTTACCACGATAATCTTTATTTTAACACATCGACATGTTTCGAGAACGATGTTCTCTTCCTCAGGACATAATATGTACTCCATGTTATGTACATATTATGTCCTGAGGAAGAGAACATCGTTCTCGAAACACGTCGATGTGTTGAAATAAAGATTATCGTGGTAAAAACAAAGTGTTTTAATTTGTAATTAAAAAATAAAGTGGTTTAAAACTAAGTATTTGTTTCATTTAGTAAAAATGTAGTTAGTTAGATACTAATTTATTGACGTGCGGACTCTGAGACTAAAATTTCGATAATCGATAGATTGTTTTGCACTATTTTGTATGGCTAATTAATATTATAAATGCAATACTAACACGCTTAAATTATCATTTGCGCCTTATAAGTTGTGCTATAATTAAGTGTAATAATTTGTATTAGTTTTCGTACGTCATAATTTCTTCGTAGATAAGTTTTATTAAAAGTTTGGTAATCGTGCACCGTTAAAATAAATAAATAAATATCTTACTGTGATTGTGCATCTCATGAAATAACAAGAATGAAATGGGTAAACATCTTGCTAAGAAGTAACAAAGGTATTCGAATATCTTATTTATGTTATGCTTGTTTATATTGTATATTGTTGTGTATTTTTCCATTATAATCTTAAATTTCAATGTCGTTATTTTATTGGTCAATGACATAAACATACTTATCACTGTCATATATGAATTTATAAAGACTGTTTATAACGCTAATAAATAATTTTGAAATAAAAATAGTGACGTCAGCACGCAAAAGGTTTTAACGTAATTTGTCATGTTTCGAATTATTACTTTTTTCTTTGATTCCATGACCGTTGATTCCCCGACAGTTGGCCAATATGCGGTCGGTTTTGGGAAAATACGGTATACCCACTTACACAAAATATATCCGAGTGTCCCCGAAGAGGCAGAATAACAAAAGTGTAAAACATATTTTCATTAAAATGCAGCAAGCCACCTGCCTATATACTGTATACACCAGCGTATAAGTAAAAAAATCGTCACTGTAAATAAATTCATGAGATAGCCATATTAATTAATTTTAACTAACTAACTAACCATCACGCCGTTTCCCCGTAGGGGTAGGCAGAGAGGACGGACCGCCAAACACCTCGGTCTTGGCACACACTCTTTGCCTCACTCACATTCATACATCGTCTAATACATACTCTTCTATTTTTCTGACTCTTGACATGGCCCGACTTAAGTATCTGATTCACTTGATGGTGCCATGTCTTCCTCGGACGTCCCCTACTTCTTATACCATTCACACTTGCATCATATATTCTCCTTACGTTCCTTTCTTTGTTCATTCGCTCTACATGCCCAATCCATCTGGGGGTTCCTTTCTTAATTTTACTCATTACGCTTACATCAGCCTTTTCGAATCTCCACATTTCTCACACGATCATACATGGTTTTACCACACATACGCCTCAGGGATCTCATTTCAACAGCATTCAGTCTACTTTAATCCTTCCTCTGCCAGTTCCATGCCTCACTGCCATACATCAGGGTAGGTACAAGTACTCCATTGTGGACTGCTAACTTCGCTTCTTTGGACAGCTTTTTGTTAGCGCCAACGGCATTCAGTCCTCCATTAATGGAGTTACCTGCATTTACCCTTCTTTCCATTTCTCTCTCAGCCTTCCCATCTCTCGTAAATATTAATTTTACACGTATTTTTTAAATAGATTTTACGTTTGAAATTGGTTTAAAGTTTTATATAAGTATGGGACGAAAAATGAAAATTAATTTGCAAGTCCGCCCCTGGTTACCTACTTATTGGTTCAACTTCCGAAAGATTTGGCTCGTCCGGTCTGGGACTCGATCCCGCGGCCTCGCGAGGAAGGCAAACGTCTTTTCGACTACCTACCTAACTACCTCTACACAGACACCAGACGCTGAAAAGTGAAACAGCTTTTTGTCTTTCCTTTTCTTTTTAGTGGCGGAACGAAACAACTGGTAATAAAAATGAATTAATGAGATGAATGACAAGTTGTTTTTAATGGCAGGTTCGATCCTAAAAAACCTCGAAGGTTTAAATTATTTAATCGATTTTTGTTCTATTTTTTTAAATATATTTTAAATATCATTTTATCGTGAAGATCTATTTAGATATAATTAATATATGAAGCTTAAAATTTGTTTCTGATTCGTAATATGTACAGGAT
This sequence comes from Limnephilus auricula, assembly GCA_951813805.1. Classification (NCBI taxonomy): domain Eukaryota; kingdom Metazoa; phylum Arthropoda; class Insecta; order Trichoptera; family Limnephilidae; genus Limnephilus; species Limnephilus auricula. The sequence continues at coordinate 18,296,692 of OX638406.1, forward strand.
GTCCGGAGGTAAAGTGCCCTAACTTCAGGAGGTGATTCTACATGAAAGTAGAAGTAAAAAAGATGAATTAACTTTTTTTCGAAAATTCAATATTTTTTCCCGTACAAAAATATTCATCCATAGAAGAATAAGATTTTTTCGAAAAAACAATTTAATATTTTTACCCGAAAAGTAGGTATATACAGGTGCATTAACTTCGGAAGGTTATTCTACATAATAGTATAAGTAAAAATGAAAAATAACTTTTTTCGAAATTCCGTCTTTTAGGGGTATTTTTTGGGTAAAAAGATAAAAATAGTCCGGCATGTACAGCCAGAATTATTATTTTCCACCGTTACTTTACGGGCTAATCCAACGTCGGCACTATCGCGCCCGGCAGGTTCACAGCAAATTTATCGGGTATGTATGTATCCCCAATCCAAAAACTATTTTATTATAATTAGCTTTTAAGACTTATGATTTTCTTTTGTAAATATATGTACCTATGTATTTCAAATTTTTAAAAAATGTTTGTACCTTACACGAAGGATTTTTATTAGGTACGTCTCTTCGTATGGAAAAAAGTAGTGATTTCGGAAAAAGTAGTTAACTACTCCTCTAGAATCACCTCCCGAAATTAATGCACTTTACCCCTGGACACCCGGGTGTTGGTTTATCCACACCCTGTATATACACACATTTTTGTGGCGGTACTTAGGTGCATGTTATTATTTTTATAGAACTTCGTGCTCGAGCGGTTAAGGTTCCCGATTACGAATGTACAGGTCACTGACTCAAATTCTAACGAGTCAAATAATTTCGATTTGAAAGTAAATAATATACATTATTTCACATTGAATCATTACAAAGTAATTTGTTATTTCCCGGATACCATATTAGGCTCGTAAAGATAATTTAAATTAAATATATTTTATATTATACCTTCTATTAATTTAAATGTTCTTTTTAAATAAATAGTTAAATATAATTTCAAATAAAATTTCAATACATGGTCACCCTACATGTTTACATTGGTGACAGGATAACTCAGTATGAATTCAACTCAACACCTCCTTTGAAAAGTCACTAAAAGTGAAGAAAAATATTAAAAATTGATTAAATAGGTTATGTTAGGTTAGGGTTTGGGATACCGTTTACATTATAATGTATTTCTTCAGTAGGTAATCTGTAGAAACATTAAGAGGGTATTAGCAGAGAATATTAGTCCTTTTTATCAAATTTTAGAAGTATTGAATTTAAAAAATATATATACATAAATTGATTTTTAAAGATTGTTATTTTATCTGGTAAAGTTATGTATTACATTTTTAAAAACTTAATTTATTTTGAATGTAGTAAGGTTATATTGTTGGTCGTTGGCAGATTTGTCCAATTTTCAAATGAAATATTGTATTATCACACATTTCGAAAAATACAATCATACAGTAAAATAAATCAATACACAATCTAACAAAGCTATTTTTCAGAATTTTAAGATAATTTCAAGAACGTGTTTTGTGACGAAAATATCTCAGTTTTTCTATTTATTTAAGGTCTTACAAACTAAAATATTTCAGATTTTTTTTACACACTTATTTTGTTTAGACATTATTGAAAAATCATAAGTACTTATTAATAATTTATCATCGTGCGTTTTGAGCATTTTCATTGCTTAATTTAATGTAGGTATATATTAAAGCATGTTTTTAATGAAGTAAATCGATATTCAATTTTTTATTTTAAAAAATTAATACCGCGAATAATCGATCTTTCTCATCGGAACCTCCCTGTACAGTTGCAAGCATTTTTAAACTTTTAATTTAACGATATTGTTCTTTCAAAACATATATTATTTCGTGTTATTCTTATTAATTTATTAAATTATTGACATCAAAACAGGCTTGTCCCAGTGAGGTGAAGCGATAAGAAATGAATTGTAAATAATAAAAACCACTATGTGAAGAAACAATAAATCCTTAAATTTCCATTTAATTCTTACCTTTAAAAAAATCACTCTTTGTATTTAACGAGGGCACAAAAACTTTGCCTTTGGACAGTAAAGTTTGAGAACTCTTGGCCACTATTGCCACAGAGGTCACCATATATTTTCATGCACTTGCAAATGTTACTGTTTTCAACATGTTGATAAATAACATGTTACCGCATCACATGTTTTTCGTGCACGGTACAAAACACTATTAAATCCAAGGTGCAACCATGTCCTATTGAAAAAATAAAAAGTTACGATACAAATCAATTGAATGGGGTATTAGAAATACCCCTTTGCTTCCTGAAATCATAACTGTCAATAGTCTATGACCTTCCGTATTCTATTTACAATAATATCGTCTATGATAATGATCTGCTACAAGCTGTATGACAGTAAATAGGAAATAAACTAGGAAGTGCGTGATTCGAGACTGTAATGGACTACATTGAAGGTATAATGGATAGACTGTACAGTGTACCTACCGTACCCTTCACTAATACTAACACACCATCAATAGGAAAACAGCAAAACAGATACCAACTCGGTTCTATACTAGTCGAAGTGTTAAGAGGCAAGAAAATGCACGCTCAGTTGCAAATGAAACAGCCCACAGATAAGTTATACCGGAAAACTCGAGCTGTGAACGTTACAAGACGAAATAATAATTACAACTTAACGTTTAAGTATCAAGCTTCTAGATATATGCTTTGTTTTACGTCGTTATTAAAATTAAGTGATGTGAAAAAATAGTTTGCTGTTTTAAACTTTTCAAGTTTTTTTATCACACAATTTTCAATAAATGCAAGAACAAATCGAACTCAATACAGTTCAGTTCGAGAAGTTCAAATTTTGAAGACTAAATGCGAGATATTGAATCAATACACTAAAGCGGTCATCAAAGTGCTGATAAAACATTGAAAGTCTTAAATTAAAGGTTTTTTTGATATTGCTGTGACTATTATTGTAAAGTGTATTGAAACATCGGACTAATAACGCCTTACAACGTCAGCGGATTCGTTTCAATTAAGTTCGGTCGAATTGTGTAAAATGCAATTGTTAAATTTTATATTACCACCGGTGATGAATGATCACTAGTACGAAAATAGTCGAACACTTTCACACTCTCGCCCACTACTGTAAATCTCCCATCTACCACGGTTAGTCGCCGATGAAAGGAGATAGACAGAGTACGTGAAACCCACACAGCTGTGACATAGTAAAGAAAAGTCCTTGTCCGTCTATTACGGCGATCTTCACGAAGCCAAATAATACAGACAGAGAGAACAAATCATGAAAGCTTGTGGAAAAGCTAAAACATTTGCTTGATGTATAGAGTGAGATAGTGGAAACAGTTTGGGAATTTTTACAAAGTACGTGCAGCTTTTGGTGGTTGGGTGTTAAGCCGGTCTAGGCCTTATACTTGACTGCGGTAGAGGCTATCCCCGCCGAATTTTCTCCCACCCTCGAGCAGTTTTCCAAGGGAGGGCGAGTATATAAGGAATAATCGGCTGGCGCGCGCCAGTGGTCTACTGACCAACGGCTAGGCTACTTACGGACTGGTGTGGCAGTAGCACTATAACCCACGTGCTCTCAGCTCATATCTAACTGAGTCAAGTGTCGAGTCCGGACAGAATCAAGACAGACGGAGCGGTGCCTTCGCCGTGACCAGACAACTGTACGGCCTGTAATTGTTCATCAAACATCGCGCATTGCCGGTGAAAGAAAACGGTGCTTTCGTTCAACAACACAGATCATCGAAATCGTTTGCTGTGTTAGTTCGAAGAAGATTGATCAAATAAAACCCTGTGCATTGGAGTAATAATAACACTGTGCAGTCAGCTATCACCGAAAGCTGAGTTAAGAACGTGAATTGCAAAGTGCTTTCTCCTTTATCGGAGATTCTGAGGTCAACAAGTATAGTGATCTGCTGTGTACCAAGGAGGCTGTTGTGCAAGCTGGGACTCACGTATCCACTGTATCCAGCCATATCATAGCTTGCGTGAAAGGCAGACAAGCCCTCGGGTGCTTCTTGCGTAACACATGTGGTGAATGTTCGCCGGTTATACACAGACATTAAAACACGTTACCAGAACTGTGTTCTTATAATCAATCTAAATCTATATACAGACTGTCAATTGAGTGCAATTCGATTCGTGTGATACTAATTTATAATATTATTTATTTAAAAATTTAATAGTTTTAAAGAGAACGTTTCCTAAAAGTGTGGATAATAAATAATAACTAGAACTCTAAATTATTCTGTCGGGTGACAGAAAAGTGATAATAAATTGTGATCAATAAACGGTAAGAGTTCTTAGAAATATAAAATTAATAAAGATATACTAATAACAAAAATGGCTGCTGCTGTGAAAGGTGTACCGATGCAGGAAGAGGAGCTGATTAAGTTGCAGGAGGAGTCAGATACCGTAAGCAATCTGGGATACATTCACGGACCCATGAAGCACTCTGACACCAGGGACAGTATATCATCCGTAGACAGCGATGTTTCCATGTCTTTTGATAGGAGAAACTCGGAGGATAAGTCCGGAGATGAGCCTGAAAGTACGGCTTGTGATACAGCTGAAGATGAAGGGACTCATATGGCAGATCTGTCGGACTCTGCTTCTGATGCTGGTTCCACAGGAGGAGGCAAGGACTCCGGTTGTGAGGTGACTCTTGACCCTCAGGACACTCAGGAGCCACCCTTCACTCCTCCAACAGAGGAATTAGCCGATAAGATTGTGGGACAAGTAGAATTCTATTTCTCAGACGTCAACATTACTAAAGACGCTTTCCTTCTCAAGCACGTCAAAAGAAACAAGGAAGGGTTTGTTTCCCTCAAGCTCATCTCTAGCTTCAAGAGGGTAAAACACTTGACAAAAGACTGGAGGGTGGTAGCTGTCTCACTTAAGCGATCCACAAAACTGCAGATAAACGAAGCTGGAACCAAACTACGCAGGTTAGAACCACTGCCCCAGTATGACGAAACGACTCCTTCAAGAACTATTGTAGCTGTCAACTTACCGATGGAAAAACCAACCATCGAAAACGTATCTAGATTATTCTCTAAATGTGGTGAGATCGCCTTGATTAGGGTCCTGAGACCAGGTAACCCCGTCCCTGCAGACGTAAGGCAGTTCATCAACAAGAACCCATCACTCGGCGGGTTGGTGTGTGCCTTAGTAGAGTTTTCTGAATCGGAAGCTGCAAGAAACGCAGTGGCCATGCAACACGATGACTTCCCTGGCTATGGGCAAACTCTCAAAGTATTCGAGCTTAACTGTGTCCCTAATCCTGACAAGAAGAAACGTGTCATGCCTTTAAAGAAAATTAGCATCAACCGCGTGACTGGTTTGCCTAATGAAATGGAATATTCTCCGTGCTGCAGCGGTTCGGAAGCTGAAATGGAATACTGGATCAGAGGAGATCCTCGTTACAGAGTGAGGCGAGGATCTTCAGGTTTCTTGCCGCGTGTTCCTGAACCAAACTGGATTCCACGCAGAATGTCTTCCTGCAGTCATTCTTCTGATTCTTCTGGTTACTACTACTCTCCCCGAAGGCTGTCCAACAGCTCTAGGGATTCAGGAACTTCCGACATGTATCTGTCTCGCAGAATATCCAACTGTTCTGTATCCAGTTCAGACTATGATGGCATGAGAAGGATCTCCAACTGCAGCCAGATGTCTGGTTATTGCAGTCCTCAGCTCCGCTCTCGCTCCAACAGCTCTGCCCTTTGCCAGGAACAGCTGGTGAGGCCCCCAGTGGGACCCGACGGTACCAGGGGATTCCAACCCGGAGCTCGCCAGAGGAGAATTTCTGATCTTGCTCTCTACTCACGCTAACTTTAATTTTAGCTTAATTTAATATGAAAACCCCAGTGGTTATATGTACGTCGTACAGTTTCAAAACTACTGTCCCTTCAAGGACTTTTATAATTATGCTAATTTATCCATCAAAAAATGTTCACATGAGTATTTTTATTTCTGCGTAATTTATGCAATACAGCAGTTTTATAAATGTTGTATTTAAATATTCTGTTCACAAAAAACAGATGTTTACTCGCGTAAGAAATATTCGAGGTTAGCGTTCATTGGGAACATTTTTTGATAATGTTTTATACGAGTACAGGAGAATATTATTATCAGAACCGGTTCCGCCAACTTGCCCCACATTTCGTGCTCAAAGACAATGACGAAATTCTTGTAACACTTGTCCCGGCAAGAAATCCATCCATTGTACCTCCTACGTCTTTTGTTACTCTGGGAGCCAAAAAGAAAATCATACAATTATTTAATTGCCTTTCGCTCGTAATTATTACTAAACAGAAATTCTCACAGCGCTTTCATAATATTATCATTGGGGACCTATTCATATTCATATTTATATTAAATATTTATTATTACAATCTCTACTATCTTTTTAAATATTTTTATATGTTATTTGATTAGTATTAATATAAGTTTGCACTTGTTTCATGTTCATTCTTAATTATTTATTGTACATTCATCAGATTCAAAGATTTCATCAAATCGACATGCAAGCGACAAATTTCTTTGTATTTTGAATTCATTAATAATACCAGTTTTTTTTCCATGCCGAAATGATAACCAATTATTTTAAAACAATTCATAACGACGTCCATTTTGATACATATCTGCATTGTTCAAAAATTGTTGATCTATTTTCAAAATGCAAGTACTTTTATATCTGATGATAGTGATGACTGTTATGAATTAATTTATTCACTGATCATTCTCTTTAATTATGAAACATATAACTCGAAAACAATATTGTAAGTTATGATAATAACTGTCGTATGTTAAGTTCAAACACTTCATAAACATTATGTAATATGACAGATTAAATGAAAATGTTTTGCATATTGCAAATATTCATTTGCATGTCGTACCGTTACCGTTGTTGTCAATGAACATTAAATTTTTGTAATCATTTTCACTGGCATGTAAAAATGTATTTATTTATTTATTTATTGGTGGAAACCATTGTAATAATTTTTAGCTTGTAATAGTTTGTGAAAGTTGAAAATATGAATGGAAAGAGAGAAAGAATATAAAATGCATTCACATGGAATAACAGCAGAGAATTTACATTTCAATAATTATTTTTTTAAATTTTTTTATTTCTTTTGGTTGTTTTTAGTAATCGAAATTTCGTCTACAATTTATATCGATTTAATAGCATGGTAAAAGCGATTTGAAAGTGAAACTATATCTTTACCTAATAGTGTTGTTTTTTCTATGTTGAAAGTATTAGTTAATATAATTTAATTAGGGTTAGATCGACTTGCTGATTGTCTCAAAACTTTTTTTATGTATCGAGTAAGTTTCCTACTGTAAAGAATTATTTTTATTCTTTTGAAGTATTTATGCATAATTCTAAATGACTAAGTCAGATATTAGCTTTTAAATACATTTTGAAAATAATATGCCTGTTTTATTTCATTACCGATTTTCCTTATATGATTTTACAGTGACCCAAAAAATATAAATTACCTGCTGAATTTTGGGTTAGGAGCAAGGTCTAACGCTTCCGAAACTATGTGTTCAAATGTTTTTATTTTTATTTTAAGCAATAATTATTATCCTGAAACACTGTTTCATATTTAAAAAAATCTCTTGAGAAAAGATACATGCCGCTGACGGGACTCGAACCCGTGTCCTTCTGATTTGCGGTCAACTGCTCTTATCCACTGAGCTACGTCGGCTTATCTCTTACCCGCCAAATAATTGTTACCCTTTGTGCTATGCATAAAAATCTTGTCTTAAACATTAGTTTATCAATTAAAAAATAATGACTTAATTTTTATTTGCCGTTTTAAAATGGGAGTAGGATTGAGTTTGTTTTAGCAGCTTTAAAAATGCAAACAATCTAAAATAAGAACTTTAAATCATTCTAAATGTCATAATATACATATTATATATATTTGAGGCAAGTTACAGAGTTGAAAACACTCTCAGTACCGCCCTGGTGTAAGACCACCATTCAGAATTGAAACCTTGCTTTGAAGTGGCTTTAGCCATGTTTGGTGATCAGATCTGAATAGCCAGGTACTTACCCACCTTCCTACTACTACCGTCAGCCTCATAACATCCACCAATTGAGGATACCATAGTCTCACTGGCTTCAGATGGTTGGGAGCACCTGGAACTGCGGTATTCAAATAAAAAAGCACAATCTCATATGTTTTCATTAAAATCTCTTGGGAAGAAACAGTACCTAATTCACCGCATTGAATAATTAAAATTTGATCCTACCTACTAATTTGGATGAAAAACTATTTGTAAGTTTTAAATTTACGGTATGATTGTAAATCGTAATGGTCATTTTTTATTAGTCATAAATATAAATTACTTGCTTCCCAAGTGCAAACGTTAAAATATTTAATATCGCTTTTAATAATAATGTCCTTTTAGTACAGTCATTTGGTTCGAAAAAAAGAGATTACCTGGAAAGTTTTCCGGAAGTTTAGAAAATTGGTAATTTTATAGATTTCGATGTTCTGTTTCCGAATTTCAACTTTACCACCGATATACTACACCTATTCCTTTATTCCTTATTCCCTTATACCTGTTTTTAATTTCCCTGCGACAATAGTAAAATATTCGGAGAAATATACAAAAGGTTGTGTAGATGAATAATAGTTACTCGTACGCCAAAACTATTGATTTTACAAAAAAAATGTTAACGCATAAACTGTGGGATATTTTCTCTACTTTAATTTTGTAAATAAATGATTTTATCGTAACATGAGTCGGAAAGGTGGTATTGTCAAAAAACTGCTATTAGACGCCATTTTTGAAGTTGAAATTCGGAAAGAGCACATCGAAATCTATAAATTATCAATTTTAAAAACCCCCTGAAAACTTTCCAGTTAAAACTACAAAATGATTGGGGTATCTTGACTAAATCCTAACTCTTGACTTAGGTTGGAGTGTTTCACAGAAATTATATCACTGACATAAAATGGCCAATCGGCACCATTTTGTTTTTATTTTTTACATTTGAAAGATCCCCGTTTAACGCTGATTGTAGGTTCTTTTCAGTTTTTGAACAAATTGCTATTAGCAGAAAAGCAGAACTGACACGTTGTTATGTTTGACAACTGTTAACAATTTGATAGTATGATAAAACGAACCTAGAATCGGAGTTTAACAGGGAACTTAAAAATGTAAAAAAAAAAAAAATTAAATGTCGCTAAAGGGCCAATATTTGGGGTACGTCTTGACCTCCGCCAAACCCGCGAGAATGACTCACTGAACCCCTGGGGTTCGATCAAACCCAGGTTAAGAACCACCGATCTAACGATCACAAACACCACAATGGCGCAGCCGGTACGATTACCTAACCTACACTTCTGTACTTCTGGGAGTGCTTGTTATCACAATGAAAATTTATGGAATTATTTTGTAATAAAAATAAATAAGACTATGTACCTACATGCCTACGTATTTAATACTGCACTACCAAATGAATAGTTTTACCAACATAAATAATAATCCAAGCAGTATTTCATTTATGGTTAAATGGCGTATGATAAGTTAGAGTAAACCGTTAGCCATTGAATACATGAATAATAAAACTAATTCAGTGGCATGCTTCGCTGTGCGTTCGCATGTTTATAATAATATTATCATACTTCTAAAGCAAGAGAAAGTTGGACATTACATTTTCAAATGAACTCAAATCGCCAGTATCTCGTTCAATAAGTAACATTCACGAATTAGTTTTTCCTTCTTCACTTTAGCGATAGATAGTTGTTAATAATCCTTAACCAGTCGAGCGCTTTTTGCCACATTATGGCACAATTTCCAAAACATCAAATTGCTTTGTTGCCAAAATGTGGCAAATTTTCAAATTTTTTTTTTATTAAAACGATTATATAATATATTGTACATTCAAAATATAACAAAATAAATATTCTCTTGCAAAAATTTGCATTGACCATGGTATCTTCAGATCAAATGTCAAACATTTACCTTAAAAAGAAAACACCATTAGCCACTCGAGCGCTTTTTGCCACATTATGACACTATTTCCAAAACCTCGGATTGCTTTGTTGCCAAAATGTGGCAAATTTAATTTTTTTATTTTTTATTAAAACGAATATATAATATATTGTACATTCAAAATATAACAAAATAAATATTCTCTAGATTCTTTAAAAAATTTTAAGGTTAAAGATTTAATAATATTTTTTTTATAAATCTTACAAATACGTGACAATAGACAAAAGATAGGGGAATTCATTGGCTACATAGAACTATAATCAGTTTGTATGTCTCCATATTCAAATTCGGAGGAATGATTTGTTTAATGTGGGCGGAAAAATTTCCTTTAGCAATCCGAGAAAAAATATTTTAATTGCTCTGTCGCTCCTGTGGTTAAGGCTTATCAAATTAATGTATTAATGGTTTTTATGACTTGCAAAAGATTTCATAAAATATTTTCAAAATAATACAAGGTAAAGGTAAAATAAAATTAAAACTATAAGTTCACCTAGTACATAAAGATTAGGAAAGCAATACGGTTCTTGAGAGGCCGAAAATGTATGTATTCTTGGTGAACCTTATATCGCAACGAATAAAAGTAATAGGAATAAAAATCGCTTGGCAAACTTAGTGTAGAGATCAGTGGAAACTGTCGTAAATAATTTTAGCCATTAAATTTTATATTTTTAAAATTTGTTTCTTATATCCATCTGTTCCGACATTGGCATTTCATCACTGATTCAATCCAATATTGTATTTGTTAGCCTTTCTTGAAAGATTAAAGTTTTTAATTAACAAAACTATTTGTTAATATTCATATTGCTTGTGTCCTTTCGCGAACAATATTTTTTTCTTAATATTTCAAAGCTTAACTTGTAAAAAGCGTTTATAAGTAAAAATACTACACGCGCGCCATCTATGAAAGCGTGGAATATGAATTCTTTTGACATTCACCTTAAACAAACATTTATATCACTACAAGCTTCTGCCCGCGACATCGTCTTCGTAGGATTAGTACTTCGAGTAATCTATTTTCTTTTCCTAGGTCCCATCTACGTTTATATCAAAATTCTTAACATATTTTTTTTTAAATATGTATAATTCTTGATTCGATTCAAACTATTAGGCGAGTACTTCAAATAAATTCACTAATTTAAATATTTTCCAAAATAGAATTTTGGTTTAACAAACATTGTTTTGCAAAATGTCATTCTCAAATTTTGACGTTTTCTATTAAACAATAATTATTATTTTCAATATATTGAAAATAAATAGCTAGCTTTATAAATTATAGCCTATATGTTATTCTGATGTATGACATATATTATTGTAAAGTTTCATTAAAATCCATTCATTCAATTTCGATTTAACGAGTAACAAACATACATACATCCATACAAACTTTCGCGTTTATAATATTAGTAAGATTAATATTGTTATTATAATAAAAAATGGTAGGAAAATAAGGTTGAACGTTTCTTGTGAAATGTTCTATACCGACCTGCGACATCGCTGGTTTTACCGAAATGTTATTTTGCTAAAAAATATCGAGGTGCATCAACCTGTTCGGAGATAATACTTTTGTTTACTTGAGCTAAATTTGGGAAAAAACTTTAAAAACAGACAACATTGGACTGGTTTTCAAGCAAATAAAAAAACTGAATGCATCTTACAAACAACAACACTCCTCCTCTTCGTCACCTTCCCCTTACCCCAAGCGCCTCTCTATAATATAATATATCGCACTAATTTATTTATGAACTCACCTGTGGGGAAAGCTACGTGCTTTTTGAATGCGGTGGATAAAAAAATAGATTTATTTTTTGTGTCCTATAGCGCATTTGTGAGATTTTTGGCATTGCATATACACTGCATAAATGGTACAATTATAACGACTTAGGCTATATTGCCTGTAATTGTTATAAATAAATGTACAAATTATATAAATAAATAAATAAATAAGGTGTGGTAGATACTTTACATATCGCCCCAGTGAAAGATCATCATTCGAAATCGAAAATTTGCTTAGTATGGCTTTATCCTTGTTTAATTGTTTAGCGACCAAATCTGAATAGCTAGGTGCTTCCCAACCCTTTTCTACCCAATATCCTTCCTCTCACACTTCCTCAGTCGTACAATCTATGTATGACATAGTCCCAATGGTTCCGGTTCCATAATAATATGAAGAAAATTGTGTAACAGCTGAACAATTTTTGTTTAATTTTTTTTTTAATTTTTCTTTATTCAATGAAATGTTTATTTGGATTTTTTTATTATATATTATATAATTTATGACCACTATGCTAGGCACATGCCCGTTTTGTGGTGTTCGATAATTTCATTTAATTCAATAATAATTGATAAGTAGTCTGTAGTTCCTGATTATTTATCCTTGTTATTGACTTGTAAGGCTCTCGACTATGAATCCGGAGGTCGCGAGTTCAAATCCCCACATACGAAAGATAATTTTAATTATTTTAAAGATAATTTTAATTAAATAATATGTATTGGCGGCACGCTACAGAGTTAATTCTCATAGTCGTCCTGGTAAAATACCACCATTCAGAATAGAAAAGTTGCTTGATAGGGCGTTAACCGTGTTTGATGGGAAGATCCGGATAGCCAGGTACTTCCTCTCCGTCCACTTATCCACCCCGCTACTTTCACACGGAGAAAAATCTTAATCGAAAAAACGATAATTTTAATAGTAAAAATGGGAGTGAAGTACTTACGAACAAATTAACAGGGTTTCAATGTTTATTGGCGGGAACATGTAAGAATAATTTGTTGGTATACGTAATTTCGTACGTATACCAACAAATTATTCTTACATTTTCCCGCCAATAAACATTAAAACACTGTTAATTTGTTCGTAAGAACTTCAGTCCCGTTTTTAACCGTTTATAGTATTAAAATGATCGTTTTTTCGATTAACATTTTTCTCCGTGCAGCATTACAACAAACCCCAATTGGGGATGCCGTAGTATCACTGGCTCCAGACGGTCGGACTCTGGTGTACCTATCTATATAAAAAATCCTCTCAACTCTCCGCATCTTCTTCATCTTGTTCTATTCCCTAAGCCCAGTCTCTCCTAAACCTCTGGAGTTAATTTTCAAAACTTTGTTGCGGCCCACTGAATATATTCCCTCTAGAATTGCTCTCTGTATTTTCAATGACAGCTAATAACTAACGAAACAGCAAAGTTCTACCTTTCTCGTTACTTATTTCTTATAATAATTTTACTTTAACGAGGCAGTTATTTCTTATTTGGAGTTGTTGTTTTGTACGACCGTTGAATAACTCTTAATTATACGCACACAATGAATAGCGCCTGGCAAAGAACTTCCGTTTACTACAAGTTCAATTTCAATCAAATGGAGATATTTTACACTGCCACTATGGGCACCCTTTCTCTTTGGGATATTGGATACCGCAGAACTGAACATGCTTGGACTGCTATGGACTGTTGACTATTTGCTATGAGCTATGTGCCATGGACAATGTTATGCTGTGATATCGGACAGTTCCAGTTTTGCACAGTTCGCAATACAATATTAATACTAGAAGAAGTATAAAACTACCTACCTAGTAGGGATAATTGGAACCGAAAAGTTAATGATTTCAAATGATAATATTTAGTTGATTCAATAAAATATGTAGTTATACTGTTGTAATTTCGATCAGTGTTCTTATGTGTTGCTATGTTCTTTCCGCTTACTCATCCGCTTTGTCATCAGGGAATTCAATTTGGGAGGCGGGAATGGGTACCGCCCCCCTAGTACAATAAAAAATACACTCCAGACAGCGTCCCCAAAGATGACACGGGCTCTGAGAAAAAATATTTTCCTCAAGGCCTCCTCTCTCTCTGTGGTTTCAATCCTGGGATTGGTTTGCAGCAATTTCCTTTATTTTATTATTCCATTCTTCCCTATCTTGTGCGGCTCTTTTGAAGTCTGCATATGATGAGCAGCGCATGTCCACCAGCAGGTCCTCCAAATACTCTCGGCGTGGGCGTCCCCTAGAGTTTGTCCCCTCAGTCATACCCTCCATTATGGCATGCAAGAGGCCTTCTTGTCGTATTATATGGCCGATCCATCTTGCACCACTTTCGGACAAGGTCCTGAGCAGGTGCCTTCCTCCTTCGATTCTTTGGAAAACCTCCTCATTTGTAATGTGGTCTCTCCAGGTAATTCTTAATAGTCTTCTATGGGACCACATCTCAAAAGCCTCTAGTCTCCGTGTATCTATTTCGGATAGGCACCATGTTTCGCAGCCGTACATCAAGATACTCCATACATAGGTCTTGATGAGGAGTATTCTCAGTTTTAGGTCTATATTAAGGCCTCCTATGTGGAGCTAATGTAAATAAAGGGGGAGGACTCCATCCAAGCAACCATGGCAGTGATAATTGTATTATTCGATTCGCTAAGTATACATTGCATTCATTAAATTGCCGATTTCAATTCACCTTGCAAAATAATAAATTGATACCGTCCTGTCATAATAAGTACGCTTTGGTTCAAACCATCCAATTGCCAAAAGGTCGGCCACCGGCATTGAGCGGTCCGGACTACACTGTTGCAAATTGCATGTTGCCAGATGGATATCTCAATGCGCGCGGCACACGAGAATGCAGGCGAAATTCTCGATAAGAAATGCACCGGCGGAACGTGCATAATAATTAAAATTGCATTCTGTGTAGAGATAACAAATAGGTACAGTGCAAACTCAATTATTTGGGCACGAAATAAGCGGTTTAGAAATATTATGATCAAAAATGTAAACAAAGATGCCCAATTGAATTTGTTAGCTCTAAAGCCCTGCCCTCGACCAGCGATCCGGAAAGTAAATTTTTTTGACTGTTTTGTGTTTTCACAATTTCTCAATTTAAAATAATATAAATCATTTTATTATTTTAAAATAAGTTAAATTTGTGGCACATTCCAGAGTGGAAGATACTCCCAATATCGAATTGGTGTAAGAATTCAGATTCAGAATGGACTTTTTGAAACATTGCTCAAAATGGCTTTAACCGTGTTTGGTGACCAGATCTGAATATCCAGGTACTTCCACGCTTTTTTAGCTTTTCTCCATCTTCTTCCCCTTCCCACTTACTTTCAGCCTCACAACGTACCCTAATTTGGGATCGTCTCAATGGCTTCTTTTTTTTTTTACATTAGCATTAGGAGGCCCAGGAAAATCATTTCCTTCAGGACCTATGTCATATTTGGGGATGCTGTGTGAAGGGTATTTTTAAGGAATAAAAGAAGAGGAAGTTCTGGAAAGGAAAAATATATGAGGGTTGGCTAGGAATCAGGGGTTCAGTGTATCCAGATCATCCGCCGCCAAGACATAGACAAACCTCACCTCGCGAAACCGGGCACCCCTGCTAAGTCAACCGATTGGGGTGACCTATGGTTCCAGGCGATTGGGAGCAGTTGGGTTTCTTGTGTAATAGATACATAAAAAGAAGTTGGGTACTGTTCAGACGAAATATTTGCTTTTCCGGATAGTAGACGAGTGGGCAAATAGTAGGGTTTCCACTCCGGCTGCACGGAGAAAAATATTATTCTAAAATACGATAATTTTATTCGTAAAAACGGGACTGAAGTTCTTACGAACAAATTAACAGTGTTTCAATGTTTATTGGCGGGAGAATGTAAGAATAATTTGTTGATATACGTACGAAATTACGTATACCAACAAATTATTCTTACATGTTCCTGCCAATAAACATTGAAACCCTGTTAATTTGTTCGTAAGAACTTCAGTCCCGTTTTTAACCGTATTTTAATATAACATTTTTCTCCGTGTGCGGATTAAATTCTCTGCTAGTGGAATTCTTTGTGCTCGTTGCTCAAGCAAACATTTTTCCATTTTATTTTTTTATTATTTCATAAATTTTCATAAGTTTTACAGTTTTGACATTTTTTTAACTACCACACTAGGCTAGTGCCCGTGTTGTTGTAGTCAGATATGAAATAATTAATATAAAAACTAAAAAATATTATTTTATAGAAACAGATAAAACACAAGAAAGAAGAAAAAGAAAACAATTTAAGAATAAATAAAACTAAATACAAATATAAAAATTAAAAGTAAGTTGATAAATAAATTTCAAAAATATATATACATAAATATTTTAAAGAAGATGGAAATAAAAACTTTCAAATATTATTACATTAAGATTTACAATACGTGGCAAATTATATAGATTATTTTAAACAAGATAATGGTTTATAAGGAAATTAATTGTGATAGGTATTATCTACAAGAGTTCATGTTTATAGTCACATTTGAATTTCGTTAAAACGAACCGAAATTGGAAAAAAGATGTAAAAGAAAAATTAGTTGGTTCTATTTTTTTATTGTTTACTAGCTGACCGGGCAAACTTCGTACCGCCTCAGAATCAATAAATGTTGTGTTTAATTTATTAGCTGAAAGAAATAAGGCTTTTTTAAGTTAAAATAAATAGGTACCTAATCTAGTTCAAAAAATGAAATTGAGCTGTTGACTAAGCACGAAATGTTCGGCACACTACACCATTGACAGTTCGAATTGATTTAATTTAAATTATGTCGACCAACGCACATTATTTGAAAAGCCGTTCCATACAAAATATATGAAAAAAGTAATTATCTTCATAATTATTTTTCCCGTATTTTTTTTCGATGTTTTAATAGTTATTCTGTTAATCGGGACGGAGACAAATCCAACAAATCAAAGATCATAAAAATCGGTTAAGCCGTTCTTGAGTTATAAATGGTGTAACTAACCCGACTTTGTTTTATATATTAAGATTAGTGTGAACTCATATATTCTTTGAAGATATTGATGCCAGCAAGAAGTTTTCAAAGAAAATCATACATACAAAAGTTATTTTTCTCTTGTTTCGAAGGTCAAGTGTAAATATTTACACTAATCTGGGAATAAAAATGTGGATTTGTATAAAAATCCAAACAAACGCTGCCAACCTGATGTCCCCCCGCCCCACAATCTTCTTTTTTATGGATTGATTTGTCGTCGACACCTAGGTAGAGCGGTAAAATCCTTCGCTCTGGGTTCAGAGGTTGCGGGTTCCAATTCTAGCGAAAACAAATGAAGTGTACATCATTTTTTAAAAATTTACAATTAAGGAGTCTAAAATACTCGTACAGAACAAATTATTAATATAATTTTTCACCTCCTCACTTTTTCAATCTCATATCATTTCACAACTTGTAGATGCCACAATCTCACTGGCTTCGGAAACTTGGAAATTTTGTTGACATAAAAAAGTAGTATTTGATCCTTTAGTGAGGAGATTTTTTCCCATTTCTTATATGCCTTCAAAAATTTGGCGTTTTGTGTCAGAGGCTAAAAATATTCCCGCTTTGCAATAAAATCCAAATAATGGAATATTTGTTAACGTATCTGAAAACTAAAAACAGTTTTCGAAAGGTGATGAAAAAGGCCTTCAAATATTATTATTAGAAATAACCATTTAATATTTTAAATATAAAATTTTTGGGTGAAATCTTTAAAAATGGCTCACTTTACGTTTTTTTAACTAAAATAATGATAATAAAAGAAAATAAAAACACATACATATTTCATTACATAAATTAATTATAAACGTTACTGTCACCTCACTTTTTGTCATTTCATTTTTAAAAAATGTAATAATTCACAAAGTTTCATGATTTTTTTTTAAATTGCGATCGGAAACTTTGGTTTCAAAAAGGTGTACATTTTATTTTTTTTTGTAGTTTTCTTTAAGATTTGACTTTATAGCATGTTGCATTATCTTTCCAGTACCATTTAAATCATACTTTTCACTATGATATTAAGGAAGATACAACGATTTCTATGAGACCTATGTGAGCTGATCAAATATGGTCTCCTGTGATTAAACGGGTTAACGCCACGAGGATATAAATTCTACTGCATTCAATCTCCTGCTATAGCACAAAGCAGAAAACACCCATTTTACAGAAATTTGTGTAAGTGTCACGTTATGTATGGCTTCAGTTAATCCGTACAATCGAGCTCCTACTGTAGGTAACAGTAATCCATATTCAATCTACGCTAACTCAACCGTCTCACCTTTCCTCGAGGAAGTAAAAGTGATTGAAAATGGGAAGTAGATCCATATAGTGTGGTCGTGTACCTAAATAGTTTCCACCTGACTACAAACTGACCCAAATCCCTCACAAACTCGTGATCATTCCCTCGCGAACGCGATAAAAGTCAATAACTTACTAAAGTTGACCAAAATCCCAATAATTAAGTCAATTAATTTACTAAATTTGATTAAAATTCTAAGTGGCAACGTGAATAACTTACCACAGTTGACCAAAATCCCAATAAAAAGGTGAATACTTTTGCACAGTTGACGAAAAACCCAACAACGAAATCAATAGTTTAACACAGTTGTTAACCAAAAACCCAATAATAAATTCAACAAATTTCTAAAGTTGACCGAAAGCTAACGTAGTAAAGACAATAATTTATGACAATGGACTAAAATCTCAAAAACAAAATCAATAATTTACCACAGTTGATCAACATCTCAATAATAAACTCAATAATTTTCTAAATGTGACCAAAATCCCAAGGAATAAAGAGAATTATTTATTACAGCTGACTAAAATCTCAAAAACAAAGTCATAATTTACCATACAGTTGATAAACATCTAAATAGCAAAGACATTAATTTACAACAGTCTGCAAACATTATAACAACAAAGCAATTATGTACAACAGTGGACCACAGTTACAAAGTAAATCTTCAGTATATTTAACACACGTATTATGAGAAAACACAATATAGAAAATAGATATAGCAGAATAACATTACAATTTGCTGCATATTCAAGAGAGGTAAACACTCTCAGAATTTGAACTCTGGTGAAAGACCACCATTCTGAATTGAAACGTTGCATTGAAATGGCATTAACCGTGATTCGTGGCCAGATCTGAACAGCCGAACACCTTCTTTCCCCCGCTTCCTTCAGCGCCACAAAAAACCCAAATTGAAGATAGCCTAGCTCACCTGGCTTCGGGCGGCTGGAACTTTTGTGCAGTAATCACACATAAAAAGTTTTAACATGCCAACACTTATTGACTAAAGCCAGTCGTTTTGGTTGTATATTCAAATTAATCATTTTGGCACGAGGTCGCTAGATTCGTGTGTTGATAATATTGATAAATTTAATAATTTGCCTTCTTAAGGTCATGAGCGATTTATAGGTGAAGGATATTTTTTTTATATACTAGTTTTCTACGTATTGATTACAAATACTATGAGGATAAAAATCACGTACGAACTGATGAGAGCTGGAACGATCTAGTTGTAACATGTTATTTTATTATATTTTCATTTGAAATTGCCGATTTCATGGAACAACACTATTTTGAGGGGTGACTCCAACTCCCGACATTGTGTATTTTTTACCAATTTCAAAACTAAACTCAACTACAAAAAATACATTTAATAATAAGTGGGTATGGATACGAAACGAATTTATTTATAGTGTCGATTGATTGTACTTACACTGGTATATATATTATACAAATTAGTAGTTTTTATACTTGCTGCATTTGCAAATAAGTTTTTTTTATGTGAATACCGGACAAGATTTCCAACTGATCCCAATCGCCTGGAGCCAGTGATACTATGGCATCCCCAATTGGGGTATCTTGCGAGGCTGGAGTTAAGTGGGAAGGGGCTCGAGATGGGAAGATGAAGGTTGGAAAGTATCTGGAAATTCAGATCTAGTCACTAAACCAGGCTAAAACCTTTTTCGTTGTTTGTTTTTGGGGTGTTATGCCGTGTTGTGCTACCTCCTTCTTTAGCCGACGTTTCGGACAGCGTTGCAGTGTCCATCATCAGGGCAGATCCGGATCTGCCGGATCTGCCCTGATGATGGACACTGCAACGCTGTCCGAAACGTCGGCTAAAGAAGGAGGAAGCACAACACGGCATAACACCCCAAAAACAAACAACGAAAATGCTTTTGGCCGTGAAAATCTAAAAACGTATCAGGCTAAAACCATTTAAAGCAACGCTTCAAAACTGAATGTTGGTCTTACAGCGATACTGATAGTATCTTCCACTCTGGAAAATGCCGCAAATATACTATACAGGATGTCCGGGGGTAAAGTGCATTATCAGGAGTAAAAAAGATTAAATACAAATATTAAATTAAAAATTATTAGTGTAAGGTACAAACTAACCCGATAAATTTGATGTGAGTGGCGTAGTTAGTTTCGATTGTAACACAGGAAATACCTAATAGCGCTGGCCGCACACGCAGTTCTAATTTTATCTAGGTAGTACCCCTAAAAGTTGGAATTCCGAAAAAAGTTATAATATCTTTTTTAGTTACACTATCATATAGAATCACCTCCTGAAGTTAAAGCACTTTACCCTCGGACATCCTGTACATTATTTTTAATTAATTAATTGTGAAATAACACAAATTAATCAAATAAAATTTATTTGCGCACGCAGGTTCGATTGGGAGTCGAGAGCCTTTCCCCTCGACCACGGAGGCCGTCGAGTAATTTTGTGTAAGTATATATATTTTCCCTAATCCGACTGCATATTGCATATAAGTATGCAGGGCGAACAATTGTCATGGATTTATTTTGAGGTCTGGTCGTGTCCATCTCGAGTTGTGGTCCTTCTAGTTTCCAAAAAAATATAACATAAGATTTTTTTTAAAGATAGACAAACATTCTCAGATTACGAATAACCTGACAATATTTAAAAATCTCCTACTACCACCTCAGTAAGCGGAAGATGTTGCTTCTGTTGTGATGGAGGACTTAGCCAGCCGAGGAATCGAACATGCAACGCCCGGGAGGGACCCAAACGCAATGCTCACTCAGCCACTGACCGGTCTAAGATGCTCAATTTTATTTTTATTTTCTCTCCGGCAATGAAAATCCATCGAATGTTTTTTAGGAAGGTGATTAGGTGAATATTTCTCGTACAAGTACTGAACAGACGATTCCCACACGGAGAAAAATG
This sequence comes from Limnephilus auricula, assembly GCA_951813805.1. NCBI lineage: Eukaryota > Metazoa > Arthropoda > Insecta > Trichoptera > Limnephilidae > Limnephilus > Limnephilus auricula. Next base: position 18,317,689 of record OX638406.1, read on the forward strand.
TTATTCGAAAAAACGATCATTTTAATAGTAAAAACGGTTAAAAACGGGACTGAAGTTCTTACGAACAAATTAACAGTGTTTCAATGTTTATTGGCGGGAAAATGTAAGAATAATTTGTTGGTATATGTAATTTTATTCTTACATGTTCGCCAATAAACATTGAAACCCTGTTAATTTGTTCGTAAGAACTTCAGTCCGGTTTTTACTATTAAAATGATCGTTTTTTCGAATAACATTGATCTCCGTGCAGATGTGTGAATTATACCGATATCAAGTAAAAATGGATGTTGTGGATCGGTTAGCATTATATGGACGAGCGGTAATAAGCAGTAATTCAAATATTAAATATGTTTGGGGGTGCTACGTGGAGGGTCTCTTGGTGATGGTTCTCCTGTGCTGTTCACAGGAGAACCATCACCAAGCACAGAGACAGGAAAATTGTTCACAGCTAATCTGTTGAACTCAAGAACTACCCGTTCTCACGTGACAAATGTCAGTCGCGTACAAATGTTGTTTTTACCCGACTTTGCACCGGTGCCCAAGGGATCATTGACGTTAATTCAATTAAAATACCGATAGAACAAGGACAGCATTCGGGAACCTGATGTATGTGCTCATCCATTAGTTAAGGATAGGAATTTATCAAATAGCCAGCCCGTTTTTGCACAAGTCAAGGGTTTCTTCAATTATTTTAGGGTCCAACCCAGAGCTGGCTGTCTCAATTAGAGTAGTTTGACTAACATTCTGCTATCCCAATATCACAGTAAAACTGATAAATCAATTGAATGATCCTGAAATTCCTGTCCTAATATTAGAAATCCTGAATGAACAACTTCCCAAAAATCTAACAGAAAAACAGGTTACACCGGTATCATGCTATTAGCACTATGTATATAAAAAGTTTAAGGTACCGTTTGCATGAAGAAGCAGGTACTGAAGACGTGTTCTTAACTACTCCAATTATAAGATGTCCCTCTGCACCTTGACTAAAGTCACGTACGCCTCTGTAAAAACTACGGTACCTACATAGTTTTGAATTAATTTATGTATATATACATACGCATATATGGAAAATCAATTCATCGAAAGCAAATTTACAAAATACACAAAGAAAAGGTTAGGTTAGGTTAGGTTAGGTTGTATGGAATGTTAGTATCTACTATGGGTACCTTGCTTGTTACACACAAGGTTTCTCCTAATTCTTTTTATAATTATTCCTTATCCGTCTTATTATTTTTAATATTCGTTTATTTCATTAATTTCTTTAATTCTTTTGGTTAGGATAGGTTAGCTTAGCTATGTTTAAGTTAGGTTAGGTTAGGTTGAATTTTAGTTAGTTGAACTCGTTTTCGATGAACTCGCCGTGGACCACATATATATATAAAATAATTGTTCGGTTTGGTTCGGCATTTTGGTTTTAAATCCAAATTTTAGTTTTGTGTGAAAACAGCCGCACAGCCAGTTGTTCGGATTTTGTTCTTGATGGTCAAATGTTATTATTTTACAACCTATTATAAGGACGCCTCATGAAAATCTTGTCAATGGTCATGGCTCACGATAAACTTATGAAATTTATAAAAGTTTTCTCTGTCTGGAAATTATAACTATGTATTTTCAATGCGGATCCTCATTTCCACTGTAAACTATGGGACTTTGAAATATTCTTTTAACTGTAAAAAAAAGAAGTCGCCAATATATTGCTTTTTTCAGTTTCACATTTTTGTTTAGTTGAAATCTACTAGTAACGAATTCTAACTTCATAGAAAAAAAAATAGATCAACTTATGTGTACCTATCTAGATACGTCTTAGATTCGAGTAAGTAAGTAAAGTCATCAATTTCTTTATGATTTAGTATCGGGGGCGGTTCACAGAGATGACACCCCTACCACTGCTATTGTCACAAGTATAAATAGGCGCATAAAGAAGGCAATGTAAAGTTAGATTCGGCTAGGTAAGTTTAGGTTAAGTAAAGTTAGGTTAGGTAAAGTTAGGTTAGGTAAAGTTAGGTTAGGTAAGGTTAGGTTAGGTAAGGTTAGATTAGGTAAGGTTAGGTTGCACTAAATTAAGTGTGGTCAGATAAGGTTAGGTTATTTTTATTTTTAACTTTTTAACTTAAATTATAATATTTTAATTAATGAAGATAATATTAGCGAAAGTCAATCGAAAATCCGAAACAGAAAAATCAGAAAAAGATACGGATACATCCGGGACTCGAACCCTACGCTACGTTGGCGCAGTGGATAGCGCGTTGGCCCGGATTGCCAGAGGTCCTGGGTTTGAGTCCCAGATGTATCCGTATCTTTTTCTGATTTTTCTGTTTCGGATTTTCGAATGACTTTCGCTAATATTATCTTCATTAATTAAAAAATTATAAGATTAGGTTAGGTTAGATGAGGATACTATTCAAAAATATTTTTAAAACGTTCTCCGTAAACCAGTTCAAAATGAACCGCAAGATTTTTTGTGAACACATTCCAATAGCCTGGCTATATGCGCAAAGTTGAGATATGTATCGCACTGCCAATATTCTCATTTGCGGCTGATTCGTTAACGGGGTAGCTCGTCCTGTTTTCCCTATTAAAAAATGAGTAAGTTTTTAACATGGATAATAAACCTTCAGGTACGTACTTTAACTTTTAATATGCAATTATTTTTAACATAACAGATTTAATGTAGTGTAGTTATAATATATGTTTTATTAAATACCTTTTTTGTTAAAAAAATAAATAGATATGTCTACTTCAACTTGAGTTTATAAAAAAGGTCCACCGAGTTCAACGACATTATTTTACCAGTTGTACAATTTACCGTATATGTTATGTGAAAACGTAAAATGTATGTCCACCCTCTTCCACCTTTCTTAAATATAGAGCATTCTTTTCAGGTAGTATTGGCGACTCCGCTCTAAATAAAATGAGAGTTAAGAGAAAAGAACTACATATTTATAATAATAATAATAAATAATTTCAAGTAATCATCATTTAACAGTTTAATAATATTTACATTATTTGTCTACCTGTATCACTAATTCAAAATACAGAAATAATTCAATACTAATAATTTATATTTTTAAAGTTATAATATATGACCTACCACCTGACCCCAAATAAGCCTAAAAAGGTAATTTTTTTAAATATTTTCTCTGAAAATTCTCATACGCATTTCTGATCAGAATTTCAAATAAAAATATTTTTGGCATCGTAAATTGATAGTTCGGCCTTGTGTGCGCCGTAAACGGCTTTTAAAATAATGTGTTACGTGAGAACTAAGTTTACAGTGGTATACATTATATTCAACAAAATAACAACTGAGAAATAATATCAAATTATAATCAAAAATAACTCTCCTCCGCCCACTGAGGCAACTGAAAACTCTCAACTGCCAACTGTCTTTGTATGACAATGTGATGGCCCGCACACTACACAATCACTCAAATGTTGTCGATGGTAACGCAAGCGGTGACTTGCGATTTGCACTGCTGATTGCCCTGGCCGGCCATTGCTAGTTGCCAGCTGTCAGCTTATTGTTCTTCGTCTATGGTTAAACAAGCTTTTTGACCAATCAAGACAGAGAAAACAGCCGGTTTTAGTTGGTTTTCAGTTGCTTCGTCAGCGGAGCGCCTTACCTTCAAAATTATATTTGTTTGAATTGGCAGTTAGAGATTTAATAATAAGTTTTGAGAAAATAATAATTTGAGTCACTTTATACATTAATTAATTGTTATAAGCAATAATTATTAGCCTGAAACACTCATCCACATTTGAAAAAATCTCCCGACAAAAGATACAGTTAACACTCTTCTGTGTGATTTTAAGATATCTGAAGTTAGTTAGGTTAGGTTAAGAGTATACTGCAGAAGTCGGAAGATACCTACTGGAAATACGTAATTAATGATGCAGCCTAAAGGTGGAGTCACATAATCAAGACACAAGTCGTGACTCATGAGTATTTTCTCGAGAAGTCTACGCAGTATTACGTGAGGTTGGTTCGGGTGAGATAGGTTTTATTCTTGTCAGTGATAAGCCGAAACGTATCGCTGACTAACCTACTTTTAACTATAATACAATCATTAAATTGTTGGTTAAACCCAATAAGTTAATTTATCATATACTCTTTTTATAGTTTCATTTTGGGGAGTTATAGGTCACTATATAGGGTACTTTTATAAACGAGGGATTCTGTTGAAAGTGTATGGAAAATTTAAAGATCATTTTTGTAATTTTAATCTTCCTACTAATAATGTTTGTTTTTTATGTTTTTATTATTAATTTTAAAAACGATTAAAAAACAAAAAAAAGTCCCGTGGTTGGAAAGGGCACCAAATATGCATGTCAACAAAGAACAAAGATAACACATGATATCACCAAACAGCCACGACAGCTCCAAAATATCGTTTTGGTGTATATCATAAATGGGTAACTTAGGTTCACTGTAGAAAATGTATTCGTCAACATAAAAATGCCATAAACATGGTAATTTCTTGCTTATACTTTTTAAGTTTAAAAAAAACGTGGTAATAAATACCCTATTAGAGTTAAACAAAACAATATGATAAACTGGGGAGAGTTTTCACTAAGAAAATATCTACCCAAAGGGTTTTTTATATTCTAAAATTCTGTATTATAGATGTTTAGTTTTGAAATGAGAAAATGCTTAGTTCATACCGGGATGTCATTTATCCAGTTCCTACCTCTCCCTAACCGTCTCCTTGCTAAAAAAGTATTGGAAATTTGGAACAATCGCAAGAAAAATAGTGAAAATGAGATTGCATTTGTTTTGAAAACAGAAAAAGAATTGGAACTACCTTGGAAGCAGGTTGTTTGTGTTTTCCGTGAATAGTGTACACAATCTCGTTTATAAGTAAAATAAAGGAATATAATCATCTCAGAATATCGTTTATAATTAAAATAAAGGAATCTAACCATCTCGGAATATCGTTTCTAAGTTTACAAGAAAAATAAAGGAATTTAACCATCTCAGAATATCGTTTTGTACTCATTCGTTTTATTGTGGCGATACCTACCTCGAGGTTTCGCGATGTTACTATACAGGGTGTTAAGCATCGTACTTGACTTACTTTAACCAGTGATTCCTGACATTATTTTAGGTAAAAAATGTAAATAAAATATTTGTCTCCTTTTTGACTTTTTTTTACACAAAACATAAAAATCAGTAGGTATTGGGAAGTTAGGGGCGGGGTGAAGGGTTGGTTGGTTACTTGGCTTAGAGATTAGCGACAACATGTCGAAGAATTTTTTTTCTTTGATTTTTAAGAAAAAGATTTTGAAAAGAAAAAAAATCTCTTTAAAAAAGTCACCGGACACTGGTTAAAGTAACTCAAGTACGATGCTTAACACCCTGTATAACTATCGCAGAGATACAGTGGTGTGTGATTGGTTATCCCTTTTCATTTCATACCTTGTTTTTCCTACACATATCACCCAATTCCAGGAAGCACCGTTTCGATTCATTTATAGCATTTACGGTCGATTTAAAGGGCATCGGAAGCTGTGATTCGTAAGCAGTTTTGTTTCAGATTTTAATAAAAAATCGCCATATTATTATTAATAATGTCTACTAACAGGTAATGTGCATTTAAAGATTTTCATAACATATTTATCTTTCTTTTCACGAAAATAAGGTTTTTATATATATTTCTCTCTGCAAACATGCTCTTCAATTAGTGATTCTCGTGTATTTAAGGTGAATGTCAAAAGAATTCATATGCTACGCTTTTTACGTATAAACGCTTTTTACAAGTTATGCTTTGAAATATAAGGAAAAATTAATTGTTTGTGCACGTACACAAGCAATATGAATATGAGTAAATAGTTTTACAATTAAAACTCAAATCTTTCAAGAAAGGCTAACAAGTATATATTGCATCGGAGATTCAATCCCCCTCCCCCCCGCCAGGATGGATGTTTTATACACCGGGTGTCTGACGGAATTCTTACCGATAAAGGAAAAAGAAATTTATTGCTAAATCAGGGATTTTGGCAGGAAACTCATTTTCGGATCTGGTAACCCTAGTTGGAGTGGAAGAGAATGGGAAAGATACGGGCAAGAGGAAGATCGGTAGGTACCTGGATATTGAGATCTTGCACGGAGAAAAATGTTATTCGAAAAAACGATCACTTTAATAGTAAAAACGGTTAAAAACGGGACTGAAGTTCTTACGAACAAATTAACAGTGTTTCAATGTTTATTGGCGGTAAATTGTAAGAATAATTTGTTGGTACGTACGAAATTACGTATACCAACAAATTATTCTTTGTTTATTATTTCATGTTCCCGCCAATATACATTGAAACCCTGTTAATTTGTGCGTAAGAACATCAGTTCCATTTTTAACCGTTTTACTATTAAAATGATGGTTTTTCGAATAACATTTTTCTCCGTGTGCCATAAAACCCAAAATCTTATATTATATATATTTACTAGCTGGCCCGCCCACGCATTGCTGTGGATATCGAAATACAACGCCATCTACTGGATGGTTACCTAACCTAGATAACCAAGTGTAGAGTCAATAAATTAACTCACACTGCCATCTTTTAGGAACTTATGGAACTAACAAATAATTTTAAATCATTTTCCCATAACAAACATTTAATTCGCAATAATAAATATTGATGTCAATAACCGAGATAAAATCTTTTAAGTTGGACCAAATTACACACAGTAAGCCAGATTTTACCAAAATCGGTTAAGTAGTTTCGGAGTTTACCTAGGATATAAAAAGAAGATAAATGCACATTGTAAAAACTTGTGAAAGATTCAAATTCGACATACACTTGTTGTACACCTGTTATCATTTATTTTTTCTTATTTTTTGTATGTGAGTACCGCACAAGAGTCCCAACTGCTCCCAATCGTCTGTGTGATATTATGGCATCCCTAATTGGGGTATGTTTTGAGGCTGATGGTAATGAAGTGGAAAAGAGATAGGATACCAAACACGTCTAGAGCCATTTTATTTATTTATGTATATTACAAACAATACAATACTGAATGATCCTTTGTCTGTCCAACTGGGAAGGATTCCCGTTTCAGGACAGCCAAGTTGTGTATTTAGTACATAATATTCTTACAATGGAATGGCGATTCTGTCAAGACAGCTTTTGAGAGCATTAGTAATTGCAGTCATAGTGACGGTATGGTTTCTTTATCCTTGAAAGAATCGCATAGATGTAATTTTTACCAGGGTCATTATGGATAGCATAAGTAATTGCATTCAGAACACATGAATGGTTTCTTTCGGGAGATCACAAGTCTGAGATTCTTTCCAGGGCATTTTGGAGAACATTTACAATTGCATAGTTAGAATTTCCACATTTATAAACCAGTATAAGACATATGAATCCTAAAGTACTACATTTTTAGAATTTTCTAAGTGAAAGAAATTACACATTACTAAACCAGAAAATATAATTTCCAATGTATTAGTATAGAGAATTTAGAATCTTAAATTTTTTAAATGGCAAGTCTTTATTTTTAAAAGATTCGTAAATTTAAATTTAAATATTGACAACAATGGAGATTAAGTTATTATGAACAAAAATAATCATTTTTAAGTATAGATACATAGATAAAATATATAAAATAAAGTAAAGGTTGATTGCACTTTAAGTTTAATATTTATTTATTTATGTATTGATTTATTTATTCATGTATTAATTTTTTTTTTTTATTATTTATTTATTCGCGCCCTAATGAGCCTTTACATGAAAATTTTGTACATTGGTTACAGTAATTAAGCATAAAAATGCAGTTGTAATAATTGTAAAAAAGCAACACATATGAATGTAACAAAATTTAATGCAAATTAGCTAAATACTAGAAAGTTGGTTCTATATAAGATAAGTAAGAAATAATTAGTAGAAAGAGATTTAGAAAATAAAATAATAAGAATAATAATGTATCTACACATAAAAAAATAAATAAAGATAATAATAAAAGCACAATTTAGCAAAATATATATGTATATACAGAAAGTAAAATAATAAGACCTGAAATTACAATAACATAATAACATCATTAAGGATTGTAGCATATTATTTGCATACAGATACACCAATAATACAATAATAATACAATATAATAAAAAGGAAGGTAATTTGAAGTGTGAATTAGTTCCATAAAGAGTGTGATCTTCCAAATCACAGGAATAGTATATTTCAAAATGATGTAATAAAAATAAGAATAAAAATTGCAGTTGCAATTTGAGCTCGCAACTTTCGGATTCGTAGCCAAGGACCATAACTAAGACAAAACTCTGTTTCTCAGTTTAAACAGGACATCGATGTGGAAGTGTATATTTTTAATAGCTTCACACAGAAGGCTCTGAAGAAAATAATTCCGCTCAGGGCCTATGGCATCTTTGGGCATGTGGGGGGTCTTTTTAGGAAAACAAGGAGAGAAAGTTTCAGGAAGGAAAAAGGTATGAGCGGTGGGTAGCAATCAGGGGGTCAGTGTTTCCAGGAGTGATGTGTGTATTTCACTTCCACTGCGGAGCAAGATGATTTTCAGAGAGAGACCTGCAGGAGAGGTCAAAAGCTCTCCATCAACCAGTCTTTCTACATCCGCCATGCAGTTGGGGCCAAGATTGAAGACGGACAATGAACCCGAGTACCCCTGTTAAGTCACCAATCGTAGCGAACCAATTGGGGCAAGCTGTGGCCAGCGCCGGATCTGCCATACGTTAAAAAACGTGCAAAAAACCTGGCGCCCACTACGAAGGGGCGCCGTGATAAAATAAATATTGTTTTAAAATTCAATTAAAATATTCCCCGAATCGTTTAAAAATTACTCGTAATACGGAATTATTAGTTCGCGCTGGCAACACTCACTTTCCATATGCGTGAACCTAATGCGCGCGCATCGATGGTTAAAATTTAACGAAATACGGATTTGACTTACGTCAAGGAATTTTTTTCCAAATACAATATATTTCATACGAACGTAAGACCTATTTTTCCTTGTTGCTCTTACGACCATTGTATTGTTCGAAATTCAACAAACATTGTGATTGGTTCATTGATCGCTTCTCGTACGTATCTCCCTTCGTTGATTACAAGTTGCTCTTTGATGATAGTTCGTCGCTTTCGCCGCGTTATTGGTTTATTTATGTTGCCATTCGCGCGCGATTTGGCACCATATTAAACAAACTGATCAGAATATTATTATTTCTGAACTAAACTGCCTCCTGTTTTATATTATATTTTGTTATAATGTTCTTATTTTGTCCAGTGTCATATATAGCTACCGCCAGGTCACTTGGAAAAGTTACTCTTGATTCTTGTTGGCGGGATATTAATTTATTTTAAAGGTATTGCATAATTTTTTTTATTTTTTTTTATATGTATGTAAATTTTTTATCTGAATTTAAAAAAAAGTTAGGGGGGGGGGGCGCCATCGGTACTTCCTGCACAGGGCGCCAGATTTCGTAGAACCGGCGCTGGCTGTGGCAGAGGTTCATAAAATCCAAATTGCAAATTGTACCTACGTGTATACCCAATAAAATTCTTAAATTTGTGTTGTTCTTTATTAATTACTAGCTGGGGTACCCGGCTTCGCTCAGGACAACATTCGAGAGTGTTCTAGAATGTTCCACAATGATGTTCCAGATTCCCTATTCCCGAACATACCACAACATTCCAGAATGTTCTGTGATGCTATCCCGTCACTCTTTCCAGAACTTTCTAGAGTTTTATCGAACCTTCTAGAACTTTCCGGAAGACTGTTCTTGAAATTTCTAGAGGGCGAAACTTCCAACCCTTATATCTTCAAAAGCACGCCATTTGGGTAAAAACGGGACCCCTTATCCTGGAGGGGGGATAGAGATCTACCACACCATATAACTCCATTGATCGTACCGGAACTCGTTTCTGAGTTTTAATTACTAGCTGGGGTACCCGGCTTCGCTCAGGACAACATTCGAGAGTGGTCTAGAATGTTCCACAATGATGTTCCAGATTCCCTATTCCCGAACATTCCACAACATTCCAGAATATTCTGTGATGCTATCCCATCACTCCTTCCAGAACTTTCTAGAGTTTTATCGAACCTACTAGAACTTTCCGGAAGACTGTTCTTGAAATTTCTAGAGGGCGAACTTCCAACCGTTATATCTTCAAAAGCACGCCATTTGGGTAAAAACGGGACCCCTTATCCTGGAGGGGGGATAGAGATCTACCACACCATATAACTCCATTTATCGTACCGGAACTCATTTCTGAGTTTTTGCGGGCCGCACGTTTTTTGGACGTTTATATCGTCGTTGCATATTTAATATGAACAATGTGACGATTTTGACGAAAATCAGTTAAATATATAGTTGTTTTTCTTTTTTTTTTCTCCATCTTCTACAATATGAACCATGTAATCATATCAAATATTCAAGGCCATAGAAAGTAAACCATGTGAGAACAGTCAAAATGGTACATAATATTTTTTATTTTTTTAAAGTCATATCCTATGCATGCCACTACTTAATTCAATTGCCTTATTGTACATACATATTACTAACATCATTTTGTGATGCCTAGCTGTCAAATTTGAATAAGTTTAAATGAAATATTTTAATGTAATATTATATTTAACATTATGACGAAAACTGTGTATAGAATATGAACCATGTGAGAAAAACTGTGCATAGAATATGAAGCAAGTGAGAAAAACGCATTAAAATACAATTTTCTGGCATAAAATAATTAATGTTTGCCATAAATATATTCTTATAATGAACGAAATATATTTTTCCTACTTTGTTATTTTCCAACCGTTATTTTTTTAAACAGTTTTGATAGATTTTCTCAGAATGTACTCAGTCTCACATGGTTCTTATTCTATATGCAACGACGATATATTGATTAATAATTTATTAATCTGTACGATATTTCGATTTACCCTATTGCATTGAATAGATTCTGATATTATATAAGCCATGATTTATGATGCATTCTGTAATATAACACAAAAATTAATGTTGTCACATCTTTCTCCCAACAATTCACATAACATTCTCCTGAGTCGTCCGATCGCCGATATCAGTTGTAATCTAAGAGTATGGATATATTGTCCGCAGGGTTCGGTGACCTGCCTCACTTTTCAGTGCGAAGTGGTAAGTGGTAAAGGTGGAATCAGACAGTTCACTCGAGTGAACCTTTCATTCCATGTTCAGACGGCGCTATAGAAATAAGCGTTCACTCGTCCATTCCCACCACTGCGTCGCCGAGGGAGGTCAACCGCGCTGGAATTCGTTTGATTTCCAGCGCGGTTCGGCCTCGAATTTTAAGGGGAAAACATGTCAGATGCATCGATTTTTACGCAATTTTGTTAACACAATTAAATAAAAAATAATAAAAAAAACAGTATTATTTCGTCTTATAAACCTTCTTATTTTTTATGACATAATACACAATTTTTTTATTACGAACATTTACCTACAAATTAATAATCTTACATATTTAAAAAATATATATAACACATGGATAATAAAGGAGACCCAAAAATTTATATGAGACGTGTTCCCAAAAGCAAACAAATTGGCCGAACGAATACCATTTTGACGTTTCGCGTGCGACGTGATAGCGTCCTTCCAATACAGGACGCGAGATGAACTGATTGAGATTTTACTCCGTGTTCAGACATTTCACTTTGCTCTCTTCCGCGCGCGAGTGAAGGATGCCGAATGAAAATATCCAACATTGTTGGATCGGTTTACTTGAAGATTTCATTCGGCAGTATTCGGCACTTTCGTTTCATTTAATGTTCAGACGTGTCATTCCGAGTAAAATAGGCCGAATGAAATACAGAAATGAACGATTAGTGAACCGTCTGATTCGTGCATAAGAAGTAAGTGGTGGTTTGTAGTAGTGGGAACCAAGTTCAGTGGCGTCGCATACTGGCCGCGGCAGAGTGGGAGGACGGAGAAAGTCGGTGGCTCCACGCTCCGCTAGCCCGCAACCAAAACCAGTGGCGTAGTAAAATGATGCTAGTTTTATGTTTAATTAATTAATTATAACATAAATTCAGCCAATTATTCAGGGTGTATCGGTACGTACCCGACAAAGTTTAACCAGTGATTCCTGACATTATTTGGATTAAAAAATGTAAACGGTCTCCGGTGACTTTTTCGAATACGTTTTTTATTTTTTTCAATTTATTATTTCTTTAAAATCCAACAAAAAAAATGTCTTCAGCATGTCGTCACTGGTCACTCAGCCGAGTAACCGCCCGAGCTCTTATCCCGCCCTCGACTGTCCAAAACCTACTACTTTTTTATGTTTAAAAATCATTAAAAATTTCGCCGGATTCCAAAATTTTATTTACATTTTTTACTTAAAATAATGTCAAGAGTCACTGGTTAAAGTTTGTCGGGTACGTGTGTACAACCCTAGTACACCCTGTATACAACCATCAGATGGTGATAGAAAAAAGGCCAAATGATACGGAGTACTAGTTTTTTTTTTACTCAGCCCTAGAAAAAATCCATCACGGCCTATGTCATATTCGGGATTGCTGTATGGAGGGTTTTTTTTAGGGAAAGGAAGGAGTGGAAGTGCTGGGAAGGAAAAAAAGTCATTAGAGTCGGATAGCGATCTAGGGGTCAATGCGTCCAGATGAGTGACAGTCGCATGAATCCATCCCTCCCAATGCGATGCAAGGTGATGGGTCGAGAGAGTCCGGCTAGAGAAGTCAAAAAGTCTCCCACAATAAGTCTCTTCCGATCCGGCCTGCCACGCCAAGACCCACTCAAACATCACCCCATGAATCCGGGCACCCCTGCACCAAATTATTGCAGGGGTGTTGGTTATACAATAAATGATTCCCGGGGCGGCAGTACTCATACCCGCCTCCCAAATTGTTAGCTAGACAGAAAGGGTATTGTTATAAAACCTAGCCAGTTAGTGTAAATAAAAATTAAATTTTCTGTTTTTTTTATTAGAATACCTCACAAGAGTCCGAACTGCTCCTGCCTGGAGCCAGTGAGAGTATGGCATCCTTAATTGAGGTATTTTGTGAGGCTGAAGGTAAGTTGGGAGGTGAAGGTGATTTGGAGAAGGGGAAGGTGGGGAAGTAGTTGGCTATTCAGATCTAGTCACCAAACACGGCTAAAGCCATTATTAAGCAATGTTTCAATTCTGGTTTGAGCATCTTCCACTCTGAAACGTGCCGCAAATATACTATATATTATTTTTAATTAATTAATTGTGTAATAACACAAATTAATCAAGTAAAATTTATTTGCGCACGCCGAGTTCGAACCCGCGACCTTCTGAATAGGAGTTTAAAGCCTTGCCCCTAGACTACGCTAGCCGTCAAATTTTTAAATGTACTTCAAAATAAAATACTGTTAATGCGACCATTAACATATGGTAAATAATTGATTATCGTATGTGTAAAATTTAAAAAAAAATTATTGAAGCAGCAAATTTGTAATCTCCTGTAAAATATTTTAGTGTATAACCGTTTTATAGAGACCATTAAAAATAAGTACCCATATTAAGTCATTTGAATCACGTACCGCCGCTGGCTACAACAGTTGTAGAAAAGCGAGTAAAACGTATGAAAACAGAGACTGCCAATAAATATCATGACCAATCTAAAATCGGCGTAAACAAAATACCCAAAGCCAAAACACATTATCATTAAAAAGAATTACTGCAAGTTCACGATGTAAAAAGTCCGCTTTTTACGCAAAGTCGTATAATAAAATGTTTTTACCTATTCAGTACAATAGCAAACGTGACATGAAAGTCAATCGAACAAAAACAGATTGCAAAATCTTGGGTCATTATTAATTTATTGGGCAACTTTCGTTTTTCAGTAAGAAGATGGCGATGCCCTTTACTGAAATCACTGAATATGTAACTATAGAATTGTTACACTATAGGTTCTTTTAATAAGGACGCTCGATTTTAAAATGTAAAAATATGTCGTGTATGATATCCACTTTTTTATATTTGGAAGTATATGTTATGCCAATAAGTATTGTGGAATATACACGGAGAAAAATGTTATTCTAAAATACGATCATTTTATTCGTAAAAATGGTTAAAAACGGGACTGAAGTTCTTACGAAAAAATTGTAACATGTAAGAATGTAATTTCGTAGGTATACCAACAAATTATTCTTACATTTTCCCGCCAATAAACATTGAAACACTGTTAATTTGTTCGTAAGAACTTCAGTCCCGTTTTTAACCGTTTTTACGAATAAAATGATCGTATTTTAGAATAACATTTTTCTCCGTGTAACGTTTTTCTAATGTCCGCCACGGCTCGGTGGCACGTATTCGGGAGGTCCAATTTTCAATAACTTTGTCGCAAAAATCTGGCCGAATTTGCTGGATGCCGTTTGTTATGTTAACTTTGAGCGTCAATTGTTTGGGCTTTATTTGCATAGACCTGCGATTTAGGCAATCATATACCTGCAACAAACTAAGAAGTCTAAAGATATTAAGTTCACGTTGCTGACGCGCAAGATAGCCATGCCCTCAAATCGCACGAAGCAAAGCCAAAGCCAAAGCCGAAGCGGACAATTGGAAACGTTATATTCCACATTCATTGCCGTAAAGCATACTTTCAAATATATATTTTCAAAAAAAATTTGGATATCTCACAATGTCACTATCAATATTACTATCGCAGCCAATAGGTGCCTTCAATTCAAATTAACCATCGTTCCAACTTGGAACAAATACTCAAACCATTCTCATCTAGATTGCCGGACCGACAACACTGTGCACTTCATACGCTTGCCATTTGATTACTCATCATTGCAATATTTAATTGTGGACGGGAGTTTTATCGGATGTACAATTGTTTTTAAATAAACATGTGAGTTAAAGAATTACTTATTTGATTTATACAACATCCATCATCCGACAACACCACGTTTCATATCTGGTAATAGTAACGTCTCAATAACACATGTTTTATTTGCATTCTAAAATCGAGCATCCTTATTGAAATACCCTACATATATATAGCGAATTCAAAGAAACCTGATGTCGCTAGTTTAAACGAAAGCCTTAAACTCCTATGGCCACAGATCATCGACATATCAACTCTAGATATGGCGAGTCTTGCAAATTCGAAGGATTATTCGGATAACCTATGACCTATGAGTAATTTTATAACCAAACTCCCCATCAGATTCCATCGCCTCGCTTTGAAAGTATAATATCTTGGGAAACAAATTTGATCTTGCATACCAAGAAAAGATATTTTGACTATGAAATAATGAACTTTTTTTTAGATAAATGTTTCCGAACCCAAATTTTTGGAATCAATAATTTTGGTTTCGGTGTTTAGACTTTTTGGTTGATGACACAGATAGGTATATAGTATTTTGCCTCTGTTGGAAGTCAACTTGAGTATAATCATTTCCGGAGGGGAGAATAATTATTCTCGCGTCTGCAACCTACATTACAATATATTCATGTTATGTGGATTCAAATCAAAAATCAAAATAATTTTGTTGAAGAAAACAAAACTGCTGGAATTCTTTTAAATGACATGAATGTGCTTAAATTGTCGTCAGAAGGCGTTTTACTGGCTTGTTACTTATAAAAGAACTTCTAAATAATGCTTTTTTTGGTCTAGAATTGCTGACATTGTTAAGCTTTCGGATTCCATTACGTAATATCAGACGTCGCAATTTATTTCAGTGCAGAAATTCTGGAACTAACTACCCTATTATTGTGTACTCCTTATTGCCCAGAATATGGACATCTTAAATTTATAAAATATTTGTAAACAATAGATTGTTGCTGGGGCAGTTTAGTTCTATATAAAAAGTTTTAAAAAAACGGTGTTATTTTTACTATTGACATGTACATAAAATTCCCTAAAAAGACGTTAATAATTATATCAGGTGACTGAAATGGTTTCTGTTTCCATTATTGAAGTGTCGCAACTTTGAAGACCCAGTAAGAATGCAAGGCTGCTGTAAGCTTAGTGAAGAAAGGGACGTTTGGATCCGCCTTCTAAGTTGATTAGTTTAGAAAGAAGGAACTTTGAACTTACTTTGGGCACAAGGACACGCCCAAAACACATTTCCATCGGTTTATATCTTCAGTGACTGAAATAATATGACTGCGAAGCACACGACAAAAGAATTATTACAACCGTCTCGCGTTGTGTGGGATGGTTTTTTGTTTTTGTTTTTATTAGTCACCAAAATAAAGTACTGCTTGCAATGACATTACAAAACACATGACATTACAATTACAAGCTTGGAATTATTGCTCTATTCACACTGGTTCGTCACACGATTCAACATTTTAGCCATTCTCAGAAACCGTAAATCTCGGAATAAAACTGTAGTTTTGTATAAAAACAAAGTCAGGCCGCCCGCCCATCAGCCATAGACACTCTACTTTATATATAGATATAGATAGATAGAAAAGAGCTACTGACATAATCTGTTTTTTATTTAACATGCCTATGTACATTTTATTATTTCTATTTTTGAAACTGATAATTCGTTGTGGAATTCCATTATAATAGTACCTATAATAAAACAAATTTAAAACTTTTTCCACTTTTAATTTATTGACCGTAACCGGTTTCAGCTTGTCAGAGCCATCTTCAGACTGGTAAAAAATATTCTTAACCTACGGATTTTATACAAAACATATTAGGGTGGGGGAAGAATGAGGAGGGGGGGGGGGGGTTCTCTACAGGGATTTTATTCAATTATGGATTTACGGTCAATAAATTAAAAGTGGAAAAAGTTTTAAATTTGTTTTATTATACTATGCCTATATACAATTTGGGAGGCGAGTGTGGGTACAACCGCCTGGGGAACCATTTCGACGGTCCCGAAGAATAGAGAAGTTGAGTGAAAAATATTTTGACTTATAAAAAATATGTTCATGTAGATGACATTCAAACTTAAATACCAGTATTTTTTTTTAAAGTTCGTTTTCATATAAATTAAGTTAATTCTACATAAGAAAGCTTAAAGAAATTGGTTCCTCAGCTTTTGCTATTAAATTAATATAAGAGTATCTGAAAGACAGACAACAAGTAACAAAAATAAATAATCAATTTTCAAAACCAATGGAAAATAAATTAGGAGTACCACGGGGATCGGTCCTTGGACCTCTATTGTTCATACTCTGTATTAATGACATCGTGAAAATATTTACAAAATGCAAAGTTCGACTATTTGCCGATGATACACTAATATACATAATAGGAGATAACTATGAAGAACTAATGAATATTTTAAATAATGAACTAAATAATATATCAAGATGGCTTAAAATAAACAAGCATAATTTAAATACAAAAAAAAACAAAATGTACGGTGAATGGATATAAGAAGACATCCAGTAAAAGCCAAATTAAAATTGATGGTGAAATTATTGAAAATGTTACTGAAATGAAATACTTAGGAGTTATATTAGATTATATTAGACTAACCTTTAACCAACATGCTGAATTCTCCCAAGAGAAAATTGGGAAAGATATCTTTTTTTGGGAAGAATTCTACAAAAACTTTCCAGAAAAACTGCAATCACTATCTACAACTCCATTGTTGCTCCACATTTTAACTACTGCTCAATTATTCTAACGAGAACCAAATAAATTTAAAATTCTCCAAAATAGGGCAATGAGAATAATACTTAGCAGAAATAGATATTCAAAAATAAATAAAATGATAAAAGAACTAAATTGGCTAACAGTGAAACAGATAATAAACCTTGAACACTGTAATATTTTTTCATAAGTTGAAAATAATTTTCAAATAAAATAATATATAACAAGGACATTCACAGACGTAATACAAGGACGTGCAAGGAAATCAGGCTAGAAAAAAGGATAAAGCGAACACACAGAATAGTCTACTGTACAAAGGGATGAAATGTTATAACAAGCTAACAGAAACTATAAAGTCCACACCAATTGGAAAGTTTAAGATATTGTAGGAGCTACATGAAACTGGAGAAAATTTAATATAGAATAAAACATGTAAATAATTAGTATCTGTAAACTTGAATGTGCCAATTACTAAAATAAAAAATAAAAAATGAAGGAATTATTTTCTTCAGAGTCTCCTTATGGGGATACTGTAAAAAAAAATTCCGGGTGACGAGGCTATGGCAGTAAATAATAACAAAAAATTACGCCTCAGCAATGTACCGCACGGAATGTGCTCCAATTGCGCCTAAGAAAAAAAAACTGTTAACGCACCAATCAAACACCTGCTATAAAATTAAATCACCAATCTGTTAAAAAAATAACAGACTTACAATACCTTGGTAGGTACCTATTTGCTTTCTAGTTGCATAAAATTGTTATGATAATTTGTTTGTAAAATCAGAGCACGTACAAAAGTTGAATGAAACAAAAATACCTGTGGTTTGTGGGTAGGTAATTTTCAATCGAAATATATTTTATTACATTTCCTTATGCTGTCAATGACATTCTTGCAATTTTAATTGAAGACATGCCATTTCTCTATTTTAATTGTCTAGTTATATGTCGGTACCTACCTACATAATTGGAATAGTGACCGGGTGGCAGGTGACTGTGCTCAGGGCTGTATTTAGGATCTTTAGACCATAACACTTGAGACAGACTCAGCTGTAAAAGCACCAGCGTTATTTAGTTTGGCGTATTTCGGCATATCGCTCGCTTTACATTCCCAATGGGAATTCGGTCCAAAATTGGACCACATTTATCCTCTCATTTGTCGTAAGCCCGCCGGCGGGCGGGTGACAGATGGAAGGTTAAAAAATAAAATGCGATTTTAACCTTATGTAAAAAGAAACTGGACATGGTCAGATTCGCTTGCGCCAATATCATTCCACACGTTGCTTTTTATTTGAGCACTCGGAATGCTCTGATATTAATTTTCTATGGAATTTGGCCATAATGTGGGCAAATGTAATCCGACAGTCAAGAGTTTAACGAACATACATTAACAGTGAAATGTAGGTGGATTCGTTAGCTTTAAACCGCAGTGAACAATTTATACGTTTTCAGATTAATATTTTGAGGAACGCTATTAATTAAATTGAAAGGCCAAATCAAAAACTGAACACCAATCGCTCCAGTGGCTTTAAGATTACCTTAATAATTATCAATCTTTGAACTAAAATATCTTTGATAAAACGGACTAAAACATTCCCTGGTTCCGACTAAAACAGACCAGGCAAAATAAGGCTGGCGCATTTATAGCTAAGTCTGTCGGACCTATAAGGATGAACATGTTATGCACCTTCCCGGGGTAATCAATTTGGGAGGCGGGTATGGGTACCGCCGCCCCGGGAACCATTTATTGGACGACCAACACCTCTGCCACAGGTCACCCCAAGTGGTTCGCTACGTTTGGTGACTTAGCAGAGGTGCCCGGGTTCATGGGGTTAGGTTTATCCGGGACTTGGGGGTGGATGCGTCTGCCGACCATCTGCGTGGCAGGCCGGATCGAGAGAGACTGGTTGAGGGAGACCTTTTGATCGCACACGTCCATCATTCCTGGACATACTTATCCCCAATTCCTACCCACCCCTCAAACATTTTTCCTTCTCAGGACTTCCTCTCCTTCCTTTCCCTTAAAAAATCCTCCACATAGCATCTTCAAAGATGACATAGGCCCTGAGGGAATTTTTCCCTCAGGGCCTCATGGGTGGAGCTAATGTTAAAAAAATCCGTAACCCCTAGTAAAACAGGGAGTAAATTAAAAAAAAAAATAATTCTGCAATAATCAAAATTCAGAGAAATATGCAGCTGATATTGACCCCCTACAACCGTTTTTTATTAATTAAATAATTTCCAACTTTGGACTCGATTACTCGAAAATTAAAGCTCAAATATAAAATTATACCACAAAATCGATTCCAAGTGTGATGTTAATTCCATGTGTGTTGTTAGTTTCCGGACACCAAGTGTAACAGAGATGTTCATGAGATAATAATACCACTGCCATACCAGATCAACCTCCTAATGACAAGTATCACCAGTTACCAGCTATAAGGTGCTACAGGGCCAGACGTAGGTTTTTAAGTACAACAACGCCCATTGCAAGAAGTGCAGTAATTGCGATTTGCCGATCCTTATTTATTTATTAATTTTTAACGCCCCGATCGTCTTTTACATGATTAGTGTGAAATAATTGGAATTTCGGAAAAAGTTGCTAACGTTTTTTGTTTCTACCATCGTGTAATCTTTCACCTCCGGACACCCTTCTGTATAATATGGCTCGGCCGTGGAATGATTGACGGCTTCTGTGTTTCCTCCTTCCATCTTTTCAAGACCCAGGTCTACTACATCCTTTCCGTAAAAATACATTCCACACAGCACCCCCCAGGGATGACGTATGAGCTGTGAGGTATTCATAAAAATAAATAAAAAATATTTTGAAAAAGTAGGTATATAAAATTATATTTTATTTGCTTATATTGCGTCTCCCGGTGTCATTATCGGTCGTCAGAAGATGGTATGGCAAACTATTGCGAACATTGGATAGTAATAATCAATAATAAACGCATTGCGAACAAAATTTAAAAATTCCGAGTAATGTGTGTAAAACGATTCAGATATCGATATGAAGTTACCAACCGATTGTCGGTAACTTTTCATCGTTCCCTAGGATAACTGCAGATCTCTAAAGTAAAAATGACAGTTGATATCGAATATATTGAGGACACTTAGTCATTGTGAAATGTCACCTATTCTTTTGCGATCTGCAGTTGTCCTAGGGAACGATGAGAAGTTACCGACAATCGGTCATATTGATCGACCATGCTAGCACCCCAGAGGCCCTAGCCCGCTCGCTCTATAACGATCGATAGGATAACTATCGGTAACTTCTCATCTTTCCTAGCATGACTACAGATCGCCAACGAATAAGTGACAGTTCACAATGACTAAGTGTCCTTAACATATTTGACATCAACTGTTGTTTGTACGTTAGCGATGTGCAGTTGTCCTAGGGAACGATGAGAAGTTACCGATAGTTATCCTATCGATCGTTATAGAGCGAGCGTGCTAGGGCCTCAGGTGTAAGTTCCATTTGCATTTATCCCAGATCTGGCCCTGTGTGTGTCAGGAACACAAAAAGGAAGGAAAGAGAGAGTTGCCAGTAGATCTGCCTCACTCGGCATACAACTATCTCAGGGCCGGCGTCTGCCTTTTGGCCCAATGGCCCACAGAACCGACGCTTCAGGGTCGTCAGCTATTCAACTCACAGTAATCTGATTAACCGGCTAAATAAAGCTTTCGAGTTACCGGTTGTTGGATTTGATTTTTGTAGGTGTGCCTACTTTCTGCATTGAACGCTAAAAATGTCACACATTAATAATACCACACGGCCTTGCCAAACGAGAAAATAATAATATATTTGTTGAAGCCGGACATAATGGTTAGATAATATAAATATTATAAATTAGAAGTGCAATAAAACTGTAAAAAAATTTACATTTTACACATTCAGAACACAGGACTCAGAAAAAAATATGTAAAATTTCCCCCAACGTCGAAATGATTGAACACATTGAGGTATAAAATATAGTGAAAGCGGAAAACTTTGCTTGTGCAATGATGGTTGACTTTGATAGCAATACGACGATGTTGTCCACTCGGCTAATAGCCTGTGTGTTTTAAAGTTTTTCTTTGTAAACAATACTAAAATATTTCCGTTCTCGTAATTACTAAAAGATTTTCGTCTAAATATTGTTGGATTACCCCGAAAAATAAAAACCAAAAGCTTTTATTGGTTTGCCCTTCGACCGAGAAAATTTTTGGAATCTCGCTAAAAATTGAAATAATAATATACTAATTTTTAAACTTCAATTAACGATTAGGTGGCGTCGCACTGTATTACGCGTACCTCTTCAATAAAATTATAGAAAAACATTGTGTTTTGTTGTTTTCCTGTAAGTTTACGGCTATCAAAAGGGACCCCCTAACTCAGTACGCCCATGGGCCCCTTCACGGCCTAAGACGGCCCTATTCGTAACCCCAAGTACCCGCCTGGTATACCTCAACTTTATCAAAATATTTCCCCGTAAGCTCTATAAAAAAAATTAAGCTTACCTCCCTAGCTTGGAAGCCGGCGACACCCCTGCTGTAAACCGTACTGATTTTACTTACCGTACAGGGTTTCCGGTTTTTTTGTTGATCCGGTATTCGGTACCGATACCTACACAGAGGGACGATGGGCTTAGGGACGCGATAACCCGCCCAAAGAGAAGAAAGATGAGAGATATGACAATACGAATGTTGGAGGGTGCGCGCTAATATTAAAAACGATAAAATTAAAGCGAAAATTGTGAAAATGTTTAATAAAACACGACCGTTTAAAAAAAAGCAAAAATCTGGTGGGGGTTGGGTTAAGGGGGTTTCTCACCATCCTCCCAATATCTTATCTACCCTTATAACGAATATTATTAAGGGGGTTTCTCACCATCCTCCCAATAGCTTATCTATACTAATAATGAATAATTTCGATTTACGGTTTATTTATTTATTAAGTTGGAGTTTATAATTCAGTAATCGAACCTATGAATAGTGGCTATATACTGGATAAGTTGACCGAGTTTTCTAACCACTGCGAGTATTTTATTTTTATTTTTAATAATATTCGTTATTAGGGTAGATAAGCTATTGGGAGGATGGTGAGAAACCCCCAAAAAATAAAAATAAAATACTTGCAGTGGATATAAAACTCAGCCAACTTATCCAATATATAGCGACTATTCATAGGTTCGAGTACCGTATTATAAACTCCAACTTAATAAATAAATAAACCGTAAATCGAAAATATTATTTATTAGTGTACACAATCTATTGGGCGGACGGTGAGAAACCCCCTAAGGGGGTTTCTCACCATCCTCCCAGTAGCTTATCCACCCTAATAACGAATATTTTCGATTTACGATTTACAGTTTATTTATTTATTAAGTTGGAGTTTATAATTCGGTATTCGAACCTACGAATAGTGGCTATACATTGGATAAGTTTGCCGAGTTTTCTAACAACTGCGAGTATTTTATTTTTATTTTTAATAATATTCGTTATTAGGGTAGATAAGCTAACGGGAGGATGGTGAGAAACCCCCTAAGTAGCATTGAAAGAAACATTGTGATTGTTTTCTTAAGTACATACATGTAACTTGAAAAATAACAGAAACAAACAAGAGTGTAAATTATTATTTTCAGGGCATACTTTGCGATTTATTTATATCGATGTAATTTCAAATAATAACCGTTTCGGCGTGGGGAATGTACTTTTAAGAGCTTAAACATACTTTTAATTAATACATACATACATTTTAAGAGCTTAAACTTCAATGTAAGAAATCGGTAGATATTCGGCAATTATTTAAAAAATATTATTATTTAAAAAATATTCTGGTACTCGGTAGGTACTGAGAATCATGCTGTTTGATAAATTTAGCACCGCGCTCCGCATTATAGCCATCTATCGAGTAAATGAAAAACAATAAATAAAAGGTGAGTAGCAACTTACAAACACACGAAGGTGTACAAAAGGTACCTCTTCATTCTCTGTCAGGTCTGTCATTATAGTCATTCAAAACTTTGAAGCCCGTTTTCTCAGAATAGGGTCGGGCACTGTCTAGATGGAACCTTGTTATTCCATAGGTCGATAAAATGCATTTTATTTTAGTTACTGCCATCTGTGCAATAAGTTAATAAGCTTTACAAATTCGGTGAAACATGAAGAAATCCACATTTTAGCTTCTTTCTCAAATCAGAGAGGCACCCACGACCTACGATTAGTAATTCCGTAAAATAAAATCGTTAAAAAAAGAAATAAAGGATAATAACAATATTATTATATAAATAATGCACAGATGGATGATAATTAAATGCCGCTGTAAGAAATCAGTATTTACTGTACCTGCCTAAAATGGAAATATGTTGAATAATGTACCTACGGAATATAATTAGGTATATTATGATGACGTGTATTATTTTCTTTCTCCTTGTGCAAGATTAAATTTAGATATAGCACACGTGCACGTGCTACCACCTAATCCGGTAAAATTGTTTATTTTTAAACTGTTTGTAAACACAAATGTACTGAACAAATGAGATGAACGATCTTTGCTTTAGCGAAGGGTTTGTTTATCATGAAAACATTTTTAACAGCGAGCTCAAAGAAAAGAAATTTTATATCCTGGTAAATAAAAATCTATCGTTTGTTGTAAACGAAAATACCTACGTTTTTCTGGTTTGACTGTACAGTTGTCTCGGTTGCTTTCATTTTGATGTTTTAAACGATAGGACGGTAAACATTAAAAAACCAATACCTACCTACTTATTTAATTTACCAGTTAAAAAATCATTATACATTGTCATCATTATACCTAAGAATACACTAATGATAATTTTAAATAAGCTCTACTTATTGCATATGTTTATAGTACTTACCACTAATGGTTACATTAATAACTTCACACAAGATTTCTTCTTTATTTTCATTACTTATATTTTATTATAGACAAAATAAGAATAATCTATCAATTTCAGAACTCTAGAGTTTAGGTAATATTTCACAAAAACCGCTTAATTACAATGATACAATTAATAATATGTATTATTATTTTGTAAACAAAACTTCATCTGCCATTTTCAAACTGCAAAGTTTACAAATCACAAATATTTCGAAGATAAGTACCTACATATGTATATTATGTACATGTAGGTACATAGTTTTATGTGAAATTTCACTCATGACTGGATATGGGGGAACAGGTAATTTTTTTTTGTCATCATTCTGGAAGTTTGAAATAGTGCAAAATTTGTCAATACCTGTATTGCTTCTAAGTGACGAATATTACTATTTTTTATTATGTACCTGCATTATTTTTGCTTCAAATTAATCTATTTATTCCCCTGAAGTTGGCGCACCTGATTCTAATAACCGCGCGCCGTCAAGTTGGCAACGGTCAGTCTGGCTAAGCCGCTTCCACTGACAGTTGACAGAAAATATGAAAGGTTGATTATATCGAGTTATATTTGTGTATTAAATGACACCAGGAAACGAAACAATGGGGTACGTACATCTAACACACCCTCCTCTATTTTTTAAACATTTAAAATTATCCGGGAGCATTCATAACGACAGAAAATTAAGCTTTTGGTTATCGTGTCTTTACTTTTAGGGAGGGGAGTCTTATAGTTTTTTTTAACCAATATGGACAGGCTATTTTGATTTCACGCTCGTTGTGCAGCGGATATATTAAAAAATGTCAATAATTATGTGTTCTAACTGTTGGCTTCTCTAAAACTTGTTTTTTAATGATCTTTGAGTTGATTGAATTGTTCGAATGACAGCTATTTGAGACGGGCATGACAATCGAATCGGGGGTCTAATAATAATTGTATCCGTTGGTGCGCTGATTTGTTTTGATTAAACAATGTCAACATTGTGGGAGATATTTAAATGATTTCCGCTTATATCATGCCAAATATTATCCCTCCAGTCAATATAAATGCACAACGAATTTTTGTAAACTATAGGGGACCAACTCATTTGAATAAGTGATAAATTTGACAACTATTTTTTAAATTTTAAATCAACTTCTCATTTGGGCTTGTTATTGATTTATACTGTTAAGTGCACATTTTATTTTATCGACTTTTTGTGCTTCGTTTATCAATATTATGCATTCAATGTGTTTAACATGTTGAGATTAAATTTAATAATTTAGGTAAATGTTTAAAAGTCACAGTATTACTTCTTCAATATTCGCAAATTCACTTTGTGGCATCATTTTAATTAGATGAAAACATTTTAATTTGTATACACCACTCGTTTAATAACCAAAATGGTGACTGGTCTACTCGGTGGCAACTTTTTAGTAATATGAATTTATGTAATGTTGGTCTAAGAATACAGACGTAGAGATTGTCACAATTCATCATGGTAATAAATGCGATTAAAACTGAGAATTTTAATATTTAACATACTTTGCCATCGATGTAAGTGCATATTATAACATTTAGGTATAATACGAAATTACATAATGAAAAATATATTCTGAGGTAGTGTGTTCTGAATCATTACTGATGAATTGTCATGTGAGGAAGTATCGTGTATGAGTCAATTTATTATGAAAAATCAGATGGTGAGATCCCATATTACGACCAGACATGGAACCAATCAAAATATCAATGTGTTTTGAAACCAAAGGTTTCTTTGTCGGTATAGAATTAAAATTTGTTTAATTTTTTTAGTTTTTTTATCCTTAAAACTAAACAATGTTGATAATTTTCATTAAATAGGTGGTGTGTAAAGTGATTTTGATTTGCATTTTCCCAGTTTGTGTATGTGTCTTCTAATACTGGATGTTTGTACACTGTCCTTGTCGATTGTGTGTGACCTGCTCATTGACATCTACTCACGAGCCACAAAGAGCGAGCAGGTCATATTTTTGTCAGCACCTGGGTGTTTTCAGCACCCGGGTGTCGCGATACACTCGCGCTCGCGACTTACTTGTTCACGACTTAATAGTTATTTTTGTGATTTAGCTCTTGGCGGCGGATGCATTTGCTCACTTACTGTGTAGCGAGTCGGATTTAAAGAGACCTTTTGACCTTTTCAGCTGGACTTAATGGGAGGAATGGATGCATACATCCGTCACTCCTGGACCTCCAGATTTCGATCCCCTCCTCATACCCTTTTCCTTCCCGGAACTTCCTCTCTTTCCTTTCTCTAAAAAGACCCTCCCCAAAGATGACTATGGGATTTTTTTTTGCTGTGTGGAACTAATTTAACCGCTTGGCACATAAGCTTGTTTTCAAGACAATTTAACATAGGTAGACATAGGAATGACGAATGCCCCGGACCTGAGTTATTAAAAATATATTTTTTTATAATGAACACCTCACAAGAGTCCCAACTGCTCCCATCTGGTGAGACTCTGGCATCCCCAATTCATTACCCATCAGGCTGAAGGTAAGCAGGGAAGGAAGGAGATGGGGAAGAGGAAGGTGGGGATGTATCTGGCTATTCAGATCTAGTCACTAAACACGGCTAAAGCCATTTTAAGCAAAGTTTCAACTCTAAATGATGGTCTTACACCAGGACGATACTGAGAGTATCTTTCATGGAACGTCCCGCAAATATAGTAAATACTATTTTTAATTAATTAATTGTGAAATAACACAAACAATAACAATGAAAAATAACACATTCGCAAAAGATATAAATAGAGAGAGTTCAGAGATGTTTCACTAAAATACCAAGAGCTTTGAAAGATCGGCGATATGAAGATAGACTCAAGAAACTAAGATTACCAACCTTACAAGAAAGAAGAGAAAGGAGTGACTTCATCAAGACTTTCAAAATTTTATTTGTACATTACGGTTGCCCTAGCATCCAAGAAATCTTCACTACTTCGAGAAATCTTCACTACTTCGAGAAAGGAGTGACTTCATCAAGACTTTCAAAATTTTATTTGGACATTACGGTTGCCCTAGCATCCAAGAAATCTTCACTACTAATAAAAATATAAATCTCCGTGGACACTAAAAAAAATTACCAAAACGCCTTTTGCATCTAATCCTTGAAAACACTTCCTTGCAAATAGAGTAGTGGATGCTTGGAACAAACTCCCACAACATGTCATCGATGCCTCTAATATAAATCAATTCAAAGCTCTATTGGATTCATATTTGGAGAGAAGAAAACTAACTTAGTTTAAACTTAAAACAACTCAATTACTGTCAAACTCACTGTGAAATTAGATATGAGCGCATCAGCAGAATGCTGCCTGCTCAGTACATAATAATAATCAAATATTTGCGCACGCCGGTTCAAACCCGTGACCTTAGGAATGGGGGTCCAAAGCCTTGCCTCTGGAATACGCCGGCAGTCATTTGTAGTGTAATTATAATGCGTAAATATATATAATAAGTAATTGTAATACGTTAATATATATTATAAGTAGGGGAATTTTATAGGGTGATTAATCATTTATAATTTCTGGCAATTTACTCCAAAATCTATAAAGATATTTGTAATAAAAATGAAACAGCCGTCATGCATAATAATTATTTCACGGTAGAACTTGTTTATAAATAATAAATGACGATAAAAAAATTACACAGTTGACATTTTCTACTTGAGAACAGGCTGTTTTTTCAACTAGTTTTTGATGGTCTCTGTTTTTTCCATCCTGCAATGTGAGTCTCTTCAAAACCTGGGATCTCTTTCCTCCCTTATCCTCCACACAGAATTCATTCAGATGATTTTGGACCTGGAGGAAATGATTTCCCTGAAGAACTCTCCGTGTGGAGTTACAAAAGGAGAATATTAAACTAATGATTGATTTTCTTTTAACTTGTGTGTTTCCAGGGAACAGCCTATCTTCACGTGCAAGGCGCACGTGTTCCACATCGACCCCAAGACCAAGAGGTCCTGGATGTCTGCCTCAACCACGGCTGTGTCGGTGTCCTTCTTCTATGACTCCTCGCGTTCGCTGTATAGGATCATCAGCGTGGAGGGATCAAAGGTAACCCCACTCATTCATACCTGCAATCACTCAAATGATAAACCCATACAAGTAATGGTATTAATAATATGGGAACATTACAAAAAAATAGGGAAATAATGCAAGAATTTTCATCCAAATGGTGTTGTCACAATGAGGTTTTTTTTAAAATTTTTAATATGTATGCCGCATAAGAGCCTGACTCCTCTCATCTGGAGCCAGTGAGATTATATAATCCCCAATTGGGGTATGTTGCGAGGGTGAAGATAGTGTGTAGGGGAAGGAGATGGAGAAGAGGAAGGTGGGGAAGAACCTGGTTTTTCAGAACTGTTTACCAAACACCGCTAAAGCTATTTCAAGCAATGTTTAAATTCAGAATGGTGGTCTTACACCAGAGCGATGCTGAGAGTATCTTTCACTCTGAAATTTGTCGCAACACTATATTTTTTTAATGATTAATTGTGAAATAACACAAATTAATCAAGTAAAATTTATTTTGCGCACAAAGAGTTCGAACTAGCGACCTTCGAATTGGGAGTTGAGAGTGTTACCACTCGACAACGCCGGCTGGAACTAGTTTATATTGGTCTTACTTTGAAAACTCATAACTTTATCATTTTGGAGATATCGTAAAACTAATTTTACTGTCATTATTAACTCCTTCAATACAATACATTTTTGGAATAGCTCAAAATAGGAGACAACTTAATATAGATTAAGTTTCTTAGTATAAAAAAAAATCTCATCTTCGACGATTTTATATGGTGTCAGGAAATATTCCTGTCACACCGACATCACTGTGTGGGTGTGACCGTGTACCCAGTTCCTTTTAAAAAATTTAAAGTGCTCTTTTGAATTTTTGATTCAAATTTCTTTGCCAACGAAAAGTCAATGTTGGAGAGGCAATTTCGATTTGAACTTGTATTTTAATAATACATTGACGCAAATACATTTATGACAAATCCATGTACATACTTATCACTAGACATCGGATTATATGCACTAACAAAGTGCCAAAATATGCATGCAAATATGCACTAAAAAGGCCGAAATATGCACTAAAAACCCTTGATATGCCCTAAATATGCATAATGCAAAATCAAAAAACCATTTTTATTTTTATATATTTTAATTAAAGACGGTACAAAAACAGAAAAATATTCTTAAAATTATGCATAGTTTTTGTAACCATATATACAATTAGGTATTTTTCCAATTTCTTTTATCCCAAATTTGTGACGTTTGTCACCCAGTATTTATTTTGTACGCCGAAAACGACCTCTCTACGGCCAACTGTCGTCATTTGTCAAAATTGAAAATTTGGCATACTTCTAAAGATTTTTGTTTTTTTTTTTAAAAATTTTTAAAAGAAAGATAAATTTTCCCGGGTTACGAATAACCCAACAACATTTGAAACTCTCCTACTACCACCACACTAAGTGGAAGATGTTGCTTATGTTGTGATGGAGGACTTAGCCAGCCGAGGAATCAACACGGAACGCCTGGGTGGGACCCAAACGCGATGCCCACTCAACCACTGACCGGTCAATAACAGATACTTGTTTAGGCAGGGTATGGACCTGTGACGTTGACGTAGCCATTAATGTTCTTCATGTCTTCAAGACACTTTTTACGAATCTTTCCTAATATTGAATTACCTAGGAAGGACGTTGGTGAGTACGATCATTGTTTCCAGTATTTCTATTGATTTAAATAGAGGAAGATTTTTGTTTCTAATTTTTTTTATGGCATCTGGTAACTTGTGGAAATGTGTTGAGATGAGGGCGATATTCTTCAGATGCGTAATCAGATGCTAGCTTGCTTGACTGGATTGCAAAGGCCTCTGTCAAATTTACCAGCAAAATATGCACGATTGGGAAAAAAGGCTAAAATATGCATTAACGCCGTAATTAGAGATCTACTTATCACAAACATACAACAGGAAAATCATGCAGTATTGCATATGAAAACGTCAGGACACAGGCTACTTTAATTTTTTACTGATATTAATTACTGTAAAACTTGCACACACAAGATTTCAAATAATTTAAAAAATATATATATTTCATTGAATACTGAAATAAAACATGACCTAATTTGGAAACTGTGTAAGAATTTTTCTGTTCTGGTCGTTTGTAAAGGCTTTTAGAAGAGTACAATTTAATCCTGTGTTAAATTTTAATTTCTTGAAAAACCAAGCCTCCTTTATCCCTGAAAATAGCCTATAAAACACTTAATGTAATTTGAGAGCAACTTTTGTAATCTGATAATGTCACAGACACCTTGTTAGAACAATAAGTAAATAAGTACTGACACTTCAAGGATTTTGATATAATGATTAATCACCATAAATGTTCCTACTTGCTTTATGTTGTATTTAATCAAGTAATTGCCATATTTTTATAAGAAAAACTCTCTTTTTAACTTTTGAAGGTTATTCCCATCAATGTAATATATCATTGAAGACGAAGATAACAATAATAATCTAATTTTTTAAAATATGAAAATGAACAAGACAAAGAAAAATAATAAAAGATAACGGTCGCAACTGGGACTCGAACCCAGAGCCTTACGTCTTACCGGGACATACACCTCTACCAATTAGGCTACTGCGATCTATTATGAGACTGTCGTAATTGTCAACTTCATATTTCAAATTTCAGAATTAACAATATTATATTTGACTAATGTTTTTTTTTTCCGTATTATTGGCAGCTACCTTTATTATTGGAAACAAGTATTCAAAGAATGTATTTGTTACCTAGATAGTGTCTCGGATAAATATATCGGATTTTATTTTTATGGAACACCTATTGACTTTTTTTAAAAGTCTAAATGAATATTCATATTTTTATAAAAAAAACTCTCTTTTTAACTTTTGAAGGTTATTCCCATCAATGTAATATATCATTGAAGAGGAAGATAACAATAATAATCTAATTTTTTAAAATATGAAAATGAACAAGTAACAGAAAAATAATAAAAGATAACGTTCGCAACTGGGACTCGAACCCAGAACCTTACCGGGACATATAATATAGTTAATTCTGAAATTTGAAATATGAAGTTGACAATTACGACAGTCTCATAATAGATCGCAGTAGCCCAATTGGTAGAGGTGTATGTCCCGGTAAGACTTAAGGTTCTGGGTTCGAGTCCCGGTTGCGACCGTTATCTTTTATTATTTTTCAGTGTCTTGTTCATTTTCATATTTAAAAAAAAAAAAAATTAGATTATTGTATCTTCTTCTTCAATGAAGTAATTGCCAGTTTATTTTGAAAAATTATATTTTTATATATAAATTCAGGGCTTCTTGAAATATTTAATATTCTTTCACACTTCCTGGCACGCTTCCTGTTTTAATCCATCCCTTTTTTTACCACGCTGCCTCGGTTTTATATAAATCATTAACAACCTTAACCACTCAGGTCTATTGCCTTTGTGTAGGTTTTTTTGTCTTAATGAACCTGTATAAAAAAAATTATGATATTTTCGCTTTGCAATTAAAGCTCAATAAACGAAATATTTCTAAACGTAGCCGAATACAAAAAAAAAACTGTTTTTAATGGGTAATGAAATAGTCTTTAAAATTATATTATTACAAATAAATATTAAAATTTAGAATGCAAACATCAAAAATTGCAAAAATGACACACCTGTTATGTTTTTATAAGAAAACAGTACTTGAATCACGGATAAGGTAAAAAAAACCCTTATTTTATCATACAAATATATAATAAACAATTCTATCTACCTCACTTTTTTTTTACCATTTCATGCAAAAATATTTAATTAAAAAATAACTACGTTTAACAAAAAGTCATGCGATTTGGCGGGTGAAACTGCATCTTAGCTACAAAAAAAGTATTTTTTTATATTTCTATGGACAACTTTGAACAGAAATGTGAAGCATGGTTTATTCTAGATATTCTCCTTTTTGTTTTCGGGTTGTAACTAGAACAACAACGGAGTTATAATGATTTCTGTGGGAACAGAAGCGTTAGCTTGAAAACAAGCTCATTGGACTTGACTGCTATCGTTATATCGTCGTGAAAATAAGCTTAGGGGTCTAAGTGGTTAAACTATGTAAATAACTATTTTAGCCGCAGGGTTTTGCAGATAGGATGCTTTTCTTTATTGAAGAATTGTAACCACGCATGGTATGAAGCACTGCAATTGCAACATCGACCTTATTTATTCACTTTACTTTCAGGTTAGTTAAGGACAATGAAAATTTCACTTTATCAAGTATGGTATTGTCTACGTTTTTAGTTTAACAAGTATATCTTTTATAAAATGTCTGTGTTTACTGGTAGATTTATTAAGTTATCGTAAAGATTCCAATGAATATTAAACTGGACTAGACATCCTTATTTTAGTAGGCTCTAAGTAGTTCTGAGACTGCCGGCTGCCGGACTGATGGCGCTCACTCTTCTGGATGCCTTCGGCAATCATTGTAACTGTTCGTAGACAAGATAGTTGGTACTCTTCTGATATACGTAACTGCCATCTGTTGGGATATAGCAAAACTTTGTATTAATAATTATACAAACGACATCTATTGAAGGATGCAGAAACTACATGATTAACCTATACACTACAATCCTTTTGATCTTAAAAGGTTCTTTTGACTCCCCTTTCTTCGTCTATTGACTCTATATATCCAAACTATCTAAGTTTTGCTTGTTCATTAAAAATTAATGCATACACTGACTTTCCATTATAATTGAATATAAAATGAAACAAATTACTTTGTTTAAACAACTATAATCACATGTTATAAAATCTACATGTTTCAAAACCAATGGTTTCTTCGTCAGGATAATAACATGAATGAAAATAACAAATGAAACAAAAAAGTATAGACAAAAAAAACAATAGATAGAAATATTACAGAGAATGGTGATTAATTACCTAAAAATATCATGAAAACAATTATATAAAATGAAATATTAAAATTATTTTAGATTATGTAAACATTACATTATATATTTTCCAAAATTAACTAAATAAATTATTATTAATATAAGTATTTATTTAAGAGATAATAATAGTAATATTTAGCTAATTTATATAACGCCGCTTTTGTGAAAAATCACCTCAAGGGCGCTGGGCGGGCGATGGCTATTTAAAAAAAATATTTGGTTATTAATAATATTTAATTTACTATTTAATAACTCAGGTACGGGGCGGGGCATACGTCATTCCTATGTCTACCCACGTTAAATTATCGTGAAAACAAGCTTATGTGTCCAAGCGGTTAACACTTTTTCTAATTTCTAAAATTTCAAAGTTTGCTAGATATATTGTAAACCTCTCTAATTTCATTCTTCCTTCGCCGGTTCCACAGCCTCACTGCTCATCATGGTTGGTATCCGATTTCCACCGTTAAGATGAAACCCGGTGGTGGAGAAATTTGAAAAATCGATTTTACTAAATTGTTGCTGTCACTGTTGCTCTTACTCCACCGGATATTGAGCGAGAGGGACAATGCACCTCGGGCTACTAATACCTAACTAAAATCGAGGATTTGTATTCCCCACTTTTCTCCTCCAAAAGTGGACTGATTTTCAATTTTTTTTTACTAACTACATAAGAAAAAACTATTCTATGTCTGTACGTTTTGCTTTTTTAAAAAAAACCTAGTTTGTATACTGAAAAGTTTGTAAACCAGTCAATTTTATTGATTAAATTAAACAAATAACTTTGTATCAACCACTATTATATAATCACAATTACCTACATATTTCGAAACCGATGGTTTGTTCATCATGAAATAAATATAATAAAATATATAATATATAAATATATAATATCTTCCCTGACAAAGAAACCATCGGTTTCGAAACATGTAGGTAATTGTGATTATATAATAGTGGTTAATATAATATTTGTTTAATTTAATTAAAAAATGACGCCATAAAGTGATTTTGCGAAGTTTGAAGGAATTTTTATTGATTTTTGGAAGGTCATAACTTCTATAAAAAGTATCAAAAAAAAAAACAAAAAGTACCGACACGCTATAACTTGATATCTATTTTATGTAAAAACAATATTTTCTCTAGGGTTAAAATCCGGAGAGATAAATAGTGACCTGTATTCTTAATTTTCGCTTGAAAATTTCAGTATATGTACTTATATTTGCAATTTAGCCAGGATTGTTAAGTGGACTAATTATTAATAATTATTACCACTTGACAAGTTACATAGTTAATTAACTAATTTAGTTTAAGACTTCCACCCACCCAGAGTTTTCAACTCAGATAATAACTTCAAAGTACCCTCACATTAAGTACACATTTATGTACTTTGAAAATGTTTTTATTTGCGGTAATAATTTTTAAAGCTGAATGTCTTAATATTTAATCCGATTTATGAACTCCTAAAATATTTTTATGGCGGAAGCATTATGCCACCTATCAAATAAACCATCACAGCGGTAAAGTAGGCAACGATTTTATCTGCCATCTGTTTTTTTATATTTATGTGGCTTACAATAGCTTTAGAGCCATTTTTGTGGCTTTCATTTTTATGAGCCAATGGAAATGTGTCATCCCCATTATAGGATATGTTGTCAGGAAGAGAAAGGTTGGGAAGTACCTTGTTATTAATTTTTTGAAAGGTGCTTCGAAGATGTAGCATCAAATTTTTAAATACCCTCCATTCAACCTCCATTCCGACGGCCGTCCGTGGTCGAGTGGTAAGACTCTTGACTCCCAATCGGAAGGTCGCGGGTTCGAATCCGGCGTGTGCAAATAAATTTTATTTGATTAATTTGTGTTATTTCACAATTAATAATATATACTATATTTGCGGCACGTTCCAGAGTGGAAGATATTCTCAGTATTCTGGTGTAAGACCACCATTCAGAATTGAAACGTTGCTTAAGAATGGCTTTAGTCGTGTTTAGTGACTAGATCTGAATAGCCAGGTACTTCCCCACCTTCTTCTTCCCTATCCCCTTCCCTTCCCCACTTACCTTCAGCTTCACAACATACAACATCCCAATTGGGGATGCCATAGTCTCACTGGCTCCAGACGAGAGCAGTTGGGACTCTTGTGAGGTATTCTCTATAAAAAAAAAATTTTCAACATCCCCAAATATGACGTAGGACATCATATACCACCTGGGGGTAGAGATATTTTTGAATAGATGAAAAATTAGGATAAACCAATTTGGGTGGGAAATGGCATCCTCCTGAAAAGCTTTCCCTTGCTCTGGTCTCCAGCCTCAAATACTCTTTCATCCTTCTATCATGGCTATCTTCAGAATGGCTAAAGTGGTCAAAATTGGCTGAAAAATTTAAATTATGATGATTTTTATAGTGCGAATTTAGAGAAAAATCACCTAAAGGACCGTGTACAAATTGTTTGACTGTGGTTTGAACCTTCCTACACTTCATGTACCTAGCTCCAAAAATATTTAACCTTCTCCCCGACAACTTAAATACTGAAACCCAACCCCATAACTTTAAAAAACAATTATCTCTATGGATCGTCACACTTAGGAACCATGATATATAATCTTTTTTTTTTACTTAAATTAATTTGTATAACTCTAATATCTATCAATATTATAATTAACCTATTATTATAAATTATTATTATCAAAATATTTAGAAACCTCGATGTATATTATTTGTAATTTAATTTAATTTAATTTGTATAATTTAGTAAATTATAATTCAATTTATCAACCATCATACTATGTAACTTATAAATAAATTATTATTTATCTGTAACCCACATTTCCATAAAATCATTGTCATATTATCTGTGAACTACACTATCATCAATTATTTTATTATCTTTAACTTCGTCAACATAAATTCAATGTTATATTATCTGTAAATTTCATCTATCAATTATTATTTTATCTGTAAATTTCATTGTCATAAATTCCTTGTTATATTTATTACCTGTAAACATCATTATCATTAATTACTATATTATATGTAAATTTCATTATCATAAATTCATTTCTGCATTAACTGTAAACCTCATTATCATAATTATTATATTATCAGTAAACGTACTTCACTACCTTAAATTTTATAATCTGCATACTTCACCCGCCATAACACAGGGACATCCCTAGCATGGCGGGCGAAATAACACAATATGTACACTATGTATAAAATTCTTTAATAAATAAATAAATAAGTTATCAGAATCAATCAGAGTTGGTAAGGCCAACACTTATTCAGTGTATTAACCATCCAGCGGGCGCAATGTCGTAAAATTTACGACAAATGCGCCTTATCACTTCCCTCTATCAGTTTTACCTCTTAGTCGCAAGCATCGAGCTCCGAGCTATTCGAGGGTCAGTGTCTCTCTAAACTGCAGACGTACCGGGTGTACTTAGAAGTTTTTGTTATTCATTGATATTTGGAAATTTCCATTGAGCGTAAATTTTACGACACGTGCCTGAAAGTGAGTAAACACCAGAAAGCCTC
The DNA here is from genome assembly GCA_951813805.1 of Limnephilus auricula. Classification (NCBI taxonomy): domain Eukaryota; kingdom Metazoa; phylum Arthropoda; class Insecta; order Trichoptera; family Limnephilidae; genus Limnephilus; species Limnephilus auricula. The sequence continues at coordinate 18,354,632 of OX638406.1, forward strand.
AGGTAATACTGGACTACAACAAAACCAAAGGCGGAGTGAAAACAGTCGACAAAATGTGTGCCGCTTACTCGGTCTCTAGAATAACAAAGAGATGTAGTTTTCTGTACTCTAATGAATATTTGCGGCATAAATGTTCATATTTTATACAAATTTGCCTGCCCAGGAAAAGCTCCAAACCATTGAAAATCTTCCTAAAAAAATTTGTATTGACCATGGTAAAAGAGCATCTTATCTTCAGATCAAACGTCAAACATTTACCTTACATTTATACAAAAAAAACACCATTTAAATGGAGAAAACTTGAACGAAAAATTTACGACATGCGCCCGCTCAAGGGAAATTACTCGTCGCGCCCTCTGGAAGGTTAAGTACTTAAATTTTTTGGAATTTCGTTGATTGTGATTGACAATGAGTCTATCTGCCGAGTTTTAGTTGGTTAATTTCTACTTTCAAGATTCCGCTTCATTAATTAACCGCTTGGGCACATAAGCTTGTTTTCATGACAATTTAACGAAGGTAAACATAGGAATGACGTATGCCCCGGATCTGAGTTATTAAAAAATAAAACAAAAGTGAAATTCAAATAGATGTATTAAAAAAGTGATGTTTGTTTGTTTGCAGGCGGTCATCAACAGTACCATAACTCCCAACATGACCTTCACCAAGACCTCGCAGAAGTTTGGACAGTGGTCGGATATACGAGCCAACACCGTGTATGGGCTCGGATTCTCTTCTGAAGCTGAACTGGGCAAGGTACAGACTTAACAAACAATTTGTTACAATTATGAATTTTTTTTTTCAATCAATTGTGAATTTGTTACAATTATGAATTTTTTTATGCCGTGTTGTGCTACCTCCTTCTTTAGCCGACGTTTCGGACAGCGTTGCAGTGCCCATCATCAGGGCAGATCCGGCAGATCCGTCGATGTGATCTGCCCTGATAATAGACACTGCAACGCTGTCCGAAACGTCGGCTAAAGAAGGAGGTAGCACAACACGGCATAACACCCCAAAAACAAACAACGAAAATGCTTTTGGCCGTGAAAATCTAAAAACGTATCTATTTTCTTTTTCTTCAGGCACATTATTCTTTAGATTGTTGACAATTACGCTTCCAAACTTCTCCCTGTCCTGAGCAATCTGGAAAAGTCTCTGCGCACCTTTAACTTCATTATTTATTTAACTTAACTTGTAGCATCTATACATGGACAATTATATGCAAGAATTGAAAGAGGCGGGATTGGGCGCGAAATTGAATAATCTGATGGTATGTTGCCTGTTGTAAGCTGATGATGCGATGCTGATTGCTTACAGTATAGAAGATCTGCAGTCGCTCGTATCTAGGATGAACAAAGTATGTATGAAGAATGAATTAATGATGAATGTAAGTAAGTCTAAAGTCATGGTTTTTGAAAGAGAGAGTATGAAAACAGTGTGCAATATAGTTGTGAGTGATGAATACTTGGAGCAGGTGGATCAGTTTTTGTATTTGGGAAGTATGTTTACGAGAGACGGGAAGGCTGATAAGGATATTGAAAGAAGGGTAAATGCAGGTAACTCCATTAATGGAGGAATGAATCCAACACAAAGCTCAACAATGGAGTGCTTGTACCTACCCTGATGTATGGCAGTGAAGCATGGAACTGGCAGAGAAAGGATGAAAGTAGACTGTATGATGTAGAAATGAGATCCCTGAGGCGTATGATCGTGCACGTGGAGATGTGAGCGTAATGAGTAAGATTAAGAAAGGGACGCTTAGATGGTTTGGGCATGTTGAGCGAATGGATGAAGAAAGGAGTGTAAAGAGAATTTTTTACGCGAATGTTAATGGTAGAAGAAGCCGAGGACGCCCGACGAAGACGTGGTATGACCAAGTGAATCAGATACTTGAGTCGGGCCATGTCAAGAGTCAAAATAATAGAAAAGTATGTAGCAGAAGATGTATGAATGTGAATGAGGCAAGGAGTGTGTGCCAAGACCGGTTAGTTAGTTAACTTGTAGCGTTTTGAAACATTGAACCCTGGTTTCCCGTTACAACGTCGATGCCACTAACATTGATAATATTAAGGCCAGCATGTCTAAAGATGACTGATCTCTTCCCAAAAACAACAAATGGCATGAGAGGTTAATTTGTACTCTGTGCATATAGTCACCATGTTGAGATCTTGTAAGCCTGTCAAAAATAATATCTAGGGGAAGATGAAAATGTAATTAAAAATTTATTTTATTTTTCTATTTTTTTTATTCACCAGATTTACAGGAACGGGTTTAGTTTTTCCCATAGGAAAAACTAAACCCTTTCATACACTTTTCCATATAAATGATCATCTAGTAAATCCACGTTATGCAAGTGTATTATATAAGTATAATTAATACAAAACAATACAAGAACAACACGTTAATCTACCAAACTATTAAATGGGAATATAATTCACCGTCTCCAGATATTTTCATATCAGAGGGTTCGGCTCTGTGGAATTCCTAATTTGACCGATAAATCCTACTGATCCCTCAATATAAATATTAAAAAAATCTTTCGTAATTCTACATGTATTTAAAATGACTGATTTTTGCGTTTTTATATACAAATTCTTTGACAGATCTAATATGCCTAAATTTTTAATAAGAGAGCTAGGTATAATGCCAGTAGCCGAAATAACAAAAGGTAATATTTTTATAGTCTGAGAATGCCAAATTCTTTAAATTATTATATTTATTATATTATTATATTATTTTATATTATTTTATATTATTTTTATTATTTTTATTATTTCTTTATATTATTATTATTTTATATTATCTCATCTTTCAGTTTTAAATATTTAGAAAGTGTTTAATTAATTTTTTTTCTATTACAGTTTATCGAAAAGTTCCAAGAGGTTAAAGAGGCCATCCAGCAGTCGGGTCTGGGAACAGGCGGGGGCAAGGGGGGCTCCACAGGGGGCACCCACAACAACGGTTCCTGCGCCGTGACTCCCGTCACCAGCGCCACGGCCAGCCCGCTGAGCCACCGCGCCGGGGGCGACGAACACCTGCTGGAGCCGCCAAATGGAAACACTCAGGTACCTAACTTCTAAAGGGGTCAGAGTGATTGAGGCGATATAACGTGTTATGACCTCTGAGGAATCTACCTAATAATTAGACTTACCTTAATTCAGAAGTTCGTTTTTTAAAGTTTACACAATATTTGGAAAATAGTGGTTGAATGTAGTAATGAACAAACAAAAAATTGATGAACCTCAAAAAAACTTTTTTTTTCAATCTGAGCATTTTTAGTTCTGTTATTATTTTTATCTAAATTTTTTGGGAACTTAAAGGTTAACCTTTTTACGACGAGCGTCATGTATACGTGCCAACCGATCGCATGCCTAAAAGACGAGCGTCATCTATACATGACACAGCGTTAAACTGAATTTTGTACCTTAATATCTCGGTAAATTCACACTCGATTGAGACGAAAATCGTACTGATACTATGTCCATATATTCTCCTTCACAATATCTGTCAATTTATCAGCTATACATATTATGTTAAATTCTTATAATAAGCAAATATGCGAAACATGTGAATATTCCTAAAATTGCGCAACTAATTTAAACTCTCGCACGCTTTATGAGAATCTATGACGCATGTGCGTAGTGATGTTAGATAACAGCGTCGATTCATATGTTTGAAATCAATGATTGTAATCAAATGTCGTCATCTCACAAACATCTCACAAAAATCTGTCATCGGCGCACATTCCTTCTTTGTTATGGTGCGGCTCGGATCATGTGACCTATAATGGCTGACGCCGAGGTCGGCACTTTGTTTTTGTATGGGATATTATATTACGTTATTATTTACGTTATTATATTTATTATTAAATTCCATGCTATGAAATTGTTCAATGCTCTACCAAATGAAACCAAAAAAATAAAGGAAATGACTAAATTTAAAACAAAAGTCAAAACATGGCTGAGAGATCAAAGCAATAATCAACTTACAAACATTATGAAGGCGATGTAAAGACAATTCGAAACTAAATACAAAAGTTTAAAAAAGCTACAGGCCGCCTCAGAACAGGAAACCCTAGTGAGGAGGACTGTGAAAAACACAAAAAATTATACTTGTATTATACTTTATACCTACATAATGTACAAACTTTGCTATTGAAACTAATAAAAAATAAAAAATTATAATTCTTTATAACGAAAAGTTTGATTCTTGAATTTTATTTGTTATCTTTGAACTGTTTAGATTACATCTACGTCTTTGAATATTTTTAAGTGAAACTATATTCAATTAAAATGAGGTTCATAAATCGCCAAAAATCTACCCAGCCACGGGTATTGCAAATACTTTAATGACGTCGTCCTAAAAAGGTTAAGAAACGAATGTTCCATTTAGCCCAACCCCAAGAATTCTGTCTCACTTACACTCGCCTGAAACAGTAAATTTCCATCCCATTTTAATTTTGGAAGCACAGTTTTGTTTGGAATTATTTGCCAAAATATAATAACTGAATCAAGAAACACACCCACAGGGCACTTCCTGTGTTATTCTTTATTCTATGACTTCCATTGTGTCAACCTGTAGGAACTGAATATTATGAATTTGACAAAAAAAAAACTTTGTCTTCAGACTAGAATTACTTGAAAATGAAAGGTCTAAACATAAATATTCCACGAAAATCAACTCCAAAAGTGGTACAAATTCAGAATACTTCTTATACCACTAGTTTCTGGACACGGTGTGTATATGCAATGTATAACAACAAAAAAAGGTAAGAACATAGTACTGGATAAACAATACACAAGTACGAGTATGCAAACAAGGTGAAGAGATGTGGCCAATCCAAGTCAAGAGTCCTTGTTTTGCCTTGGTTCTTGGATAACAGCATCCGGGAAGTTTTCCGCCACATTTTAGTTAAACATTGCACAGGTATCCCTTTTAGGATCATTATTACATAATATTTCATCTCTGTCTGTTGACTTTTCAGTGGGTTATAGCCAATGTTGAATAGGAAACATTACTTCTACAAGACGTCTTAAAATTATCTCCGAATCTATCATCATTGACTGTCGGGATTTATGCCAAAGAGTTCATATTTGTGGCTGAGAAAAAACAAAGTCGAAGGAGAAACAAATTTGTTTGTGTCCCCTTGTCTTCTAAAACAAGTTTCAGCACTTACAAGCCATCTCTAGCCGTCTTCTACTCAAATCTCCAACAGTTACCCAAGAATGGTTCCATGTCAAAACAAAACATTGAAGAAAAGTGAATAATAAGAACAAACAACAAACCTAAACTAACCTAACCTATTCTTTTACAATATATATTCTATTTTGTCACTGTTCTGTTTTATCTGTTTACAAGTAAGTATTATGTCAATATTGAGCTCTTATTTGTGGGTTTCACAGGTGATGACAGAGCCAAATTAGATACAAATTTGATTGTGTCCCTTATTCTTGAACAGGCTGCAACACTTCTACGAATCTTCATTCATCTCATCACAATCATGACTTCTTCTATTTTGTATCAAGTTTAGACCGTGAAGTTTGTCGCCAATGTTGAGTTCGTATTTGTGGTGTTGACAGATGGCGAAGTCAATGGACAGTGACGATGGCATGACATTGCAGAGAGCTCATTCCATTAGTTCCACGCAGCAGGTAACTTCACCAGCAACAGGACAGGGGATTGACTTTCTCTTACTATGTTATGCTTCCCCGATAGTCTGGTACCCGATGCAAACATCCCACTTTTTTTATAATTTTCCTCTGCACCGTATAACCCAATCTCATTGTAGCATGTCTCCCCGATCCTTTAAACAAAAATCAATAATTTGTACCAAATAATAAACTCGTAAATACCTCTTCAATCAATGAAGGTTCAGAAATATCTAGGTATATCAAATTTTAATGTAATATCCACTGCACTATGTGGGTAGATTATTGATAAATCCCTATAAGAAAATAAATTATGTACAGGTTCCCCTCTTTGATGTTTCATGGACCCATTCTCTACCGGGCATTCAATTAACATTAACCGCTTGGACACATAAGCTTGTTTTCACGATAATTTAACGTAGGTAGACATAGGAATGACGTATGTCCCTTACCTGAGTTATTAATAATTAAACGCATAATAAATATTTTGGTAACCTTTGGAATGCCGAGCTACCGCGACCGCTTCCGCTAGCTAGTGTGCCTAGGGCAAAAATCCCAGTGAAGATAATATTAGCGATTCTCTATCAAAAATTTGAAACTGAAAAATCATAATAAGAAAAAAGTCACATTTAGGAATTAAACCCTGGACTGGCCTGGCCGGGGCGATGCTCTACCACTGAGCTAATGGGACCCCATCCCTCTCCGTCATATTTAACTGTGTAACACAGAAGATAAAGCAGGATTTTCTTTTTCAATAAATATAAATAACTCACAAAAAAATTCCAAAGGTGCTTCCAAAATGAAGCAAAAGTGAATTCTTTAATTACCTATACATGGTGTTAAGGATCGTACTTGACTTAACTTTAAACAGTGATTCCTGACATTCCACTGTCGCTGGTCACCAAGCCAAGTAACCAACCAACCCCTAACCCCGCCCCTAACTTCCCAAGAAAAAAAAACTTCAAAAATGTCTTTAATTTTCATTTAAATTTTTTACTTTAAATAATGTCAGGAACTGGTTAAAGTAAATCAAGTACGAACCTTAACATCCTTTATTCATATCATTATTTTAAACAAAATAAATAAAGTAGGTAGCACATACTCGTACTAGATATTTGATATAAATTTTTATAAAAAACAATATTTTTCAGTTTGGTTGGGTATTTTGACCTCGAATCCATATTTAAGTTTTGTATGAAAAGGGCTGAAACCGACCACGCAAACGTCCTGCCCTGCAGTACAACCGCGTAAGATAATAAGTGTGGTCTTCCATAAGTTTTAATGCCTTTTGTAGCAAAATGTGTGGAATACATAACCAGTTACCCCATCTGTATCAAATGTCATTTAACATAATGATTTACAGGAAAATAATTTATATACATAAGTACTTAATATTGGACTCTCACGAATTAAACTATTCAAACTCAGTTTACCCATGGATATCAAAAAAATCTGCCCTTTTGTTTTATAAATTTTCTAAATCTAATCATTATATCCCGCTCAGTCCTGGCTGATACGATCGTGCCGGTCACAATGACTGTGTGGGTTTATATCATTATCTTTGTGCGCTGGAATACTGCGAAAATTTAAAACCGTTTTCGAGAAATATTTTTATAAACTGACCGCACAATCGTATCAGCCAGGACTCAAAGGGATATTAACTAATTAATTATTGTTTTTAAATTTAGTTTTTATTTTTCTTTTTGCAAGCAATCTTCCAAGAAATTATTAAATGTGGGAGGTTTAAAACACCAAAGATAATGTTATCTGTCTTGATCTTTGGCTAAACCGAGTTAGCATTTTTTGATTCGGAACAGTTTTATAAACAGAAAAAAATACATAATGTAATAAATAATTTAATAAATGTGTTCCCAAACTGTTTGTATTAAATTCCTGGTATATGATGTAATGTCTCCCCTGCATTGCATTTTGTGAACAAATTACCCCCTTTGCACGACGTCCACGTACATAATCACCGTACAATTTATTGCATTGCCTTCCTCTGATGTTTATTGTTATAATTTTTATTACTGTAAACCCCCTACTATGCATTTTGATAGCACATAAATCGACTGCTCTGAATTGAATTACACAAAGTTATATCTGCTCTTTTTATAATTATTATATATTGTTGGCTACTAAAAATCTTTTTATTTATTAAATATTGAACCTTTTGCTAGCGGTTGTAACATACATGTGATACAGCAAGAAATTTGCTATCATAAACTGTCACAAAGTAACTTTGTTGCCGATAATGCAGTGAATCTCTGAACTATAGATAAAGTCTTTTGTTGAATTATTTTCATCTGCTAATAGCTAAGAGTATGTATATTAGAGAGACGGCATGTGAAGTGTGCCCGCGCGCTCCAAGTGTGCCTTTTCGAGAATTTTACCCAAACGGCTTACATTGGCTGCTGGTTTTTGGACGTTTAATACGTTCCGATAGCAGCCATTTTACATGGTGACAGCCAATGTCAGCCATGTGGGTAGAATTCTAGAAAAGGCACACTTGAAGCAAGCGGGCACACTTCACATGCCGTCTCTCTAATATCCACACTCTTAGGCTAACAGGTACAGAAGTGATTTTTTAATTTGTTTAACCTCTTGCAGGCCGCACGCCCCCCGGCGGGTCCGGATTTTTGAAGCGATTTTGCCCCTTATGTATAAAGAAATTGTATGAAGAACAAGGTCAGAATCGCTTGGGCCATTCTCGTTCTTGACATAACAAAATACTGGATAGCATTTAGCCACTCCGAAAAATTCAAATTAATTGCCAATGATGCGCCGGGCACCAAAGATGGCGAACAAATGGCTGCCGCTTGATAATATGAACGCTGCCATATTCAAAGTCTATATTTTATTCATCGTTTTTTATATAAATCCATTGTCGAAAGCATAGATTTGAGTGATTATTAGGAAGTTTGTTTGTTCTACATTATTTTGATGTAATTTTTGTAATATATCACAAAAGAAATGTTATAAAAATTGAATTCGTAAGAAAGGTGAGAACTGTCAAATATTTTAGATCGTATTGAAAAAAAATAATTTTTTTTGTATGCTGGCTTTCAACAAGTTAAAGCATCTTTAGTAAAGTTCTTTATATTTGATTAACTTGAGTCAGCATATTGATTTAGTTCAATTCAGAGCAGTATGTTCAGAGCAATGATGTACATATATAATATCCCAATATTGGAGCAGGTGATGGATTTAATTTGAACCACATTTTGTAAACCAAATATTATTGTGTTTTCTGATTATTTTTGCAATGAAATGTTTATTTTTAGCACTCCCCATTTTCTTTATTGTACGATGCATCTTGTATTATTTTATGGAAACTGTGTTAATTACACTGATGATGAGAATTGAGAAATGAAACCCTCTTGGTGATATTGTCGTTCTGCATGCAATACCCACAAATGTGACGTGAAACTATTTCAGAAGAATGTTTTTGTGTTATCTTTTGCGTTAAGTCAATAAAGTTACAAGACAATAAAGACAAAAAGGCAAAATACATTGGATATCGGAAGGTGTCTGTCATGCGTCAATGACTGTCAAATTTCTGTGATTTTCTACTGCTTTCAATGGCTTGTCTATGCCTGTCGTGTGTTAAATGGATTAATTAACAACATAAAAACACGAATTACAATTTATAAGAATGACTTAAGCCCGATAAACGTTCATAAATGACTTCGTTTGTCATATTATTTTGATGTTTGCGATGACATTCGATTTGCAAATTTTCACACAACTGTCTTCTCTTAACGAGTCATCTGTCATAAGTCCGCCGGCGGGTGGGTAACGGCTGAAAGGTTAAAAAATAAAATGCGATTTTAATCCTTATGTATACAGAAACTGTACAAGGACAAGTTCAGAATCGCTTGCGCCAATATCATTCCAGACTTTGTTTTTTATTAGAGCACTCTAGCTCCACGAAATGCTCTGATATTAATTTTCCATTAAAAAAGCCCTAACCTCTTAACGGTCGTACGACATTCAAGAGGTTAATGAAGATTACGCGGTAAAATGTGCCATTATACAGTAAAATTTATTGACATTTGATAGAGGAATGAGACACATTTTGCTGAAATGTACTCAAAATCCATGACGTTGATTGTGGCATGGTATTTTATAGAAATTTATAGGTATGTAGTAGCTAACAAAAATTGTCTAGAGAAGTGAGGCCAGCAGTCCACAATAGAGTTCTGATACCGTCCCAGGCAGTGAAGCACGCACAGAGGAAAGATGAAAGTACACTGAATACTGTTGATATGGGTGGTAAAACTAATTTACAAATGTGGAGAACCTTGTTTCAAAACTGTATTACGAAAGGGTCGTCTGATTGGATTGGATATTTATTTTATTTATTATTTATTTACGCCGTAATGGGCTTTAACATGAACATTTTACATAATGATTACAGTAATTAAGTATAACAGGTTATACCTAAGAGTATTGATATTAGAGAGACGGCATGTGAAGTGTGCCCGCGCGCTCCAAGTGTGCCTTTTCGAGAATTCTACCCACACGGTTGACATTGGCTGTCACCATGGAAAATGGCTGCTGTCGGAACGTATTAAACGACCAAAAACCAGCAGCCAATGTAAGCCGTGTGGGTAAAATTCTCGAAAAGGCACACTTGGAGCGCGCGGGCACACTTCACATACCGTCTCTCTAATATCAATACTCTTAGGGTTATACACTTATACAGTATACAAAGTATAACAGTAATTAATTATACTTAAGTATAACTAGAATTATTCACTTTACTTGTGAGGTAAGAAACATTATAGTATAGAATTAAAAATATAGAACAGATAAACGATGAAAGGAATGTAAGAAGAATAATATATATGATGCGAAAGTGAATGGTAAAAGAAGTCGCGAATGCTCATGGAAAGCATTGAACTGTCAATGGAATCTACGCGCATTTTAATTGTCGTGTCAAGAATCACAATAACTGAAGTATATTGTTTACTTATTTATGCTCAGTTTTTACAGATTTTTCTCACTTATGTAAGAACAATCCAGTTATAAAAACTCTGTTAATATACAAATAGGTTCATAAAATTACAAAAACCTACGCAGTCAAAGGACACATAATATTCATAAAAATACAAAAACATAAAATTATATAATAGCTCACTCAAATGACAAATAATGCAAAGAAATGCAACAGGGAGACACAGGCACAAGAAGACAAAAGTAATACATTTTATTTTTGAGCAATAGTAGAATATTTTTTCGATATTATTGACAAAAATGTCTACTTCAGCACACTCTATTTAAATCAAATATATTTGATGCATTTGGGATAGAGATCTAAATTAGGCGGATAATTGAGAAACATGCTATGGCATCTGTACGACAATTTATGAATATGAATGAAGCAAGGAGTGTGTGCTAAGGTAGAGTTATGTGGCGGTCTAATCTAAACGGGAACGACGTGTAATAGTAACTTTATTATCTACAAGAATTATGATTTGATTTGATTAATAATTGAATTGGACTGCAAAGGTATTTAGGTGAATTTAACTATTTCCACAGCATCTAATCTGTGGTATATATTTCCACAGTCGGAGTCGCCGGTGCACAGCGTAAAGCGCGGGGGCGGCAGTATCAGCGGCAGTGGGGGGGGAGGGGGGACCGGACAGGGGGGCCAAGGGGGAGGCGGGGGGGCCACGCTGGGAAGCGGGGGAGGCCGGGCGGCTCTGCCCTCCGAGGGAGGAGAAGGGGGCGACCTGACGCAGCAGCTCAAATACGAGAATGATAGACTGAAGCTGGCTCTGGCGCAGAGGTGAGTTACTTTACAATTATTTTATTTATTTAGTATTTGTGGACTTTATTATATGTTTTTGCAATTGGCAATGTTGATACGGTTGGTTATAAATAAATTTTTTTTTTAACACCACCTGTTGTTTTTAGATGTACATATTTTAACCGTAGGTCTCATTTTTTTTTAATAATTTACAATTAGCTCCACACAGGAGGCCCCGAGGAAAATATTTTCCATAAGGGCCTACGTCATCTTACGGGATGCTGTGTGGAGGGTTTGATAAAGAAAGGAAGGAGAGGAAGTTCTGGGAAGGAAAAATGTTTGAGGTGCGGGTAGGTTTTTGGGGGTCAGCGTGTCCAGGAGTGACGGATGTATGAATCCATCCCTCCAACTGCGGTGCAAGGCAATGGGTCGAGAAGAGTCCGGCTGGAGAGGTCAAAAGGCTTCTCTCAACCAGTCTCTCCCGGTCCGATCTGTCATGCAGTTGGTGGGTAGACGCATCCGCCACTAAGACCCGGACAAACCTCACCCCATGAACCCCTGTTCGACTTTTAAATTTCTGTGGCAGAGGTCTAAATAAAATTTCAATAAAGTCCAATTTAATGGAATATTTCCGAATATATCCAAAAACTAAAAACCGTTTTTGGAAGGTGATAAAATATGCTTTCAAATTATAGTATTGGAAATAATCTTAAAATATTTGAAATATTAACATGTTCAATAGAAAACAAATAATTCAAATTAATTTGATTTTAAAAAAGCAAGTTCTCGTGATGCTATCGCGAAATTAACGAATTACCTGTACAGCTCCCTTAAATTCTAATGAAAAATGTCTAGAATTATTTATAGACTTAAAAAAGGTCTTCGACAGTACATATATCACATAAAAAAACCAAAAATAAATTGGAGTCAATTGGAATAAATAAAAAAGTAGCATTAGAGTAACCTAAATAAAAGACCACAAGAAGTAAAATTACTTGACTCAGAAGTAGTGAATTCTCAATTCCTCAAGGTACAGTTTTAGGCCCTTTGCTATTTATCATTTATGTCAACTATATATTTAACATCTCTAAATATGGAGAAAATATTTCCTACGTAGATGACACAGTGCTACAACTAAATGTTAATTCATGGATAGAAATAAACAACATGGCCAACACAGATATTAATGAACTAAAAAGTGGTTTGATTAAAGTTACTACACTCTATTATAAAAAACCATTTTGCTTGAAAAAACAAGAAACACCAAAAGACGTACAAATTATAATACACTCTAGGAAAAATGTACAACATCATAATTAAAATATTTCGTGTGTAAGTGATACAAAGCAAAACCAAAATAAAATATCTATGCATTACAGTAGACCACTGCCGAAAATGATCCACACACATAAACATACTCAAAGACAGTGAGGGAACCAACACACGTCTTCAGATATCTAAGACATGTCATAAATAAAGCTTTACTCAGAATGATTTACTTTGCCTTCTTCCAATCAATAATAATATAATATGGCATTATAGGATAGGGTTGAGCTTATAAATAACACACACAACCGCTTTAGTTGGCACAAAAATTAATATTTAAAAAAATTCCACTTGAACCGTATGTGTATATTTTCATCAGAACTTATGTTTAAAGAATTTAAAGTCCAAAAGCTAAATGCATTTTATAGTTCTACCATGATTTTTTTTAAATTTTTGAGCTTTTTTTATGCTTTCTCCTCCGACTAAACCCCGGAGTTAATTATTTATTACAATGATGTCGCTTTTCAGATTAGAATGTAGATAGGTAATCAAAGTATCGCCGTTGTGAATGATCATACCTTCAGAATCGAAACATAACTTGAAATGGCTTTAACCGTTTTTTTTTTACATTACATTACATTTTTTACATTTTTACACAGGAGGCCCTGAGGAAAATAATTTCCCTCAGGGCCTATGTCGTCTTTGGGGATGCTGTGTGGAGGGTATTTTTAAGGAAAGGAAGGAGAGGAAGTTCTGGGAAGGAAAAGGTATGAGGTTTGGGTAGGAATCTGGGGTTCAGTGTGTCTAGATCATCCGCCGCCAAGACCTAGATAAACCTTACCCCATGAACCCGGGCACCCCTGCTAAGTCACCAAACGTAAAACGTAAACTTGGGGTGACCTATGGCAGAGGTGTTGGTTATCCAATAAATGATTCCCAGGGCGGCGGTACCCATACCCGCCTCCCAAATTTTTGTTTTCCTCAAAAGTTTGGTGACTAGATTTGAATAACCACGTACTTCCAAACCTACCCCGCTTCCTTCAGCCTCACAACAAACCCCAATTGGGAATGCCACAGTCCCACAGGCTCCAACTTATTGGACGATCTTCTCTTCTTCCTTGCACTGTCCCAACTCATTGCCTAGGTATGCTGTTGGGGTCGGCTCTCCTCGTTCTCAGGTTGTAGCTTCTTCGGTTCTGGGTATCGCTCTCTTCCAGGCCGTTTCTACTTAGGATTTTGGAGCATTGAGTCATCCAGGAGTTCTTTGGTCTTCGTCTGGATGACTGTCGATGAAGCTCCATAGACATTGCCCGCTTTACTGTGTGGTCTGGTGGTCTCCGTTTTATGTGACCATACCATCTCAACTGTCGTTCCTCTAGCTTATTGTTTATGTCCGTAACACCCAGGCTACCACGAATGCGTGAACTTTTAATTTTATCTTTTAGTGACACTCCTGCCGACCATCTAAGCACTCGCATTTCTGCTGATTCAAGTTGCCTGGTGTAGGAGTTGTACATAATCCAGCATTCGGAGCCATACATTATCGCGGGTCTAATTTTTTTGCTAATTCAGGGATTTTGTCAGGAAAACCCATTTTCTGATCTGGTAACCCTACTCTCGTGTACCTGATGTAAAAAAAAGTTTTCCCTTTCGCTCAGTATTTTGAATTTCTCGGCGGCCGTGTTTCCTCTTAATGTCCAGTTTTTACTGATGTGGTATCGCATTCTACAGCGATATTATCTTGCGTGGGATATCCCCATCTAGCTGCTGTGTTTCTCTTTTTACTCTGCTAACTATTAGAAATTAATAGAAAGCGTTATAATAATTATTCCAAAACCTGTTAAAGTGTGGTCAATACACAGTACCAACCGCCCAGTATACTGGCCATCGGACTTGCTGATTAAAAAAATATTTATCCAAATGTCGGTGTGTAATTTGTAGTATCGATTTATTTTATGGTGACTTTCATTTGATTATATATATTCGATTGAGATATTATTAAATTTGAAATTAATTAATTAATCTTAGTATTATTTGTAATATCCCAATAGTGTGAAGCTGAAGGGAGTGGGGAAGGGAAGGAGATGGAGAGAATTGGGATGTACCTGACTAATCAGATCTGATCGCTGAAGTGTGAATTTTTTCTCAAAATATTTTTTTCTTCTGGCACCAAGAAATGTATAAAATAACATATCTAACGGAAAAAGGCAGATGTGAATTCCATTACCTACTACACGGAGAAAAATGTTATTCGTAAAAACGACAATTTTAATAGTAAAAACGAGACTGAAGTTCTTACGAACAAATTAACAGTGTTTCAATGTTCCCGCCAATAACCATTGAAACCCTGTTAATTTGTTCGTAAGAACTTTAGTCCCGTTTTTAACCGTTTTTACTACTAAAATGATCGTTTTTTCGAATAAAATTTTTCTCCTTGTACTAAACAAAACCGAAGTCATTTCAATCGTAGGTACGATTTGTTTGTTGCACTCTCACCATTGCGGTACCTACTAAAATTCCGTTTGTGTTCAAGTCCATTGCAGTTCAATTTTTTTTTTGGTGGTTTAAAATGCACCAAGTTCGATCTTTTCATACTCCTCTCGTATTGTTCACATTTATATTAACGACCAATAACACAAGAAAAGATACAGCAGTTTTCTAATTACGTTTTTTTTTTAATTAAGAAAACGCCTTACTCTTAATAAAAAACTGATTTATAACAGGTTTTTTTGGTATACTGCCGATATTCTGTTCGAGTTATGTGGGCAGTTATGTGAGCATATTACTTATATTATACATAACTCTTTGTTAGATCGAAGATATCGTCGTGTAGGAGTATATACTATTTGTTTGTAGTTGGATAAATGTGTTAAAATTAGTAGCATTTTTTTCAAAAGTTCCAAAAGTTCTAGCATTCATTGAACCGGAGTTACACAACCAAAATTAGTATTTGTTAAAATACCTGTGCAGAATCGTGTTCTACGGATTTAAATATTGTACAGGATAAAAATTTTCAAAATGACGTCAAATTTGAATTTTAACTAAGTATGTTTTTTTGGTGATTTTGAGGAAATGAAAAGACAGGGTTTTCACATTTTAAAATATATTTATTAAAAAACATTTTCAGATTCAGAGATCGTATAATACTTAAAACTAAATAGCTTCCTATAAAAATATATATATATATATAACTTGCTAGAGAAACAATTTTCTTTGGAAATAATTCACCCTTGATGGATGATTTTTAATGATGTAATTTTCCAAATTTACACAAAACATAACAAAAAATGATCATACAAATAACATGTTTATAAAAATGAAAAAAAAAATCTTTTACGATAATGGTTTTGATGAAAATGAATCTCCTACTGATATAAATAATTATTAAAATAAATCGATGCGTTATGAAAAATGCCGGCGGTAATATAAAAAAATAATAACAACATTAAATAATAATTGTACGTCAGTACACTCTTCGCGTCAAAATATAATTATACATAACTGATAATTACAAAGCAAGACAAGCAGACTAAGTTGTAATACTTTATAGGTATAAGACATATTGCACATTGCCGTCTTTTGGAATTAAAGACTCAAAAACACTAGAATACGGCATTGATCTGACAACAGTAGAAGTAAAATGATCAGAACCAATTGAAAGCGGTTCGATTCAGACGGATTTGCTAATAATATCGCCAAAATTGTGGAATTTTTCCAAAATTGTCCATAATTTTTATGACGCCAGAGTCGACTAAAATGACAAAGCTTCATCAAACGACACAATGACATCTTCAAAAGTTGTGGTTAATTGTTACTAATGGATTAAAATCGAAATTTTCATCGTGACAGCTTCGCTGGTAAAACTGTCTTTTTTTCTCTCCGATGTCAGATCTTTTCTTCAACAATTTTAAAGGCAACTCAAAAGCACCAAACGCCGAGTATTAGATTAAACGCTTCGGCGTTTTTAGATTAAGGCAAACGGCTTTGGAAAATTAGGTACGACCGCGCGTTCTCATAGGCTCAAGACCACGCCACTAAAATTAGCTAAATAAGTTGGATGAATAGTCTATTGGTAGCCGTAGTGTCCTCCCTCTGATCCTTGGGAAGCCTGGGCGTAGTCGTTACTCTGGTATTCGTGGGCATATTCCTGTCCGTGGGCGGGTTGTTCCTTGGGGGTTCCGATCTTGTGCACGACGGCGTTGAATCCGTTCTTGTGGTCAGCCTCGTATTCTACTACCCTCTTAGTTCCGTCGGACTCGACCAGGGAGTAAGATCCTGTAAAAAAGACACAGTAAAAACATACCTCAATTTTGAAAAAGCGAAAGTTAATAAAATAAGCTAGAAATACAAAACTTACGAAAAGGAGCTAGAAAAACGAAACGTACCTCTTACGAAAAGGAGCTAGAAATACGAAACGTACTTCTTACGAAAAGGAGCTAGAAATACGAAACGTACTTCTTACGAAAAGGAGCTAGAAAGTTGAGGGTGCTAGTCATATTGTTTGTTGGCATCTCTATGGGAAGTTAAAATCCTCGGGGCAACCAACTACCCAAAAAAAGGCGAACCGATGCTGGTGAAGGGGAGCGAATTTATCAAAGGTGCTGTCAACTGGAAGTTTCACGGGGTTCCGATCCATTATGACACCTCTACAACGAAGGTTAAATGCGTTCAACGACCCAGAAATTGTCAATCATCCGTGTGGTAATGTTCAACGGCACGTTGCTCTAGCAGACAATGACCGTTACCTGGGACGATGGCAAAGGGCTCTGCACCAGGCGTCAGTCGCATATCTAGACACCAGCATTTTCTCGCTAATTTTACCAATAGGGGTTTCCCTTGGATGAGGCCTGTATGGGAAAGTTAAATGCTTGCTACTTACTACAAGGAAGAAAATACGAACCACTTTACCAATATGCAATTGGACTTTGTTCTGATTAACGTCGGTGTAGGCTTACATTTTGAATTCATGCCCGTTGAATATACTAAAGGTCGACTTGAACTCATCGTAATTTGTGTAGAGTTTGAGCTTACCCTTGACTTTGTCACCATCCCTGGTCTCCCAGTGTTCCTTGTTGTCTCCGGTGTGGGGGTCCTTCACAGAGTAGTCGAAGGAGTATTTGGGATGGGCCTGAAACAATAATTCAATTGTTATAAATATTCCTCCATAATCCATTGATCCGTTAAGAATCATCTATCAGAATTGATTCGTTCCTTTCTCATCATCTTTACCAATATATAATATACACCAAATATTACTTTAGTAGAATTCGCCTCGGATAGGACTTATCACATTATAGAATATTTGATGGATTCTCACAAACTTTGGTATGTAATTTTGTGCGCTCTAGAATTCTGAACGAAACCCAAAGCAAACATTTTCAGGAAATCGTATTCATAAATAAATAATGTAGCTGGATCCCCCATTTCAGAGCTTTTATTTTGCTTACGTCTTTTCACTATGGCGGCTTCACTATGTACAATCCATGCATGGTTTTTTCATTTTAAGTCGAAGACCAAGTGTGACACGTGCTGTATGCAGGCAAAGCATTTGTATGAGTACCATGTAACACTAAACTCTGTTTGCGATACCCTTTCCTGTAACATTAACATCTGCAATGAAACTGAATAACTAGACCAAAGAATTATAACAATCTTTCTAATGTGATTCTATAACACCTCCTTTCAAGTTCACTCTCGGAAATCCATTTAAAACCAGCTTTTTGTCCCAGATCCAATAAATAAGCATTAAATCTACTATCAATTTTCAGACCACACCAAAACACAATCTGGTTCTCTAGAATTCATTAAGTTCACTCTCGGTTCTCCATTTAAAACCAGATTTTGTTCCCATTTCTAATAAATAACCATTCAATATTTAGGGGGTTTCTCACCATCCTCCCAATAGCTTATCTACCCTAATAACGAATATTATTAAAAATAAAAATAAAATACTCCCAGTGGTTAGAAAACTCGACCAACTTATCCAATATTTAGCCAATATTCATAGGTTCGAGTACCGAATTATAAACTCTAACTTAATAAATAAATAAACCGTAAATGGTAATTCGAAAATATTCGTTATTAGTGTAGATAAGCTATTGGGAGGATGGTGAGAAACCCTCTTACTCTCATTAGAATAGAATATGCGACGATATTTAAAAAAAATACAATCTTTCAAATCTGGTTCTGTAACATCGATATCTGTTCAAGTTCACTCTCTGAACCCCATTTAAATCCAGATTTTCTTCCCAGCTTTAATAAATAACCATTAAAAATCTACTCTCACTTTGCAGGGAGAGAGAGAGGGAGAGAATTGATTTTGAGATTATATTAAACCAAAAAACCAAATATTTCTAATCTGGTTCTCGATACATCTCCGTTCAAGTTCACTCTCCGAACCCCATTTAAAACCAGATTTTCGTCCCAGATCCAATAAATAACCATTGAATCTACTCTCACTGCAACTGCGTGTGAGAGAATCCACAACCAGTTCAGAAATCGCTAGCCGATAAGTGCAGTTTTTACAACGGTAACTGCATCGGTGAATAGAAAATGAACGTACCGCGTTACATGACCGTATGAGAAGCGTCTCTCTCGTCTTCAACGCTTGGTTAAATTTCACCTTATACAGCGATGTTTTGTGCAATGATTGGAACTTTACGATCGTGTTATTTGTCTGTCATAACAACAACAATAAATTGATTATCTCGCGTGCTTGCGAAAACATGTTTTCATTTATGTTTTGTGCATTTAGCTTTATTTTTAAATTGAACACTGACTTGCGTAAGTCAATCATTATCGATAAATGCTTCGGGGTGATTGCACTTAAAATTCTGTTGTGTTTATTGATTATAATTATAATGCCTAGGTAAAAGTCAGTTTTGATTCATATTTTAAATATATGGAATAAATTATTTTTATTATTATTAAATGCATTAAAATGAGTATCAAATTACGAAGGTTCTACCCGTTTTTGTTTGCTCTACTCGTGTTGGGAGAGTGGATTTAAAAATCAAACACACCAATCCCAATTGGGGATGCCATAGTCTCACTGGCTCCTGAGGGGATTCTTGTGCGGTATTCACATAAAATTTAGGTGGGGGTGTGAGTTTTTGCGGTTACTCGGCTGAAGAATTGATATTGCACTACCTCCCCATCCCACAATACCATATGTATCAATTGATTGAAAAAGTGCAAAGTAAACACATCTTAGTGTTTGTAGGATGAGGATAGATCTGAGAGATTAGTAAATGTAACATAATTTGCGAAGCCTTTTTTTGTAGAATTTATATAGGCCTCCCATCGCAGCTGATGGTCTATAAAACCCCTAAGTAGGTACTTAATTTCGTTTGATATTTTTAGGTTATGGCATGAGCAATTTTTTGAGGTGATGTAGGCATGTTAAGGTTTTGTGAACATGAATGTATGGTAAGTTTATGACAGTTTTGAGAAAGATTTGATTTACGTGTGGAAAAAAGTAAGTATTTTGTTTTATCAATGTTAAGAGTGAGGAGGTTGTACTGTGAACTGTGAATATCTGTAAACTGCTTGTAGGAGAATGGAAAAAAATATATGTATACATATATAATAATTTATATGGCACAGCTGCAAAGGCAAAGCTAGAATAGGTAACCGGATATATTTCAACAAAACATTGTTAAAGAAATGTTGTTCTTCACTCGTTTTAAATGTTCCGTTTTGCCATAAAACTGATAGAAATATCAAATTACATGATAATAAACGTGTTCCTTTTTTTGGTGTTCCTCGTGCTGTGAACTCTCCAGACCATCTTGAGACCTCCTTAGCTCTATATATCGAAATATCTTCTTACATGGTAATCAACGTGCTCTTCCTCGTGGTGTTCCTCCTGTCCTTCGTGACCTCCATAGCTGGCCTCCTGCCCTCCGTAGCTGGCCTCCTCGCCACCGTAGCTGCCCTCCTGACCTCCGTAGCCTCCCTCGTGACCTCCGTAGCTCTCGTAGCCTGCGCGAGCCGCTACGACGAACATCGCTATTAAGAGAGCGCTCTGGAAAAAGAAAAACAAATCAATGAGTATTTAATAGCAAAGTTGTTTAATATTCTGTTAATAACTAGATATTTTGTATTTAACGGTGGTAATTATTGTACCTCGATGATTTTTGTTTTTTTGAAGTTAATACTTCTTTACGCACGCTTGACTTGAGGGGTAAACTGGCGAATGCGTTACGGAAATTACAGCGTTGCGAGAAGCGTAATATCAGGCGTTACGAACGTTACGGAGGGGAAAGATAATAAATTAATTTTGAGGTTCATTCCTCACAATCTAATCGTAACAAAAGTGCTCAAATCTATAGTAATGAATGACGTTTGGAATGGGTGCTGGCATTTATTTTAAACTTTGTAAGAATTAAATCAACAATTCCATTCTAAGCGTAATTCCCATAATAAAATTAATCAGTTTTTTGTTTAGAGTGTGCGAACTCAGTGCATTGAAACGTTTGATTTGTCACAATTATTGGTAACAATCCAAACGAATCTTCAATATAGATTCTTATACACTGATGATTGGAATGGTTTTATTCGATGTCAGGAAGAAAATTAGATTACATTACTAAATAAGTATTTACTTCAGTCGTGTGGTCTAAAGCACACTCGTATTTTTACTATTTTCTACGTCCACGGGGCTTTTACTTGAGTACATTGAATACTTTACAATTTTTTTGTAAAAAACAATGGTTGTGAAAAATAATTTCTGTCTATGTAGTGATTTAAAATTGGATAAAATAAAATAAAATATTAACTGAAATTATCAGAAATGACGTAAAAGAATTGATTACATATTGTTGTTGATGCAGGAAGTTATTGATGTCTGTTTTCTTCCGTAGATCCATCGAACTAATCGAGATTCGACGTTAACTGGTCTAAAATCTCTGTAAAGGTATTGGCACGTTAGACACATTAATCACTTATCTCGTCAGACTTGACATTTCTATGGGTATTACATTCACAGAAATTACCTGGTTGAAATCTCTTGATGTTGTATAATTCTCGTAAAGCTTGACAGATTAAACTATGCAGAATAAAAACATACTTGTAGTATCGCGCTGGTGAAAGACCATCATTCCTAGTCTAAACCGATCAGTGGCTGAGTGGGCATCGCTTTTGGGTCCCACCCGGGCGTCGCCTGTCCGATTCCTCGGCTGGCTAAGTCCTCCATCACAACACAGGCAACATATTCCGCTTACCGTGATGGTAGTAGGAGATTTTCAAATTTTGTCAGATTATTTTTAACCTGAAAATAATTGTCTTTCTTTTAAAAAAAAAAAAAAAGTTGCCTATTGCTTGGAATGACAATAGCCGTGTTTGGTGATCAAATGTAAATGCCCCTATTAGGGAAGCCATTGTCCCATTGACTCCTGGCAGTTGGGACTCTTGATCGATATTCACATTAAAAAAAGCACAATAAAAAAAGCTTTATTTAATTGCACTACTGCTTTAACTAGAATTGAATTTATTTATTAGTTTTAGACATGTTTTGTTACATTTTATTGACGTCCCCTACTTGTTAAGCTAGCGTACGTAGGCTGTGTTGTATCAAGACGTATTCTGAGACTTCATTTTGTGTAAGAAAAAAATTAAATAAAAAATCATTTTATTGTAATAATATTTAAAACCGATATAATGTTGATATAAAGTTTAAAATTAAACGTAAATATTAAATAATTATTGTTTTAGAAATAATGATTAAGATAAAAAAAAACCACATAGGTATATTAAAAAAAGAAATAAGTAATGATTCTTATTTATATATTAAAAATCCAGTTAAAATATTCTAATGCAAAGAGAATAAGGTAAAAAACCTTTGATAAACGAGTTATATTCCGTCTAGTTATTTTTAATTATTAAATGGCCAACTGTTTAATTAAATTGAATATTTGAATGAAATTATAAAAAAAATATTTATTAAAAAAAAGAAAACTTTAATAAAAATATTAAATTTACTATTCTAATTGTTTTTCACTTCTTTTAATTAAAAAAAACTTTAAATTAATTTAATTTGTTATTTATAAGTTCTGCAAATATTTTATTTATTTTCTTGACAGCTATATCGGCTTAGAAGGCCATTTTCAAACTGTGAAAATACAGATACGTTTTTAGATTTTCACGGCCAAAAGCATTTTCGTTGTTTGTTTTTGGGGTGTTATGCCGTGTTGTGCTACCTCCTTCTTTAGCCGACGTTTCGGACAGCGTTGCAGTGTCCATCATCAGGGCAGATCCGGCAGATCCGTCGATGTGAATTTGTTGTGTTCCAAGTAAATAAGCACACACTTAACACTGGACACTGCAACGCTGTCCGAAACGTCGGCTAAAGAAGGAGGTAGCACAACACGGCATAACACCCCAAAAACAAACAACGAAAATGTGAAAATACAGTTTGAATTGCCTTGTTAGCCGAAAAAACTGTCAGAATAAAACAAAAATTAACATTGGCAGAACTTGATAAAAGCTTTGTTAAATTTAATTTGAAAATGTATTAAATTTTTTTTTTTACCTGAAGCAGTCGAGAGATCACTCGTTTTTTTCAAGATTTTTCTTAAATCTAGTACTAATATTTCGTGTTTAATACGTTTTTATTTAGGTTAGGTTAGGTTAGGTTAGGTTGTAATCAGCCTATTGTATGTATAAGAATGAACAAGGAAAGTATAGGATCTCTGACTTCACGCTTATACTTTTCCATTGTTGTATCCAACATCCTATATATATACCACGAGCGAGTTAGGTTAGGTTAGGTTTTGGCCAATGCTAGATTTATCTGTCTAAAATTGGTGTGTTATTACAGAATCGTGCATTGCAAGATGCAATGGCAATTATTCTTCGTTGCAACGCTTCCGCCTTTGTAAAATCACTTTGCATTTCCAGTGTTCGTGTCCGACTCGGACTGTTCTCTTTCGAAAGCAAACTTCTCGTTATTTTGAATTAAAACGATTGCCTGTTATTGCAAAGTAGTCGTTACTTTGTTACCGTAACTATTATCTGTTTAATGCTGTGATGTGTGCTTATATTGCATAATACGGTGGTTCTCAAAGTTTGTGGAGAGACATCCACGTTTTATAACAATGTTGTTTTGCGACCCCCTAAATTAATTTTGGAAGTAGTTTAAAAACTCTATTTCAGCCGCAGCCGACGATTTAAAAAAAACTTTCAAGTAAATATGTCCCAGATGTATATCCGTATCTTTTTCTGATTTTTCTGTTTCGGATTTTCGATTGACTTTCGCTAATATTATCTTCATTAATTAAAATATTATATACCCATAAGTTGCAACCAAATTAGTACTCTCAACCCGTTGTTCTTGCACGTTTTTTAAATATTAATTGTTCGTACGTCCTTTCCTTATGTCTTTCATATCATACTTAATCCTTTCAATTTGGGAGGCGGGAATGGGTACCGCCGCCCCGGGAACCATTTATTGGATAACCAACACCTCTGCCATAGGTCACCCCAAGTGGTTCGCTACGTTTGGTGACTTAGCAGGGGTGCCCGGGTTCGTGGGGTTCATTGTCTAGGGCTTGGCGGCGGATGATCTAGACACATTGAACCCCAGATTCCTACCCAACCCTCATACCTTTTTCCTTCCCAGAACTTCCTCTCCTTCCTTTCCTTAAAAATACCCTCCACACAGCATCCCCAAAGGTGACATAGGCCCTGAGGGAAATTATTTTCCTCAGGGCCTCCTGTGTAGACCTAATGTAAAAAAAACAAAAAAAAAATTAACCCTTTCAGACCGTGCGTATATCTGAAAATACATATAAATCATATTCTTTTCGTCACTATCTAGAATCTAGAGTGAATAAAATTTTTCGGTTTTTGTTTTCCAATTGCTGGTATGGCTTTGTGTGCTGGTTTTTATTGGAATTTAGCTATTTTTTCAGGTGGTAGCCATTTTTATGTTCTAAATGTGATTTTTGATCTCTTTTTAATTTTAATCTCTTTTTAATTTTAATCTCTACCGAATTTTCAACCCAGATTTTTTTGTTATGTAAATTTTGAATTGTTTTTTGAATATTCATTTTGTAGTGTTATTATTTTTTTTTATAAAATGTTATATTTTTGGTTTGCACTGCACGATTTGAAATTTTATGTGAAACACGCCTTCTAAAAACTATCTTTATTTCAAATTCAAACTTAAAAGTGGCAATAACTTCTAAACTAAGTGAAAAAACATCAAGTCTATTTGTGTAATAATAATAATATTTGATGACTTGTATAGCGCCGTTGTTGTGAAAAATCACCTCAAGGGTGCTGAACAAATTTCAATACATTTCTACAATCTTTCTTCTAACTACACACTATACAAACATAAAAAAATCAAGCATTAAATATGTTCTACCACTACCAGTTTTAATTCAGACCTGAAAGGGTTAAATATCCGATCGATTTGTCTTGTTAAATGCATCAATGTCTAGGAAACGAGAAGAAGTTACCGCCGAAGGCGAAAGTTGTCCTCAATTCAGTGTGGTTTTACAATTTATTTTTACTCATTTTCCCCTTTGATTGGTTATTATGTATTTTGTACTAATGTCTTTGTACTAAACGACGACTTCTTTGTTGAACCCTTTTGGAAACAAATTTGTCTTGTCGTAGTTTTGCGAATTCGTTAAGTCGTTATTTTATATCTAAATGTGACAATATCTTCATGGAAATTATTAGAAGTACTTTTTTTGGACACTTTGCATTTTAAATTGTCACCTATCGTTGAACCAAATTTTCCGACTAAAATAAATAAAAATATCAGTACAGATTGAGAACACCTGCCTTAAGATGTTAAGTGATCTTGCACCCGAACAATGCATTACTTGAATTGCTCCGTGTAATATTTCAATTTCTGTTTCTTTTTGTTGTCTAATTAATTTTCATAAATTTAACAATATCTTTTGGTGATGCGCGAAAAAAACATTATTTTGATTGTGCCATAACATATTCACATTTTTTAAAACACTTTGCACAATTAACATTTCTTGAAAAAAAAATGACAAAAATTATGCACGCGTTTTGATTGTTTTTATAAAACAACAGAAGACTTTGTAGGAGGTACTTTTAAAATATTACAATTACCAGATATTGAAGAATGTTCATTTTATTATTACTAGAACACGGTTGATTTTTCACAGGTAATAAATAAATAGCTAGTTATTAAGTTATTATATTTTCCATTCTGAATAATTGTCTTTCTTCAGGGCGATACTGAATAGGTCTGATGTGATGATGTACTTCTAATTAATGCAAAATGACATGTTTTTGGTTTGAAAATTAGATGGTTTAGAAATATTTGATGTGCTTTAATTAAATACTGCTAGTAGAACACACATTATTTGCCTTTTGAAATAAACGAGTTTTTCGTTGGTTTTTTTTATAAGCAGAGAAAAAATTAAGTATCAGGCCTTTAAAAACGACTTTAATGTTCAAAATCTCCCTCTTACGATTTTTTCGTTTTTTTTCGAACCCCTTTTTTCGTTTTGGTTTTATTGTATAATGTGGAAAATTAAATTCTTTAAAAAATGATTGTGGAACATTTAAATATTTGTGCCTGAAATTCTAAAAATAAAATGAAACACGATTTTTGATGACGTTTTTTTTTTCTTAGTTAAATCAAAACAGGCGGCTGGTGTTAAACGGGAATTTAAACCTTATCGCCATCTACATAAGGAATGTTATCGTTAGCGGCCTGATCCCGAATTTTACACGATGGTGCGTCGCCACAACCGCAATTTTTTCTGTATATTTTGATAAGAATAATAATTACAATTTCTTTATTATTTCGGAATGTAGGGAGATTAGAGTTAGGCCGCACATCTAATGGGAGGTAAATTGAGAGAGTATTTTGTTCGGAAAAATCTCTTTTTCAGTGAATGACCCCAACTTCATGTACTTTCCAGTTGGCAGAACTCGTAGGTTTCCATTTCTTCGTGCCACACATAACATTATTCCAATAATAATAATGCTATATCGTTCACTTTCATCTGTCTTCTGGCACGCCATCCTAACGGATTGACTATTATTGTATTAGGGTCTGCAAAAACGGTTAACCGGTTTACCGGTTCTTCGGTAAATTTGAAATGATTTTTCGGTAAATAATAGATTTGCCGCATGTATTCGTGCGTTTTCAGAGTCATTCTATTAAATGTTATTTTTTAAAATTTGAATACCGCGCATAAGTCCCAACTGCTCCCAACCACCTGGAGCCAATGAGACTATGGAATCACCAATTGGGACATGATGTGAGGATGAATGTAAGTGGGAGGGGAAGGAGATGGGAAAGAGGAATGTGGGGAAGTAGCAGATCTAGTCATCAAACGCAGTTAAATCCATTTCACGCAGCCTTTCAATTTTGAATGGTGGTCTTACACCAGGGCTTTACTGAGAGTATCTTCCACTCTGGAACGTGGCGCAAATACACCGAAAATAATTTAAAATTATTGATTTGTGAAAACAAAAATCAATTATAATAAAATTACTTGCCCACGCCGGGAATTGGGCCCACGACCTCCGGATCGCTAGTTGAGAGTCTTTCCCCTGCACTAATAATGTCGTTTTATGTATAAATGTCTACATTTTCGGTTACTTTGTAGTTAAATGTAAAATAGTTTTAGAGTTCTAGATTTATATGTTACGTATGAGATGTGTCAGTCACGTCTCTTTTGTGATTTGTCGTTTATAAAGTATCTATTTGTTAAATAATATTTCTTCGATCTTCTGGGAAATTTTACTAACTGACGGATTATCAAATGTACCTGTTAACGGTTTACCAGCAAAATGCATTTTTAATCTGCTGTGTAAATTGCAAATAGATTCACATAGTACACTTTCGCATCTGAAATTTCATCGCCACACAAAATATAAATGGTTGAAATGCCTATTTTTTACGTTACACAATTTATATAATAAAATAATTTTATTATATAATAAAATAAATGCATGTAAGTACATGTACTAACTATACTATCAATGCCAACATATGCAATAAGAATGTTCAAAAATAACTATAATAACAGAAGAAGCAAAATGCAATCTCTAAACAGATCAAATTTTCCAAAAGGCACCGACTCCATACATAACTCGTTTCCCGAGAAGGCAAATATTTTTAAATATTTACATATTTTAATGAACAGACGAATCTGTTGTTTACGCAAAACGGTTAAAATATGTAAGTACGAACGACTAAAAGTGATGTGTAATTGAAGGACTTTACGCCACTCTCCAAAACTACTGTTTTCGGTAAATCACATAAAACCGATAAAATAATGCTACACATTTTTCGCGTGATTTTTTTAGTAATAACTTAATAAAAAGTATAATTCAAAGTGAAATATCATAATTAAAATGTAATAATGTGTTCATTGGTCGTGTTGAATTCAGACTTATGATTGGCTTTTGTGGAGAGCGGTGATTTTGCTTGTTAATCGCTGTGGAGGGTGATGATTTTCATATAAACCCTATTTTCATTTCGATTTTTCCATTATTTTCGGTTGATTTTTCTAAGGATCTCAAAAACCATGTTGTAGCTACGGACTTTTGGAGAGTGGGGCTTTTGATTTTAAATCCGAAAATTATCACATATGAATCGATGCATTTGACTTTTTATTTTTATATTGATTGTAAGTTGCAAAAATTAAAAGAGTCGATTTTTCAATTGATCAGTGTTTAGAAGTGAAACAATTATTTTTCTTATTATTTAGTACTTTAATTTATATCATTTTTCAAATGAGGTTTCGTGGCAATATAATAAATTATTATTTTATTGCAAGGTTTAACAACTACCCTCAATCAATATTAAGAAATTTTAAATCAAATTATTACATTAACTTTTTTTTTTTTTGATTTTTAACAAAATTATGAAAGAACGGAAGATTACCCAGTACAAGTAAAGTTATATCTTCAGTTAATATCTTCGATTTGAAGAAGAAGATGATAATAAATCTAAACGTCAAACGAAACGGAACAAGACACAGAAACAAAAAGGTCGAAACTGGGAATCGAACCCAGGGTCCATTGTCTTACAGGTACACAGCGCATCAAACAACTCAGCCATTAGGATCAATTTCTGCCAAAAATATGGAGAAAATTGGTTGAGGATAATATTGTTAATTCTGAATTTGAAATATGACATGAGATCGACAACGATATGGAGAAAATTGGTTGAGGATAATATTGTTAATTCTGAATTTGAAATATGACATGAGATCGACAAATATATGTAGAAAATTGGTTGAGGGTAATATTGCTAATTCCGAATTTGAAATACGATACGAGATCGACAAAATATGGAGAAAATTGGTTGAGGATAATATTGTTAATTTTGAATTTGAAATATAACATGAGATCGACAAAAATATGGAGAAAATTGGTTTAGGATAATATTGTTAATTCTGAATTTGAAATATAACATGACATCGACAAAAATGACGGCAGTAGAAAACATAAAGGCCGAATTCGTTTCTGTTTCATTTTCGATTCATTTTAGTGAAAATTTTGTCGATTTTTTTTTTTTCAAATTATCGGGTATTGAAAATGTTGCCATCCCTAATTCGTATTACTATTTTACCCAGTATTTATGTATGGTTGGTACAGTTTCACTTTTCTGGGCCAATCTCTTACATACGATCGTAATTCTTAATAGGTAAATCACACCTTTCTTTCTTACGTAAACACATTTTCATTAAAAGCGTAATAATCTAATTGAACGCCCTTCATTATAATTAATTAGCCGTTGACTAATACCTGTTATAAATTATAAATGCAAAAAAAAAATCTCAATTTCTCGCTTTCAGTAACGAAAAATATTTATTTTTTATTTAATCATCAAAGACAATATTAACGACTCACACGAAAATTTGTTACTTAAAAATCAGAAAAAGATTCGGTCTCATCTAGGAATTGAATCCAGCCTTGGGGGACTCTGCTCTAACCACTGAACTAATTTGACCCTAACCCTTTCGCCGATAATATAACCGAAATGGATAGGATCGAATTAGCTCAGCGGTTAGAGCAAATCCCCGGCAAGACTAAGGTCCTGGGTTCAATTCTTAGATGCGACCTAATCTTTTTATGATTTTTCTGTATCAAATTTTTGTTTCAGAGGAGCTAAAAATGCCTTCAATGATGAAATATGTTTATTTACCGGTTCTTTTAACTTTATTTATTAAAAGAATTTTATACATAGTGAAGATATTGTGTTATTTCGCCCGCCATGCTAGGGATGTCCCTGTGTTATGGCGGGTGAAGTATGCAGATTATATAATTTAAGGTAATGAAGTACGTTTACTGATAATATAATAATTATGATAATGAGGTTTACAGTTAATGCAGCAATGAATTTATGATAATGAAATTTACATATAATATAGTAATTGATGATAATGATGTTTACAGGTAATAAATATAACAAGGAATTTATGACAATGAAATTTACAGATAAAATAATAATTGATAGATGAAGTTTACAGATAATAAATACAACATTGAATTTATGTTATCGAAGTTTACAGATAATATAATAATTGATGATAGTGTAGTTTACGGATAATATGACAATGAATTTATGGAAATGTGCTATATATCTTTTTTGTATTATATAATACCTTTTTTTATTGATGAGGCTTCTGTAATTTTATTATATAATATTGACATAAAAAAACAGCGTTATGTCTAATGTGACAGAACTTTCGTTTGGAACATAAGTTCGATCAGGTAATCACTTGGCAGTTTATTCTTCTTCTTCTTTTATGAAATTTTGGGTTTAATTATCTTTTAAAATTCTTTTAAATAGATTTAAGATGATTTTGTTTGGGCAACGTCTTATTGGATTGGAAACTTAAACCTTAACAGTTTTTAAACCCCTAAAAAATGTGTATCCTGAAATGTTCATCATTTGGATTTGTTGATTTCCAAAAACCACGTATTCTGAACTTCTTCCCACATATAATTATAATATACTTCAATTGAATATTTTAAGTTTTTACGCTCTTAAAAAAAATGTATGTTATATTTTAAGACAATCTCTGTACATTTGCCGAGTTGAAAATGTAATTTTATGGTATTCCTCCGATAGAAAAAAAGCGCAAAGTATGTTCAAAAAATTATTAAAAACACATTTGGTTCTACTATTTCTCATGTTCAGCCATTAAAAAATCATCGTTTCTAATGCTACATAAGAAATTTGTCGAGAGTTTTTTTGCTTTGTAATCGTTTTTTTAAATATATTCCGCGATCCCAACATTCGTATTAACATTTCTCGTATTCATACCATCTTCTTCTTCTTTTTGAAAGCCTTAAAACCAGATCGGTGCTTTCTATTTACATTTTCAATTTTAATTATATTTTCACTTTTTCTTCTTTTTTGGGTTCATTTTCAAAATTAATAAAAATTGATATGATAAACGTAGCTACGAAAGCTCTGGTGAAAACGAAGCCAAAGCTTTTTTATATTAGTAAAATGTGTAATAAATAGGAGATTAAACATCACGAACACTAACAAAAATTGTGCAAAATAAAAAAGATATACATTTTCCGGGAAACAAAAAATTTCACATCGTTAAAACAATTTCACGATTTATTATTATTTATTTTCTGCGTTTTTGTATGGGATATCGCACTCACTCGGATAGGCTGCATTTTGCTGATGCTTTCACTGAAACTTAACGGAGAACAAGAGAACCTCGACCTGTGGAGTCACTGGGCTGACTGATGGTGATCTGGTGTTTACCCTGGCTTTTATACCAGCCGGCAGTACCCCTTTCTCCGGTGTATCCATGAGGCACAACAGTTATCTCACAGCGGATATTAGCAGTGCAGTATGGAGATTTTCAAGGATGGTTCGATTGTTGCTGTGGTTCAATTCTGTTTTGGGAGGCAGTGAAGTTAGTCGAATTTTAGCCGTTTTTTTTGTCTTTTATATATATTTATAAGTTCTACATATTTGCCTGGAGCCAATAGATCTCTAGCATCCCATTTGAAATTGTTTTAGTGGTAGATTTAATTTTGCGAGGCGTATAGTAAGTCGAATTATATATACAGGTTGTCCTGGGGTAAAGTGCATTATCTTCGGTTGGTGATACTACTTGATGGTAGGAGTAAAAAAGACTTTAAAAACAACTTTTTTCGAAATTCTTATCTACAATAATTCTTATGTACGAAATATCTTTTTTTACTTACACTATCATGTAGAATCACCTCCCGAAGTTAATGCACTTTACCCCCAGACATCCTACAGTTTATTTAATCTCGTACCAATAGTATGGCTGCCTGAAAGCCAGTAGGACGGTACCATACTAATTTTTGAGATAGGATAGGATGCAGTACAAAGTGGTTTGGTGAAATATCTAAGTGAAGTGAATCAATTTATCGACTTTTTGTCCAAAATGGTCTAGCTGCCTAGGTTCAGTGATATTGTTGCACATTGTTGGGAAATTAAAGTTAACTTTGTACGGAGAAAAATGTTATTCGAAAAAACGATCATTTCAACAGTAAAAACGGTTGAAAACGGGACTGAAGTTCTTACGAACAAATTAACAGGGTTTCAATGTTTATTGGCGGGAAAATTTGAGAATAATTTGTCGGTATACGTACGAAATTACGTATACCAACAAATCATTCTTACATGTTCCCGCCAATAAACATTGAAACCCTGTTAATTTGTTCGTAAGAACTTCTGTTCTGTTTTTAACCGTTTTTACTATAAAAAAACGATCGTTTTTTCGAATAACATTTTTCTCCGTGTTGAGTTGACGTGTGTCTAATGAGAACGGGTCGTTTCTACTACCCGAATCGCTGTATTTCCTTACTACTACGGGATACGCGACTTCAAGACGCACTATTCACTTATTCCTTTCCTCAAAAAGACCCTCCGCACAGTATCCCCAACGATGACATAGGATCTGAGGGAAATTATTTACCCCAAAGCTTCCAGTATGGAGTTAATTAAAAAAGTGGGTTAGAGGAAGAAAAATTCGAAGTTTCCTGGATATTCAGATCAGAGGCCCTAGCACACTCGATCGATAACGATCGATAGGATAACTATCGGTAACTTCTCATCGTTCCCTAGGACAACTGCACATAGCTAAAGTACAAATAACAGTTGATGTCGAATATGTTAAGGACACTTAGTCATTGTGAACTGTCACTTATTCGTTGGCGATCTGTAGTCAAGTTAGGGAACGATGAGAAGTTACCCATAGTTTTCCTATCGATCGTTATCGATCGAGTGTGCTAGGGCCTCTGGTCGGTAAATGTTGTGGGCCTCATTAAAGTATAGCATTATAGAGTGGTTGATATTATCAATATCGCCCTGTTGACATTTAGCCACTCGGAATCGAAACGATGCTTGAAATTGCTTTATCCGTGTTTGCTGAACAGAACTGAATTGCCAGATAGTCTCTATCTCTTCCCCATTTCCTTCCCTTTCCCACTTCCTTCAACCGCAAAACATACCACATTTATTGGGGATGCCATTGTACAACTGGCTTCATGATTTTGGGAGAAGTTGGGACTTGTAGGTAAATGGGACTTGGTATGTAGGTAAATAAATACTAAGGAATCCTAGACATTTCTCGGTAGGTACACTTATTCCTTTACATATCCATTTACTTTCTAATATTATTAGTTTTCTTTGATCAATGCTGTTTCTCAACAGGCTTATTACGACTTATAATTGGATTAACATTATTTGGTTTGAGAGAAAGAATAGTTTTTCGAGTTTGGTGGGAAGGAATGCGTGAATGTTACGAGTTGCACTAATTTAGAACAATAGTACTCAGAATTGATTATCTCGTCTAGCAATATTAGATCATAAATAATATTTCGCTTGTCTGTCGGATTACGTTTGGTTCAATTGTTGAATGCACTGATCAGTTACCTCCTAGAAGCGTGATCTAACGCTTTACAATAAATTCCGAATAAATGTACCTAATATTTCTGAACATATCCGACAACTAAAAACTGTGGGGAGAGCTACGTGCTTTTTGAATGCGGTGGATAAAAAAATAGATATATTTTTTGTGTCCTATAGCGCATTTGTGAGATTTTTGGCATTGCATATACACTGCATAAATGGTACAACGTCTTAGGCTATATTGCCTGTAATTGTTATAAATAAATGTACAAATTATATATAAATAAATAAATAAATAAAAACAGGTAATGAAATACGAATTAAAATTTTCTTATTAGAAACAATCATGTAATTTTTTAAATGTGTCCATTTTAAATGCAACATGAAAAAGTTTTAAAAATTCATAACCTTACGTTTTTTTCTAAATAAAATTATTGATATCGAAAAAATATATGAAAACACACATATTTTATTATACACTTATAAACCTTATTATCACCTAATTTTTATGTCGTATCATGTCGATAATAATAATTAATAAAACATTTGTTATAGTTTCGTAAATTCTTTTCATTTATCTGTCGGAAACTTTGATTAAATATGGGCTTACAATTTATTATTTTGTGGTTAACCGTTTATATATCATATTTCTCACCATAACTACGAGCTACTTTAAAGCTACGCGATCGCCCCTCGCCGATCACCTTCCATACTATTATTAGTGTTTGAAAACGCCGCTAAGCGCTGCACTAGCAAAATAGTATGACAGGTAGCGGGTAGCGGCGATTTATTCGCTTGTAAGTAGCTGCGTGAACGAACGGCGTAAGGGAGACACAACGATTCCTATGAGACCTGTACGAGATGTTTCTGTAAGCGAACAAATTAGTGTGATGGGTTAAATATTTGAAAATTAATGATCATTTTCAGCACGAGTAAGGGAAATTTGAGCTGACTTCGGGTTGCCAGACACGCCCTCAGAACACTTCTATTGGTTTTTCAGTGGTCGAAATAATTTTACTTGGTTCCTTAGTCGATGTCTTGTGTTGGTATGAGAACTTTATAGTTGAATTAGATGATAATGTACGTATAATACAATTTGTAAAGTGAACCAATATACGGACGTAATCGAGATGTCCATAATTAAATAGTGATCGATTATCATTATCGTTTTTTTAAACATCACATACTTTGGATTATTTGTATGCACACACTTTGACAGTGATGTCCTTGCTAAAGACACTGAGAAACTATAGTTAACGTTGCTTACACAAACATCATTTTTTTTAACAAAAAGCGACAGAAATATTGTTTTTATGTGAAATGCAATATTTTGAAGTTTATCATCGTGGATGATCATTCTGTCGAAGTTTATCATCGTGGATGATCATTCTGTATATGCACGGCGTCAGTAAACTCGTTGTACAAGCGGAAAACTGGTAGGTAAGTCTACATCACATTGAAAACCAAAAAAAAAAAAAAATATCGATCTGACCATTTCGATTCTTTAATTAATTTTTAATTCTTCATTTCATTTAATTTTTTTTCTTCATTATCTCTTTCACTTCACTTAACTTTATCACTTCATTTAACTTTTCCCACTACAATTAACTTTTTCACTTCATTTAACTTCTTTTTTCACTTCATTTAACTTTTTCACTTCATTAAAATTTTTCATTTCATTTAACTTTTTCACTTCAATTATCTTTTTCACTTCATTTAACTTTTTCCACTTCATTTAACTTTTTCCACTTCATTTAACTTTTTCATATCATTTAACTTTTTCACTTTATTTAACTTTTACACTTCATTTTTTTTCGGAATCTGATCTTTTGGGTGCAGGAGTACCTTCGAAATATTTATAAATACATTAAGATGATACCCGGTGGTGCAGAAATAGATTTTACTAAAATATTGCTGTCACTGTTGCTCTTACTCCATCGGATATTGAGCGAAAGGGACAATGCACTGACACCTAACTAAAATGGAGGTTTTGTATTCCCCACTTTTCTCCTCCAAAAGTGGACTGATTTTCAATTTTTTTTTTACCAACTACATAAGAAAAAACTATTCTATGTCTGTACGTTTTGCTTTTTTTAAAAAAACATTGTCTGGTTTGTATACCGAACATCTTTTGACGGCGTTTAAACCAGTCAATTTTATTGATTTTTGGAAGGTCATAACTTCTATAAAAAGTAACTTATCAAAAAAAACAAAAAGTACCGACACGCTAGTAGTTGATATCTATTTTATGCTAAAACAATATTTTCACTAGGGTTAAAATCCAGAGAGATAAATAGGGAATACGTTTGTATGGAAAAATCACCGCCGGGTGTCCTCTTAAACAACTGATATTAACCACTTAACGAATCATTTTTTTTAAATGTGTCCTAAAAATTTCATCTTCGGTGTCGATTTACTCCGAAACGAAAGCTCACTTTCCAAAGAGTTATACCACAAAAACATCTCCAAATGTGATGTTGATTCACCAGCTCCCCACTTACGCTAAGAGTTACCGGACACCGTGTTTGTTATCATGTATGCATTGTCTCTAAGAACAATTTCCTCCACATTTTCTTACAAATATCCCACATATTGCGCTAATCATGAGGCCGATTGGTTTAATCGTCTTTTAATGAGCATTTACACGACGGAAACCGCCGATAAAAGGTTTAGAAATGTGATATGAGTTAAGAAGTGATTTAGTAAGGGGACAATAATTGTCATTCTGAACTCAAGTGAAACATTGAGAAATAAACAGTATATAATTACCCTTTATTATTTTTATTAGAAAGACAAACGGTCCCGGGTTACGATAACCTAAAATCAAAATAAAGCCATTTCTAGTAACATTTTCATTGTATTTGGTGGTTTTTCACTATGGCGATTCTGAGAATATCTGAAAGTATTTTCATTGTTTTTATTTCTTGCTAGAGAAATCCCGATGAGTTACAAAACTCATTTTAGGACAGGAGGAACTTACAATTCATAGGTAGGAGGTAGTAGTTACAATTTTACAAAGGTATTTTGATATCATAATATAAGTTTTATATTCAGTACAGCATAAAAATAAAAATAAAGACAGGTTAAGTAGAACAAACAACATGAGAAAACAAGTAAAGAGAGGGAAAAACTGATACGAGTATATAAGATAGAACAAAAAATGATAAGACAATTATATATTTTCATTTTTAAATGTAGTTAAAAAATATTATTTTAAAGCATTGCTTTGCAATTTTTTATTATGTTGGATGTTTTTGTACATATCTGGAAGCGAATTATATAGTGTATAGGCAATTTAGTTCAGAGATTTTATTCCATATTTTGTAGTGTGTGTTTGAGGAACGCGGATTTTATTGTTATTTCGAGTATTGTGGTTGTGTATGTCTTGATTGTAAAGTGGCTTGGTGTTAGTATGAGTTGATTGTTGGGTAATTTGTAGGATGGTGCTTGTGATTTCATGTTTAGGAAGGATTGTGAGTGGAAGGATACCGGAAACTGAATAGATGTCCCTGACATGAGTGTCCCAAGGAAGTCCATAAACATTTCTGAGAGCTCGGTTTTGAACTACCTGCAGGTCAGCTATCAATTTCTTTGAGGCAAAGCCCCAGATACAGCAGAGATAGGAAAAGTGAGAGTCTACCACCTAGCTCATTAGGCCTCGGGCACATTCTGTCAGAAGCTCAGAAAATTTCCTTTTCTTTCGTTCCCGGGAACCATTCATTGGATAAACAACACTTCTGTCGTAGGTCACCACAAATGGTTCGCTACGTTTGGTGACTTAGCAGGGGTGCCCGGGTTCATAAGGGTGAGGTTTGTCTAGGTCTTGGCGGCGGACGATCTGGACACACTGAACCCCATATTCCTACCAACCCTTATACATGTTTCCTTCCCAGAACTTCCTCTCCTTCCTTTCCTAAAAAACACCCTCCACACAGCATTCCCAAATATGACGTAGGCCCTGAAAGAAATTATTTTCCTCGAGGCCTCCTGTGTGGAGCTAATATAAAAAATTAAAATAAATAACTCCTGGTGTTTTCTCTTTCTAACACAGTTTTAAGCATTGATGACATGGGCTAGTTTACAATCTACTAGCCGGCGAATTCACTATCTGCTAGTAAACTTCGTATTGTTCACAATCTGCTAGTTAGCTAGGAAATACGATTACATTGGTGAATTCCGCCGGCTAGTAGCTTGTAAACTAGACCCGTGTCATCGATGCTTTATATCATATTTCTCATCATTGCAGTAAAGGAGATACAACGTTTTATGTATGCTATTCCTAAAAGCGAAATGTTAATTTAGCCTAAGGGGCTAATATTTTCTATCTGCCGGTTTTTCAAATTTATTTTTGCATATTGAAAAGTTAAAAAATATATTATGCATAATAAAACGTCCATCTTTCTGATCTGCATCGGCGCTCGGTTACCCACCATAAGAGAGCAGTATAAAACTTTCACGAATTACGCATAAAACGCGTGTGTTCTTAAATAATTTATTTAACCGACCGCCAGATAGTTTCTCAGTGGCATAACAGTTTTTGTGCCAACATTGGTTGTTAATTTTCGCTCAAATGGTTGTTCAATTCATTGTATAATTTAGAAAACATTACAAAATAATAATTTTTAATAAGTTTTAAAAGCATAAAAATAAAATTATAGCACAAGTAAAAAAATTGAGTGCGTCTAACCTTTACGCGTGGTTGAAGTAAAATTTATTTGACTATAAACTAAAAAAATAATTACATTTTTTAGGCGGCGTAACATGATTATGTTATTTTTTGTTTTTAATTACTTATAGACGAATTTGTAAATTTTTTCTCTGATTCGGCCATTTGAATTTTAAACAACACTATTTTTATTGTCACACTACTGCAACTTTTTACTTCAATAACTAGAAGAATTCACAAAAATCAGAGAGATAAATAAGAAAAACCAATATGTCCATCTAAAATCTTTAGTTAAATCATTTAATACATGTAAATTTAAGTGAAAATAATATATTTTAAGAAAAAAAAACAGAAACCAGTTTTTAAATTGCAGATGGCATAAAAATAATAATATGGTGTAGGTTAGTACGAGAAATTTATATGTGAATAATACATGATAAAGTGCACGATATAGAAAAAGAAAAGAGAGGAACATATTTTTACATTGTAGATAAATATAAGAAAGAATACTGAAATATATGCAACAGCTTTTTAAGAGCCATTGACCAGCGGCTGAGTATCAAATTTTTAAAATAAAAAATTTAATATCGATTTATTTCATTCAAAACTTGCTTTAATTTATACCTACATTCAAGTAAGCAATAAAAATGCTCAAAACGCACCATGATAAATTATTAAATATCTTGTACTTCTTGTGAGTATTTTTTGATCATAAGAATTTATGATTTTTCAATAATATTTAACCCTTCAAAAAATAAAAATTTTAAAATCGAAAAACTTTTCGACATTTTGTTTGGCGTGCAAAATTCCCGATTCTTCCCATGGATTTTAAAAGTATCTTTATTTTGATTATTTTTTATCTCTTCGCAAAAACAAAAACTGCTTTAAAATCTAGATAAAATAAACTTTCCTATGTGTATGTTAGAAATTAACATTTTTGTTTGTAAATATTAAAATTTTTACTTTGAAAATGCAAATTCGTTCAAAAAATACTCACCTGAGGATATTCGCCTAAAAAGTATCAAAAATATTTGAAACTTTAAATTTTAAATACACATTCTTTTTTTTTTAATAATATTGTAACAAAACTGTCACTTCACATTTTATCACATTCATACAAACTTATTTTTTAAATAAATGTTAAACTTTGTCGTTTGTTTTGAGCCTATCAATCTTTCTAAAAAAACTGTTTAAATTTTTTATTAGTTTTCTTCGCAATTTACGATGAATTTCCGAAAAACTTTACTATCCACGTATGCCTAAGGCATTTATCTAATGAATTATTATCACTTTTGTTAATTTATAGCCCAATTTAATGTAGTTTTTTACAATTTTTGACACCTCAGGAAATAATAACCTCAAAACATCACTTCACTAAACTTCAAATAACCTCGTAATTTTGCAATAAACACAACGGTAAATACGTAAATCCTATAGTTTATGGAACATAATAGGTCATTTTGTTAAAAAAAGCTGAGTAACTATTATAAATTCATTAATACAGTATTAAGTTTCGCAGCTTTATTTGTGCGTTGTCCGCCAAAAACTGTTTAAAAGTAAACAAACATGGCCGCCCGTTAGAGATGTGCAAGTCGCGTTTCAAAACATGACTCGATGCTTTGGCGAAAGCGGGGTTGGTTGAAGATATTTTGAATAAAATTTATAAACTGATTTTAAATGGAGTTCTTCAAATTAAACCCGATAAATATAAATATGTACGTAAGATAAATAAAATAAAATGGAATTTAATCCATGCATTATTCAGTGTAGATCATACCTTTTTTAAATAATGAAATAAAACAATAACTTTTTTTTTTTAAATGAAGATTATTATTTTTGACCCATTTAAAAAAATAGAAAAATATACATGAAGCTAATGAACAATAAACAACAATCAATCAATGAAAGAAAATATTTTCCACAAAGAGAATTCAAAATTATTTATTAAGTATTTTATATTATATATCGTGACGAATTCCCATAACGAATAACCTGACAATATTTGAAAAACTCCTACTACCACCACAGTAAGCGGAATATGTTGCTTGTGGTGTGATGGAGGACTTAGCCAGCCGAGGAATCGAACACGCGACGCCCGGGTGGGACCGAAACGCAATGCCCACTCAGCCACTGACCGGTCGAAAAAAAGTATATATATAAACAGGGTGTTAAGGATCGTACTTGACTTATTTTCACCAGTGATTGCTGACATTGTTTGAAGTAAAAAATGTTTATGAAATTTTGGTCTCCGGTGACATTTTTTATTCTGCAAAACCATTAAAATTCTGTGGGTGTTGGGAAGTTAGGGGCGGAATGAGGGGTTGTTTGGTTACTTGGCTTATTGACCAGTGGCGACATGAAGATTATTTTTTTTTAGATATTAAAGAAAAAGTTTTTGAAAAAAATAAGACATCTAAAAAGTCACCGGAGACCAAAATTTCGTTTACATTTTTTGCTCCAAATAATGTCAGGTATCACTGGTTTAAGTAAGTCAAGGATCATACTTGTTTAATTTACATTATTTGGAGTAAAAAATGCAAATGAAATTTTGGTCTCCGGTGACTTTTTAGATATGTTTTTTTTTTCTTCAAAATCAAATATAAAAAAATTTCTTCCACATGTCGTCACTGGTCACTTAGCCAAGTAACCAGCCAACCCGTCAACCCGCCCCTATCTTCCCAATATCTACTGATTTTTTATGTTTTTGTAGAAAAAAAAAGTCGTCGGTTACCAAAACTTTGTTAACGATTTTTACTACAAAAAAATTTCAGGAATTACTGGGTAAAGTAAGTCAAGTACGATCTTTAACCTCCTGTATATATGCAGGTGTTAAGGGACATACTTCTTGGCTTACTTTAACCAATGATTCTTGACATTATTTGGAGTAAAAAGTGTAAATTAAATTTTATACATTTTGAAGTGCTCTCTCCGAATTTCAACTTTGCCACCTCATATCTTTGCAATTAGGCGCCATATTGGAAAAATGGCGCCTAATAGCAGTTTTTTGACAATATCTCATTTCTGACTCATTTTACGATAAAAACAAAATTAAACTAGAGAAAATTTCCTACAATTTATGTAATAACAACTTTTTTTGTAACATCGATACTTTGAGCGTACGAGCGCCGCAGAGTATACTTCAATATACGTTTTGGCCAAAAAATTAATTTCCACTAACCCCCTTGAGGTAGAGTAAGCGGCGCGTTTTTTTATCGTGGTGTAGACCTAATCAACATTTAATGTACAATTTCTAAATTTAGCGCAATCTTCTTTGCTTTGCCGTTCCTGATGGACCAGGCGTTGCGAGTTCGTCTTTGGTATCGTCGAAACGTCACAGACCGAAATTTCATCCGCATCATCTGCGATGGGATTATCAGACTTATCACAATCCTCTTCGTTTTCGATTGCATCGTGTATATACATACATATATCTGTTTTTATTATATCTGCAACAATAGTAAAATATTTTGGAGAAATATACGAAAAACACCTGGTGGTTTAGATGAATAATAGTTTGCGGCGCTCGTACGCCAAAACTATTGATTTTACAAAAAAAAATATTCATACATATATTGTAGAAAATTTTCTGTTGTTTAATTTTGTGTTATATATTTTTTATCGTAAAATTAGTCAGAAAGGAGATATTGTCAAAAAACTGCTTTTAGGCGCCGTTTTTCCAATATGGTGGCGCGAGCGCCAAAGATAGGAGGCTAAGTAGAAATTCGGAAAGAGCACATCGAAATCTATAAAATTACAAATTTTCAAAACTCCCGGAAACCTTTCTAGGTAACCTCCTTTTGTCGAACCAAATGACTGTACTATACTTAAAAAATGGGAAATAGTCCGGAAACACGCCAAACGCCAAGAGTTGTACTTAAAATATTCCTTATATAAGTATAACAATAATGAGTTTTATATTGTATCGCTGAATTTTAGTAGCAAAAAACCTCTTTACAAATAGATTTTTTTTCTTCATAAAATTCAAGATATGTATATTTTGAAATTAAATATTATTACGCATTTATTATACAAAAAAATTGATAACATTCATCATAAAAATAACATTCAAATTTACTTCTATAAAATAAACTCTAAAAATAAATACTTATAATAATTCGAATTTTGCACAAATTAATGTCAATTTAAATTTTGATGATCCCATCTCTATCGATTTCAAATCAGCACTTTTGACATGTCGATAAATTCAGACGTCCGACTTGATAAAATCAAAGAAATCTTTACAAATATGTTATAACAGCACTATTGTTTTTCATAAATATTGAATAGAAATATATTCTCCTACGATATGCATAAAAATATTCATCAAATACAGGAAATTCAATTAGGAATGATCAATTTAAAAAAGGGTTTACAGTGATTTTAACGATTAGTAGTTTTCTATATGAGATTATTGCATTATTATGTAACCAAAATGAATTAAATTTTACATAAACACATAGGCAATATATTAATTAACAAATAAAAGTTAGCTTTCCGGGACATTTCGAGTTATTTTTTATTAAAAACGGTTTTTTGTTGCATGGAACCGTGCTGTCAAAATCAGCGGTACGTCACAAATTGGCGCGAAATAAAACCGTCACTTATGTTCGGATTTCTCAATATCTGAGCAAAATAGCTCGTACACTTGAAAGGCAATGAGAAACATTGATTCTTTCTCTTTCTAACATAAATTAAATCACGAATGTTCGCATTACAGGAAGGGAGATATCTATCTTTTAATGATGCACGGTCGCTCTGGGACAATTTGGGTCTCCTGTTATCATAACGGCATATGATGTTTTGGGACAATATGGGTCTCCTGTAATTTGACTGGTTAAACAAAATAAGTGTGTAAAAAAATTTTGAAATATTTTAGTTTGTAAAACCTTAAATAAATAGAAACAACTGAGGTATTTTTGTCACAAAACACGTTCTCGGATTTATTTTTTAATGATCTTAATTTAACTAAAATTCTAAAAACTGTGTTGACTAGATTATATTGTATAGATTTATTTTGTTGTATGATTATATGATTTGAAATTTGTGTTGTTTAATAGAATCTATCGTTTGAAAATTGAACAAATCTGCCAACGACCAAGGGTATATAAATATAACTTTAGTACATTAAAAATACACTCTTCAAAATTTTAAAACTGCGTGTACCAGATAAAATAACAATATTTCAAAATCAATTTATGTTTTTTTTTTAAAAAATCAGATTTAAAAAAAACTAATTTCCGGTATTCTCTGGTAATACCCTCTTAAGAGGAATATAAACGTCAGGAATTTTTGACTTCTTACCCCTTTAGAACTCCGCGTATTTTTGGTATTATCTACGCGAGGAAAGTAGCGCCATAGTTGTTTTTATTTTTATTATGAATAATTTTAAATGAACGAAAAAAGTTAGTCAATCAATCGAGTCAAAAATAACCTTAGCTGTAAAGGGGTATTTAAAAAAAAGTGGTTTCTTATATAACTTCATAGAAAAAAAAAATTGTACTCTGTGCTTATATTTTTTGTAATGTAATTAATAATTTTATTTTATTACTGTTCAAATTGTAATTTGATCAGCGATCATTATTCTGTTTTATCATTGTTTGGTTACCCCATGAAACACCAGCACTAGCAAGATCAGTGTTTCGTAATTCGCACGTATATCTCGCGATTGTATTGTAATGGTACTTGTAATGTCCATAATTGATCGAAATTATAACGAGCGAGACGTACCATTGGCGAAATTGATTATTTTTTATAAACGTAATGTGTGTGCGATTATTTGTTAAGTAGTCTATTAAGACCACGGTAATTAATTATTTTTCGATTTATTATGTGGTTGCAAGTATCTCCAGAACGAATTCACCAATTAGTGGCATGAACATTGAAAAATGAATATTCAGGTGGTTTAGACCCACATTTCTGAACACCGTACTACAACAGCAAATGTATTGAATAGAAAGAAATGCCTAATTTTATTTAAAATCTGTTCGTTGTACATTCCATTGCAATATTATCATTTTTAAATTGCTAATTTTCCACTTGCTTGTTTTTAACTGGACTGTTGTTATCCTACTCAGAACTGTCCCTTTTAAATGAAATTCTAGACATATTGACTCTTTTTTACAAAAAATTGTTTTTAAAGATTGTTGTTTTATCTGGTACACGCAGTTTTTAAATTTTCGAAAACTAAGTTTATTTTTACTATACTAAGGTTATTCCGTTGGTCGTTGGCAGATTTGTTCAATTTTCAAACGATAGTTTCTATTAAAACACAC
This sequence comes from Limnephilus auricula, assembly GCA_951813805.1. Taxonomy (NCBI): domain Eukaryota; kingdom Metazoa; phylum Arthropoda; class Insecta; order Trichoptera; family Limnephilidae; genus Limnephilus; species Limnephilus auricula. Next base: position 18,399,102 of record OX638406.1, read on the forward strand.
ACATTTCAAATCATATAATCACACAACAAAATAAATCATTACATAATCTAGTCAACACAGTTTTCAGAATATTAATTTTAGTTAAATTAAAATCATTAAAAAATAAATCTGAGAACGTGTTTTGTGACAAAAATACCATAGTTTTTCTATTTATTTAAGGTCTTACAAACTAAAATATTAACATTTTTTTACACACTTATTTTGTTTACACATTATTAAAAAATCATAAATACTTATAAGTAATAAAAAAATACTTAAAAGAAATACACTATAATTTATCATCGTGCGTTTTGAGCATTTTTATTGCTTACTTGAATGTAATTATATATAAAAGCAAATTTTGAATGAAATAAATCGATATCATATTTTTTATTTTAAAAATTTGATACGGGGAATAATCGATCTTTCTCACTGGAACCTCCCTGTACAGTTGCAAGCATTTTTAAACTTTTATTCTCAGCCGCTGGTTAATCGCTCTTAAAGGTTACACGGTAGCAAAAAAAAAACAAAAATTCTTTCTTGAAAATGTGGTTTTGTCCTTAAAAAAATAAAACGTGTTTTTTTAATAACATTTGAAGTGAAGGTCCGGTGAAGTGAAGATCCGGTTGTCAGATTAGTGGCTGAGTTGGCATCGCATTTGGGTCCCACCGAGGCGTTGTGAGTTCAATTCCTAAATCTAAATCTAATAGCTAAATCCACCATAACAACATAAGCAATGTTTTCCGTTTAATATGGTGGTTGGTGGTAATATCATTTTTTTCAAATTTAAGATTATTCTTAACCCGGGAATGTATGTCTTTCATAAAACTAAAATCTAATTGTAACATGAAATAGAAAATAAGAAAAAGCAGGTTGCAACTGAGTATTGAACCGAGTGATTAGAGGCGATGTCACTGTAAAACAGAGATCATATATTTGTTTCCCAGTTGCGAGCATTACCTCTTTTATTTTTGGTTTCTTTCATGTTTTGTTTAAATTTATTAGTATTATCTTCTTTTTCAACGATTCAATGGCCACCATAACACGGGCATGTGCCTAGTATGGCGGCCATAAATTCCACAAATGTTATATTTACTATTCAAAGAATAAAGAAACATTAAAAAAAGATTAGTGCGTCCGCTGACGAGGCAACTGAAAAAAACCAGTTTCCGACCAAACATCTATGACAGCGCTACACAATTTTACGATTTCAGTTATTATCTCAGCTTGTTTGACCATAGACGAAGAACAATTAGGCGATCCGCCCACTGAGGCAACTGAAAACTGTCAACTGGCAATTGTCTTTGTATGACAATGTGATGGCCCGCACACTACACAATCACTCAAAAACCCGTTGACAATGGTAACGCAAGCGGTGACTCGCGACTCGCATTGCTGATTGCCGTGGCCGGCCGATGCTAGTTGCCAGCTGTCAGTTGAGTGTTGTTCGTCTATGGTTAAACAAGCTTTTTGACCAATCAAGACATAAAAACCAGCCGGTTTTAGTTTGTAGTAGTTGCCTCGTCAGCGGAGCGCCTTAGCGCCTCCGCCCACTCAGGCAACTGAAAACTCTCAACTGCCAACTGTCTTTGTATGACAATGTGATGGCCCGCACATACACTATCACACAAAACCCCGTTGTCAATGGTAACGCAAGCGGTGACTTGCGACTTGCTCTACTGGTTGCCCTGGGCGGCCATTGATAGTTGCCAACTGTCAGCTGATTGTTCTTCTTCTATGGTTAACCAAGCTTTTTGACCAATCAAGACAGAGAAACAGACGGTTTTAGTTGGTTTTCAGTTGCCTCAGTGGGCGGAGCGCCTTAGCTGTCATTATAGCAACTAGCAAGCCGTGTTTCGAATCACTGCTTGCGTTGCCATTGACAACGGGATTTTAAGTTGTGTAGTGTGCGAACCATCAGATTGACTTACACGGGATAGCGAGTTTAGTTGCAAACTGTTTTTTTTTTTTAGTTTCCTCGTCAGCGCAGGCACTACCCTTAAAAGTAAAAAGTTATTAAAATCGTACGTGTGTTTCTGTTATTTAAATCCATTCTTATTTGTTTTTCAAAATTAAAGGCAGATCCGCTTAAGAAATTCTTCTGATTGAAACTATTTTGATACCAACTACACAATGCACATTATCGTCCAAAAACATCTTCGCACTACGTTATTTTGTTTGCTAAACTATTTAATTCATGAAATTGGATTTCTGAGTAATAGTTTTATTTGTGTTCTAACAATGCATTCCTGGATATTTACACACTTTTTAGCACACATTGAACCCACTTGTTTGTCAACTCAAATGCATTTCGAAATGGTACTGTAATTATTAGTTAATGTGTTTTTATTACGTGCCAGTATTTCGCCACATCATTCTGATGCTCTTATTTTTTCTAACAATATCACCAATTTCTCGGTAAGAAAGATACCATCCGTGAAGTATGTGTGTTGATCATGAATTCACTACATATGTCATAATAAATCTGGGTCTCTTCCTTTAGTATGATCGTCTCCTGCGACAACATTCTTACAACAAATGACTTACAACATCGTCAATAGGGGCGTGGCCTTACGCACAGATCCAATGTTCTTGTTTTCCGTGGTTGATGGAAAACACGACAACACCCGGGTGAAGCGGGGAAGGCAGGGGAGGGAATATGTTCATTATTTTATGTAGCCGCGCGGTGCTCTCTTGACATGAGGAAAATGAATGACATGTGTTTTTGAGGTTATGTGCGATGAGCCCATTTATTAGGTCTGATAGAAATCGTTGTGTCTCCCTTACTATCATGGTTAGAAGTATGATCTAAGCGATGTTCGAAAGAGAAAATATCACGCTTTATTTTGAAATTTAAAAATTAACCGCAAAGTTACTTTTAAATTTCAAAATAAAGCGTAAGTAAAATGTACACATTTATGAATCCAAAGTTTCCGGCCGCAACTTGAAAATCAATTGTGAATTTTTGAGAACTTTTTATGTATTATTTTTACATCAAACGGCTTAAAAGTGAGGTGGTAATAAAGTTTATAATACTTTTTTCTAATAAAATATATACTACGTGTTTTTATTTTTTTTCATTAACAGTAATTTTAGTTTAAAAAAACGTAAGGTGAGTCATTTTTAAAACTATTTTATATTTGCACGTAAAATGTTTTTATTTAAAACATTAATTTATGTTTATTTTTAATCATTAAATTTGATAGCGTATTTCATCACCTTTCCAAAACAGTTTTTAGTTTTCGAAAACATTCAGAAATATTCCATTTATTTGGATTTTATTGGATAACGGCAATATTTCTCAAGTAGGCAGCTCTGTAAAAATATGATAGTAGACCCGTCCATGCTTGTAGCCACGCCCACAGCGGTGTTTGTGTTTGTTGAAATCTGTGCTTAGGTACCGCGCTCCAATGTACAAGGAAACGACAATTGGAAAAACAAAAAATGTTCTCGACATGTTGAAGGCTTTTTGTTGAAGCTGGAGACCGGACTTAATGTGTAGGTTCATTATGTAGAGCAAAGTGTTATTTGATTTTTTTTTCAAACTTTAGGCCCTGAGTAAAATAAAACGAAGAAGAGGAAGTTCTGGAAAGGGAAAAGATAGTAGGGGTGGATAGGAATCTGGGAGTCGGTGTGTTCAGGAGTGACGGACGTATGAATCCATTTCTCCAGCTGAGTCGAGAGAGTCCTGCTGGAGGGGTCAAATGGTTTCCCTTAATCTGACTCAATCTGGCCTGCTACACAATAGTTGGACAGATGTATCCGCCGCCAAGACCTAGAAAAACTTCACCCCATGAACCCGAGCAGCCCTGCTAAGTCACCAAAGGTAGCGAACCACTTTGCGGTGGCAGAGGTGTTGGTAATCCAATAAATGATGCCCTGGGCATTATACCTACGAGTATATTACCTCCCAAATTGCTTTGATGATTCGATAATCAATAGTTTTTTAATAAATTTTAATAACGCACAACAATCATTTAGCTCCCGACTCTCCGGATCTTGTGAGGCTTTGACGTCCCCGTTTAGGGTGTATTGGGAGGCTAACGAGAGTGATAAAGGGAAGGAGATAAAGAAAAGGAAGCTTTGAAAGTACCTTGCTTTTCAGATCTGGTCACTTCATTTCAAGAAAGGTATCATTGCGAATGACGGTCTTTCACCAGAGTGGTAGTGACCCACGCGGAGAAAACACAAGTCAGCGTTAAAAATCTCTAAGTAATTAATTATATGCCCGAATCCGTTTCTCGATCGGTATCGATTTTTAATAATTGACGTTTTATTTATTTTTTTAATGTGAAATTTAATGAAAGCGCCTGTGTCCAAAGAGTATGGTTCTATTACTCGTACTTCTCCATACCCTTCCAACCCCTTTTACACTCCATGTAGGGAAGCCATAGTCACACTGGCCCCAGTTGGGATCAGTTGTACAGATACTCTAGTCTTGTCTTTTAATCATCGTACCACTTAGTCGAACTATTAATTTATATTAAAAAAACGGTTAATTTCTAATCATCTACCGACTGCCATCTTAAAACTAGAAATTTATTAAAACTCTGACATTTGACAATAATTTCCAATTTTTTATTTCGTTAAATATCAAATCGTTTTAATTATATGGGCTACAATAAATAAATAGTAATAAAATAATAATAATAAAACTTAAATACCAGTTTATAAGTTTCTAATTTTTGATCAATAGTTTTATAATCTGTCTTCGCGCCTAGAATTTTTACACGAAGTGGAGAGATGGTTGATATATATGTACATAATAACTTAATAACATATTTCTTCAAATTTTGCAAATTCACTTTGTGGCACCATTTTATTAATGACAAATTAAAACACTTTGTTTTTACCACGATAATCTTTATTTTAACACATCGACATGTTTCGAGAACGATGTTCTCTTCCACAGGACATAAAATGTAGTAAAAAAACTTACTTAACATACTTTTTTTAGTACATTTTATGTCCTGAGGAAGAGAACATCGTTCTCGAAACATGTCGATGTGTTAAAATAAAGATTATCGTGGTAAAAACAAAGTGTTTTAATTTGTCATTAATAACATATTGTTTGTCGCAGAAGGAATTGGGCGATGCCCAACTTTCTGACATTGTCTCGAGAGGCTGTGAAACGATCTCCAATTCAGAAGATGATATATCACCCATTGAATATACAATAATTTATTTACTTCTACTTTCTTTGGTTTTACACAGTAATTTTCCTCTTATTTTGAAGGTAAAGTGTGCAAAATTTCATCAATATCAGAATCCAGTAAAAAATGTTTACGTAATTTTGGTCTCCGGTGACATTTTTGGACCTTTTTTTTTCAACTAAAAACATTTTAAAAAATCAGCACTTATTGGCTAATTACAGCCAGTGTGACCAGTAACCGGAAACCAAAATTTTATTTACATTTTTAATTTAAAATAATGTCATGAATCACTTGTTAAAGTACTATGCCCCTTTACACCCTGTATAGACAGGTCCCAACCTTAACAAACATCTATCTATTTAAATTAAAACAAATAACTTTGTTTAAACCACTAATATAATCACAATTACCTACATGTTTCAAAACCGATGGTTTCTTCGTCAGGGTAGTAATGACATTAATAACAAAATAAACAAACAAGTATAGACTAAAAAGAACTATGGACAAAAATATTTTAGAGAGAGGTGATTAATTAATAAAAAATATCGTAAAAAACAATTATTTAAAATTAAATATAAAAATTATTTAAAAAATATGAAAAATTACATTATATAAATTATGAAAACATAATAAAGATGTTTAAACAACGAAAATAAATTATTTTAAATATAATTATTAATAAGAAAATAAATTTAAGAGATGGCTATTTTAAAAAAATATTTAATACAAGAAACCATCGGTTTTGAAACATGTAGGTAATTGTGATTATATTAGTGGTTTAAACAAAGTTATTTGTTTTAATTTAATTCAAAATGATGCCACAAAGTGATTTTGCGAAGTTTGAAGAAATCTATCTATTTTGTCGTAAAATTTTGACTCTCGAAAAGCACGTTGGTTATTTTTTAAAATTAAATTTCATCCAATATTATTTGTAAATCTCACCAAACGGATGGTATGACTACATGACTAACTTTTAGATTTGAATGTAAAGCGTGGTGTGTTCTCTTTCTAACATCGTTTAGATAATATTTTTCACCATGATTGTAAGGGAGACACAACACAAAGCAAACAAATTAGCCTGAGGGCTTAAGAATTGGTTAAACGGTTGTTTACCAGTTGGGTAAATTGTATAACTGATTTAATTTTATAGTTTTGATTATGATCTTTAATTCATTGATTTTTTTTTTTTTTTTTAAAAAGAAAGACAAACATTCCCGGATTACGAATAACCCAACAACATTTGAAAATCTCCTACTACCACCACACTAAGCGGAAGATGTAATTTTATAGTTTTAATTATGATCTTCAATTCATCAGGATTTAATTCCCAGTCTTGCCACGTAGCTCATATTTAATACCAATGTACTTATACACATTATTTTTCATCTGATATTATATCTTTTCCGTGCTTCATCTTTCCGGCAGCGCAATCACGTCATAACCGGCTTATCCTAAGCAGTTTAAGCACGATAATTTCATCTTTTGGAGGCTAACTACAAGTACTACGAATAATGAATGAACTGTTTTTCTGTGAAATACGTTATATATTTTACCCTGGTTTGTGTAAAGGAGGTAAATGGGTAAAAAAAAAAATTGCAACACCAATTTCAATAATCTTTTAATTGTTCTCATCGGAACCGCTCTGTAAAGTTGCAAGGGCAGGATCGCAAGTTGAAATTTAAATTCCTGGCCGCTGGTTAAAGATCAAAAAAGGCAATACACTTAAGAGGCTAGACTTTGAACCACATGCGGAACACCCGCGTCTGTCATTCTGTCCCGCTCACAATAAGTTCACGCACACTTACAATACATGCGAATGCGAAATGTGCGAATGAGACAACGCTCAAATTTACCTACAGAAATCGCTCGAAAAGGGGTTTATGGAGAATACACTTTTCTACACCAAAACTTTCACGAAATTTAAATTTAAAAGAATATATATTTTTTAGAAAGAAGAAGCTACGTCGGTAGCTTTTTATAAGTTTATAATTCTTTATGAGAGTTGAGTTAGCAGCACTTTTTCCTTAAATAATATTTTTTGATAAATCGTACATGTTTGACAGTGAATGTTTACGTTAATACGAAACGCATCGAAAATTCGAAAACATACCGACATAGTTTTCACCCTCTAGAAGGCAGTATAAAAAAATATATTTATTTTGTGCAATTTTTGATGTAGAAATGTGTTTTTTCCCGGGCTTCCTTTTTGTATGGGCCGAAAAGCGAAGTCTATCATCTTAATACACAATACCATGGCAATACACACTTCATTATGTACAACCGTACTTCGTAATAACTGATACTCTTTTCATTATGGCGTTAATGTATTATATTTTATTTCATCTCCTTTTATTTAATTTAATTAATGTATCTTTTTATTAGACTTTATTAAATTGTAAAATGGAATCCTCGGCACGGGCAAAGCGGTGACCGGACAACTCTACAACATACAACTTCAACACCTCCTTTGAATAGTCATTAAAAGTGTTAAATAAGTTACGTTATAAGGTTAGGTTATTGTCTATTTTCTAAAAAAAAAAAAATCACTACTTTTAACGGCAATCAAAGAGGTGTTGAAATTCCACTTTGTTGGTAGAAACGTGCTTATCTGCTAATGAAGCGGTCTAATGGTCAAAGTTTTGAAAAACAAAAAACTTATGACTTATACACGAAAGATAGTGTAAAAGCTCCCAATCTCACAAAGATTGGAACCATTGCTCAAGAATTCTAGAATATTTTCAATTACGTCTTCTGTAATGATAGTAGATATTAATTGGTTGCTTATTTTTAAGACATGCATTTTTCAAAGGAAATAATCTGAATTAATGATAATCTCCTATTCAAGGTTTTGAGAACAAGGAATGCATTTGTATATTTTAATAAATTCATTTTTTTATGAATGTTAAATATTTACGTAATCTGTTTATTTTTACTCATCTATTGTTTTATTTTTTATATTTTGATTTTCTACAAGATTTCATTTTCACAATATTCTTTATCGGAAGGCCAGTCTGACATTACTTTTTTTACTTATTCAGTCTCTCCAAATCCGGCCCGCCACAAAGTAAGTGGGCAGATTCTTCCGCCGTCAAAACCTAGACAAACCTCACTCCATGAACCCGGCCGCTGTATAAGTCACCAAACGTAGCGAACGATTTGGGGTGACCTATGGCAGAGGTATTGGTTATCCAATAATGGTACCACCTCCCAACAGAAAACCGGGCGAAAAAATACTAAAAAACGTTGTAGGTACTTTTGTGGTTTGAATTAAAAAATAAGAATTTAATGGAATTTGAAACCTCTGGACTCTAAGTAAGATATTGTTATCTGCACACCTCGGAAATTGGATAACATACTGTGCGAAACATTTACACACTTTTACTCGCGTAATTTAGCGCAAAACGTTGCAAATTCTTCAAAGTTTTGGCTTAGTGAGGGGATCAGAGATATCGGATCGTTTATGAAAGCTTCCCATGCGTATCACTTCGGGTCCATTGTCTTGTGGGATATTTGTCTTCTCGCCGACAGCCTCCCTCCCAGTCTCCATTGTATTCTCCTTTCTCCTCTCCAATTCATTACAGATCAGCAACTCTGCCTCTGACTAGATACGGTCTAGACCGGTTTCTCCCAGACTTCAATTTGGTGACATTCAGAAAATCATTTCTGAAAACTACTGAAAATGTAAGAACGGGTTCCATAAACGCTTGTCCATAAAGAGTATTTTTCTTGGGAGGTGATTCTATTTGATATTCTTCTTTAATCTTCGTTTCCTCATTCCTGTGGATCTTGATCCCCACTACAATTTACCTGGCTCCTCCAGTCCTTAATCCTCACGGTTCTGAGCTGCATGGGAATCAAGGACTCCATTCACCACACACTATTTCGAATTAGTGATTTATTTTTCATTTTGGCTAGTGATGTCTCTCCTTAATTGGACTGTCGGAGCCTGTCCAGTCTCGCCGACGCTTTCGGCCATCATTGTAACCGTTCATAAGACACGAACGACGATAGACGGTACTCTTCTGTTGGGATAGCAACTGCCGTCTGTTGCGATGTAGCAAAAATTTGTATTACAAGCTAAGCTATCGACATCTAATGAAAGTCATCATCATCATCACAATGGGCTCTACAACCCGTGGTGAATCTTTTGGAACCAATTTCATCATCAGATTAAAGGTACATTTTTTGTTAGTATCGAGTCTGCGCACTTTTATTTACTTATTTCATTATATTAAAAATAACCTTAAAATTTTTTGACTTTCCTTAATTTTTTGTCATTTTTTACTGTAGCGATCAATATATCTTGTTTTTTAAAACATATTTTCTTCATGGGTTTGCTACTCCTGCCTCACATGGAGAAAGAACCCATAAACAACGGATGCATATCCAACTGGGCGTGTAAATCTAACACTTATACCATTTCTATTTATATATCTCTCAGAGGCGTCTCTTGTAAACATCGTTCACATTTCCATAAGTTTACATTAGAAACTTCGCGGTTTATTACGACCAAGTACGCGTTTAGTATTCTGATCCATTTGTATTGAATTATGTACATTTTTCTCCTGGAGAAAGTGAGAATTAACATAATAATCTTCGCCCGGTTTTGAATCATTTTACAAATTATGCAACCTACGAAATAGTGTTACATATCTGATTGAACAAGTCTGTAACTTGCGTACACGGGTAATCAATTAAAACGGTCACTATAAAATTTAAATAAAATCATTTTTGTGAAATTGTATAAACCACTTAATTAATTTAAATTTTTAACTTAATAGGTAATCAGAAAATTAAGATGATACAGTTGAATGTGACCGAATCGGATAGGAACACATTATCTCAGTGGAGAGAGCATCATCCCGAAAAGCCGAACGTCCTGGGTTCGAGTCCCATATGTGACCCGATCTTTTTCTGTTTCAGATTTAGATTTAGTTTCGCTAATATTGTCTTTTTATTTATTCACCAGATTTACAGGAACGGGTTTAGTTTTTCCCATAGGAAAAACTAAACCCTTTCATACACTTTTCCATATAAATGATTATCTAGTAAATCCACATTATGCAAGTGTATTATATAAGTATAATTAATACAAAACAATACAAGAACAACACGTTAATCTACCAAACTATTAAATGGGAATATAATTCACCGTCTCCAGATATTTTCATATCAGAGGGTTCGGCTCTGTGGAATTCCTAATTTGACCGATAAATCCTGATCCCTCAATATAAATATTTAAAAAATCTTTCGTAATTCTACATGTATTTAAAATGACTGATTTTTGCATTTTTATATACAAATTCTTTGACAAATCTAATATGCCTAAATTTTTAATAAGAGAGCTAGGTATAATGCCAGTAGCCGAAATAACAAAAGGTAATATTTTTATAGTCTGAGAATGCCAAATTCTTTTAATTTCATTTCCTAAATCTGTATACTTTCTTATTTTTTCAGAAACAGATTTTTGAATATTACAGGAATTTGGAATAGCTACATCAATAATATAAGTTATTTTTTTTTCACCAGATTTACAGGAACGGGTTTAGTTTTTCCCATAGGAAAAACTAAACCCTTTCATACACTTTTCCATATAAATGATCATCTAGTAAATCCACGTTATGCAAGTGTATTATATAAGTATAATTAATACAAAACAATACAAGAACAACACGTTAATCTACCAAACTATTAAATGGGAATATAATTCACCGTCTCCAGATATTTTCATATCAGAGGGTTCGGCTCTGTGGAATTCCTAATTTGACCGATAAATCCTACTGATCCCTCAATATAAATATTTAAAAAATCTTTCGTAATTCTACATGTATTTAAAATGACTGATTTTTGCATTTTTATATACAAATTCTTTGACAAATCTAATATGCCTAAATTTTTAATAAGAGAGCTAGGTATTTTGCCAGTAGCCGAAATAACAAAAGGTAATATTTTTATAGTCTGAGAATGCCAAATTCTTTTAATTTCATTTCCTAAATCTGTATACTTTCTTATTTTTTCAGAAACAGATTTTTGAATATTACAGGAATTTGGAATAGCTACATCAATAATATAAGTTATTTTTTTAATTTTGTCATGTAAAACTATATCAGGTCTATTATGACCAATTGGTCTGTCTGTTAGTATAGTTTTATCATAGTAAATTTTAAAGAAATTATTTTCTAAAAATGAATTTGGTTCGTATTCATAATATGGTACTATATTATGACAGTCAATCAAGTTATGTTTAATTACCAAACTTTGGTGAATTATTTTTAAAACCTGATTGTGCCTAAATGTATACTCAGACGGCGCTAATATAGAACATCCTGATATAATGTGTTCTATAGTTTCCGGAAAAGCCATACATTTAAAATGTTATAATTTCAGGTTTTATTATTATTAAGTTAAAAATAAATATTTATCCTAGACTTACAGAAAAGTCAATTGATGTCGAATATTATGGAAAAAGGAATTTAGTAATTGGTGATATGCTATTAAAAATATTAGGATTTAAATGTTGACTGTTTTGAAAATTTGTAGAAAACTGTAGTTTTAAAAGACACTTGATACATTTTTTTTAAACTACGCGGGATTTAAAAAAATATTTATAGCCAAACGGCTGTTACTTTCAGAACAGTTTAGGTTGATCTCCTAACAGAAAAAAAAACTTAAATTCATTACGCCGGAGTCCGGTCTTTGAAAATTTTTGCTAATTCAGAAAATAGATATTCTGGTTTGCATATAAGATTTCATAAATACTACTTCTCATATTATAAATTTGGGTTAATTTTTTTAAACATATAACTTGCTCTCGACGTTAGCACTACTAAGCAATGTTAACAGCCATGTCGGGCTGTTCGCAGCATGGTGCGTAGACCGCTTTACGGTGTGGTCGCACCAAAAAATATTGCGGGTGTGTTTTTTCACACTATTTCTAGGTATATTCTGCTTTTTAGACTGGCCACACTGACTATTATCGCTTTAGCTTAAGTAAGCTTGAAACAGCGCGTGGTCCCGTTTAACTTCCTTATTACTATAACTGTAGGTTAACATTTAAATTTAGTTCACCATTTAGCTTTCTGTTGAAACAGACGGCCCTTAGACCCATTAATTTTGAGATAAATTTGACTAAATAACTGGAAAGTATTGTTTGCTTTTGGGTTATCGCTTTTATTGCCTTCCAGTGCGTCAGCTGATGTTACTTTACTGCAATAGATCTCTGTTTTAACGTGGGCAGTTAAAGATAACGTTTAACATGAATACTCGTACAGCGAGCATACTAGAGAAATGGTACTGATGTAATATGTAGGTATCAATAACTAGGGAAATGTTATGATACTAAAGTCGTCCAAATATTTATTGCCTTTTACATATGATTTGCCAATTAAATCGCATATGTTTCCAACTTTTACTCAATTAAACCAATTAAACCACATTAATAAATAGTTTATAAGAAGTAATACTATAACATGCTCTATATTTACCACAAATTGCAAAATATCGACAAAATTCTTGAAGATCTCGGCTACTAATTGCGAAAATTGACAATGCGGCTTTGCTATACTCACATAATTTATTTTTTTTGGTCATATCCATATGTTGGTATTTTTATCTCTTCAGGTATCTAGCACGGTCGATCGATAATAGAGACTTATCAGTATCGATAACGATAACTTGTCGTTGCTGCACATCGCTAACGGAAAAAAAACAGTTCAAGTCGAATAAATTAAGAGCGCTCAATACCAGTTCTTTCGGAAAATTTCACGTTTGAATTTCCTTCAAATCGTCATTAAACGAAAAATTGGGTTGTTTTAACCTCCGTCAGAAGAAATTTCAACAATCATTTCATAGAAATCTTTCAAAAAATGAAAAGATTTTTTTTTTCATTACAAATTTGCAACGCAATCACGCCTTCCTTCCATAACAAATACGAAAAGGTTTGTTTCGACTTCAAAATAACGTTCGATAAATTTGAAAATTTCACTCACTGTTTCCCGCCAATCACAATTTTGACGTCTGCGCATGCGCCTCCCATTAAATGCTAAACGTTCGAATTCGGCTCATCACATTTAAAAAAATTCACATCACATTTCTATGGTATTTTCGTTGAAATTTCTTCTGACGGAAGTTGAAACAACCCAATTTTTCGGTGAATGACGGTTTGAAGCAAATTCAAACGTGAAATTTTCCGAAACTACTGGCCCTTAGTCGTTGTGAATGGTTATTTGTTCATTGGCGATCCGTAGTTATGCTCGAGAATGATGACAAGTTACCGGCATTATCGGTAAAATTTTTATCGATCGATAATGATCCCGGGGAGGGTGTGGGGGCGAAATTACACACGCATGAATTTCAGATACCTAACTAACACTGCCAGAATTACACACGGACGGAACTACACATGGACAAAATTACACAAGGAGAAAATTCCACCCGCTGAAAACTGCACAAATAGAAAAACATATTTGGAATAGGTTTATACTTTAAAATGAAAAAAAAAAACAAAAGTTAGGTTAGGTTGGTTTTTTAAAACTTGTAATTCCGTCCATGTATAATTTTGGCAGTGTAAATAATAGTACGTGAAATTCGAGCCTCTGTAATTTCGTAGTATAACCCTTAAAGAGATCTCTAGTACCTAGCAAGGTTCTTTCCACTAATCTGCGTGGTAGGCATTTTCGTCATACCGTTTTCTGTTTTTGTTTATAGTTTGCCTCCATACTAAGTTCGCTAAAGGCGGCCCAAAGCTTCTTCCAAATTTAGTTGGTCTAGTTTTTATTTGCTTAGTCTCTAAACTTTATCCAAGTAAGTCTACATTTTCTAAAAGTGGTCACCTGCTTCCAAAAATATTATTTTCTTTGTTAGTTTTTAAATGCACTATGAGCAAATAATAAGAAAAGAAATCTCGTGTTTATCCAACGTTTAATTCTAATCTTTGATTAGTTTACAAAATGCACAGCCGGTGAACGCGAGGGCGAGCAACTAACAGGAAGGCAGATTGTCGAGGAGATGAGTTAACATCCGCTACTAACCGTGCCGTTCTGGCAACTTGGAAGATGATCTCGATTAGATTCAAGGAGTTAGCTTAAGCATCTCTGATTTCTTAATCTTTTAGAACGGTGGTATGCGAAGGATTTTTGGTTGTGTTTGTGTTGTTTTTGTTTTACAAACTTTTAGTAATTGGTTTTAGATGTAATTAAAGTACTTGTAATTTAAGTACTTGCGGTGAAACTTTCGTGTTATTTTGTTTTATGTCTACCTACAAGAATCTAAAATTCTGGTTGTACCTGAAATTCTTTTATGGGCATCTTGCTTTTCGGTTCTAGTATCTAGTTAAGTTAAGGGGTAGGTACTTACTAGTTTTATGTCTACTCGGTCTGGGACCAGTGTTAAAATTTAATTGTTTTGCAATATCTGATCGGAGTAAGTGGTTAATAATATTTTTAAGTGTGATGAAAAACTACATATCGTCTGCATTGTATTATCCACGTTCGTGATTATAAAATTATGCAAGGATGGCTTAGTGTTAGATGTTAGGCCCCACTTTTATTTTAGACCCTTAGCATACTACCCCCATTTTTACAGACTCCAAACCCTTTGATATTTCTCCAAAAAAAGTCACCAGTGAAAGATCTTATATTACGCCAATTTTATATTTCGTTGAAGATTTTCCGAAACATCATTGTGATCGCACATTTATGTTATAGTACATAATAAGGTGTTTGTAATTTCAAAATTTATTATATCTTCTCCAATCGGTAAATCGTCAATTAGGTACAAAATACAATTCCATGGACAATAAAAAAAATATGATGTGCTTATTAACATAATAAAATATATATGTATATATTGTTTGAAACGCTTGCAGGGTTTTGACAATTATTACATTCATAAACATTTCCATTGTGATTTGTATAGATATTAACACTCCAATTAAAAATGTTCACAGCATGCATAAATCGTGCTTTATTTGTTACTAGGTGGAGATTCTAGTAGTGAAATAACAGAAATGATAATTAGGGGGTTACTCACCATCCTCCCAATAGCTTATCTACACTAATAACGAATATTATTAAAAATAAAAATAAAATACTCGCAGTGGCTAAAAAACTCGATCAACTTATCTAATATATAGCCACTATTCATAGGTTCGACTACCGAATTACACGGAGAAAAATGTAATTCGAAAAAACGATCATTTTAATAGTAAAAACGGTTAAAAATGGGACTGAAGTTCTTACGAACAAATTAACAGGGTTTCAATGTTTATTGGCGGGAACATGTAAGAATAATTTGTTGGTATACGTAATTTCGTATACCAACAAATTCTAATATCTCAAGTATTCGAGACATTCGATTGAAAGAGGCAAAACCTTAATAATTTGTTAATCAATTAGTGTATTGTTAAAATTGTTTCATAAAGCAACATTTCGATTAAAATCACAGAGTTTATAACATGTATTGCTATATATGAAAGTGAGTTTTGAAATATTGGTTACGAGGATTGTAGAAGTGATTGATCTTTCTACATGAGCTATAGCCAGGAATTTATTACAATACATTTATATCGTCAGAAATCTGGTCAAATATGCTTTAATGCATTTCAACGCCAAGTAATTGTATTTATTAATTTTATTTCTGGTTTCCTCACTTATTTGTTTTATAAATAAATTATGTATTGTAAATCTTTGTTTTTAAGTAGATAAAACTTTTTTTTATTTTTTAATTTTTTTTATTTATTATTATTTAAATATTTTTGCTAAACAAACAACGGTTATCTTCATATTTTAATTGGTTATTAATTTAATTTTATTCTGTCTCTTCTCTTTTTGTTTTTTTCTTCTTATTTTATCAAACACATTTATAAAGGACTTTTTATTATTATTTTTATATTATTTAAATATTTATGTTCCATATATCATCCTAATTTGACTGCCCCAAAACGGGATTCTTCCTAGTTGGGCAGCCAAAACATTCAATAAATAAAGTATAATATATGTATAAAAAAAGTAAATAAATAAAAAAAATAAAAAAATCAATAAAATGTGCGATGAACTGCCAAAATAACTAACTAACCATCACGCCGTTTCCCCGCAGGGGTAGGCAGAGAGGACGGACCGCCAAACAACTCGGTCTTGGCATACACTCCTCGCCTCATTTACATTCATACATCTTATCATACATGCTCTTCTATTATTCTGACTCTTGACATGGCCCGACTCAAGTATCTGATTCACTTGATCGTGTCATATCTTCCTCGGGCGTCCTCGACTTCTTCTACCATTTACATTAGCATCAAATATTCTCTTGACACCCCTTTCTTCATTCATTCTCTCTATGTGTCCAAACCATCTAAGCCAAAAACTAAACATATATAACTGCCAAAATAATCTTATAAAAGTGCTTTTTATGGTTTGATGTTGTTGTGGAGTGTGAGTAACCGTGTGAATGAATAACTTGGTGTTATGTTTTATGAACACCTGTACAGTTGCTATCAATGTTGAGTGGTTAGACTGGATAGTGGCTATCTTGACATATACTAGTTGCAAAATTGGTTTCCACCCTGGTGTCGTGGGTTCATTTCCTCCAAGCCCTACTCCGCTATAGATTAGTACTTCGAGTAATCTATTTTCTTTTTCTAGGTCCCATCTACGTTTATACTAAAATTCTTAACCTATTTATTTAAAATATCTATAATTCTTGATTCGATTCAAAGTATTAGGCGAGTACTTCAAATAAACTCACTTATTTAAATATTTTCTAAAATAGAATTTTGACTTAACAATCATTGTTTTGCAAAATGTCATTCTCAAATTTTGACATTTTCTATTAAAAAATAATTATTATTTTCAATATATTGAAAATTAATAGCTAGCTTTAGAAATTATAGCCTATATGTTATTCTAATGTACGGGCTATATTATTTTAAAGTTTCATTCAAATAAATTCAGTGGTATTTGCGTGAAAGAATAACAAACACACACATATCCATACAAACTTTCGCGTTTATAATATTAGTAAGCAACACAAGCAACGTCTTTTGCTTAAAATGGTGCTGGTGGTAAAATAAGTTTTTAAAGTTCTGAAAACTACTGAACAATGTGTTTCTCAGTTCTCAGCATATGTATCGTGTGGGAAGATAAATGTAACTTATTCAACACACATTACCAATCTTCTTTTGATGCAATCTGATTTTGATATGCACCTTGTCTACTGCACTGATTTTGACTCATTTTATTTTATTTCAGTACATATAGCAGGCATTATGCTAAAAAATTACGTACATAATACTTAGTATCAAAGAAGTAATAACAAAAATGTTAAGATGAAGTTATACGCCAAATCATTATTTAGATTTATCTTTATTACGAATCGGTTTACATTACGAATATGAAAAAATATGCCATGGATACATTGAAGCTTTTCCTACCTTTTCAACGAATGGAATTGAAATAAAATTATTAATTACGTTACAACAAATGTAAGCGCAACGTACCAAATAATTTGTTTTTTTCATTAGATAAATATGAAGTATATAAGAACACTTTTTTTTTAAATACCCCTTTATGACAAAGATTGTTTTTGACTTTATTGATTGACTAACTTTTTTTCGTTCTTGTAAAATAATTTATAAAAAAAATAAAAACAACTTTGGCCCTACTTTCCTCGCGCAGGTAATACCAAAAATACGCGGTTTTTTCAAGGGATAGAAAGTCGAATATTTCTGGCGTTTATATTCGTCTTAACAAAAATAATTAGTTAAATATGCAGTGTGTCAAATATTAGAAATGTTAGAAGATAATAAAATTCTGAATATTTGCTATGTCAAATATTCGGAAATTTATTGTTTTTTTTTTATTTTCTGATATTTTTCCGTAGACAAGTTTATGTGTTGTGTCGGCATGCTTCCGTGCCTTTTTTATTATTTGTAAATTATGCTTTTTTGACGACGTACTTACGTAGTGGACAAAAAGGAAGGAAGACAACAAGAAGGTAGGAAGGAAATACTTGTTCGTGGCAAATAAGTAGATTTTGAGGAGGTCGTTTTCCAGTAATATCCGATATTGGCCGATAATGTCTGTTATGAGTTATGATATTAATATCAACACGCCTACAATAATTCCGGTATGGCGTACGTCGTGCGTTTGCTTTCCAATCTACTGGTACAGTCAGTCACTGGTTCACTTCTGGTCTTACGAAAAAAATGGGTTTTATTAATCAGACAAAATGCGTTTGCGTTCCGGTTTAATGGATTAATCAATCATACTAATTTCGATTATCGGTGCATGGGTGTTTGTGTAATTGTGTTTCTGCGTAATACGTAAAATTATCCAATTTCATTGATCTTTTAATTTTGAAAATTGAAATAACATATCAGACAAGCGGTAATGTAGGTACCAACATTATATAATTATTTATCTGCACTGTGTGTTTATTTTAATGTTTGACAGGTGCTATTTTTTGTAATGTCATTGGATATACGTCCTGATTTTTAAAGTCTAATAACATTTAAAAGATATTTTTTTTCTTTTAAAAGTCAATGATAAATAATTGAAAACAAAGTTCATTATGGTAAAGAGATCACACTGTAAAAGTTTTCTTATTATTAAAAACTTCTATAATAAAGTTCAATCAATATATAGAGTAAATTATTCCCCTTTAAGGTCTCTGCCCACAACACCGTTCCATACCATGACCGTACTATGAACGTATCAGCCACGAAATAAATACGCTACGCCCTACTATGCCCACTAGAACGTGCTAACACCGTATGATATCCGTACGTAACGGGTTTAGTGACCGTATGATACCCGTATACACCGGGGTTAGTGTCCGTACCATCCCCGTTCAATAGGCGTACGGTTCTAAAAAAAATAAAAATCGAGGGAGAATACTGGACGTTATTTAAGCAAATAGTCATTCCAATGTACTGAATTATTGAGAAATATTGAAAATATTATCACTAAAAGAATAATATCACTATTAGAATCTATTATCGACGGTGTTCATACGCGTATGATCCCCGTTCTAACACCGTCGCGTGCCATGCATAGAGCGGTCCGGCACCTGCAAAATATTGTCATCGAGAATTCGCCGTCAGTCCGGTCATGCTATGCGACGGAGTTCGTCGGTGACGGGACGGGCTAGTGGGCAGCGTTTCATACTGATCGATACAAAGAATATTTTTTTGCATGCGCCGCTACGGTTACGGTCATGGTTTGGAACGGTGTAGTGGGCAGAGACCATTAGACTAAAACCATAATTAGGCATAAACGAAACAAAATCCTTGAGATTTCGCAAGGACATCACAGTAGAAATAGTATATATAATAATTGCATTAACTTAAAATCATAAATGTACGTTGTTTGGTTCAACTGTAATAATGATATACTTCACTTTGACTTTCCTTGTGAAATTTTCGAAGAATTCCATGTATTTGACAAATAAATTCAATAACATTTATAATCATTCATCATTCTTTTCCACTAATCATTCTGCTTTACCGGGATGATTTATTTTGGCTAATATCTTTATTTCTTCTTTGCATGACTTTTATTCGAGCATGATAAATACTATATAAATTATAACCATTAACCGCCCAAAATATCTCCTCTTCGCTGATGATATCAAACTTTTCAGAGCTATTAAAAGTTACATCAATTCCATTCTTCTACAGAATGATCTTGATTCTCTTGTCAAATGGTCAGAACTGAACAAATTACCCTTCAGCATCCAGAAGTGCAATGTCGTTACATTTACAAGATCCAAAAATACATTTCTATTCCCCTACCAGATTAATAAAAATATATTAACACGCAAAAATGAGATTAGAGAACTTGGCGTGATTTTTGAAGGAAATCTCTCTTTCAAATCCCACATATTTGACATTGTCTCCCGCGCCAACAAAATGCTTGGATTTGTTCTTCGTAATGCGAGATCATTTACTAATGGAATTGCTATACGTCGAACATATGAAGCACTTGTTCGTAGCATCCTGGAATACAGCTCCATTATTTGGGTCCCTTCTGAACAAAACCATATCCTAGAAATAGAAAAAGTACAAAAAAAGATTTTTGCGTTACCTATATATGAGGGAATATACGTACTATCCATTCCTGTATCCATCCTTGTTCTTAACAGCGTTGCTCGATTTCAACACCTTAGAAGCCCGCAGAAAAATATTTTTAGGTAAACACTTTTTTTAAGCTAATCTCTGGTAGCATACTCAATCCGCCTATGTTAAAAGAGGTTAATTTTTACGTCCCTAACAAGTATACTCGTGGGAAATCCCATGCACTTTTTTATGCTCCGAAAGTGAGGACTTCCGCCTATCAGAACGCGCCAATAAACAGAGCGACTCAACTGCATAACGATTCTGCATTGACCATCGACATTTTCAATGTCACTTACAGACAGTTCAGCAACTATCTTTTATCACATGTCACTAAGTAGTAAAACTGCCCTTGTGTACTTTGTAATTTATAATCTTCTCCATGATATATTGGTGTATAACTGTTTTATGGAGAACATGAAAAAATAAATAAATAAAAGCAATCAATTTACGAATTGTGAAATTGTTTAAGCTCTGATCTTTGAATCTTTTCAACTTCATTAATTTAGTTTGAGATTTTCTTCTCCAAAATTATTATCGTGATTATTTTTGGGGTATTATGCCGTGTTGTGCTACCTCCTCCTTCGGACATCATTACAGAGAAGCACCACTAGGGCAGATGTGAAATCGAAGATTGTGTTGAATTGTGTTCTTATGTGTGTACATGCGATACCATGTAGCTAACTCAAAACTCTACGAGTTGGTATTTTAGTATAATTTAAAATCTGTTATGTCCTGATGATGGACGCGGTAAAAGTCTAGTCAGGGCGTGTGGATGTTACAAAATGAGACCTAAACCTAAACCATTGGTTCCAAAAATTGACTTAGTAAAACAGTATTTATCAAAAAAAGTGCATTATTTCGCAGTCAAAAAATCGTAAGAAGCATTGCTTTTTATCGGTAACGACGAGTTCATCGAAAATAAATTCATCGAAAGCAAATTTATCGACAATGAGAGGTTTGGTTAGCTTGAACTCGTTTTCGATGAACTCGCCGTGAACACTTTTTATCTTGTGTTGGTCTGCAAGGTCCAAATCTGTCTACCACGATACTATGCTTTCAAAGCGAGGCGACGATACCAGATGTTTGGTTTTATTGGTGGGCCGAATTTGTAAGACACGCCATAACTAGAGTAGATCGACGGTACAGGACGGTATATAAGACGATAAATGTGAATAAGGCAAGACATGTGGCAAGAACGAGCTGTTTGGCGATCCATTTTCTTTCCGACGCCTGCAGGAAAACGGCTTGATTGTTGGTTATAATATATTTTACCTGTGTTAAATAAAACATTTCAACAATAATTTTAACGCATTGCGATATTTTTTCATCCTGTCTTTTCTAGTTAAATAAAATATAAATGCTACAACACACCTAAAATACGAAGACACCTAGTCAGTGTTTCTCCTTCCTCTAAAAGTGTTGTTAGCAAATTTTGCACACAGACAATACAATACATCATACTTTCCCACGAAATCATTTATTTTTCGAAACACTTTTGGCGCCTAACGCAGTTATTTTCTGCAACCAGCCGTTAGTACACTATAGCGATTCGTTAATAATTGAAAGTTATATTTGACACTTTCAGTTTTTTACTGTTGCGTGACTGCAACAAGGCATGCACGCAATATTCTCACTGTAACAGTACAAGCTGGCAGATGTATAATTGGGTTTTTAAAATTGAGATATGGATTGTGGAGATCGCTGGTTATTTCAAATTTACACGAGCCAATGAATTTTCTATTAAACGACTTCAATACTGATTTTTTTTCTTAGTGTATTGACGGTGACAGTGTCATTTTCGCATTTATGCGTAATAGCTTTAATGCATTTAATAACTAAGAACACTTACGCCGTTCTTCCATGGAGCTACCTTCAAGCGACGCGATCGCCGCTCGTCTGTGTTTTCCATACTATTATTAGTGTTTGAAAACGCCGCTAGGTGCTACACTAGCAAATTTGTTTGACAGGTAGCGGTAGCGTCGCTTGTGAATAGCTACGTGGAAGAACGGCGTTACATTTATACTGTTATTCTTAATGTTGTTGTACTATTTATATGTTATGTCAATTATGTTAATGGCACATGTTGTGCCGTATATGTGGAAATAAATAAATAAAACACGTCAAATTTATCGTACAATTCAAAATATTGACAACTCAACAATGTGGCATTTATACACCCCATTGAAAAGTAAATAAGTGATGAAATTTAAAAAAAAAACAGCCCATAATCTAACCGAACGTAACCTATTTAAAAAAAAATATCATCGCATTTAATGACTTTTCAGATGAGTAAACTAGTTTGTCCAGTCACCGCGTTTATCAAATAAAGGAAGAAGTGTTTGAAATCTGGCCGACAAATGTTGATTTAAGATTATTTTTCACAAAACCCTTCCAAACGACTTTTTCGAAGCATTTTTTGTCAAAGATCAATTTAACCTAATAAATATAACACTAATGCATACATCTAACAAGAAACCACAATACATAAAATAGATAATACAAGAATAACATTTCTTCAATTAACTTCAATACAAAGGCATAATATATGTAGACAAATGGACATAACGTACAAATAGATAAAGCTAAATGTTACAAATTGCGAAAATTTAATTCTTTATTAATAATGTTGTGCTCAAAAATTTTAAACCTACATTTGACTCGATATTAAAATATGTTTTCTTAAGAGTACGTAACTTTATGTAAGCTTAGGTTCCACTTAAAACTCAGCATGTATTCGAACGAACCGATGCTGATAGATAAACCTTATATAAATTCACATATTTTACAATTTCCCATGTTATAGCTAAATTGTGCTTCGTTTTAGGAATTGGCGAAAGTTGCCAAGCCATTGTTGCTTCTAGATAGAACATGGTGAAATTGTCTACCTATTCACAAGTGTGTAACATTTAACGTTGTAACGCGATAAATAAACGGTAAATTAATTGACGATTGCACTCAAACAATGAATCCTGGCGTTCCACAGGGATCGTTTCTGTGTCCAGCACTATTTTATTGGACGTTAATGATGCTCTGTTGTATGCTCAAACATATTTTACGCGAAAGAAAATACCTACACAGGTCATGATAACTTTAGAGTTAAAATAAATTAAATCATAGCTTTAGAAGGCTTTAAAGAAGAAAACGGACATACACATACATCCAGAACATTTCCTCTTGGGTTAAGAAAAACGTCGTCTAGTTTAATATTTCAAAGATCCGATCGTATGTCAGGTTTCTGTTTACACTAGCTGATTCATCTCCACTCTCAGGGTAGGTGTTCAATTTCACCCAAAACACAGTATTTGGATATTATACACACTGGGACACCAGTATCTACTCCTGGCTGGGGTGGTACATTATTATTACGCATCGTCTTTCTTATAGATTTTAAACACGCAATATCTGTGCTCAAAGTCAAGTTTGTAAAAAAAACTAAGATATTTATAAATACATACCTATGTATTTTGCTAAAGTTGATTAGGTTTTATTATGCCTTAAAACTATTTAGTATGCAAAGGAGGGGAGAAGAGGAAGAGGAATATAGGATAAGAATAGGAGATGCTACCGATACATTCTATGCTCGTGCATTAATTTATGATCGTACGCATTATTTTGGTTCGATATTTTGTGAAGGTCATTGCTAAGAGTGTCAATATTAAATAACGGTTTGTTATAAAGATTAGTTCTGCAGCGGGCAAATGAAAAAATCGGTTTGATCTTGACTTTATATGGATTTTTATGAAATTGGTAAGCTCAGGGGAATCTAGTCCATTATTTAGAATTTTAAATAAAAGGATTTAAACAATGTTGAATTTATGGAATATTATAGTTTCGGTGTAATTTGTAAAGTGTGGATTTAATTTATAATTAATGTACTTTAAAAAATTCCTTGATTTCTTTCGATTCTTTATGGGCATGGTAGAGAGGAGTCCAGATTGTTTAAGTAATATCATATATATATATTTTTAAAGAAATACATTTTTCTTCAATCTTTGCACTTTGTGTAATCATTTTATTTAAATGAAACAAATAGCTTTTTTGTGTAAACCAATAAAATCAATGTTATAATATCTACACGTCTTCATTCGTGTTATTATCCTGACGAAGAAACCATCGGTTTTGAAACATGTAGATATTATAACATTGATTTTAGTGGTTTACACAAAAGTAATTTGTTTAATTTAAATACGTATTTTTTCAGATTAGGAATAACCTGACAAATGAGTATTACTTTCATTTGTATCATTATCGTAATATGTAGCTTGTGCTCTGTTGTAAGACTTAACTGACAAAGGATTGAACCTGCAACATCCGAATGACGAGTCTAAGCATTTATCCACTCAGCTACTATATCTTAGTACAGCCGTTCGCTGTACCATTTTTTGCCTTAAAACCTCTGAAGCATAGAGATGTAAACAATGTTAATGAATCGTTCACTCTGCCAGAGTCCGTGAAAAGATAATTATTATTTACGATATTAAGTTCATGTCTAGACTGGGAAAGTTTTAAAAGTTATAAATGATGTTCTCGAGATGAAACACAACGTTTTTAAGTTAGATCAAAACAATGAAGCGATATAAAAAAAAATTAAAAAAAAAAGTCCAGTTCAAAATTTGTAGTGACTTTTTTTAAATGAACTTCACGCAGGAGGCCCTGAGGAAAATAATTCTCCTAAGGCCTATGTTATATTGGGAATGCTGTGTGTATGGTATTTTTAGGGAAAGGAAAAAGAGGAAGTTCTGGGAAGGAAAAACGTATCAGTTGAGTAGAACTGAGTTCAACAGCTCGGTTGTGGATTGATTTGCCGGCTTCTGTGTTTCTTCACTCCTACAACACGGCTCTCTTCATGACCCATGTTCTCTCCTTCCTCTCCTCTAAAAAACCCTCCACACAACAATCCAAATAATTTCCCTCAGGGCCCCCTGTTCAGACTAAAAAAAAGTTAACTTTTTAGTTCGTATTTCCCAATCTCCATAACTGTGCTAGCATGGGCCCGTGGTGTCACCCCAAGAATGTAAACTTGTTTTTAAAATATGTCTTTCAACACTTTTAAAAACAATAAAAACACTAACAAAATAACAACTTTTTCACTAATTCACGTCAATCAATGTTGGATGAGTTCGCGTCAATCACAATATAATCTTCACGTCAATTACAATGGAAAAAATGAGAATGACACAAAATCAACGAATATTTCAGGGGTATCCCCAACCGAAGAATAGTTAGAGGAACGAAAAATAAAATGGCATCCTGCCCCCCTCGGCCCATTCCAACTAAGCCGCTGACTGTAATTTCGAATTTTTATTAATTTTTATTTAATTAACTCTTGTTTGTTAATGATCATTTGTATTAATTATATTTAATGGTGAGATTTTTAACCTAGATACAGGCTTAGTTAGACCTAGTGAGGTGCAACAACATGATTTTTTTATCGATTGAAAAAAAAATCGTGTGTTCCACTTGTTTGTACTTGATAACTAATTTGGTTACAAATTACTCTTATCTGTGTAATAATGTCTATTATAGGTAATAAGTAGGTAAATTGTAAATAGGTAATCATCTCGCATGGACCAATTTGTGTGTGAAATTAATTTCCCGGAAGTGATTGAAAGTAGGCACTGTATCGGCATGGTAGATGCATAATTTATAACTGTGGACAACCATGCTTTTACAGTGATGATGTATAGTTCTGCCGACGACGGACTCATGTGATTTGTTTTTAATTTATGCTATTTATCGATACATTTTTGCGCTACGCTCTGGATTCGAATTTGAATCCTTCAGTCTCTGAAGTCTAAACGCAAACTTTAACGCTAACTAAGGCCGATATGTACAATGATATTATTTTTATTGTACCTAAATTTCCTGCATTTTCAAGGAAGTAGTAGATGTGTTATTCCCACAGACATATAAATATTGATAGACAAGCAGAGATAGGAGAGGGGTATAAACAAACTATAGCAGGGCGCAGAGGGGTGAGTTGACTGTGATTCGTTAATAAATCCATCTGACAGTATATAGACATCTCGCATCATAATATTACCATTTAGTTCTTAAAAGTAAAATCTGCTTTTGAATGAATAGACCTTTTTATTTGGGAGCGCGAATTGCTTGCCACATTATGTAGAATCTTGCGAAGTCCATATACACTATAGTAAAGTTCATAACTGTTTTCAGAGTCGAATATTTTGTTGCCGTATTTAGTTAAGACACTTTTACAAATGTTTCATAATTTCCTTACCCCAGTAAACAGCTTGGAGCACACTCCATATTCATATGTCTATGGTTATTCCATTATTTTATTCTATTATCTGACTCTTTATGTTAGTGAATTTCGTGCTAAGTATATCAATGTTCCTTTACTATATTTATTATTATGGAATAAATAAGAAAACTAGAAGTGCCTTTCGTACAAATTTGAATGGAAACAAATGTTCCATTTAGCCCAATAGCCCAGACTGTCTCACTTACACTCGCTTGACATCGTAGATCTCCATCCCATTTGAATTTCGTGAACACAATTTGGTTCTTGGAAATTTAAGCCTTGATTAGGCAAATATTTATATCACGAAATACGCCAACAAGGCACTTCTTGTGTTATTCTTTATTCTATGATTCTATTATATAATATTTTTTCTCACTTTATATTTATATATATATATATATATATATATATATACAGGAGGTTGGGGGACGTACTTACTTACCTTAAGCAGTGATTCCTGACATTATTTGAAGTCACAAAATGTGAATGCTATTTTGGTCTCCGGTGATATTATTTAAACGTTGTTTTTTAAAAAAATTCGCTATTAAAATAAAAAAAAGTTATCTACATATCGTCACTAGTCACTCAGCCGAGTAACCGCACAGCCCCGCAACCCGACCCTAACTGTCCAAAACCTACTTTTTTATTTTTATTTAAATAATGTCTGCTGGTTAGAGTAAGTCAAGTACGTCCCTTTAGCACTCACATTTTTTTTTGTAATTTGTACTCTGACAATGCTTGAATCAAATAATTTTCGTATTTATAAACAAAGTTATTATTTTATCGAATACAATAATATTTCTTATTGGCAGCACTGTACGGTGTACAGTGCGTACATTATTTATAATGCCCTGTTACCCAACTACTGCGAGTTGCTCTCGATCTGTTATGTCCATCGCTTCCTCATTATCCCCACATTAATAACTGCATAATTACACGGTGTTTGGGTGATCGTGGTCACAATCCTCAATAGTAACTTACTGTTTAGATTATTTTACTACACTTTTATTGCTGACTCAGTTTGTTTAATAGCAATTATGTTTGTTACCTACTAACATATTTTTAATTACTTTTATCGACTTACTCCACGCCAATATTACAAATGATGAAATCATCAGATCATTTCTATTATCTATTGTAACACAATTTTTTTTTTATCGGTTATACTAATTCTTAATGAAATGTCACTTTGAGGGTGATTTTCGAAGTTAGATATTAACGTTAAAATACTTATTATTCGCACGGATTGTATAAACAAATACTGGTATTTGTCGCATCTACAAAATGATTTTAATTTTAATTATGTAACAATATATTGAAAAAAAAAAAATCTCACTTTTCGAAATTGCATCACAGTGGCGAAATAAAATATTACAGTAATTTCGGTACTACATGCTACTTATTACATAATAGGGGTTAATTTATAGTAAAATATATATTAACATTTGTTAATGAAAACAGATGTTTTTGTTTCTACCGTCACAATATCAGATTTGTTTGGCTGTACTTAATTTCTTTATTAAATTTCCAATCACCTTGGAAATCGGCACACAGTTTAGGGTAGGTATTACCAGAGAATACCGGAAATTAGTCATTTTTAAATCAAACTCTAGACGTTAACATTGACTATTTTTTCCAAAAAAAAATAAATTGATTTTTAAAGATTGTTATTTTATCTGGTACACGCAGTTTTAAAATTTTGATATTTTATAACTATGTGTATTTTTAATATACTAAGGTCATACCGTTAGTCGTTGGAAGATTTGTTCGATTTTCAAACGATAGATTCTATTAACAACACAAATTTCAAGTCATATAATCATACTACAAAATAAATCAATTCATAATCTGGTTAACACAGTTTTCAGAATTTTAATTTTGTTAAATTAAAATCATTAAAAAATAAATCCGAGAACGTGTTAAGTACCTCAGTTTTTCCATTTATTTAAGGTCTTACTTACAAACTAAAATATTAAAAATTTTTTTTAGACATTATTTAATAATCATAAATACTTATGATCAACAAATACATAAAGAAGTACATGATATTTAATAATTTATCATTATGCGTTTTGAGCATTTTTATTGCTTACTTGAATGTAGGTATATATTAAAGCAAGTTTTGAATGAAATAAGTCGATATTAATTTTTTAATTAAAAAAAATTTTATTCGCGGAATAATCGATCTTTCTCATTGGAACCTCCCTGTACAGTTGAAATAATTTTTAAACTTTTATTCTCAGCCGCTGGTCAATCGCTCTTAATCTGTCGAATAAACTACGTTGCATTCTATATGACTTGTAATGCATAACTTTTTGGGATTGTATTTTATATAATTACTATATTTCCGAACATTCTGTACATCGGCGTACTGTTTTGTTAATCTGTCGAATTCACTACGTTGCATGCGTTAATCTATGACTCGTAATTGCACAAATGCGTTAAACTAAATGTCCGTTATGCGGTAAGTAACAGCATATATTTTCCGACGGTTTGAACTCTCGTTTTATCTTCTGTCATTTCGACCAGTTTCCTTCGCTTATTTTAGAAGTAATGTAAACCGATTGTCCATAAAGATACATTAGACACAGAGTTAAATATACATTACCTACCCTTGCCCCCATTAAATTCCACCGTAGTTCCACTTATTCATAGATATTAAATTTTAAAAAAATACATGTACTTCAAAACTCACTCTTTAGAAAAAAAATTCTATAAAGTAATGTTTCACGCGATCGCATCGAGCGAAAAATTTGTTCCGTTGAAAATATTGAATCCTTTGAATGATTTTCTCTGATTCTTAGAAGCTTGTTAAATAAAAATGCTTTCATGGACTGCGTGCCATGCACGACATGCCATCCTAGATATGTTTAGTGCACTCGACAAATAGTCATTAGTGTGTAATGAAAAAACAAAGTTGGACGCAGAACCGATCCCTGTTGGACGCCAGCATTGATTGCATGTACGGAAGGGGTGAATCCTTTAAAGGTGACAGGTGTTTGAGTATATTAATCATCATCTTTCTTTTGCTACTTCTAAGTAATCTAACCGGTTTATTGAATGGTCATTATAAGTATTATAACATTATTAGACTTGTTTGTTAATGAGCATCGTAAAGATGTATTAGTGCACTCGAAAAAAGGTCATTAATGTTCAATTAAAACACAATGTTGGATGCAGAACCGATCCCTGTGGGACGCCAGCATTGATTGAATGTATGGAAGGGGTGAATTCTTTGAAGGTAACCGTTGTATCATTTCGACTATACTAATCATCGTCTTACTTTTGCAACTTCTAAGTAAATATCACCGGCTTATTGGACGGTCATTATAATATTATTAGACTTATTTCCTATTTGTTAGTGAGCATCCTTAAGATGTATTAGTGCACTCGACAAAAGGTCATTAATGTGCAATACCAAAAAAACAATGTTGGTTGCAGAACCGATCCCTGTGGAACGCCAGAATTGATTGAATAATATATGGAAGGAGTAAATCCTTTGAAGGTGACTATTGTATTGCTACTTTTGAGTAAATATCACCGGCTTATTGGATGGTCATTATAACATTATTATACTTATTTTCTATTTGTTAACGAGCATCCTAAAGATGTACTCGTATTAGTGCACTCGACAAAAGGTCAGTAAAGTGCAAAAAGAAAAACAATGTTGGATGCAGAACCGATCCCTGTGGGACGCCACCGTATACTAAATATAAGGATCGGGGTGAAACTTTTGAAGGAGATTATTATATCATTTCGAATATACATCTTATCATCTTCTTACTTTTGCTACTTCTAAGTAAATATCACCAGTTTACTTTTGGATGGTCGTTATAACATTCTTAGGTTTATTACAATTTGTTAATGAGCAAACATACAAGCAGTAATTATGAATTATCGAAGTACGTTATGCACAGAGCTCACACAATATTCCACGCAACATTCGTACAACAATTATTGTGTCCAGTAATGCGAACAAATAATTATCTCGAGTAGTAGTGATTGGTTGATTTCTCAACATATCATTATATTGGTTACCTATCCAATTGAGTTCAACTCTAATTTTAGGATTTTCTCAGAATATCAACAGGCTGGTCTATTCTTATATAACGATTTACAATCACGTATATAATATTCGATTTCTCAATATGAGGAATTGCCTTCACAATGCGTGAATGGAAATATATTACTCAAATCCGTAAACTGGATTGGCTTCTGTTATCTCATCGAGGCATTTAATAAATTATTATGTTATTGTTAAAATTGTAAGTACTTTTTGCCACTTAAAAGCAGCAAATTTTATCGTTGATGAAATTAAGAGAAATTCGGTTTTGTAATCTTTATCGATCTCGATGTAATTATATGCCCGACTCCGCGTCTCAGCCGATGTACCTTTCGTTTGATTGAGGTGTTTTATTTTATGTGAATACCACGCAAGATTATTGCATATCTGTAGAATTTTGTGAAGGGAAGTGGAAGAAAACGTTGGAAAGTTTGTTTTTGGATTTTAAGCTAGTTTATTTGTTTATTTTGAGATGCTGCGGTATTTTTAAGGAAGGAGGAGTGAATTTCAGACTTGAAAAGTCCCATGTTATAGGGTGGACAAAACTGAAAAGCAACGAAGTTATTCCGTAAATGAACGGTTTAGTATAATCGTAAAAACAACTAAAAATTTGAAAAATGTGAAACAGAAAACGATTCTGTCACATCGTGGGTTCAATTCTTACACGGAGAAAAATGTTATTCTAAAATACGATCCTTTTATTCGTAAAAACGGGACTGAAGTTCTTACGAACAAATTATCAGGGTTTCAATGTTTATCGGCGGGAAAATTTAAGAATAATTTGTTGGTATACGTACGAAATTTATTCTAATAATTAATACTAATAATTTGTTCTTACATTTTCCCCCCCAATAAACATTGAAACCTGTTAATTTGTCCTTCAGAACTTTAGTCCCGTTTTTAACCGTTTTACGAATAAAATGATCGTATTTTAGAATAACATTTTTCTCTGTGTAGATGCGACTGAATATTTTTCTTTTTCAAATTTTTCGTTTGAGATTGATTAAAGAATTTATATTTTGCTCTTAGCTCCATAGCATTTTTAATGAACATTTCATTTCTGAATGGTGGTGCATTTAAGATGAAGCCAAGAACACCAAAAACACGAAGTGCTAAAGGGGTAAGAAGTCAAATATTTCTGGCGTTTATATTCCTCAATAAAATTGTCAATTCAAATATGAATTTGTGACATAACTTCAAATTGACAATTTAACGAGTACAAAACGATTATTTATCGATTGTTCACTCTGTCGAACATACTTACGATAAAAGAAATCTAGAAAAACCTAGAATAGGATTTTGGCTATTATCATCAAACGACTAATGAATAGGCATTATTATTCTAATCCGTGCATATGTTTTCAACACATAACTCATGCGTTTAACTGAGAATTTCTTTCTTGCATAAAATAACAATTAATGGATGCGGTTCGTTGCATGATTTTTTATTTAATTTCTGAGAAAGTAACCATTTGGTTTTTTTGCTGTTTCACTTACTTTTTGTACTTGCGTTTTATGGATGTGGAATTCGACAAAAAATTAACTGAATTCATTAATTAAAAACAACACGGCTACTAAAACACGTGTAGAAAATACTATGGAATGTGTTCCTTCATTGGAGCAATAGAATTGACTTTATTGATAGATACGGCATTTGAATGCTGGATTTATTTCTTAAAGCTTTCTGACAATGTGCTGAAACAGTATACCCAGAATTTCGAGTAAGTTACTCGAAAGTTACCGTTTTTGTTTTCTACACGGAGAGAAATGTTATTCTAAAATACGACAATTTTATTCGTAAAAACGGGACTGTAGTTCTTACGAACAAATTAACAGTGTTTCAATGTTTATTGGCGGGAACATGTAAGAATATTTTTTTGGTATACGTAATTTCGTAAGTATACCAACAAATTATTCTTACATTTGAAACCCTGTTAATTTGTTCGTAAGATCTTCAGTCCCGTTTTTAGCCGTTTTTACGAATAAAATGATCGCATTTTAGAATAACATTATTATCCGTGTATAATGAAATCGAGATTTTCCACTTTTGAACTCTTAGTAGACCGTGTGTATTAGACAATGGCAGAAATGATTTTACTGGCCCCCAATACGCTAACTAATTTGTTGAACTCAACTAGTGGGGTACAAATTTTCGTTTTTGTGCTAGACATTCCTTTCTGTTTAGCTAGCAATATAATATTAACAAACATCCTTTTGGCACTTTCGAAAATACGCGATATATAAAAAATATTGTACTTTATTAAAATGACTAATAACTCAGGTACGGGGCATACGTCATTCCTATGACTACCTACGTTAAATTGTGGTGAAAACAAGCTTATGTGCCCAAGCGGTTAAACGTAGAATAAATCTGCCTGAGCACTTTTGCTTTGAAACCACAAAAGCTTCAATCGTTTGAACCAATTCATTAGTGATTACCTAATGGGAGATTAATTTATATCGTAAGGATGTGTATGTTTGGGAAATGTTAAGACATATATGAAACTTTGTCAATCTCAAATTTCAAATTCAGAATTAACAATATTATCTTAGACTAATTTTCCCCACATTTTAGGAATAGATCTATGGGTGACCCATATAAATAAAAATCAGATACGATATCCGAGACACTATCTACACGGAGAAAAATGTTATTCGAAAAATCGATCATTTTATTCGTAAAAACGGTTAAAAACGGGACTGAAGTTCTTACGCACAAATTAACCGGGTTTCAATGTTTATTGGCGGGAACATGTAAGAATAATTTGTTGGTACACGTAATTTCGTACGTACACCAACAAATTATTCTTACATTTTCCCGCCAATAAACATTGAAAAACTGTTAATTTGTTCGTAAGAACTTCAGTCCCGTTTTAAACCGTTTTTTCTATTAAAATTATCGTTTTTTCAAATAACATTTTCTCCGTGTAGATTGCAAACCAGTTCTTCGAACATTGTCATCATCTAAAAGGGTAGCTGTCAAAAATTATTCCAAGATACTATTTTTAATTCTGATTTCGAAATTTGAGATTGACAACAAGAAGTGGTCTCACTTAACAATAGGATGTCTTAGTGGCCGATAATGTCTAGGCTCTTATCCCTGTAAGACAAGAGATCCTTGGTTCGAATCTTTCTGTATTTCGTTCTTTTTCATATTTTCGTTTAAATTTATTAGTATTATCGTCTTCTTTAATAACATATTATGATTCGAATGTCCACTTGACGGGAAGAAGTCCTATCTAAAAATGTACGCTGTAAAACCAGGGGACATCAGCTGCAGGGACCCAATGACAATCTTCGTAAACTTTAATGAAGGAACTAAGGGACTGGACTACTGTCAAAGTATATCTGTATAATGTCAATAGGTTTATGAGGGATTACATGAGTGGGCAATGCAGACCATCTCACGCATTTGATGATCGCATACCAATAATAAACTACTTTGAAAAAAAAATCTACCAGGATTTTTTTTTTTTTTTTTTTATAGAGAATACCTCACAAGAGTCCCAACTGCTCCCGTCTGGAGCCAGTGAGACTATGGCATCCCCAATTGGGGTATGTTGTGAGGCTGAAGGAAAGTGGGGAAGGGAAGGAGATGGGGAAGAGGAAGGTAGGAAAGTACCTGGCTATTCAGATCTAGTCACTAAACACGGCTAAAGCCATTATTAAGCAACGTCTCAATTCTGAATGGTGGTCTTACACCAGGGCGATACTGACAGTATCTTCCACTCTGGAACGTGCCGCAAATGTAGTATATATTATTTTTATTAATTAATTGTGAAATAACACAAATTAATCAAATAAAATTTATTTGCGCACGCCGGGTTCGAACCCGCAACCTTCCGATTGGGAGTCAAGTGTTGTTACCACTCGACCACGGACGGTCGTCGAATTGCAGAATTCGCAGAAGTGAGTGTGAATTCCTTGTCGCGGCTCGCTGGCCCGAGAGACAGCTCACTCGAGGAGATGCAATAATTTAGCAGAGTCGTTGGTTACTCCATGCCATTCACGGGAGCTAGAAGCGTAGCGGATGCGTCCTCTTTAGCGTGATGTGTGTGTTACGCCACGTGAGAGATTCACTGGACAGAGTCGGGGATCTAAATCAACCGGTTGTGGCAGCTTGGTGGGTCCGTTGTTAAATTACTGAAACTGAAAAAATGCAATGAATTTCTTTTTATGAAGTGAGATTTTTATTGGTACTGGATTGTGAATAAAGTCAATAAGTAAAAATCTGTCTTATACACACATTTCGATTTCTATTTATCATCCAAAATTCACAAATGAATTAATGATGTGTGGAAGATAATTACAGCAAATTTCCAGATTGGGGGGCGGGTATGGAACCCAGTTATTGGATAACCAACACCTCTGCAACAGATCACCCCAAGTGATTCTTTACGTTTGGTGCCCGGGTTCATTTCCTCTCCTGAAAACACTCTCCACACAGCATCCCCAAAGACCTCATAGGCCCTGAGGCGAATTATTTTTCTCAGGGCCTCCTGTGTAAAAAAAGCATAAAAAATGGACACAGTGTTTGAATGCGATGATTTTCTATTTAATAACGTAATCCCGTTTTTTTACATATCGCCTCAGCAGACAGATTAAATGCAACGCCATAAAATTCTCTATTGGTCACATACATTTCTTGCTTCATTGACATTCATGCATTCCTACTACTCTCAATACTTGACATATCCGTATATCAAAATACCGCTTTATTATACGTTTTGGGGTTGATGGTGACTACTCAGTAGGGTTAGGGTTAGGTTAGGTTAGGTTTAGGGTTCTGATGGTTCCAACGGCGCGTCTTGGGCTTCTTCTACATTCATGTATGTTTTATACTGTCCTTCTGCGAGAACGCAGATGGAATCAATCAAATCATTCCGTTCTCTGTAGTTCGATCAACATGATTTCAACTTTAAATAGAAAATATTTATCTTACCTAGTCTGTTAGTAATTATAGATTTCACCGAGAAACTGAGGTAAAAAGTTATTGATTTGTCACCTAATGTGTCAATATGTGTGAGGCGTTTGATTGGTCGAATCGGTTCCGAGAAGAGAAATAATAACAACAATTTCGCACCTTACTTTAATTTCACTTTGCCTCGCATGATTCTACCGACACGCTCTTAACAGGGTCTAAATCTGGGGCTCTCAACAGTTTTGTGGTCAAGCACATATAAGGCAAAAATTGTTTTGGCGTCTCATAATAGAATCCATGCTGGAAAAAACCATTCTTGTGTTCAGAATGCACTAGAAAAAGTCTTGTAAATTTTCATTTCCAATCCGAAAAACCATTCAAATTCGGCCATCCGGACAAATAGACTATTATTGCCGAGCACTTATTTGAAATTGTCCAAAACTTTAGATTTGTTCATGAGGTCTTCGGAAGATCCAAAAAGACTCGAGTACGCTTAATTATTGAGGAAATTGAGATTCACCAAAACCCCATTAATAATAATAGGGACGACGGGGCTACGCTTAATACTATCTTGATATTCGACACTTGACGGCTACACCAAAACTAAATCCAAAAACTGCATTCCTTTCACCTATAATTATTATTATATTCAAATTCCAGAGGATTAACGTGAGCTGCACGGTATCACTTCTCTCTGCATAATGAGCCAAAAATGAATCACGATAAATGCTTCTAGAATAAATCTCACCCAATCGCAACAAGCTGAAATCCACAAAATTACAAACCAAAAAACAACTTCACTAACGTCTCAAAATCAATTGACAATTTGTCAAAACTCTCGTACGGTTAGCCGAGTTTAATCCTGGTAAATTGATTCACATGGTATACCAATCGGTGTAAGTTACGCTAGGCCTCGTTAGATATCGTTACGCAGTTGTGCGTTTGGATGTGGTTTTGTCTAAATTATGGCCCAACGGTCACTAAGTTTGATTGGGAACAGCAGATTTTCCAGATGCAGTTGTAAATTTTATTTATTGCATCATTGGGTTGATAACCCCTGTTCAAACACTGTCGATGGTCGCATTTCACTCTCTTGGAGAATGCTTTCGTATTCCGATATTGCACGATTCACATGCCGCCGAGTTTTGCGTTATTACCACATGGTTTATCGCAGTTCCCTCTAGTAACTCCAGTTAAACATTGTACAGTATGATTGGATAATAGTTGTTGGATAATGAACTAATGATGTTCTAACTGGGCAATAAACATCCCCGTTCCTGAACATGTTTGATTTCTTTTATTGAACGCTTCAGCAACAATGGTCTAAAAGAGACTAGAATATTATTTAGCTTATGCTTTATGTCACATGATTATATTTGATTATACTTGCTAAATATTCGAAATACTTCTAAGGTATCTTGTAAGGTAATGCAATACTTCCTACCCTGAATGAATGCCTCTTTCTGATTAATCTTGCAAACCAATCGCCGCTCCGTTAGGAGTACCCCAAGACTCCTTATTGAGGCCATTACTATTTTTCCATACCGCGATATGCATACATACGCATATGAAATATGTTTCTTTGACTCCAGAGCTTATATTAGCAGATGTTATGAACATTTTACGCCCTCGAATGCACAGCATTTATTGTAATCAACACAATCTTCAAATAAATTCTCAAACCTACAAGAACGTGCCAGATTTTGCGAAAGACGATGCAACACGAATTACAGATATAAGTAATTTTTAAATACGTCCATTTGAATTTCGGTTTTATTTTCGTAAATTCTAATCTTGGAAGTGGACATTAACCCACTCCCCGACATGCGATCGAGTTAAAACTCGGCAGATAGACTAATTGTGGATGATAATGCATTCTGTCAACTTCTGGTGGCAAGCCTGCCCAAGAGACGGCGCAATTATAGGTCGAAAATTGAAAATAAATTTAACAATGTAAAAAAAAAACATTGTTCATTATTTGTTAAATACATATAATTTTATTATATGTTAATTAATCTATTTGAATTTCGATTTTGTTTTTGTGAGGAAATTAACCCACATCCCGACATCCGATTGAGCTGAAATTCAACTTCATCAATTTTTGTGGTACTCATGCACACACATGCATTTCTCTAAATTTGTTTACTAGCCGGCCCAAGAGTTGGCCCGAAAAATGAAAATAAATAGATTATATTTAAAAGCTATTATTTTTACTCAACAACTCCACACCCTAATTTCTACACATAAAATTAAATATTTTTTATATAATACATATTTTAATTAATGAAGATAATATTAGCGAAAGTCAATCGAAAATCCGAAACAGAAAAATCAGAAAAAGATATGGATACATCTGGGACCTATCATTATTAATTATCATTATTATTAATCTTTATTAATTAAAATATTTTAATTGGAGGTTTAACTCTTTAAGTTGAAAAGTTAAAAATAAAAATAATAAATATTTTTTATTCGCCTAGATTAGGACCTTCCTCTTCCATTATTCGACCTGGATGTCCAGCTTTTCAAAACTTTTCAATTTTTTTTATGTTTTCTTTTTTGCAGATTGTCTGTTTTCTTGTTTAGGCTTATTACATACAGGTGGCTTTTTCTCAATGATAAGCTTAGATCTGATCAATTTACTTTTTGATTTTCTTTCTTTTCTTAAATGTCTGTGTTTGGAATGTTCCAGTTCTGCAAACGCCAAGAAGTGGGAGGTTGAGCTCGCCACGCTGAAGAGCAACAACCTCCGTTTGACGAGCGCGCTGCAGGAGTCCACAGCCAACGTGGAGGAGTGGAAACGCCAGCTGCACAGCTACAAAGAGGAGAATGCCCGCGTTAAGGCGCACTACCTGGAGAATACCAAGGGTAAGGGTAAGAATTGATCGCTACGGGGTACACCAGGGAACTGCATGGAATGTTGTGTATTGTAAAATTGATCTACTTTCCCGTTTAACCCTGTGTGCCAAGACATCAACTGTGGATTTTCTACCAACTCAATTTTATGGTATTTTGAACCTTAAAAAATGTTCCTAGAATACATTTTTTGTTGTTCGCTTGGCAAGGAAATAGCGTATCATTATTCTATATTTAATTTTGTCACTTGCAAATATGTTTATTTTATCCAAAATCCCATTTTATATATCAAAATTTTTCATTTCTAAAGTCATAGTACTAGTAAATATTTATTTTCAGGAAAGCTGGCTTATTTTTTATTATAAATAATGTTTTTTTGATGAAAAATATAATATTTTCGTATTTCTTCATTTAGCACAATCATTTGGTAGTTTTAAAATTGGTGATTTTACAGATATCAATGTGCTCTTTCTGAATTTAAACTTTGTCTCCTCGGATCTCTGCCGCTCGCGCCGCCATATTGGAAAAATTAAGCCTAATTGTATTTTATTTGATAATATCGCCTTTCCGACTCATTTTACGATAAAAATATGTATGTACAAAATAAACTTGAGAAAATTTCCTACTATTTATGTATTCACAATATTTTTGTAAAATCAATAGTTTTGGCATACGAGTTACACAAATTATACTTTAATATTCGATTTGGCTAAAAAACTCATTTCCACACCACCTTGAGAAAGAGTAAACGGCACTTATATTTTTTATCTTGGTGTCTGACCCTGTAGGCCAAATCTACATGTAATATGTTGGAATATAAGAGAATTGTGATGAGTTTGATAATCCCATCGCAGATGATGCGGATGAAATTTCGGTCTGTGACGTCTCGATCGATACCGAAGACGAACTCGCAATGCCTTAACTCATCAGGAACAGCTAAGCGAAGAAGATTGTGCTAAATTTCGAAATTGGGCATAACATGTGAATTAGGCCTACAGGGGACAGACACCACGAAAAAAAAATGCACCACTTACTCAAGGTGATATGGAAATGAGTTTTTTTAACCAAATCGAATATTAAAGTATACTTTGCGGCACTCGTACAAAAAAATTTGTCAACAGGTAAATCGTAGAAAATTTTCTCTGGCTTATTTTGTATATGTTTTTATCGTAAAATGAGTCAGAAAGGAGATATTGTCAAAAATCTACTATTAGGCACCATTTTTCCAAAATAGCGGCGCGAGCGGCAAAGATAAGAGGTGGCAAAGTTAAAACCGAATGTTGAAAGTTGAAATTAGGAAGAGCACATCGAATCTATAATATTACCAATTTTTAAAACTCCCATAAAACCTTCCTTTTAACCCCTTTTTTCTTACCAAATGACTGTACTAATTACGTTTATTATATTTGAGAGAAAAAAAAAAGATTTCTCTATATTATCTACTTAACCGCTTGGACACATAAGCTTGTTTTCACGATAATTTAACGTAGGTAGACATAGGAATGACGTATGGCCCGTACCTGAGTTATTAAGATATATATTTTTAATATCTATATACAGGATGTGAAGGGACGTAATTGACTTACGTTATCCTGTAAATCCTGACATTATCAGGAGTAAAAATTGTGAATTAAATTTTGGTCTCCAATGACATTTTTGAAGTAATTTTTTTTTCCAGTAAAAAATCTGTATGTATTGGACAGTTAGGAGCGGGTGAAGTGTTGGTTGATTACTGTTGAGTGACCAGTGATGACATGTGGAAGGATTTTTTTAGGTTTTCATTTAAATTTTTTTTAATGAATTTTAGATAACTAATACAGATTCCTTATTTTCCAGGCGGTGGTGATATTGGGGATGAGCTGAGGAAGGAGATCTCTTTACTCCGGTTGAGGGTTGGAGACCTTGAAGCAGAGCTGGGCACCAAAAATGAGGACATTATTGTAAGATAATCATTCTTCTTTTCTTATTTTGGATTTTCAGGATTTTTTTGGAGTTGTTTTGAGGTTCTCTTACAATGAAATATTATGTTATTTACAAATGTATAATATTAATTAGAGCATTCTGAAGCCTGACCCTTTGAATTTTACAAAAGTACTAAATAGTACCGAAGATATTATAAGCTGTCAAAATTTTGATATTTTTGGCTGGCTGATGTGTCTGGCGTGTGCTTTCACGGTTCATGGTCAACAAATTCCATGTATTAGATATTCGACAAATTTACACAAAAACTATCTTAACTCATCTGTTCAAAAATAAAACACATAGGTACATTTTATGAAAATATCCAAAATATTGTAAACACGCGGCACAAAACCAAAGAACTCATACAAAAAACAAACACAACATTTGGTAAAAGAAATTTCAAATACATTGCGTCTAAAATATAAAATAACCTACCGGACAAAACAAGACAATTGAATAATATTATCAAATACAAAATCCTGATCAAACAATGGATCATCGAAAAAGGTTGTGCCATAATTAGTCACCTCACCCAAATATAATCCTCTATCTCATTATTGTTACCTCTACCTACCAACCTGTACATTTTTGTCAAATATTTTTGCTTTATTGAAAAATGTACTTTATTTAATAATTATAAAATATTTGCAAACTAGTCTGTCTTGACACAGGATTTCCTAGTGAGACAGGCAAGGCCAAAAAAATAATATATGTAATCCTTTTATATAGATGGCACATAATAAATAAAAAAAATAGTGCTGCAGTATATAAGGCTTTAAATGCTTTCAATGTATAAGCCCTGTGGTTGTTTAAGATCTTCTTAAATACATAGTAAACATTTTTGTTTATAATGTGATTTCCAGAAAGAAAATGCAGAACTAGCTTCGCAGTTGAAGAAGGCCCAGAGCCAATTGAATCTGTCCATAGCGGCTCACGATGACCAGAAACAAGTGCTGATGACTCTCAACGCACAGTTGGCCCAACAGCTGCATGACTTGGTCAGTTCACTCAACTCTTACACAGCTAATTAAACCTATCAGATCGCGGGCATATTTTGTCAGAAAATTTCCACTTTGAGATAAAATCCAAATAAATGGAATTTTTTTTAATGTATCCGAAAACTAAAAACTGTTTTTGAAAGGCTACGACTATGCTCTCGTAATTCCAACGTTTCGGACAGCGTTACAAAACGTTGGCTAAAGTAGGAGGTAGCGCGACACGGCATAACACCCCAAAAATAGATAACAAAAATGATATGATTATTAACCACACAGACCTCTGGCATAATGACCGCAATATTTATTTTAATTTTATAAAATAGTTTTTAAAATTGCTTGCCTCTTTTTTTACTGATAACTAACTAGTAATAACAAAAAAAAAAAATATTAGGTGAATATATTTGCATTATTGTCACCTCACTTTTTTGTTGTTCTGTATAAAAATAATTTATAAAAAAACGAGTGTGCTTTAGACCACACGACTGAATGTAAATACTTCTTTAGCTCCATTTATATGTATGCCCGTATAAAATATATACATGTATATACATATTTTAATTTTCTACAAATATTTATTTAAATTTATTACCATTTGCCTTGCCTGATCAAGCCTTGGGCATCGATGTCCACTCCCCTCCGCGTTTGGCGCGTCACTGGTTACTGGTATTTCAAAATACTGACTGAAATATTGCATGCACTGGCTATGAGAGGAAGAGAGAAAGAAAATGTGCGCGCGCACTGCTCTCTCTTCTCAACGTATTTCAACTTCCGTTACACATTCGCTAGCTTACCCCCCAAGTCAAGCGTGCGTAACTTCAAAAATACACCGTCTTCTAGATTTGAATATGAAGTGTGGTATTTGCTCTTTCTAATATCATATTTCTCACCATGACAGCAAGTAAGGCACAACTATTTATATAAGACCATATGATATGTTATTACTCTCCTGTTTGCAAAACTGAACAAATTAGCTCAAGGGATTAAATTGCAAAGTTTTAACTCTTTGTTGAAATTGCTTCACCGCCATTGGAAATTTCATATTTAGATTTTGATTTTCACGATTCATTCTTCTCTTTATTTTATCAATCACAACATCGATATTATTTCTCTTTATTTTTCTTTGTATCTTTTCCTTAGGATTCTGCTATAGTTTTGAAAGAATTTTTACTACCACCTCCAGGCTACCTTCCATTATCACCCTTTTCATATATTTTTGTAATTTTCAGACCACCATCCACAGAGAGATCAACACGGCCCTGCAAACATGAGACGAACAACTTTGCGTTAGTTCTCAACGCAGCCACCACGGTGGCGCCTTTCGCCCCTCTACCCCTTCAACCCCCCTTCCACCGCCACCCCTACACGATCCTCCCCTCCTCTTCAACCCCCAGCCCCTGGACAACCGATCCACCCCCTCCCCTGTGTACGCAACCGTCAATAAACTGCCACACGACAAACGTAACCTACCATTATTGTTGAATTCTTCGTTCAGAAGTTCCACACTCTCAAAAGACCGCAAGAAGTCTGTCACGATTGAAGATAATAACTCGATCATCAAGAAAGATCCAATGTACGTGTCGTCCAAAGCGAAAAAGTAATCGAAAGCAAATTAATCGACGCAATGAGAAGTGATTTAGTGACTATCACATGATAAACCAAACATAACCTAATATCTGAATTCGTCGATCAAATTAGCGGATTGCCGCAAGATACGGTTTAAAGATTTTAATACATAACAAATT
Organism: Limnephilus auricula; assembly: GCA_951813805.1. NCBI lineage: Eukaryota > Metazoa > Arthropoda > Insecta > Trichoptera > Limnephilidae > Limnephilus > Limnephilus auricula. Next base: position 18,442,153 of record OX638406.1, read on the forward strand.
AATAATTTTAAAAAATAACCGATCTTTAAAAGTGAAGAAGTAATCACGAATTTAAATAGATGGTAGCGACGGAGAAATTGTGACGCAAATAAGTGTTTTTGAACATTTTATTAAATGTTTGACGTTGTTAGTACATAATTATAGAAAAGTTTGATTTGAAGCTAGTGCTTCCAATTCGACAGTGTTAACGTGATCCTTTTTTACAAAAAAGAGTTTCACCATCTCAAAACATAAAAAAAACCTCGATAATATAAATTTTGTTTTTTATGATATTTAAAAAAATGCTTTACAGAGTATTGATACTAGTTGCACCTCAATTTAGTATCTACTTAATTCACAGTAAAACAGTCCATTTAAATAAAATTTATGTTATAGGTATATTTATCGCACATTCCATAGAAAAGTGTCGTAAGTCAAAAAGCAAATTTTACAGGAGAGCGACAACAAATGATGATTAACGGAACAAGCGGTCCCATCAAAAAGAAACACTAGCGACATCTCGCGGAGATAATAATAGTGATCTAACTTAAATACAGTTTTTGTGAGGCATAGATAATCACAATCACATTATACTATTCAGAGACAAAAATAAAAATTTATGAAATGGAAAATTTTGTCTTACGACCCTTTTCTATGGGATGTGCAATATATCTTTCAAAAAACGTAAAAAAAAAGTGTTTATGAGTATCTCAAATATAGATTGAATCATTTCAAATCATTTACTTTTAGGCAGATATTTTGTTTTATCTTGTATGACATATTATTTATTGTATCCGTACTGATTGGCAAAATTTTTTAAATAATCGAATTGTGTAAAAATGGTTAGAAATACTGAATTTGAAATTATATTGAAGATCTAGAATGATATTTTAAATGTAGCAAAACAATAATTACAACATTTAATTTTTTTTTCTCGGTAACAATTGTTGCAATATTATCTTTTACAGATTTTTTTTGTGCTGTCTAAGTAAAACTGATTTGAATTTTTTTTATTTTTATATTTATGTTTTCAATATTTTAGCTTTATTTTAATTGATCTGTGATAACTCTACTGTATTTTACAGTTCATTTTCTTTCTCATATATACAAGACTTATCTTATTATTCTCATATCATTCTTTGTATGATCTTTATATTTACAGTAAGTTTGTAAAACGGTATTGAGGAACTAATAATTCTAATTGCAATACTTTTTTTGATGTGTATATTTTTTTTTATTTTTAACTTTTTCATCTTAATCCATGATTTCCTGAGCACCATGTAAACAATCCCGTCTATGAAAGCATTGATCATGAAGTATACAATAATAATTATATAAATTAATGTTATGCCGATCGCTTTCCTTCACTTTATAAGAAAATTATATTATAATTGCATAAAACTGCACTTAATTTATTATTTTAAAGAATTTATCTGTATTCATTTCGTTTTATACCACTAATTAATGAATTTGTCTTTATTCCCAGTACACTAATCTTAACGAGAGATTGTATGTGATGTCACCATTATAGTACCTTCTATCTTTTTCGTTTTCAAACAAGCCACATGAGAAAGAAGAGGATGAATGACGTTGACATCAGTATAAGCTCTTGTTGGTACTAGTCTAGAATATCTCCAGCATTCACAGGGAAGTATTACATTTACTGTCCGCCAAAGAAGTGATGGGATCCGTATGAAATTTATTGCATGCAAACTGATCAGACATGAAGAGCGAAATCTCAGGAAGAAGTCATCACTTCTTTGGTAGACAGTAGGTATTACAGTGAACCGAATCCGTGTGTGAAATTTCCTAACACAAGGTTAATGATAAAATCACTATAACTTTTAACAACTTTTTTGTATGTGAGAAAATATTTTTATTTAATTTATTATTGCACTTGTTAAATTACAACATTAATATCAATGGAGATTTTTTATTGAAAAAATAATAATAACTAAAGAAAATTAATAATAATTACTGATTCAATTAATATATTTATATAAGAATAATTAATGATTGTATTTGCGTTTAGCGAATGATGTCCTCACCGCTATTAATTATAAATTAAAATAGATAAAATATTTGATAATTAATTGTATGGATGCACCCTTATCTTCCTTAATTTAATTTTTAATTAATTAAATTTAATGTTAAGTTATAATTTTAGGGTTTTCACCGCGCCAATGTACAGTCACGAATATATAGCGTTATCTCTTAAAGCCAAATATTTAATGGACTCACATTTTGTAAGGATATATTATGCCATATTTCATGTAAGTTCACTATCCCATTTTCAAAATACAAACACTGTACAATGATTATGGTTATTTGTTATATATCATTGCATTTTATTGTTAATTTATCCCTAAAAGGTATATATTATACATACACGTATTTCACAATTAAATCAACTTATAAATGGGATTGAAGATTTTTTTGAGCTTTATATACAAAAAAAGTGTGTAAATTTCATATCACCAGAGCTCACCATTGCTTCTTACAATCAAAATTCAGTTTTTTAACAAATTATTCAAATCTTCTTAAGGTTATCATATTTTTTTCATTTCAGTTTATTTTTTAGATTTCAAATCCAATTCAGGTATATTTATAGTGATTTATTTTTTGGGGTATTATGCCCCTTCGTTGCACTACCGACAGCTCATTAATTCATGGTATCCGGTAATTGACCGCTAATGAGACAATGTGTGAATGTGAATGAGGCAAGGAGTGCCAAGACCGAGTTGTTTGGCGGTCTGTCCTCTCTGCCTATCCCCTAACGATTCCTGAGCAGATTTGGAGTAAAAAATGTTGATATCATTTTGCTGTCTGATGACAGTTTTTTTGTAATAAAAACATTAAAAATATTTTTCTACCACACATCGCAATTGACTAGTTAGTAGAGTAACGTTTATAGTCTAGCGTTGTCTTGATAAGCGTTGTGTCTCAGTCTCGCACCACGTTAACAAACGAAACATCGCTCAAACCTATCACGATGAGATATATCCCATAGTGATGGGATCAGTAGCGACGTGTGATTGAAACTTTTTTTTTAGCTTTTAATAATAAAAATATATCATCGGACAGCAAAATGACATACACATTTTTTACTCCAAATATGCTTAAGAATCACTGGTCAAAATCCCTCGGGTACTTTCTGTTACAACCTCTAGTATCGGCTCCCAGATGATTTGAGTTGCCATCACGGTATCGCTTCAATTACATAACTGCTCTGATGATGGAAACTGTAATGCTCTCCGAAAAATTGGCTAATGAAGGATGTAGTGCAAAATGGCATACATACCCCAAAAATAAAACACTATAATATTTTTGACCGTGAAAATCTCTAATCGCACCAGATATATTTAGATAATTTTCCTGAAGTGATATTTCACTAATCTTAAATCTATTAACTAGCGGAAAGAGCACTGTAGTAGCAAATAACATATGTAACAGTTAAGATTTGTAGATTTTTATATAAAATCTTTAATTCGTAATAATATTAGAATCACAGTCTTTAGGATGCGAAACGAGGTGACGTGACTATGAAAAGTTTTAGCGAATAAGTGCTATTTGAAACAGGCTACAGGGAAATAACGGAGGAGTTCCGATAATCTCTTATAAACATAGAATTTTACAACACTTAAGTTGATTTATTTGCTTTAACTTGTTGAAAGCCAGCATACAAAAAATATTTTTTTTCAATACGACATAAAATATTTGACAGTTCTCACCTTTCTTACGAATTCAATTTTTATAACATTTCTTTTGTGATATATTACAAAAATTACATCAAAATAATGTAGATAAAACAAACTTCCTAATAATCACTCAAATCTATGCTTTCCACAATGGATTTATATAAAAAACAATGAATAAATATAGACTTCGAATATGAGAGCGTTCATATTATCAAGCGGCAGCCATTTTATCCGCCATCTTTGGTGCCCGGCGCGTCATTGGCAATTAATTTGAATATTTCGGAGTGGCTAAATGCTATCCAGTATTTTGTTACGTCAAGAATGAGAATGGCCCAAGCGATTCTGACCTTGTTCTTTATTCAATTTCTTTATACATAAGGGGCAAAATCGCTTAAAAAATCCGGACCCGCCGGGGGGACTGCGGCCTGCGAGAGGTTAATGCATTGAGCATTTCAGAATCAAAAATGAAAATTTTGAAAGATCTTAAAATAATTTTTCAAAAATGTACGATAATAGAAGCAAAGGTAGACATGGCATGGAATCGTGCCGAATGTTGCCAAGCTACAACCAAACTGAATAGTCTATCAAACCAGCTATCTAATTAAAGATTTGGTTTGTGGTTAGAGACAAACGCAGGTCGCCGCTGTGCGTAATTTGCGATTTGCAGAAGTATTTGTCAATAGTGTTGGTGAAACTTTTGTTCAGCTGCTTTATACAAATGATGGTTCATAGCCCATCTACCTTGTTTCTAATATCTATCTTTAGGCGAATGTAAATAAAAAAAAACTGAGAGATCTGAGAATTTTTTATTGTAATTTTATTTAAATACGTCGGAGAATAGTTTTATTATGAACAGAATACCTTTTCTGAAAGTGACAATATTGTTTAAATGCTAAATTAACCAAATGATATGAGAAAAATATAATTTGATATTATTGACTTAGTTTGACCACTAATGAAAAAGAGTTTTGACTGAAGTTAACTTCTAGCTCCAAAAAAGTGTTTAATGATTCATTCTTTAGCCCAACAATTTTTGTGTTTTTATCCTTAAAAGATCCTCCACACAGCGTCATCAAAGATGACATAGGCCCTAAGATTTTCCTCATAGCCTCCTGTGCTATTTTCAAAGACACAAATATTCTCCGTTTCTAACATATCTTGTCATTTTGCACAATCATAAACAAAAAGGCAATTACCTTAAACTATCTTGACAGTATCCTTCAATTACCTTAGCAATATCCTGTTCTGCTAGTGGTTAGACTATAACTAAGACTTCCTTAAAAACTATTGACAAAAATAACCCACCGAATCACATGAGATTGAAAAATAAGACGCAAGTAGTCTAAACTTTGTTTAAATTCACCTAACACAAAATAATGATCTGAAGAATAATAATTCTTAGGTACGTAACATATTACATTATAATTTATTGTGTTTTTATTTTTTAATCTATTGAAGTTGAGTAAAGTGAAGACAACACAGGGTGTTTTTTCTATCTCTAACATGTATGTATACCTTTTTATATGCAATTTTTAGTTTAAGATTTAATTGTGTTAACTTTGTTTCCCTTCACCCTGTAGAAATATATATGTAAAAAAATGTTTGGTTGTCTAGATTTTTGTGTGTTGAATTGTTGATTTCATCAAATATATTGTAGGCGTTGATGTAGAATACACTGCAATTGTTTCTGCAACTCTACAATCAATGAATGCAGTGGTGAACTAATGAAGCTCTTAGAATTGAAAGAAGTGGTATACATCATCAATTGAATCCGTTTGGGCTTGTAAAAGTTGTTCAAATAAAACTAGTTGTGGCTAAAGACCTCATTAACAAATTAAATTTGACATTGTCAATTTATTCAAATTTTTGCTCAGCTGTTTGACATTTAGGTATCTTAAACTGTAGACAATACCGAACAGTGTTGTATCGTAAAATGATTTCTTATTCGTGTCTTGTCAATATCGGTTTGGCTATCGACAGCACGACCATTCTGTTATATCGAAATAAATAGGTCAGAAGTTAAGCCTATCAATCCGATATTGTTAGGTTATCAATTTGGACGTGCTAGACCCCAAGCATGATCAAGTGAATAAAGAGTAAGATTATGTTAAGGATCAGTACCTATAGAGAATATTGCATTAGACAAAGCAAGGAGTTACTGCGAAGACGGATTTGTGCCACAATCTTTCATCTCTGCCTACCCATGCTGAGAACTTCTTGTAGTGTATTTTACATCAATAAAAGTGCATTTAGTGAGATTTTTTCAAATGTACATAAAATGTTCTCGGTATTATGTATTGTGGTGATGATTGTATGTATTTTTTATTTATGCTACACTGCGCACAAGATACACTTATCTTAAACCTGGGTGTTAAGTCTCCCCAGGTTTTGGGACATAAAATCGTGGAGTGAAACGCATTTATTTGAATAATATTTTCCAACTAAATATATTTTTTGTTTTTTTCAATAATAACTTCAATCTTTTGATCTATGCAATAAAATTATTACTAGTTTCTTTGGCAATTTGTTTGCAATATTTATAATTTGAAATAATTATATATGTAGGTACTCTACAACAGATCAAAAAAGCATTTATGCATTTAAAAAATAAATATCTTGTCACTTTAATTATTAGAAAAATAATTTCATCTAGGTTTACTCTTTTTATATTAAACATAATAATAAAATATTATGTTCACTGTTTAAGTAATCAATAATAATTATAATAGAATATTGTTGTAAATATTCACTCTTAGGCAAAAATACACACAGAGTCATGTATATTATTTATAAATTAGAAAATGCGAATCAAACAAAAAAAGTTTGTGCAATTTTTAGAGAGCAGATATTTTTTATTTTTTAATAACTTTATAGTTCTTTTTTTTAGATAAATTGTTCAGTTAATAGTCGAATACTTTTTGTAAATATGTATTCCTGAAAAAATACTATGTTTTATTGTTTGATGTGCTGATCAATAGGGTTTTGCTTTGTATGTAGCTTCATAGATTCTATGCTGGTTTTTGTATGAAACTTATGCAAAAAGGATTTGTACAATATAAATACATAAATAATATTGGTAGGTTAACTATTGTAAACTTGTGTTAGTCAACTGTACTTGAAATCCTCAATTATTGTAATAATAATAAACAAATGAATAAATAGTTCCGCCGAATAAATAAATTTTTTTTTTTTTTTTAATGATATGTACTGTTTATTTAATTATGTCTGTGCTGTAAATGATTATATATGGTGAATGTACTGATGTTTGTGTGTTGAATCCGTTCATGTGATAAGAGTAGATAGGAAAAAGGTTTTATAACAATTTAGTTAATCTAATTAATTGATAAATGCGTTGCATTCCCACCGAGGTGTCGTGGGTCCTGTTCCTCTGCTAGCTAAGTCTTTCATTATCGCACGCGCAACTTCTTTCACTTACAATAATGGTAGTAGGAGTCTTTCAAATATTGTCAGGTTATTCATTTCTTTTGTAAAAACAGGATGTTTTGAAACCTTTGCGATGACAATGTGACAATAATTTAAACACTTTGTTAAGAATATTATGAGATACACAGATTTTTTTTATTTGATACCTCACAAGAGCGCCTCTGTCTGTACAGTATAAAGGCAGAGAAACTATGTCATCACCCAGTTAGGCAGCATTGTGTGGATTGTGAAAAGTTCAAGGAGAAAGGTTAAAATTTAAACCTAACCTAATCTTACTTTCAAATCTGACTTGTTATTATAGATTTGGAGACATTGTAGCTCCTTTAAGAACTAAGGCCGTAGGTCCACTGTGGTATCTCTCATGTTTCACCTTATTCCTGTGACAGTAGCCCTGCCCTTTAGGATGGGTTGTTTCACAGAAATTCAGATGTAACATTGTCATCAATGGCCATTCTGCACCATAATCTTTTTTGCGTGTTAAAAGGTTGTTAAAAGCCGATTCTATGTCCGTTTTGAACAAATTGTGACCAGCAGAAGAGGACAACTATTATGTTGTTAAGATTGTCACTTTATTATAATTTTATAGAAAGCTGAAACTGGCAGTTTAAATTACCAACTTTTGCACAAGCAAGTGAAAGACTTGAAAGGGACACATTTGAAAATCACACGTCAATTTTGATACTCACTCAAAATCATATATTTGAAAGATAAACACTCAAAATTCACACACTGGGAAATTCATAACCCCATTTGAAAGTCTAGCATCAATATCCCATAACCTTTAAAACGCCAAGCTACCTCAACCTAATACCTGTATAGTGTGCCGAGTGTAAAAATCCCATAAACAAAATGTATTGATATCAGATGTCCACATGGATACATTGGCATTCAATTTTTCATTACTATATCCCTTTCTGACTGGCAAAAAATGTCTGAAATTTGATGGACCACACTAGTAAAGCTCTTAATTATGATCCCATAGGGCTGGGCGACTTACTGCTCGAAACACGCGCGCTTACGTTCGATCGACACCGGATCCGTGCCCAAAGACAGATGTATATTCTATCAGGATTTTTTTTCAAATCAAACTCACGCTCGTATTAAGCCGGTCGGAAAGGGATAAGGATATTCCGGCAAACAAGTGACTAAAAATGATATCTTTAAAAGTTACACTTTTTCAATTTGTTAATCTCTGGCCTGTCTACTCTTATCATGTCCATGGCATAATAATAATTGGATATAGCATTTAAGTACGAGAATCAGATGGTTAAGATTTTAATGTATAAAATAAAACAATAATACTCGTAGATGTTTTGTAGAAGAAGCTTCGTTAAGGTTTATGTAAGACCCTTCCAAAATTTTGGAATTATCCCTATTTAAATATTATCCTCACATAAAAAATATTTATACACAATTTATTGTAAGAATAACAAAAAAATCATATTATTTAATTAGTCAATATCTTGATCGAAGTTTATACTCATACAATCTCTGAAAAGTATTAATCAATTTAAAATATCAGATGTTGTGTAATATTATGGCTATGCTCACGAAAATGGATTGCCTTTTAAATATTTATACAAATTCATAAATTATTATGAAATTTGTAAACAATTGCATGAGTTGATATTATTTTGTTTTAATATTTAAATAAACTGAAATTTTGGGTTGATGCCTCCATTCTTAGCGTTTTATTTGTAGATCGATTATATTATAATATAAACTTATAAATTATGTGTTCTCATAACCACTGGAGTGACACAGAGAATTATAAAAAATTGCCCTGAGTGCTCGCCACTTTTGAAAATTTCCCACCAACAAAAATCATTGCTCCACATTTATGTATGTAAACATATAAACAAATTATAGTGCTATACAGCCAATGAAATCACCTATATTTTACTAATCATCCTATATTTTTAAAATTGATAGAAAAATGATTTTAAAATATTTAACTTTATAAATGCGCAAAATTTGTGCTTAGTGATTTGAAGATTTGAAATTGCCGCCAGTGGATATTTTTAATATCTATGTTGAATATTGTTCTATGTTTTTATCTTCTCTTTGGCCTCTGTGATAACCACTGATGCAAATATATAATAAAAAAAACCATTTGTTTATATGTGTACCTACATCAAATCAAAATTTGGTTTGAAAATTATTTTAAAGTTCATTATTAGTAGAATTGAAGCTTTCCAACTGCCAAAATTCATTCTAGAAGAATTCAAAGACAATCGATAAGGCCATAGACATAAAGTCTATTTTATCCACTATTTGATAGAAAAAATTTCTGGCTATGAAAATGTTTGAAACAATTACAATAAATGTTTTACAAATGGTACGAAAATCGGTCCATTTTTGGACCAAAAGCAATCCTAGAAAAATTAGAGTGGTCCAAATTTGGACTGAAATCGCTCCAGTGGTTATAACTTTCTGACATGAAGTAGTTGTTCAGTCAATTTTGAAGAGAAGCATTGTGGAGATTACGGGATAGGGAACAGAAAATATTAAAATCTCACTGAGTAAAATCAGGAAAGATTTGTTAGAAATAAAATATTTAAATTATATTCAGTTCGCAGAATCAATGTCAATAACAAATAATTTCAAAGGGATGAGAGACATCTCTTGTTAAAGTGTGAAACTACTAAGTTAGCTTTGTGATTCGAAGATTTACATATAAAAATATCTCTTCAAATTGGCGACATTTTGGCCAGCAGACGATCGAGGGTGTTTGCAAATTGCAAACACCCTTGCAAAAACGCTCCAGTGGATAAAACATTATACTATGACATTAAAAACGCTCCAGTGGATAAAACATTGTACTATGACATTAAAAACGCTCCAGTGGATAAAACATTATACTATGACATTAAAAACGCTCCAATGGATAAAACATTATACTATGACATTAAAAATGCTCCAGTGGATAAAACATTATACTATGCCATTAAAAACGCTACAGTGAATAAAACATTGCAATATGACATTAAAAACGCTCCAGTGAATAAAACATTACACTATGACATTAAAAACGCTCCAGCGGTAAAACATTATACTATGACATTAAAATGCTTCAGTGGATAAAACATTATACTATGACATTAAAAACGCTCCAGTGGATAAAACATTGTACTATGACATTAAAAACGCTCCAGTGGATAAAACATTATACTATGACATTAAAAACGCTCCAGTGGATAAAACATTATACTATGACATTAAAAACGCTCCAGTGGATAAAACATTATACTATGACATTAAAAAAACAACCACTTCAAAACCAAAAACGCTATGAATTAATGTATCAACCTTTAATTTCACCTTAATTTTGGTGACAATTTTGGCAAAATATTAGTCTTTATTGACTTTTCAAATCTTGGGTAACTCAATGGCAATCAAAATTGTAGTGAAGTCACCATGGAAGTCCCTGTAACTAGTTTTTTATTGTATTCTGAAAGCTTTTATAGAATTATTATTGTCTTGTACATTTTATTTCAAAGGAGTATTAGAGCACACAATAATTGCTTTATTTTAACCTGGATGTAAAACTTATTGAACCTAATCAAAACCATTTTATTTTATGTAAGTCGTGTTTAAAACCTTTAATAATTATTGTAAACAGCTTTGGGTTTAAATTCATAGATGGATTATTGTTGCCTTTGAACTGTCACAATTTATTCTTATTTGAAATAAAAACTTTGTGTGAACCACTAAATATTATTATTAACTTTTTTACCAGATTCGCTCTTACCGAAATTTTGTCATTTATAATGTGAGATACTAACAATTTGGGAGGCAGGTACGGATACTATGGCCTTGGAAACCATTTATTGCATAACCAACTCCACTGCCATAGGTCACCTCAAGTAGTTCGCTGCGTTTAATGACCTGGCAGGAGTACTCGGGTTCAAGTGGTGAGATTCGTCTAGGTTAGGCGGCGGATGAGTCTGCCCACGTACTGTGTGGCGGGTCAGATCGGGAGAGACTCCAGTTGGTCTCTGCCGACCCATCATCAGGCACCGAAGTGGGAGGGATTGATTTATATGTCTGTCACTTCTGGTTACACTGACCCCCAGATTCTGAACCACCCCTCATACCTTTTTTCTTCTCAGAAATTCCTCTCCTTCCTTTCCTAAAAAGACCCTCCACATACTCTCCCCAAAGATAACATAGGCCCTGAGGAGAATTATTTTCCTCAGAGCTAAAGTAAAAAAAAATTCAGAACTGTGTTTCATCATCAATATGTAATTTTCATTGATCAAATGGGACGGCAAGTGTATTAGAGGCAGATCGCTTGTCAAAGGGGCTAGAACCAAAAGGCACTAAGTTAGTGGGGACTAAGGCATTTCCAGTGTGCATTATCCTATCAGTGTTAGCTACCACAGCTGCTTCCAGAGTGGTAGATACTTTTAGTATCGCCCTGGTGAAAGACCACAATTCAGTATTGAAACATGGCTTGAATAGCTGAAGTCATGTCTGGAAAACAGATCTGAATAGCCAGCTTCTTCCCAAACATGCTCTTCTCCATATCCGTCCCCTCCCCACTACATCAGCCTCACAACATTTCCCAATCATTGTGGAATTCATAGTCTCACTACCTCCAGACAGTCAGGAGCAGTTGGGACTCTAGAACCGTATTCTACACTGTAAATAAATAATGAAAGTGGTTCATACAATTTAATTGATTTTTCACAAATATAAAATAAACTGGTCCCAGCGAGAGCGCAATCTGTCGTCATCGATGTTCATCCTCTTCCTTCTCAAACGTTTTGTTTGAAAACTTAAAGGAGAGATGATATTAAAAAGATAACACCACGTAAGATCTCTCATTGGGACTAGTATCTTCGATTATTTATCTTTCCGTCCCTCAATTAACTTTGCATCAAACTGAGATTATGTTGTACAATTTCTTAATTTTCTTAAAACACACTAACAAACTAACGAAATTATCTCAGTTCAAAGGTTTATATAAAGTAAGTATTTAATTCCCAAAGCTGACCCAATGTTCACCACTGAATGTAAAATAGTCTGATAGTATTCAGTTGTACCTTGGTCCCTGAAGGGATGTATGTCTAGTACCAGACCCTCTAGCACACTTGATCGATAAGGATTGGAAGGATAACTATCGGTAACTTCTCATCGTTCCCTAGCATGACTGCAGTTTGCCAATGAAGAAGTAACAGTTCACAATGACTAAGTGTTTGTGTTACATTTGACGTCAACTGTTGTTTGTACATTAGCAATCTGCAGTTTTCCTAGGGAAAGATGAGAAGTTACTGAAAGTTATCCTATCAATCCTTATCGATCAACTGTGCTAGTTGGCCAGATCATGATAGTGTATTGTACTGACTTGTGTTGACTGTACGATTATCTTATTTCTAATACACTGGGTATAAGTTTTATTAAATGAGACTTTTTTATGACTACCTTTCCTTATTTTCCCCAAATTTTTACTGTAAAAACGCTAAACTGCAGGCTGACCTCGATTCAATCATGAAATGGTCGGTAGATAATAAACTTAATTTCAATATAAAAAATGCGTCATTATGTCTTATAGTCGTTCACAAAATCCATTATTTTGCCAGTATAGAATGAATGGAGAAGTACTAACACGCGAAAATATCATCAAGGATCTTGGGGTGATCTTTGATCCCAGGCTGACATTTTCAAACCATATAGTACAGCTTACTTCGGCTTTCTTCAAAATTCTTGGTTTTGTAATTGTAAACTTGCAAACAATTCAATAACACAGGCGCTCCGCTGACGAGGCAACTGAAAACCAACTAAAATCGGCTATTTTCTCTGTCTTGATTGGTCAAAAAGCTTGTTTAACCATAGACGAAGAAAAATCAGCTGACAGCTGGCAACTAGCAACGGCCGGCCAGGGCAATCAGCAGTGCAAGTCGCAAGTCACCGCTTGCGTTACCATTGACAACGGGTGTTTGAGTGATTGTGTAGTGTGCGGGCCATCACATTGTCATACAAAGACAGTTGGCAGTTGAGAGTTTTCAGTTGCCTCCGTGGGCGGAGGCGCATAGAAGCAATGACCACCATGTTCAACAGTGTGGTCAGAAGCAAGCTGGAGTACGCTAGTACTGTCTGGATACCTTATCAACTTAAATACATAAATATGATTGAACAAATTCAAAAAAATTCCTAAGGTATATTTACATGCAATCATACGGAATATATCCGAAATTCATGCATCACGTGGAACTGCTAAAGGAGACAAATTATCAAAGCCTGGAGACCAGGCGCAATGCCGGACTCATGGTATTTGAATTAAAGTTACTAAAAAACCTTATCAATTGTCCATATCTCCTGTCATGCTGTGGCTTATTTGTTTCTGTTAAAAACTGTCGAACTCGTAGCCATGACCTATTCTGCATACCGCAGGGTCAGACAGATGTCATGGCTCAACATGGAATGACAAGAGGTATGGCATTGCTTAATGCCCTACCAGCGGATAAAAATGTGTTTAATATCACTATACAATATTAAAAAAAAATTATGTACCTGTATTGTTAGTTGTAAGAAAATTGTACCATAATTGGACTTACGTGTCTGTCGTACAACAAAAAAATATAAATACATATAGGCTAGTGCAAATACCGATCCGCCATCGGAATAGGGAAGTTGAGTGAAAAATATTTTGACTTATAAAAAATATTTTCATGTAAGTATATGACATGCAAACTTAAATATCAATTTTTTTTTTTTTTTAAGTTCGTTTTCATAATTAAATTAATTCTACAAGTTTGAATTATATTAAAGCCTGCGAAAACGCCCTGTAAGAGATTGGAGAGTGTGTGAAGTCGTCTGACGTCATGTGGTCCCTTGTTTGTTTGATATATGAGGGAAAATATTTACAAAACCGGGACACGCTTAATATAATTAATACAAATCTCAATTTACAATATTATTTTTGTAAGTGAGACTAACTGGTTGTTGTTTAAAATAACCCCACATATTTAAAATTAAGAATAAATCATAAAATGTAAAGATTGCTTGCATTCGTAATGATTTTTTTAAAATGTTGTTTTAAGTTATATTGAAAATTAAAATAATAAAAGAAAATTAAAATTCATATTAACTAGGTAGTTTTTTCCAAAATCTCAGCCAGCCGGTAACAAAAAACGGATGCGCTTCCTTTTTCATTGAGGTCAAATACCCAACCAAATTTAATTATTAAAAAAATCAAATTTATGTATGTATATATTTAATTCTACCACTTAAGCACATTTCTATCCTTTCACCTGATAATAATATCTTTCCTGAAACATGGAAACAAACCAAAGTCACGCCTATTCAACAAAAAGGCAATCAAATTCACCACAACTTTATCACAAAAATATATACCTATGTATAGATCAAACAAAACACAAACTCAAAAAAAAAAAATCTAAAAAAATTGAGTGACGTCGGATTCTCTCAGAATTTTCTCGCTTTCGTGGCTAGCTATTTACAGAATCGTTGTCAGTGTGTTAGTTACAGACATCATCTTTCTCGAATACAAAATCAACTAGGGATTCCTCATGGATCGAACCTAGGACCCCTCCTCTTTCTTTTATTCATTAACGATATAGGCAAGATAATCCGCTCAAAATATTCTCTCTTCGATGATGATATCAAATTTTACAGAGCTATTAAAAGTCACATCGATTCCATTCTTCTGCAGAATTAATGATATTGATTCTCTTTTCAAATGGTCGGAACTGAAGAACTTACCCTTCAGCATCCAAAAATGAAGTGTCGTCACATTTACAAGATCCAAAGATACATTTCTATTTCACTACTACTAAAACGCAAAAATGAGAAGATATGCAAATTGTTTGCATCTATCTCTTTTATTAATGCGTCTATCCTGTAACATTTGAATCTTTCGAGTTAGTTGCCATCTGCTGTCTGCAGTTAGATGATCTGCATACAATCAACACAAGTAATAGGTATCGTTTTAAAAAATTAACAAATTTCCAGAATCGAGACATATAGATATGTATGTAATACTGTTGAAATATATTATATTAAATTTTGATACACAAATGAGTGTAATAAAACATCTGTAACTAAATTATAAGTATCGCGCTGTGAATAATAGACATGGGCAGATTTATTTACAGTAGTGAATCGATTCAGTCTGATTCCCTTGGCATTTTGATCTGATTCATTTCATTCAATCCTTTAATTCATAATATATATATATATATATATATAAAATACAAAATTAATAATAAAATACAAAATTTAGACACTGATCGAAGAAAACCACAAGGACGGGGTTTTTAATTTTTTAATGTGATGTTATGTCAGCAAAACCGATAGAAAAAATGTATTTTTATACGGCTATCAAATAAATCATCAAATTAAACAGTTTTACTAATTTTATTATATTTATTTTAAACTTAAAATAGTTCCGCTTCGTGTGATCGAATATAAAACGCATTCTACCCAATTTACGCAGGGCTCGAAATAGGAAGTTTTCGACCTACGATGTAACTAAATTGACGGCTCGGCCCACGGGGGAATTGCACTGCACTCCCAAACGGATTTGCGGCAGGCATTGAGAATGAATTGTATCTTTTTAGCAGTGTCTTGTGTCTTGCCTTGCAGTGACTTATTAACTCGCGAGCTGCGGACCTAGAAGCTAGATATGGGACTAGGTGTGACTGAGAAATGAGATTCGGAACGTAATCGGGAGTGAGAGCGTGTGATATAGATCTCGGACTTGGGACTTTGACGTCACAAAAAAAATTATAATAATATAATGCCTGGGACTTGTGACTGGGAACTAAATTGACGGTTCCGACTAACGACGAATCGACTCGATCATGGGAGCGGGATTTGAAAAAGAGGCGATCATACTAATTCGTTCATTCGTTGAATTAGTGGAACAGAAGTGACACAGAGATTGGGTTTGACTGCTTTGGTCCGGACAGACTTGTAGGACTATGACGACACAACTGAATAAGGAATACATTTATTAATTCCATGAATGAGTGGGGCATATGGGACTGTAAAAGAGATGCGTTGCTCGGAACTCGGAACTACTTCGTTCGACTCGCAACGTTTTGTCGCCTGGGCTGGAGGAGTGGGGACTCTCTGACCTATGGGTTTTCGGCGCGGGATATACTATACGTGATAGAGGTAGTACAATGCATATAGCACATTACCTCCGGTATCTTCGCGGCGCGCGCTTATAGGTAACTTATCCGCGCAGTAAACATACAAAATAATAATAATAAAATTTCTACGAAGTATTAAAATATGTAAATCGTTAACATAAAATATTTTTTTAATGTAAAATAAATAGAAATACAAAAATATGGTGCCGTTTAAAAAATCTGTAAAAAAATGAAGATTTAATTCCTTCTGAAAATGAGAATCAGATCGAGTGTGTTACAAGATTGAATTGATTCATTCAAATCATTCATTCAATTTTGCCCACGTCTAGTGAATAATCATTGAAATAGGTAGTTTGTCGTTTGTCTCACGTCGTGAATAATAGAAAATACCTGTCTCTGTTGCTTCGTTCTTACTCTGCACTTGACGGAATGGGCGAGGATGATTACACGTTCTTGGGGGAAAAGAGTGAAGTATTATACCGGAGACCGGAAAACACTCTTATCCAGATCGTCGTACACCATAGAGATAATTTACCTCAAGCCACCGTAGTACAAGTAGTGCTAAACGTTAACCTTTTTATTTTATATTCAATTTCATATCACGTAATTTATTTAAATTATGAAGGATATTGATTTGTGGAATGGATTGTGTATTAATCAAATAAGCATTTAAAACTGTACTTATATATATTATATAAGCGTTTTGCAAAACTGTTAAATCTTCGGCAGTTTAGAACAGAATGGTTCCGTAACATTTGTCACAGCAGACGGTGACTCCGTGAAAATGTTGAGTGATCGCTATTGGCGTATGAAGAGCCAATAGATATGCTTCCAACTCAAGATCGCTGATCATTCGCTGGCCACAAGATGTTTGATTTTATATGGCAGACATAGTATTGCACAAATATTATTATTTCTATGGTTAGTAATGATTGATGATTAACAAAAAAGGACAAAATATGGAAAAAGGACACGGTAATTCAGCAAGAAAACTTAAATGCATGCCCTACCTAATTTTTCCCCCCAAAATACGTGAAAGAGGACGTGTTTCAACATATCTGTGCGTACCGATAGTATGGAGGCTGTCAAAAAAGGATTTCGAGATAGGTCGGAATACCTGCCCACAGTCACCCCCGGAACACCGGCGAATGGGAGAAGAAAATAATATTATGAGAATATTTCATTTGTTGCTCAAATGAATAGAATATGCCGATCTCTTGCGGCCAATTTCACAACCAATACCTCAAACATTACCATAAACATGGGGCAGGGCCACAATGTTTGTTGTTTTCCGTGGGCCACGGAAAGCAAAAACATTGTTCCTCCGACTTAACTATCCACAAAGTGTGTAAACATTTTCGTCGGAGGAGACGCCATTTAGGAAAACACGATACCTACGATAAAGAAAATCAAGTGCTAATGACCTTCATGGTCAAGTTTTTGAATGGGACAAGGATTGTACACCAGAGGCCCTAGCAAACTCGCTCGCTAACGATCGATAGGATAACTATCGGTAACTTCTCATCGTTCACTAGCATGACTACAGATCGCTAACGAATAAGTGACAGATCACAATGACTAAGCGTCCTTAACATATTCGACATCAACTGTTAGCGATGTGCAGTTGTGCTAGGGAACGATGAGAAGTTACCGATATTTATCCTATCGATCGATAACGATAATCAATAACTTTCGGTAACTTCTCATCGTTCCCTAGGACAACTGCATTTCGCTAAGGTACAAACGACAGTTGATATCGAATATATTAAGGACACTTAGTCATTGCGAACTGTCACTTATTGATTGGCGATCTGCAGTCACGCTAGGGAGCGATGAGAAGTTACCGAAAGTTATCCTATCAATTCGTATCGATCGAGTATGCTAGGGGGCCTTGAGCGAAAGTTAACACAATGACAATAGCAATTTACATTTTTTTATGACGCATTTTTAAAGTTTCAGTTTTTGTTCAACCACGCACAGAAACAGTTATTGATAAAAAAAAAACAAGTTGATGGGTGAAGAAGCGTTTCATCGTTCACCCCGTTTTACGGCAGGTAAACTGCTTAGATTCTTCAAAGAAAATATACAATTAGCTATCGTTAGAAGCAAGATGCCGTTGAAAGTGTGTTGAAAAAGTGTTTTTCATCCAGGAAATTGATGCGTACAATAAGAAAACGAATATGTTGTTTTTTGGGGGGCTAAATTGCCAGTCTTTGGGGCGGAACCCACCCCCTTTACGATATTATTACGTGAGCACATGCCTCAAGGGTAGTGATTTCAATATATTCACGGCTCGTTGTTACGTTGAAACTAACAGAATCTCTCATTAAGAATATGCCAGTGATATGTTATTGTCAGATTCCTGTGAAATTTCCACTGTGATTTCGCACGCAACACAACATTTCTGGAAAATTCTGTTGTCAGTTTCTCAAAGCAATTTCCAGAATGTGCTAATTGTGCGTTGTACACTCAGCAGGACAAAGGTAAAAGAGAACTTTAATACCTGCTCTGTATTATATACGATCCTTCCCGTAGTGAAAGAACCTCAGTGCTATTCTCTTCGCTGTCGTATCGCGCAGGTGTTGCTTAGATTATGACTTGTTTTTTAGCCAGGGCTTTCTCTCGGGCTTCGCTTTTTTGGAATAAAAACACTCCGATCGCCGTCGAGGTAATATGTAAAGAGAGGCGGGTGAGTCTATTACATAACTAAACGCTTAACTCCTGCCCCCCTAACACACTCGATCGATAATGATTGATAGGATAACATTCGGTAACTTCTCATCGTTCCCTAGCATGACTGCAGATCGC
This sequence comes from Limnephilus auricula, assembly GCA_951813805.1. NCBI lineage: Eukaryota > Metazoa > Arthropoda > Insecta > Trichoptera > Limnephilidae > Limnephilus > Limnephilus auricula. Next base: position 18,461,204 of record OX638406.1, read on the forward strand.
CAATGAATAAGTGACAGTTCACAATGACCAAGTGTCCTTAATATATTCGATATCAACAGTTATTTGTATGTTAGCGATATGCAGTTGTCTTAGGGAACGATGAGAAGTTACCGAAAGTTATCGATACAATCCTTATCGATCGAGTGTGCTAGGGGACCTGAGGCCCTAGCACGCTTGCTTTATAACGATCGGTAGGATAACTATCGGTAACTTCTCATCGTTTCCTAGGACAACTGCAAAGTAGTTTTTTTCCTAGTATAAACTTAGTCATTGTGAACTGTCACTTATTCGTTGGCGATCTGTAGTCATGCTAGGGAACGATGAGAAGTTACCGATAGTTATCCTACCGATCGTTATAAAGCAAGCACGCTAGGGCCTCTGGTGTGCTAGCACGGTCGCTTGATATAAATATACCGACCGATTGTCGGTAACTTCTCATCGTTCCCTACTACAAACTGCAGATCTCAAACGTAGAAACGACAGTTGATATCGTATATATTAAGGACACTTAGTCATTGTAAACTGTCACCTATTCGTTTGCGATCTGCAGTTGTCGTAGGGAACGATGAGAAGTTACCGACAGTTATCCTATCGATCGTTATAGAGCAAGCGTGCTAGGGCCTCTGAGGCCCGGTTAATCGGTTATGTAGTTTCAGAGTTTACCTTGGACAAACATTGTGACGCGAGATTATGCTACTAATTTAGAAGGACAAAGGTGAAATTTATATTCGCCAATTACCTTAGCCTACTAAAGAATCTAAGTAAATGTGATGTAGAATCATCAGTTTCTCTTTTGTAGCATTATTTTCCGAACACTATTTAAACATACAGGGTGGCGCCAAAGTTATCACCTGATGTTATTTGGCTGTAATTTTTTTCATGTGTGAAAAATTTACGGCATTTTCCATCACCCTTCCAGTGATATGTTCTCGCATTCTTGACGGATATTCTCTTTGAGGGCTTCAAAACTTTAGGCTTGTTGATATAGATTTTTTTTATTTCAAGAAACCCCACAAAAAGAAGTCTGGAACGGTTATATCGGGTGATCTTGCCGGCAGGTGCAACTCACCAAACGAGAATTTTGGTGATTTGCACTGGCCGTTGCTACCGTAGGATTGGGTGGTAACAATATCGCATCATTTTAGTGATGCATAAATTTTTGAGAGCTTTATCATTGAAGTAATAATACTGATAAGATGTTAAAAAGAATGATCGGGCAATAAGCAAGGATTGGGTTACTATAGTTTGCTAGGATAATATATAATGAAGGCTGATACCAAGTTGTGTTTCTAAAATCCCAATTTTCGACAAAGGATCTCACATCGTGAGGGTGAATTGGTGGCAGAATCTTGGCTCCCAACCAAAATGGTGAAATCCAGCAGCAGGGCAGGCGGATGTCCTTCGATGGCTCTCATCAGCCCAATGTCCTCCAGACAAGGTTCAAAATGGCGAGTAACTTGTCAATTTGTGCAATCACAATCGTAGCGATTATTAAAAGAATCTTCATTCGTCGAGAAGCAGTCCTGGGGCTGACAGACAAAGAATGTCTGGGCTTGAATTCAAATTCGAATTTTGAATGCTTCTTGCAGGTTTGACAACATTTTAACTCCAAATTAATCCAGGGCTGGCAATCTGACCAATCATATCGGACCATAATAAGCACTGTGTAGGTAATGGAGGTGCCATACACCGAAACCATAAATATGGTGTGTATGAAAGGGTGCACACACACGGAGAAAAAATGTTATTCGAAAAAACGATCATTTTAATAGTAAAAAGGGTTAAAAACGGGACTGAAGTTCTTATGAACAAATTACATTTTCATTTTCAATAAACATTGAAACAGTGTTTCAATGTTTATTGAAAATGTAAGAATAATTTGTTGGTATATGTACGAAATTACGGATACCAACAAATTATTCTTACATTTTATTGTCACACTACTGCCACTTTTTACTTCAATAGCTAGAATTCAAAGAGAGAGACAATGGTTAATATTCATCGTAAAAAATAATACAAATCAAGAGGTTCAACTACAATATTCAGTAATCATGTAATAATCAACAAAACATAACAAAAACCTGTTGAACTTACCGTATACAAACGAAAATAAACGGGTGAAGTCTGACGTTTGAGTTTGCTTTGACGTTTTGTTATTCATTACTAGACTTCGCACTCATGGTTGCATACCTACCACGATAATATTATTAAATATAAATCGAACGTCATTTCCGTCACACGCCACACTCTTTCTGCCACCTCGGAACAGGCTCAGCCTAGTGAGGTGGCATATACCTAAAAGAATGTACATAAAATGTATTTTTTGGTTAATAAATAATAAAAAATTCCCGCCAATAAACATTGAAACCCTGTTAATTTGTTCGTAAGAACTTCAGTCCCGTTTTTAACCATTTTTACTATTAAAATTATCGTTTTTCGAATAACATTTTTCTCCGTGCACCTTTTTTCTCATACTTTTATGTAACACGGTGACAATCAAAAAAACATTTTTCCTGCGTTCTTGAGGAGTATAGCGATTCATGTCTTCTTGACTAGTATTTTGTATATGCTTTTTGCGCCACCTTGTATTAAAATGGGTAACGATCATCTTCGTAATAATTACCCGCCTGTACCAACTTAAAACCATATAAAATAGAACCTCCACATAATATTATTTGACATTTTTGATCGATGAGTCCCTCGAGATACGTGATGATGAAAAGGCTTTTCCTAATAAGAAAATTATCTACCAATCCGTGTACACTGTACCTACTGCCAGTCTTTGGATTTACACGTGATAAATTAGGGTGGTTTTACCGCACAACCGCAATCTGTTATTCTGCGAATTACTAGTTAATTTCAATATTTGTATCTTTCCAAAGATGGCCCTGATAAGCCGAAATTGACAACGGAAACAAAATTGATTTACTTACTTATGTTGAAGTAATACTTCTTTAGGGTCATTACGACGGGTATCTCAAATCTTTTTTGGGTGGAAGTAACACCTTTTGAAAGCCAGCATAGGAAAAATATATAAATATATTTTTCTCATCTTTCTTACGAACCCAATTTTTATAACATTTATTTTGTGATATAATACAAAAATTACATGAAAATAATGTAGATAAAACGATCTTACTTAAAAATCACTTAAATCTACGCTTTCCACTATGGATTTATATTAAAAAAACAATGAAAAAAATATAGACTCCGACTACAACTCCGTTTATATTATCATGCGGCGGCCATTTTGTCGGCCATCTTTGATGCCAGCCGCGTCATCGAGAAATAATTTGAATTATTCGAAGAGGCTAGAAACTATGCAGTATTTCGTTACGTCAAGAACGAGAATGGCCCAAGCGATTCTGACCTTGTTCTTTATACAATTTCTTTATACATAAGGGATAAAATCGCTTCAAAAATCCGAAATGACGTTCGATTTATATTTAATAATATTATCGTGGTAGGTATGCAACCATGAGTGCGAAGCCTAGCAATGAATAACAAAACGTCAAAGCAAACTCAATCTTCAGACGTCACCCGTTTCTTTTTGTTTGTATACGATAAGTTCAACAGGTTTTTGTTATGTTTTGTTGATTAAACTGAATATTGAACCTGTTGATTAGTATTAATTTTTACGATGAATAATGAATATTAACCCCTTTTTCTCGCTTTGACTAATTCTAGCTATTGAATTAAAAAGTGGCAGTGGTGTGACAATAAAAAAAGCGTTGCTTAGAATTCAAAAGGCTAAATTGCAGAAAAATTTTACTCTTTCGTCTATAATTAATTATAAATGAAAAAAATCAACAACCTATTCATGTTCCGCTGCCTAAAAAAATTAAGTTTTAATTTAGTTTTTCGTTTTTAATCAAAGAAGTTTTATTCAACCGAGCGTAAAGGTTAGACGCACTCATATTTTTAAACATTGGCTTGTCTTAGTGAGGTTAAAAATTGAATTGTAAACAATAATACCTACCATGTGAAGAAAAAAATTTTAAATTATAAATCATTCAAAGAAATTAATTGTAATATATGTATTTATGCAATTGCATTTATGGGTACAAAAATGACCTGATCCTCAAAACATAGCGTACCTACCCATTACTTGTTACTTTCCAGAAGTATTAGGTAGGTACATATTGCACAATCAAGAAAGGGGGTGGGTCTGAATACCCTCTCCACCCCCCGTCATGTAGTCGAGACGTTTCATTAGCGGATATAGCGCCGTAGGCTATAATGACAATACTACCTACTGCCGATGAAAGCAAGGCTGCTCGTAAAGTCAGGGCGGGTTCCTTACTGCCAGGACACAAAGGAAATTAATTAGCTCCTGCTACTTTATACTTACTATTGTATTGTTTAGTCTGGTAGTTGTGTTAGGTCCGTCGTTGTTACACGGAGAAAATTGTTATTCTAAAATACGATCATTTTAATTCGTAAAAACGGGACTGAAGTTCTTACGAACAACTTAACAGTGTGTCAATGTTTATTGGCGGGAAAATGTTAGAATAATTTATTGGTATACGTAAGAAATTACGTATAGGTACCAACAAATTATTCTTACATGCTCCCGCCTATAAACATTGAAACCCTGTTAATTGGTTCTTAAGAACTTCAGTCCCGCTTTTAACCGTTTTTTCTCCGTGTAGGTATTCAGGTTTTTGTTACACAGAAAAAGTTGATGGGATAATGTTGGTTTTTCAAGTAAAGTATCCATTTACTGTTTAATCTAATCAATCGATGCTCTTTTATAAACAATCAACTACTTAACACCAATACTCCTGCATTACAAGGACACAAACATCAAATCTGCTTAACATCCCAAAATTAAAAATATATTTTGGCAAGAAAAATACATCAACGAAATTATATAATCGTTAAAAATTAGCTAACTGACCATTTTCTTTATTAGGATTAATGATGCAATATTGTCTGCAATTATGACCCTTAACCGTCGCAGGCGCAGTACCCCCGGCGGGTCCGTATTTTTGAAGCGATTTTGTCCCTTATGTATAAAGAAATTGTGTGAAGAACAAGGTCAGAATCGCTTGGGCCATTCTCGTTCTAGATGTAACGAAATACTGCATAGCGTCTAACCTCTCTGAATAATTCAAATTATTTCTCGATGACGCGGCTGGCATCAAAGATGGCCGTTAAAATGGCCGCCGCGTGATAATATGAAAGGAGTCGTAGTCGGAGTATATAGTTTTTCATTGTTTTTTTTTTTTATATAAATCCATTGTGGAAAGCATAGATTTGAGTGATTATTAGTAAGATCGTTTTGTCTACATTATTTTCATGTAATTTTTGTAATATATCACAAAAGAAATGTTATAAAAATTGAGTTCGTAAGAAAGGTGAGAAATGTCAAATTTTTTACGTTGCGTGGAAAAAATGTATTTTCCTATTCTGGCTTTCAAAAGGTTAAGTTCATACAAAATTGTAAGACTGCTTAAATATTTTTTTTCTTAACTGCAGACAATATTGCATAATTAGTCCAAATGGTGATAATTGTGAGTTATTTAATTATACGATGGAAGCAAAATAATTCTCTTCAAAATTAAATTGATGGTACATTTTTTAAGATAATTACCGCACAAAGTGCCACCGCCTGCAGCCAGTGAGACTACGACATCCCCAATTGGGCTATGTTGTGAGGCTGAAGGAAAGTTGAGAGGGGAAAGACACATGGAAGAGGAAGGGGGGGTAGTAACTCTCCACTTAGATCTAGACATCAAACACGGCTAACGCCAGTTCAAGCAACATTGCAATTCCGAATACTGATCTTACACCAAGGCGATACTGAGAGTATCTTCCATTCTTTGGAACATATGTACAGTATATAATTTTATACGGTTAAATTGTGAAAATGCAAAACAGTCAAATAAAATTTACTTTTAACACGAACATGAGGAAATCACAAAAATCGTGATAAAAAACTAACACAATTTAGAGTCTAACTAACACAACAAAGGGTCTCTCCAAACCGGCCTCCTGTTCTGGCCCGCCACACATCTGGTGAGTAAACGCGTTCGCCGCTAAGACTCAGATAAACCTCACACCATGAACCCGGGCACCCCTGTTAAGTCACCAAACATAGCGAACCAATTGGGGTGATCTGTGGCAGAGGTGTTGGTTTTTCAATAAATGATTCCCGGGGCGGCGTTACCCATCCCCGCCATACTTATAATCGGATTCCTTCAACAAGCTCTACCTAAACTATTCTGTCCGCTTATTTTTTCAAAAAACACCGCCAACGTAAAAGCCTGCCAAAATTTATTCAGAGCAAAATAATAAAGCGCCCAAACAAAGATCAATATTTTCATAATCTGCTCGCTATTGAAATTTCAGCAAATAAATTTCACCGACGAAGTAAAATTAAGCTTCGCGTTTCGTGGAAATTGCGAGAAAAGTTTGTCTAAGTTTCCGAACTCTTGGAAACTTTACAACTTGATTCTGGATTACAAATAATATACGTTTAGGTACATGCTTTGTAATAAGGCTGCGAATTGCAAGTACACATGCTGACTTACACCGATCTGGACTCCTTTCTATCAAGTTCATGTCGAAAGAATCGAAAGAATAAAAAAAAATGTAAACACTAAATTATTAAAAAACTTACACTTTTCAAAATACACAGAACCTTTAAACTTTCACAACTTCAACTCCCTCTATACACGACGAATAATTTTTGACCAAACTTTGTTATTTAAAATTATTAATAATGGCCTGGACTCCCCAGAACTTAATACAAATCCATATTCCGACAATATCAACAAGACAATACAACTTATTTCATTTGCCCACATGTCGCACTAACAATAGAAAAAATTCCCCATATATGTCCACAGTATAATACAAAATTTTACAATCTAGACATTTTCAATAATACCCTTCAGAAATACCGAATAGAAGTAAAGCGTACGATAGAAAATTAATACAACAGTGTGAAATGAATTGGGAGCATCACCTATCCTTATCTCATTTTCCTCTTCCTCTCCTCATCAAAAAAAATATAATTTAAGATATATTAAAACTCCATCTCCAATGTAACTTTAACACAGAAGACCTTTTTGGCTTGACTCAATTTAACTTTGAATATATGTTTCTCTATTTTTGTTGTTGTATATAAGCTGTTTGTCTCTTGCAAATATATAAATAAATTATTTCCAATGTGTCCAGAGATAAAATAATGAATAGACTTGAACTTTGTTAATTTTAATTGCATTGTTAATTGCAGGTACCTTCGAAACTCACAAAGATTGGTAGACAATTGTAACGTTCTTCTGATTCATGATGGCTTGATATAATAATATGTTCGGGAATCTGCAATAAAGCTCGATTAAAAGTTACTTTATTTAAATTACCGTGTGGTTTACAATGAATATTTAACTAGACCAAACGTCAGTTCTAATGGATGCTCTGAAATTGTAATTCTGAAGCAAAATAACACGACACTGAAGTATGCACATATTGTGCTAAACAAACAGCAGTTATTGTATTTAAAACTTTTATTTTCTTTTATTACTATTTTTTTTTAAATTCTTTTTTTCTATGTTTTTTAATATTATTCTTTCTCTTCTTTTTATTTCTTCCATTTGTTTTTGTTTGTACAAGACACGTTCCATATGTTCCTTATATCATCCTAATTTGACTGCCTTAAAACGGGATTCTTCCTAGTTGGGCAGTCAAAACATTTTATGAATGATGTATAATATATGTATTAAACAAAGTTAATAAATAAAAAATAAATAAAATAAAACAGCGTCAGTTGCCACTCTCCTCAGGTACTACTTTACTGACATCTCTTGAAACACCTAAAAACTACATATAACTATCTATACTAACGACATCTGTTGGAGGACATTAAAACTACATATATAATCCTATACACTAAATCAATATATTTATCGCATTGGTGATATACCACGACTCAGTAACGAAACGGTGATTGACATGGCCGGAACAGTTTTAAATGACTATATCTGAGTAATAGTTACTTCCATACCTCCCCTTACCACATTCTTCCCGTCCCTATTCCCTCCAGCTTCTCTCGTTCAGTTGGGAGCAGTTTGGAAACTTGTGCGGTATACCCAAAAAATATTGTGGTAAAGTTTCTACTCACCGTGTAACAATTTAATTGCTTCATATTTTACTAAAATTGTAAATATACAGGAAAAGGACACGGCGCACTTAAAAAAAACTTTGTATCAGTAATAATAATGAGAAGTAAGTTTTTCAGTTTCCGGAAATGTATTTTAATAGTTAAAATTAAAATCGATTGTTCACTTGATCTATTTCACGTAATTTTTTTCTGTTGGCTTATTTAATTCTAAATTAACCTAAGGACCTAAAATAGATTCTTCGGTTCATGTTGTGAATTTAAAAAACAAAAAGGTCCAAAGAAAAAACTATTTTGATATTTATTATTAGGTAAGTATGTAAAAAAAATCTGTCAAATTTTCAGTTTTTTATCGAGTTTGCTTTAAATATGTTTTTTTTTTTCGATTTTCGGTTAATTTTTCGAAGAAAACTTCTTCTGAAAGGTTTTCACTTTGTGGTGGCATTATTTATTTTAATAAATAGACAAATAACTTTGTTTACGTCACTTAATTTATTTATGCACAGTCTACATGTTTCGTGAACAATGTTCACATCATCTGGATTAAATGTACACTAAAATTAAAAATTAAATACAGATCACCTATGATAAAGAAGTAAAATATGGGTAGAAGAAAGGGGGAGGGGCAAGAGAGGGGGAGTTTTATTAGAATTAGGAATTTCAAAGTCCAGAAGGGAAATACCGGTTAAGTGGGAAAATGTTCAAAAGAGGGTTTATAAAAAATTGTTGCTTATTAATTATGTGCGCTTTGTTATTAACATTTTCTCTTATTTCTAAAATCTCAAAATTATTAATCTGCGATGCCTTCACAACATATATGTACGTAAACAAAGTTATTTGTCTTTTTATTAAAATAATGAATTAGTGGTGTTATTATTATCAAACTTCTAACTGTACATACATTAGTAGTAAAGAAAAAATTAAATATCTTGGAATAATTATTGATAATAACATCAAATGGAAAAGTCAAATAAACTCCACAGTAGACAGAATGAGAAAACTCATCTACATATTTTTTAGACTTAGAAATACTGTATCATTAAAAATACTAAAAGATATCTACGAGTATTTTGCACTTGCACATTCTGTACTACAATATGGAATCGTGGCTTGGGGGGTGTATTTAAATCTAAGCTACTTACTTGACACAATTAAAAAAATATAAATAAAAGTCATCTTAATAAGGCTTTTTACTATCCAACAACAAATGTTTTCCAAGATTTCCCGGTTTCCCCACTTTCAAAAAATTATGACAAAATTGCACTACTTCAATTATATAAATAATTCTTCGATAAAAAATAAATATCCCACAATTAAATATTAGCAAAAGAATTATTTCTGTTGGAGGGCTAACTGTACCTCTAGTATGAACTTCAACAGCACAGCATCACTATATATTTAAGGGTATAAAATTATTTAACAAATTACCTCTTGATATAAGAACGGAGGAAAACTATGAGAAATACAAAAAAAAATTAAATGGAACTTCTCTAATCACCCGATAACTTTTTTCATTGTTTGATATTATGTTTTGCTTATTATTTCCTTTGAATCATTTATAACTTACCTTTGTATTACTTTTATTGTATTTTCTTATCCTGTATCATTTATAACTCACCTATGTTTTTATTACTTACGATGTATTTTCTTGTAAAACAGTTTTCATAAAAATATTTGTAATTTAAATAGATGTAAAAATATACAGTTGTCCTTTCCTAAACACAAGCAACTGTTTTATTAGGAGAGGGATTAAAATGTTATGTTAAATTAAGTTGTCAATATTGTAAAACTAAACATGTTTAAATAAATAAATAAACTCATATATATACAATACAATGATGTACCTGTTAACCGTATCCCACATTTCTTCAATTGCTACTCGGATCGGATGGAGTAAACCAAGTTTGAAAATAAGAAAATTTATTATATCATTAAATTTGTTATTTTTTTTCTTTATTTTATATACTTTGATTTCTCAGAATAAGACACGTGGCGGATTTTCATTGCACCAAATTATTTGACAATGCCATGCGAAATGTTGAAGTAATTTGTTAGTTAGATTAGTTCTTATCTGTTCCTTCTGTAGTATATGGACACCATATTGCTAGTACTTACGTTAGCGGTTTAAAGATTATAGAATTTTCCGTACATACACCGGAAATGATTTTCCAAAGTTGCCGAAAGTTACAATGGATAAGTTATAGTCGATTATCTCGGCTAAGCACTTGTACATGTTTGATCTTAATGTTAATCAGACAAACATAATGCACAGGGTGTAACAGCACTTACCCGAAGGATTTACATGATGATTACAAAACGATAAAAAAACCTAGTTTTTTTTTTCATTTACAAAAGTACTTGTTTCTACAAATGTCATCAGTGTCATCACTGATCACAGTGCTAAGCGTGGCGACGGGATCACGTGGTATGCGCTTTCTCCTCAATAACCGTGCTGCTAGAACGAGACGAAGTGAGATGTGTAAAAGCAAAGGCAGCAATCTGCATTTCGGCCAGATTGCTATGTATGATTTTTGAAATGACATGGAGATTGCTATCTTTGCTTTTACGTACAATATTAGGTGCACATATTGTAAGTACGTATATTACATACAATATTTGTATGCTGCCTTTGCTTTTACACACCTCAAGTGCGTAATTACGTGACCCGTGCTGATTGCACCCAATTAATCAGTTACGCCATGAGGATTTTTTCTTTAGTCTACCATCACAGTAAGCGTAAAATGTTGTTTGTGTCGTGATGGGGGACTTAGCAAATCGAAGAATGTAACTCACGATGCCTAGGTGGAAACCAGGTGCAAAGGAAAACCAGCCACTGATCGGTCTTATACAAGTTGTCCCAAAAATCAACGTTTTATACATTTCAGACTGAAGATGCAGATTATAAATCAAACTTATTCTTATTTCTTTAAAATTGCTAAAATAATGTTTAAGACAAGATTTTTTATGCATAGCACAAAGGGTAACAATAATTATAAGCAATAATTATTAGCCCGAAACACTCATCAAAATTGAAAAACTCTCCAGAGAAAAGATACATCTCGCCAACGGGTCTCGAACCCGCACCCCTCTGTTTGCCGGCAGAGCTCCTGTCCGGCAAACAGAGGGGTGCAGGTTCGAGTCCCGTCGGCGACATGTATCTATTCTTGGAAGAGTTTTTCAATATTGATGAGTGTTTCAGGCTAATAATTATTGCTTATAATAAATGTGAAACTTATTCTGTTATTCCTCTTCAATAAAGAATGTGCATTATTTCAAAATCCACTGCTTATCGTACTGGCTACGGTATGTAAATCACAATTTATAAACTTCCTTTGTTATAAAATATAAGTTACGATTAAAAATTCCTAACAGATTTCATAGCAATTATATTGGTAGGTTAAACAATTCAAACACTTACATAATATTATTTAAGATTTTCACAGCCATAAAAATTTAATTTTGAGTGATTTTGCCGTGTTGCGCTTTTTCCTTCTTTAGCCAACGATTTAGACAGCGTTACAGTGACTATCATCAGGGCAGATGTATTAAATAAAATAATTTATGTGGTTTTCCGCGTTTATCTTTGGTTTAGCCGTCACTCACCAGATTGCAATGACGATAGACTTCGCTTTTTGGCCCATACAAAAAGGACGCCCGGGAAAAAACACTTTTCTACATCGAAAATTGCACGTAATGATTTTTTTTATATTGCCTTTATTTAAATTTAAAGGTAAAATCTATGTCGGTATGTTTTTAAATTTTCGATGCTTTTCGTATTAATCTAAATATTCAAAACAAAAAGTGTTAAATCAATTCTCATAAGGAATTACAAAATTATAAAAAGATACCGACATAGCTTCTTCTTTCGAGATCATATTTTGGTTTTTAAATTACAATTTCGTAAAAGTTTGGGTGTAGAAAAATGATTTCTCCAGAAACCCTTTTTCGAGCTATGTCTGCGGGTAAATATGAGAGTTTACGGCAGTTGTCCCAATATTTGTTTCTATATGTGAAAGATTATTTATTATAAAATAAATACATTTCATTTATCATGACTGGAATTTGAACCCGCGTCCTTAGAGATCAAAGCCAATGATATAATCGCCATACCCCCAAAATCATCATAATATGGAAGTAGTTATGAATTATAATCATCATTATAATATTACCATATGTTATTTCGGCTACTGGCATTATACCTAGCACTCTCATTAAAAATTTAGGCTTAATAGATTTGTCAAAGAATTTATGTATAAAAATGCAAAAATCAGTCATTTTAAATACATGTAGTATTTCAAAAGATTTTTTAAATATATATATTGAGGGATCGGTAGAATGTATCGGTCCAGTTAGGAGTTCTACCGAGCCGAACCCCCTGATATGAAAATATCTGCAGTCGGTGAATTATTTAGAATGGTCTCTGGTGGGTTGACGTGTTGTTCTTGTATTGTTCTGTATTTATTATACTTAAATAGTACAATTGCATAGCATTGATTGACTAGATGATCATTTGTGGAAAAGTGTGTGGAAGGGTTTAGTTTTTCCTGTGAGGAAGATTTTACCCGGACATAAAGTCAACAAAAAAAAAACACGTTGCGATGGATGAAGTGATATGCGTTCCGTCTCTCTGTAACCGAGGTAACTGAAAGAATGCTCAGGAATCGCTGGATAAAATCCTCTAGGTTCGTATTGATACATCTTGTCTTGTATATATATTTTTGGTTTTTGTTTTGCTTTTCCCTTGAGGGTCCCGTGATTTTTTCCGGTGCTATTAAATAAATAAAAACCAAAAGAGAAAATCGTTAAGTGTGGTTAGGATAGATACGCCTTCGGGGGAATATTTTGAACGCTATCATCGGATAGCATTTCCCAAGAGAAATCTTTGAAGAAGATTTTACACCTTATTATTATTATTAATTCAATTCACACTTGGAAAGTTTTTCAAGGAAGAAGTTAGAGCGTTTAAGTAATTAATGACTTTCTGGACTTCAATTATTTTATGTGCCTCTGAACCATTAGCTTTTAGCAAAGCTTAAAACAGACCATTTCTATTGCTTAAGGCTGGGTTTTACCCGCTGAAAAAGAAGAAGAAGGTGATATACTATAATACGAATATTAGAGGGAGCGCGTTAATATTAAAAACGATAATATTCAAGTAAAAATTGGGAAAATGTTTAATTAAACACAACTCGTTTGCAATAGAGCAAAAATCTCTCGACAATACCGAAATCTGTAAAGAAACAGTGTGTTTTTTTCAAACCTATGATTCTATGATTTGTTAAATAATACAACCGTACGTGTTTTTTTTTTTTAAATTTTCGGAGCATTCTTTGCGATGTTTTTTCTATCCAGGGAATTTATGTGATAACCGTTTCGGTTCGACAGTATCCAGAGATTATCTTAAAAAATAACATATATTTTTTAGAACTTAGAAACTTAAGGTGTTCAAGGGACAAATCGTCGTTGCATATTTAATATGAAGAATGTGACGATTTTGACGAAACTGAGTTAAATATACAGTATTTTTATCTTTTTTTTATCTATCTTCTACAATTTGAGACATGTAAAAATATCAAATATTTAAGGCGATAGGAAATAAACCATATGAGGACAATCAAAATAGTACATAATAAAAAAGTCATATCCTCTGCATACCACTACACAATTCAATTGCCTTGGTATGTAGATAATATTAACATCATTTTGTGATGCCTAGCTGTCAAATTTGAATAAATTTAAGTTAAATATTGTGACATTATTATGGTATTTAAAATTATTACGAAAATTGTGTATAGAATATGAACCATGTGAGAAAAACTGTGCGTAGAATATGTAAAAACGTTTTAAAACTCAATTTTCAAATGTTTGCCATAAATATATTCTTATAATAAACGATATCTATATGGTTTTCCTACTTTGTTCATAAATAGAATTTTTATTTTCAGTTTTGTTATTTTTTTTTAACAGTTTTCATCAATTTTCTCAGAATGTACTCAGTCTCATATGGTTCATATTCTATATGCAACGACGATATGTTAAGAATAAATCGATCCTTTTAGGTTATACATTTTACTTAAATTTATTTCGGCATCATTTTTAATAAAAAAAAAAAAAGATTTTATATTCAAGGTCAGAATTGTATTTTTTATGTAAGTACCGCACAAGAGTCCCAATTGCTCCGCAACGTCTGGTACCAGTGAGATTAATGGATATTCATATTTTTATAAGATAAACTCTCTTTTTTAACTTTTGAAGGTTATTCCCATCAATGTAATATATCATTGAAGAAGAAGATAACAATAATAATCTAATTTTTTAAAATATGAAAATGAACAAGACACAGAAAAATAATAAAAGATAACGTTCGCAACTGGGACTAGAACCCAGAACCTTACGTCTTACCGGGACATACACCTCTACCAATTGGGAATTTAAATTTGAATTTGAATTTCAACAACTATTGACTTTTGTAAAAAGTCAATAAAAAATTTGTAAAAAGTCAATAGGTGTTCCATAAAAATAAAATCGGATATATTTATCCGAGGCACTATCTAGGTAACAAATACATTCTTTGAATACTTGTTTCCAATAATAAAGGTAGCTGCCAATAATATTGAAAAAAACATTACTCAAAGATAATATTGTTAATTCTGAAAATTGAAATATGAAGTTGACAATTACGACAGTCTCATAATAGATCGCAGTAGACCAATTGGTAGAGGTGTATGTCCCGGTAAGACGTAAGGTTCTGGGTTCGAGTGCCAGTTGCGGCCGTTATCTTTTATTATTTTTCTGTGTCTTGTTCATTTTCATATTTAAAAAAATTAGATTATTATTGTTATCTTCTTCTTCAATGATATAGATTAATGGATCCCCAATTGGGATATGTCGTTAGTCTGGACACAGTGGGAGGGGAAGTACTTGGTATTCTGATCTGGTCACCAAATGTGACTAAAGTCATTTCAAGCAACGGTGGTAAGAACTACTAAGACAATATTGGCTTAAACAAGACCATCAACGTTGAACTGTAATGTTCGTAGGACTGTTATAAAAATAATATAAGTACAAATTTCAAAGCAATACCGTCTTAAAGGCAAACTATAATATTAAAAACGACAATATGAGAATTTTTAATGCATTAGTAGTTTTATCCGACTTATCACACAGAAATCTGTCGCCACAGATAACATCACAATATTTAATAACGGCGCTATGGGGAGAGGGTGGGGGGAGGTGTGGATGCCGGGTGTGTCAGAGCGAGAGGGGGTGTTGTGAGGCGTCCCGCTCGCACACCCCCTCCATTCATGGACACAAGGGGGTAGGGGGATCGGATATTACAGAAACCCCTGGGACTGGGGACAGGGCTGCGATTTTTTAATAAAATTTAAGAAAAAAAAACAGTGAAAATAATATCTTTCTTGACACATATATCAAGGAGATGCAGACAAATTAATTATATATCAATAGATAAGCTGATATTTGTTGGATTAAGATGTATTTTGATCAATTTTTTAATTAAATTACCGTGTCAATGATCTTTAAATTTATAATAATATTAATATACTCATGATTTAAAATTTGTATTACCTTTTATAACTACCGTTATATATTTTTTTGTTTTTGTTTTTATGCTTTTTTAAAGTTATTTTTATATAAGTTTTATTAAAAAAAATCTTCTTAAGCTAGGACTTTTTTAGTTATTTTATACTTAATTTACTCTTTTTAATTATGTTAATGTGATCTACCTATGTAACAACATAAATACACGTCGATGGTATGTACGAGTAGAATGGTAAGCATTGGAATAATATTTTTTAGGTGAAACTCAAGGTGTAATTAGAGTTTTTTTTTTGGAAAGTCGTTAAATATTTCAGTTTTAATGGCATATTATACCTAAATACACACTATACACATCGATATATCAAAAACTCTCTAACGGTCAACTCAGAATACAAGCAATTTATAAATCAACCCAACTTTTTTTAATTATCTTAATTTGCTAAATCTAGTCTCTTTCAACGGAAGAAATCTTCCGAACCAAAATCCGAAGCCCTCCATTGATATGCTTAGTGTAATTCTAAGTGACCAGCTCATTTACGGGGACTCCATCGAAGCCAGAGTTAAGCCAGCCTCTCAAAACTGGGCGTACTGTACAGGGCCCGCAGATATTTTAATGGTACACAACTGCTAACCCTGCACAAATCGCAAGTGCGCCCCACTGTTGAATTAGGCAGCCTCCTCTGGGCTGGAGCCCCAAAGTACCACCACATGAAACAGGCCGTTTCTACGACTCGTTCTTGAGTTCAAGAGTGCGGCTGTGGAACGATTTGCCAGCATCTGTGTTTCCTTTCCAGACCCATGTTCACTCCTTCCACTCCTCAAAAAGACCCTCGACTCAGCATCTTTATAGATGACATAGGCCCTGAGGAAAATTGTTTTCCTCGGGGCCTCCTGTGTGGAGTTAATGTAAAATGTATGTTTAACGTAAAATCGTCAACTGCATCATATGTATAAGGGAATAAAATTATTAAATAAATTTTCCCTTAGTGAAAAAAAAAAATACACAATTATAAAATAAATTGTGGTACTATCGTGGTTTTTGGAAAACTTTTTCGTCGATTTATTATATTTTGTTTATTAGTTTTAATGTGTTATGAGGTACATCTTATCAACAATGTTTATTGCCATAATAAATTATCTTACAAAATTATCCTATTTATTCTTATATGAATTTTGATTCTCTATTGTTATCATAGTTAAATAATGATATTCATTGTCTAATTTGTTTTTTTTTTATTAGAATTTCACTACAAACTAATAATTATTATATACTTTATTTTGACGAATCTAAAGTATATAATATATTCACTTGAACTCTGTCTAACTTTTCACATAATTTCATTCCGTAACTTTTCACTTTATCCTCGCTTTGACATTTTTTCACTTTATACCTTCTCATTAAAAGGTATAAATTAAAACTTTACACAATACTCTACACAATTTGTTGTAATATATAAATTCTCCTCTCCTAAGCACAGACATCTGCTTTATCAGAAGAGTGTATGTATGTATGTATGTATGTATCAATATTATTATTTGCATTAAAATTTATGGAGAAAAAAGCAACCAATGCCACGAAACGTTAATTATATAATAAACATTAATTCTATCCCTTTGTGTAAGCATTTAAAACAACTTGTCAACGAATTTGAAGTCCCTTTAAGATAAATACTCGAAACGAATAATGAAATTTAAAAAAAATCATTTTTTATAGGTACTGTACATTATTACAGTGCAAGTCATTAAAACAAACAAATCAAATCAAACCATTCAATATCCTAAGAAATCAGTAACAAGGTTTTCACAAACAAAGCAGTATTATCGGAGTAATCTTAGCGTGAATTCACAGCAAAGAAAATGCGTAGTAATTTTCTTTGGCGTCCCTATTTCCCGCGCAAGCGCACTAAACGCCCGCCCGCCGCCTCCGAGCGTTCAGTCGTCTCCAAGGCGCCACCGCATAGCGTCGCGACGTCGACGTCGACCGACTAAACCTTATTTCTCTTACAAACAATACTCCTCAATAACCTGCTGCAGGATTCTGTACTCCTGGCATATTCAATCTTGTTATTTGTTCCCTGAACCAATTGTGAAGTGAGTTTATTGACAGTGTTTGATATAGAAGTAACATAAGTTATGTTGTGACCTAAGGACAAAAGAAGTAAGAGGGTGTTTTTTAGAGCCACAAGAGACTTATAAGGGAAGGCATTCACATCTTGGTGAGTAAAAAACTTAACCGTAAACATACTGTCATCATTGTTGTAAAAATGAGCTGAAAATGCGCTATAGTTTGCAGATCTTTACCTTTGAGATATATAGGCAAATAATCCTTAAACTCACATGTCATTATAACGAGGGAGATAACAACTTTACTGTTGTCATATTTTTGTGTCGGTACTAATTCCATAAGGATTCGATTTTCATTTAAACATATAATAATTATTATCTCGACTTTAATTTTCTCACTTGTTCTTATTTAATAAATCGTTGTTTCGATCATATATTTTAAGTTTAATTTTTTTTTACGTAATTATAGATTACATAAACAGATATTACCCATTGTCGTTGTAATACAATCGATTAAAACATATAATAGTTGTCATTCTTTCACAATGAATGAGTTATGATATCGTTTAAAATGATTAAATATTTTTTTCATATGTAAGGTACATGTCGCTGTCAGAAGAGTGAGCAAATGATGCAAGGAATAAAATCAAATACAGAGTTGTGGTTCGTTTTATCCTCAAATATAATGCTTTTTTGATGTTAATTCATCAGCTTAAGTTAGAAAAGCTGTTAACACAATTGTTTTTAATTAATTAACATTCTAGAAGAAGAAGAAAAGAAGAAAAATGTGATCCGACAGTAGATCCAGCGGGAGTTGGCCCCCGGAAATTAAATATTTATATAATTGTATTTTTTATTTTAATTTCAAACCTAAAATCCACTTCAAAAATATTTTCATATATTTTTACCTTAGGTTCACACAGGAGGCCCTGAGGAAAATAATTTCCCTCAGGGCCTATGTCAGCTTTGGGGATGCTGTGTGGAGGGTATTTTTAAGGAGAGGAAGTTCTGGGAAGGAAAAAGGTATAAGGGTTGGGTAGGAATCTGGGGTTCAATGTGTCTAGATCATCCGCAGCCAAGACCTAGACAATGAACCCCATGAACCCGGGCACCCCTGCTAAGTCACCAAACGTAGCGTACCACTTGGAGTGACCTATGGTAGAGGTGTTGGTTATCCAATAAATGGTTTCCGGGGCGGCGGTACCCATTCCCGCCTCCCAAATTGAATCTAATAAATAAGTTGGTATGGATATCAACCGAATTTATTTACAGTGTCGATTTTTTGTACTTATAAGCTGTTACATACAGTAGATACGTTTTCCAGCAGTTTCTTCCTTGATGCATTTGAATGAAAATGTGTTTTATAATTTTATTATTTTGCGGTACATCTTCTCTGCACTAACTTTCAAGGACACTTAGTCAGTAGGTATCCCTTATTTTCCCTAAACCGACTGCACATTGTATATAAGTATCCTACTGTCTGTGGATTAACTGTTTGGAACCAAGAAAAAGATAGTAGGTTAGCACATTTTTTATAAAATAAATCATAAGAAAGCATTTTATAAGTCATAATCTTTTACACATTTTGTCATATTTACAATACCTGACTACAATCAAGTTTATCGATAAATTGAAACAATGACCATTTTGTGTCGTCATATCTGACAGCGGTCAGCGTTATCAGAGTGTTGCGGTTAATGGCTATTTTACTATTTCCACACAGGTTTTACCATTTCTTATCATATATAATATTAAAATGGAAATAATTTACAAAATAACACAAGATTTTCAGAAATATCTGCTAACTAGCAGTTAGTCTAACGTCGAGCATTAAGAGCCATTAACAACGGCGGCTGAGAATAAAAGTTTAAAAATGCTTGCAACTGTATAAAGAGGTTCCGATGAGAAAGATCGATTATTCAAAGTATCAAATATATTTCATTCAAAACTTGCTTTAATATATACCTACATTCAAGTAAGCAGTACAGATGCTCAAACCGCATGATGATAAATTATTAAAAATCGTGTATTCCTTGTTAGTATTTTTTGATCATAAATATTTATGATTTTTCAATATTGTCTAAACAGACAAGTGTGTAAAAAAATCTGAAATATTTTAATTTGTAAGATCTTAAATAAATAGAAAAAAACTGAGGTATTTTCGTCACAAAACGTGTTCTCGGATTTATTTTTTAATGATTTTAATTGAACTAAAATAAAAATTCTGGAAAGTGTGTATAGTAGATAATGTATTGATTTATTTTGTTGTATAATTATATGATTTGAAATTTGTAATATATAATACATCATTTCATTTAAAAATTGAACAAATCTGCCAACGACTAACGGTATAACCTTGTATATTAAAAATAAGCCTTTCAAATTTAAAAAATACGTTTACCGGAAAAAATATATAAAATTTTCAAAATCAATTTATGTTTTTTTTTTGTAAAAAAGAGTCAATATTTAGAATAAGACACGTGATAAAATCTGTGCATAGAATATGAAGCATGTGAGAAAAACGCGTAAAAATTCATTTTTTTTGCGTAAAATAATTACTTTTTGCCATAAATATATTCTTATAATGAACGAAATATATTTTTCGTACTTTGTTCATAAATAGAATTGTTTTTTTTTCCATTTCGTTATTTTTTCAAACAGTTTTTATCGATTTTCCCAGAATGTACTCAGTCTCACATGCTTCATATTCGACTTGCAACGACGATATTAAAAACATCACAGCAGAAGTATCTGTAATACCTAACCCAAACCTAACCTAACCTAACCCAAACCGCGAAGTTTTAGGTTTTATAAAAGAGAGTCGCAACTCAAAAAATGTGGAGAGGCTGTGATTTAGAATGACAAACAGTAGATATACATAAGTGATATAAAGAAACCATTTACCCTATTTCCCCTTTTCTCCATTTGTTCCTTGACACCCTGTAGTCTGTAATACAGTATGAATGTATTCCTTTAAGCAAGGGGTCCTTGCGTGTAATCAGGCGATCAATTATAAATTCAGTTTTTTATTGGGTACCTAACTTTTATCTTTGTTGCCACTACTACGTGTTTTAACGTTAAGAACAAGGAAGAAGGAAACACAACATAAGACAAACAAACGTTTGTATATTTTATTTCAAACTTCATATCACTGATTAAACTTGGTAATTTAATTGAGAAAATAAATTTATAATTTAGATTGAATTATTACAGATAATGCTTAACTAAGGTTAGTTGTTTTAAAATAAATGTACTAATAACGTTATTATTATCAATGGCCTCAGGATAAAATGTTGCATCTAAAATATTTAGGCTGTGAATTCAACACCGGAAAGCTCGCGTGAAAATCCTTAAAAAAATGTTTATAATTATTAGCATTTTTGTTATCTACTTTAAAGTATTGGATTCGTTCGAATACAAATTTTGGAAAATTGATATATTTGGCATTATCTAATTTTGTAAGAGTTGCAAGTTAAAATTCAGTAGCTCCTGGTAAAAGTTGTTAATCTAAGAACGGGTTTTTTCGCAGTAATCGGACAATTAAATTTGGAAGTTTATATTCAAGTTCTGTGAGGGTTCTATTCAAGTCCTGCCATTATCGAAATATTACAGAACTTGAATTTGAAATTTAAGAATTGATTAAATTATGTGAAATGACCCGTCATCAAAATTGCAAACATAATACTTATGGGTTTCCACGACGCCAGAGCTTGATACATACAGATTTTTAAATTATGTGACGTGCGTATAAACTGCCCGAAGCCAGTGGGACTATGTAATCCCACACGGAGAGAAATGTTATTCTAAAATACGATCATTTTATTCGTAAAAACGGTTAAAAACGGGACTGAAGTTCTTACGAACAAATTAACAGGGTTTCAATGTTTATTGGTGGGAACATGTAAGAATATTATTATATATTATAAGATTTCGTTGGTACACGTAATTTCGTACAATGAGAAAAATGTTATTCTAAAATACGATAATTTTATTCGTAAAAACGGTTAAAAACGGGACTGTAGTTCTTACGAACAAATTAACAGGGTTATGAATTTAACTGCATTTAGTGACTAGATCATAAAATTACGGTACTTCTTAACCTTCGTCTTCCCATCTCCTTCAATTCTCATCTACTTCACCATACCCCGATTGGGGAAACCATTGTTCCTTCGTCTCAGGACATCTGTAAGCAATTGGAGCAGTTGCGCGGTATTCACATAAAAAATGCATCCTGTAAGAGGGTATTACCAGAGTATTACTGGAAATTAGTCCTCTTTAAATCAAATTCTAGACGTATTGACCCTTTTTTACAAAAAAAACATAAATTGATTTTGAAAGATTGTTATTTTTTCTGGTACACACAGTTTTAAAATTTTGAAAAACTAATTTAATTTTTAATACTAAGGTTATACCGTTGGTCGTTGGCGGATTTGTTCAATTTAACGATCGAGTCTATTAAACAACAAAAATTTCACATCATGTATAATCATTCAACGAAGTAAATCAATAAAGTAAGTAATAATTATATAATATTATTTATTTTTAAGTTTACCTTAATTTTAAATCTCTGTTTTTAAGTTAAATTTATCTTAATCTTAGGTTTTTATATAATTTTAAATGTATTGTGTAAAAATTTTTTGTAGATAAAATGGAGGCCTCAGCAAGGGTAAACCACCTAGTGAGGTCAACATTATTGAATTCTATTATAAAATGTCAAAATATTGCATCATAAATAAATAAATAACTACATAATCTAATAAAAACAGTTTTAATAATTTTAATTTTGGTTAAATTGGAACGTGTTTTGTGACAAAAAGACCTTCGTTTTTCTATTTATTTAAGGTCTTATAAACTAAAATATTTCAAATGTTTTACACACCTATTTTGTTAAGACATTATTGAAAAATCATATAAATACTTATGATCAAAAAATACTTACAAGAAGTACACGATATTTAATAATTTATCATCAAGTGTTTTGAGAATTTTTATTGCTTATTTGAATGTAGATATATATTAAAGCAAGTGTTGTAAGGAAATAAATCGATATTAAATTTTTAATTTTAAAAATTTGATAGGGGGAATAATCGATCATTTTCATTGGAATCTCCCTGTACATTTGCAAGTATTTTTAAACTTTTATTCTCAGCCGCTGGTCAATCGCTCTTAAGCTAAGTATGTTTGTGCAGTTTAAAAGTAAATCAATACGGTTTAGGTAGTCACGCCATAAAAACGACGCATCAGTAATGGCGTGGCTTGCATAATAATTTGTTCAAAAAATCCGCCTTAATACCTATTGCAGCGGAAATCACGGGACATCAATTTACGGTAAAAGGTTTTCCGTGCTCTGCAATCACCTAAGATTTTTGTCATTAACGACCCTCTTTCACATAAATTCACGTAAAATTACTGCTAAATTCGTGATTCAAAAAAAGATTGAAGATATATTTTTTGCCAAATAATTAAAAGTGCGGCTATTGTAAAAAACAATTAAACACTTTGTTCCATCCATTGCCTTTTCTAATTTCTAATTTATGTTCGAAAATACCTTATTGAATGAGTTTGAATTTGATCTGTCTGCATTATTGTTCCGATTCAAGATGGTGGTCATTTTAGATGCTACCTTTTTAACCCCCGAGTTGTCTAATCGGAATAACCAACTTTAATGTAGGTATCTACTGGCTTAAAGAATGTTTGAAATAATAATTGTTATTGATTGTGACATTTTTTTTGGTCAAATTGTATAAGTGCCTCCGCTCACGAGGCAATCGAAAAAAAAAACAGTTTTGCAACTAAACGCTCTATCCTGTGTGTGTCAATGTGATGATCCTCACACTACACAACTTCTCAAAAACTCGTTTTCAATGGACTATATAAAATAATTGTACTTACAAAATATAAAGGTGAATTTAAGTATATAATATCTATATTGTATTTTTTACGGGATCCTGATCGGGAGAGACTGGTTGAGGGAGACCTTTTTACCTCTCCAGCCAGACCCTATCGACCCACCGCCTTGTGCCGCACTGGATTCATGTCCGTCACCCCTGGACATACTGACTCTAAGATTCTTATCCACCCCTCAAACCTTTTCCTTCCCAGATATTTTTCTCTTTCTTGACTTTCTTGAGTTAAACAGCTCGGCTGTGGGATGATTTTCCGGCCTACGGGTGTTTCCTCACTCCTACAACAGATTCACTCCTTTCTTTTCTGAAAAATAGCCTCCACACAGCATCCCCAATGATGTCACAGGAATGAGAAAAAAATATTTTCAATTGCCCTCCCTTGTGGAGTCAATGTAAAAGTTCACCTTTCAAAATTAATAGTTTATTGATCTAGAATAATTTTCATACAATTTCGAATCACGCACCCATCATCCTGTCAGAAGCAAAGAAAAATATAATATTATGATTTCTATTGTTTAATGCGGATGAAGCGGAGTGTGTTAGGACAGAGCTGTGTGGCGGTTTATCCTCGCTGCATACCCCTGTAGGAAAACAGAGTGATGTTTATTTATTTATTTTTTTCTTTTTTTCAAAAGAAGCCAACACATTGTGACTTGACATTTTAAATAAATGAGAAGAAAGTACTTGGTTTTAAGACACTTTATTTATTTATTTATTTATTTAACGTCTATCGGTTTCGGTACCTCGGCACCATCATCAGGACTGATTAATTATTAATACATTATTTTTGTAACAAATATTTTTGTAATAATACATTATTTTTGTAACAGTCCTGAAAATGGTACGGAGGTATCGAAACCGGTAGACGTGCACGGAGAAAAATATATTATTCTAAAATACGATCATTTTATTCGTAAAAACGGTTACAAAAGGAACTGAAGTTCTCACAAACAAATTAGCAGGGTTTCAATGTTTATTGGTGGGAACATGTAAGAATAATTTGTTGGTATACGTAATTTCGTACGTACGTATTTTCCCGCCAATAAACATTGAAACACTGTTCATTTTTTCGTAAGAACTTTAGTCCCGTTTTTACGAATAAAATTATCGTATTTTAGAATAAAATTATTCTCCTTGTGAAATTAAAAAGAATAAAGTGACTAAAAAAACCAAGTATTTCCTTTTCATTTATTTAAAATGTTTATTTAATTAGAAACCCTAAATGTTGAACTAGCAATTTCTATAGCCTGTTAAAAAAACCATAAATTTTATCCCAAAAAATAGTCACCTGGAAACAGCGTCTGATATTTCTAAAATTCGCCTGTCTGAAATTTCAACTCTGGAAATGCTCTCTATCCGCAGAATTTGCATTCAGGTCAAACGTAAATTAGTTCTTTGACAGCTCTTCCATAGTTTGGTTTAGATTAATAATTCAGATCATAGTGTTTACGGAAACTAACCACCGTGGTTCCATTGCAAATAATTGTATATTGATTTTATTGATATAACCTCCCGACTAGATTTTCAATTTAGCCTACATTTGTAACCCTTGAATGTATCTTGTTTCTTGTACTATGTATCTTCTTGATAGAAGAGCTACGTCATGCAATAGCATCTACGATTTTTTTGAAATTATTAGAAATTATTTTTTTAAATTAATCGGGGTTCAATGTTAAAAAAAGTTATTTGATCCAATATTTTTAAAAATTAAAAGTTCATTGAACTTGAATAATTTTACGTCTTACGCAGGAATACAATTTAAAATCACGCACCCATGCACCGACAATCAAAATCAGTGTGTTTAATTAACTTGTATCAATTTCACTGAAATTTACTTTCGTGGAGTATTAAGGGGGTATTCTAGCCTAGAGGCACAAATATCGGGCGTTTTTTCGAGCTCTGTAAAAAATAAAAGAATAATATTTTTAGTCTCCTTCTTTTTATGACTTGTTTATTTATATTTTAAGAATACATAAAAAATTTTACGAATAAAAATATTCAAAACATGAAAAGTAATCGCCTCTAAAGTCGTACATACGCAATTTAACGCATTACCTAATAACCTAAAACTTCCAGTATCAAACCAAAAAACATTGGCAAAAACTCTAAAAGGATATTTTCTCAACAGCTTTATTAACCAGTGACATATTGAGCAATCCTTATTTGTAACGCTTGTATATCTTTAGCATCTTTATTAACCAGTGACATATTTAGCAATCTTTATTTGTAATGCTTGTATATCTTTAGCATCTTTATTAACCAGTGACATATTTAGCAATCTTTATTTGTAATGCTTGTATATCTTTAGCATCTTTATTAACCAGTGACATATTTAGCAATCTTTATTTGTAATGCTTTTATATCTTTAGGATCTTTATTAACCAGTGACATATTTAGCAATCCTTATTTATAACGCTTGTATATCTTTAGCAGCTTTATTAACCAGTCACATATTTAGCAATCTTTATTTGTAATGCTTGTATATCTTTAGCATTTTTATTAACCAGTGACATATTTAGCAATTTTTATTTAACTCTTGTATATTTTTCTAAATGTATTTATGAAATATTCAACTAACTGTATCAAGTGTGCCCAGTCTGTTTTAATATCTATGTACTTTCCTTAAACTGCCCTTTAAATTCGTGTTCTTGTGTAAAAATAATTTTCATAATTGTATAATGTTGTCCTTCCCGAAATGAGCTTTATTATACTCAATGGGAATAATGTATTATTAATATTATGTATAATTTTGTAATATATTATCATAAATAAAAATAAAATAAAATAAAAAAAAGTGGTCGATCCAAAAAAGTAGTTTTGAGATAGTTTCAGGCAGTTTTATTCATTTGTATAATGGTACGGTATTCTTACGTTGCTTTACCAATATCATCAGTTAAAAATAAATTATATTTGCATTTTAATATATATATACATTATATAGGTATAGAATATAAGAAAGGTTTTATGGGGTAATACATCCGCAGGTAGAGGGGCAACGTCAACCTTCTAATGTTCAAATTGTTCCGGCCAGACCGGATTAGTTGGCGCGCCACAAAAATAGCTATAACTCCGAAAATAATTAGAATTTCGAAATATACTTTTAGGGACACATTCTTAAAGACCTAAATATTAAAAATATGTTTAAAAATAATAGAAATTCAAGACTAGAATACCCCTTTAACATGTTTAAAATTTGCTGTATGCAACAATTCAAATTGTATTCGTGTTAACTATGGCTTCGATACCTGGAAGTACTACATCATCAGCTTTTAACATGGATATCAAAGCTACCAACTCGTATTAGAGAGTAAATACTTAACGTGATTGTTTTTTTGCTCCCTCCCGAACTTCAGGCTTAATCCTCGAAAGGGTACGCAGTCAGTTCATAATGAAGTTACGAATTTCCACCATTTATCATTCATAATTCGTTTATCACTTGCGAATTTGCGACATTATACCAGAAAAGCAGCCCCTATGCTGGCTTAAGGACGGATACTAATATTGGAAAATAATTTGACTTGGATATGGGGAAATTTAATCACGTTCTACCATTTTTTATAATGGTTTTATGAACAATTTGCTTTAAACGGAAAATTATTATTGTCTTTAAAACAAAGGGTGTCAAGACTCTTCATTTGTTTGTTCAATACCCTTAAAGCTTTTACAAATATATTAAAAGTTAATAGTTTACACAATGCAGAAATATTCTTCCTATCAGTAGGCACAATTAATACCGCACTTAAGTCCCAACTACTCCCGTCTAGAGCCAGGAAGACTCCGGCATCCTCAATTGGGGTATGTTGAGATGGGAAAGAGGAAGTACCTGGCTATTCAGATCTGGACACCAAACACAACTTCATCCATTTCAAGCAACGTTTCAATTCTGAATGGTGGTCTTACACCAGGGCGATACTGAGAATATCTTCCACTCTGGAACGTGCCGCAAGTATACTATATATTTTTTTAAGTTAATTAACTGTGAAATCACACAAATTAATCAAATACAATTTATTTGCGCACGCCGGGTACGAACCCGTGATCTTCGCATTAGGAGATCACGATTATGTTACAAACATAAGACAGAAAAAACATTTCAACAAAATCAGGTTCCATGACAGTTGATCCTCCGATAGTATGGGAAATACATTATATTTTGACGGCCGGCGTAGTCCAGCGGTAGCCCATTCCGAAGGTCGCGGGTTCGAACCCGGCGAGCGCAAATAAAATTTATTTTTATTTTTAACTCTTGAACTGAAGTAAACCTCAAATTATAATATTTTAAATAATGAAGATAATATTAGCGAAAGTCAAGATGTATCCGTATTTTTAAACAGAAAACTGTTTCGGATTTTCGATTGACTTTCGCTAATATTATCTTCATTATTTAAAATATTAAAATTTTATTCAATTAATTTGTGTTATTTCACAATTAACTATTTAAAATTTATATATATATAAAGTATATTTGTGGCACGTTCCAGAGTGGAAGATACTATTAGTATCGCCCTGGTGTAATACACCATTCAGAATTGAAACGTTGCTTGAAATGGCTCTAGCCGTGTTTAGGGACTAGATGTAAATAGCCAGGTACTTCCCCACCTTCCTCATTCCCCATCTCCTTTTCTTCCTCACTTAACTTTAGCCTCATAACATACCCCAATTGGGGATGCCATAGTCTCACTGGCTCCAGACGGAAGCAGTCGAGACTCTTGTGAGGTATTCACCATAAACAAAAAAAATTAAAAATACTAACTTCACAAAATACAACTAAGGGTCCTTGAAGGAATGTGCAGAGAGGGTTTCCATCACAACTCAGATTCGTGCAACTTCAACACCCTTTTGAAAAGTCATGTTTTTTTAAATAGCTCAAAATGTAATCTAACGTAACCTAGTTAACCATTTTTTTTCATCGCCTTTAATGACTTTTCAAAGGAGGTACTGAAGTTGCGTGATTCTGAGTTGTCCGGTTACCGCAGAAATGTTGTACCCCGAAAACAAATAAAAAAAAAATATTCATTCAAATGCATCAAGGATAAAACTAATGGTCTAAAAATAGTATAGGTCTGTAGATACCAGCATATTAATACCGATTAAAAAGGACTATTAGGGATTTTTTTAAATAATCGCACATACGAGAAAAAAGCATCGATCTTCAATGAAATTTGAAGGATTGAAATTTGGCAGACGATAATCGTTACGATTACATATAATGTCAGCAGCAAGACAGTGAGTCGTTTTTCACAACGCTCATATAATATTGTTTTTAAAAAAAAATTTAATATCTCGGACGGATGTTCCAAAGTAATGTCGATGCTAACTATCACTTTCTTCACGGATACTGTTGGTCGATGGTTATATGTCGTTGGCAATTTCAATTCAATTCAATTCAATTCATTTTATTATTTTAAAAACATTACAAAATTTGATATTTTAAGTCGTTTTTAAAATACATTTGTATTACAAAGTATTACAATTCATATGTGGTAAGGATACTAACTATTCAAGTATTATGTTTTTTTTAAATAGCTCAAAATGTAGGCCTCAGCACGGGTAAACCACCTAGTGAGGCCAACATTATTGAATTTTATTATAAAATGTAAAAATATTGCATCAATAAATAAAAATAAATAAATAAAGCATGCTTTTTAAAGGCTTCTTCAGTAATGCGAAATATGTCGATATCCGAATTAATTATGTTCAACAGCAAGATTGCTCTCCCTACCGGCATGACCATTTCCAGTCTTGCTCGGGAATGTTGACAAGTATCCGATTTTTTTGATAAAATTTTATGGTATCGATGTTATGCTGTCGTGTTTACACCTTTAGTGGCGATATTAGTCTTCTAATTAACACATGCATGTACCGATGTACCTTATAACTGTTCCAGAGACCTGTGTACAAGAAATGTTAAGACAAAAGGAAACACTTTGCCAAAATTGAATGCAGCTTCCTAAGACATTTTCATTCAGGTTTATCCATTTAGCTCAAATTCCTTAGTCTGTTGTTGTTGTCAGGAAATTCCCCGCCGTATGGGAAAAATGTCCGTCATCGTGGGAAATGGAGAAAATGTAGAGTGGGAAATTTGGGGGTAGGAAGAAAGGTGGGAGGGGATGAAAAGGCTGTGTGGGTGGAATGGGGTGGTGAAGTGGGTGACACTAACAGATGGCTCCAAGCTTTATGTAACGTGTACAGTGGATATTAGGGAAAATTCCATTCAGCTGCTGTGCCGGCCAGGAAACCTATCTACCTATCTACGAGAATGTAGAAGAAAGTGCAATTAGGTTTTATGACGAGTATATGGGTTAGATGATTACTAAGAATCTTGTCTAGAAGTTGATGTTTGTAACCTAATTCTTAACCAATCATGAGGCTTTCGTAGCAGAGCTGTCAGTTCTCTGGTAAAGGCAACTTGTAACAAATTTATGACTTCTATCAATAGAAATTAGCAGAAATTGGGTGATGCCTTTGACTGCAGAATATGACATTGAACTTATTATTATCTGGCATAATCACAATTAGTTGACGTTATTTTAAATTTTACACTATTTTTTACGGTATCACTATTTAAAATTGGAAACTCGGGATGTTAAGATTTTCACATTAGAATGGGTAGTTTTTACTACTCGCTCTTGAGTTCGATAACTAGACTGTGGAACAGATGTCTCTTCGAGACCCATGACACTGTCTGCTGTGAGGAGCTATTGTAAAAACATAACTGTTTAACCCTTCAAGGAGTACGCGTGGTTATCCATTTAGTTGGAATTGAGTTATTTATAAGTAGATACCTTAATAATGTTTTTTTTTGGTTAAGTACTCAAATCAGGTCGAAAACTAATCCAAAGAATTTTCTTCCATCTTTCGCAGTGTTTCATATTCCACGGATATTTTACCTTTTTAAGTTAGCCTCAACTATTGCTATAATAACTATACGGCCACTCTCCATTATCTTCCCAGAACTTGTACATAATTTCTTCTCGAAAGGCCAGATAATAATACACATTTAAGTAACTTCGATAGTTGAGCGAATTTTGTATGTTCCCATATACTCAAAAGAAATATACTGAACAGAAATATAACAATCAATAGAAAAAAACTTGACGTTGCCAAGTAATGTAAGTTCTTTCGACTCCAGACTCCAGACCTCGTATCTGATCAAGAAAGAATATCGATATTTGTAAATTTTTGACCAACTTCACCGGGTGTAAGAAGAAATATAAGAAATAAGACACACAGACATACCCACTTCTTTTTCTCTTCAGTGATTATGGTACATTTTCAGTTTTTTCGTCGTTCAAACTTAAATCAGAATGCCCCTAATCATAATTAAATATAATATATACCCTCTAAAAAAACAACGGGTGTTCCGCAAGGTGTTGGAAAGGTACGTATTTTAATTTTCTTTTTAGAACTGGAATTAATTTAGTAAATTGTTAGGAAACTCTTGTTTTCTTTTTTCTAATGTATAAAATTGAAAATATTAAAATTTTGGGTTTATAAATGTATCGTCCATTACTTACACGTACATTACACGTACATTACACGTACAACAGAACTATAATATTGTTTAGTGTTGGAAGTAAAATTTGTAATTTTTAAACTTCAACATTTCGGCAATATATATAGAGATATTGTATTAACCGCAAAGTAATAATCGATTATACAGTCTAAAAACAGCATTTAGTTGTACACTGAAAAAACACACGCATAAAGGTAATCTACAAAAAAAGATCTCGGATTTGATACTCGACGTAGATAATAAAAAATGGAAAGGAGTTTTTCGTAATAATAATAATACGTTATTTCTTTCGTATATTTCCTTGAACCAAGAGCAAAATATAGCCATTGCGATAAACAGCCAATCAGAATCGACCTCTGACATATGACCTCTGATGTTTATTGAAAAGATGTGAAGGATGTGACTCTTTTCAACATTCCTCTTCCTTCTAATTTATTTCCCACAATTCATTTATATTGCCAGACAAATGTTATACTGGCACCGAACAATTGGAGATAGACATTAAATGGTTTCGTTGGTGCCAAATTGTAGTTAATAATTAGCTTCGCACGAGTTTGATAGAAAAAATCGACACTCAATGAGTGTTTTCAAGTTCACCAATCAAGGAGGACTTAACATCGAACATTTGCTAGATTTTATTGAAAAATCTAGATTAACGTGGTTTGGTCACGTAAATAATGCCAGAAGACCGCTGAAAAAAAACGAATGCCATTTGAGAGGGAAGACGTCGAGTAGGCCACTCTAGACTTAGTCACCGTGGAGCGTACGTACTCTGGATAGATGTCCTAAAGTCACGCTTGGCGTGAATTCCTGAAAACGAGGGTCTTGTCGAGTCGATGGGTCTCAACCCGAACAAGGCTAATAGGAGGATATGATAAGAATAGTCATAGGTAAAGCCTTTGATATTTCCCACTCTATTGATACATTTTAACTTAACCACTCGAGCGCTTTTTGCCACATTATGGCACTATTTCCAAAACCTCGGATTGCTTTCTTGCCAAAATGTGGCAAATTTTCAAAAAAAAATTTTTTATTAAAGCGACTATATAATATATGGTACATTCAAATTTTAACAAAATAAATATTTTTTGTATTTCTTGGGCATTAACTATGTAACAATTTCTAGACATTTTGTTTTGAAGAGTTTTAATTTTCAATGTACTATCGTTACTTAAATTTTAATTTTTATGCTACCGGTTTCGACACATCCGTGTCATTCACTAGCAAACTTAAATTAAGTTTGCTAGTGAATGACACGGATGTGTCGAAACCGGTAGCATAAAAATTAAAATTTAAGTAACCATAGTACATTGAAAATTAAAACTCTTCAAAACAAAAATAAATATTCCCTAGATTCTTTAAAATATTTTAAGGTTAAATATTTAATTATATTTTATTTATAAATTTTACAAATATGTGATAATAGACAAAATATAGGGGAATTCATTGGCTACATAGAACTATAATCAGTTTGTATGTCTCTACATTCAAATTCGGATATATGATTTTTTTTATGTAGGCGGAAAAATTTCCTTTAGCAATCCGAGAAAAAATATTTTAATTGCTCTGTCGTTCCAGTGGTTAACTAAGCATTTTGGTTTGCGGAAGCCTTCGTGGGTGTTTTCGATATAAGTAATATGTGATAAAACTTTCATAACTTTTCTATTTTCTTGTAGTTTCCTTAGTAATTTAGTCACGTTCCAACTCAGCCACTTCCACCACAGTCTCGGGATACGAAATTCTGTCAGATGTACCAAAGAGGTTATTACGGAGTCAATTGGCTAGGAATTTCCTTGTCAGCATATCAACATGTAGCTATTATCAATTTGGGCGACACTTGGTAATGCGTATATGAAAGCAAACAATTTTATCTAAATATCTCAATCGAAATAACTAAGAAACGCAACAATATGTATCTGAATTGTGAGAATATGTACATATTAAAAAAACACAACGCATTTTAGAGGAGCATACCCCTTCAACTGTTTCTGTGCCAATTTCTGAACCAAGTGAATAACCATCATCACACTTTTTTCAACAACTCTCCTCCACTATAAGAAAAAAACATTTGAATTCTTTTTTAGCCGAGCGACACATTATCATTTGTTCCAACAACGATTAACCACTTTCTCTAGTCGAAGTCTCGTCAAGATCAGGCTAAGAGCTCAATTTATCTTAAAACGAGCTTGTTTAGGAACACATTTTTTAGGAAGTCATTTAACTAATTTTACCTTCCCCAATGGATTGGTTTCATCCTTATAATTCAAATACCTACCTATAAATGTCGCAATTTTGACTTGAAGAAAAATATTATTTATTTTTTATTTAATTTTTTATTTATTCTATATATTCAATAATATTATTGAATGAATGACTCAAATTCAGTAATTTTACCCATAAATTAGAAATTAGTCATCGTAAATTTCGATCTATATTTAGTGTAAATTCAACGTCTGTAAGTGGCTTTGACCACAGTTTCATAATGCCTTCAGAGGGCGAAACAGCCGTAAAGCATATTAATAATTACGAAGCAGAACTTGTTTATAATAAACTGTTTTTATACATTAAATAATAATATTATTGAATATAAAAAAGAAACAAAAAAATAAGTTCTACAAAATAAACTTAAAAACTATAAATAAAAAAAAAAAAAAATTGAAGAAGAATACACACCTTATACCTACCTATGTAAAGCACAATGGAAAGCAAATGTGTCCTGACAAACGACATTTTTTTTAAAGTAAAAATGTAATAATTCATTACTTGCTGGCTAAGGGTACACACAACATGCACGCGATGTTTATTAATTATCTAGTCACATAACTATGGGAGCATTTATTGTTGGTTTTTTCGTTGTGTTTGGAATAATTTTACAGAATTTCATACAAACGCCAGCAGGCGAGAAATTCAAACCCCGAAAACAAATTCACTAAACAAAATAAAGCAAGGACACTGCTGAAGTAATACCGAGAAGAAAATAAAAATAAACAAGTGTGGCAGTGCAAATAAAGGGAGAGCGTATGGACGAAGTTTCAGGGAAAATTGTTGTTTATTTTTCTTCAAATTAGGATGAAACTTTTGAGACAACGTTAGACGGACCATTGCCGACACCCGTTTTTGGAAACAATCCCAAAATTCAAATATCTGTGAAACACATGGACAAAAGTTAACAGTTGCTTTCTTTGTAACTTTAGATCGTTATGGAATACATATTCGTTTTTTGATACGTTCATATTCATATGTGATAACGTAAAATATAAGATAGTAACAGTAAATCCCACAAAGGCGAAGCCTGTGCGTGGGTTTTATAGTATTATACTATAAATATATATAAGTGAGTGAATGTTAAAAAAATATAATGTTCCTACAGATAGATTTTTTTACGTTGACTTCATAAAGGTGGCCTTCAGATAAATAATTTCCCTCAAGGCATATGTAATTTTTCAGGATGCTTATGGAGGGTCTTTTTGTGAAAAGGAAGGATTGATGCTGAGTCTTGAAGAGGCGTATTTTTTATCATTATTATTTTTTATTTATTTATAATAACTCCATACAGGAGGTCCTGAGGAAAATAATTTCCCTCCGGGCCTATGTCTAGGGTCTTTTTGAAGAGAGGAAGGAGTGAACGTGGGTCTTGAAGAGACCCATGTTGTAGGAAGAAGGAAACTCAGAAGCCGGCAAATCGTTCCACAGCCGAGCTGTTGAACTCAAGAACGAGTCGTAAAAACGACCAGTTCTCATGTGACAAATGTCAACCGGGAACAAGTGTTGGGCGAGCATATGGCGTGTTTCTCGGCTATGCACCGGTGCCGAGGGGATCAATGACGCTAGTTCCTCGGAGCACCTTCCATTGAAATACCGGTAGAACAAGGATAGCATTCCCACCCGACGCCTGTGCTCTAAAGATTGCAATCCGTTTGTTAAGACGGGAGAATCTATCTAACGGACCGCCCGTTTCTGCACAGAGTCGAGGGTGTATTTCAGGTACTTTGGGGCTCCACACCAGAGGTGGCTGCCAAATTCAACCGTGGGGCGCAGTTGCGATTTGTACAGGGTTAGCAATCGTATACGTATGACGTATCAAGGCGACATTTTTTAGTATGGAGGGTAAAGGAAGGAGTGATGCTGATTCTTGAAGAGACCCGTGTTGTAGGAATGAAAAAATACAGAGGTCGGCAAAATCGTTCCATAGCCAAGTCCTTGAACTCAAGAAAGAATCGCAGAAAGGACCCGTTGGGCGCGCGTTTGGCGTATTTCTCGACACTGGTTCCGAAGGAAAGGAAGGTGCAGAACAAGGACGACATTTCCATCTGACGCCTGTGACTTTAAAATAGGAGATTCTATCAAACAGGCCGCCCGTTTCTGCACAGAGTCAAGGGATTTTTCAGATATTTTGGGGTCCCCAGACCAGAGTTGGACGTAAAGTTTGACCGTGGGATGTAATTGCTAATACTTGTGTACTTCTTCATTCTGAGTCGCCAACAAAATTAGTACCACATCTTTCGTCTCGTGTTTATGTTTACAAGGACTCCTTATTAGTACATCTGTAAACTTTGCATGTCTTTTGTGTGGGGTGCTGGAGTGCTAGCATGGTCGATTGATATGAATTTACCGACCGATTGTCGGTAACTTCTCGTCGTTCCCTAGGACAAATGCTGATCGCTAACGTACAAACGACAGTTGATATCGAATATATTAAGGACACTTAGTCATTGTGAACTTTTATCTATTCGTTTACGATCTGCAGTTGTCCTAGGGAACGATGACAAGTTACCGACGATCGGTTGGTAACTTCATATCGATCGACCATGCTAGCACGCCTGGTGTAGGACTCTAAAAAGATACTAAATATATTCGTTTCCTCAGCATTTCTTAGATTCAGTCCGTTCAACGAGCGTCCGAAAAACATGTTTTTCACCTTGAAAATTGAAGGCAACCGTCTCTCAAATCTTATTCGATAAAATAATATTATTATTAATATTGAACTGAAATTTTGTGAAGGCAATTAAAAATCTGTAGAAGTTTTAATACATATTAGCAAAACTTCTACCGCAGCTATTTAGTACTCTCATCTTGCCCTAAAGCAGAGGACAAACTATAAATAAGTAGCATTGAAATCAAACCATTCTGTTTCGGAGTAATTTAATTCTGTTTAAGAGGGTATTACCAGAGAATACCGGATGAAATAAAATAAATAGATGTAAAATTTTTAATTTAAAAAAAAATTGATACGGGGAATAATCGATCTTTCTTATAGGAACCTCCCTGTACAGTTACAAGCATTTTAAAACTTTTATTCTCTGGTTGATCACTCTTAACCCATCCCCCTTCAAACATATTTTATCAGATTTTAAATATGTAAGATGTATATTTATTTATTTGTTATAAAAAAAATACATTTACATTGTATCGCCATTTTGACTGTCCAACAAGGTAGTTCTCCCGTTCTAGGACAGTCAAATTTACAGGTATCGTACATATTAGGTAAGTAGATAGATATATGATGATTCATATAAGTATTAAGTATATGTCAGATGATGATAAATAAAATCAAAATAATTGGAATATTTCTGAATGTATCTGAGAATAAAAATTGTTTTTGACAGATGATAAAATACGGTTTGGAATTTTATTATTAGAAGTAATCATAAAATTTATTAAATACTGCGTGATACCCAGCATGCGTTGAAAAGCAACTTAAATAAATAAATTGTTTCTCCTTTCGCGTCTTCTCCCATTCGTCCCCGTACCACTCCCGCTTCCTTTTCTCCACCTGCGTCTCCTTCCCCTCCACGTTTCCCTTTCACCTTCCCCACGTTCTCCCTCCCCTCTCCCGTCTCTGTCCCCCTTCTCCCGACAACCCACTTCACGCATTCCCCTTCCCCCTTTCCGCCTTTTCCCCTCCCACATCCCCCCTTCCACAAACTATCCTCCTTAACTCCCCCACAGTTCCTCCCGCCTTTCTCCTCTCCAATAAACTCCATAAAATACACCCATTTTTCAAACAATTCGCTTGAAATTTTTTTTGCAAATTTCATAATGCCAGAGCTCACCAATATAGAAATATCGCTGTACAGAAACCTTTGCGGGCATTCTCACAATAACTCACCAAATTTTCATCGCAATCGGAAGAGAAGTAAAGAAAATAATTTCATAGCCAGAGCTCCCTATTCTATAACCATCTCTGACTGATAACGAAAAAAATATAAAAAACACTTATATATTTTATTAGACAAATAACAAACTTTACTGTCACCTCACTTTTTCGTCGTTTCAAGTAAAAATTGTTACGTTTCTTTGTAGTTTTCGGAACATGTAAGAATAGTTTGTTGGTATACGTAATTTCGTACGTATACCAACAAATTATTCTTACATTTTCCCGCCAATAAACATTGAAACACTGTTAATTTGTTCGAAAGAACTTTAATCCCTTTTTTAACCATTTTTACGAATAAAATGATCGTATTTTAGAATAACATTTTTCTCCGTGTATAGTATATTTGCTGCACTTCCAACATATGTACTTTCAGTATAACCCCGACGAAAGACCGCTTTTAGAATCGACAAAAAATCTGTTTGAGTTAAATTTTCGGTATCAGATACTTCAACACCTTCTTTATCCCCATCTCCTTCCCTTACCCGCTACCCCAACTAACGTTCCCCACCCCACTACCTTCAGCCTCACTGTCTTGGATATTTGTTTGTCCAATTGGATATTCAACACCTTCCTCTCAACCATCTCATTCCCTTCCCCACTACCTACAGCCTCACAAAATTCCCATATATGGGTTGCCACTGTCCCACAAGTTGCCCACAACTGGAAGCAGTTGAGTCTCTCTTGCGGCTTTCTCTGTTTAAAAAAAATATATAATTTATGAAAAATTGGTTATAAATTGCTGAAAATTATTATTCATTTTCTCCGTCCTCATTTCAAAGTTATTAAGAGCCTCGCCACACCAACCAAGAGAAGCACACATTCTCTGAATATTAAATATTAAAATATACAGGGTGCATCAGCACATACAGATTCGCTAAATGGGAGTAAAATCATAATATATGTTTTTCCATCACACGTCACATTACGATAACGGATCATGTTATAAGCAGTACGACTCTTTTTTACAATGATGCAGGAACGAGACGGTGTGAGTATCATATGATGTGCATGGTTATTTATACCATATGATTATATCAAAGACTTAATATTATGTTATGTGTGTTATGTATTATCATAAAC
This sequence comes from Limnephilus auricula, assembly GCA_951813805.1. Classification (NCBI taxonomy): domain Eukaryota; kingdom Metazoa; phylum Arthropoda; class Insecta; order Trichoptera; family Limnephilidae; genus Limnephilus; species Limnephilus auricula. The sequence continues at coordinate 18,499,612 of OX638406.1, forward strand.
TCTCAAACAAAAAATTTGAATCTGAGTTGTTAAGATTATCTAATGATTATATATTACAATTTGAGGTTTTAGTCATTGAGTTATTGCACTATGAAACATAATGAATATGTTTTTAGATTTTATCGACTAAAAGCATTTTCGTTGTATGTTTTTGGGGTGTTATGCCGTGTTACGCTACCTCCTTCTTTAGCCGACGTTCCGGACAGCGTCACACATCGTCGGATCTGCCGGATCTACCCTTATAATGGACACTGCAACGCTGTCCGAAACGTCGGCTAAATATGGAGGTAGCGCAACACGGCATAACACCCCAAAAACAAACAACGAAAATAATGAATATGTATTTATTTTCATATTAACTCCATAGTTAATGAATTAAACTCAACCCAGTGACAAATCACACTTCAGAAAAGTGATATAAGTTCATGAAAAGTGATGAAAAAAATTAGGTCAACAGACGTAGGTTAGCTTAGCAGGTAACTAATTAATTTTTCAAATAAATTTTGACCTGACAATTTGTTAAGTTCTCATGGTTCCATGGTTCGGGATGCTGTGTGGAGGCTCTTTTTAAGTAAAGGAAGGAGATGAAGATCTGGGATGCAAAGAGGTATGATGGGTAGATAGGAATCTGGGGATAAATAGCTCAACAGAGTCTGACTGGACAGACAGAGGTTCTCACTCAACCAGCCTCTCCCGTCCGGCCCGCCACTTGGCCCCTAAGATCTGATAAACCTCAACCAGGTAGCGAACTACTATTCAATGAATGGATACATACCCGCCTGCTGTTTGTAGGAACTACTCGTAATTAGAAATTCTAAATTTTAAATACTAGCAATTTTCATTTAGTTACCACAACGAAAAGAATGCCCGTTGCACCGCACTTCTGAAGGAGAGAGCGGTTTCGAAAAAACCGCCATTCTAATTCGAAACAGCTCTCTCGGTCAGAAGCCCGGTCCAACTCGCATGTGTTTCAGTGTGGCAACCAAATGAACATAGTTTTACATTTTTAAATAACACCGGACAGCAAAATAACAATCACATTTTTTACTCCAAATATCATCAGGAACTCTGCTGTAGTCTGTTGGATACGTGCTAATACACTCTGTATGTATATTTTACACGCGTAGAAGAAGAAGTTCACTGAAATTAAGGAGGGTAAAATTCTCGGTGCGTAGTCTTTACCGGCGCGAATATTCAGGACGCGAGTGATCCGTGAATATTTTATCGCGCCCGACCCGAACACGCGCGTATAACGTTAATTAATTTAGAAGTTTACGCAATACAATGTGCCCGAAGAGCTTTCTGGAGTAAGTGGAAACAAGGGAAATTGGTATCTATAGCAGTTATGTGGAGTGTATTTATTTCTTTGCATAATCAAAACAATGATTCGACTACCAAAAAAAGGGCATGTGCCTAGTGTGGTAGTCGAAAAGCATGTAAAAAACTGTACACAAATATTTCATGAATGAAGAAAAAAAAAATGATATGATTATTATATGACGCACAATTTGAGTTGATGCGAACAACACTCGTAAATATGAATACACCTCCAAAAGCGATATCCTTGCCAAGCGGCACTGAGAAACAGCATGCTATCTTGCCTCCGCCTTTATTTTTTTAAAGTATTTTTTTCTGTCTCTATGGCCTGGGAATCAAAAGGTCTTATGTTATTTGTAGTTTTCTTGTTAATTGCCATGGATATTACTTTTAGAGATGTTTTTTTAAATGATTTTGTAACACTTTGATGTAATTTTTTAAGCTCGGGTTCAGCCCATATACAAATTTTCACTCTACAGATAATTTGTTTGGATTGATTAATTGTTAACGTTATAATTACAAATATATGTTTGTGATAAATTGAAGCTTTTCTTACAATAAACTTACAATTCTTACGTTAAATCCTTTACAAAAAATGTAAGCATGAACTACTAAAAAATATGTTTATTAATTAGAAGTATATGCAGGCAAGAAAAAACGATTTAAAAATATAATTTTATTGCTAAAACTATTTCTGACGGATTCCGTTGATTAACTTTTTTCTTTCTTATAAAGTTTTCACAAAATAAATTAACAAAAAAACAACTTTTGCACTTGAAATCTTGACCTCCAGACTCCGTTTGCCAAGCGATTTTTATTCCTGTTACTTCGTGATATAAGGCACACTAAGAATACCAACATTTTTGGATTGTGGATTCCTCTTAAAAGGGGCCGCTCTGCTAATTTCTACCGATTTCTTAGATGTTTTCCTTAAACGTTTGAAGTTTTTAAGTTCTTAAAAAAATACATGTTATTCTTTAAGATAGTATCTATACATTCCCCACGCCAAAGCGGTAATTATTTGAAATTCCCTCGATATAAATAAATCGCAAAGTGTGCTCCGAAAATTATTATTTACACGTTGGTTTCTGTTATTTTACAAGTTATATGTATGAAAAAATCACAATGTTTCTTTAAATGCTACTTGACACAGCCCCTACGCGATTTTTGCTCTTTTTTAAACGAATCATCTTTTATTAAAATTTTTTACAATTTTATGGGTTTTAATGATAGCGTGCTCGCTTCCACGTTCATATTGCCGTATCTCTCCATCTTCTTCTTTTTGAGCGGGGTAGCGCGGTCTTAATAATTCATGTATCGTGGGTCAGTTGAGAAATTAATTGATATTAAAGATACCAACTTATCAAAATTGCCGAAACCTAGAAAATCATCAAACTTGGGAAATTATCAAAAAAAGTTATTTTTTGTGACTGATGCGTAATTTGGTATGTCGAAGGACCTTGAAATGTGTATGTTTTATGTGTTTTAACCACTGCATAAGGAAAAAGAGAGAATCACTCACTGCGGGACTTGTAGTACTTTCTTCTATATGTATTTGGCCGGTTTTAACTAAGCACTATGTTGCGGTAATATTTCTTCTTAGAGCGGTGAGTAGCGAAAGATGAGGAAAAGGAATGCGGATGTCTAATATTAAACGCGGAGATGTTTGCAGGAAGAGGGTCGATTATTGACTGATTGTGGGTAATAGGAAAAAGTGACAGGTTTATAGGGAAGGCTAGGAAGGAAATGTGACAATACTACATACGTACAGCAGTTCATGTATGTGTATAGGTTCGTACAGATGTATGTATGTAACTGTAGCTGTGTAAGTGCCCAACCAGTGACAATGTTTTACTGAAGAGAAAACCCGATAGGAGACTATTGTTGGCGTGTACCTGGGTCAAAATAGAGCTTAATGTTTCCTTACTTCTAAGTCATTTTATACATTATGAGCACAGAGCATGTGAACAAGTGCTAAGGCAATCGATCACTTTTGTTAGAAATACCAAAATCGTGCCTGCTTCTCACACGCTTTAAATATTCATAAAAAACGAATTCGTGAGTTATTAAATGGTAATTATATGTAAATACAACTAAAATGAATGTAATTAGAAATTTTATTACCGTTTTCAAAGGTCTGGACAAATCTATATATAATTACTCTACATTAAATAGTACAATTTATTCATTCATTATACACCAAGTCACGCGTGCTTCATAAATTATTATAAAAAGATTTATGTATTTTTTATGCCACGTACGACGACGTTGGATGTTTTAATTTTATTTTGTTTGGAATGTTTAAGTTATTACCGAATAAGAGTCCCAACTGCTTACATTGTTCCGAAGGCAGAGAGACTTTGTGTAGCGTTCAGGAACTGGATTGGGATACTGACTTCAATCTTATCCTCAGTACTACACACTGATTGTTTGTGTAAATAATGCACTAGAAGTTCGTTATACGAGAACGTCGTTTATTGAATTGGTGACAAAGTAAACGTCCAGCCTAGCTGGTGGTAAGATTATTAATGGAAGCCCGGAGCGGCGCTCGTTAGCGCGCTTCCTAGATATGACCCCCTTCGGCTCCCAATTCCGTCATCGTTCGGGTCGATGCTCGGTAGTAGAGCCCGCCCACAGTACCATAGACGAAGCAGTGTTGCATACACCACACTATGGTATACCCAATTGGGGTAAGTTGTGATGCTGAAAGTAGAGAGAAGGGTAGGAGATTGGAAAGAGATAAGTGGTGGTGTTCCTGACTATTTGGATCTGGTCAACAAACAGAACCAAAGATATTTAAAGCTATGTTTTAATTCTAAATGAAAGCCCTTCACGAGGGCGATACTTAACGTATCTGCCAATCTGCCGAACACATCATTTTATTTATTTATTGAAGGCATTACTTCAGAAGGCTAAAAAGCTCAATCTATTCATAAATAAACTGTTTTAATAAATTGAACATACAAAAGAAAAAAAAATTAAAACGAGAAGATCTACAAATCAAACTAGATAACGGTAAGTAAAATTTACTTGCGCACGCCGGGGTTCGATACTGCGACCTCGGATTTGTAGCTGAGGATCGTGACCACTCAAACAAGGAGGCCGTGGTAAAAATGAGAAAAGGTGAATGACGGCTATTCAGAATCAAAATGTTGATTGAAATGGCTTCAGCCGTGTTTTGTGTCCGAATCTGAATAGACAGATAATTCTCAATTCTTTCTTTTCTACATCTCCTTACCTTTCCCACTCCCTTCTGCCTAATAAATACCCCAAATAATTTAGGATGCTACAGAATTTATTCGTGGAAAACAAGCAAACTGTGTCCTGAGTTAAGAGTTTTATAAATCTACCAAAGTGGTTGTCGAGAAAAAATATTTTAAATTTCATTCAAATTGGAAAACCTTATAATTTTTCAAAGAAAAGATTTTCTTAATGGTTTTTACATTATTATGCCATTAATTAATTAATTAAAAGACAAATAACTTGGTTTACTGAATTGATTTAAACAAAGTTATTTGTCTTTTAATTAAATTGAATTAATAGTAAAATTTAATATATTTGTACGTCAAAGACAATCAGTGCTTTGCTCTCTGATAATTGAATGAGATGACATGTCTTTGCAAATAATGCCCACATATTCAGTTGTCACTTGTCACCTCCATTTGTCCCTTGGAAGGGTTGTGTGAGGTCTACACAGAGGGTTGACTGAAACCTACCCTTCGTTAGACCTACCCCTATCCTTTGTGTTGCCAAACCGCTACCCCACACTCTTCCACCTACCGCTGCTCTCGACAGTGGTGAATGTCAACCTAATCTAACCTAACATAACCTAACTTTTCGTGATTTTGCAAAGCCAAAAATATCACAACTGATTAGAGTATTTTACCTAGTTTTTTAAATTGTTTTTTTAAGACGAATAAAATTTGTAAACAACGATTTAAAATGAGCCATATTTGATTTTCTGCCAAAACGACTTTGCTTGTTTGCTTCTTTTCTGGGGTGCTAGCATGGTCCATCGATATGAAGTTACCGACCGATCGTCGGTAACTTCTCATCGTTCCCTAGGACAACTGCAGATCGCAATAGGTGACAGTTCACAATGACTAAGTATCCTTAATATATTCGATATCAACTGTCGTTTGTACGTTAGCGATCTGCAGTTATCCTAAGGAACGATGAGAAGTTACCGACAATCGGTCGGTAACTTCATATCGATCGACCATGCTAGCATACCAGGAATATGGCGTAGTCGACGTCATGCCGATCAATGTCGGTAACACTGTCTTACTAGCCAGCAGCTTTTTTTCTACGTCATAATGACGTTGTAGCCAGTTTGAACCGTGTAGGAGTGTTTAAAATGAAACCCGGTGGTGGAGAAATTTGAAAAACAGATTTTACTAAATTGTTGCTGTCACTGTTGCTCTTACTCCACCGGATATTGAGCGAAAGGGACAATGCACCTCGGGCTACTAATACCTAACTAATATCGAGGTTTTGTATTCCCTACCTTTCTCCTCCAAAAGTGGACTGATTTTAAATTTTTTTTTTACCAATTACTTAAGAAAAAACTATTCTATGTCTGTACGTTTTGCTTTTTTTTTAAAAAAAACATTGTCTAATTTGTATACTAAACGTCTTTTGACGGCGTTTAAACCTGTCAATTTTATTGATTTTTGGAAGGTCATAACTTTTATAAAAAGTAACTTATCAAAAAAACAAAAAATTCCGACACGCTAGTAGTTGATATCTATTTTATGTAAAAACAATATTTTCTCTATGGTTAAAATCCAGAGAAATAAATAGGTAATACCTTTGTATGGAAAAATCACCGCCGGGTTTCCCCTTAAGATTTACTACCGATATGTCCCTTAAACACTTTTTAAGTTCTTAAAAAATATATGTTATTTTTTAAGACAATATCTGAAGATTTTTAGAGCCGAAACGTTAATTACATAATATTCCCCCGACACAAAAAAAATCGTAAAGTATGCTACAAAAATTATTATTTACAAGTTTTTTTCTGTTATTTTTCAAATTATATTTATGAAAAAATTCACAGTGATTCTTTAAATGCTTCTTAAGGTTTTGAGATAGACTTTTGCTCCTAACGTATCACTTTCGTAATTCTCCCTGGAATTTTTATGTTTTTAATATTGACTTCGACGTTCTGATTGTCATATCTCTCTTTCATATTCATTAATAGTTTCATACTCCGCCTACTGGTTAATATGGAATATTTTTTATTCAAACAGTTAGATTTTGCTTTATTATTACGAAAATTGAGTATTTATGTCGGGGGAGACGAAAAAACATGCATTTTATATTTCAATTTTATAAGATTATTTCACTTACGCGAAGTATTTGACAGCCACGTTTGGCCAAGTGAAACGGACTTAAACAACTTCAATTACTACAATATGCAACTATTTACGTGCACAAAATAGGTTATTAGGTTCTTAGGCTGGGTAACCTAAGTAATTAGTGCCTATTTAGATAAAAAAAATGGCAAATGTCAAATCCAAAGAAATGGCGGCAAAGGAAATGCTCCGCTCCGTATTATCCGTGCGTATCCTTGTATCGAAATTCGAATTCCGTATTATACGGTAAGCGGAGTAATAAACATTTACCTCATATTCTTTATGGGTGGATACTACCGGCCCTTAACCACTGGAGCGACAGAGCAATTAAAATATTTTTTCTCCAATTGCTAAAGGAAATTTTTCCGCCCACATTAAAAAAATCATACCTCTGAATTTGAATATGGAGACATACAAACTGATTATAGTTCTATGTATCCAATGAATTCCCCTATCTTTTGTCTATTATAACATATTTATTAGTTTTATAAAAAAAAAAAAATTAAATCTTTAACCTTAAAACTTTTAAAAGAATCTAGAGAATATTTATTTTGTTATATATTGAATGTACAATATATTACATTGTCGTTTTAAATTTGCCACATTTTGGCAACAAAGCAATCCAAGGTTTTTAAAATAGTGCCATAATATGGAAAAAAGCGCTCGAGTGGTTTTAAGATCGTTTTTAAAATCTAAATTTGATTGAAAATATTAATAAATGATACAATTTTAGTTCGATGATCTAAATCATAAACCTAAAATTTTCCACATAATATTATATTTGACGGTATTCACAGTGTTCGCTAGCGAAGCCATATTTGTAAATATATTAGGGTGTGTATAATATTAAGAAATTATTTCTAAAAGTAATCAAATAATTTAAATCATTAAAAAAGTAAAAAGCAAGCTTGAACTTAAGTAGGTACCAATACTAATATAACTTCCGAAAACACTTTTCCAATTAAATCAACTTGATTCAATTAGAATATTCAACCATCTGTTGCGATTTAAGTACCTACCCAATGGAATGAAGAAACTTTCTACCGTGTATATTCCGTAGAATAATCAATTATGGTTTAATTTATACCTTTCAAGAGATCCTTATGAAGACATACCTACGCAAAATAAAAAATAAAATGAATACTTACAGAAAGTGTTTCCTGTGATCTGTGATTCATATAATTATTAAACTTTTTCTGCTATTATAACCTTATATTTATTATCTCTTTCTCAAACCTTTATTTTAACCCCACGGTTTCCCAAAAATTTACAAAAATAAAGTAAATCTAAATATTTTTAAAGATGACTCGTTTGACAATTATTATAAGCAGTGATTATTAGTGAAATCAATCTTCCGAGAAAAGATACATGCCGCCGACGGGACTCGAACCCGCGCCCTTCTGATTTCCGGTCAGGTTATTCTTTGTGCTATGCATAAAATCTTGTCTAAAACATTAGTTTACCAAAAAAAAATTATCATCAAAATAATCATCAAAAATAATAATCAAGTATTTAAAAAAATAAATAAATAATAAGTTTCCAGAGTAATTTGAAACACACGCCCGTATTTTCCTCTTACCCTACAAATGCTTAAAAATACTAGATGCTTAGCGACGTTTAACAAATCCGTTTAAATTTAGACTTTTGAATTCAACAATGTATTATTTTTATATTTTTTTGATTTGTTTTTAAGTTTTCTAACCGAAACAACATAATTAATAAATTTACACACAAGAGTCTCTTTAAAATAACTAACGTGTTGATTACTGTTTATAAGAACACAACAAAAAAGGCCTTGAACCGAGAAGATGTACTTACTGGCGTAAAGATTTACTTCATTTCGATTTTCAGGACAACACTACTATTTAACATTTTTATATAACTAGCACTAGGGCTTATAGTTAATGAAGTCGGGGTCAAGGAAATACTTGATATTTTAGTTGAGACAAAACTATATGTTTAGTCGTTCTGCCCTCCATATTTCTTTTAACATAGAAATTCGTTAAGATTCAACGTAATGCAATTTATACTATTCGAGTTTTGAGATGTTGCTAATTAAAATATCAATCAAACCTTCTGAAATATCGCCAATAAATATGGAGAAAGAAGAGTGGGCCTAAATTAGAGCCTTGGGGCACTCCAGACACACAAACTGTTTTTGTCCTACTGTATTATTATTGCAATATTGTATTTGTATTCCTCTCGTTAAACGGAAAGAATTAAGTTTTTATACGAACAAAATTATTTATAAATATTCATATTGCATATTTACGGACGCAAAGAAACAATTCAACTTATGATTGTAAAGCATAATTTGCAAAAAAGAAATATAAATTTTCTTAAATTTACCCTTAATTGTCTTAGATCGTCTCAGTTAAAATTGTATTTATTTGTTTCTTCAATCTTTGCAAAATTACTTTTTGGTATCATTTTAATTAAATGAAACAAATTACTTTGGGTAAACCACCATAATCACATGTTGTAATATCAAAATTAACATGTGATTGTAGTAGTTTACACAAAGTAATTTGTTTCATTTAATTTATTTATTTGATTTACGTAGTGTTACCTACCAAAACGAACTGTCAATTAAATCTATTGACTGTTTGTAGCCACAATTTATACAGTGGTCACGCCCCAAACAGCAAAGATAAGTATCGCAATTAGTTCATGTTAGAATAAGACAGCACACATGACAGAGTACCAGAAGCGGTGAGGTATTATTACATTGTAGATTATTACGGTGAGGAAATTATCACGTTGGGGATATGAATATCTTCATTCAATCCAGACATAATATTTCATAACTCACAACAACATCTCCCCAATAATATATTGTAATATTCAATCCCCTACTCTGAAATCCTGAAAGGTTCTGAAAGAACTCGTTCGGAGGGAAAATTCCCATTATATATTATGGAGCCTCTAGCATATTTTCGGTACAAATCTTTACACAGCAATATTCCCTTTATTTAGGCATTTTTTTTATTGCTTCCGTCTATTTGAGACAAATTATCCATACGTTTTAAGTATAATAAGCCAAAACAGAGCATTTTTTTAATACTGGTAACTATTTCATATTTAACACAATTTTTTTACATTAATAAATAAATCAAATAAGGTGTTGCAACACGTCGTGGAAAATTTGGGATCAGGCCGTTAACAATACCAGTCCTTGTGCAGATGGTTGAAAGATTTAGATTCTCGTTCACCAGCCCTCTGTTTTGATTTAGTCACGAAAAAAATCACAAAAAGCGTATTTTAATTTATTTTGTGAAGCTCAGATAAAAACATATAAATGTTGTACGATTATTTTCTAAACAATTTACATTCAACATTATAAAATACAACTATAATCAAAAATGGATTGGTAAGCAGACGATTTTAAACTTTAAAACAGTTTTCAAAGCCTGATTTATGGGTTTATAAAAAGACTAATAAAAAAACAATCCAAAGGCATGTGTTCTAGCGTGTCGCTCTCCATAGAGAGAAAAAAATTGCCTTATTTTTAAACGCCTGAGGTCTCAAAAGTTGCGTATGATCTGTAGCTATTCGAAAACGTAAAAATAAATGAAATTGGTGTTCACTATTAGCTCGCTAAAATGGCCGGAAATTTGATTAAAAATCAGATTTCGTGATTCGGGAAAAAAATAAAACGAAGGGTCCATATTTTATATATTGTAGTAAACTTATTTATTATTCCATAACTAGGCCAAAGAATGCAAAAACATTTTTTTTTAATAAATGTGATGTGTTTGTTAAAAATATAAAAAAGGAAAATAACACTTTTTCTGGATAAAATCAAGATACTAAACAATAACTACCCCAAAATTTTTGAGCAAAATACAACGAATAAAAAATAATGGATGCTCAAAATGAAAAGATAACATGTTATGACAACAGTAATTACTGTGAAAAAATATTAATTACTACAATTTAAAAACCATGTTTTATGAGTTTTTTCTGATTTTCAATGCATTTTCGCGAGCTAATCACCATTTAAAAAAAAAATTACATTGCAGTTCTCATTTTCATTGTAAGATGCAACTTTTGAGACCCCAGTGGTCTCTGAATTCAAAAGTTGAAATAATTGACATACTCTAATGTGTTCTGCTTGCAGAATTGAATTAAAACATCTTAAATATATCCAAGCGATCTAATTTTCACACTACAAAATCACATGTTTTTGCATTGCTTAGTGGTGCATCACCTTAATTTCAATTTATTATTTTAAAAAAGCTATACATTTTTCACTTGAGTGTGTTTTTAAAAACATTTGTAAAAATAATTATATAAGTATTACTGAAGGGTATATCAACTATACCGGTAGTAACAGAACTTGCCTTTTAATGGCAGCTTCAATTATGATTAACTAGCTTCTGCCCGCGACTTCGTCTGCGTAGTATTAGTATTTAGAGTAATCTATTTTCTTTTCCTAGGTCCCATCTATGTTTATACCAAAATTCTTAACCTTTATTTAAAATATGTATAATTCTTGATTCGATTCAAAGTATTAGGCGAGTACTTCAAATAAATTCACTAATTAAAATTTTTTTTAAAATAGAATTTTGATAAAATACAATCATTGTTTTGCAAAATGTCATTCTCAAATTTTGACATTTTCTATTAAACAATTATTATTATTTTCAATGTATTGAAAATAAATAGCTAGCTTTATAAATTATAGCCTATATGTTATTATGATGTAAAAGCTATATTCTTGTAAAGTTTCATTAAAATCCATTCAGTAAATTTTGCGTGAAAGAATAACAAACATACATGCATCCATACAAACTTTCGCATTTATAATATTAGTAAGATATGTCAGTATCCGAATTGATTCTGTTCAACAGCAAGATTAATTTCTCCGCCGGTATGACTATTAGCAAGCTAGTCCTACAGGCTGTGAGATAGAACAACTGTCTATTCTATAAGTGTTAGAGAAAACCATCAGGAACGTTGAAATGAATGCTCTCCATGATATCCTGGTTTTCAAACCATCCAGGAATCAGTCTAAAGAAATGTGTAGCATTGTGCATATTTCTTCTAATCCGTAGATGGTTTATCCCGAGCATGCTCAAAATAAAGTCTGTAGACTACAGCCATAATAATACGGCGTCTTGTCTTTTATATTATAAGTTATAACTGTTGTCGTCATATTTAATTTACTTTTCGTGCTAAATCTGGATTTTGCTGAATACTATATTGCTATGGAGCTTTTATTTCTTCAGTTCAAATAGATATTTTGCTTAAAAGTTCTTTCTAATTCTCTTCATTCTAGTCATTATAATATTTAAATAAGTCAATGACATTTCCGTTAATTTGTAAATATGAATAAAATAAACACGTATGATATGTTTTTAGATTTTCACGGCCAAAAGCATTTTCGTTGTTTGTTTTTGGGGTGAGGTCGTCAGATCTGCCGGATCTGCCCTGATGATGGACACTGCAACGCTGTCCGAAACGTCGGCTAAAGAAGGAGGTAGCGCAACACGGCATAACACCCCAAAAACAAACAACGAAAACTTTGTATTGGTATTTAATTTACACTTAATCTGCTATTTTTATAAATCTAAGTTGTACAGGTCATTACGACTTTTTGAATTATGTGTAAAAATTTAAAAACAAAGTTTCTTGGTATTAAATACCTTTCGTAAATTTATTAATTGCTTAAAAACTACCGTAACCACTCGACCGCTTTTTGCCACATTATGGCACTATTTCCTTTGCTTTGTTGCCAAGATGTGGCAATTTTTTTTTTGAGGTATGATTTTTTTAATGTGGGCGGAAAAATTTCCTATAGCAATGCGAGAAAAAAGATTTAAATTACTCTGTCGCTCCAATGGTTAAGGGATTTAAAAATGCTACCTTTAATTAAGTATTTATACGAAAAACACATTTTTGAGCGTTTTATTTGCCCATTTCAAGAAGATTTACTGATTAAAAAGGCTTTACTTGTATTTTATGCTCGTTTAATTGACACCACAATAATTTGTAGCACAATAAAGCCGAAACAAATAATAACTCAATTCACAGAACCGCCTATTAAACCAGAAGGCTGTACAGAATATTTTTTACCAATTTTTTCAATATTACTGAATCTATAAACCTTTTTCTTAAATATTTTTTATATCATTTTTCGATAATCCGTTTTTTATTATTATTTTCCAACAATTTATTCCAGAAACAATTTGTTTATTTTCCGTCTCGTCGCGGAGAAATTTCATAAGGCAGGCTGTAGGCTTTATAGTTAGAGTCTGGGCTTTAATGCTGGCGGGTTAGCCTCCGAAGGAAGTGAAAATAAATCGAATTTCTCTCTTGGCGTGCAATCTCCAGACCCTTAACCCAACCCATCCCTAAACTTCACGTATAGTTTTAGGCTGGATTCAGAGTTCGAAAACCTTTTAAAGTCTTACTTGTTTAATCGTGTGGTGTGAAGGTTATGTGGACAGTGTCGGATCGACTAAAGGTTTAGATGAAACGTGTAACCAGGACGATGACATCAAAAATAGTTCTTCAGAAATCTGTTGATTTATATTATTTTAAATGTACAAGATTTGTCCAAGAATTAAAGATCTTTATTAAAGTTCTTCATTTTTGGCCACTAAGACATTATTTCTCAAAATATGGAGGCACTGACGTGTAGCTCAAAAGTGAGCAGTGATACGGCTTGGTAGCTGCTTCAGTGCGATCTCTGCGTCCGTTTGAGATGGACGCTCCGCTGTCGACTCCCGCCGCTTGCGAGGTTTAATTCTTGGACAACCCTCGTACATTAACAGTAATTTCAACCAACAATAAACATGTATTTACACATAGTTAAATTAAATAAAAAAAAATAATTGAAGAATACCTTCATTAGGAGTAAAGTTATTTAATAGTGCCAAGAATTATTTTTCCAAACTTACCAATGGTAGGTTAGTTCTGCATCTCTGAAAGTTAGTTCTGCATCTCGTAAACATATTTTTTGTTATTTTATCAGGAATACATATAAAAGTTCAGAAGGTTCTATGCTATTATAAGCAAAGCAGTATTCCTTCTATCAAAGAGGCTATTAATACCCACCACACCAGATAGAAAGGCTGGTAGGGATAATACCAGAAGTCTCTAAGATATAAATATCTCAGAAATGTCTTTTGTACTCCTACCAATAGAGATTACAATGTATGTAAGTAAAATCCACTGGTCCCTATATTACTAAGCCGCTTTCCAAAATGCTACGTAGCTATAGTATAGCTTAGAATCGCGACCGAGCTGCAAAAATGCCTGGAGTTAGCACAAATCCCAGAACTCACAAAGCTGTGCGATTCCCAAATCTTTCAAAATGACAATGTGCTTAAGAGATGCATGAGATATTGTAGCAACAGTAGATCGTTTTGTTTACTTTGATGTAGTACGTAATGAAGAAGTTCTTAAAAATAAATTATTGAATCCTGTTCTTATCGGCGAAGTGCATGAAATTGCTATATTTTTAAAATCATTAAAAATTACATCAATGAAGATCATTCACTTCGTCCGTAAAAACAGGCGCGTTTGGAATATATCAGACACTTACCGAAATATATCAGATTTATCAATCTTTTTGAACCCTTTTTACGCCGTTGTTCCCAACATTCGATCGTTCAATCTGAGTCTCCGATCAGCTAAGTGATTTGTTTACTAATGCTCGATTCACGCGTTGGCCGGAGAGTTTTGTTGGGAAGAGCGTATTTGTGCATTTTAGGAGTATTGAGCCAAAATTTGGGCTCAACATTTGATCAGCAGTATTGGGAATAACGGACGTACACCGACTTATTAACATTTAATTTTGCAGCCTCGGGAGATACTTGTATGGCCCTGGTGGAAAACCACCGTTCAGAATCGAAACGTTGCTTAAAATGGCATTAACCGTCTGGGTAATCAGCATTGAAGAGTCAAATATGTGTCACTCTAATCCCCGTATCTTCCTTATCCTACTCTCTTCCACCTCAACAAACATCCCAATTGAGATGCGGCAATCCATCTGGATCCGATCCGGACAGTTGGAAGCAGATGGGACTATTGAGCGGTATTTACTTAATTAAAGTTTTTAATTTGGACCTCGCATATTCCCCATCAAAGGGGTGTCATAGTCCCTCTTTTTCTGAGCAGTTGTAGCCCTCTTATGGTGCATTATATATATATTTTTGTAAATCAGAACCTTCCATAATTGGTTTGTGCCTTAAAGGCAAATAAAACTTGTTCAATTAAGAATCTTAATTTATCTTATCAATTTTTCCTTCCATTCAAATTCTCAACCTTGGTGCAACAAAATCACGTGGCATTACTATTATTATAGTATCACCTTTCGATCTCGCTGTTTCATAATTCGTTTATTCAACGGTTCAACAGTGGAT
The DNA here is from genome assembly GCA_951813805.1 of Limnephilus auricula. Taxonomy (NCBI): domain Eukaryota; kingdom Metazoa; phylum Arthropoda; class Insecta; order Trichoptera; family Limnephilidae; genus Limnephilus; species Limnephilus auricula. Next base: position 18,514,658 of record OX638406.1, read on the forward strand.
ATTTACCCAGAACACACGCCCGAGCATGTCAATATTTTAGGAACCGTCTGCAGGGGTGAAGTGTTACCACTTTTTAAGCTTTTTTAATGACACAAACTTATTTTATAACAAAATTTTATCAAAAAATTATGTAGGTACATTATTTGATTCTTCATTTAAAGATTCATAAAAAAACATGTTTTTAAACTTGTTCTTTTCACTTGGAGTGGAGCCGAACCAAGTTTTTATTTAGATTTATTTTCATGTTTATTGTTTTTTTTAAATAAAATTACCCCGTTAAAAATGGGTAAGCTTTGGATCGAATTTTTTTAAATACGTGAAAAAGGTTTTTTTTATATTTAATAAAACAAAATTCACAAAATAGTGATAAAGCAGGGATGATAATCGCAACATTTTCGACCTCCCAGTTTCTTTTTTTACGTTCGTGGCATGGTGTACTCCACCCCTAAAAGATATTCATTTTTAAAAAATTACTATTACTACTCGGGTCGGAATGGAATCAAAGTATACAAAATAAATTATCACGAACAAAGAAACTTATAAATTTTAAAAATAACAAATAATATAATAATTTTTTAACTCGTGTTCCCAATTAGAAACTCACTGTTTCCATTACTCCGAGCAGTTAGAACGTCCTGCATTATTAAGCACAAAGAAACAAAAAATACTATGACAGCATCTAGTACGTACACCATTATTAATTAACCTACAAACAAAACGAATACGAAAATTTTCAATGTAAATGCAACCCCTGGCAGAGTTATTGAACTAATATTAAATTTGCTAGGGTCCAATAACAGTGGCCTGGCAAGGGTGGCTACATCGAACTGGGAAGTTAGACCCTGCCGTTCCCAATTATTCTCATGGGGACGTTCACTTGAGACGCCGAACTTGGAGCAATAATAGAAATAAAATAGGGTTTTATAAATGATAAAATTGATGCATTCGTAAAACTTTGAACATACATTAATCTTGGCAGTATAAATTAAGATCTCCAGAGTCCATACAAAGTACAGCGGTGAAACAAACTTCTAGGATGAGAGGGAGAGAAGGGATTTTTGAAAAATACGTGTTTATAAACTAGGTCGAGTGAGGTATCCTTTACCATGTTTTCATTCTTGCTGAATTGAATGCGACCACTCCCTAGTCGATAGTATCAATATTTGGTTGGATAGATTTTTAGTGAAACAGCACACTGCACGGAGAAAAATGTTATTCTAAAATATGATCATTTTATTCGTAAAAACCGGACTGAAGTTCTTACGAACAAATTAACAGTGTTTTAATGTTTATTGGCGGGAAAATGTAAGAATAATTTGTTGGTATATGTACGACATTACGTATACCAACAAATTATTCTTACATGTTCCCGCCAATAAACATGGAAACCCTGTTAATTTGTTCGCAAGAACTTGAATCCCATTTTTAACCTGTGTTTATTAAATTGTATTATCATATTATCTGGTATACGTACGAAAGTTTGAAAATGGCCTTGTAAGCCGAAACAGCTGTCACAATAATAAAAACTAAAACACTTGCAGAACTTAATAATAAACATTATTAAATTTAATTTAAATTAAATTTAAAAAAAAATTAAATGGAGTTCTACGAATTAAACACAAAAACAATAAATAAAATACCCTGTTAATTTGTTCGCAAGAACTTGAATCTCGTTTTTAACCGTTTTTACGAATAAAATGATCGTATTTTAGAATAACATTTTTCTCCGTGTGGAAGAATATATGAGAAAAGTTTCATAAATGCACGCATTTTGATACTATTTCACCTGTATTACAATACAACTTACATGTGTCGGCAGTGAACTTACAATGTGTTGTTATTTTTTCTAATAATAAGACAAGCATTTTTTAATAAAGCGTGGAATTTTTTTAGTTCTCTCTAGTGTTCGGAAACGTGGAATGGTAATAGTGTTATTACGATTCCATGATAGTTGATCCCCACAGTTGGCCCCCTAGCACACTTATACAGGGTGTTAAGGTACGTACTTGAGTTACTTTAACCTGTAATTCCTGACATTATTTGGAGTAAAAAATGTAAATAAAATTTTGGTCTCCGGTGACATTTTTGATGTTTTTTTTTTTTTTTTTTTCTACAAAAACATAAAAAATAGTAGGTGTTAGGTAGTTGGGGGCGGGGCAAGTGGTGGGGCGGTAACTCGGCTTGTGACCATTAAGGTCATGTGAAAGAATTTTTTTTTGTTTAATTTTAAAGAAAAAAAAATTTGAAAAAAAAAAAAGTTGTCATAAAAAAAGTCACCGGAGACCAAAATTTCATTTACATTTTTTACTCCAAATAATGTCAGGAATCACTGGTTAAAGTAACTCAAGTACGTACCTTAACACCCGTATACAATGTGCAGTCGGTTTAGCGAAAATGCGGCATAACACAAAACATATCCATAAAGAGTGCGTAGAGAGAATATATTGCCGAATAACGAAATTATATAACATAAATTCATTAATATGCATTAAGGATTTTAATTTTTTATTATTTTTATTAATAATTCAAAAAAGATACATAAATTACAAATATATATAATATATGTTTGATGTATCCCCATAAAAAAGCAGGGCTTGTGTGTATGGGGGGGGGGGGGTGTTATTATATAGTTTTTATTTGTTATGATTTAGTTCAGGTTTTGAGTGTGCTTTTTAAGGTGAGTTTTAAATTCTTCTGTTTTGGTATACATGTTTCTAATATTTTCTGGTAATGAATTAAAGAATTTTACTCCGAGATATTTATGATTTAACTGTCCTATTGTTTTTTTACATTTTGGATAAATTACTTGTCGGTATACTGTATATATCAGCGTATAAATTACAAAAAATCGACACCGTAAATAAATTATTTTGACGTACATACCAACTTATCATTAAAAATATTTTTGAAATCGATTTTAAAATAATAAATATAATAATAAAAGGCGTAAATAATACACAAAAATGTTTTGATTTTATCATTTATTTATAAGATATACATAGTATATTAAATATAAGTTTTAGAGTATGTTAAAAAAAATTACATGGTTTTGTACGTATTACGTAAATCAGTAAAATGTCATTTAGTAAATTCGTCTGGGTTTTAAAACATAAATATGCTGAAATTAATGAAAAGAATCAAACATTGGTTGACTTATAATAACAAAACGTTTTAAAATAAAAAAATTATGTGTTAATTTTAAAATAAAAAATCATAATTATATTTTCAGGGAATCAACTGTCGGATTATCCGTTATCACAATTGTTGAAGGTCGAGAAATTCTCTAAAAAACGCTCAAACTAGGGACAAACACAGCGTTAAAAGCGCCGGCGTTATTTGGCTTGACCTATTTCACCACATCGCTCGCCATACATTTACAATGGTAATCTATGGCGAGGGATATGGTGAAATAGGCCAAGCCAAATAACGCTAGCGCTTTTAACGCTGTGTGTGTCACTGGCTTCAGGTGAAAGACAACCGTACATAATAGAAATGTTGCTTCAAATTGCTTTAGCAGTGTTTGGTAACCAAATTTGAAGTGCTAGGTATCTAATTCACCATCTACCTCTTCTACATCTCCTACCCCGTACTCTTCAGCCTCACTACTTGCCACAATTGGGGATGTCATATTCCTGCTGGTTACTTGGAACTATTAATCGGTTTTTACATAAAAAAGTTGATGACAAACACAATGACCAACGGCGATAGATAACGCGTTTAATCACAGGAGACCATATTTGTCCCAGCTCACATAGGTCTCACAGAAATCGTTGTTTCTCCCTTACTATCACAGTCAGAAATGTGATCTAAACGGTATTGGAAAGATAATACAATAAACTATATATTCAAATCTAAAAGAAAACCACAAAAAAATTAAAATTTACCCCTTTCTAAAAACCAAAGTTTCCGATAGCAATTTGAAAAGAAATTATGGAACTTTGTGAATTTTTTAAGAATTTTTTTTACATGAAACGAAAAAAAGTGAGGTGACAGTAAGGTTTATAATTCATTTATCTAATGAAATAAGTATGTGTTTTATTTTTTTTTTCATTATCAGTAATTTTAGTTTGAAAAAAAGTAAAGTGAGCCTTTTTTAACACTTTTTAAAGTTTTCGCAAAAAAAAAATTATTTAAAAAATACATAGTAATTTTTAATATAAAAATTTGAAAGCCTATTTCATCACCTTTCGAAAACAGTTTTTAGTTTTCGAATACGTTAACAAATGTTCCATTTATTTGGATTTTATTGCAAAGCGGGAATATTTTTAGCCTCTGACAAAATACGCCAATTTTTTTAGGGGTTAATAATATTACATATATAAAAATTTGGTTAGTCTAACAAAAAGTTACAAAATCTGATGACAGCGTCATATCTAGGATGAACGAAGTATGTACGAAGAATGAATTAAGAATAATAATAATTGGATAATTTGTAGAGCGCCGTTTTTGTGAGAAATCACCTCAAGGGCGCTGAATGTAAGTAAGTCTTAAGTGATGGTGTTTGAAAGAGAGAGTACGAAAACGGTGTGCAATATAGTTGTGAATGATGAATTCTTGGAGCAGGTGGATGAGTTTGTATATTTGGGAAGATGTTTACGAGAGATGTGAAGGCTGATAGGGATATTGAAAGAAGGGTGAATGCAGGTAGCTGCATTAATGGAGGATTGTACGCCGTTGGAGTAGCAGTCCACAATGGAGTACTGGTGCCTACCCTGAAGCATGGCAGTGAAGCATGGAACTGGCAGAGAAAGGATGAAAGTAGACTGAATGCTGTAGAAGTGAGATCCCTGAGGCGTATGTGTGGTAAAACCATGTATGATCGTGTGAGGAATGTGGAGATCCGAAAAGAATGCAAGGCTGATGTGAGCGTAATGAGTAAGATTAAGAAAGGGACGCTTAAATGGTTTGGGCATGTTGAGCGAATGAATTTATGATGCAAATATGAATGGTAGAAGAAGCCGAGGACGCCCAAGGAAGACGTGGCACGATCAAGTAAATCAGATACTTGAGTCGGGCTATGTCAAGAGTCAGAATAATAGAAGAGTATGTATGATAAGATGTATGAATGTGAATGAGGCAAGGAGTGTGTGCCAAGACCGAGTTGTTTGGCGGTCCGTCCTCTCTGCCTACCCCTGCGGGGAAACGGCGTGATGGTTAGTTATTTAGTTAGTTAGTTAGCGAAGTTATACACCTTATTTATCATTTTATATTAAGAAAAACTCTACCTTTGTTGTATCCTTATACTTATATTTCAATTCTTTTTTCTCTTTATTTATTCATTTTGTAGAAAACAGACCTTTTCTCTTGTTTATTATTTAATCTAATCGACGATACTTCCTTATTCCTTTGTAATCTTCCCTTTATTTCTAACAGTTGTTGTCTCTCTCGAGTTGTATTATTATTCTCTTTGTAACGGCACTCAAAGAAGAAACATCATAATGTTTTATTACGTTATATTACTTGTTTGTTAAAAATGAGCAAAAAAATATTTAGCAAAATCAAAAAAAAAATTGTAGTTCTCTTTTGTTATCTTATGCCAATATTATTCACTTATACATAATATGGTTTTTATAATGCGAGTACCTACGTAGGTGCTCCTACCTCAGAACAGACTTATGTGTGTTAAGATGATAGTTACTTATCATCTAATTTAAACACATTTGTTCACTTTAGTTGTAGGTATAATATGAATTTTGTACATTTATTATTATTTATGTATTGTTATTATTGCTGTGTAGTGAAGATAAAGTTTATAATACATTATGTTTTGAAATTTTGCTGGTTACTGGTATATTAGTTACATTGAAATTGTTATTTATTTGTGTTCTTACATCTTGTATTATTTTTATCTAATATTTACAATTTTGTATTTTTTGTAAACATGTCAGCCCATGGGTACAGGACCTTTAGTTTTTTAAAATTTTATTATTATTATTATTACAATGTTAAGTTATGTGAAAATCTGTAATTGGATTTTAATTTTATTATTAAGTTATTTGTAATAGGTGTAAATAATCTGATTTTCCCAAATAAATAAAAAAAAAAAAAAAAATGAAGCTATACGCCAAATTACTATTTAGATTTATCTTTACTATGAATCGGTTTACATTATGAATATGAAAATATATGCTATAGATACATTGACGAAGTACTTCGTCAATGTATGGATATGTAAATTGAAGCTTTTCCTACATTCTCTATTTAAAGGAATTAAATTAAATTATTAATTACGATGCAAAAATGTAAGCGTAAAGTACTAAATAATTTGTGTTTTAATTTTTCAATTTGATTACAAATATTATACTGTATTCCTTAAATTGTAGTCAACTGTAATCTTAAATTAATCTCTTAAAATGTATTTTTTTATTTGTATTTCTTTCTTAAACTGTATTTATTAAATTGTATTACCATATTTTCTAACTAGATGTATGAAAAAAATGTGCATACATCTAAATAAACATAACAAAAACAAACAAACAAAAACAAAACAAAACAAACGTAAATATGAAGTTATATAAGAAACAACTTTTTAAAAATGCTCCTTCTTGGCTAAAATTATTTTTGACTCGATCCATTGATTAACTTTTATTTCATTCTTCTAAAGTTATTAATAAAAAAAATAAAAACAACTTTGGCGCTACTTTCCCGTTTATATTTCTCTTAATGCGTTCGTAAATCAAATAAGCGTTGATCTATACTTTTTAGATAATCGGATTATTCAACAATAATTCAGCACCAAAATTTACATTTTAATACAAGATTATTTATCGATAAGTGGAGAGTGAATATGAAGCGATTCGCGAGCTGTTAGATCGGCGGCAATCGGTAGCAGATGAATCTTTTTTTTTAAATACGGTAACCGTCGTCGGGTACTAAATAAAGATCCGTATCTACTTTTGGAGTACAAGCAGCCAATAGGAGGCAATCGCGTTGCGAATTGTGGCTTTGTTCGCTGGCTGCACTCGTATGAATGTGATGAAGTCAATCAAAGTTGATAGATCTATACATATAATTTATAGAAAAGGTGTTAAAGGACGTACTGGACTGACTTTAAGACGATAGACTTCGCTTTTCGGCCCATACAAAAAGGACGCCCGGGAAAAAACACTTTTCTACATCGAAAATTGCACAAAATGAATATATTTTTTTATAATACCTTCTAGAGGGTGAAAACTATGTCGGTATGTTTTCGAATTTTCGATGCATTTCGTATTAACGTAAACATTCACTGTCAAACATGTACGATTTATCAAAAAATATTATTTAAGTAAAAAGTGCTGCTAACTCAACTCTCATAAAGAATTTTAAAATTATAAAAAGCTACCGACGTAGCTTCATCTTTCTAAAAAATATTTTTTTTTTTAAATTTCAATTTCGTGAAAGTTTCGGTGTAGAAAAGTGTATTCTCCATAAACCCCTTTTCGAGCGATTTCTGTAGGTAAATTTGAGCGTTGTCTCATTCGCACATTTCGCATTCGCATGTATTGTAAGTGTGCGTGAGCTTATTGTGAGCGGGACAGAATGACAGACGCGGGTGTTTCGCGTGTCGTTCAAAGTCTAGCCTCTTAACCAATTATTTCTGATATAATTTTCGGGTAAAAAATGTAAGTAAATAAAATGTTGGTCTCCTCAAAACTTAAAAAAATACTAGGTATTGCACAGCTGGTCAGGGGTAAGGGGTTGGGCGGTTTCTCGGAATTGTCATGAAAATTTGAAGAATTATTTTGGTTTTAATTTAAAAAAAAAAAAAAAAAAAAAAAAAAAAAAAAAAAAAAAAAAAAAAAAAAACAGAAAAGTCACTGGAGACCGTAATTTTACTTACATTTTTTATTTCAAATAATGTCAGAAATCATTTGTACATTATATCGTACAACTACGAAGTAAGTCCTTTAACACCCTCTATATATAATCAGTAGATTGTTAAAGAGAAGCGTAATGAAGGAAATCATAAAGGTTAGGCAATGAACGGATGGATAACTGGTAACGATTGAGAAGCTATCGACATGTGTAGTTTACGAGTATATTTTCTGGGTTATTAGTGTAATTACGCTTGGAGATTTAATTACCTCCATTCTGGAACACGTTCAAGATATTATTACCCAAAATGCCATCAAATAGATCTAACCTATTAAAATAACAGTTCAACATTGCTTAGTGACCATTTTTTAATTAATTTACTTATTGTTTTCGTGTTTAATTCGTAGAACGCCATTTAATTAAAACATATATCATTTAAATTAAATTTAATAATGTAATTATTAAGTTCTGTATGTGTTTTAGGTTTTTATTATTGTTACAGCTGTTTGGGCTTACAAGGCGTTTTTCAAATTGTGGTTTTCCCACATGTAGACGACCTATTTATACGATTTTAAATGACAATTTGAAAGTGAATAAATTGATTTATTACCGGTTAAAACGATTTTTTGTGAAAATAATAGATTCTTCTGTAGAAAGAAAATGACATATATAATTTTAAACCTTGTAAAAACACAATTTTATGGCAGTGTCAATCAACCATAAGTCATAAATCAGAAAAGAACCATTAATTTTTCGTATATTATACGTGGTGTTAAGGGACATACTTGACTTTAACCAGTGAATCCTGTATAAAGTTAAATTCTGAGTAAAAACACAAACGAAAATTTGGTTATAGTCGTTTTTGATTTGGTAATGACATTTTTCAATTTCAAACATTAAAAAAATACAGTAGGTATTGGACAGTTAAGAGACGGGTCGGGTTGGGTGTTTACTCGGTTGAGTGACCAATGATGACATGCGGCAGAATTTTTGGTGTTTTTTATTTGTGAATAAATTTATTTTTTAAGTCACATAAAACTAAAATTTCATTAACATTTTTTACTCCAAACAATGTTAAAATTTAACGGTTAAAAAGTAAGTCAAGTACGCCTTTAAACACTTTGTATAATTATTATATCGTCATCTTTTTAACTATGATATGAAAAGTACTCTTATTCTTCTCCCTTTACACACTACACGCTTTATTAATTATTCTCCCTTATAGATACTTATATTTTTATTGACATCCCTGTCACTTTTCTTAGAACAGGTTAAGCCCTGCAGGGTAGATAATATAAAGCATACAATTAAATTAATTATGTAGATAATTATTGATGGTACATACTAATTTTTTTTGAGGAAAATTGTAAAAAATATAAATCAATAAAAGGCCACTGAACTTAACTGAAAATAAAAGTTTAAATTCTATTTGTGCTCGGATATGAAAGCCGGTTCAACTGAAATATGCGAGGATTTTGCAGCATATCCTCCTAGGGATTATTATTTATTTATGATTTCGGTTTGGCGTCTTAAAAGCGTCATGTAGCGATAAATTATTCCAAAACCTCAAGCTTGTTGTCTTCCCACACTGCCATATCCTTCCACTCCCTTTCATATACTGCCTCCCACCCACTTTTAGCAATTTTGATAATGTTTAACTACAATTTGAAGCCAATATTCTCTACTAATGTAAATATATACCCGGTAAATTTTATACAATGTGCAGTAGTTTTATAGGGAGAATACGTTATACTTACTTTTTTTTTTTTGCATTAGCTCCACACAGGAGGCCCTGATGAATTTTTTTTCTCAGGGCCTATGTCATCTTTGTAGATGCTGTGTGGAGGGTTTTTCAAGGGAAGGGAAGTAGAGGAAGGAAAAAGATTTAAGGGGTGGGTAGGAATCTAGAGATCAATATGTCCAGTGGTGATGGACGTATGAAGCCATTCTTCCCTCTACGGTGCAAGGTGAAGAGATAAAAAGGTCTCCTTCAACCAGTCTCTCCCGATCCGGCCTGCCAGGCAGCTGGTAGAAGCATTAGGACAAACCTAACTCCATGAACCCGGGCCCCTCTGCTAATTCACCATACGTAGTGAATCACCTGGGGTGACCTGTGGCAGAGGTGTTGGATGTCCAACAAATGGTTTCGTGGGCGGCGGTACCCATACCCGCCTCCCAAATTGAATATACAAAATATAACTAAGTATCCCCCGAAGGGATGTGCAGAGTGGATGTACTGCCGAAAACAAATGTCCAAAATATATTTTTTTTTATTTCAAAGACATCAAGGAATAAACATAGGAAGTCTATATATACATAGGAAGTCTATATATATATATAGGAAGTCTATATATACATTTTCCATTTAAGATGATAGACTTCGCTTTTCGGCCAATACAAAAAGGACGCCCGGGAAAAAACACTTTTCTACATCGAAAATTGCACAAAATGAATATATTTTTTTTATACTGGCTTCTAGAGGGTGAAAACTATGTCGGTATGTTTTCGAATTTTCGATGCGTTTCGTATTAACGTAAACATTCACTGTCAAACATGTACGATTTACCAAAAAATATTATTAAAAGAAAAAGTGCTGCTAACTCAACTCTCATAAAGAATTATAAAATTATAAAAAGCTACCGACGTAGCTTTTTCTTTCTAAAAAATATATATTTTTAAAAATTTCATTTTTCGTGAAAGTTTCGGTTTAGAAAAGTGTATTCTCCATAAACCCCTTTTCGAGCGATTTCTGTAGGTAAATTTGAGCGTTGTCTCATTCGCACATTTCGCATTCGCATGTATTGTAAGTGTGCGTGAGCTTATTGTGAGCGGGACAGAATGACAGTCGCGGGTGTTCCGCGTGTGGTTCAAAGTCTAGCCTCTTAAGAGGCTAGACTTTGAACGACACGCGGAACTATTTGAAATAATTGGTTAAGAGGCTAGACTTTGAACCACACGCGGAACACCCGCGACTGTCATTCTGTCCCGCTCACAATAAGCTCACGCACACTTACAATACATGCGAATGCGAAATGTGCGAATGAGACAACGCTCAAATTTACCTACAGAAATCGCTCGAAAAGGGGTTTATGGAGAATACACTTTTCTACACCGAAACTTTCACGAAATTGAAATTTTAAAAACTATATATTTTTTAGAAAGAAGAAGCTACGTCGGTAGCTTTTTATAATTTTATAATTCTTTATGAGAGTTGAGTTAGCAGCACTTTTTCCCTAAATAATATTTTTTGATAAATCGTACATGTTTGAAAGTGAATGTTTACGTTAATACGAAACACATCGAAAATTCGAAAACATACCGACATAGTTTTCACCCTCTAGAAGGCAGTATAAAAAAAATCTATTCATTTTGTGCAATTTTCGATGTAGAAAAGTGTTTTTTCCCGGGCGTTTTTTTTGTATGGACCGAAAAGCGAAGTCTATCGTCTTAAGTCCCCACCATCTTACTTTGATAACTTGAAAATTTATTAGACGCAATAATATATTCAAACATGTGGTGATTTGATCATATATTATAACCGAACAATCGAATGCTAAAATAGATCTATTGTAAATACACAAATCAAACAATTAATGGCTGGGAACCCAATTGAAAGTTTCATATTTCGGAGCAGTTGAACGCCAGATAACATATTCCATTTCATATTGCTATGTGTTCCTTTATGTGCGACCCTTTCCACGTAACTTCCACTTCACTTTGTATACCCTCCTTTTCCTCAATCCCTCTCCCCCGACACCCACACTTCCTCCGGAATAAGCCAGTTAATCCTCCCAGAACTTCCGGCAATCTTGAACAGCGACACCACTATTCAGTTGAAACAAAACGCCCTATCACAATGTCTGAATTGAAAGTAGTTTCAAAAGCAGAACATAGATTTTTTTTAAATTCGAGTATTATACAGATTTTATTTATTTATTTAGGTATACTCAGTTAATGGATACACAATATCTACTTAAATTAAAAACTATGTAAAAAAAAAACTCACTTAAACGACGTAATACAAATCTTGAGGCTAAGAGCCACAATATTGACACGAGGAGAGACACAAGTGATGGCATTATATTTAGCTCAAGAATTGTTACATTATTTAAATCTGTATAAGTTATCGAAGAAAATGTCTACTTCAGCACACTCCGTTTTATTTTACAGCCGAGGGGTCATTATTGGGGTCAGAGGGCTAAAGTAGGTGATATTTCTAAATGTATTCGGTGATAAATGGGAACATTTATTTCAAAATTGCTAAGACATACTGTAGAACCAAAATGACCGTGAATTATTTTATAAAAAACATTTTGGATTAATCGATTGCTTTCTAATTTTAAGTGTTTAATTTTGAAGTATTCAAGACGTACATCGGACGATCTTAGATGTTCTTATAGACCCATTTAGTTGTAGTTACATATAAAGAAACTACAACATTACGATTAGCCAGACATCTACGAATATTCGAAATTTAAGTTGAGTATGCAGTTATATAAAATATAACAGTTATGTCAAAATATTTAGAAACCTCGATGTATATTATTTGTAATTTATAATAATTTAATTTGTATAATTTAGTAAATTATAATTCAATTTATCAACCATACTATGTAACTTATAAATAAATTATTATTTATCTGTAACCCACATTTCCATAAATTCATTGTCATATTATCCGTAAACTACACTATCATCAATTATTATATTATCTGTAAACTTCGTTAACATACATTCAATGTTAAATTATCTGTAAACTTCATCTATCAATTATTATTTTATCTGTATTTCTGTAATTTCATTGTCATAAATTCCTTGATATATTTATTACCTGTAAACATCATTGTCATCAATTACTATATTACATGTAAATTTCATTATCATAAATTCATTGCTGCATCAACTGTAAACCTCATTATCATTAATTATTATATTATGGGTAAACGTACTTCATTCCCTTAAATTATATGCCTGTGACATCTTGACTTTATATGACATTTTCAATAGCATTAGAATAAGCTACATAAAATAAATATTTTTTTGTATTCAGTGATTTTTGTTCTATGCATACTTCACCCGCCATAACACAGGGACATCCCTAGCATGGCGGGCAAAATAACACAATATATATATATATATTTTTTTTTTCTTCTTATATCTACACTATGTATAAAATTCTTTTAATAAATAAATAAATATGTAAAATTTTACCTACCCTCTATCTGGTACAATTCTCAGATTACTCGTAAAAGCTACCAAATCAATTATTGTGCAGAAAAACTGACGTTTTCTGGGTTATTGGTAGAAAAATTCAAAATGTCATACTAATGTACCGGACCGTCATACTACTCGTGTTATTTTATATCACATTTAATATGTACAGACAGGTGTAAATAATATTTGATTTATGATGAGCATTCGAATATTGCTTTCCTTATTATCTTTCAAATGGTTATAAAAAACACGTGTATAAAAAAATTCATTTACTTGATGTGAAAACATTATGTACGTATAAAAGAGTAAAACAAAATAAAAATCTGCATCGGGCTTTTCAGATTTCCCGCCATTATGCTCACAATATTAGTATAAAAGAGTAAAACAAAATAAAAATCTACATTGGGCTTTTCAGATTTCCCGCCATTATGCTCACAATATTAGTATAAAAGAGTAAAACAAAATAAAAATCTACATTGGGCTTTTCAGATTTCCCGCCATTATGCTCACAATATTTTTTATGCATTTTTCGCAATAGAGATATACGATGAAAGAAAAATATAGGGTATTATGATGCACTGACATTACTAAAGCCTAAAGTGTTATCTTCTTTCCATTAAAACATTTTTAAACTTTGGAGTTACAGCGTTTTTCAGAGCGACAACCAAAACAGAAACGAGAAAGTCGCACTACTTTTCAGTAATTGAAATCCGAAGCTACTGTAGTTTATACAAGTCAAGTCGAATTGAAAAGAGGGATCAACTGATTTCAGACGTATAACTTTGATAAAGCCAACGAATTTCGTTTGTTTACACATTTTTTGTTTGGTCTGTTCTGCTTTCTGCCGCCCTGGAAGTTTATTCTTTTAATGTTTGTTCCACAGAGCTGTCATGCTGACGAGGATATTTTCAAATAAAGTTTGTGCTGATGTGTTTGAACCAAGAGAGATTATATTTACACTGCTTGTTTTCTTTCATTGTTGGTTTTACAGTGGTTTTCGTATGCATTATTAACTATTGTGTTGATGTTAGATGAAGAATCAAAAATACTCAATTTTAGAGTTGTATAGTAATGTCTAAACTAAAACTAATTTCCATAATGGATTCCCTTTCTCAGGCGTTTCCAAAACTGTTTTTTGATGTCAGGAATTGATGCTGAGAATAAATATGCATGTTTCCTTGGAATATATTCATTTAATTTCTTAATTCCTCCATAATTTGCAATGGAAATGACTTTATGTACCTAAATACCGCGTTATTTTTTTAAATATGGCCCGGTATATCACTTGATTTTAAGCTCGGCTTGGTTGGAATATCGAGATTAGCGAGCTTGAAACATGATCCGTGTACAGGACGTAATCCTGGATGGATTGTTTATGAGTTTAGTTGAGGAACGTATTTATTTTTCTTTGAAAAACCAAACTATTGTCTACCTAGCACGCTTGCTCTATATCGATCGGTAGGATAACTATCGGTAACGTCTCATCGTTCCCTAGCATGACTACAGATCGCCAACGAATAAAACGCCAACAGTTCACAATGACTAAGTGTCCTTAACATATTCGACATCAACTGTTGTTTGTACGTTAGCGATGTGCAGTTGTCCTAGGCAGTGGCGGCCCGTGACTTTTGGTGAGCTAGAGTGCTAATATAAACAAAAATGGCATTATTGATGTCGTTGTAGCCGAAAAATATTTTTTATTTTTTTTTAGAAAATTTATTTTTTGTATGAAGATTTTCAGGAAATTTCAGTTTTGCCGTGCGCCGCACAGATTTCCTGAAAATCTTCATACAAAAAATAAATTTTCGAAAAAAAAATAAAAAATATTTTTCGGCTACAACGACATCAATAATGCCATTTTTGTTAATATTAGCACTCTAGCTCACCAAAAGTCAAGAGCCGCCACTGGTCCTAGGGAACGATGAGAAGTTACCGATAGTTATCCTACCGATCGATATAGAGCAAACGTGCTAGGGCCTCAGACATATCTATGCTTTCTACTGCTATCGGGAGATCCACAATTATAAAATTAGGCAATTTACAATGTCGGTGATATGGAAATATTATTTACGTAGATATCAGATTTGTCATGTAACTGGTAGCACCTCTGTGCTCTTCGGCTCTAAAAAGGAACTATTCTCCTGCTTATCAAAGCTTAAGCTGCAGATTTAGCTTGTTGAAATTTAAGCGGGGATTTTAGTACATAGCGAGAAAACAGACTGGCTGACATACCATGAGTCATGACTGTGACATCTTGACTTTATATGATATTTTTAATAGCACTATTTTTAATAAAAAAAATTGTTACACCAAATATTTACAGAGAGAGAAATAACTTAAAACTATTATATGGCTCAGAGAGCATACTTACAACAAAAGGTCTCCTTTGGTTCATTACTATTATGGATAACGCGGGGGAAAGCTCTTATAAACACCCAATGGTACACAAACATACCACAAGATTTAAAGAAGGAAAGGGCCTAAAAACTCCTCGAATATTAAATAAATATGGAAGCCGTACTCTTGAATACCAAATACCAGTGATTTTCAATAAAATAAATAAAAACTTAAAATTTGAAAAAAATGACAGATTATGCCCTAAAATGATAAAAATGTGGTTAATTAACGAAAACTTCATGTATCTTTGAATATGTTGAATTGATTATCTTAATGTAGCTGCCTATATATCTATTTATTAGGCATGTACATTGAAATATCTTATAGATGTTATTCAAATAATCTAATATTATTATGTGATCTATCCTAATGGGTCCTTAAAACTATATAATATGTATTAACAAATATTTCCTTATGTCTAATATTAAGAGTGATAAATTGTAGAACCTACAGACAAGCTGCCATTTGACAGCTTTGTGGGACTACCCTTATTTTGTAAAAAATGTATTTTTTTGATAAATAAATAAATAAATAAAAAAAAATAAAAAAAAAATATAAAAAAGGCATCAGTTGTAAGAAAACGTAATACTTAACGTCATTGTTGTATTTTTGTCCGTTACCCTTTGGGAGATAGCGTTATATGATGACGGAAGCAGTTGTAAACAATTATAAAATAACTGATATTGATTGATAGGCATTGCGGTAAGGATTGTTGGGTGAACTGATAGAAATCAGTATTAATATAACTTTATAAATAGACTTTAATGATTGTAAAGTGGATTGATGCATTATATTTATTTGCGTTGATCTTTGAAATATTAATTTCGTCTGAGTACCCATATGTTAAGAAATTGGGTCGTGGTTTTTTAATTAAAGAGTTAGTTTCAATACTTCTAATTCGGAATTCTAAGGGCATCTGAAGAAGAAGGTAGAAGAAGCATATGCATTATTTTTATTGTGTGTTCAAAGTTAAATATTATTCAGCCAACTATTTACTACAATTAAACCTGTATCATCTGTCAAAATTTCCCCCCAAATTTTACGGTAAAATATTAAGGAAGTGTCATCTGCAAAACTAATAATATTACCAGGAATATTCAGACTACCTAAATTGATTATTTAAATTACAAACAATATTGGCCCAAGCTCACTACCTTGTGGGACTCCAAAGGAGATTGATGTTCATTACTTAAAATTTTATTTATCTCTGCTTGCAGTGATAAAATATAACTAATTTAAGATTTGAACCTATCCATGGTTATACTATTAATCATGCATATTATAATACGTTTTATGAACAAGATTCTTTGAGAGTTGATGTTAGATAACATTAGAAGCAGAAAATTATAACATTTTATAATTGTCTACTAATTTCTAAAGCTAATAATAAAATTATTAGTGGAACAGATCGCGATGCAAAAACCTACAAGAGGCTTTCAGCGAAATATTGGATTGGTCTTGTATTTTAAGAACATAAGAAATGTGACTTAGGCGTGTTTTGTGATCCATAAATTGAACCTAAAAATCAAAAATCTGAACAAAATCTGTGTTTGCGCTGGTTGAGTAAGTACTTTCGATTGCTATTAATCAGAGCAATTCAAATAGCCTTTTAATGTTCCATATCTCCCTTCCCTTTATTTTGCCCAGAGACTTTTGAAAAATGGAACACTTCGAAAACAAATGAATCCCGTTTTTTCCACTCACGCCGAAAAAAGTCGCAATATGGATTACTGTTAAACGCACCGCATTCTTGTTTTATTTGATAATATCCGCTGTAATTCGTCGTATTTTGTTGTACCCCGCCAAAACACTATTTTGAACCGTCGCGACGGATATAGAATAATAGATTGTGTTATAGAATAATAGAACTATTGTGTATTATATGTAAAAGAAAATGAGAAGAAAACCAGCGGCATTGAACTGACCAACAGTGGATTATTGAAGAGACATTTGCACCAGATTAGGTAAGTCTTTGGGCTCCCAACCTTTCCTATGCATTAAAAGGCAAATGTATTTTAAGTAATTTAATGTGTAATTTACATCACACTGCGATCGAAGTAATTGTTAAACCAGCGCCACCATCATTGGTCCTACGAGCTAGGATATTTATTAAATTGAACCACCAACATTGGTCCAATCGAGCCGGAGATTTAAATTGAAGCATATTTCGATCGCATATTGATAAAATAAATATAACCAACCTTGTATCATCTTATCGCTACAATAGTTTAGTTATTTACCGCAAATAAAGGTTTATTTAGACCATATTTTCAACGCATAGTGTACCAGCCGCCAGCCATAGATAGCCATACACAGCCGTAGGCCATAGACTGCAAGTACCTACTTAGTTAACCCTATGAGCGCTATAGTTTATAATATAAATTATAAATTTATTATTTAGATTCATATTTTGTTTTTCATAATGGCTACTAAAGAGAAGAAATTAAAATTGTTGACTTCTCAACGAGATGCTTTAAATGGACGTATTACAAAATTGTTTGAATTGTCAAAGGAGATTTCGAATGAAAGCATTCTAGAAGAGTTCTTGTCGCTTGTAGAGACAATAGACTCGACAAGGAGTAAATATGAAGACGTAACTCAACAAATAAACGTCATTAATTTGGAAATGGATGCAAATTATGACCCAGATTTTGAAAAATGGTTGAGTTTCGAGGATATGTTTTGCAAAATTAAAAGGAAAATATCTGTGATTCTAGAGCGAAAACCACAATTAAATATAGATAATAATAAATGTAATCGTCCCAAACTGCCTCCAATAGAATTGCCCTTCTTCGATGGGGAAATCGGTAATTGGCCAATATTTTATTCGAGTTTTGTGAACACAGTACATGACAACGAGTTACTTTCGAGTTCAGAAAAATTGTATTACTTGTTGGCCAAGATTTCAAAAAGGGTACAAACCACATTCTCGGGAATTGTATTGTCACCTGAGAACTACGAAATTATATTTAATTCTTTGATCGATAAATATAATGATAAAAGAGTAATATCTTCCGCGTATATTGATCAAATTTTAGATTTTAAATCGTTCACAGTAGCCAATATAAATAATTTGGAATCCTTTGTTGATAACTTCGTTTCGGCAGTATCCGCAGTGAAAAATGTTAATTTGGAAAATTTGTGTGATTTTATTTTTCTTCATATTGCTTTGAAGAAAATTGATTTGGATTCCGTAAAGGGGTTTGAAACCAATTATAGGGAAACTGATTTTCCCTCGTTCGAAGATTTAGTGAAGTTTATTCGGGAACAAATCAAGGTTTTGCAACGAACGGGGACATCAAGAAAATCAGCCGCTAATCACAGTGAGACAACCAAAAGATCACAAAGATCGACGCAAGCATTTTTAAGCGCTGGCAGCGATTCGGATAAACCCAAGAATCTGCCGTTTAATAAATGTTTACTTTGTAATAAACCATCACACGGACATTTGTATAAATGTCAGGAATTTAAAAATTTAAGTATTAAAGAAAGATTTAACTTTGTCAAGGGTAAAGGATTTTGTTTTAGATGCCTTAGCGAAAAACATAAGGCTAGAGCTTGTAATTCAAACGGAAATTGTCATAAATGCAATGACAAGTTTCATCATACCATGTTGCATTTTGAGCAACAGGGTACGTCACAGAGAGGGCAGTCAGATTATCGGAACGCCCAAGGAGCAGAAAACCAGACAGCTGATCAACAGATTGATCCGAAAGAGGGCTGCTCTAATCCTGACGTAGCTTTATGTACGTTTTCAACTGTTCGATCTTATAATCGAAAGGCGCATTGTACAGTTTTGTTGGCTACCGCACGAGTTGGTATAATAGATTCAGAAGGAAATGAACATTTAATTAGATGTTTGTTAGATAGCGCATCTCAAAGCAACTTCATTACTCGCGATTGCTGTAGAAGATTAGGATTTTTTGAATATCAACGCCCATCTTGTTCTACAGTTAAAGGTATTGGAGGATCATCTAAACCCATTAGAGGCTCCATACAGACCGAAATTTATTCTCGATTTAATCGGGCAATAAATTATAATGTAACATCATTGATAGTGGACAAAGTAACAGAGCGCTTACCTACCGCCAAAGTTGATACACCTTTCTTGTCATATTTGAATGACTTACCATTGGCTGATGAATCGTATGGAGAACCAGGAGAAATTGATATGTTGATAGGAGCCCAGCTCTTCCCGCATCTCCTGTTATCTAAAAGGGTTCAGGACCCTTCGCACAGGCATGATTTGCATGCTTTGGAAACGGTTTTAGGATACGTCATTTTGGGGTCAGCACCAACTCGAGTAGATAATAATGCTACCGTATCTTGTTGTGCCATGACGAACGAACCGGAAGATATTTGTCTCAAAAGATTTTGGGAATTAGAAGAGGTAAACGTACCGTCTATCAAAAGTCCTGAAGATCGTGAATGTGAGGAAATATATCAAAAAACTACGTCACGAGATCCTGACAATGGAAGGTATATTGTAGCCTTGCCATTTAAGGGAGATGTTTCGTCACTTGGGGATTCATTTGCAATGGCAAAGAAACGTTTTTTATGTCTCGAACGTAAATTGGAAGCCTCGCCTAAATTGAGAGAAGCTTATAATGATACTATTACTGAATATTTAGAGAAGGAATATTTGTCGCATGTTACTCCAGATAAGGAGGATAAAACGCCCTCTTATATAATACCGCACCATGGGGTTGTACGAGAGGATAAGATCACAACCAGTTTGAGGATTGTCCTGGACGCTAGTGCAAAAACAAGCACTTCGGTATCATTAAATAATATTTTGTATAGTGGGGAAAATTTACAGGGGAATTTATTTGATATAATAATGAATTTTCGTATATTCCCAATAGCACTTTCGGCTGATATACGTAAAATGTTTTTGTGTATTGGAGTGAAGGACAGTGATCGAAGATATCAACAGATTTTGTATCGCTTCTCGCCAAACGAGGATATTAAAACCTATCAGTTTAACCGCGTTTGTTTTGGACTCACATCCAGCCCATTTCAAGCTCTACGCACCATCAGGCAATTGGCCTCTGATGAAGGAGAAGTTTTTCCTGAAGCAAAAAAGATCATCAAAGAATTTCTATATATGGATGATTTTGTATACAGTGTGGAAACTGAAGAGAGTGCAAAGGAAACATCCTCTCAGTTAATCGCATTATTGAAGACTGGCCAGTTTGACCTAGTCAAGTGGTCCAGCAATTCGCAAAATGTTCTGGAATCCATTCCAGATTCGCATCGCTTGTCAGCGATAAAGGAATTTGATGAGGTAGACATGCATAAGATATTGGGCTTATACTGGTCACCAAGTTCCGATTTTTTCTCGTTTGTCACTTCTACATTTAAAACAATTTGTACGAAGCGAAATATACTGTCTTGTGTCGCAAAAATATGGGACATTATGGGCTTCATCGCGCCTGTTGTCCTATACGCTAAGCTAATGATAAAGCAATTATGGATATATAAATGTGATTGGGATGATGAGCCTCCCGCAGATATTGTAAGAACATGGACGCAATTTTGTGAGGAACTGTCATTACTAAATGGATTACAAATTCCACGCCATGTTGGCATCACATCCAGTACAATTGTAACTATCGTTGGTTTCGCAGACGCTAGTGAGAAGGCGTACGGAGGCGTCATTTATTTTCATGTGCAAAATCATGGTGCCAATTCAGTATACGTTGCTTGTGCAAAAACCAAGGTGTCTCCAGTGAAAATTGTTTCTCTGGCACGTTTGGAACTTTGCGCTGCATTAATACTTGCAAAAATAATGCATAAGGTAGTTGCAGACTTAGAAAAACGCACGAAGATTGATAATATATTCGCATTCACTGATTCCACTGTAGCACTCTGTTGGATTCAGTCGTCTCCTCATAGATGGGGAACGTTCGTGGCTAACAGAGTAGCTAAAATTCAATCTGAATTATCGGCTACCCGCTTTTATCATATCGCAGGAATAGAAAACCCCGCTGATTGTCTGTCGCGTGGGCTTACCCCCAGTCAGATATTAAAACACCCGCTATGGTTTCATGGTCCACCATGGATGAAATTGAGGCCTGATCAATGGCCCATTACCACTTATGATGCCACGATGGTGACTCAGCCGCCTGAACAGAAGTCTATATCGTTGGTAGCAACTTCTAGTTTAGAAGAGTTTCACATACTCACTTTGTCAAAACGCTTTTCATCGTGGAACAAATTATTACGTTGTTTGATTTATGTATGCCGATTTCTTAAAGTGTTACCATGTCGAGAATACATCAGTGGATCGGATTTAGAGTTCGCTGAACTGAAAGTTTTTCGAGAATTACAACAAGCTTATTTTCCCCGTGAGTTAAATAATTTACAACAGGGAAAGACGTGTAAACCCGCATTTCAACGTTTGAGGCCGTTTTTGCAAGACGGACTTATGAGATTAGGAGGGCGTTTAGTTAATTCGGATTTAAATTATGATCAAAAACACCCCATAGTCCTTCCACGAAAGGATCACATCTTGAATTTATTGGTTGATCATTATCATACAATTCATTGTCACTCGGGTCCCGCATTGTTAATGTCTATTTTGAGGCAGAAATATTGGATACTATCGGCCCGTAGTTTAATTCGAAATCGAGTGCATAAGTGCAATTCATGTTTCCGTCTACACCCTAAAACAAACGCACCTTTAATGGCCGACCATAAGGATTGTCGTGTCAATGCGTCTGTAAAATCATTTACGCATGTCGGCGTAGATTTTGCAGGGCCTTTGAAGGTAACCATATCACGCGGACGTGGAATTCGTTCTCAAAAGGCATATATTTGCTTATTTGTGTGTTTAACAACAAGAGCGATACACCTTGAACTGGCGTCGAGTTTGAGTACCGAATGTTTTCTGAATGCTTTCAAACGATTCCTCTCCCGCCGTGGTCCTGTGACCAACATATACTCGGATAACGGAAGTAATTTTGTAGGAACCAAAAGAAAATTGAGTGAATTGCACGCATTTTCGACATCTTCACATTTTGGTGAAGAATTCGCAACTGTTTTAGCCAATAATAGAATAAGCTGGCACCTAAATGCTCCAATCGCACCCCATTTTGGTGGAAATTGGGAGTCAAACATTAAAAGTATGAAGACTCATCTTTTTCGAGTAATTGGAGATCAGATTCTATCTTTCGAGGAGATGACTACAGTACTCGCACAGGTAGAAAACATTTTAAATACAAGGCCATTATGTAGGACGCTTTCTTCAGATCCGTCTGAACCCCTCGCGTTAACACCCGCTCATTTCTTAACGATGACTCCGTTGAAACACATGCCCGCCGTA
The DNA here is from genome assembly GCA_951813805.1 of Limnephilus auricula. Classification (NCBI taxonomy): domain Eukaryota; kingdom Metazoa; phylum Arthropoda; class Insecta; order Trichoptera; family Limnephilidae; genus Limnephilus; species Limnephilus auricula. The sequence continues at coordinate 18,537,393 of OX638406.1, forward strand.
GAAATCGAGGAGGATAATTTGAACCTTCTATCACGACATGATTTGCTCGATAAATTGATTCAATCTTTCTGGAAACGTTGGAGGTTAGATTACTTGCATACCTTGCAAGTACGTCCAAAATGGAATACTCCCGCTAATCCAGTCAAAGAAGGCTTAGTGGTAATTGTGGGGACCAAAAATTCTCCTCCATTACATTGGCCACTAGGTATAATTATTGAAGTTTTTCCCGCAAAGGATGAAGTAATTCGTGTTGCTCGTGTTAAAACAGCATCGGGTACATACATTCGTCCGGTAGTACCCTCAATACTACCCTTTACCTTGTGGTGTACCTACCCCTGGCCTTGTTAGCTTCTATGGGTCTCGGGACCAGTTGTAATGTACCTGTGGGGCTACCCGGCACCCGTTGTAATGATCCGTAGTCGTCTACCCTTGGTTTTTCTATTCTTTCCCTTTAACACTAGCTGTCGGGATCTACTGGCTACGCTACCCTTATCTTTTGGCCTTCGATCAATATACCCTTGTATCTAGCTACACCTAACTTTTCCTTAAACCCCTGCGATTTTCTCACAGTAAATAAGATTTAAGATTTTATTGCACATTATTCCTATTCACCACGTTGTGTGATTTTTTGTTTCGGTAATTACATTTGTATGTGTAAATTAATACACATACACATGTAGAGGAAATAATGTAGTGTGTGGTAACCTCAGATTCTTTAGAGGAAAGTGTGAAAGACTCCCGTTTGATAAACTAACCCCGTTTTTAGATTGTTTTGTTTTTTTTTTCAAACCTATCCGTATTTCCCGCCTTCTCTCAACTTGGGCAAGTATGTCATTGACGCTAATTCTACAGTAAATTGTCACCCGGTTTATAAAATTCAAAGTCGTAGTTTTCTTACCCGATTTTTTCCTGTCTATAGGTTTACATTGGGTTATTTTTACATTACGTGGACAGTGTGTATTATGACATACATGTCGGCATCCTTGCGAAGCTCTCAATGTCGTCGTACTGCACCTAAATGGTCAAGTTATTATTGTTATTAGTATACACTACATGTACTGGGGAAGAGGAAGGTGAGGAGGGGTGATAGGAGGATCTGGGGAATGTTGTTTCCTGAATAAGTCGGCTCCTCCTCTAACCAAATAGATACTGGTGACCAACATTCCGGACAAAGACTCAATCATTACGTTTGCTAGGATAGTCCTTAAGTCCTGATTTTGTTCTCTTGCATGAACTTCATTGCTACGAAAGGGTCCCTTCACGCCAGATGAAAGCGCGCAGAGTCCTCATGTCACTTCCAGTATTATCCCGACTTCCTATCCTCCAGATTTGATTTTAACTCGACTGATTCTAGAAGGGGTATGTCCATTTCTTCCCTTATCATGACTCTACTCGCGTTGAGTGCGTACGGAGCCGTTTGAGATGATCCTTTCGTCTCCTACGAGGATAATCATTGGCTTGCGTTCCTCGCCTCCAAGAGCTGACATAACTTCTACCTTGTAAAAACTATGTTTGCTTTCAGGTCGACACTACTGGTAGTATGCAATAGTGCTACAGACTTATTCTCACGGAATACCACGCCGACGTCCCCTCCACATAACTTCGCAAAACTTGGGATACCTTCGGTCGAAACGCCTCCGTCAGCGAATCATACCCTACCATTCCAAGTGGCATTTTCTTTTTATTCTGTCTTTCATGCCTTTTCACTCTGCATGACCCCGCGAAAGGGATTAACTTCCAGTACCCCGCGTGATTGCTCAGTTACGTTGACATCCCCTATCGCATGATAGCGTAAGAAAAGAAGCCCTCTTTGTCTCATATCTTGTGGGGATATAATTTCAGTGACGCTATTGCATTCCCCAGTCGTGAAGTCTATATTTCGCAGGTCAAGCGGGATTTTGGAAGGGTTTGATTGAGAAAACATTACCGAAATAATGTTGATTTCATTTTTTGTAAGGAAGCCTGAAAGAAACTTGACATGATAATATTGTTGTTAGTAAACAATTATAATGTTTAAATTCAATCCTCCAAAGTTCATTTTTGAACTAATATCCAGTATGGTATGGATGTTCCCGTCACTCCACTTTGGCTCGGCATACCTCAGAAAAAACCCTTCTAATTTGGATGACTGTACGGCTACGATTTATGGTCGGGACCCTTTTTTTTTGTACACATCCGTCTCGTCCTTTCTAGCACGCAAAAAATATAAGTTCGTTGAACCCCGACATTGATAATAGATTTGATTTGGGACAAATCTCGTGATTACACATTGAGAATAATATTTAAAACACAATTATATCCTGGAACATAACTTCTTTTATCATTGGTTTTGTAGATTGGCAGATCCTCTCAGGTATCGGGACCATGTACGACCTGTAATTTAATTAAAATGTTTCTTTCACTCACCTGAACGAAGCCTGATTACGTACATGTGGGGAAAATATTAAAAGTAAAAAACCTTCCTGTCACTATGATTCGGTAATTTAGTCCCCAGAAGTAGTAACACCCATGACTCTATGTCACACTTTCCTTTGAGTTTAAGAAAATACGTAGGTTATTAATTATTATTTGTTAACATTATTTTTCTTTTGTTTCGATACTATTGAAGATGTCATTCATACGTAGGTATATGTTGATATTATTTTGAATATTTGTATTATTTTGATTATATGATATATTGAAGAAACTACAAGCGCGTAGGTATTGTTTATTATTATTATTTTCGCGGAAGGTCGGAGAGATTATAAACATGTAGGTATTTTATATTATTATTTTTTGTGGAAGGTTAAAGAAAATATAAACTTGTGAATATTACTTTATAATATTATTTGGTTTCGGAAGATTGGGTAAATTATAACCATATAGGTATTTTATATTTTTATATACATTATACTTAATATTATTATTTGTTTTTTGGTTTTGTGAAAGATTGAGCAAGGCATTATTACGTAGGTATTTGTAGGTAAATTTTGTATTATTATTATTTTTTTTTGTTCGGCGCACATTGAAGGAATTTTAAATACGTAGGTGTATCTTTAAATGTTGTTTTGATATTATTATTTGGTGTGTGTAAGATTGAAGATGACATTAGTACGTAACTTTTTGACTCCGCTAATTTTATATTTCAAAATTTGTTCACTGAAGCTAAGTATTTCATTCACTTTGAGTATTTTTTTGGTTTTGATAATTCAAATTAATTTTATTACTTAGTTAATCCACTCGCGGCGCACTCTTCCTACATTAGTAAACACCCGCACTGCTTAACACTATTTTGTTCATTCTTTCTTGGATTATTACTCACAGCACTCGTTTTTATAATATTGATTAATTAAATACGAACGATACCAATTATTTATACACAAAAAATATTCAGAGACTTCACTATCAACGGTTGTCACTCTCCATAGGCCGTCTATCGACCCCTCGACCCCGACTCTTACTGCCACATGGTATTCAGCCCTTCGAACATCTTCTTAAAAAAACGCCAGGTGTGGATTCAGGACGTACATCTCGTCTTTCGTTAGGGCGTTTTATAATTGCAAATTCGGACAATTTCAACTTTCATTTGGATATTTTTTTCCTGATTCTCTATCTCCAAAATTAAATATGTCCGTTTTAATTATTTCTTTGTCTGGCCGCCGATAAGTGTAACTCACCCTTTTGATGCAATTTTGCTTTAAACTTTTTCTAGAATTCTGCAATCGGTCTTTCCTTAATAATCGGTAAATTTCCTCGGCTAATTGTGACTTTACATCTGAAATAATTATCACTCTCGCACTCTCCCATTTATTTTTGTTTAAAATTTGCGGCAGGTAAAATTGAATTCAGTAGTATTTCGGCTTAATTCTCATGGTGACATGAAATTGTTTCTGTCATTTACTTGATTCACCACATTCCTTGCAGTTTCGTGCAAATAATTCATTTTCCGCGTCCGTAGATGTTTACAACTATTTTTTTATCTTTCGTCCCTTTTCATGATCAGATATAATATTCGTAAAACTTTGTCTGGTAATAACTAATATCACCTTATTAATTCAGAATTCATTTTCTTAATGCGTTTCAAATAGCTCTAAAGTCTAGTACGTACCTGTTTGGCTTCATTTTTTGTGTACCCAAAAGTAAAAATCTTATTTACTTTTAATCTGAGTGTGTTGTTTACCTTTCGAAAAATCTCGATCTATAGCACTAATTCATAGATTGTGTACGTCGTTAATTTTAATTGGTTTTATCAATACTCCGTCTGTATTCTGTAGTGGTAATTTGGGCTTAATTACCCCATTTATTCCTCAAAACCATGTAAGTTTTTTTTTGTTACTAAACAAACTCTCTTCGACACGCTCTAGGATTTTAAATTTATGGTCGGTCTGAAGTGTCGGCTTACATTCAATATTGATAAATTTTAAACGTGGTATCGATGAGAAAAATTCGAGCTCTTCATTATGTCATCACCTTTATTTACCTCAGCCCTTCTCAGATTGTGATTTTTCTGTCCTTTTCAATAGCGGTCGCTAGTGTAGTCGATTTGAAATTTCGTTTAGGTGGGAAAAATTTTGTATGAGCTCTTCCGATAAAGAAGATGCTTTTTTTTTTTTTTCGAACGTAGTGTTGAAGCCATCACAACCTTTACCCTTTACCCTTTGCCGACTCAATAGTAGGTTATTATTTTTTGTTAGATTTAGTTACATATAGTTTAGGAAATCTAGAATAAGTATTGGTTATATTTGTTTGTCTGAGCGATAAATGCAATATGCAGTTTTAAAAGGGGTGACTTCCCACCCTTTCAAGGTGAGGGGGATGTTTGCGCTGGTTGAGTAAGTACTTTCGATTGCTATTAATCAGAGCAATTCAAATAGCCTTTTAATGTTCCATATCTCCCTTCCCTTTATTTTGCCCAGAGACTTTTGAAAAATGGAACACTTCGAAAACAAATGAATCCCGTTTTTTCCACTCACGCCGAAAAAAGTCGCAATATGGATTACTGTTAAACGCACCGCATTCTTGTTTTATTTGATAATATCCGCTGTAATTCGTCGTATTTTGTTGTACCCCGCCAAAACACTATTTTGAACCGTCGCGACGGATATAGAATAATAGATTGTGTTATAGAATAATAGAACTATTGTGTATTATATGTAAAAGAAAATGAGAAGAAAACCAGCGGCATTGAACTGACCAACAGTGGATTATTGAAGAGACATTTGCACCAGATTAGGTAAGTCTTTGGGCTCCCAACCTTTCCTATGCATTAAAAGGCAAATGTATTTTAAGTAATTTAATGTGTAATTTACATCACACTGCGATCGAAGTAATTGTTAAACCAGCGCCACCATCATTGGTCCTACGAGCTAGGATATTTATTAAATTGAACCACCAATCTGTACAAAATCTGACCTAATTAAAGTTAAGAAATTTGGTCTCTCAGTACAAATTCAAAACAAATCTTCATGGAAGGCATATTTCTATTTGAAGCTATTCAAAAAAGAATTGTACCATCAGTAATGGAATACCTTGACCAAATGACGAGTATCAACAACATAAGATCACCTAAACTTTATAACAGGGTCAGACTGGTGGAAGACGTGATCCAGGGTGATCACTTATTTTTTATAATAAAGATCTAACCCTTAAAGACATCTTACATGTAAGATCTAACTAGTTCTTTAAAATTCACGGAAGTTGGGCGAAGACGCGCCAACTTTTCTGTCACAGCAAGTGGGCTTAAAGCGTAAACTTCAGTAAAGTGCCGGGTCCTGAAATAACGTGTTCATTATTATTTCAAGTGCAAAGCTGTTGTTTTAGCTATAAAGCTCTCAACAACAAAGATAACACATACATAACTGTTGACAAAGCTAATGGCTAAAACTATAACTGCTTAGGCTTCAATTCATTCACGCATAAGACTTCAGATTTAACCTTCCTAAAATCAAATATATCCCCGAATCTATGAAATAGTCTGGTTCTCATAACGTCATAAGATTAGGATTTCAGAATATCGAATTACATTGCGTTGCTGACGTCATCTGAGGGACGATTCTGGTTCTACAGGATAAGGAATTGTCCACTAAAAAATAACGGAAATTCCATGTCTTTAAGTTGATCCGGAATTTTTTGTTTTTTAATCTTTATTTATATACTTGTTATTTTTAAGATTAAGGGCAATCTTATCTGTAAAGATAAGTTGACGCCCTACAATACGTTCTTCATAATTGCAGGGGATCGACTGCGCGGTCCTTTTCATACGAAACTTAAATTTGTATTTGAGGCCTAAATACCCAGCCAAACTAAAACTATAAAGAGGAAAAAAATATAAAACATAATGGTCGCAACTGGGACACGAACCCAGATCTCACGTCTTACCGGGACGGCGCTCTACCAATTCAGCAATTTATAGGACGCAATGGCTGAATTGGTAGAGCGCGTGTCCGAGTTGCTACCATTACGTTTTATAATTTTTCCTGTGTCTTGTTCATTTTCATAAAATAATAAATATTCAGTTTGTGTATTTTGGCCTCATATTGAAATTTAAGTTTTGCGGGAAAAAATACGCGCAGCCGTTCCTCTTAGGTCTCTAAACAAAATGCATTAAATACATTATGATCTTATGTATATTCTGTTATTATATTATGTTATAATATATAGGTGCTTTAACTAAATCAAATGTTTGGCTTGTGAGTGGGTACTCAATCCGTTCCCAAAGGCGAGGAGATTAGTGACACACTTTGACTGATTAATTATGTATTTTCCTCTGAAAGGGTGTTGAACAGAGGCGGAACGTATTATTTTGGTGTCTAGATCACTTATTATAAAATCTTTATTATATTTATTAAATTTACGTTATTTTAAATTTAATAAAAGAAAACGCGTATAGAACAAGCTCATTACGAGTTCCTGGGTAGTGAAATACAATAATATTCTATGCACGGAGAAAAATGTTCTGCGAATTTATTCTAAAATACAATCATTTTATTCGTAAAAACGGTTAAAAACGGGACTGAATTTCTTACGAACAAATTAACAAATTAACAGGTTTCAATGTTTATTATCGGGAAGATGTAAGAATAAATTATTATTATTGATTATTAGAAAAAATTTCGTACGTATACATTGTTGGTACAACGTATTTTTTCGTTGTATCGTCATGTTGTATTATAAGGGTAACTAGATAAAACATTTCTAAACGAATGTTTTATAAATATGGCCTTATAAATTGTCGTGAGGGTCAAAATCGATTTTTCTCGGTGTGTACTCTACGAAAAGGACTATAATCGTGAATTGTGACATTTATTGCTTCAAATGACTTTAGCAGTTTTGGTGACCTGATCTGAATAGCCTGGTACTTCATATTCTTCACACTTCCTTCTGCCTCACAATATACCTACCCTATTAGGGACACCATATTTCCACTGGCTCTTGACATTTGGGAGCAGTTGGGAATCTTGTGGGTTATTTACGTAAACATATATAATTACTCTTACGTCTTCTCCAGACTAACGAAAAACGTATTCATTATTACATTCAATCGAAGGTTAGAAATAAAATGTAAAATATCGCTGCAGCTCCTCTATCCCAGCTTTAATACATTTTCCAAAAATATATCTAAATTATGTAATTCATAATATGCAATAAAAACACGTAAATTTATTTAAAACCACTTAATAAAATCCTCATTTCTCCATCGGTTAAAACTAACAAAAAAGCTTTCTTCGAAGTGATACTAACACGTAAATACTTCGAGAGAGAGGGTGATACACGAGAAATTATTATATAAATTTTGTACTTTACTGAAAGCAAGAATAGTGTGAAGAAAGTAAACATATTTTTTTAAATTGCTGAGAATTTTTTTGTATGATAGGTAACTGGTAAACTAGGATGCTATATTAGTACGAGTGATACGTCGTCTACATGTCTTAAGTAAGCATAGACAGCACCTGTTCATTAGCTTCCTTTGTGTCCTGACAATAAGGATCCTGCCTTAACTTTACGAGCAGCCTCGCTTTCATCGGCAGTAGGTAGTACTGTCATTATTTGTCTACGGCGCTATATCCGCTAATGAAACGTCTCGGCTACATGACGGGTGTGGAATCAGTAAACATACCTGTGTATTATTTGGAACAAGCATATTTTAAGTAATATAATACTGCTCCAACTGTCAAATATAACCTAACAATAAGTTCAAAGTTTGAGGTATTCTTCTGGACTGTTTTAAACCAAAATATGGGATAAATGGTAAAATCTAGGTGGATTCATTGTCTTTAAACCACAGTAAGCAATTTATATCTTTCCAAATTAATATTTGGAGGGACGATATATATTAAATCGAATGGTTGAATCAAAAGCCCAGAAATTCCAACTTCTTGCTCGTTGTATAATAATTGACCGTAAGTACCTTAAAATATACTTCGGGAATACATTACTAACGTCACGCTTTACGTCCATTAAAAAAACTCTTTAAACTAGTTATGTGTACGTTATTTGACGTGTTTTTTTATATAATCATTATTTCAATTTGGGAGGCAAGTATGGGTACAGCCGCAAAAACCCTGCCATAGGTCGTCTTAAGTGGTTTGATACGTTAGGTTTGTTTAGGTCTTAGCGGCGTCCTGCATGGCGGGCTGGTTCGGGAGAGAATGGTTGAGAGAGACCTAACCTCTCTTGCCGGACTCTTTCGACCTATCGCCTTGGAATGGATGCATACGTCCGTCACTCCTGGACACATTGACCCCCAGATTCCTACTCACCCCTCATAACTTTTTCCTTCCCAGAACTTCCCCACCTTCCTTTCCCTAAAAAGACCCTCCACGCAGCGTCTCCAAAGATAACATATGCCCTAAGGAATTTTTTTATCAGTGCCCCCTGGGTGGAACTTATGTAAAAAAAGTTTTATTATAATATTTATTTATTTATTTATTGACGCCCTATTGGGCTTTTACAAATCGAAGACAAATTTAACATATATTTAAAAAAGATTACAAAGTATATAAATAAAGCGATATATGTAAAATATAATACACAATACAGACACGTGATCAATAATTTCTTTAGTACCTACGTATATATGAAAACAAATCCTTTACAATCAAAATCGACTTATTTTTTTAAACCTACAGGCAGAACTTTTATTAGAAAATTGAAGCCTTTTTCCTACAAAGTACAACTTAAACATACTTCGTTTATAATTTTAAGTTCTTTTTTTTTTTTTTAATTCTGTATAACATTGTTTTTCATCTATATATTTTTTTTACTTACACTTTAAATTTATCCAAAAATAATTTGTAAATCTTTATAATACTATATATATAAATCTTTATAAGGATATTGCACTCTCTATTTGTAAAATAATATTCAAATGTAATTTTTTTTCCTATTTATAAGTAAAAATATTTTTACCTGTATATTTTTATCTGCTGCATGTCAATTCGTGAGAAATATTATAGTTTGGATGTAGGCGACTTCTCTAGCTGTTGTTTTGTATATTCTTGTCAATTGACATCTGTATCTGTATTTTCTACTTAATAAATGAAGAAAAAGTAGTGCTCTTCTACGTTCAAGCGTTTTGAGAAGTTTAGCATAATTTTGTTAAAAATTATAATATGTTTTGTACCTTATTATTATACTTTGTTGTTCGAAGATTTTGTTAAATATCGGGCGCCCGGGGTCACCTTCCTAATTGCTTTACCCTCACCCCGGCCCTGGAATAGGAAAGGTAAATTTTCTGATTTTAGACTATAATAATTATAATTTTAAATTAATTTAAATGTCATACAGTTTGTAGGCAGAAAGCTTTTTCTCTAACGCAACGAATGCAAGTGGGTGTTTAACATTAAATTTATATTAATATATTATAAATAGAGACCTGGATCCAGGTACGAACTTAAATGTCAAAGGCTTCATTATTATAACCAACCTAACCATTTATGTATTCTGTTATATATAGCCTTAATAAATATTTGATAAAATAAACTCAACTCATTTTAACCGCTTTTTAGCAATTTTTATCTCCATTCAGCTAAACGAAATTGTACAGGGGGTAACAGAACGTACGCGCAGGATTTTGTGAAAATGATATTTCAAACAAGAATATCTATTGATACAGCGGGTACTTGACTAGTTTCTTCACGAAATCAAATAATATATTAAAGCGAAGAAGTTGATAATTAAGTACTGTTTTAATAGTGATAAATAATACCCATCTAATTCAAATTTAAATAAAAACATTTTTTCAAATAAAATGTTCTAAACAAAATTCAAACATTGTGAAAATTTTCTCTAGAGCTTCATATTATTTTTATCTTTGGTGAAAAAGGTGCATTTTCAAAAGTCTACAAACAAATATTTATACAAATTTTCAGTTCTATTATAAACCTTCCCGAAAGCTCAGAGTTTATATAAAATTTCAGTTTTAATTTTGTTTTAATCTCTTGAGTAACATGGCTTGCTGTGGACCCTGCGGACCTTGCGGACCTTGCGGACCTTGTGGACCTTGCGGACCCTGCTGCCCTCCATCCTGTTGCCCCATTCCCTGCTTGCCCTGTTGCCCCAACCCTCCGAAGCCCTGCCCCCCTTGCAGGCCCCCTGCTTGTGTCACCATATTTAGCTGTTATACCAAGGTATAATCCTACCACGAATCAATGGATTCAAAGAACACTTCAAGTTTCTATCGAAAAAATATACTCCACAACGGCTCAAGAGGAAATATTTCTAAATGCGAATTTTGAACCATTTTCCTGCACGAAATCTTTGATAATATTATAAAACTATGTTAAATTATTTAAAAAGTGTAAAATCAGTGAATTGATGCCTACATTGTGAAGCTTGTTATGTTCGAAATCCTTTATGCAAAAATAAAGATGGTTTAAAATTTAAGAAAATGTTTCACTTTCTGTTTATGTTCAGGTTTTAATCAGAATTTTAAGACTTCATCAAATTTTACAGTAAATATTCTAGTTCTGCGAAAGTCCTATTAGATTAGATACGGTAAAAATCCAAGATCTGTGAAACGACTGGCTCATGTTGAAACATAGAACTTCAAAAAAAAAAAATTACGGAACTTGAATTTAACCTTAAAAGCTGATGAATAAATGTTCAATTTCTGTGAAACAACCCACCCATAGTAAAACATGTAAATAAAATCTCTGGAAGATATCTTTTTAACAGAGTTTTTTAAGGTTTGGTGACTTTTTTTAGATTTAGTACTTTATTTCTTTTCTCTTGTTGAAAGAAAAAAACATGTCAGGGTTAAAAATAATTTAACCCAGTGTTTGAATATCTGCTCCCTACCACTTCAATCATTATTAGCGGAAAATAAACCGTGCGCAATGATAGCGGACTTTGCCGGTTAGACTATGGAATTGAGCCTGCGAAGCCTGGGCGGGAACCCTAAGCTTTTGAATACTAAACTTCTAACCGGTCAAAAACCTTACTTCAGAACAAGTAATAAAATACCTTAACCGACCATAAGCACAAATAACAATTTATTTTTAGAGGGTGGGGGGGGGGGGGGGGAGAGGAAGGGGTTGCGAGAGGGTAAGAGGAAGAGGATTAGTAAGGGGAACGAGGACGAATGGGAAATGACACGAAGGGAGAAACAGTTTATTTATTTAATTAGCATTGCAAATTGCAACGCATGCCGGGTATCAGTAATATATTTCTACAATTCTCTACGATATTCCTACCTACAGATTAGACAAAGTATTATAACAACTTATGGCTAACATATTACATCCACTAGTTTGTCGATCATTAATACCTAAAACTATTTTTATGCATTTTTTATAAGAAAAACTCTCTTTTTATAACTTTGAAGATTATTCCCATCAATGCCATATAATTCAAGAAGAAGATAACAATAATAATCTAAATTAAAATTTGAAAAAGAACAAGACACAGAAAAATAAAGGATAACTGTCACAACTGAGACCATTATTATTATTATACAATATTCACTTTCATATTATAATTTAAAAATATGAGGTCACGTCGTCTGTATGGAGGGACGTTTTAGAAGGAGAGAAAGTTCGGGAAGGCAAAAAGGTATGACAGGTGGGTAGGAATCTAGGAGTCAGTAATGTCAGCACGGACACTTGAATCCATCTAAGGCTAATATATTCCGAGAGATTCCTGCTGGAGAGGTCAACCAGTCTCTTCCGATCCTGCCCGCCACGCCCGGTGGGAAAAGGCAAACGCTACCCGGACAAATCTCACCCCCTCAACCCGAGCACCCTTGCTAAGTCACCAAAGGTAGCAAATCACCTGGGGTGACTTATAGCACGAGGTGTTGTCTATCGTAGAAAAAGATGTTGGTTATTTGTATGGATCTTGGCAGCGGATGCGTCTGCCCGCCAACTACGTGGTATTCGGAATCGGGAGAGGCTGCCTTGCACCGCAGTGGAACTGAAAGAATCACCCGTCCGTCACTCCTGGACCCACTGATCCCCAGATTCGTACCCACCCTTAATACTATTTTCCTTCCCGGAACTTTCTCTCCTTCCTTTCCTAAAAAGATCCTGCACACAGAATCCTCAAATATGACATAGGAATAATTTTCATCAGGCCTCCTGTGGAGCTAATGAGTTAAAAAAACAAAATTAGATAATTATATTTCAATTAGTTTAATTTTTTTAATTGGGTAGCTTTTTCAAAATCCAGTCAAATCTAAAAAAAAATGGTCCTTCTGTCACGTCGCCACATATGACTTGAGACACCTCCATGACCGCGAGTGATTATGATGCAGCGAAGTTGCCATGAGAAAAGTCACTCATATGTCCTAGCCTACTTTGTCCGCTTTGCGTCCTTGTCCTACTTTTTCAGCAAAGTTAAATAGTATCTACTCGGTGTTACTTGTCCGAGAGGTAAGGCAGATATTTAGACATCATTATGGTTCGCATACACTAGGGCACTAGACACTCGACACTTGGTTGAGATACCCATTTTTTTTTTTTACATTAACCCCACTTTTGAGACCCTGAGGAAAATAATTATTCTCAGAGCCTATGTTATCTTTGAAGATGCTGTGTAGGGGTTTTTTTTAAGGTAGGGAAGGAGGGGACATTCTGGGTTGGAAACAGCTATGAAGGGTGGGTAGTAGGATAGCAGGAGTCGGTGCATCCAGGAGTGACGAGTCGAGAGAGATAAGCTGGAGAGGTCAGAGGATCTGGATTCAGCCCGCCCCGCAGCTGGTGAGCAGAAACATCCGCCGCCAAGACCTGGACAAACCTCATTCAATGAACCAGTGCACCTCTTCTAAGTCAAACGTAGCACTTGGGGTTACCTATGACATATGTGTTGATTATCCAATAAATGGTTCCTCCTCCCAAATTTTATTGTTATAGTTTGTTTCAAGATTCGTTATCTGCAATAACGGGCTACGATACAAATAATAACAATTTAAATTTTGTCATTTTATTGAATTACGTCATCCTGTAATTTTCGTTACGCTCAAAATTGCATGTTATAGTTGTAATTGATGATTTCAGTCTAACTGATTTTAAAACGATTTTCTTGATTAAAAATTGATTTTTTAAACTTGCTTACGCGGACCTTTTATAATGTGTTCGTGAGCCACTTTGTAGCCCGCGGGCCTGGGCACCGATTTTGGAGCAACGACCAATAGTTAGTTAACTGTCATGCGCAATCTGCGACCGAAAATTTTTTCGTCGTCTCTACAAACTTTTACGACTGATCTGATTTTACGTATTCTGGAGTTGCGTGTGGTCGACGAGATTATAGTATTGGTAACCTTGAGAATATTGTCTGTACTGTCTATGTATATTGAATATTTGCTTAGCCTAAAATTTCGAATGAAGTTATCGTCTGTTATATCAGCGAACGAATCGACCCCCTGGCGAAAACCTCTTGTCGGTCTCAAAGCAGCTTGCTCCACATTTTGTACTGCAGCAAAAATCGCCGGTAAATTCGTTATTATATAAAATTTGTCACAACACTGACTCAAAAACACGCCGTCCTTTGAAAAGCGCGCAAGAAATGTACTGCAGTTTGACAGCTCTATTGTCCGCGAGTTGCAACGACTGGTTCCGACCAGTCGTTGCCGGGCTCCATTGACTGTTAAACGTTTTGCGTGTAAGTATGAAACTCTGGAATACGCACGACGATCGATGTACGTACTTTCTCATGCGCTTGCGAGTGGCCCTGAGTCAGGAATAGGGCCCCTGGCTAGATGAACCCACCAATACGAAGGCTATTTCACAGATTTTAAACAATTCATCGAAATTCGGAGTAAATTTTCAAGTTCTGTGAAAATTCATCACTACAAGATTGTAAGATTCTATCACTACAAGATTGTAGTGATAGAATCACAATGAAAATATAAAAATACTTCATTATATAAAATATTAATTATTCATAATGTGTAAAGTGTACTCATATTGATTTGAACCTATATAAAGTAAAGCCAAATAAGTCGTAGGCATGCTTTGCCATGTGAGGTTCGTCATGTTCATTTTGTGTATTACTAAATAAAAAACTGGATTTTTCATTGTGCGTCCAACACTGTGTTATTCACTAAATATCAGTTGTGGTATCGTTTTGTGAGAGAATCTTATTGTAATTTTGTTTGTCTCTGAAAGATGTCTTTAACAGACATTCCCATTTCAGATGATAAACGTTTAATATTGCTCTGTTTTGTATTACATGTATTTGCAATATCTGCTTCTTGGAAACAAAGCCCCCAGATACATATTAATTAACTGAGATGGGAGTTGTTCATTGCATAGTGTGTGACCCGGATTAGAACAGTAGCATGTTTTGAAGTTTATTAATAGAGTTTACTGGTTGTGGTACAAATATTGGATTTGATTTTATTATATATGAAAACGTCGCGAAAGCGTAGTCTACCATGGAACATGAATAATATGTGGTTACATATTACTTTTCATGTCTGTAATTTACAAAAGGAATTATTTAGACCAAGAATACCTTTTTGCCCAGAAGAAATATATGTACGTAAATAGTCACCCTTTATTGATTTTTTTCCATTTGGTCACTTGGTTGAGATAATGTATTAAATTTTATCCCAGTTACTACCATTATGTTTTATTATTTTTCTGTGTTTTGTTTATTTAATTTTTTTTATTTAGATTATTATTGTTGTCTTCTTCTTTAATAATAAATTAAAAATTTGTTATTGTAAAGTGTTACAGAAATGCCTTATTTAGGAAGACGTAATCAACATACTTTTGAAACTTGGTAGGCGGGTATGGGTACCGCCGCCCTGGGAACCATTAATTGGATGACCAACACCTCTGCCACAGGTCACCCCAAGTGGTTCGCTACGTTTGGTGACTTAGCAGGGGTGCCCGGGTTCATGGGGTAAAGTTTGTCCGGGTCTTGGTGGCGGGTGCGTCGGTTCACCTTCTGCGTGGCGGGCCGGATTGGGAGATGCTGGTTGAGGGAGACCCTTTACAACCGGCTACCGCTGTCCGGGCCGCTCGGTAGTACAGGGGCCCGACCCTCAGGCTCACGACTGAGGGTGGGCTGCCCCATCAACGAGTGCAAAAACCCCGCCGTTGCTGTTGTGCCGGTTCGTGACCGGAGGGGACGCAGCAGCAGCGTTTGGGGCGCATTGGGCGACCTCTCCAGCCGGACTCTCCCGGCCCATCGCCTTGCACCGCAGTGGGTGGGATGGATTCATACGTCTATCACTCCTGGACACTCTGATCCCCAGCTTCCTACCCACCCCTCATACCTTTTCCTTCCCAGACCTCCTTATCCCCTCATATTTACTTTTTCTTTCTTTATAATTATAAAATCATGAACAACACAACGAATACAACTAACATCTTGACAGCGGCGAGTAGAAGGCGTCCCCGGTGCGGGCCTAAACTGTTGGTAAATTTTGCCAACATTCGCGGCCTGCACACAAATTTAAACCATGTACATCACCACCTTCTATCAATGCGTCCTAACCTTCTTTTCCTCTCTGAAACACAGATAGCTGAGCCTCCAGATGCCTCCTATCTGGACTGCCCGGGCTACGCCCTCGTTGGCAAGTTCAGACCCAAAGGAGGTGTCTGTCTCTATAGCCGATCTGACGTCAACTGTGTGCGTCTGTTGAATCTGGAAAAACCCAGATTCGACGTAATGTGGGTGCGCGTCAATCTTGCCAGTACGGCAAGATTCTACGCGTGTTTACACCGCTCACCGAACCTTAGCGAATCAGACACATCCGAGCTATTCAAACATTTGAGCGAGACTATTGATGACCTCTTGCCCCGCTACCCTTCGGCTGAGTTTGTGGTTCTGGGGGACTTCAACGTTCATAACGAACCATGGTTGAAGTTCTCAGGACCAACAGACTCAGCTGGCCGACAGGCGGAATCCTTTGCCCTTTGCCACGGATTGGAGCAGATGGTTCAGGAGCCTACAAGGGTTCCTGATGTCCAGACTCACCGCTCCAATCTGTTAGACCTATTTTTAACCACTGTGCCACACGGTTACAAGATTGAGGTCACAGCGCCTTTATGATCGTCCGACCACTGCCTGGTGACGACCTCAATCCCTGTCAACTTCAGACCGCCAAAAGAAAGGCTGAAGAGAAAAGTGTGGCACTATAGGTCAGCAGACTGGTTCGGTCTGCGGGCTCATTTCAATGCTTTCCCGTGGTCAGCTGTCTGTTTTCGGACTTCGGATCCCTCAAGATGTGCCCAGGAAATTGGTGAAGTCATTACATCCGCGATGGATGGCTTCATTCAATCCACTGTTAAAGAAACTGGTGTGGGCTCAAAGCCGTGGTTCAGTCGACAATGCTCCGAAGCAGTTCGGCGAAAAAACGCGGCTTACCGAGCCTACAACACATCTAGAACCTCCGAAAACAGAGCAGCATATAACAAATTGGCAAAGGAAAGCAAGAAGATCATAAATAGGTCAAAGTTCGAGCACGACCTGCAGATCAGCAAAAAGCTGGCTGCATGCCCGCATGGCAGCAGAGCCTTCTGGTCGCTTGCGGGCTCAATAGGTCGCAATTTCTGCAAATCCAGTCTGCCACCTCTTACCAGACCTGATGGCTCACTAGCAAATACCGCCACCGAAAAGGCTAACCTATTAGGAAAAATGTTTGCGGATAACTCAACCCTCGATGATCGGGGTGCAGTCCCGACGTCGGTCCCTCACTGCGGTTTCTATATGAAAAAGCTGAGGATCCGGCATCGGGATGTGCTCCAGGTTTTACGAGGGCTTGATGTTAATAAAGCTAGTGGGCCTGACGGAATCCCCGCCCTGGTATTGCGGAGGTGCGCTGCAGAAATAGCTCCGATTTTGACAAAGCTTTTCAAAATGTCCCTGAATTCTGGCTCTGTACCCTCTGGTTGGAAAAAAGCGGTCATCCATCCTATTCCAAAGAAGGGTGACCGCTCCAACCCGGCCAACTACCGTCCCATAGCGATCACATCAGTTCTATCCAAGGTGATGGAACGTGTGATCAACGACAAACTGCTCACATACCTCGAGAAGAACAAAATTATTAACGACCGTCAATACGTGCGGTGATCTTCTCGCGTATGTGACGCATGTTTGGGGGCGGTGCCTGGAACGTTTCGGTGAGACCCAAACGGTTGCGCTGGACATTTCCAAGGCCTTTGACCGGGTTTGGCACCGAGGACTTGTCAACAAACTGCCTTCTTACTGACTTCCCGCATCCTTGTGCAGGTGGATTGCCGACTTTTTGAGGGAGAGGTCGATTCATACGGTTGCTGACGGTTTCACCTCTTCCTCGCATTCGATAAACGCTGGCGTCCCACAGGGATCGGTTCTGTCTCCGACTTTGTTTCTGTTGCACATCAATGACCTTTTGACATGTGCACCAATTCATTGTTACGCGGATGACAGTACAGTTTATGATAGCTTTTTGTTTGACAAGCCCCCAAAGGGTGCACAAATTCCAATGGCTCGGAGGGCTTTGAAGCAAAGAATGGACGCTCTCGAGGTGAGAGTGTTTTCTCTTGGGGTAAGAATAATCTCATCGAATTCAATGTATCAAAGACCCAATCATGTCTGATTACGTCTAAAAGGGATCGAAATGACTATCTAGTCTCCTTCAACGGTAGCATTCTTCCGAACAGGTCTTCCATTGATATGCTCGGTGTAACTCTAAGTGACCAGCTCAGATATGGGGGCTCCATCGAGGCCAGAGTTAAGTTAGCCTCTCAGAAACTGGGCGTACTGTACAGGGCCCGCAGATACTTTAATAGTACACAACTGCTAACCCTGTACAAATCGCAAGTGCGCCCCACGGTTGAATTTGGCAGCCACCTCTGGTCTGGAGCCCCAAAGTACCTGAAAAACACCCTCGACTCTGTGCAGAAACGGGCGGTCCGTTTGATAGACTCTCCCGTCTTAACAAACGGATTGCAATCTTTAGAGCACAGGCGTCGGGTAGGAATGCTTTCCTTGTTCTACCGGTATTTCAATGGAAGATGCTCCGAGGAACTAGCCTCATTGATCCCCTCGGCACCGGTGCATAGTCGGGAAACACGCCAAACGCTCGCCCAACATATGTACACGGTTGACATTTGTCACATGAGAACGGGACGCTTCTACGACTCGTTCTTGTGTTCAACAGCTCGGCTGTGGAACGATTTGCCGGCCTCTGTGTTTCCTCCTTCCTATAACATGGGTCTCTTCAAGACCCACGTTCACTCCTTCCTCTCCTCAAAAAGACCCTCCTCACAGCATCTTCAAAGATGACATAGGCCCTGAGAGAAATTATTTTCCTCAGGGCCTCCTGTGTGGAGTTAATGTAAAAAAAAAAAAAAAACATACAAAATAATTAATAAGCAGACGTCCAAGAGTCGAACCCTGTGGTACCCTTCCTAAGGATAACTTAACAGATTCTTGTTATTTCAGAGTTAGGGGGTTCTTCTTGAACCACTGTTTCGGAAGCCTTGCAGTGTCTGACATCGGGACAGATGTGATATGATCGATATTCACCATCCAATATTTTTGATTTGAAATGGAACAGGCAGAGAAAAATGCTACTGTTGAAGAAGCTATATATACTGACGAGACTATTGAGAAAAAAAACTAATATGACCAGCCTTACTTAATCTAATATTATTTATGTAAAAATATCACCGAGGAAAATGTTAAGTCTAATAATTTCCAATGGTAATAAATTCAATTTTCACGGAACAGGTATATTACTCGAACCGGCTTTGAGATTTTTCACTGGCAACATTGAACCGGGAAATTATTTTCAGTAGCATTATTGAACTCGAGATTCAGTCGAATTATGCAAATGAAATTCGTACCATTTGGCGAGGAGATGATTTCAGTAAAATTATTTTTTTGGGTCAACCTACGGAAGTACTCGTTTCGAGGAGGTGTGAATACAGAATATTTTAAAAATTAAATTCAGATATTTCAGAGTTACGCACGGCTCGATAAAAATTGATTCTTTATATTTTTTTAATGATAGTAAATAATATAAGTTGGAACGCTGCCAGAGAGCCATGGAGAGAAATTTGACAGGAATAAGGAAACAGGACAGGGTGAGATGTAACATAATAAGGGAGAAAACTAAAGTTGCCGATATAGTTACCCGAATAGACCAACAAAAGTGGAGATGGACAGGTCACATGATCCGCGATCCACAAGAGAAATGGTGCAAAAATGTCACTGACTGGTATCCCAGAGATGGCAAGAGAAGTAGAGGACGTCAACACATAAGATGGGAAGACGACCTAAAACTCACGGCTGGACATCAATGAAGAAGAGTAGCGCGTGACAGGTCCCAATGGAAAATGTTAGAGGAGGCCTTTGCCAAGAGGCAAACTGAGCTTCGGGATATATTATAACAAACATATTATAAAAAACAAAAAATGTTTAAATTCATATACCTAACCGAAGTCCAGAATAAAAGGCTTATTATTATTATTATTATTATAATGATACATAGCTCCGTGGTTAAGAGGACTGTATAATATATACAGAAATTTTTAGAGTCGCACACAAATTATATATATACTCTTGTTTGGTTATGTACCTACACGTACATTGACGGCCTCCATGGTCGGGCGGTAAGGCTCTCAGCTCGCAATCCAGAGGTCACGGGTTCAAACCCCAGCGTGAGAAAAAATCATTTTAATAATTGTGTTATTTCACAATTTATTCCATTAAAATAATATGTTGTACATTTGCGGCACATCCCCATCGCGGTGGTGTAAAACCACCATTCAGAATTGAAACGTTGCTTAAAATGGCTTAAGCCGTGTTTGGTGACCAGATCTGAATAGCCAGATACTCCCCACATTCCTCTGCTTTATCTCCTGCCCCTTCCCCCTACCTACAGCCTCATAAGATACCTTAACTGGGGAGGCCATAGTCTCACTTGCTCCAGACGACTGGGAGCAGGATTAGGTACTCTTGTAAGGTATTTATTAAAAAAAAATTTTTTTTTAAATATTCGAGGGTAGGAATTATTTTGGATTCGGATTAATCAGAAAATATTTTGAATGTTATATTTTTCATTTAAAAAAACTTACAAAAAGTTCTGATACACCTCTAAAAAATATATTAACTCAATTAATAAAAGAAAAAAAAATCACAGCTTTTTAACTGAAAGTCGTACTCGTCAAGAACACATATTTCCAACACAAAAATATAACACCTTATTTGCACAACATCATTACATATACGTAGGAAAAAAATAGTGTGTTTGGTGACCAGATCTGAATAGCCAGATACTCCCCACATTCCTCTGCTTTATCTCCTGCCCCTTCCCCCTACCTACAGCCTCATAAGATACCTTAACTGGGGAGGCCATAGTCTCACTTGCTCCAGACGACTGGGAGCAGGATTAGGTACTCTTGTAAGGTATTTATTAAAAAAATATTTTTTTTTAAATATTCGAGGGTAGGAATTATTTTGGATTCGGATTAATCAGAAAATATTTTGAATGTTATATTTTTCATTTAAAAAAACTTACAAAAAGTTCTGATACACCTCTAAAAAATATATTAACTCAATTAATAAAAGAAAAAAAAATCACAGCTTTTTAACTGAAAGTCGTACTCGTCAAGAACACATATTTCCAACACAAAAATATAACACCTTATTTGCACAACATCATTACATATACGTAGGAAAAAAATACTTCAACAGTTTACCGGATAGGATAAGAAAAATTGAGGCCGATAAATGTCTAATAAAAGCTAGTAAAGAGCAATTCAATGTAAAAAAAAGATGAATTTATCATCATAATTAATATATCTAACTGTCTATTTATCTACTTATTTTTAAGTTCAAAATTCCTTAAATCATATTTAATTATAGGTAAAATATAGGACACTCGCTCCTCTTCTAAACACAAGCGCCCGCTTCTATATGAGAGAAACATCAAAAATAAAAATAAAAATATGTGAAAACTTATTTTGTAAATTATTGTTATCAACATTGTTATACTTTCTTAAAAATACCCTCCACATAGCACATCTAAGATGACTTGGGCCCTGAGAATAATTTTTTTCAAGGCCTCCTGTGTAAAATGTAAAAAAAATTGAGTGCATCTATCCTTTACGAGCAGTTCAAGTAAAACTTATTTGACTAAAAACTAAATAAAAACTTACAGTTTTTAGATGGAGGAAGATGATTAGGTTTTTTGTTTGTTTATAATTATTTATAGACGAATTTGTAAAATTTTCCTCCAATAAAACCATTTGAATTCGAGTATCAGTGGTTAAAGTAAGTCAGGTACTTACCTTAACATCCTGTACAGTTTTGTATTAGTGATTGACGAACTGGTGGATGCATTATGTTAGCCATAAGTTTTTTTTATAATAATTGTAGACCGTAGTTAGGAATAAGACAGATAATTGAAAAAAAATATTTGGTATATTTGTACAGCTCCCATTAGTAGATTTTTAACAAAAATGGCGCTGTGGAAATAATCATCAAAATAATTTTATTTAATATTAAAAGGCACTGGAGAAACTCATATGTAGGTAGGTAGGGAAGCTTGGGCAAAGTGCGTTAAAATAATTGAAAATGTTGAATATTCAAAAGGATTCAAAAAAAGAATACTGGTATTGTTTTAAATTGACAGCTAGTGTCGCGACCCAGCGTCAATAAAATGAAAAAAATAATCAAATGGGTAATCCAATGGGTAATGGTTTATTTATGGGGTAATGTTTCCAATGAAAGTTAAATACAAATAACAGAATGGCGCAAAATTAAAAAATAAACTCTTATTTATATTTATGGTATATTTGTACTTTTTCTGAAATAAGGTTTTGAACCGGTTATAATGGTATGATATTATTATAGATATGGGTTAGATGTCTCTCTCTGGTTTCAATCCTGGGATTGGTTTGCAGCAATTTCCTTTATTTTTTTCTTCCATTCTTCCCTGTCTTGTGCGGCTCTTTTGAGGTCTGCATATGATGAGCAGCGCATGTCCACCAGCAGGTCCTCCAGGTACTCTCGGCGTGGGCGTCCCCTAGAGTTTGTCCCCTCGGTCATACCCTCCATTATGGCATGCAAGAGGCCTTCTTGTCGTATTATATGACCGATCCATCTTGCACGCCTTTCGGACAAGGTTCTGAGCAGGTGCCTTCCTCCTTCGATTCTTTGGAGAACCTCCTCATTTGTAATGTGGTCTCTCCAGGAAATTCCGGTTAGATGTAGAGTGCACAAATATGTAAGGATCCCGCTGGATCCCCCCCTGGCATCGCGGGAGGAATGAGCAAAGTCCTCCATATTGCGCAAGATACATTTCCGCTAATAATTATGGTAGTGGATGGTAAGTAGGTGTTTTTCAAAAACCCAGATTATTCTCAACTCAGGCTGTTTGTTTTTCTTTCAAAAAGAGGAGAGAGTGCGAGAACTATGTAGTTTTTAAAAGGAGAAGGAGGTAAATGAGGTTCTGTGACGGAAAAATATAAAAGGGTTGAGTAAGAATCTGGTTGTAAATATGTCCAGGAGTTGACGTACGAATCCATCCCCTCCACTGCGGTGCAAAGCTGTGCAGTCATCAAACGTTGTTGACATCTACAAATATTTTATTTTTGCCCTAACATAATTTCTAACGAAATACATTTTAACTTGTATTACAGTTTTTCAATTAGTCTTTAAAATCTAAATAACCCAGATTCGTTATTGTACTTACATATTTCACTAAACACGGTTAGTTTTACGGATATTAAACATATATTCATCAATTTTTAGGGTTAAAATTCAGGTTCTGCTAAAGTTGTACTGAAAATATTGAAATTCTGTTAATATTTCAATATTTACCCGTTGTTTTACAGAAATTAGATAATTATGGAATCATTGAGTAGGATTTTCACAGAACTTGAATATTTACTTTGAACTTTGACGAAGTGTTCAAATTCAAATGAAATGTTCGAATTAATAAATTCTGAAAGGCCTGAACAAAAACAGAAATTAAAACATTTTTTTAAATTTTACACCAACTTTAATTTTGCAAAAGGAAGAACATAACAAGCTTCACAATTTAAACATCAGTTCACCGATTTTACACTTTTTAAATAATTTAACATTGTTTTATGATATTGTCAAAGATGTCATGCAGGAACTTGGTTCAAAATTCACAGCCGTTGTAGAGTATATTTTTTCGATAGAAACTTGAAGTGTTCTTGTAATCCATTGATTCGTGGTAGAATTATACCTTGGTATAGCAGCTAAAGATGGTGACACAAGCAGGGGGCCTGCAAGGGGGGCAGGGCTTCGGAGGGTTGGGGCAACAAGGCAAGCAGGGAATGGGGCAACAGGATGGGGGGCAGCAAGGACCACAAGGTCCGCAGGGCCCGCAAGGTCCACAGGGTCCACAGGGTCCACAGCAAGCCATGTTTACTCAAGAGATTATAGCAAAATTAAAACTGAAATTTTATATAAACTCTGAGCTTTTGGGAAGGTTTATAGTAGCACTGAAAATTTAAATTAATATTTATTTACGGACATTTGAAAATGTACCCTTTTCACCAAAGATAAAAATAAAATGATCAAAGCTCTAGAGAAAATTTTCACAATGTTTGAATTTTGTTTAGAACATTTCAGTTCAAAAATTGTTTTCTTTAATTTGAAATAAATAGATATTATTTATCACCATAAAAAGTACTTAATTATCGACTTCCTTGCTTTATTTTAAGTCAAATACCAAACACTGCTTACATAAATGAAATTCTACAAAAAAAATATTAAAAAATGAAGACAATAATTCAATAACTTAAAGTAATAAAAGGCAATATATGAATCATAAAATTCTTACCGAACTGATATTTTTTCAATACTCGCATTAGCATCGTCATTGAAATCTCATAAAATACCATTTCTCTCAGGGCCAATTTCATCTTTGGGAACGATGTGTGGAGAGTTTTTGTAAGGAAGTGAAGGAGTGAACTTGGGTCTTGTAGGGAATCATTGAATTCATCCAACAATAAAGTAAATTTAGGGTGTAACAGCATACCCGAAGGATTTTAACGAACCCTTCTGAACATATTTGGGGTAAAAAAAAAAATTGATGTCATGTCGCGTCGTCGTAATACGCGCTCTGTTTCATCTGTTACCGTGCTTCTAAATGAGACGAAGTGTACCCAACTACCCAACGGCTCGATGAAATAACAATTTGTTATGGTTTTATTCATGAAAAATGGCTTCTAATCGTATGTCTTCGTGCTTAGGATTCGCTGGTTAAAATCTGTAGGGAAATGTGGTTACACCCTACATAATGTCGATCAGCTGGTTCAAATATATGGTAAGAGGCTGTTATTATAAAATTATTATTGTGTGGATTTAATGAGGCTATAATATATTATAATAGTATATTTACGGTTGGGGTGGTTATAACACATTTGACATTTAAATCTGTTCCTACCTGAATCCATGGACTCTATTTAAAATATATTAATATAAATTTCTTATTAAACACCCGCCTGCATTCTTTGCTTTGGGGAATAAGCTTACTGCTAACAAATTGAATGAGGCAGACAACCATATGACATTTAAATTTCACCTTTAAAATAATTATTATTATGTCTAAAATTAGCAAATTTACTTTCGTATTCCAGGGCCGGGGTGATGGTAAAGCAATTAGAAAGCCCCTGAATTTGACCCCGGGCCCCCGAATTTTAGAGGGTGCTAAAATCTTCGAACAATAAAGTGTAATAATAAGGTACAAAACATTATGCTAAACTTCCCGAAACACTTGTACCTATAAGAACGCTGCTTTGTAAAGGTTTGATTTTCATATTTACGAATGTACTAAAAAGATCAGAAATTTATTAGAAACACGGAACTTAATGAAATTTCCACTATTGTTCGTTTTAACAGTATTGTATAACTTGAAAGGATTGTTTCAATCAATACGTATATCTGTTTACTGTTTTTATTCTCCGTCATGTAGCAGTGACGTTTCATTAGCGGATGA
This sequence comes from Limnephilus auricula, assembly GCA_951813805.1. Classification (NCBI taxonomy): domain Eukaryota; kingdom Metazoa; phylum Arthropoda; class Insecta; order Trichoptera; family Limnephilidae; genus Limnephilus; species Limnephilus auricula. The sequence goes on from OX638406.1 coordinate 18,562,786, forward strand.
AGCGCCAAATACCAGACAAATAATGACAATACCACACAATGATAATGATAAAAGCAAGGCGCTGTTCGTAACTTCAAGGACTTATGGCCAGAACACAAAGGAAGCTATTTATTTATGCTCTTTTATACTTACTAAGGTTTTACATACGTCTTATCGTCCGTACAAATCCAGCATCCTGGTTTGTAGTTATCCACAATTCGGAAAAATTCACAGAAATATAAAAAAAAAAAATAATTATTACTCTCTCCTCACAGATGATCAAAATTTTGTAAAATAATAAGGGATTCTTGATTTCAGTATAAAGCAAAATTAAAAAAAATAATTTCTCGTCTATCACCCTCTCTCTAGGAGTATTATATACAAGTTAGTAATGAGTCTAGTTTTTGGACTGTTAATTCATGGTGGAATTCCATTGTATTAGATTAGAAAATTAAACAATTTATGCAACTTGTTCCACTTTTTTTTTATTATCACCCGAACGGGTTTCATCCTATTACGGACAGATCGGTCTGAAAATGTCCGTAATAGGGACATTTTCAGACCGATCTGACCGTAATAGGATGAAACCGGTCTTGGTGATAATAAAAAAGTGGAACAAGTGCAAAAAATTGTTTAATTTCAAATATAATACATAGCATTTGTTTTGTTTGTTTTAACTGATAATATGTATTTTTAAAACGTGGTTTTGGAGAAATGTTCGTGTTTATTGCAAATTATTAATAAGGTAATTAAGATATTAAAAATTTAATTGGAAAAATTTAATTTAAAATTTAATTCTTTGGAAAAGTTGGGCTATAGAAACTGCAGCAGAATTTTAGATTTTGCGTTTTATGACGTATCACGTCTTAAATTGTACGCAAAAAATTAATATATTTTTAAATGATGTTTTTAGTTAATCTGGATAACAAATAAGAGTTATTTTATACGTTTAGGTACCTAATAAACCAAAAAGACTTCCAACTGCTCCTAAATGTTTAGAGCCAGTGGGAATATGGTGTCCCTAATTAGGGTAGGTATTTTGTGAGGCTGAAGGGACCACTCCCTAATTCCCACGGAAGAAAATGAAGAATGAGAAGTACCTAGAAGTACGTAAGTAAAAATTTAGATCATCAAACACTGCTAAAGTCACTTGAAGCAAACAACGTCACAATTCATAATGGTGGTCATTCAATATTACGGAGTATATAAAATATTATTGAATATCTCCCTCCTAGGAACACATAACATTTATGTTATATGCATGTTTTAAGAATTAAATTTGAATTATCAAAAATTTAATAAAATTATTGGAATGGATAATCCAGACAACGAAATAACTCGATCCGTCTCTGTTCAACCCCCTATCAGATGAAAATACATAATTAAACAGTCAATGTGTGTCACTAATCTCCTCGCCTTTGGAAACGGATTGACCACCCACTCACAAGCCAAACATTTGATTCAGTTAAAGCATCAAAATATTATAACACAATACACAGAATATACGGTTCAAGGCGAAACGAGTTCATCGAAAACGAGTTCAACTAAGAAAAATTCAACCAAACCTAACCTAATCTAACCTAACCTAGCCTAACCTAACCTAACCCAACCTAACCTAACCTAACCTAATCTTTTTTTGTGTATATTGTAAATTTGTTTCGATGAATTGATTTTCGATGAACTCGTCGGTTACCAGAATAAACATAAGATCATTTATTTAATGCATCTTTTTAAGAAGAGCGGCTGCGTGGAATTTTTCGTCCAAAACTTAATTATGGATTTGAGGCCAAAATATTCAAACAAACTTTAAAAAATATATTATTTATTAAAGTGATAATATTACAATGTGTACAAATACTTTTTTTTTGTATAAACCATTTCACTAGGCTGAGTCTGTTCCGAGGTGGCAGGAATTGAAACTAATTTTGGTATTTTAACCTTTAAGATAAAATAAAATAAATTTTGATTATAAATTTAAATAGTAAATTATAAAAAATAAAAAAAAGATGACAGAAAGAAATAATTTTGAGGACAAGACGAAAATACAGGCGTTTAGTGTGTTGTTATATCGTAGAAGTTTTCTGTCCGCAGTACACAATGCCCTTGTTGACTATCCATGTGTGTATTTTGACTAACATTTGGCTACTACACAAAAAAAGAGAATGCATCACCAAGTTAATGCTAATCTTAATGCCGGCAATGAATTGAATTTTGTGTTTTAGATTGGTCACGTGAATATCCTTAATCGCTTGGACACATAAGCTTGTTTTCACGATAATTTAACGTAGGTTGATATAGGAATGACGTATGGCCCGTACCTGAGTTATTAAATGTCATTTTAATAACATAAAAAATTGGGTCCAGATTATGGTAATGTCTTTGTCCATATGTGGTATTGGTCACTGAATAATAATTATTTTAATCAAAATTATATATATATCAATTAAACACCGACTCGGTCCCTCTGCTTTACTGAAGCAATTTATTGTTCCGTTTGCAAATTAGAAAGAAGAAGCATCAAGGAATACTATTGTTTTTATAAAACAACGAAACAAAACTTAGGCGCTCCGCCCACTGAGGCAACTGAAAACCAACTAAAACCGGCTGTTTTCTCTGTCTTGATTGGTCAAAAAGCTTGTTTAACCATAGATGAAGAACAATCAGCTGACAGCTCGCAACCTATCAATGGCCGCCCAGGGTAATCAGCCGTGACAGTCGCAAGATGGTCGCAAGATGGTCGCAAGATGGTCGCAAGATGGTCGCAAGTCACCGCTTGCGTTACCATTGACAACGGGGTTTTGTGTGAATGTGTAGTGTGCAGGCCATCACATTGTCATACAAAGACAGTTGGCAGTTGAGAGTTTTCAGTTGCCTGAGTGGGCGGAGGCGCTAACACCACAGTAAACCAACTGTCACCGTGTTTACAAATAACACTCCACATTACCGACTGAGAGAGAACTGCTTGATAATAAACCAAATAATTAACATTAACGACATTAGGTTTTAGACAAGCTTCGAACGAAATGCTTTTTATCTACAGAGAGCAATGGTAATTTTAAGCATTTTGGTTTTCAAATAGAATTAATTGTCTGTCATAAAATTAAAACCGAAATTGTTAAATTCTTAAAAAAGATTATCAAAAAACCCTGGCGAAACAGGGCAGAAAAAGCAGAAATGAATTATTGTGTTAACACTAAAATTTTCATAATATTTGTGATATTACCGCTGTTTACCGTTAACACACACGGTGAGCTGTCGTTATTTTTTTCACTTTTGTATTTATTTGCTAATGCAACATTTTATTATTTGTGTTTCCCTATATATAATTCAGTGTTTTCGAAGCGATTACGTCGGCGTATTTACCAAATAAATAATCATGTTCAATTCGAGAAACGATTTGCATTAATGAAAAAGTAAACGTAGGTTGTTTTTCACTGGAACCTTTAACCCCTATTATTCACGAAACCGATTCACGATTCACGGAGACCAGGGGGGTTCAAGGTCGGGAGGCAGGGGTCGTTAAGAGCAGGGGTGGAATTAAAGATTCTAGCCTCTATTATCAATAGAAATATAGATACCTATTTTTCTGGTTCCCTTTCATATTGGAGGTTGAGTATCGTCAGGGCAATCTTTACCTTTTGATTGAAAGTCGTAAATTCAGTGATTTTTTTTACACATTAAATAAAAAAAATTCAGGTTGTTAATATTCTAACATGTTACTTATCATGTGAAGAATGCTTTTATAGTTTGTATCCGAAGTATATGTAGGTAGGTTGTTTATAAAAATAAATTATAAAATCATTATGTAAAGGGTAACAATTATTATAAGCAATAGTTATTATACTGAAACACTCATCAATATTGAAAGAATCTTCCGAGAAAAGATACATATCGCCGACTGGACTCCAACCCGCACCCTTTTGATTGCCGGTCAAGTGCACTACCATTAAGCTACGTCGGGTTACCTCCTACCCGCCAAATGATTCAATATATACCTAGTGTTTCATTCAACAATTACTGCTTATTACATTTTTTCACCTGCAAACAACCAACTTTATTTTTATATGAAAATAATAAATAATATTTGACGAGTTAAATTATTTCACCAACAAATGTAGGCATAATAATTCTCGACGCCATCTAGTGGGAAAGTTAGCACTTACATGCCTTTCCCATATAAAAATAAAGTTGGTTGTTTGCAGGTGAAAAAATGTAATAAGCAGTAATTGTTGAATGAAACATTAGGTATATATTGAATCATTTGGCGGGTAGGAGGTAACCCGCCGTAGCTTAATGGTAGAGCACTTGACCGGCAATCAAAAGGGTGCGGGTTCGAATTCCGTCGGTGATATGTATCTTTTCTCGGAAGATTCTTTCAATATTGATGAGTGTTTCAGGCTAATAATTATTGCTTATAATAATTGTTACCCTTTGTGCTATGCATAAAACAAAATCTTGTCTTAAACATTAGTTTCTCAATTAAAAAATAATCATTATATAAAATTAAGAAAGACAAATATATTGCCGGTTACGAATAACCTGAAAAAATATTTGAATTCACCATACTTCCATATTTAACGGCCTCCGTGGTTCAGATTTTATGATCCGTTTTTAAACGTTTCAAGGGAAAATATCAATATCTTTGAAGGTATTATAAGATTTACAGATATGTCCGAGCAAAGAGTTTTATGCGTATTTAAATTTGAAATACGATTATATATTTTCATGTTCCGCGTCCAGGGTATATTGATGACTATTTTTTTTAAATTTTTTTTTAATGTTTCTTTATTCTTTGAATAGTAAATATATAACAATTGTGGAATTTATGGCCGCCATACTAGGCACATGCCCGTGTTATGGTGGCCGACTATCTATGGTGGTTGACAGCGAATTCATCGAAAACGAGTTCAACTAACTAAAATTCAACCTAAACTAACTTAACCTAACCTAACCTAACCTAACCTAACCTAACCTAACTTAACCTTTTTATGTGTATTTTGTAAATTTGCTTTCGATGAATTGATTTTCGATCAATTATTATATGCAATAATTATTAGCCTGAAACACTCATCCATATTGAAAGAATCTTCCGAGAAAAGATACATATCGCCGACGGGACTCGAAACCATACCTTTTTGATTGCCGGTCAAGTGCTCTACCATTAAGCTACGGCGGGTTACCTTCTACCCGCCAAATGATTCAATATATACCTAGTGTGTCATTCAACAATTACTGCTTATTACATTTTTTTTTTTTACCTGCAAACAACCAACTTTATTTTTGATCGATTGATTGAACTCGTCGCGTCGGTTACAATCTATGGTCTGTGGATTTTCGAGCGATTGATTGAACTCGTCGATTACAATCTATGGTCTATGGATTTTCGATCGATTGATTGAACTCGTCGGTTACAATCTATGGTCTATCTTCAATTTGGTAGGCGGAAATGGGTACCGCCGCCCCAGGAACCATTCATTGGATTACCAAAACCTCTGCCATAGGCCATCTTAAGTATATATATATATATATTTTAATTTCAACCGTAATGCTGCCTTCCATGATACTGTTACAATCCACCCCTGGTTAGGGGTAGAATGGGGGTAAGAGGAAATTATAGGTGTGCCCGGTAACGCAGCTTCTCAGGAAATGAAAGACGTCTTATTTTTGACACATCGGCTAATGGGAACTGCGACATTATTTTCAAGAAATGATTGCTCTCCCAAGGGGAATAAGATCTAAAAGTCATCTTAGATTAGATATTACTTACAAAAATATGCTGGTGGGTAAAAATCACAGAATCACATACCAAAAGAGAACCAGAACTGATCTAAAACATTTTCACTATCCCAAGGATATGAAATTCACACATCAACGTCACTCCAAGGTGAGTTTATTGTAGGTTATATGTAATGTTTTTCAATCCCAGCGGTATAGATTACTTATAATGTGTTAGGAAATCTCCAATAAAGAACTAGGTACTCCGAGATAACAAATGAATTTATTTGCGTAATGTTTACAATGAAAATTTCACTGGATAAGACTGTATTGGATATATTGGATCAGTTTGTATTGGAGGCTAATTATACCTTCTTTCTACAGGATAGTAATTCTGAAGCCAGAGAGCCCGTCACTAAAGGTGCCCATCTGTCTATCGTGCATCGTCGCCTTTTTCCGTAATCGTTCGAGCATTAGACACGAACGACGACAGTCGCCACTCTTCTACAGTACTACTTAACCGATATCTGTTGAGACAATTCAAAACTACATATATTATAATCAATTTTGGAGGCGGGAATGGGTACCGCCGCCCCGGGAACCATTTATTGGATAACCAACACCTCTGCCATAGGTCACCCCAAGTGGTTCGCTACGTTTGGTGACTTAGCAGGGGTGCCCGGGTTCATGGGGTAAGGTTTATCTAGGTCTTGGCGGCGGATGATCTAGATACACTGAACCCCAGATTCCTACCCAACCCTCATACCCTTTTCCTTCCCAGAACTTCCTCTCCTTCCTTTCCTTAAAAATACCCTCCACGCAGCATCCCCAAAGATGACATAGGCCCTGAGGGAAATTATTTTCCTCAGGACTTCCTGTGTGGACCTAATATAAAAAAAAATCTAAACTAACGACACATGTTGAACAATATACATTCTCACAAATTATGATTTAATGTAAATGAATGACTAGAAGGTATACTTCTTACTTTACCCAGTTTAGTGGACTTTTGACATCTACATATTTTGATTTTGCAAGACTAACCTAGCCAATAATGGTTAAACCTGCTACCCCTGGGTGTGAACCTGATACATTTTTTTCCACTCGGCTACTAACCGCTCAAATTACATGAATAAATATATATTTAATAAACAAATAAAACATATTTGTATTAGAATTCCAATTAGCTACAGACTGAACCAAAATAATATAGATATTATTTTCACTATGTGATATTTTACAATATGGTAATGAATAATGCATTATTGGACTTTGTGGATATTGCTTCACGAAGTGAGTAATAAATTTATTACGATAACAGCTTTTGTGTTAACCAAACAACTAATATTAATATACAAATTAGTGCACCCGTATTTTTTACAAAAGCTTCACATATAAGGAAAAAAACTCCCTCAGGGTCTATGTCATATTTGGGGATGCTGTGTGGAAGGCTTTTTTTATGGAAAGGAAGGAGAGGAAGTTCTGGGAAGGAAGGCGGTATAAAGGGGAACGTAGGCAACGGGTAGGAAGTACGGACGTATGAATCCATCCCTCCCACAGAGGTGCACGGCGATGGGTCGAGAGAGTCCGGTTTGAGAGGTTTAGGTTAGGTTAGGTCTCCGCGATCAGGTTATAGTTTTACCGAATAATGTAGAAATAATATTATTTTGTGGCTGAAGGTAGAGGGAGGGGGAGATGGGAAAGGGGATGATGGGAAAGTGCCTGGCTATTAAGATTTTGCCACCAAACACGGCTAAAACCATTTCAAGTAACATTTCAAATCTTAATGGTAGTCTTATAAAAGGGCAATACTGAGAGTATCTTCCTCTCTGGAGCGTGCCGCAAGTATACCTTATTTTATTTTTAATTATTATATATGAAATAACAAATTAATTAATTTGAACCAGCCATTTACGTATTGCTTGTCGAGAGCATTACCCCTCGACCACGAGTCCCGTCTATTTCTATTTCATGTTTCCTTTAGATTTATTAATTTTTTTTATTTTTTTTTTTGTAACATATAATTTATATTTATTTTTAACATAAAATACATCCCCTTATTCATAATAGCGGTATCCGCCGAGTCATCTTTGGTTTTGTAAAGTTGGCCTGAGTCACAATGATAATAAGCTATGTTTTTCACTGTTACGTCGTAATACGACGCATATTAGTTTTATTGCGATTATGAGTAAGAGGAACAGTTTAATGACGCTTAAAAATACATTTACAAATTATTAATTTTACAAATATTACAAGTCATTTAAATAATTATTCATATAATCGTCTTTTTAATAACTTTAAAAATGCATAAAGTCCAACGATTTTCCAAAGGAATTATCAATTCCAGTGTAGTCACTTCACTAAATTACGAAGAGTAGAACAAACACTTGCTTGCCATTTGGCAGTCAGCTTCAATTTATTTTTACTCGTTATTATTATATTTGGGACATTTTCTGCTCTTGTAGAACGAGAGTGGCTGGGAACACTCAAGTACAGGAAAGGAGAATTTATTCATCTTCGTCTCTCTAATTCAATTGTTTACTTTTTACAGGTCACATAAAGAACTCGAAACTCGTTGTGAAGGTAAGATAAAACATTTCTACATGAAAAATTGTTTTAATAATAAATCCTTGTGATGTAAGCTGATTTTTCAAGTGTAGGGAATGGGTTTTTTTATAATATACATACATTAAATTGTAAAACTTTATTACAATTAAACTAGCAGATCTGTGATCAATAAACCTCGCGTTCAAAAATATATTAGTGATTTCATTAAAAAACTTTTCTTTTTAAGAAAAGAAAAAAGGCTTAATTCTTATTTTGACAATAAAAAAAAGTTTAAATTAAAGGAAATTTAAAACAAAATTTCGTGGACAAGCTCTAAAACATAAAGATATTTTACTTAATCAATGGCAAGTCACTATTTAAGTAGCAAAATTTACATTAAAAAAAAACATTATGAAACCCTTTATAATAATAATAATAATAATAATAATTGGATGACTTGTATAGCGCCGTTTTTGTGAAAAATCACCTCAAGGGCGCTATCATGCGTATTAAATTTGACATCCTTTCCTGGCGTTTTAAAATGTTTTTCTGTAGTCCGATTTTAGTAAGATAGAAATCTACTGAAACAATTACAACGAAATTATATTTTTACCGCCGCTCCGGAAAAAAGATATTAAACCACCCTAAGGGGTTCGCTACGTTGGTGAACTAGCAGGGGTTCCCGGATTCACGGGTTGAGTTTTGTCTAGGTTTCGACGGCGGATGGGTTTGCTTACCAAAGGAGACTTTTTGACCTCAACAGCCTCTTAACCAATCACCTTGCACCGCAATGAGAAGATTGGATTTATACGTCCATCACTTTTAATCACACTGACCCCAAGATTCCTACCCATCCCTCAACTTGTTGCCTTCCCAGAACTTCCACCAATTGCTTTTCCTAAAAAGACCCTCAACACTGCATCCCCAAAGATGTCATAGGCTCCAACGGAAATTGTTTTCCTCAGAGCCTCCTGAGTGGAGTTAATTTAAAATAATTATATTTTATCTGTTCGGCTATTTGAAACGCTTTCAAGTCTCAAGCGTACAAATAATTTATTCATATCAAAAAGGTCTTTTTGGGAAATCCCTAAAGGCTCCGTTTGTCGTATCAAATTGCATCATTATAAAAAAAATAAGCGGCAGAAACATAACTATATATATAAAATAATATTAAAATATATATAAAAACATAACTTTATATAAAATAAATAATTTTATTTTTTTTATTTTAATAACATAACATAGCACAAAACTCCTTTCTCGGACGTATCTGTAAATCTTATAATGCCTTATGCGATATTGACATTTTCCACTGTACCCTTAAATCTTTTAAAGTCAAATTAACTTTACAATGTACTTAAATCAAAACTATGTCTTGTTTATTACATTATTGTACTTCTGTATTGTTTATTATTTTATTTTAAATATTTTTTCACTCACAATATATACTTTTATAACATGTAATTAACTACTTTCTAATCAGTAATCACAACAAAAATGTATAAATGGAACTTAATTGGTTGATATTATATTCACTATCTTATGTCAAATGATCTTAGACTTAAATAAAAAAATAAAAATAACGTATTTTAAAAATCACAAATAAACTTAAAATAAGATAAAGGAACAAGATTCGTACTTATATATATGCAGCGATTGGTAATGCTGAAAGTTTGACGGGGAAATTTGAAGGCTTCATCTAAAGGAATATTTCGCAGAATTTCAATACTGTCAAACTATAAATGATCGACGGCTGGTGCCAGCCTCGATTTCTGCAACTATTCGCTTCTACAGGAACTTAACCAATCAATCAACATAATTAATCAGTTAAATTATTAATCAGATCCATATCGTTGCCGTATTTAGTTACGAGTTTAAGTATGTAGGTAAGTCAAATCATCGAATAACTCAATCGATATCAAAGTCTCGCGCGCAATATTACGATATACTCCGTAGTGGTTTATGTACATAAATTTAAGTAAAAAGTTTTATTTTTTATTTTAATAACGGTAGTTTACTTCATTAATGATTTTAAAATCATAAATTTGTTGAGAGGATGCGGTGAATTCGATGATCAAATGTGTAATGTATCATATTATGATATATTATTATAATAGTGTGTTATCTCGTTCATATTCTACCATAGTATAATAAATAGTCTATGGGCTCTTAGGGTAACATGGTTTCGTTGCTGAGTTGTGCCGATAGATTTACCAAGTAATTAGGTTTGAAGAGCTCTCCAGATCAGAACTAGCCTTCAGCCTGGAAGGACGTTTGTCCTCGATATAAATTATCCAAATTGTTATTATTACAATAAGTCAATAAACAGTAACTGTATTACAAACAACCTTAGTCTTTCAATAAGCAGCCATATATCCATAAGAACTGGATAATAAAGGTACCGCATTACGATGCTCTTTGGAGAGAATATTAAGAGACATTACAGTACAGTGTTGTCCCTTTTTTCTTAATAACAATACACCAATGTAAGAAAGACACAAAACTGTCGGAAATATATGTATACGCACCATTTCACACAATTCTATGTACGTACGCGTTGTTCGCCTTGTTTCTAGTTTCGCAACCTATTATATGATTCGTGCAACCTAGTATTGAAACGATGAGATCGATTTGTGACAAGAACAAGACTTGACAAAAATTAAACCTTTTTCATTAAAGTTTTACGATAAAACAGAAAATGATCAAATAATAGGATAGATTAGGTTAGTATAAAAGAGGTTAGGTTAGGCTAGTTTGTACATCACAACTACGTAAATTCTTACACTTGTTAATAAGTTGTGAGGAGCATTCACGCTGCAAGAATGTAATAAATATTCTAAGATTTCTTTAAGACCTAACAAAAGTTTAGCGAACTTGAACACGATTCGCCCATTACTCCGAGATTTTAAACTACTACCCTGCGCACAATTATCACTAGAAGTAGAGAATCACCAGGTCCAGGTATCAGGTATAAGGTGCTGGGGTAGGAGGGTATTACTAAGAAAAAAGGGTGGAAATCGCTATCACAAGTATAATAAGCCATGGCTTTAGGCTTCGGACTGTGGACTTTACGCTCTTTAGAGCACTCGTAAATTGTCAGGGGTGGATTGGCGCAATAACTGTGGACTGCCTGAAATATCTATGGCTTACAAGAATTCCAATTGCTCTCAACCATTTTGAGCTAGTGTAATGTATGGGTATATTGTAGGCTGAAGGTAGTGGGGAGGGGAACAAAATGGGGATAAGGAAGGTAGAATTACTTTTCTGTTCTGATCACCAAACACAATTAGAGCCTTTTCAAGCAACTTTTCCAATCTGAATGGTGTTCTTTTCACCAGGGCGTTAATGACAGTGTCTACTCTGGTACGTGCCGCATAAATTCATATATTATTTTTAATTAATAAATAGCAAAATGACAGAAATTAATTAAATAAAATCGATCGCATATCGGTCTTAGAACCCGCAACCCCTGGATTATTTGCCAAGGATCGTATCCACTCAACCGAGGAAGCCGTGGATGGAGGTTTATGACGATGATTCTTGATTATTTATTTTTCATTTTAAAAATATATATCTATAAAAGTAAGTAAATCTAACACATTTTTTTACTGTGCCTGTATCGCTGATAATGTCTTGTGTTGAGTCTGGATATTTTACAAATATTTCATTTTAAAAGTGGGCCGATTAAATTTTAACACTGTATTTTTTTTTATTAGTTGCAATAATATTTGACATAATTAAATCAGGTCGGTGTTGGGAACGATAGTGTGTTTATAGAATATATTATATTCATATAGCTACATACAACTATATTATATTCAGATATGTATCCAAAGGACACATCTTTGACGGAAATAGAGAAAATCGTAAGTTTAAGAAGAATCTAGCCATTTCGATCTAAGCCCTTTTTAATTGTGTGTTTTCTTATCATCAACCTTCCTTTAAAGCAGGAAAGAAACTTGCGAACGGTGAGCTCTGACGATATGAAATTAAAACAGCTTTACTGATCAACATTCTTCGTCAACGCAGTTTTTCCAAAATTTAAATGATTAATTTAATCATATATCAAAGATTTTTTCGTTTTATAGTGACCTACCTAGTACCTTCCCACTGCATTCGCTACATACTTGCATATCAGGACCTACATATATCTACGTCGCACTAATTAGCACTGCCAGGTGCCTCTGCACCTACTTACCTCGCTACGACGAATTATTATTTTGACCACCTCCTTGAAAGGTCTCGCTGCTGCGGCACACAATACATAGCGCTGCGCCAAAACATCGAAAAGTTTTCAGGAAGTGTTTGATTTAGCCTACCGTGCAAGTACCTGCCAGGTCGGGCAATATAAAGGGCTCCAGCAACCTAAGTCAGTCTTACAGTCAACAACTCGCTTCCATACGGCGACGAACAGCCGGTGGCGCACCTACTCCCATGTTTATACTTCATTTGTAAATAGTAAATTCATATCATCATAATCATCATCGCCGACTGTTATTATTCCGACCAGCATGCGTGGAGATATCACGACTAACCGATATCCCCTCCTTTTCAATGGAGGCCCAACCGCATTTCCTCTTATCAACCGGATCACCAAAATATTAACCTCGAGCCAGGACACCGCGCAATCCGCCTCCAAAGTTTTGTAATATTTTTAAATAAACAATAAAGATGTCTAAAGACTATGTTAAAAATCATGCGAAGCTGGATAGTCAAAACTGTAATATTTCAAGTTACAAATCCTATTAAAATAAACTGGCTAATACGAGGGAAATCTTCCGCTGCGAAATATCTTAACGTGTCCGTAAGGCAAAAAAATATTATCAAAAAGGACATGCAATAAAAAAACCTGTTCAATTTTTGATACCCGGTTCGTCCCTGGGCACCGTTGAAGTAAAAAAGAGCGGGGGCCGTAATAAAAGGTAGGAGTTGGAAGTAGGTTGGGGATGGCCATGGAAATGAGGTGAAAGGGGGAGGGTAGAGAGGATGTGGGGGTAGCACAGAAAGGAGGGTAAAGTGGCGAGGGCAGTTTCCGATTTTCTCGTCTCTCGGGAAAATTGCACTCGTTTGTTTCCCTCACTGCTACTTTTTAACGATTTTTTCATTTACATTAGGACCTCTCTCAGGAGCGTGTTGATACCCTTTTCATTATCAAGTGGCTGATTTATTAAGGTTTATGTATTAAATATAAGGTACTGACTTTCCAGCGGGAATTCGAACACGTGAAATTGCCGATTTTATTATTTTGTAACTTTTAATTTACGATTTTTTTTTCTTTACTTTGACAAAACCAGTGACAGTTGACCCTTCGCCTTAGAACCCATAGATCGTGGGTTCGGAACCCAGTAAATTAAAAATATGTGTGGCGTTTGATATTCCATCTACTTACGAAGCGGTACCTAGTATACGGCACTGATTATTACTGCACGGCTGTCTGTATCTGTATTACCTCGCTACGCATTATAATTTCGACCACCTTCTGGAAAGAGCTCGGATTTGCGTCACATAATACACAGCGCTGCGCCGCAATATCGAGAAACTTCTGGCGTGTGCATGTTCGACCTACCTTCTGATACCTTCGGGTCGGCCTATATAAGGACTCGAGCAAGCCAAGTCAGTCAGTCGTTCTTAATCAGTCTCAGTCAACGCGGTACTCACACGGCAACAGGCCAGCGGCCTAGTAACACAACCTCGCGATCTGCAGACTCTCAAAAGCAGGCTTTAGGTATGCTGTCGAGGAGTTTCTATAGTTGCACCAGCCCTGCAGTTAACCCATTATTCAGTGCATTCTATACAAACCTTTACAAAGCTAACCTGTAGACCTCCTATACTCAAGCACAATGGAAAGCCATATATGTTCAATAGAACAACAATTTTGGTTACCGAGGTCTTGCAACGCCAGCGAAATGTAAATTGTTTTCATGGTACAATGAGGCATGAAGCGGCCAAATCCCGTGCAAGCTATTAAATTTTCGAAATTCTCATGAAAATGGAAACATTAAAATACTCCGTAAAAGGAAATTACAATGAATTATAATGTCAATATTATTATTTTTTTTTTCTTAATACTCCTGTTAATTTAAAAAATATATTAAACTGTACGAAATCTCCGACGTTGCCCGGTCTTTTGCAGAATTTTTAGAAAACACATGTAGACAGTAGTAATTTTTCCTTTACTTTAAATTAATTATTTTGCTAAGCATTATGTACACGGTTGACATTTGTCACAGGTCGTTCTTGAACTTGAGTTCAATAACTCGGCTGTGGAATGATTTGCCGGTCTGTGTGTTTCCTCCCTCGTACAAGATGGGTCTCTTCAAGACCCACGTTCACTCCTTCCTCTCCCCAAAAAGCCCCACCACACAACATCTTCATAGATGATATTAGGCCCTGAGAGAAATTATTTTCCTCATGGCCTCCTATGTGGAGATTAAAAAAGTGTTCAAAATGTGATTAAATTAAAAAGAAGGCGGGAAATGTTGATAGACGTAATTGTTAAAAAGCTAATGTAGATAGTGACCTTCCTCTTATTTTTAAGGACATCGTAAATTTCACGAAAAATATTATGCAATTTCTTTCTTGCGCTTTTTATGATTTTCCTCCCGGTTCCACATAACATCTGTGTGTATGAGAAATCCAGCCCTATTACTGCACAAATATTATATGTATAACATTCATAGTTGACAGGAACCTTGACACGAACACAGTACACACACATATGCATGTCTTGAATTGAGCACGTTTCAAACTTGTTTTTCGACTTCAGAAAATAATTTGCAGTGAGTTATGATTTAAGAATTTCATGGCCAAAAGTATTATCGTGATTATTTTTGTCGGATATTATGCCACGTTGAGCTTCCCCTTTGTTTAGCCAAAGAAGAAGGCTTAAAGAAGGAGGAAGCGCAACGCGGCACAGAAACTCAAAAAATATTCAACTGAATTTGAAAAGAGTTCTTTTTGGTTAATAATATGAAAAAATAATAAAACTTTGGAATTTAAACGACGACGTGTAAACTTGTTTCTTTAATAATTTTCAATGAATAATTTTCTAATTTTAACCGTTTTATTTTTTAATCTTTATTTAGATGTATGCAAATGTATAATTTGTATGTGTAGATTTACGTAATTGTTTGTTCATATTTATTTCTCACTTAAGTGAGAACATTTGTAAAAGTCCCGTATAAATAAATAAATAAATTAAAAGTAGGCTCAAGTAAAACAAAATACTGTTTCTCAGTGATACTTCGCAATGACGTCGCTCTAGAAATTGTATACATATACACTAATGTACACAGTTGTATATGAGCTTTTTTTGTAATATGCGCGTAATTTACTCCACACGGTGAGAGAAATATTGCCACTCAGAGCATATGTCGTCTTTGTGGATGCTGTGTGGAGGGTCTTTTTGAGGGAGTGAACCTGAATATATCGAATATCTAATCTAAATGAAATTGTTACATTTATTTCGGTTCGATTTGAAGAAAATCTTATTAATAAAAAAAGGACATCTCTAATTTGTACCTAACTCGCAGAAGAGTGCTATTGACCGAAACCACTTATTACTGGCGCTGCGTTGCGGAAATAAAGGGGGTGGGAAGGGGAAGGAGAAATGGGATGGGGAAGAGGAAGGTTGGGGAATTATAGACTTGAATGAGATCAAGGGGTTGCGACCCTTACGGATTGGAATGATACAAGGAGAAGAAGTAGAATAAGAAGTATTCTAAGAATAAGTAAATTAAATATTTATCTTCCTTTGTCAAATGGAATTTTAAATAAATACAAAGCTTTTCTAGGTAATATTTTGATCTTCCAGTCCTACCTGCTTATGTATATCGAAGTTTTTGTTATATCAATAAAATATTTGAACTACACGGAGTATATGACGTTTTTCAGATTTTTTTAAGAATTTCGAAAAACTCATTATTATTGTTAAAAGTACGTTCGTAAGATGTTCAATATTGTTCAACCAACGTCGAAAACGACATTTTGAGCGACAAATTAGGGCAAAATAACTTAACTTCCATTTATCCCAAGAACAACTCAAATTAATCGATTTTCGAGATTTAAGGTGGATGGTGTTAATAAGTTAAACACTGGCTAAAGAAAATGATTTTTTTATTACAGTAACTATCTTTTTATAACTTTTGAAGGTTATTCCCATAAATAAGGTTATTTCTTAGCCGAATTGGTAAAGGCGTTCGTACCGGTAAGACGAGAGGTTCTGGGTTCGAGTCCCGTTGTCTTTTTTTTTATTTTTCTGTATCTTGTTCTTTTTCATATAATCGTTTAGATTATTAGTGTTATTTTTCTTCTTCAATGATAAGTATGTTCCTTAAAAAATTGAGACGAAAAAATCGTCGCCCATAAAATTTCGTTTAAATCTGTCATGATTTTTTGGCGATCACGAAGCGATGTTAGACGAGCTTTTGATGTACATGGGAGGCTGCCTTGGGTACCGCCACCCATTTAGAAACCATTTATTGGATAACTATTTATTGGATAACCATTTATGGGATAACCATTTATTCGATAACCATTTATTGGATAACCATTTTTTAAATAACCATTTTTTGGATAACCATTTATTGGATAACCATTTATTGGATAACCATTTATTGGATAACCATTTATTGGATAACTATTTATTCGATAACCATTTATTGGATAACCATTTATTGGATAACCATTTATTGGATAACCATTTATTGGCTTACCATTTACTGGATAACCATTTATTGGATAACCATTTATTGGATAACCATTTATTGGATATCCATTTATTGGATAACCATTTATTGGATAACTATTTATTCGATAACCATTTATGAGATAACCATTTATTCGATAACCATTTATTGGATAACCATTTTTTAAATAACCATTTATTGGATAACCATTTATTTGATAACCATTTATTGGATAACCATTTATTGGATAACCATTTATAAGATAACGATCTATTGGATAACCATTTACTGGATAACTATTTGTTGGATAACCATTTATTGGATAACCATTTATTGGATAACCATTTAATGGATAACCATTTATTGGATAACCATTTATTGGATAACCTCTGCCATAGCTCTCTTCGAGTGCTTAGCTACGCTAAGTGATTTAGCAGGGGTGCTGATAGATTCATACGTCCTTCACTAGCCGGTTCTTCCTCTCATTTCTTTCCTTATAAAGACCCTCTACACGGCATCCCCAAAGATGCTACAGGCCTCGAGTTAAATTAACTTCAATGTAAAAATAAAAAATCGGGCCTAGGAATAGAAAAACTTTGTAAATTTGTGACAAAAAAATTTTCTTCCAAATCAGTGTAGATAAAAATCATAGATAACATTATCTTTTTCAGTTTTTAAATAATGCTTTCTCCAAATAGTAATGTAGCTATTCGTAGAAAACCAC
Source organism: Limnephilus auricula (assembly GCA_951813805.1). NCBI lineage: Eukaryota > Metazoa > Arthropoda > Insecta > Trichoptera > Limnephilidae > Limnephilus > Limnephilus auricula. The sequence goes on from OX638406.1 coordinate 18,580,438, forward strand.
ATAAAATTATATTAGTTCTCTCAAATTAATATGAAAGTTCAGAAACAATAGACTTTAGTTCTGGTGTATTAACCGCATTATTAACTGCCGTATTAACTCACGCACAATATTAAATCCGCTAGAACGGGTTTAGCCCAAGATAAACAATAAACTATCTGGGTTAACGTTCGGGAGCTTTGTACTCTGTACATAGCTTTATAATTAAAACAACGTATATTGTATGATATCATGTCTAGGCGAATTCTGATATTTTATGACGCTCTTGCGTAGATTTTTCAATTCAATTGGCTAAAATTACGTTTGATTTTTTTCACTGAGATTGTGAATATGCTACAACAATACATAAAACTAATAAATTAAACAAATCTGTCCTTGTTTTTAAGAGCGATTGACCAGCGACTGAGAATAAAAGTTTAAAAATGCTTGCAACTGAACAGGGAGGTTCCAATGAGAAAGACCGATTATTCCCCGTATCAATTTTTAAAAATTAAAATTCATTAAAAATTCAAGGTCATTCAAGTAAGCAATAAAAATGCTCAAAACTCGCGATGATAAATTATTAAATATCGTGTACTTCTTGTAAGTATGTTTTGATCATAAATATTTATGATTTTTCAATAATGTCTAAACAAAATAAGTGTGTAAAATAAATCTGAAATATTTTAGTTTGTGACCTTAAATAAATGGAAAAACTCAGGTACTTTTGTCACAAAACACGTTCTTGGATTTATTATTTAATGATTTTAATTTAACTAAAATTTTAATTCTAAAAACTGGGTTGACTACATTATGTATTGATTTATTTTGTTGGGTTATTATATGATTTTAAATTTGTGTTGTTTAATAGAATCTATCGTTTGAAAACTGAACAAATCTGCCATCGACCACTTAAACCTATATTAAAAATACACTTAGTTTTTCAAAATTTTAAAACTGCGTGTAATAGATATAATAACGATAATTCAAAATCAATTTATGTTTTTATGTAAGAGAGTGAATACCTCTAGAATTTGATTTAAAAGGGACTAATTTCCGGTATTCTCTGGCAATACCCTCTTAACTGTTCATTAAAAAGGAAGCAACAGCACATATCCAAAGGATTTTTGGAGATCAAAAAACAGATGTCATTTTTCGGTCCGTTGTTATATTTTTTGTATGAAATAAAGAAATATATTTTTCAAACACTTCACCACTATTCACACTATCACATTTCGCGACAGGATCACGTGTGTTGACGTGCTGCCGGAACGAGACAGAATCATTAACAAGTGACCCGCTAATCTATACCCGACTACTTAATTCCTACGTTTGATGGAAACAATTTTTTATTGTATTTTAATTTAAAAAAAACACAATCATAGGATAGCAAAATGACATCTTCATTTTTAGTCCAAATACGCTCAGGAATCGCTGGTTAAAATATCTCCCATTTTCATAAATGTTAAATTTTCAGTTGGACCAAAAACCTAAAACAGTGGCGTTTACTTAGCGACAGCACTGACTTCGTAATTTGGCCTGGCCGGTACTCTAGATGATCATGATGAGATTGAGCCTATGTTATAAGTAGTAGGCGGCTAGGCGGTGGCAAAACGAAGAATTCCAAGTTGAAAATTCGCAAAAATATCATTCGGAGATATTGAGGTTTGAAGTTTAGAATTGATTCGTTATTATAAAAACATATCATTTCAAAAATTGAAATTTCAATATCTCCGAATGATGTTTTTGCGGATTCGTGACTTAGAATTCTTCGTTTTGCCACCGCTTAGCCGCCTCCTAGTTATAAGTAATATAAATTTTTTAATTTATTTTGTAATGATTTTCATTTAAATCTCGTGATGAATTTGACAATTATTATTGCTTAAGCTATCGCAAGTTGTTTTAACAAAAGCGTAATACGATCTCGAATTTACTAAAATTAATCTCTAAGGACAAAATCTTCAAATCTACTAAACATTCCAAAATTAAATACAGCTTTCGGCCAAAAAAAACATTATTTCTATGCTACAAAATTATATAATGCCCTTCCGATTGAAATTAAAAATACCATGGATATACAAAAGTTTAAAAAGGACATCAAATTTTGGCTAACTAAACATGAAGATGAGGAACTAATTACAATTATTAAGTAACCCAATCACAAAGCACTCTTCTTAGGGTGAATTGCCTATTCCATAAAAAAAAGTAACCCAACGCAACCTACCGATAATAAACATAAACACTTTTTGTTTTATTTATTTATATTTCGTGGAAACCAACAAAAACCAACAACAATAACGAGGAAATCATGATCAACACCATACGACAACCTGCAGTCCACCTCTGAACAGGAATACCTAGTGAGGAGGATACTTCACTTTCTTAATTTACTTAATATTGAATTTTATTTTTAATTTGTATTTTCATTAAATAAAAAAAATATTATTTATAATTTTGTAATTTGGTAAATAGTCATATTTTTTTTTAAATTGCTACGACTAAAAAAAAACTGAATATCGTAGAAATTTTCCCTGAACCGAAAAAAATATGAAAACTCGCTATGAAAGACGCTCATCCGGATATTTAATTCACCGGTTAAACTCGAAATCTAGTTTTGTTTGTATTTCCAACAATTCCGCTGGTAAAATATTTTCGAAACACAAATGCTTTACGTTATTTATCTAAATTTGAGTTTTGTTTTACTTATTTATTATTTATAATAATTTCCGGAAAGAGGAAGTAAATTGCTGAGCTTTTTTATCTTTTTGGGAGAGGCCTGTAAAAGTAATTTTGTGCCTATATCCCAAGATGAATTAATTATTTTAGGACGCGTCCAACGTAACATAAATTTTGAAAATCAGTCTCTTTACAGTATTCGCAAGATTTTTGTACTCTAGTTTGTCATAAATTATATTGCTCGGTCAGTAGCCGAGTTGAAAATGCGTCGGTTTCCCATCCAAGCGTTGTGGGTTCAAATATTCTGCTATTTAAGACCTCCATCATTGCCCAAACAATATCTTCCGCTTTTATTAATGGTAGTATAGTAAGTTAAGTATGTGACGTCCCGCTGAATGCTGCCTCAGAAAACTTAATAAGAAGTGTTTGCAACACGAGTAAGCGTTTGCTTAACCAGACTGTTTTACCAGAGAATACCAGAAATTAGTCATTTTTAAATCAAATTCTAGACGTATTGACTTTTTTGTACAAAAAAACATAAATTGATTTCGAAAGATTGTTATTTTATCTGGTACACGCAGTTTTAAAATTTTGAAAAACTAAGTGTATTTTTAAGATACTAAGATTATACCGTTGGTCGTTGTCAGATTTGTTCAATTTTCAAACGATAGATTCTATTAAACAACACAAATTTCAAATTATATAATCATACAACAAAATAAATCAATACGTAATCTAGTAAATCAGAATTATAATTTTAGTCAAATTAAAATCATTAAAAAATAAATCCGAGAACGTATTTTGTGACGAAAATACCTCAGATTTTTCTATTTGTTGAAGGTCTTACAAACTAAAATATTTCAGATTTTTTTACACACTTATTTTGTTTAGACATTATTGAAAAATTATAAATTATTTTGATCAAAAATTAATTTTAAGAAGTATATAATTGTCATTTATTTACCATCTCCACTTTAATAATTTTTATGGCAGTTCGCGACACATAAATTCTCGCATTTCATTAGCCGCTGGGACACGGCCGTGAGAGGTCCTGTTCCCGCCGCTCTCATTGAGAACATTTCGTAATAAATGGAAAACTTATACCGTTTGGCTTTGTCGTTGTAAAAACATCCAAACGCAGGGCTGTCAATATTATATCTAAAACATTATTTTTTAATTGACTTTTACCGCGTGAATTTGATAATATATCCATAAAAATGATGTTTTATTAGTAATGTAAATGCCTCATGGAAGTGTAAATAAATGCAACTCAAGAAATCAACGTTTATTTGTGCAACTATGATTCTTAAATGGTTTTTAATTATACTCGGGGAATTTAAAAAATATTTAAATTCTATGAACGAAAAAATGTGACATGAGAGTTTTGTTACTTCTTAATTTTATTGGTTCCTCAAATAAAAGGGCTAAATTTAAATTGCATTTTCTGAATTTTTTGACTTTTAAATTAAAAATATTTATGGAGAAAATATATGTAGCGCATTTAAAATACATTGGAAAATGAAAAAAATTATTCAATTTATTTACAGTGTATTTGTAATTTTAATGAATTTTGTACATTGTATAGATATTGTGTTATTTCATCCGCCATACTATGGATGTCCCTGTGTTATGGCGGGTGAAGTTTACATATAATATAATTTATGGTGATGAAGTATACTGATAATATAATAATATTGATGACATTCAAGTTTACAGTTAACGCAGCTATGAATTTATGATCATTACGTTTACAGATAGTACGATAATTGATGATAATGAAGTTTACAGATAATATAGCTGTGTATTTATTATAATTAAGTTTACAAATAATATAATAATTAATGATGATGAAGTTTACAGATAATCTCACTTATATTAGGTCCTTACATATGAAATTGGAGTTTTGCCGTACTGGCAACTTTGATCCCAAATATCTTCTCTTTGGTTAGGAATTCCAAATTAAAATTTATACAGCTATTTACTCATATATTTGTGTTTTGAAAATTATAATTCATTTGTTTTTAAAAAAATGGAAAACATGAAATATCGCGTTATTTACGAGTACGAGTTCCACCGAGGCACCAGTGCTACAGAAAAGGCTAGAAGGATTAATGATGTGTATGGCGACGGTGCCGCAAAAGAAAACACAGTGCGTTTTTGGTTCCAACGTTTTCGTTCTGGAAATTCGACCTGCAGAACAAGCCCCGTGGACGGCCGGAGACCAAAGTTGATAATGAAGAATTGAAGGCTATTGTGGAAGCGGATCCATCGCAAACCACGTCCGAGTTAGCTGCAGGCTGCGGTGTTAGTAAAAAAAAACTGTTTTAATCCACTTGAAGCAAATTGGGAAGGAGAAAACCTTGAAAAGTGGGTACCTCACGAATTGAGTGAAGCAAATTAACAAACGGGCTGCGTTGTTCTACTCAACCGGCACAATAATGAAGGGATTTTTAATCGAATCATTACCCGTGATGAAAAGTGGATCCTGTACGATAATCGGAAGCGCTCATCGCAATGGCTGAACCCTGTTGAACCAGCCAAACCATGCCCCAAGCGAAAATTGACTCCAAAAAAGTTACTTGCGAGCGTTTGGTGGACTAGTGCTGGTGTCGTTCACTACAGTTTTCTTAAATCTGGCCAGACGATTACGGCAGATGTCTATTGTCAGCAACTGCAAACCATGATGGAAAAGCTAGCTGCTAAATAACAATCGCTCTAGGCCACTGCTGCTTCATGATAACGCTAGACCACACACTGCACAGCAGACGGCTACCAAATTAGAGGAGCATCAATTGGAATCGGCCACCATAACACGGGCATGTGCCTAGTATGGCGGCCATAAATTCCACAATTGTTATATATTTACTATTCAAAGAATAAAGAAACATTAAAAAAATAAAAAATGTCTAAGACATCCACCGTACTCTCCTGACCTTGCCCCAACAGATTACCATTTTTTTCGAAATTTGGATAACTTCTTGCAAGAGAAAAAATTCAACTCCGATGGGGCAGTCCATACCGCCTTCAAAGATTTTATTGATTCCCGTCCGAATGGTTTTTTTTAGTAAAGGGATCGATGAACTACCTATGAGATGGCAAAAGTGCATATATAGCAATGGTACATACTTTTATTAAATAAATATATTATATTTAAAAAAAAATCGACTTTATTTTCCTCCCATACAAAACGCCAATTTCATATATAGGTACCTAATATTATAAACGCGAATGTTTCTATGGATGTATGTTTGTTTGTTACTCTTGTACGAAAAAAATACTTAATGGATATTAATGAAACTTTACAATAATATAGCTCATACATCAGAATAACGTATAGGCTATAATTTATAAAGCTAGCTATTAATTTTAAATATATCGAAAATAATAATTATCGTTTAATAGAAAATGTCAAAATTTGAGAATGAATGGTCGAAGCATTTTGCAAAACAATGAGTGATAAATCAAAATTCTATTTTAGAAAATATTTAAATTAGTGAATTTATTTGAAGTACTCGCCTAATACGTTATGAAGATGAAGAATTATAGATATTTTAAACGTTGATGGGTACTAGGAAAAGAAAATAGATTACCAACTCAAAGTACTAATCATACGCATACAAGGTCGCGGGCAGAAGCTAGTATAAATATATATAATATTCAACAGATAAACCATCCTCTTAAGCTGGATAAGCAGAGTATATATTTCCATAAACTATTTTTTGTGATTTTCTAATTGGTAAGATTTTCAATTACACGGTTGTTTATTATTTGTATAAAATATTCACGACGTTTTGTAGTAAGGCTGTACGATAATACAACTTTAGGCGAAGTGAAGTTAAGTTAGAACAAGAGATTCCAGAAATTTTGTAAAGTTCTGGGGCTTTCTCTAAATATGTCTGGAAACTTGCCACTATAGTGGATATGTAAATAAAATCCTCAGCATGGGATATAACAGTCAAGATATAACTATTATATCTAGCTACAAAAAAGAAAGACACAAAAACATTTATTAATATTATTACATTATCTCCAATTCAGATGAATGCACGGATAATTTAGCTTCGCTACTGCACGGCGAAAAATGTTATTTTAAAATACGATTATTTTATTCGTAAAAACGGTTAAAATCGGGACTGAAGTTCTTACGAACAAATTAACAGGATTTCAATGTTTATTGGCGGGAACATTAAGAATAAACATTGAAACCCTGTTAATTTGTTCGTAAGAATTTCAGTCCCGTTTTTACGAATAAAATAATCGTATTTTAGAATAATATTATTCTCCTTGTGAAATCGAACCCAATCTTCCAACTAAAACTCAAACAAGAAGTCTGCAATATTACGAAAAACGTCCTATTTGTTGATAACCGAACGATTCCCCTTTTTATTTGATAAGTTTTTTCGCTGGATCTTATATTGCAATACGAAATTACAGTCGCCGAGGGAGTTTGAACACTTTCACAACAGTTCGATAAAATGGCAAAATGGCGCTGGTCACGGAGGAGGAAAAGGTCTCGATATAAAATATTCAAGCACCAACCCAGCCCTTGAGACTGAAATCGACAAATGAAAAAGGAACTCTCTGGTCCGTATTCCGCAGGGTTTTGCAAATGTGACAAGTTTCGATATTTTGATTTTAATTTTGCCTTCGTCACTCAAAAATAGATGTAACCGAGTTAGATTCGGTTTCGTCCAAAATATATAGACCACAAAATTTAAAAATCTGATAAATATTTTTTATCATTATCGAAGTAGGTATATTAATACGGTAATGCCCGTACGGTTCGAATTAAGGAACCCGACTCCGAGTGAATCTCCAGCGCCACACTGTATGGAAACCGTTCTGAGCCGTCCGTGAACGTGCATTTTTCCACGGAGCTGCTGCCGTAATATGCACACTTATCACTCGCTCACATGCGATTTGAAAACGGAAGTGGCGCCATCAGGTAAAATACTTTTGAAGTTTTCATATTATTATTTTTCCCTTGGAATTAAATTTGATATCATCATCGAAGTATATTAATACGGTAATGCCCGTACGGTTCAAATTAAGGAACCCGACTCCGAGTGAATCTCCAGCGCCACACTGTATGGAAACCGTTCTGAGCCGTCCGTGAACGTGCATTTTTCCACAAAGCTGCTGCCGTAATATGCACACTTATCACTCGCTCACATGCGATTTGCAAACGGAAGTGGCGCCATCTATAATACTATATTTAAGAAAAAAAGTATGAAGAATAAGAAACATTTTTCGCTTTCATTCAATAATAAGAAGATTTATGTTGGAGTGAAGAGTGTTCCTCTCATTATTCACGGTCTTAATGTAAGAATGTCGACTATTATATATCTACCTATTAAATATAAGTATTCTGTAGTTTAATTTTAATAGTACTTAGTTTTGCAAAAGGGTGATGCCATATAAATAGTCACCAACACTTAAACTGGGCGAAGCAGAACGAAAAGCCGCCCGCAGGGCCTAGCAGCAAAAACCCGCGGAGCAGGTTTTTCACTGCTAGTTAATATTATTTAAGTTTGCCCGAGGATTAACCGTATTATTTTCTAATTGTAATTGTAGATTAAAGTAAAAATACGTACGAGTGTGTTCTTTGCATCCATTGCATTCAATAATAATAACTAAATAATATATAAATATGTATTAATATGTAATATAACAATATAATGTTATTTAAGATTTTCACGCCCAAAAGTATTTTCGTTATTTATTTTTCGGATGTTATGCCGTTTTGCGCTACCTCCATCTTTAGCCAACGTTACAGTGTCCATCATCTGCCATGGACAGTGTATCGGTAGCAACATGGCGTAACACCCTAAAAATAAGTAACAAAAATTAAAATATAACGTATGCGATTTTTCTATTACATATAATATGTTGATTACCTGCCTTGGTACAGACTTTGTCTGGTTAGGCGGGTAAGAAAACCATGTACATAAATCAAAATAAATAAAAAAAACGCCCGGGTTGCAGGCACTGAAATTGAAATGAAAATTGTAATCTGATTTTATTTTTGAGAGACAAATTATGGTATTTTTTAAGCTCTGTAATTGATGACGGAGAGGACTTTAAAAGTTGAAAATACTTGAATCGACCTAGTATGTGCGTAATTAATGAGATGCCTCAAGGATCGTTCTGACTGTATTTTAGTCGAGTAGCGAGTATATTAGTTACTAAACGTGTCCAAACACCACAATTTTAGTAGAGTAGGCTAGTCAGCTCTGTAGTAGTAACCATTTGGTTCTATTTTTTCAGCGAGTAGAGTCCCCCTGTCTCCACGCGTCCCTGCGCATTGACATGCGCACTTCATTCGTAGATGCAGACACGCACAATAGAGAAAATGCTTTTTTAAAATTCTTTATTTTTGCGGCTATTAATCTATTTTCGTAACCATAGTTTATTTATTTACATCTCACTAATTTATTCTTCCACCTTTTTTAAAATAAGCATTACAATCAGTTTAATTAGGGTAATTACTTTATTGCGTTGTAGCCCGTCATGTCGCGACGCGCCGCTTACGAATGAACTCTACTTGACAGCAGTGCGAACACTTTTTGGTGAGTCAAGTAGCGAGTTACTCGCCACTCGACTTACTACTTGTCAGGTGCGAAGAAGGCTTAAACGGCGAGGCACACGAACTAATATTTTGGATTCTAAAACGAAAAAAAAAATCCTTTCATTCTGCACCTTATTCCTTTTGCGATAATATATTCCCTGTACTAAAAGTTAATTGGTGTTGTCATTTATACTTTGTGACGAAAGCTGGTATCCAATCGTGGCTATCTAGGCTTCTCAGCCAACTTAAATGAGACATTGGAATTTTATCCCCTGTCGTTTTCCAATTCCCAATAGTTGTTTATGACTCATTCGGAGGCAGTGTTAAGGAGTCCTGTAGCTCCCTAAATATTCATATTAAGTAGTAGGCTGACTCCCTTGAGGTTTTGACCACTTGCACCATATTTCGATTTTCTCATTTCGGATGCTTTCCACCAGTTACTTCTTTGCTGTGGTGGGTTTCAAATCATCTCTCAATTATAGTCAAAGTTCCTTTCCTCACTAGAACTCAGCTCTAATACTTTTAACTTATGCTTTTTCAATAACCTACCCTTCAGTTTTACAATATAACACGATACAATCTAACATGGTTTTGTAATGAGGAGCATTATTCCCCATTCTACTTGAAGACATCCACATCCAACTGGAATCGCAGTTAACTAAAAAGACGTAAATTTTAAGGAAAATAGCCATTGACCAGCGGCTGATAATAAAAAATAAAAAATACTTACAACTGTACACGGAGGTTGCGATGAGACAAATCGATTATTCACCGTATACTATTTTTTTTAATTAAAAATTTAATATCGATTTATTTCGTTCAAAACATGCTTTAATATATACCTACATTAAAGTAAGCAATAAAAATGCTCAAAACGCACGATGATAAATTATTAAATATCGTGTACTTCTTATAAGTATGTTTTTTTGTAAGTAAGTATTTACAATTTTTCAATAATGTCTAAACAAAATAAGTTTGTAAAAAAAAACTGAAATATTTTAGTTTGTAAGACCTTAAATTCTTAGAAAAACTGAGGTATTTTCGTCACAAAACACGTTCTCGGATTTATTTTTTAATAATTTTAATTTAACTAAATTTTAAATTCTGATAAATGTGTTTACTAGATAATGTATTGATTTATTTTTGGTATGATTTTTGTAAGTAAGTATTTACGATTTTGCAATAATGTCTAAACAAAATAAGTTTGTAAAAAAAACTGAAATATTTTAGTTTGTAAGAGCTTAAATTCTTAAAAAAAACTGTGGTATTTTCGTCACAAAACACGTTCTCGGATTTGTTTTTTAATAATTTTAATTTAACTAAATTTTAAATTCTGTTAAATGTGTTTACTAGATACTGTATTGATTTATTTTTTTGTATGATTATAAGCATAATTTGATATTTGTGTTCTTTCATACAATACGTCGTTTGAAAATTGAACAAATCTGCTAACGACCAACGGTATAACCTTAGTATATTAAAAGTTAACTTAGTTTTTCAAAATTAAAAAATGCTTTGACTAGATAAAATAACAATCTTTTAAAATCCATTTTTTTTAAAAAAATACGTCTGGAAAAATACGTCTAGAGTCAATACGTCTAGAATTAGATTTAAAGGGGATTAATTTCCGGTACTCTCTGATAATACCCTCTTAATAACAACAATTCTGCTCTCATCGAACAGAATTAGAACGCCGTTAACGTAAAACTCGTTAATAATTTTAAGGTTAAGAAAAAAAAAATCTTTATCCTTAAGTGGAATCGGAATCCTCCCTCTGGTCTTACAGGCACAAAAAAACTCAGCCCGATGTCCTTTGACCTCTAATTAAAAACCAGTACACATCTTTTAAAAGTTTTAATCAAAATCTTTCCCACCAGATTCATCCCATGACGCAATGGAAGCTATAAAATAATAAATACACTCTGATTCGTTTCTGAGGCTCCCAGATTTTCATAGAGCTTTTTCGATAGCTGGAAAAGTCCTGAATGAAACACTGTGAGCACCGAATTTTATTCGCTTTGACAAATTATTGTCAAACGAAATTAAAATGTTTTTGCTCCTTTGTTTTCTGTTCAGGCAATTTGTGATCCACCGTGGAATTTTATCGCGTTACGTCTTTTAGCAAAATATTTTTTTAAATCATCATTTCGTTTAGCTAAAGGCGACGACCGTCCGTGGTCGAGTGGTAAGACACTTGACTCCCATTCGGAAGGTCGCGGGTTCGAACCCGGCGTGCGCAAATAAATTTTATTTGATTAATTTGTGTTATTTCACAATTAATTAATATAAATAATATATGTTATATTTGCGGCACGTTCCAGAGTGGAAGATACTCTTAGTATCACCCTGGTGTAAAACCACCATTCAGAATTGAAACGTTGCTTAATAATGGCTTTAGACGTGTTTAGTGACTAGATCTGAATAGCCAGGTACTTTCCCACCTTCCTCATCCCCATCTCCTTCCCTTCCCCACTTACCTTCAGCCTTACAACATACTCCAATTGGGGATGCCATAGTCTCACTGGCTCCAGAGCAGTTGGGACTCTTGTGCGGTTTAAAGGCAATTGTTTATTTATTAAATGCCCGTGGGGATTTTACAAACACGATACAAGTCGAAATTTTACATAATGCATTATTTTCGTTATTTGTTTTTGGGGTGTTATGCCGTATTGCGCTACCTCCTTTTTTAGCTGTGAGATAGGATTCACCTTGACTTCCGTAGTAGTTGACAGAGACGGAAGATGAAGAGAGACAGAGTGTTTATATAAGCCTTGTAACTGACCATTAACGCCCTCTGTTCCCAGCTAGCAGTTTAGACTCAATATACTGTACATACTCGTTGTTACAATAAACCAACATTATAAATCACCGTGTACCATCATTACAAATATCTATAATCATTCAAAGATTAACATTAGCCATTAATATTATTTGCTAAATTGTATTAGTTTTTTTGACAGGTACAAGTCTTACTATTTTGTTTTTTTAAATCTATGCTATAATGTAAACCACACTCTAATTTATTATATTTTATTGATTTTTAACACACATAATTAATATTGTGACAATACGCTCACACTTACATTTTTATGTCATACTTTATTTTAATTACTTTTTTAGGCTTATGTTATGTTGAATCGTCGAACTATATTTTATTATATACATAAGTGTTATTTTCTTATAATACCACAACTGAATTTATCTTGTTATACTTAATTACCCTAATCAATTTGTAAGCCCACTAAGGCGTTAAAAAATTCATAAATAAATAATAATTAAACAATAATAAATAATATTAGTAAGTACAATAAATACTTACTTTGTAGTTTCTACGATAATGTAACTTAAGTTTATTCAATTTATACTTTTACTTCTGCAGATTTTGAAAATAGAGAGATTTGATATTAGTGTTATATTTAAACCTTCGAACCTGGAAATATATTATTATTGTTTAGATAACTAGATTTGTCTAGATGAATTGACAAATAGAAATTAAAAGATAGCAATTATGAAAAAGGTAGACATTTGTGTATAAACTAAACCTAGTTCAGTCTGTTAAGAGGTAATATCCAGCAATCATTTTTCCGTTTTTGTTAACAGCGCTGCGCGCGGATGTTTTTACAGCCATGAAGCTAAACGGTGTTAGTTTTAAATTTAATGCGAAATCTTCGGTCAAAATGAGCAGCGCGAACAGACAACCTCACACGGGCGCCTCTCGGTGGCTAATAAATCGGAAGAATTTATGTCTCGAACTGCCATAAAAATGATCAAACGGGAGATGGTAAATGAAAGAAAATTATATAATTCTTAAAATTAATTTTTGATCAAAATAATTTATAATTTTTCAATAATGTCTAAACAAAATAAGTGTGTAAAAAAAATGTGAAATATTTTAGTTCGTAAGACCTTAAATAAATAGAAAAACCGAGGTATTTTTGTCACAAAACATGTTCTCGGATTTATTTTTTAATGATTTAAATTTATCTAAAATTTTAATTTTGAGAACTGAGTTGACTAGATTATATAATGATTTATTTTGTTATATGATTATATGATTTGAAATTTGTGTTGTTTAATAGAATCTATCGTTTGCAAATCGAACAAATCTGCCAACGACCAACGGCATAACCTTAGTATATTATAAATGCACTTAGTTTTTCAAAATTTTAAAACTGCGTATACCAGACAAAATAACAATCTTTCAAAATCATTTTATGTTTTTTTGTAAAAAAGAGTCAATACGTCTAGAATTTGATTTAAAAATTACTAATTTCCGGTATTCTCTGGTAAAGAGATCTTAAATTACTATAGACAGGATGAGAAGAGAAATACCGTGCTCTAGTATTTATTCATATAGCTTTTTAAATGTTGTTTTCTCATTAAGACTCCACTAACTATTTAAGAGGCATCAGATAGTCTGATAGAACAATATGTTTATGCAAATACTAGAATTTTCCATCAGTTTATATTTGTGATTAAATAAATATCTTTGTATTCACCAACATTTAATCAAAATAATCGACATGTTTCGAAACCTTTTCTTCGTCAAAAAAGGTTTCTTCGTCAGGAAAAAATCGGTCTATTATTTTGATTAAATAATACTGGTGTATACAATTCATTAAAATAAATAAAATGATTTTTAAAAGTGATTTTGCGATTATTGAAGAAGTGATCATATGTGTGTATTTATAAGTACGCATACGTGCAGCAATCTCCAGGCAGTTAGAATTTTACTTTATTGGGAACATATTTTAGCAAGTTTTTTGGGATCTCTACGCACTGAAAATCATTATTTACATCATATTACTAAAAGAGAAAGGTGCAATGTAGTTACAAAGATTATTATTATCTTTTCCAATGAGTTAATACTATTTTATTTTATCCTAAGGACTACTGAAGCCGACTTACGACAGGGGGTTTGAACATCCTAATCCACACCCTTAAATTCCTCTGGGTTGGTAACCATATAGTATAAGTATATTCTCTACATACCTGCATGTTTTTGCCATTGTGATTTATATACATACATATTATTATATCGGAACAAATTCATATCCATTCACTTCATGCAAACAATCTCACGTGACAAAACTAACAAAAGACATAAAATCAGTTCCATCTCAGAACAGTAAAAGCAGTTTGTCATTCCATTTTCTACCGCTAGGCGTCGTGTCGCCTTCTGTACAGAGGTTTCTAATCCCAGTGGAGTAGGCTGACTTGTATTATTTATCGTTCTGTGACAGGGACGGCCCGTATAATATGTGACATGTCGTATTCAGATTTGGTAAAATGTAAAGCGGCGCGTGGAATATTTATTTTGGAAATTGTGATGTTAAATATTTTGTTATGAATGTTGTGCAGTGTAATCAATAATTTATCAGTCTTCAGACAGATAATACCAAAAATCTGAGCACTTCCGTTTTATCATTATTTAGCAGTAATAATCTCATTGTCGGAAACACATAAAACTCTTTAAGGGCTGGTAAGAAGAAAGAGAGATAGTACAATAGGTCGTTTATAGTTGGAAAGAGCGCGCTAATATTAAAAACTATCAAATTCAACCGAAAATTGGGAAAATGTTTAATATAACACGACTCGTTTACAATAGATCAAATATCTCTCGTCTAAAATTTAAGTAGCATATAAAGAAACACTGTGAATTTTTTATACATATTATAACTTGTAACATAACAGAAACAAACGTGTAAATAATAATTTTCGGAACATACTTTGCGACTTTTTTCTATCAAGGGATTTTTTACACATCTTCAGATATTACCTTTAAAAACAACATATTTTTTTAAGAACTTAGAAACATAAAGTATTCAAGGGACATATGTTATAAATCGGTAGATTATCGGAATTCCGACCCTTAAGGTAACTCTTTAAGATCGATTTTATATAAGCCAAAAAAAAAACCATTTAAGCTTTTTAGATTTTAATGGGACCGAAAAGATAATATTGCAAACATAGTAAAGAGACTATTAAAATAAATTTTTATTTTTAACTTTTTAACTTAAAGAGTTAAACCTCAAATTATAATATTTTAATTAATGAAGATAATATTAGCGAAAATCCGAAACAGAAAAATCAGAAAAAGATACGGATACATCTGGGTCCCAGATGTATTAGAAATTACCAAGGAGCCAATAATACCTAAAATTGAGATTTTTACTAGCGCGAGGCGCCGTTTATAGTGGCAATATTCCGGACTTATTTAGCAATAGCCCCCAAACATTTATAAAATTTCTAGAATCTCTTGTTATAACTTCACTTCACTTGACTCAAACTTTATTCTTTTTTTATGTATTTTTGTTGTTGTTATTTCACATACCTAACTTATGGTTTGTTAACTATAATATATAAATCGTAATGATTAAGACGACTTGCAATTCGTTGGGACATTACCAAATAAAATACGAGTTTCGTTGAAATTACAGGTTACTTTATTAACTACATCGTTAAGTTTATTATTATTCTCCTTACTCTAATAGCCTATAAGTTATTCTGAGGCTCCGAGTAGCCACTAAAATAAAATATATTTAAAAATCTTAACAAAGTTGGAAAAAACATTTAAAGAAATAACGAAAAAAATCACATTTTTTTATTTCAAATCTTTAAAAAAAAAATAGTATTTAATAAAAGCATGCTATTGTTATTTAAAAAATCAAATATTCGCACACCATCCTTGAGGTGAGTTTTCACAAAAAAAACGCTATATTAATTATTCAATTTTTTCTATTATTCAGATTATTTCATGACATAAAATGACACACAATATTATTTTACTCAGCCGAATATCTATTGTCTCTGTCCCTTGATAGGTACTAAAAACACTTTTCAGAGATAATATATTATTATATAAAAATACATATGGGGGAGAAACGAAGGACATTAGAATAATTTTTTGAAAATATTTTTTGAACCGTATCCCTCATGTTGGAGAGGGTTCAAAAAAAGTTTCTATGATTTCTCTACGACCACTATCCGTGGCTCTACCCGACAAACTTTCTTCTGGGCATGCGCGGACTTCACTCCCTGCAGCTCATAAGACGATATTGTGAACTCAGCCATTTTGGAGCGCGTGAGTCTCTATGTTCCAGATGAATATTTAGACAGCGTCATCATAGATTATTCTATCTTCCTGCCTGTAGAACTAACCTGCCAATGGTTCTCCCGGTAGGGAGGAGTATATTGCTCCTGAACCAAATCTAGATTGATATATTTGGCGTCGGTAAGGAGAGATTCAAAAGAGAAGTTCTTTCGATTCTTGAAAGAGTCTCTCCGCATTGACTAAATCATCACCACTGCCTGCCATTTTTCTTTAAATACCTACTTTCTTTGAAATTTCTTTTACATACAAACTATTTTTTGTAATATATTTATATGAAATTATTTCTTACACGTAATAAATTAAAATTTGTAATTGTGTAAGAAATCAATGCTTTGAACAAAACACCGCAATTAAAATTGTACCATTACTAAAAATAAATGATTTACAAAACATTGTGGAAAATAATAATCTCGTTAAAATAAATAACCCCGGCACTAACCTGTTGGTAATAATAATTATTATCATCATTACGTCCGCCGGGAAAATTGTTTTGCAAAACATTGCGATAATTAAAATTTAATTAGTATCGTGATTTATTAAAATAATTACTTTTGTACGTCTCCACTGGGGTTTGTTTCCCGCCATAAATGAAAATATGGCGACCGACGGCCATTGTAAATAACGACGCTGGGGAATGGTCCCTGGACCCGACGTGTTCTGCGACCGACGCCGCGGGATACGGAGAAATAGATCGGTAATTACGTCGAATTAATAAAATGCCGACGTGAAGCAATCGACATCATTGTCAATTATCGAATGTTTTCGAGAGATTTATTTAACAGTACTATTTTTATACCTGTCAATCACTTTCGATTTAGAGGGTACAAAAATAGACTCAACCACCACCACACATTATGGCACTATTTCCAAATCCTCGGATTGCTTTGTTGCCAAAATGTTGTAAATTTCCAAAAAAACTTTTTTTATTAAAACGATTATATAATACTTATATTCTTCATTCAAAATATAAGAATATATATATTCTATAGATTCTGTAAGATGTTTTAAGGTTAAAGATTTAATTATATATTTTTTTTATAAATCCTGCAAATATGTGATAATAAACAAAAGATAGGGGAATTCATTGGCTACATAGAACTATAATCAGTTTGTATGTCTCCATATTCAAATTCGGAGGTATAATTTTTTTAATGCGGGCGGAAAAATTTCCTTTAGCAATCCGAGAAAAAATATTTTAATTGCTCTGTCGCTCCAGTGGATAACCCATTGTGAAATGTTATAGGTACATTTTATTCACAATAATATAGTATACATCCATAATTCAGATTTCTATTGAGAATTATTAATTTTTGGAGGCGCGTTATGGTTACCCATTTTTTTAAATAACCGACAACTCCGCTATAGGTCACCCCAAATAGTTCGCTACGTTTAGTAACTTGGCAGGGATGCCCGGGTTAATGGGGTAATGTTTGTTCACGTTTAAGCGGTGGATGCGTCTGATCGGATTGAAAGAGGCCAGTTGAGGGAGACCCTTTGACCTTTCCAGCCCAACTCTCTCGACCGATCGCCTTGCACCATAATTCATGCGTGGTTCATTCCTGACACTGACGACCGTCAGTGGTCGAGTGGTAAGACACTTGACTTCCATTCGGAAGGTCGCGGGTTCGAACCCGGCGTGCGCAAATAAATTTTATTTGATTATTTTTTTGTTATTTCATAATTAATTAATAAAAATAATATATGTTATATTTGCGGCACGTTCCAGAGTGGAAGATACTCTCAGTATCGCCCTGGTGTAAGACCACCATTCAGAATTGAAACGTTGCTTAACAATGGCTTTAGCCGTGTTTAGTGACTAGATCTGAATAGCCAGGTACTTTCCCACCTTCCTATTCTTCATCTCCTTCCCTTTCCCACTTAACTTCAGCCTCACAACATACTCCACAATTGGGGATGCCATAGTCTCACTGGCTCCAGAAGGGAGCAGTTGGGACTCTTGTGATGTTTTTCTATAAAAAAAAAACTGCCCCCAGATTCCTTCCCACCACTAATACCTCTTTCCTTCCCAGAACTTCTTCTCGATCCTCCATCTCCATTCATTTTAATTTTAAAATGGTATTTTTCTTTTTTAATTTTTTAATTTTACTCAGAACGACCTGTGTGGAGTTAATGTAAAAAAAAGTGTTTGACAATTTTTTCATATTTTTAATAACTCCTCGGAACAGTCCGTATTATCTTTGGGGATGACGTTTAAACGATTTAAAGGAAAGGAAATAGTAAATCATGGTCTTAAAGTTTTTTTACCCATATTTTAGGAGGGAGGGAATCAGAAAAACAGGTTTGTAAAGTAATTCCGTACCAGAGCTGTTGAACACAACGACGAGCCTTGAAAACAATAATTATTGATTCTCATACATGAATATCACCTATATGTTAGGAATATGTTTGACATGTGACCGTCTTGCGCCTTGCATCTTTGTAAGAAATGTACAAGTGAAACAAACATAAATTTATTTACCGAGTTAATTTCCTAGACTTCTTAATATTTCTATTTTTTAAACTGATAATTCGTGGTGGAATTCCATTATAATAGTATAATAAAACATAAATAAAGGTCATAAACTTGATAGACTAGAATCATTAGAAATAACCCACCTAACCAAAAAAGTAGACCTTAGCTTTGTAATTAATAAGAAATAAGAATCATTTGCAAAATCTCCATTATTGCATCCATTGTAATTTTCTATCATATGTTCCAAGTAAAATATGTACTTTGTTTGTATTAGGTCCATTATAAGAATAAGCCTACTCCAATGTTTCCCCTTTTTTAAAATCAATTATTTAATAAAAAATCCATATCATCTTAAATATAATAAAGATTGTAATTAATAATAGACTTGACAACATTAAAATTAGGTGCTAAAAATTCACATTACTTGTAAGGTATTTCCCAAACAATACTAAAGTATGTAAGCTACCAACCCTTTGTAATTAGCCTACTAGGAATAACCAAAAAAAAATTTAGATAGTTGGACACTCAAGACCACTTAACAACAAATGTAATAAAATCCATAATTGAATAACTTCCCTGTAGAGCACTCCCCTACCCCTCCTTCCTCCCTCTATTAAAAGGTTTTGTATAAAATCCCTGGGTTAAGAATATTTTTTACCAGTCTGAAGATGGCTTTGACAAACTGAAACCGGTTACGGTCAATAAATTAAAAGTGGAATAAATTTTAAATTTGTTTTATTATACTATCCTAGACTTCTGTAAAACTGTTAACTACTTACTCATTATCGTAATTCCATCTTGTATCTCCGATTTTGTCAATTTACTTTCAAGACGTGAACATATAAAAAGTATTCATCTTACGTCAATATATTACGATATATGTTGAAGAGAGTACATTTATTAAATCATACAATACTTATTGTTACTCTATTGCTGCGCAGTAGAATAAAATATATAGATTATGTTACGGCAATGGGTTAATTAAGCAAGACCAAAGGTTTAAATTACAAGGCCGTGAAATAATTTCAAATATCTGCGCATTTGGAGAGTATTGCAGCTGGTTGGGCACTAATGAAATTTTCCCGATATTTTTAGCATATTCCTTGGCTCTCTCGAATTTTGCAACAAACATTTTTATTTATTTTCTTCTGTTTTGGTTCTCATTTATAACCCGTTCCTTTGGCTTGGAAACAATACAATAGTTTTCTACGCATTGCGATTCTTACCTTTGTTGGTTATATAATTTTCCTGCATCCTAATACCGATTATAATCGATGAATTTAATAAGTCCAAAACTAATCCATAACCATCTGTTGTTCAGAAGCACGACTCGCATGTTGAGAGGGTCAAGGTAGTGTGGAGCGGAATGAGATGACGAAGAGGACGGCGGGGAAGTACCTAGATATTCAGAACTGATCGGACAAAGCCATTTCAAGCATCGTTTCAATTCTGAATGGTGGTCTTTCACCAGGGCGGTACTGAGAATATCTTCCACTCTGGAACGTGCCGCAAATAAATATACATATATATTATTTTGTATTAATCAATTGTTACATAACACAAATAAAATTTATTTGAGCACGCTGGGTTCGAACTCGCAACCGTTCGAACTGCGAGTCGAGGGTCTTATCCCTGCAGCACGAAGACCCTTCACCTACATCTTAACCTAACCTAACCCTAAGCGTTTATCTTTTTTGTATAGCCTTATTCTGCCGATCCCTTGTAAGAATTGTTGGATTAGGTTAGGTTAAGTTAAATTAAGGCAGCCACAGAAAACTTGGAATTTTAATCCAATATTTTTTATTCTCGTGAGTCGGAAACGAAATATCAAAATACTACATTTATTATTCAAAAGACAACTTTTTTTTTATAACACTACATGTATTTGAGTGCTTGAAGTGAGAAAATCAATTTAACTATATCCAATAAATTTCATTAAGTCACGGGTTAGGTTAGGTTAAATATTGACGTTTCCACACAAAACTTGAACTTCAAACTTGGCAATTATTATAAGCAATAATTATCAGCCTAAAACACTCATCCACATTGAAACAATCTACAGGGAAAAGATACATGCCACTGACGGGACTCGAACCCGCGCCCTTCTGATGTCCGGTCAGGTGCTCTTAATCCACTGAGCTACGGCGGGTTACCTCTTACCCGCTGAATGATTCAATACATACAAGTGTTTCATTCAACAACTACCGCTTATTCATCTTTTTTCACCTGCAAACAACCAACTGTATTTTATATGAGAAGGGCATTATAAGTGCTAACTTTCCCAATAGGTGGCGTTGAGGTCTATATTTTTTGGTGAAGTACTTTAACTCGTCAAATATTGATTATTTTTTAATTGATAAACTAATGTTTAAGACAAGATTTTATGCATAGCACAAAGTGTTTATCAAATTAAAATAATAATAATACATAAATTTGACATTTTTTTATTCATGTGGGTCGAAAACAAAACATCATACTACTATATTTATTAATCATAACATTTTTTTTTTAAACACTTCATGTTTCGGAGTGCTGGAAGTGAGCATCTATCTCCAATCAATTTGCCAAGTCACATTGCGACACTACTTTTAATGTAATTGCATATTGTCCATTCAAACACGATTCCGCTAAGACCGCAGGCTTTTACGCTTCGTATTTGCATCTCAAACAACCTAAGGCCCGAGGCCCCGAGCCTTAAGATGATAGACTTCGCTTTTCGGCCCATACAAAAAGGACGCCCGGGAAAAAACACTTTTCTACATCGAAAATTGCACAAAATGAATATATTTTTTTATACTGCCTTCTAGAGGGTGAAAACTATGTTGGTATGTTTTAAAATTTTCGATGCGTTTCGTATTAACGTAAACATTCACTGTCAAACATGTACGATTTATCAAAAAATATTATTTAAGGAAAAAGTGCTGCTAACTCAACTCTCATAAAGAATTATAAAATTATAAAAAGCTACCGACGTAGCTTCTTCTTTCTAAAAAAAAAATATTTTTTAAAATTTCGTGAAAGTTTCGGTGTAGAAAAGTGTATTTCCATAAACCCCTTTTCAAATTAATTCGTAAATTTGAGCGTTGTCTCATTCGCACATTTCGCATTCGCATGTATTGTAAGTGTGCGTGAACTTATTGTGAGCGGGACAGAATGACAGACGCGGGTGTTCCGCGTGTGGTTCAAAGTCTAGCCTCTTAAGTCCCCTGCCTCAGGCCTCGGCGCCAGGCATAACTAATCAACTTAATCGCCCGCTCTTGTTCAGGGCTAAATATGCAACCATCTGCATATGAATAGTGATTATTCTTGGAGTTTAAACGAGATATTCTTAATTAAATGTGCTTTGAAAATTACTACGCAATTGCATCTAAATATGGCAGTAGGTATGACTGCCATTATCTTCTACCAGTTTTTTTTAAACATTTGAATACCGCACAATAATCGTAATTGCTACCGCCTGGAGCTAGTCAGACTATGGCATCCTCTTTTCATCCCTTAAATTGGGAGGCAGGAATGGGTACCGCCGCCCCGGGAACCATTTATTGGATAACCAACACCTCTGCAATAGGTCACACCAAGTGGTTCGCTACGTTTGGTGACTTAGCAGGGGTGCCTGGGTTCATGGGGGTAAGGTCTTGGCGGTGGATGATCTAGACACACTGAACCCCAGATTGATATCCAACCCTCATACCTTTTTCCTTTCCAGAACTTCGTTTCCTTAAAAATACCCTCCACACAGCATCCCCAAAGATGACATAGGCTCTGAGGGAAATTATTTTCCTCAGGGCCTCCTGTGTGGAATGTAAAAAAAAAATCCCTAAAAGTTATGGATATTGATTATTTTTAATTGATAAACTAATGTTTAAGACAAGATTTTATGCATTGCACAAAGGGTTACAATTATTATAAGCAATAATTATTAGCCTGAAACACTAATACGTATTGAAAAAATCTCTTAAAACTGGCATGTATCTTTTCTTTGGAGGTTTTTTCAATATGGATGAGTGTTTCAGGCTAATAATTATTGCTTATAATAATGGTACAGATATGTTGTGAGGCTAAAAGTAGTGGAGAGGGAAAGGTCATGGGTAAGACGAAGGTGGGGAAGTATCTGACTGTGCAGATCTGGTCACCAAAGAGGGCTAAAGCTATTTCAAACAAAGCTTCAATTTTGAATGGTTATCTTAGCCTTCTTTGCCTCTAAGCAGGGCGATTTACAAATTAATAATTTAAAAATAATATGAGGTTCTTGCAGTGGTTCTATGATAACTCAAAAAAGAGGTGTTTCAACAAACCTTTGAAAAGTCAATAAAAGTTATGAAAAAATTTTTTTTTTGTAAATCAGTCCATAACCTAACCTAATGTAACCTTTTTAACGAATATTTTTTTTTTTTTTTCGTAAGAAGCAATCACTTTGTGGTTAGGCATTATATTTTAAATAAAACAAACACTTAGTATTTAACCACGTATATTTATTATTTGATATATCGACCGGTTTCGCTCCGACCGAGCTTCATCAGGATATAATAATAACTAAATACTAAGACAGAGTTGTTGGTTAAATATAGGTTGAGTGGGAGAGGGAGAATGAATATTACAAAAGAAACATAATTAGACAGAGACAAATTCTCTTCTTTTTTATCTCTTTCTAAGAATTTGTCTCTGTCTAATTATGTTTCTTTTGTAATATTCTTTCTCCCTCTCCCACTCAACCTATATATAACCAACAACTCTGTCTTAGTATTTAGTTATTATTATCGAATAATAAATATACGTGGTTAAATACTAAGTGTTTGTTTTATTTAGAATATTTTTTTCATCACTTTTAATGACTTTTCAAATGAGGTGTTGGGATTGCCTGTTGTTGAGTTTTCCGGTCACAGAATGGATGACAATCTCAGTTTCTTCTACACCTCTTTCCCCTCCCCACTATCCTAATTTCCACATCGAACCAATACTGACTTTCAATTTCTTAATAATCTAATTCACATTATTTTTATTTCAGATTTCCAATATCAGACGCTGAAACTAAAAATGGATAAAGTGTATTTATAAGTATTCATTTCTGAAAACAACATTTGTGTGTGAAGACAAATAAAAAAAAAAACAGAGTAAATAATAAATTCAGTTTTTAGAAAAAGTGCTAACTGTGGTGTATTAAAAGTGTTTCGGTAAAGTGATTGTTTTAAAGTACGATGGTAGGTTTGGCAGTCGGATCGGCAACAGCGCTCTCTAGAGGCCGTGTCCCGGTCGATGCCGGGGCAGGCAGTGAAGAGGTGGCGCTGCACTAACCGTCGCGATGGACGACAAGGTCAGCTGATATCCGAGCCAGGGGAAGCGGAAGAGGAGGAAGCAGGGGAGGGGAGGCTCCCTCAAACACAACATGGTGGTGAGTGACAAAACATTTATTATAAATTGTGGTAACTTTAGAGAGAGTGTTATTGTGGTGTTTGCAACACTGCCTCATACTCTATCATATATGGGCGGGCTCTACTGCCGAGCAACGTCCCGAACGTTGACGGAGTTGCGACCCGAAGTGGGTCATTTCTAGGCAGCGCGCTAACGAGCGCCGCTCCGGGCTTCCATTAATAATCTTACCGCCAGCTGGGCTGGACGTTTGCTTTGTAACCATTTGTATTCAATAAACGACGATTGTATTAATTACACGTACTCAGTGCGTAGTACTGAGGATAAGATTGAAGACATTATCCCAATCCAGTTGCTGAACGCTACAGTTATACAGTAGCATATTTGTAGAAGTACCGATAGTGTAGGGAACTACAATATCAGGACAAATAATGCTGTCAATCCAAGTTCATTCGAGACCATAATAAGGACGTTGGTTTAATGGCTGTCCACCACCTCAAATTATAATTAACACATTTCTATTTGGGAGGCAGGCATGGGTACCGGCGTCGTGGAGTCTGTTATTGGATAACACCTCGTACAGAGGTCACAACAAGTGGTTCGCTACGTTTAGTGACTTAGCAGGGGCCCCGGTTCACGGGGTGAGGTTTGTGCAGGTCTTGGTGCCGGTTGCGCCTGCCCACCTGCAGCGAGGTTCTATTGCGACAGGCATTAAAAAAACAGAAAACATAAATATCACATTGATTAATACAACAAGAAAGGCAAATATTATCCAAATTTCAAAATATCTTAAAAAATTATACTCATAACCTAACCTAACCTAAAAAACATATACGCGTTACACAAAATACACCACCACATCTCCTGTATTTTGCATTATTTTCGTTACCGCCTTTATTTAATTTATTTATAATATTTTAATTTTTTTTATTTCGATTATATACACAAGAAAAATTAGAAACATGTCTTTTTAACTACTTTATATTTTTAGAATATATGAAATATTTCTAGAATTAATAAGTAATGACTAGACATCGGATTAAATGCACTAACAAGGTGCCAAAATATGCAAGCAAATATGCACTAAAAAAGGCCGAAATATGCACGAAAAACCCTTGATATGCCCAAAATATGCATAATGCAAAATAGAAATTTATTTTTATTTTTATATATTTTAATTAAAGACGGTACAAAAACAGCGAAATATTCTTAAAATTATGCATAGTTTTTGTGACCATATACAATCAAGTATTTTTCCAAATTTTCGGTCGCAAATTTGTGACGTTTGTCACCCAGTATTAATATTGTACGCCGAAAACGACCTCTCTACGGCCAATTGTCGTCATTTGTCAAAATTAAAAATTTGGCATACTTCTGGAGATACCTGTTAAGGCAGGGTGTGGACCTGTGCCGTTGATGTAGGCATTAATGTTCTTCATGTCTTCAAGGCACTTTTTACGATTCTTTTCTAATATTAAATTACCTAGGAAGGGCGTTGGTGAGTACGATCATTGTTTCCAGTATTTCTATTGATTTAAATTTTTTGAAGATTTCTTGTTTATATTTTTTTTATGGCATCTGGTAACTTGTGGAAATGAATTGAGATGAGGGAAATATTCTTCGGATGCGTAATCAAATGCTAGCTTGCTTGAATGAATTGCAAAGGCCTCAGAACTGTCAAATTGACCAACGAAATATGCACGATTGGGAAAAAAGGCTAAAATATGCATTAACTAGAGAGTTATATGCATTAGCATACGCAAATATGCAAATGCATATAATCCGGTGTCTAGTAATGACGTTGATTATTACGCTTCATATAACTTCTAACATGGTTTAACAGCATTAGAAAATAGCATACATAACAATAGTAACAGAAAACGCTTGAAAACCGTAAAACTAAAACCAGAAGTAAAATAACGTTCCCCTAACGATATTCCCGGGCTCAATTACGTAGATTGTATCTTAATCGTAACACGGATTTCCTTTTTGATTACGAGTCCGAATATAAACCAGCTGATTGTGATCGACAAACATTCGCCCGATTCAACCATACAAAAAATATTATCCACTAACGACCGACACGTTTTTCAAAGTCTCGTATATTCGGGTGAATACCGTAGAATGGGGTGGCTCCGGACTCATATGTGTATAAGACTCTTTGTTGTCTTTAGGTTTTAAATGACAAATAAAACAATGTGCTGCTCTGAAGTATAAAGAAACGACAATTGAAGTTTGTTTGTCATATAGAGGTTGTTTTTATAATGTTTTAAAAATATCAGCCACATAACATGAGGGCCTTAGAAGCAAAAACACCACTCTCCAAAAGTATTGTTTTCTGTAAATGACAAAAAACCAATCAAAGAATGCTTCGCATTTTTCGTGTGCTTTTTTAGTAAAATGTTAAAAAGTATAATTCAAAGTGAAATATTATAATAAAAAATGTTGTAATAATGTGTTCATTGGTCATGTTGAATTTATTTTGAATTCAGGCTTGTGATTGGCTTTTGTGGAAAGTGGTTATTTTGATTGTTAATCGCTGTGGAGAGAGAAGATTTTCATCCAAACCCTATTTTCATTTCGATTTTTCCTTGATTTGCAGTTGATTTTTCTAAGAATCTCAAAAACCATCTTGTAGCTACAGACATTGCGCATAGATTGGCATTTATAACTCAATTTCGTCATTTATGGAGAGTGGCGTTTTTGCTTTTAAGCCCCACATAGTGTAACAAAGTAATGACATTTGAAAAAAAAACAATAGAATAAAATAAAATTCATAATTCAAATATAAAGGAATCCTAGACATTTCAAGGTAGGTACTTAAATACTAGATAGGTAGGTAGGTAGGTAAATAAATATAAAGGAATCTTAGACACTTATAGATAGGTACTCTCATTCCTTTACATGTGTATATTTGGTAGTATGTATTTTTAAGAGCTCACTATATTTAGGACAGAAAATTTTAGGTCATTTGCTCTACATGCCCAAAACATCAGAGCGTTCTTTTCCTAATCTTATCCACTCATTATTCTTACAACAGTCTTGCCTTCTTTGCGGATCTCAGTATTTCTCGCACGATCTCACATGGTTTAACCATACGTATCTCCAGGAATCTCATTTCTACAGCATTCAATGTGGTTTCATCCTTACATGCCTCACTGCCATACATTAGGGTAGGTACCACCTCTCCGTTCTGGACTGCTAGCTTCGCTTCTTTGTGCATAACTTTTAATGGTTGTTAAACATGAGTTTAGACAATTTTAGTTTATTAGTAAGATTTTCACGTACGCGGTTGTTTATCAATTGTCTAAAATTTATTAGTAAAGCCGTTAAAGATTTAGTTTGGTTTAGTTTGATCAAATTTCAAAGCAACGGCAGGTGTCTACAGACGACTGGCCGGCTTAGGTACAAACTTAAGCCACCGCGTCGAAAGGCTCGGCTACCCTACCATCATTTTCATATGTCAAGCACATCCTTTCGATCCCTTGCCACATATTTTATTAAAAACCACAGGCAACCTACATATTATATTTATCGTGAAAGAAAACCATATCAGTTCTAGTTAAAAAAAAAATTAAACCAAATTTGAACCTAGCCGACTGATTGACGTAAAACACTTTTCAATAAAATAGGCGTTTTTTATGTGGGCTTGGTAATTTACAACGTAAAATATTTTTTATATATTTTATATATATATTTCGTATATATATTATTTTAAATCCGACTTCGTTTGGAGTGGGCGATCTATCCCCATTTTACGACGCCCAGAGCTTTCGTTTTTTCCGTTATCAAATAATATAAAATTGTGTTCCCAATGTCCCGTAATAATATCTGACATTTTATGGATGTAGTTAAAAAACTGGAGATATAAGCAAGATTTTCGAATTTGTAAAATGTGATTTTGTTTTTGTATCAAAATACCTAGGATGAACAGTTTACGTACACGGAGAAAAAAGTTATTTGAAAAACGATCGTTTTAATAGAAAAAAACGAACATTTTAATAGAAAAAACGATCTTTTTAATAGTAAAAACGGTTAAAAACGGGACTGAAGTTCTTACGAACAAATTAACAGGGTTTCAATATTTATTGGCGGGAACATTAAGAATAATTTGTTGGTATACGTAACTGCCAATAAACATTGAATCACTGATAATTTGTTCGTAAGAATTTCAGTCCCGTTTTAAACAGTTCATTTTTCTCCGTGTACATGTACATGAAAAACATTTGTCCAATTTATTAATACAGTGAACAGATTTTATTTTTATTTTGAAGCATTAATCAGAGCCTTCGATCGGTGAACTCTGACTTCATAAAATTTTGACAGATAATTCAGATAACTCCGTGGTCGAGGGGTAAGGCTTTGTACCAGCGGTCCGGAGGTCGTGGGTTCAAATCCCGACACGTTCAAGTACATTTTATTTGACTGATTTTCGCTACTTCAAAGTATTATAATTTAAAAAAATAATGTAAAGTATATTTGGACACGTTCGCAATTGGAAAATACTCCCAGTATCACCTTTGTCTTAGACCACTATTCAGAACTTGTTTCTTAACCATGTGACTATATCTGAATAGCCACACAGAGAAAAATGTTATTCTAAAATACGATTATTTTATTCGCAAAAACGGTTAAAAACGGGACGGAAATTCTTACGAACAAATTAACAGGGTTTCAATGTTTATTGGCGGGAACATGTAAGAATAATTTGTATACGTAATTTCGTTAAATTTGTTGGTATACGTAGGAGTTAAAAATTCCCTCTTAGGGCTACGCTACGCGGGTAAACCGAGAAAATTATTCTACATCTTACACACCCGTGAAAACCTTAATCAGTATTTATAATATATATATTTATTGTTTTTGGGTTTAATTCGTAGAACACTATTTAATTTTGTTAAAATTTAATTTTGTATTAAATATAATATATGTAAAAATTCAACACGGTCCTCTTCACTAGGGTTTCCCATTCTGACCTCTTATTTTTATTTAAATAAATGTTAATAATGATATCACAAACATAACTTAATTACCTCCGCTCTACAAAATTCCTTATTAATGTCATCAATAATTTTCGAAATATCTGCAAACAATCTACAACCGGGCACATTTCAAAGCATAATTGTCTACAGTCGTCGAGTCAAACTATTTACCAAGAAATTTGTCATCATTTCAAGTTGATCGAAATCTAGAACGTGCCAATACGTTTAAATTCCAATTCACAGTTGAATTGATTAGCTCATGGAGGAATAATTACCTTATTATTAGGAGGTGTTGGTACAGTGTAAATAATATTTGATGGTTGATATTATTATCATAGCGCGTAGTTTAAGTATCAAAGATTGAATTTGATAGAGTTAAATTCTCATTTGTTGTTTTGAAGGATTATGATACAGTAGAAGCCTTCTGAAGCGTGAAGAGTTAATGTTACTGATAATCCGTACTTCGAATTGTGTGTATCAATGTATACTATACGTAAACATTTTCAGTGCACGGAGAAAAATGTTATCCTAAAATACGATCATTTTATTCGTAAACACGGTTAAAAACGGGACTGAAGTTCTTACGAACAAATTAACAGTGTTTCAATGTTTTTTGGCGGGAAAATGTGAGAATAATTTGTTGGTGACAAAAGGAAATTATTAATAGTTTAATGGAAATTGATTTGTATTAATGTAAATGCATCCTCACTGTTTGTAATAATTTTATCGTTTTGTCTCCCTCTATATTTATATATAAGCACACTTAATAGTTATTGTTTAGTATTAATTTTTATTCTGATAATGCTTGAGTAAAGCGAAACCAATCGTTAAAATAAATTGATAAAAACTCGAGGTTTTAAACAAAACAAGTGTTTAATTTTTATTAAAAAAAAACTGCACGGATCCAGTGGTACTTAAACACCCATCTTATTGGGTTTCCCTGGGAGGATAATGGTATCGTTGGGAGAGAAAGGATAAAGTATTATTTGAGATAATTTGAATATACTCCATATTCAGGTCTGGACGCTTAGCATTGCTAAAGCCGTTTCGTGCGACGTTTCAATTCTGAACGGTGGTACAAGGCTTATTCCATTCTAGACAAAGGGTAGTATGCTAAATTATATCATTGAATTAATGCCACGATTATTTTAAGTTATTTATCTGATTTACATATTTAGAGCAGATTTATAATGTGTTCAGTCCTTTTCCTTATTTTTTTTTTAGAGAATATTCCACAAGAGTCCCAACTACTCCCGTCTGGAGCCAGTGAGACTATGGCATCCCCAATTGGGGTATGTTGTGAAGCTGAAGGTAAGTGGGGAAGGGATGGAGACGGGGAAAAGGAAAGTGGGGAAGTACCTGGCTATTCAGATCTAGTCACTAAACACGGCTAAAGCCATTATTCAGCAACGTTTCAATTCTGAATGGTGGTCTTACTATATACTGAGAGTATCTTCCACTCTGGAATGTGCCGAAAATATAGTTTATATTATTATTTAATTGTGAAATAACACAAATTAATCAAATAAAATATATTTGCGCCCGCCGGGTTCGAACCCGCGACATTCCGATTGGGAGTCAAGAGTCTTACCACTTGACCATGGACGGCCGTCAAAACGTCCGTTTATTATTGTGTGACACTTCACAAGAGCCTCTCGGTTGAACAGTAGGTTTATAAATCTGGTATGGGCACCGCCACCCAGGAAACCATTTATTGAATAACAAACACCTCAAATGGCTCGCTGTAATTGGTGACTAAGCAAGGATGCCCGGATTCATGGGGTGAGATCTGTCTAGATCTTGGTCTCGCTGACCGTCCTTAACAAGAACCATAATCAATCCAACTTTGATTATGAGTATGAGTTTAGTTTGTTTGAAGTAGTATCCACGTTTACACGGCCACCATCTTGACAGGAACAGGATTGTAACTAACAAATTTAAAGACAAACGACAGGCAAACTTTCTAGTTATCCCACAAAGCCCTACCGTACCAATTTTAGTTACAAACAAAAAATTATTTTAGACATAAAAATATTAAAAAAAGCTTTTTTCTGTAGCTTGTGTAACTGTAAATATACTAACCTTTACTATTTTAACATTATTTGATTTAAAATGTTAATCAAAATTTGCACGTCGCAAATCAAAAAACATGTTTTTAGAACGTAAGTAAATGTGTACTACAATACTTTTAAAGTTTATGAAAAAATATGTTTTACACCGACATATTAACTGCCTTTTTGATATTGTAACAAAAATCACAGATAAAGTAATTTAACATTACTTTTTGTGTACCAACATTTTGGTACGGTAGGGCTATGGCCATCCAACGTATTTTCATTAAATTCCCTTTCAGTTTCTTGTAAGTGCATCAAAAACTATATTTTCTGGAATAAGGTGATGACGAATGCGACCAAATAAGAAAAGTTTGTATGTATCCACCAGTAAAGGCCAATTCTTAACTTACTAATCTGGATTTTGATGATAAAAATGAGGTACGAATTAAAAATTTACCGAGGCCACAGTTTCAAAATGAAGCACATATGGAATATTTCGATGTTGACGAGTGGTCTACTGATGACGATTCTCCATTTTCAGATGTTTCAAATCCCGAAAGAATACGTCCATTGATACCTGCTAAAAGATTTACAAGGTAGAAAACAGGTGATATATAAATGTTCAATAACCCTCTACATAATAACATGATCATTATTTAAATTAAGTTTATATTTTTTCTTGCAAGACTGTAAAATCTGACAATGAAAATGACAATCAGTTGACCACTCGTGATCGTCGAAATATTTCACAAATGCTTTATTTTGAATCTGTTGTCCATGCAAGTTTTCAATTCTTCAGAATCATGTTCATCACCAGAATCTTGATCAGTGAGGTCAGAATTGGCCTTTGGCCGTACTGGTGATTGTACACAATTTTTGCTTTTTTGGTCGCATTCGTCATCACCTTCTTCCAGAATGCTAGTTTTTGGTGTACTCATAAGCAAACCAAAAATAATTTGAAGAAAACACATTGGACGCCCATAGCCCTAACGAACCAGAATTGGAACACCTCCCCCCGCGTACAATATTAAATGAGTATTTTTACGGTTCTTGTGTTATTGTTTTATAACGAAACCAATAATTAAATTATATTTTTAATCTATAAACTAATGTTTAAGACAAGATTTTTTATGCATAGCACAAAGGTAACAATTACAATAATCAATAATTATTAGCCTGAAATACTCATCCATATTGAAAAAATCTCCCAAGAAAAGATACATGTCGGGTAGGAGGTAACCCGCCGTAGCTTAATGGTAGAGCTCTTGACCGGCAATTATAATTTAAGGGGTGCGGGTTCGAGTCCCGTCAGCGACATATATATTTTCTCGAGAGATTTTTTCAATATGGTGAGTGTTTCAGGCTAATAATTATTGCTTATAATAATAATTAAATTATTGAAAAAAGTTAAAAAAAATACGTTTCAGGGCTATCTGGCATTTAAAATAGGAATTCAAATAATTAAAAATGGAATAAAATATTATAATAATTACGAGTCGCAGCTTAAATTTGTAAATAATATGGTTTACAACTGTCGTAAAAAAATAAAGAAACATTTTACTCATAAAGAAAAAAATATTAATAAGTCCTGCCTACGAATAAAAACATCGCACACATAAATAAACCACCCCCACGTTGGCAAAAATAGCAAGAGGTAGCCAGATAGATATAGCTAGTGGTAGCAAGATTCAGCTGGGGGTAGTTTTCAGTGGATCGTGGAACTTACAACCTACCTGAGTTTCAGGCAAGCGCCACCAGAGTAATGATTTCCGCTTCCAAAGCACTTTACTTTGTTATTTCGATAATGTACCGGCCTCGTGGAGATGAAGATTTCGAAGGTTCCATTGATGCCGTCTAGGGGGGCCTTAACACAAGAAATATATGGCTTTTGTCGTATTATATTACCTATTTATTTATAGATGGATATAAGTTTTGTTTTGTTTGAGTTGGTCGTGGTGTTTTCGTAGGTAAACCGATTATTTACGATATTGACAAAGTTGAATTTTTATGATCAGAAATGCGATGGTGAGGAAAGGTTAAAATTAAGTTCGGATTCAAAATTAAGTATTTCGATGGGAATACTTCATTTTTATTTGTTTCAAATGAATTTTGGTATTGTAGATTGCACTGAACAACCAAAAACATTAATAATTTAAAACACTGGATCAGACTTTTGACTTTTGATTTATTTGTTTACAGAGTTCCTAAACATGCGTTTACTGACTCTAACATAATTAAAAAATTGATTATCTATCGATACTTTACATTGATTATTAAATTTTTAAGTGGGGTGAATGAGAGTAAAAGCTATACTGCGTCCTTGTGCAGGTAATTTATTCCTTCCGGAGGATTGACTTTGGTTTTTTATATTTAAAATTTTCATTTTCGCTATATCTAGCGAGCGTATTTATAGATGGATTGGTATGGCCGGGTAGGCCGGCATAGAATTTGGTTGCTTGGGAGACAATGAAGTCCTTTATCAACGGAACGTTGGAGTCAGTATGGAGACAACTGATTCGGCTCCATTTGGGTGCATTTAAAGCAAGTCTAATGGCTTTGTTTTGAAAAACTTGAAGTTGTTTTATAAGACTGGGTGCGGCGTACCCCCAAACGGGGCAGCCGTATGTGAATCCTGGCCTCATGGTTGTTTTGTATAAAAGTAATTTGTTGTTCGTTGATAAACGACTTTTGTTTCCCATCAACGGATAGAGTGCTGATAACGATTTATTTGCTGCTTTTATTTTTTCGCTTATGTGTTTCTTCCAGGTGAGCTTGGAGTCTAGCGTCACACCTAGGTACTTGATTGACTTTTCCCATGGAACATTTTCCCCAAACAGTCTAATGAATGGGGGCCGTTTCGGCCGTGTCTTAGAGAAAACGGTCGCGGCGCTTTTAGTTGGATTTATTGAAATTCTCCACTTTTTACACCATTCTTCGGTGAGAGTGGTTTGTTTCTGAACACGCTTTGTTGCGATGCTCTCGACATTTGAACTAGACATGATGTTAGTGTCATCCGCAAATTGAGTGATTTTAACGTTATGATCTATGGGTTTCGGAATATCGCTAGAATAGATGTTATATAAGGATGGAGAGAGTTGACTGCCTTGAGGGACCCCAGCTGATAAGGGGCGAGTTGTGGAGAATACGTTATTTATTTTAACTTTAAAGCTTCTATCTCTTAGGTAGCTGGCTATGAGTTGCGTAAGTCTTAATGGATACCCAAGAGCGTTCATTTTATATAGGAGGCCGTTGTGCCAGACTTTATCGAAAGCTTTGCTTACGTCGAGTGAGAGAATTACTGTTTTTTTCTTCGTATTGAAGCCCTCCGTGATGTGTTCCACAACACGCAGGAGTTGATGAGAGGTGGAATGACCTGCTCGAAAACCATGTTGGAAGTCTGGCAAGAATTTACTGTCCTGAGTGAAGGAGTTTAATCTTGTTAATATTACTTTTTCCAGGATTTTACCTAGGCAAGGAAGGAGGCTAATAGGCCGGTGACTTTCAGTTAATATTGGATCCTTGCCTGGTTTGGGAATTAAAATTACGTCAGCTTCTTTAAAATCCTTAGGAAAGCAACGTAGTCGAAGTGACGCATTGCAGATGGCTGTCAAGGCGCAGATGCCTTTTTTTGAAAGAAATTTTAATATTTTATTTGAGATGCCGTCAGGACCGGCGGATTTCTTTTTCTTTAATTTTTTTATTATGTTAATTATTTCCTTAGGAGTTGCGCACCTGATTGGGGGGTCTTCAGGGTCTAGACTTAAAATTGCATTTACTTTTGAATCCACTTTTGCTACGAAGGCCGGGTCGTCGTGCTCCGTGTTTGGAGTGAATTGCTTGGCAAGGCTATCTGCGAAAGCTTCAGCCTTGTCAGCATCGGAAAATACTTTTCCGTTTGGGCCTTGAATCGGAGAGATTTTTGTTTTTGGGCGTCTGAGTGCTTTAGAGAGCTTCCAGTATGCTGCTCTATCATCTTCTAGGGATGAGATAAAATCGTGCCAACGGTCGTTACGGATCAGTAACCTAGCGACAGCTGATATAACAAAAGACAACGATCGGAACGCCGTTCTGTTGTGCGCGTCTCCTTGGTTGGTTGTGTTTTATTATCTACAAATTTATCCTTCTGAATAGTTCCTGATAATTAACTTGATTATCAAATGTAAAAATATCATTTAAATAAAAAAGTGAATCCAATGATGTTGTACCATTAAAATGGTGACCATCCGACTTTCCACGCAATTAGACACAATTATACGAAAAATTTCTTTTTAAATTTTCGCACCACAACAAACCAGTCAGAACGACCGACGCATAGGATCCTGAGGCCAGAGAAATCGAAAATGGCGATTTAATTAGGGACCATCATCGCACATGGAGACCATGGCTGCACAGGTGAACGAGTTTTGCTGACACTACATAGAGACTACCAAAGCAGCGGAGCTTCACATCACGGAAACTTCATGACGCATTATCCAATCGCAGCAGAGCTTCACATCATGGAGACTTCATGACGCAGTACCCAATCGCAGCGGAGCTTCACAAAAAGGAGACTTCATGACGCAGTACCCAATCGCAGCGAATCTATCTTCACGAGAGACGTTTGGCTGAGAAAAAAACATCACCACAGACAGCGGACTATTAGGAATTCATTTAAAGTCACGTAAATGTTTAAACAAAAGACTATTATTTTTACATAACCTAATTTCAAAATTTAAAATTTGAATTAAATGTCAATGCTTATTATCTGTTTTGAGAAATTATTCTATTATTAAAAAAAAATTTGAAATAATTTAACATTAATAAAAATGTTCTAAAATTAGTAGATTTTCAAAAGGTTTGCGCCTCAGATAATATCACACGTATCTGACTTATGATTTATAGAAAAATGCATAGATGGTACCCCAAATCAGTTTGATAAATTATCGATAATTTTAAATATGTATATTTTAATATGGTTTAATTTAATGTTTTTTCGAATTTTTTGCTGATGAATATTTTTTTAAAGTAACCGCCTTATATGCGTTGAATTGTCAATATCTGAAATAATGCCATGACAACTGAAGAAAATATTCTCATCTCGAAGCAAACAGCGGAATCAAGTTTACAAACATCAAGCAACAAGATAATTACAGATTCAATTACAATGGAATCATCAAGCGGAACTAGTAATGAATCAAACATCCACCATGTCTCAGTCAGATTACCACCATGTTGGAAAGAAAACATATCGCTATGGTTCGTTCAAGCCGAATCTCAATTTTCAAACTCACGTATTAAAGAAGACTTTACAAAATACAATATCATCATCGCAGCACTCGATTCACAAACCTTACAATGTGTTAGTGATATTGTCACGAAGCCACCTGAATCAGACAAATATTTAAAACTGAAAACTGCACTTATCGACAGACTTCAAGATTCTGCTGAAAAAAGACTTACACGACTTTTAACGGGCATTCAACTGGAAGATCGAAAGCCCTCCGGACTTCTTCGGTATATGATGGAGCTAGCTGGACCCACATTAGCAGAGAGTGCAATAGTACGTACACTCTGGCTACAGCGTCTACCCCAACATGTCCAGGCAATCCTGTCAGCTCTTCCTGATAACAACATAAACCAACTGGCATTGGCTGCCGACAAAATTACAGATGTTTATACATCAACAGAATGCGGTGCAATGGATCAACATAACAAACCCAGCACATCAAGATCCGAGAAAATAGAAAATTCAATATTATTTCAGCTACAAAAACAAATTTCTGAGCTAACACACGAAGTGTCACAATTGAAAATATCTCAAAATAACAGTTTTTCAACCTTCCGAGAACGGCGAAATCAGAGCCCTCGTCGAAATAATTCATATCAGAATTCATCTCGAGAGAATCCTGCTAGAAGACCGAGGTCTCGCGGTCGATCACCTAGAAGAGATCCTGATGGATATTGTTATTTCCACAGACGGTTTGGAGAACATGCATACAAATGCTACGAACCTTGTACTTTTAAAACGAAGAATTCGGAAAACGACAGCGGAACCTCTCAGTAGGGACATGTGAGATTCCGAGTAACACATGTCGTCTCTTCGTATACGATCTGCAAACTCGACAAAAATTCTTGGTGGACACTGGCGCAGACGTTTCAGTAATGCCTAAAAAACCATCGTATAACAAAAATAATATCACTTCCGACAACTGCCCAACTACATTGTATGGAGCCAATGGAAACCCCATCAAGACTTATGGCACGAGAACAGTCGAACTCGACTTTGGACTACGCCGTGCGTTGAAATGGCGTTTCATTGTTGCTGACGTATCAAGACCAATTCTAGGTGCAGATTTTATCCACCATTTTAACTTAACGGTAAACTTACGAAAGGCAACAATCACAGATCAATCAACAAAATTAATGATCAAAGGAACAACGTATAAAGGACCTACATCTGGTATCTCTACAATTTCCTCGTCACAGAAATTTCGTGATATCTTGAGCAAATACCCTACATTAATGAGGCCTAATATGAAAATACCAGATACAAAAAAACACTCTGTGACTCACTGCATCGAAACAAAAGGACCACCTGTCACGGAACGTGCCCGAAGACTATCACCAGCCCTATTAGAGGCAGCGAAAAAAGAATTTAAGTATCTGATGGAACAAGGGATTTGCAGGCCATCAAAAAGCAATTGGGCCAGCCCTTTACACATGGTGAAGAAAAGCAACGGAGAGTGGCGTCCTGTTGGCGATTATCGACGATTGAACGCTAAAACAATCCCGGACAAATACCCGATACCTCAACTACAAGATTTTGCACACAAACTTTCAAATGCAAAAATCTTTAGTACCATAGATATGACCAGAGCATATCATCAAATTTCAGTTGAACCAGAAGATGTACAAAAAACAGCCATCATCACACCGTTTGGATTATTTGAGTTTACATCCATGCAATTCGGTTTATCTAACGCAGCACTAAGCTTCCAACGTTTCATGCACGCGGTAACTAGAGACTTGGATTTTTGCTTTGTATACATAGATGACATTCTGATTGCTTCTGAAAATGAAGAAGAACATAAAATACATTTAGATTCTTTACTTAAACGCCTGGCTGAATTTGACCTAGTAATAAACATAAACAAATGTCATTTTGGCGAACCTACAGTCAACTTCTTGGGTCACACAATTACCCAAAATGGAATCTCACCTATTAAAGAAAAAGTTGAAGCCGTCATAAATTTTCCATTACCTAAAACAGCAAAGGAATTGCGACGATTTTTAGGAATGTTGAATTATTACCGAAGATTCCTTCCCAATGCAATTAACACTCAAACAAAATTATTCGACTGCATTGCTGGTTACAAGAAAAATGACAAGAGAATATTGGTTTGGAATCAAGAACTGACGGAAGCATTTGAGGAATGCAAACAAAACCTAGCGACTGTGGCTTTACTTGCACATCCAAATCCCAATGCAAAAATAGCTATAATGGTAGATGCCAGTGAAGTAGCTATGGGAGCCTCACTACAACAGTCAAACAGAAACGCTTGGGAACCGCTAGGATTCTTTTCAAAAAAATTCACACCCGCGCAACGAAAGTATAGTACTTTTGACCGTGAACTTACTGGTGTTTATGAAGCGGTAAAATACTTTAGAAATCATATTGAAGGACGGAATTTCATAATTTACACGGATAATAAACCAATCACCTTCGCCTTTAACAAGAAACGTGCCTCTAGCTCTCCACGACAGGAAAGACAGTTAGATTATATAGCACAATTTTCAACGGACATTAGACATATTTCAGGACAACTCAACACAGTAGCTGATGCACTGTCTCGAATAGAGGAGATTAATTGTCCTACTTCTATTGACTATAGGAAGATGGGAAAAGCGCAGTGTCAAGATGACGGATTTATGAAGGCAAAAGATGACACCGCCCTCGCCTTACGTCAAATGGTGATGCCTGGTACTGAAACTTCAGTATGGTGCGACATATCAACAGGTCACGTCAGACCGTTTGTACCTGCTTGCATGCGAAATCAAGTAATTGAAAGTGTACATAATGTTTGCCACCCTGGCATCTCGGGAACAACAAAGACAATTAAACAAAGATTTGTTTGGTCTAACATGGCAAAGGACATAAAAAAATTTGTCAAACAATGCATTCATTGTCAAAAAGCTAAGGTTTCTCGACACACTGTTGCGCCATTAGCAACGTATATATTACCAGAGGATCGATTTCGCAATGTACATATCGATCTAGTTGGACCCCTTCAGAAGTGCAATGAGTACCAGTATATACTAACAATGATTGATAGATTTACTCGATGGCCCGAAGCAATTCCCCTGAAAGACATGACAGCGGAAACAGTAGCCACTGCACTCACAACCCATTGGATTGCTCGTCACGGAACCCCTGACAGCATAGTAACCGATCAAGGTCGTCAATTTGAGAGTCATCTCTTCAAAAAACTCACAGAAAAGTTTGGAATTAAACACTTGAGAACCACAGCGTATCATCCACAAGCCAACGGCATGATTGAAAGATGGCATCGTACTTTAAAAGCATCTCTTATGGCATGTGGAGACCAGAATTGGGTTGAAAACCTTCCACTCGTTTTACTAGGCCTGAGAGCGACATTGCGTGAAGATCTAAAATGCTCACCAGCTGAATTAACTTACGGTAGAACTCTAAAATTACCTTGCGATTTCTTCACAGCAACTCCTCGAGAAGAACCCGATACATACGTCGGACGTCTCCAAAGAAAGTTCGAAGATATCAAATCAACTCCGGCCAGTATCCATGGTACAGGAAAATTCTTCGTTCATAAGGATCTACCTACTACTACACATGTGTTTCTCAGAACCGATGGTGGAAGAAAACCACTCCAAAATCCATATGAAGGTCCATACAAAGTTGAAGAACGTGATGAGAAAACATTCGTTATTACCGTAAAAGAAAAACCAAAACGCGTCACGATAGACCGTCTAAAGCCTGCTTTTGTTCCTGTAGAAAAAAATGTTCCAATTTCTACAATTTTACCTAAACCACTTCCAGAAATTAACAGAACCACAAGATCTGGTCGAAAAGTTCATTTTCCAGACAGATTGGGACAGTTCAAAACATAAAAAGGTATTATTATTTTTTACGATTATAATTATCTTCTCTAAATCATACTAAAAAAAAAAAAAAAAAATTAAAAAATCTCAGAGATATATTAATGTTACTAAACAAACTTTGTATCTAAACTAAAAAATAAGTTTTTAATTCATATACTGTGAAAATATGTTTACTTTTAGTTATTTTAACCATGATCATTCAGATGTATAATGGCACTCACATCTGATTGAACATGTCGTTGAAATTTCTTATTTATATTATGTAATAATTCTTTTCAAGTGTTTACGGAGACGTGTGAATGTTTAAATATAATAAAATGTATTATATTTATTTATTTAAATAACAGCGATAAGTTTTAATGAAAACAAATACGTCTACTCTGGATGATACACTACCCAGTCTAATTTACTGTAATTACAAAAAAACTCAATAAATATGTTGAGTTCGTCAATAACGCACTCCAGTAAACAGTTAAAAAAAAAAAAAAATTATAATTATCAAACGCTTTGTAAAATTTATAGCGTATCAAACATGTACCTTATTTTTAAGAAATACTAATATATAAGATTTATTGAATCCAGTTATTATTAGATATAAAATATTGTGTCATAGTCACAGTTACTTTGAACACTTGTTCCAAACGAAACATTTGTTTTTAAAATATAGATACATAAATAAAGCTAGTCG
The DNA here is from genome assembly GCA_951813805.1 of Limnephilus auricula. Lineage (NCBI taxonomy): Eukaryota > Metazoa > Arthropoda > Insecta > Trichoptera > Limnephilidae > Limnephilus > Limnephilus auricula. Next base: position 18,621,450 of record OX638406.1, read on the forward strand.
AAGCATACTCCTAGACATAACTTTTTAAACTTAAGTTAAAATTCCTACTTTCGTTTACCATATAGATATTTGAAGATACCATACTTATAGTTCTGTATTCATATTTTACAACTATTTGAGTTTTTAATTTAGAATTTTTTTATTATTTTCATATATATGGTTGGGCTACAAAACATTAAGCGACATGTTTGTGTAATGTGCCCTACACAGCATGGTCAATTTTGCCCTTATATCGTTTAACAACTGGAGGGGAAGTGTGTAGATTGCACTGAACAACCAAAAACATTAATAATTTAAAACACTGGATCAGTAACCTAGCGACAGCTGATATAACAAAAGACAAGGATCGGAACGCCGTTCTGTTGTGCGCGTCTCCTTGGTTGGTTGTGTTTTATTATCTACAAATTTATCCTTCTGAATAGTTCCTGATAATTAACTTGATTATCAAATGTAAAAATATCATTTAAATAAAAAAGTGAATCCAATGATGTTGTATCATTAAAGTATGTTTCATAAAGTTTTTTTTAATGTGAAGAGTTTCAAAATTTTAATTTGGGAGATTGGTGTGAGTACAGCCAGTTTGTGTGGGTTATTGGATAACCAACACAACCACCAAGTGGTTTGCTACGGTTGGTGACTTATGAGGGGTAACCAAGTTCATGGGGTGAGGTGTGTTCGGATCTTGACGGCGAATGCGTATTGTGACGACTTCAACATTACTTTCGAAAGAGAAAAAAAAAGGATTTTCTTCATCGGAAAAGCTCATACAATTTTTTTTCCCACCCAAACGAAGTTCAAATCGGACACTATAGCGACACCTGCGATAAATCAACAAACTATTAGAGAGATCTGTAAAACAACAAAATTATGGTGATTTCTCCTTCCATCGAAAGATGTCGATAAATAAAAACGTGATATTTAAAATTTTAAGGGAGGGGTCTCACAGAAAGGTTTTATCCAATCAAGAAACAGGAGGCGTGACAATATATGAAATACCACTTTGAACTTTGGACTTGAGACATAATTCAAGAAACTAATGGATCCAACCTTGAGATTTATTAAAATCGAATAAGGGTTCATGCCCGGAGAAATAAACAAAGTCACACGATCGGTGCATTCGGAACGATGACCCTAGCAAATGTTTACAATACGAGTGCAGTAGAGGGATAATTAACCATTGAAGTACGGGAAGAAACTGCCTTCGAGATGACAAAAAAAGTTCACGTAAAATGATTATGAAAATCAGATGTATAAAATGCGTCAGTACGATAAAGGAAAAGTTACACACAATGATTGAGGTGTTAAAAAACTTACGAACATTGATGAAAATTGACGTAAAAGGCGAGACAGAACGAGAATTCCGAACTAAGATTTGTATAAATCAGAAAACGGGAAATATACAATTATGAGAATTGATATGGTATAGTGAGTCGAGAGGAACGGCAAATCGAAAAGAAAATCAAGGAAAATTCGTACTTTATCGACAGATGGCGGATAGCTTAAAACACTGAAAACAGCTTTAATCTTAATGCGAGGGTTATAATATTATTGAAAACCGACAGCCAATTTTGTTGGAAAATAGAAGGAAATGGTTGGACGTACGGAACCATGAAATTTAAAGGAAAAACCAGAGTATAGACATATGTGATTTAACAAGGGAGAAACTCGGATATGAAAGGTTATCGGCCGCCGACGAATTCAAAACATAAACACATCAAAATTTGAACATGATTTCTAGCAATTAAGGACCCTTTTATAGCTTTAGAGGTCGTAAAAAAATACATTGGTCTTATGAGATAATCTAAACAGAGGAAACACATTAAAATAATACGTAACGTAAATAGAGACAGCGGAGTCTTGGGATATAAACAAATCGAATGATAAACATAGATATTTAATGGAGATTAAATGCTTTTCCCAGAGTGAGTGAAACAAAATACTTACGTACTTTGAATAAAACAATTAAAGATGACATTTAAACGGGGTCGAATTGGTGATACGATTGTAGAGGAGGTGCAAGAAATGGAAAAGAAAAAATGCTTTGACAAAATTAAGTTCCCCTTAAATTATTGGAAAGCGTTTGAATACATGGCAAATCACTTTAGAAAGAGGGAAAAATGTTTTATAGAACGGAAACCCTTTTTAAAATCAGAAAATGGTGCCAAAAAATTAAATCACATCGAAATTAGCACGATTCGAGGGTGAATAGAATGCACATAATGACGAATATAGGTATTCTACCGGTTTCAGAAAGAAATTTAATACATACATAGATGGGCATGGCGAAAGCCATTTTTGTAGTAAAATTCAGCGAAAAACGAAGGAAAAATGTGCAACTAAATGATCGATTATAAAGTTGAAAGAGTTTGAAGGTATTTCGGTTAAAATTTGGATCAAAAAATTTGAAAGTGAAGAGAGATGTACTCAATCAACGGGAAAATAGCGTATTTGCACCCAGTGACAGGCTCGCATTGTGTCCGCGATCATGGACATATTCGTTTACAAAATAAATTTTATATGTATAAATAAAATATCCACTTGATCTGTATTCTCAGAAAGGTTGGGCGAATAGTTGATTATATTTACCAGTCCGGACACGAATTCCCGTGTGAGTAAGATAGCTTAGGGGGGTTGCAACTAAAAAATATTTCTTCACGAAACAAAATGACTTAAGTCAAGACAGTCGATAATAATGTGTCCATTTCAAAAAATTACGAGTTGATAGGAATCATTATTTTATGCCAGGACAAGTGGAGTTAAGATGTTCTGGAGAGGAGGGAGGTATAAATGCTGATGACGAGCTCAGAATGACAGTTGATTCGACAACGGAAGGATTATCTACAATAACGCGACATACGTACGGCTAACTTTCAAAGTGAAATTTACAGATCAAAAGTTCTAAGTCCAGTTACATAATTGAAGAGTGTTGTTATAAATTCGTTCAAAATAATTTTCAACACTTAGAGTTTTCTTTAGAATTTGGTTTTATTCTTATCAAGTGAAAGTAAAAGAGATGAATTAAATAATAATTATTAGTGTTAACAATTAAAGTGACTTGCATTTAAACGGAAAAGTTTTAGTGGAAATAATTACCTTATTAATTTAGTTATAAAAATGGTGATAAATAAAAATAAAGGGTGTTGTGAGTGTAAACAAATTGATTATCGTGGCCCAAAATGATCAACACTTCAGTGAAGTTTATAAAATATATAAAAATTAAAAATTAAATAACAAAAGTGATTAGTTTTATAAATATTTAACAGTGCCTAAAAATAAAGTTTAAAATAAATCCGAGTGCTTAAATTAAAGTGTGTGTACATCTAAGTGTAGAAAAAGTTTATTTTAAAGTTTAAATAAAATAATAATCAAAGTATTGATAGACAGAGTTCGGTTATTATTGTGAAATAGGAAGGCATTCGGGAAAATAATAATTATCTAATTTGATAAATTTATGTGAAAATTAAAAAAATTATTCGCGGTTATTATTTAAATGTGATTGGAAAGAGAAAAATCTCAAATAATTAAAATAAATCAACAGTAAACATCGTGCATTATTATAACACAAGGTGATATAAAAATAAAGGAAAGAGGATTAAGTTCACGAATTAAATAAATTTAAATAAATAAACTACAACGGACTTGAGAGGAAAACGGACTCCATTTTTTTTTGTTCGAAAATTAAATAAATCCTTCACGTTAGATAACTTTAAATAATGTCATAAAAAGGTACGGAAAGAGATATTGCACAATTTAGAAAACTTTAGAATTTGAACATTAAGTACAATGTAATCAAAGGAGATAGTCACTTAGATTTAGTTATATTTTACTTAGATCAGGGAGAAATATTGAGAAATTAAATTCACAAATTTTGTAATTTTAAGGTAAGATAAACACAGTGAAATATTGCCAAGCTGTTGTATTCCCAGTGGAAAATTGGTAATTTGGAGAGATCTCGGTAAGTGTTCAATATTATACATTTTCCAGACCCCGGAGAGCTCTGCAGCAGTTGTACGTGTCTACGTTTTTTTGCGAAATAGCATGATTGACACTAACAAAATGTAACATTTTATAGATCGTTTTTCCACAGGTTAGCGTGATGTATGTTCAGCCGCATCACAAAGTACCTAACTAGAAATTGGGTCAACAAAAATACCTAACTGAGAATATAGGTCATCCACCAAAATACCTATACAGGAAGTAGGTCATTCTGAAATACCTAACCATAGATTTCACCTATCAACGGTACTTACCATCCGGCACTAGGTCATCCCAAATATACCTAGTACTAAAATCATTTCGTCAATTATGACCTTCACCTTCCAATAAAATGAAAATGCCTAACTGAGAATATAGGTTATCCATCCAAGTACCTATACAGGAAGTAGGTCATTTTGAAATACCTAACCATAGATTTTACCTATCAACGGTATTTAACAGCCAGAACTAGGTCATCTCAAATATACCTAGCACTAACGTCATTTCGTCACCTGTGACCTTCACCTTTCAATAAAACGAAAATGCCTAACTGAGAATATAGGTTATCCATCCAAGTACCTATACAGGAAGTAGGTCATTTTGAAATACCTAACCATAGATTTTACCTATCAACGGTACTTAACAGCCAGAACTAGGTCATCTCAAATATACCTAGCACTAACGTCATTTCGTCACCTGTGACCTTCACCTCAATAAATACAATGCAAATATATACGAGTTTCCCTAAAACGGCGCTCTGTAAATCATCTTATTATTGATATTATCACTATCGAGATCCAACATGAATATATTAGAGGTACCTCACCTTGAAATCAGAATCCTCCGATCTAGGGCAGTAGGCCAAACCAAATGTCTTATAAACAAACAATTAAATGGGCCTTATATAAACATTTCTCGGGTATCACATTCCGCCAGAGGTTAACGAACCAGCATAATGTATTCAACTTCGGTTTAGTATTATGATTCCAACAGACATATACTTACCCTCAATCGATTACGCTATTAATATTATAGAGATTTAAATTTCAATTTTAAAGGATTCCATTGGACCCACAATCATAAGACAGATAGTCTTCAACCTTCAGATTACGCAATTCAACCCTTTTTCCCATTTCATACCTTTCTGAACAGATGGGTAACCTTACCTAATTCCTTACACGAGGGGTCAGTACCTTCAATAAAAAACCACTGCAAACAACAAGATCAGACAGTCCACCAATCCATATTTGCCCTGCGAAATTACACTTCCTCGGTGAGGTACGCAAACATTTTCTGAATTAAACAGCCCACAACTGTTTTTTTGAGGAGTGATTTTGATTCCTTCGACGGTGTCAAAGATACGAATTGCACGTGAGGAGGAAGGTGTAGTTTGTATTGACTTGACACGCTGGCGCGGCATTCAAACAATCGATCATTTGCGTATTTGTCATCGATGTCGACCTGAAAGCAAACATAGTTTTTACGAGGTAGAAGTTATGTCAGCTCTCAGAGGCGAGGAACGCAAGCCAATGATTATCCTACGAAGGAGACGAAAGGATCATCTCAAACGGCTCCGTACGCACTCAACGCGAGTAGAGTCATGATAAGGGAAGAAATGGACATACCCCTTCTAGAATCAGTCGAGTTAAAATCAAATCTGGAGGAAAGGAAGTCGGGATAATACTGGAAGTAACATGAGGACTCTGCGCTCTTTCATCTGGCGTGAAGGGACCCTTTCGTAGCAATGAAGTTCATGCAAGAGAACAAAATCAGGACTTAAGGACCATCCTAGCAAACGTAATGATTGAGTCTTTGTCTGGAATGTTGGTCACCAGTATCTATTTGGTTAGAGGAGGAGCCGACTTATTCAGGAAACAATATCCCCCAAAAATCCACCTATCACCCCTCCTCACCTTCCTCTTCCCCAGTACATGTAGTGTATACTAATAACAATAATAACTTGACCATTTAGGAGCAGTACGACGACATTGAGAGCTTCGCAAGGAACCTAGCATGCATGTCAAAATTCACACTTTCCAGGTTATGTTAAAATAACCCAATATATATCTATAGGAGGGGAAAAATCAGGTAAGAAAACTATGACTTTGAATTTTATAAACCGGGTGACAATTTACGGTAGAATTAGCGTCAATGACATACTTGTCCAAGTTGAGAAAAGGCGAGTAATACGGATAGGCTTTAAAATAAAACAAAACAATCTAAAAACGGGGTTAGTTTATCAAACGGATTCCTTCCACACTTTCCTCTGAAAGAATCTAGGTTACCACATACTACATTATTTCCTCTACATGTGTATGCGTATTAATTTACACATTCAAATGTAATTACCGAATCAAAAAATCACACAACGTGGTAAATAGGAATAATGTGCAATAAAATCTTAAATCTTATTTACTGTGAGAAAATCGCAGGGGTTTAAGGAAAAGTTAGGTGTAGCTAGATACAAGGGTATATTGATCGAAGGCCAAAAGATAAGGGTAGCGTAGCCAGTAGATCCCGACAGCTAGTGTTAAAGGGAAAGAATAGAAAAACCAAGGGTAGACGACTACGGATCATTACAACGGGTGCCGGGTAGCCCCACAGGTACATTACAACTGGTCCCGAGACCCATAGAAGTTAGTAAAGGCAGACGAGACGGACCACCACAGTATGCTATTTAACTGCGTGGCAGGCAGGATCGGGAAAGACTGGTTGAGGGTGACTTTTTGACTTCTCCATCAGGACTCTCTCGGAAAATGTGGAATTTTCTTCCGCCGCAGCGGGAGGGATAGATTCATAAGTCCCTCACTACTCGACACACTGACCCCCAGATTCCTGCCTACCAATTATACCGTTTTACTTCTCAGAACTTCCTCCCCTAAAAAGATCCCCCAACCAGCAACGTAAATATTACATAGGACTTGAGAGGAATAATTTTCTTAAGGGTCTCTTGTATGGAGCTAATGTTAAGAAAGAGCTACTTCCTACTTTCTGGGTCACCCAATAGCATCTCTATTTGTGATATGCTTTGAGTCCTAATGGAACGGGGAATGATAAGATATGGAGAAGAGAAAGGTGCCTGGCTATTCAGATATGTTCAACAAACACAGCTCAAGCCATTTCTGAGAAGGTTTTTTCTTAGTTAGCTTCTTTCAACAGATGTCGACAGCTTAGTTTATAATACGAAGTTCTGCTATATTCCAACAGATGTCCGGTGAGAATGATATAAAAAAAATACCATCTATCGCCATTCGAGTCTTAGGTAGTGAGGAATCCGCTCACCGCAACAACAAAACTACTTAGAGCCTAGCCTAGTTAGGATATCTATCCAGTTTAATATTAATTATAAATATTTACAATAACCAAATAAAATAACTAGTAATCAATCAAACCTAAAACTTGTTTCTAAGTTACCAAATACTTAGAAAGTTGTCTTATTAGCGGAAATTAAAAGACATAACAGTTTTGATCCTGAATAATATGGCCTTTCACTAAGGTGGTACTGTGATTACCTACTAATTGAACGTGCCATAAACATAAGAAAAAATGTACGTTAGAAAAAGTCAACGATTCCCTGAGTATGTGCGCAATTTAACAGAAAATTTCAAAATACTCGTATAGAAATTTTTAGCAATACACTTCAGAAATATCGATTAGAAGTAACTCGTACACGGAGAAAAATGTTATTTTGAAATACGATAATTTTATTCGTAAAAACGGTTAAAGACGGGACTGAAGTTCTTACGAACAAATTAACAGGGTTTCAATGTTTATTGGCGGGAACATGTAAGAATAATTTGTTGGTATACGTAATTTCGTACGTATACCAACAAATTATTCTTATATTTTCCCGCCAATAAACATTGAAACACTGTTAATTTGTTCGTAAGAAATTCAGGCCCGTTTTTAACCGCTTTTACAAATAAAATTATCGTATTTCTAAATAACATTTTTCTCCGTGTACGAGTTACTTCTAATCGATATTTCTGAAGTGTATTGCTAAAAATTTCTATATTTTGAAATTTTTGTTAAATTGCGCACATACACAGGGAATTATTGATTTTTCTAACGTACATTTTTTCTTATGTTTATGGCACGTTCAATTAGTAGGTAGTCACATTTCATTCGTAAGTTTTTACGGATGAAATGATCGTATTTTAAAAAAACATTTTTCTCCGTGTACGATAAAAAATTATTAAAAGAGTGTAGAATGTATCGGGAGCATCTCCCATCCTTATTCTGTGTGCCTCCTCCTCCTCATCACCTAAAACTGATTTTAAGATATAAGGTATAAGTATAAGAGGAAGAATTCTTTCAATCAACTACCGGAAGAAATTAGAAACATTAGTGACAAAATTATAAACACTGTGAAAAAATATTTTAAAGACAAACTTACCAAAAACATGTTTTCAATTGAATTAATCTTAAGAAGAACTCATCTCAATTAGTTTCCTTAAGTGACATTCCCTTCCTCAAATAAGTTAAAAATTATTTTTATTATTAATTACTACTTACAGTATGTTTTATGTAACCATAGTATTTTAGTAACTTTTGAATATATCTAATAAAACAAAACAATGTACACTCCTCTTCCAGCCACAAGCTAATGCTTCTATGAAAGAGTAATAACAAGTAATCATAAAAAAAAAACAATGTAAGTAAATCATATATTTTATGCACTTACCTTTTTAAATATAAAAATAAAAATAATTAAACTCCATCTCTAATAAACTTGAAGAAAACTTTTTCGGCTTGACTTCATTTAACAATTTACATATTTATCTCTGTATTTTATGTATAATCTGTTTGTCTCTTACGAACAAATAAATATTATCTTTGACAGTTGTCACGTAAATAATTATTTACATGCCTACCTGGCCAGATAATTATTTAATGACTAGCCAATTTTTATTTTAATGCACTGGCAACTTTTTGATCAGGGAGCTCTTGGGCAGGAGATCTCTGATCGACTCGTCAAAAGTATTCAATTTTAAATACGATAATATGATAAAAAGGTGTCAGTTTTCTTTTTTAAAAGAGTGTAACCGATCGGTTGAGGATCGTGTTGATTTCAACTAAAATTCGGGAAATTTGTATAAGTACCCGTTTTATGTTCTCCGTTTGATATGGTAATGGACATTATTGAGAACATCCGAATATTCCCGTGATAGTAATGATGCAATTTACCACCTCACCACCTGCATTTTGACACGGATAAATCTCGTCTTCGTCATGGGAGAAAATGGAATCTTGACAAAGTCTCGACGAGCCGATTTCTTAACATCTGGCACCAGCCTTACCGAGATGTGGACAGGACTCGTGGACGGACACAGGACCCTTGTTGCTGCTGTAAATGCACTCCAGAAGCTTGCATCAGCTGACACTACTTTTGGTGCTAGGATCGACATTAGTTGGTTAAAGGTAGCGTAGTTTTTTTTAACAACAAAAGGTCCGCAGGTATATCTCTTGTTATCTCTGTGTAATTCTGGAGGGTGGTATTTTGTGTTTTTTTATAATACATATTTGTTTTGAATATACATACTCTTTTAATTGAAGAGAAGTTGTTCCTACCTGTACAGTAGAACCATGATAATTCCCACCAAAACCTGAGAACGAGTAATGCTCTATGGAATTTAGCGTCATACGCCAAATAACATTAATAAACATTGTTTTATATGCGCAACACGGAACCGCGACCTCTAGATTCGTAATCTAGGTTCTTAATAAATCTACCAAGGAGGTTATCAGTGTTGAGTAAACTGCAAAAAAAATCCCAGCAAAAATCACTGAAACTTTTCTCGCAAAAAATTACCAACGAAACGTATCCTTGCTATTTTTAGCACTTGCTCTTACAACCCTCGACACGAACGAGGCCAGGCGAAAATTGTAACGAATCGGAAATTAGCTTTTGCGATTGAATACACGATTAGATATACACTTTTATATGTCCGTGAACCCCTTGTACTAACATGAAATCGTGCGAACGAGAACCCACACTCAATACCGGTAATTGAGTGGTCACCGCTCTTGTGAACTCGCTTCGGGACTGTATAATTTTTTCGCAAATTGTTCAACAACAGATGCTGAAAACGGCTTTTAAATTTGAAGCAGGTACTTTTCAGGATTCCTTGTTGATTTATTACTTCACCACTCTGTTGCTCTGTGTACTACACCCATCAATTCTCCCAACTCCCATTATATCCCCCAAATATGTACCAACCCTCACAGAACCTCCCCAATATCTCCCAATTCAACCTTCTACCCTTAAATTCATCGGTCTACCCCGCGGTAATAGGACAGCCAAACGTGAATTTATTGGTGACCCTACAGTTGATACCCCGACATTTGCCTCCCCGAAATTATAATTAATTGTTTGAATATTGTAATATTTTGTGAATTATTTGTCAATTTCAAACATAGCCGTTTGTATAGATTTATACCTTCATAGACTTTATTTACAAAGTGGATTTTTTCTACGTGTACGTTGGTAAATACAGTATATAGGAAAGTAGTTTTATCCTTGATGTATTGGAATGAAAATATGTTTTATACATTTGTCATTCGGCGGTACATCCTCTCTGAACACTTAGTTATATTTTATGTAAGGTATACCGTATTTTAGGTATACCGTATTTTAGGTATACCGTATTTTAGGTATACCGTATTTTCGGTATACCGTATTTTTCATATACCGTATTTTTCCTAAACCGACTGCATATTGTATATAGGCTGGGGAGAGTGGGGAGCCAAATGTGTGGGGTTCAACTGTCATGAAATCGTGTACATACCTATGGGTACGTATACAATTCCATTCATACATATGTGAAGATCGTTTTGCCGGTGTAAGTGTGTGGGTTTGTTTTATAAACAAATCTTCAATTTTATTCCAAGAATGATGAAATTGTGCCAACTTGACCCTTAAAACAGGAGGAAGGTCACTGTATAAATGACATTTTAAAATACAACTCCTCTTCTTTTACCCACCCCAAAGCAGAAATTTGATACTGTGTCATGAAATTTTACACACTTTTTAAAAAAAGAGTAAATTATTGACAACATCTGATTTCGAAGTTATTTAATGACAATAAAAATGATTAGAAAAATGTTGTTTTTTGTACAACAGTCCCGCAAAAGACACTTTGAGGAAAAGAAATCCCCTCAGTGCCTATGTTATCTTTGGGGGTGCTGTGTGGAGGGTCTTTTTGAGACAACAATGGAGAAGAAGTTCTGGGAAAGAAAAATGTATAAGGGGTGAGTCATTGTGTCCAGAAATGACCGACTTATGAATCCATCGCTCCCACTGCGATGCAAGGCGATGGGTCAAGAGAGTCCGGCTGGAGAAGTCTAGGCTAGGTCTACCTTGACCAATCCCTCCCGATCCGGCCCGCCATGCAGAAGGTGGGCAAATGCATTCGCTAAAAACTTCATCCCACGAACCCGACACACCAGATGAGTCGCAATACGTAGCGAGCCAGTTGGGTGTGATGGTGTCCAATAAATAGTTTCCGGGGCTGTGGTACCCGTACCCGCCTCCCAAATTTAATAATAATCCTAAAATAAGGGTGTCGGGTATTGGATTACCGTGTTTCAGGAACATTGCTTTATATCAGTCGTAACAATTTAATATTACGTCACGGGAAGTGAAAACACTGCTTGTACGTGATAACTACACCACAAACTGTTTTGCCTGTTCCCATTTCGTATTCTTATGACATCATGAAATATTATCAGGTATTTACCGCCACCTCCACATTCGTTGGTGGATTCCCTCAGATCATTGTAAATATTGTATTAGGATCATGAAATACGAGTGGTAGATATGGTAAGAAATAAAATGCCGAACGAAGAGAGGTGTTCGTGATCAAAAATTTGGATCGTGATAAGAATGAACTTACCTTTGAGTGCCTTATTCTCTGAGGATTCTGGTAAGTGATCAAAAGTGAAACTACAAATATAAGGTAAGAGTGAATCCATAACTTGAAATATGTGTCACTTATTCAAGAAGGTATAAGAATCAGCTAAGTGTTAGAACATCGCTCCGGTAAGAGTAAGGTCCTGGATTCAATTTCTAGAAGCGACCGAATTATTTTCTGATTTTTCTTTTTAAAATTTTTGTTATAGAATACCTAACATTGTCTTCAATGATTAGGTATTTCATATTGAGGTTTTATGCATTATGTTATTCCAAAAATATTTTGGAATCTGTAAGTGAAACAATTGAATAGTCCGCATTCTGCAACAGTGGGGAACCGTGCTGGTTGCGGTGAGTTAAATTAATAAAGCTAAATAAACGCTAAGGTAAAAAATACCCATAAAGGAAGAGTTTATTTTCTATATATACAGCACAACGTGTGCCATCAACATAAGAATTTGTAATACAAAACATAAAGAATCTAACAAGTCAAAAGTAAAAAGGAAAAACAAATTATATCGTAATCGTAAAAATATTGTGCATTATGACGATGCAATTTTGAATTTTGAATTTTATTTTTATTTAACTAAGGATTACTCACATTCATTTCTTCAGAATAATTTGCTCAAAGCCTTACGCAACGGCTTACAATTACAAGTAATAAGATTTTGAATCGCAAAGCACAACGGACGTCACTAAACTTTGTCAGTTCAACGTTAACCTACACATACTCCGGTGTACCGTCGATTTTGGAACCGATTTTGTCCCTTATGTATAAAGAAATTGTATAGGTCAGAATCGCTTGGGCCATTCTCGTTCTTGACGTAACAAAATGATGCATAGCGTCTAGCCTTTCGGAATAATTTTAATAAATTATTTATGATGCGGCGGGCATGAAAGATGGCCGACAAAATGGCCGCCGCGTCAAAATATGGACGAAGTTGGTTTAGAAACACTATATTCTTTCATTGTTTTTGATATAAATTCATTGTGGAGAGAATAGATTTCAGGTATTATCAGAAAGATCGTTTTATCTACATTATTTTCATGAAATTTTTGTAATATATCAAAAATAAATGTTATAAATATTGGATTCGCAAGAAATGTCCAATTTCTTCGTCGTAATGAAAAAATATAAATTTCCTCTGTTAAGCGGAATACGTCTCTTTATGTCAAAATTCCACAATTGGCCATTTTAATTGTAATTATAATACGTTAATAAATTATGCGGAAAAACCACAAAGTTGTAGCTACATTCAAAAGTATATAATATTAATAATTATGCACCTATTTCAGCTGTTTAAGTGTTTGCTTAGAATTAAATTCCTGATTCGTTTTATCACCGATGAAATCAGTATGGCCGTACAACTTCTAAAAGAAAACTCTGAACCTCTATTCAATCACGTTATTTTACGACTATCAAATTTTATTATCGTTATAATATTTTGCCCATTGCGAAAAAACTTAAACTTTAATAAATTTAGTATAAAGAATTTGTTTTAGCTAATAAGTATATGTAGTTAATAAATTATTTATAAGACATATTCCTATTTAATTAAATTTTTATCTCTTCTCTTCTTCCTTGTCATATTCGGGTCGGGGACCCACTGCATCGACAAGGCTCCTCCATACGTCCCTGTCTTGCGCTGATTGTTCGGCCTCCGTCCATGGCAGAGCCATTCTCTCGTCGCACACTTTCTGGAGTTGCCTCGCCCAACTGTGTCTGGGGCGGCCCACTGGACGTCTACCCTCTGGAATGGCACTTAGTATTTTCCTAGGAATTCGGTCATCAGACTTTCTTAGTACATGCCCAAGCCACCTCAGTTGCGATTTTTCTATGAAGAGTAGCAGTGTAATTTTTTTTACATTACTAGCTGATATCTGGCATGCATTGGAATGCCAATTAAATAAACAAATTGTTTATCCCTTCGTGTCATTTCCCATTCGTCACCGTTCCCCTTCCGACTCCTCTTCTTCTTTCACTCCCGCGGCCCCTTCCCCTCCCGCGTTCATTCCCTCCTCCTTAATTCCCCAACCGACCCTCCTGCATACCCCTCTCCCCAGCCCCTTTTTCCTGCCGCCTAACTCTATAAAATACACCTATTCTTCCAACAACTCGCTTGACCCATTTAATTTATTTTATAATTTCATAATGCCAGAGCTCACCAGTATAGATATAGAAGTATTCACGGGCATGTTCAAAACAATTTTAAAAAAATAATCGGATGAAATTTTAATCGCAATCGTATGAATGGTGTAGGAAATAATTTCATAACGCCATCCTATAACCATCCCGGGTATGGGCACATCATATTCCCAAAGTTTCATCGCAATCAAATGAACGGTATAGCCGCGCATAAGGTACGAACAAACAAACAAACAAACAAACAAGCAAACAAACAAACAAACAAATAAATAAACACTAATTTTTATGTAATAGATGTAATTATAATACATACGGGTACTTATTCGTCCTGAAATAAATTAAATGAAATTTAATTTTATGATAATGGTTAATTAATCGTCTTTTGTGCGTATTTGTATAATTTATATTATCTTCTGTCCTTATTATTTTTAATTTTTTACCACTTTGTACTTTATGTAGGTATCTTTTTTATATATCTGTATTGAGACGCCCACAAGTATTTTACATTCAGTTAATATTTATTAGAAGTTTTTAACAAGGATTAGTAATAAGTAATAAGTAATAAGCAATAGATTTCAAACATTATGTCTTACATAAAAATTTTTTACAAGTCGATACAATTTAAAAAAAATATATAAAAAATTGAAAATATACCTTGAGAGGGAGAAATAATTACTTGACATAAAAAAAATGTTTTTGTATTGACAATGAATTTCTCTCATTAAACTGGTCTCAACGCATTTTTAGGTTTTTATTAAAAAATTTAGTTAATTTTTTCTTAGGGGACTAAAATTAATAAATCATAACTTTTGCCGAAATCTTTTGCCTTTTTTAATATTAATTTTATGGTGAGGTGACCAACGTCTCTTAATTTAGTTAATTTTAGATGTATATATGTATATGGTCTACCGCGTAATTAAATAGTATTGAAGATTGGTTTCGACAGAAAGTTATTGATTTACATTTGTTAATTTAAAAAATATATATTATATTAGTTACACATTACGAGTATATCTTTATATTCGACAATTTTTTCTGTAAAACTCAACTTGTTCATGTATTTTTTAAACTACTTACTTCGGCTAGTAAAATTTAGTCGGTTCAGCCAGTTAATAGAAAATCAGGACATAAGTTAGCCTTACTAGATTTCTTCCCTCCTGGGTTTTCTGTATTTATTTGCAATTTAGTATGTGTTGCTTACACGTATAAGAAGTTCGACTTACCCGTATATTTACGGCCCTCTACGTTTACGTGAACGTGATTGTAATGTGCGAGATGTGGCGTCATACGCACCGTAGATAAATAATTTCTGGATCAGCGGGTTGGAACATTGATATGGGACTAGTGGGCATTATCGTCGTACTGGGAATATTTTTTATTTATTTTGTTTCATGCTGAAACATATACATAGTATTGTGCGAATATTTATTATGAAATAAAAATATCTTCAGAACATCGTTTAGTATATATTGTAGGCACT
This sequence comes from Limnephilus auricula, assembly GCA_951813805.1. Classification (NCBI taxonomy): domain Eukaryota; kingdom Metazoa; phylum Arthropoda; class Insecta; order Trichoptera; family Limnephilidae; genus Limnephilus; species Limnephilus auricula. The sequence goes on from OX638406.1 coordinate 18,636,963, forward strand.
GCTGAATACCAACAGCATTCCAGGAAAAATCCTCAATTGTAGCTGAGCAGAAATCTTTTCGTCAATATAATCAATGACACAGAACAAAAAGTCAAATGATTAAAAAAAAAAACCATGGAAGAATAAACGTTATTATTGTTATTATAGAGAAATTTGTCATCATCATTATCTTCTTCCCCTTGTCCTATTCCGGTCGGGGACTCATGCTTCGACAAGGTTCCTCTATATGTCCCTGTTTTGTGTTGATTGTTCGGCCTCCGTCCATGGCAGACCCATAATCTCCTCACATAGTTTCTGGAGTTGCCTCGCTTAACTGTGTCTGGGGTGGCCCATTGGACGTCTACCCTCTGGAATCGCACTCAGTATATTGCCCGACGCTCACTTACGGCCACCAGATATGGATGCTAAATGAACGAACACGCTCTAGAATCCAAGCTGCCGAAATGAGGTACTAGAGAGGAGTGGCAGGGGTTACGAAGTGGGATCATATAAGAAACTCGAGTCAAGAAATCGGTCAGAATTCCATCTATACTGGGGTGCGGGGGTGGCTAGAGACTTCTTGGATATAAATTACTTAGTTTTTGTCATTTTATTGGATTCCGCCAGGCAGTCCGTCATCTTTAACGTCGAATCTTCGTTACACACAAAATTGTTATTTCAGTCAAACTGATTGTAAACGGATTTACTTTAAACTTGCTCACGCAGGCCATTTATATTTCGTTTACGGGCCTGGGGTTGGGCAGCCTTGATCTAAACATTGAACCACTGCTACTTTTCATAGAAAAATCGCAGGTATAATCACCTATGTGCAAATATGTAAAAACTATTGTCAAATAAACGTTTATTATTATTATTATTTAGTATATATTTTTGATTTACACACCCATCAAAGTTACCCTTTAACACTACCGAAAGTATCTCTTCTGTAGTATAAATACTTAATCTTAAAAGACAATATTAGCGACTCTCAAACGAATATTTGAAACAGAAAAATGTGAAAAATATTTCAGTCACGCCTACGAATTGAAGCCGGGGCTCTGCTCTAACCACTGAGATAATTTGACCATATCCACTTCAGTGATATTGAAGTACATCATACTTTGTACTTGACTAAGAACTACTAACAATATTTTCATTTCCTTAACGTACATTTTATTGGCTGCAATCTTTATGTATGAATGCAAGATTCTTTAAAAACTAAATGCAATCTAGATAGAGTCTTGGGTAAATATAACCATATTTATTTTATTGGGCTACGGTCTGATGACTTTTCTACCGTATACCATAAAAAACTTTTTTTTTATTAGATGCTCCAAGTCAGTGGAACTATATATTAAAAGCAAGATTGGAAAGTATTTTTTTCGATTACGAATACTTTTATCTTCATCTCTGGATCAGTTTAGACAAAAACTTTTATATTTTAAAAAAAATTACTGACTACTAACCAAATAACCCACGTTCACCTCGTGCAATAATAAAATATTTTATACGTTCGTACAATGAAGTGTCAATTACTATAAATAAATAGAAAAATAAATTCAATTTGTTTAAGGAAAGAAGAAAAAAAAAGTAATAGTTTCATATAAAGTAAAAAATTTACCTAAAAATAATTAATATAATAATTGTTACTTTTTGTGCTATGCATAAAAAATCTAGTCTTAAACATTAGTTTAACAAGTTAAAAAATAATGAATATTTGACGAGTTACATTATTTTCACCAAACAACGTAGGCATAATATGTCTCGACGCCATCTAGTGGGAGAGTTAGAACTTACATGCCTTTCCCATATAAAAATAAAGTTGGTTGTTTGCAGGTGGAAAAAATGTAATAATCGGTAATTGTTGAATGGAACACTAGGTATATATTGATTCATTTGGCGGGTAGGTGGTAATCCGCCGTAGCTTAATGGTAGAGCTCTTGACCGGCAATCAAAGGGGTGCGGGTTCGAGTCCCGTCGGTGATATGTATCTTTTCTTGGAAGATTTTTGAATATGGATGAGTGTTTCAGGCTAATAATTATTGCTTATAATAATTGTTAAATAACAATACTTTAAAAAAAGTGTTTGTAATTAATTTATGATATTAACACAGTGGGCTGATTTAATTCACTATTTATATTGAAAAAGGACATCATCAAGCAAATATTTTTAACAATAAACTTTTTTTACAGCAGCATTTAATAAAAATTGTCAAGATGCCTCAAAACCAAAGGTTTGTTCATCGGGACACCAAGTATACTGAAAATTGAAATTATTAGATATGAAATTAAACAATTTTTTCACTTTGTTCCACTTGTTTATTTACACCAGGACCGGTTTCGTCCTACTAGGGACATTTTCAGACTGGTAGCTGAAATTCTTATGCTACGGAATTTATACAAACGTTTATCAATTAAAAATAACCTTTTACTATGTATCATCATTCATAATTTTAATAATAAACTTTATAATTATCTATATGTACCTTAACTTAACAAAATAACTGATAATACCTTAAATTAACAAAATAGAAACATTCATCATATAGAGACAATGTTGTGCGCCCCTGCCTAAGTTTGTATAAATTCCGTAGCATAAGAATTTCAACTACCAGTCTTAAAATGTCCGTAGTAGGACAAAACCGGTCCTGGTGTAAATAAACAAGTGGAACAAAGTGAAAAAATTGTTTAATTTCATATCTAATTCAATGGAATTCCACCATGAATTAACAGTTAAAAAAACTAGACTCATTTAAATTATTGTTAAATTTGTACACTCTATATTTTGATGAAAAGATCTTTGGTTTTGAAAAATGCAGATCATTTTTTTAATAAAAACAGATGTAAACAAATTTACTTATTGCGACTTAATTAAAAAAAAAAATTGTTGGAAAAATAAATATTTTCATTTTAAGGATTTTTTAATAACATTATTCCATGGGCGACCGACCAGAGAACTCAACAAAGTGGCTCTTCATCACTCCTTTGGAAAGTCATAAACGGGATTAAAAAAAAACAAGTAAAATAGATTACGTTAGGTTAGAATTTTGCATTGCTCTCAACGATTTTTCAAATGGGTATTGAAATGCCACCTTGTTGAGTTGTCATAGAACCGTTTCCATTAGATATAATATAATTTAAACTACGTGGGTAATTGTTTGAAGTTATTATATTTAGTCGAGTTCTTAAAGTAACGGATAGTATACATAAATTCTGATATAAACAATTTTCTCTTTGCTGTTTTATCTTGTACATTTTTTTATTATTTCAAAGTTTTTGTAATACCATATCCGAGACCAGTTACTCTACTTCTCTAGCCGTGAATATTGTCGTATTCCGCTTCAACGTTTTCCCTCTATATATGTTCCCCTTTATAAGCTGAGGGAGGCAGAATTTTCATTTCCTGGAAAGTGGCTAAGATATGCAGTTTTCCTATTCTTGTTTGTGAATAAAAGTTTCCTTTCATGTTTTATATGAAGTAATATTTCCTTGAAAGTCATATATTTATTGGAATTATATTATTTTTCTTCTATAATATCACTTTTGTAAAGACTTATCGACGTTGAATATTTAATATGAACAATGTGACGATTTTGTAGAAAAAGGGTTAAAATTCAATTTTCTGGCATAAAATAATTAATGTTTGCCATAAATATATTTTTATAATGAACGAAATATATATTTTACTTCTTTTTCCACAAATATAAGCGGTCTTCACACCATGCTGCGAACAGCCCGACATATTGAGCTGTTAGCGGATGGCTAAAAATCGAAGGTTGGAGGTTGTCTCCTGTCTCTTTTTTCCTCATGCGAACCCGTAACACTCTGTTTTACGTTGCCTGCAAATTGGAAGAAACCGCCTGCCGCTAGTACCAACCGATGCGCCGCAGTGAAATGACATGGTGATATTGAATTTGTTGTGTAATAAAAGAGACAGAAGGCAACGTGAAACAGAATGTTACGGGTTCGCACGAGGAAAAAAGAGACAATATGTCGGGCTGTTCGCAGCATGGTGTGTAGACAACTTTAATTTTTATTTTCCGTTTCGTTATTAACAGTTTGTATCGATTTTCTTAGAATGTGCTCAGTCTCACATGGTTCATATTCTATTTCGACGTTATGATGTTACTTATCACACATATTGGAAATAATCAATTTATACTCCGGTTCAAAGGCAAAGACTTAATTGTAGACAAAAGTGACAAAATAATACAAGACAATAAAAACTGTTATATATATTTAAAAAATATTTTATGACGAAATGGAAAGGGGACACGGGCGCGCTAACTCTCCACTAGTTACGAAAGATAAATATTTCTTCTAAGCACTCATCAACCTTACTGAAAAGGACGACACATCTCGATATCTGTATCAGATTGGGACCAGGACTTCTCTAATCGTACCATCGTACGAGTCAGAATTCTCATCAATACTTTAATAGTGATGATTCAGAATTCGCATCAGTACTTTAATACTGATGATTCAGAATTTGCATCAGTACTTTAATACTGATGATTCAGAATTCGCATCAGTACTTTCATACTGATGATTCAGAATTCGCATCAGTACTTTAATACTGATGATTCAGAATTCGCATCAGTACTTTAATACTGATGATTCAGAATTCGCATCAGTACTTTCATACTGATGATTCAGAATTCGCATCAGTACTTTCATACTGATGATTCAGAATTCGCATCAGTACTTTAATACTGATGATTCAGAATTTGCATCAGTACTTTAATACTGATGATTCAGAATTCGCATCAGTACTTTCATACTGATGATTCAGAATTCGCATCAGTACTTTAATACTGATGATTCAGAATTCGCATCAGTACTTTAATACTGATGATTCAGAATTCTCATCAGTACTTTAATACTGACGATTCGGAATAAGCGTCAGTACTTTAATACAGATGATTCAGAATTCAAGACTTCACTGGAAGGGACGACACAGCTCGCTACCAGAGGCCCTAGCAAGCTCGCTTTTTAAGGATTGATAGGATAACTATCGGTAACTTCTCATCGTTCCCTAGGACAACTGCATATCGCTAACGTACAAACAACAGTTGATGTCGAATATGTTAAGGACACTTGGTCATTGTGAACTGTCACTTATTCGTTGGCGATCTGTAGTCATGCTAGGGAACGATGAAAAGTTACCGATAGTTATCCTATCGATCGTAATAGAGCGAGCGTGCTAGGGCCTCAGGAGCATGTCTTGAACCTAAAACCGTGATATATTCTGGTTCAAGAGGGTATCCGCTTAAATATGCTGCCCGTGGTAACTACATCATTCGGTAGATAGCGTGGAGGCAAGCCACTGATTGATAAAAAAATCTAAGAAAAAATACTTAATAAAGAATTTTAAAAATAGCGTATATATATTTTTTCAAAATTTTACAAAAAATTCTCTAGTCTAGTAGTAATCGTATCTTTACTTTTTTAGTCGTAATGTACGTATTCAGATAACATCTGAGAGCCGTTGGGCACATGCCTAGTAAGACGGTCCACTGAACGGAGAAACTGAAACCAAACTAAAACTGGCCGGCTGCTATGGTTTCCAACCAAACTTTTGTGACAATTTTACGATTTCAGTTATTATTTCAGCTTGTTTAACCATAGACGTCAGCTGTCATCACAGCAACTAGCATGCCGAGTTTCAAGTCACTGATTGCGTTGCCATTAACAATGGGTTTTTATCAAGTTGTGTAGTGTGCGGACCATCACATTGACAATACACGGGATAGCAAGTTTAGTTGCAAACTGTTTTTTTTTTCAGTTGCCTCGTAAGCGGAGCGCCTTAGGCAACTGAAACCAAACTAAAACCGGCTGGTTTCTATGTCTTGATTGGTCAAAAAGCTTGTTTAACCATAGACCAAGAACAATCAGCTGACAGCTGGCAACTAGCAACGGCCGGCCACGGCAATCAGCAGTGCGAGTCACTGCTTGCGTTACCATTGACGACGTATTTTTGAGTGATTGTGTAGTGTGTGGGCCATCACATTGTCATACAAAGACAGTTGCCAGTTGACAGTTTTCAGTTGCCTCAGTGAGCGGATAGCCTAACGCTGTTCTTCCATGGAGCTACATTCAAGCGACGCGATCACCGCTCGTCTGTATTTTCCATACTATTATTAATGTTTGAAAACGCCGCTACAATTGTCATACAATTTTGCTAGTGCAGCGCCTAGCGGAGATTTTTTATAATTTACTTATAATAGTATTGAAAATACAGACGAGCGGTGATCGCGTCCATGGAAGAACGGCGTAACAGTTATTCAATTTGCAGTTCCAATTAACAAATAAATAAAAGTGCGAAAAATTCAAATTCAAATTCATTGTAATTTATTTTTAACAGAACAATAGAAAATCAATACGCGTGTTTGGATATCAAAATGGCCACCCTTACGTTTCAAATAGAACAAGAGAACAGCAGAACGAGCGCGTAAAAATAATAATTACAAAGTTATATTTACACGAACATTTTGTAAAACGCACAAAAATACAAAATGCATTATAAATAATTTTTTTTGGGAATTAACATAAACAAATCTTTTTTTCGTGGTATGAACATAAACGGTGTACAAGTCAGTTGTTGGGATATTAAAATAAATATCGTCTTTTAGAGTAAAATTTACTTCACAAATTTTAAAGCAACATCAAATTCAAAGAGCTTAACCGAAATTCTTATGAAATGCAAGTTGTTGGTATGTTGGTGGTTTTGTTGATTCTGAAAACCTGTATAAGTCCGCCTTTTCATTTCCTTTATACAATTTCCTTTACGTTGGAACACGAGTATCGTGTATTTTATATTCTATCGGAGCTTTTTCTTATTTCTGGTTTCTTGGTAGTTTCTCAGATCCGGAACTTACAAAGGTTGGTATTTAATTTGAATAAAAGCTTGGCTTAAAGAAGAAATAAGCTTTCAGTCTAGGTTGTAGTGTTATTACTTCAAGAATAAAATTTAAAAACTGATATTTTATGAAACTTAGAAAAGTGATTTTTGCTTGATTTAGGTATTACAACCAGAGTTGACACAAACACATAATTAATACAAACGCATCACTTGCATACATCATGCTTCAATTTTGTAATTCGACTTTAACCACTGGAACGACAGAGCAATTAAAATAATTTAAAGGCAAAGGAAATTTTTCAACCCACATTAAAAAAAATCATACCTCCAAATTTGAATATGGAGACATACAAACTGATTATAGTTCTATGTAGCCAATGAACTTTTATTTATTTATTTATTTATTTTCTTTATTTTTTCCCATTTTTTTTTTACATGTTTACATACAGTTCAATAATAATAAGAAAGGGAAACCCACTAAGGCGCAGCCTGTGCGTGGGTAATATAAGTTTTTACATTTTATTTTTGTACCTAAATAGTAACAGAGTGCATCTAAAGAATAAACCAAGATTAAAATATAAAAAAATAAAAGAGGTAAGATTATAATTAAAAGTAAAAAATAAAAATTGTAAGCTACTAAAAATGTAGTAAGAGAAAAGAAAGTTAAAATTAGAATGAAATAAAGTTCTTTTGGCTATTATCACATATTTGTAGGATTTATAAAAAAAATATAATTAAATCTTTAACCTTAAAACATTTAAAAGAATCTAGAGAATATTTATTTTGTTATATTTTGAATGTACAATATATTATATAATCGTTTTAATAAAAAAATAAAAATCTGAAAATTTGCTATATTTTGGCAAGAAAGCAATCCGAGGTTTTGGAAATAGTGCCATAATGTGGCAAAAAGCGCTCAAGTGGTTAAAAAAAGAAAATTCTTTTGTAATTGTAAAAGTTAATGTATGATATTATATAAAGAACTTACTGTACACTTGTTGTCTCCTTTTCTAGAAAAAACAATATCAAAGCATAATCAAGGCAAAGGCACGAACGATTGTTGACGCAATCATTTGCACTTCCCTCTAACATAATATGTTCCTCCACCAAATCTGAAATCCAAGTACCTGTCCCTACCTTTCAGTGTGTAGTCAATACCTATGAACAACAATAATTATGGTACAATCAGTCTGTACAATCAGATCTCTTAGTGCAATTTACAATCGACTCTGTTAAGAAATCTAGACAGTAACCACCTGGTACTCCATCGGTGTGTATAAATAAGTTCGGATCTTTTATTTGTGATTGTGCAGTGATTACAACCAATGCTCCTCAGTGTTTAGTGCGAATCTATTATGGGCTTCTGCATTGATTACAACCAGCTTTGTCCTGCAAGATCATTATATCGATTCACCATAATTCAGTATCAAGACAAGGCGTAATTCGGTCCTATACTAACATACATATTTTTATCAACTGCCACATAGTGGTATCAACTTTAAAACTTTATAATAACTGATTATAGTCTACAAATTGATTTGCAGAGAATATATGCGGCCACAGAGATGTTTCTAAGTGACGTTACTCTTTCAAAAATGTAAATTTAGCTGCACGACGTGCATCGAAACACACAAACCCAAATAATATATTTTGATTATTGATTTAACAGTACAGAACGCTGTAAAAATAGTTGCCATTGGAAAAACGTGATAAAAGCGTAGTGTTATTTTTATTTTAATGTGTAAAAACGTTTGCATTTGAATGCATGCACGATGATGCAAAATATGTCGATATCCAATGCGAATCCATTCACCTGCAGAGTTACTATCTCACCTGCAGTTTTCGCAGGACTGAATGACGAAAATAACCGTAAAAGTGTATTCTGTCAATAAAATCGAAGTATTTTCAAACCATCCTCGTAGCAATAGGAGAAATGTGTAGCAATGAACTGCAATCGTTGCAAACTGTCAACTGTCGTTTACTAGATTACAATAATATTCACATCGTATTGAAAACCATTCTCGGCTATTGACTTCATCTCAGTCATCTTTTATATCATACACCAACATTTTCTTCGATTATCCTCATCATCTCGTTCGATGTCGTAGGTCCTTGACCAGAGGCTCTAGAGATCCAGGCGTCGTCGTTTAAAAAATTACATCTGTCTAATCTTTATTTCATTTTGAACAAAATTATGTACATCAATTTGTAGGTCTCCTTCATCAAAATACTTGACTATTATTTTGAGTGGTCACTTTCAATGTGAGACTTTGACCATCGTATTCGATCATCTTACTGTTGGCTGCGCCAGTTTTTGGTACCTCTTATGTCCTCTCCAGAGACTACAGGATGATTATTGCTTATTGAAAAACTTGGGTTCTTTGAATCACAGTGACTCTTTATTGATGTGACGTAATTTATAATTGTAGTTAGAAGGACTGACGTCCTTTCGGAAGTTTTGTCTGCAGAGCTCTATGAGCTATATGACGCACACATACCTTTGGTTACCTTCGGCACATATCATAAATGAGATCATGAGACCCGAAGAGATTTTGATTGAATTTTCAAGAATGCGACTGACTGGTATTTATTTGCAGGTAAACAGCGACTGGGCCCAGGTAGAGGCCATCGAGCTGGAGAACGATGGCAGTGGACTGGCGTTCGGCATCATCGGCGGGCGCAGCACGGGCGTGGTGGTCAAGACCATCTTACCCGGGGGAGTGGCTGACAGGGTGAGTTCAACAAACTAAAGATTTTTTGTATATGAATACTGCACAAGGGTCCCAACTGCTCCTGTATGGAGCCTGTGCGACTATGGCAACCCAATTGGGATATGTTGTGAGGCTCAAGGTATCGGGTGGTGGGGGAAGGCGATGGGGAAAAGGAAGGTGATTCAGATCTGGTCACCAAACAAGGTTAAAGCCATTTCAAGAAACATTTCAATTATGAATGATGGTCTAACACCAGGGCGATACTAAGAGTATTTTTCACTCAAGTGCGGCAAATATACTATAAATTATTTTTAATTAATTAATTGTGAAATAACACAAATTAATGAAATAAAATTCAGTTGCCCACATTATTAGAGTTTTTATTTAAACATTTAAACATATTTATAGTTACAATATTTACAAAATAATATAGATAAAACATTTGAATCACTCTCCTAATAAAGCAGTTGCTTGTGTTTAGGAGAGGACAACTATATATTTTTACATCTATTTAAATTACTAAATTATTATAAAAAAATAACTATTAGTAATTTTATAAGAAAATTCATCGAAAATAATAAAAACATACGTAAGTTATAAAATGATACAAAAACAAGAAAATACAATAAAAGTAATAAAAAGGTAAGTTATAAATGATACAAGGAAATAATAAGCAAAACATAATATCAAACAATAAGAAAAGTTGTGAGGTGGTATTAGAGATTTTTTTTTTTTTGTAATTGGGTACGAACCTGCGACTTTCGGATTGGGAATTGAGAGCCTTACCTCTCGACTACGGAGGCCGTGTAGGAGGAGGATGTATCTAGGAACAAGAGTGGTAAACAGTTTACAAGGTTTTAGAAATAATTACAAGGATCGGTACCAATAGTATGTCTGTGTGAAATATTTGGAATAATTGTACATGATGTTGAGGGACATACTTGATTTACTTTAACCAGTGATTTCCAACATTGTTTGGAGTAAAAAATGTAATTTTATTTTTCAACTAAAAACATAAAACAGCAGTAGATAGATAGTTAGGGACGGGGTGAGGGGTTGGTAAGTTACTCGACTTAGTGACCAGTGACTATAAAGACGTTTTTTTTAAATTTAAAAAAAAAATTTAAAACTGTAATGTCGCCGAAGACAAAAATTTTATTCACATTTCTTACTCCAAATAATGTCAGGAATCACTGTTTAAAGTAATAACTACACCTCTTAATATCTTGTTTATATGCACTAATAAACGCAATCCTAAGTTGGTGTTGTTTCGGTCAACCCAAGTTGCGTGACCGTCGCAGAAACTGACCCCCCGTAAACAAGATTTCAAGAACTTTTGTACACTCATCGACATAAATCTTTCAGAAATATGATAATGGGAAATGATAGAAACAAGCTATTGATTATGATGTCAAGTGTTTTGTATGCCAAGAAAATTAATTTTAATTATTAAATAGTCATTAAAAAAAAAATCTAAATTCTACATTGGGACTTGTATAACACGGCAAATATAAGAGTGTTGAAATTTTAAACACTGTCGGATGTTGTAATTGACTAAATAAAAGAAACGGAGGTGACCTACTTATATGTTACCTGTACACGCTCTTACCGCGAAACTTTGATGGAATGAAACACTTTTTTTTCATAGTACCTAAGTCAAGTACGTCCCTTAACCACTCGAGCGCTTTTTGCCACATTATGGCACTTTTTACAAAACCTCGGATTGCTTTGTTGCCAAAATGTGGCAAATTATTAAAAAAAAAAATTATGAAAACGATTATATAATACATTGTTTATTCAAAATATAACAAAATAAATATTCTCTAGGTTCTTTAAAATGTTTTAAGGTTAATGAATTAATTTTATATTTTTTATAAATCCTACAAATATGTGATAATAAACAAAAGATAGGGAAATTCATTGGCTACATAGAACTATAATCAGTTTGTATGTCTCCATATTCATATTCGGAGGTATGATTTTTTTAATGTGGGCGGAAAAATTTCCTTCAGCAACCCCTGAAAAATATTTAAATTGCTCTGTCGCTCCAGTGGATAACAACCTGTAGGAAGACGAGTTGTTCATCCTGGTTAGGATATATTCTCACTTCCAAATCTGTAAACCGAGGCTCCGTTATTGCTGTGGATGTTGCGAATTTTAACTATCGATTCACTAAAGTCAAATTTATTTACACGAAGATAATTTTACAACGTAATCACAAAGTTATTAAGGCGTAACGATAGAGAAGGGGGGAGGGGTTAACGACCCGCAGGGATTAACGCTAGAACCAGAATAATTGCCCCGTCAAGTCAGAACGGTGATAGGTATTGTCCAGTGATACCAGTATTACAACAGGTATAAGATATTGTCTGAATGAAAAAATATTCGCAATGCGAAATTAAAGTCGTCTTTCTACAACCCTGCATATATTTTACCGGGTTGTATATACATGTGTATGTGTGTATGTGAAGGTATGGTACTCACATACCTTCATATACACACATATACTTGCAAATACATTAGAATTCTTTGTAAAAAAAACGTTAAGCTACACGGAGAAAAATGTTATTATGTAAGAATAATTTGTTGGTATGCGTAATATCGTACGTATACCAACAAATTATTCTGTAATTATTCTTACATTTTCCCGCCAATGAACATTGAAACACTGTTAATTTGTTCGTAAGAACTTCTGCCCCGTTTTTAACCGTTTCTACGAATAAAATGATCGTATTTTAGAATAACATTTTTCTCCGTGCAGCTTAACGTTTTTTTAAAAGAATTCTAATGTATTTGCAAGTATATGTGTGTATGTGAAGGTATGTGAGTACCCTCGTATCTGAATTGTTTTAATTGGTGGAGCCTTATGAGCGTGCATTAATTAAGTTATAATTTTTTTTTCTCTTAAGAGTCTAGACTTTGAACCACACGCGGAACACCCGCGACTGTCATTCTGTCCCGCTCACAATAAGTTCACGCACACTTACAATACATGTGAATGCGAAATGTGTGAATGAGACAACGCTCAAATTTACGAATTAATTTGAAAAGGGGTTTATGGAGAATACACTTTTCTACACCGAAACTTTCACGAAATTGAAATTTAAAAAATTATATATTTTTTAGAAAGAAGAAGCTACGTCGTTAGCTTTTTATAATTTTATAATTCTTTATGAGAGTTGAGTTAGCAGCACTTTTTCCTTAAATAATATTTTTTGATAAATCGTACATGTTTGACAGTGAATGTTTACTTTAATACGAAACGCATCGAAAATTCGAAAACATACCGACATAGTTTTCACCCTCTAGAAGGCAGTATAAAAAAAATATATTCATTTTGTGCAACGATGTAGAAAAGTGTTTTTTCCCGGGCGTCCTTTTTGTATGGGCCGAAAAGCGAAGTCTATCGTCTTAAATGACGGCAGGGAGTCAAAATATATCAAAAGTTGAGTTGGGGCAAAGGTTATTAAATGTTTGGAGGACACGGCGGGAAAACTTCGGTTAGTTTTTATAGTTAGTTAGCAGCGCCTCTTTAGTTATCGTGCTTTTATTATTCGTGTCTAAATATAAACAGATATCACATAAATTAATAAACTAAACAAATAAACATATTTACGGTACTTGCCGTAACTTATAATTGTAGTTTTAAACCATTACAAACTAATATTTAAGTGAGACCCAAAATGGGGATTATTTTAGGCCCAATTAAACTTTCCTTGACCAACAGTTTATTCCCCAGGGGGGTTGAGAACCTTTTCGCATGGCTCCAAATAATGACCAATTATTACCGTCGTAGGTAATGGGAGCTTTGAAAGTTGTGAGAAATAACGTTTTGGGTCTATTTTCATACGAAATGGAGGAAACAAATTTCCGCAATAATTTAAGTTGAATTTAGAAACCCTTTTTGTCAAAAGCAATTTTACCTGAGTGGAAAAAGCTGTTACAAAATTCTGTGCAAGGTTTGCCTGAATTTTCACAAGCTTGTATAACAATATTATAACTTTTAACTCTTTTAACTCTTTCAACTCAAATTTTGACTTGTATCCATTATAGCTTTTAATTTATAGAGCAAAAGTTTTTTTTCCTTTTCCATCCAAGCTTCTTCTTCAATCTTTTCAAGCCTTTACTTATCCTACCAAGGTTATTCTTCAAATGCTATATCCGAGATTTTACCTTATTTTATAAGCTCTCATCTGATGAGGTGAGGAATGCAATACCGTAAGGTTTGTTCTTGTGCTACCTATGCGTTTGCTTCTAATAGACTGAAAGACGAAACTGAAGAAGAAGGTAAATCCTTCTTCGTCAGTTTCTCATTGCTGAGGCTCGTGACGTCTACTCCAATTTCTGTGGTGGATAAGGCTCCTCCACTCCTCGTGGTTCAGAGCTGCCTGGAAGGCTGTAGACACACGGAGAAAAATGTTATTCTAAAATACGATCATTTTATTCGTAAAAACGGTTAAAAACGGCACTGGAGTTCTTACAAACAAATTAACAGTATTTTAATGTTTATTGGCGGAAAAATGTAAGAATAATTTGTTGGTATACTTACGACATTACGTATACCAATAAATTATTCTTACATGTTCCCGTCAATAAACATTGAAATCCTGTTAATTTGTTCGTAAGAACTTCAGTCCCGTTTTTAACCGTTTTTACGAATAAAATGATCGTATTTTAGAACATCATTTTTCTCCATGCACCGATGTACCGGACGGCAGTTGTACTTGGTCACTCCAGCGCATTAGTAACCTTCCTCTACATATTCCGCCTTCCACAGCCAAACTCTGAGTTTTTCCAAGTTTAAGTCCTCAGTTTGGCTAGCAACTTCTTCAAAGTATCTTAAGATACTTTTAGACAGATAGTTGAGAATCTATTTTGGATCCCTAGCTCTTGCAGAATGGAATGGAGTGCTGAGCATTTTTCTACAGCACTACATTTCGAGAGCGTCTATCTGAGTTATTTCGCTGGCTCTCAGTGTCCACGTATTTACACCATTTAGAAATATGGAGAAACTTACGCCCGGACGAGTTTTATCTTCGTGGTGTTCGTTATGCCTCTGCCAAACTCTATTCGAGAGCTCCATTCATTACATCTAAGATTCTTGTTCTATTCAAGCAAAACCCTGACTCCATTCGCGCGATCTACTCACAACATTCAAGCTTTTATATAAATGCATCCAAGCTCTTACATAAAATCACTCAAACATTTTCCAAGATGATTCTATTCATGATTTTACTATAAACCAATTAATATTTATACTTACTTCAACCAAGATATTCACCTTAATCCATTCAAAGCTTTCTCATCCTTCCAAAGTTTTTTATGTATTCAAACCTCCGAGTGCAAGCCAGTATTTTTCTGTTTAAAATAAGTGGTAAATGTGCAAAAAAAGTGGGACATGGTTAATTTTAGGCAATTACGGAAAAAAAGCTTATAAATAAGTGATTTCGTCAAATTAAACTATTTTGTTCCCTTGGCAGCTGTTGTTATTGATGAATACTTTTAAGGTAATTTTTACTTCTTCTCTTACTTGACACAAAATGTAAACCTGTAATCGGTTCTTAATTTGGTTTAAATTTTATAAAATCTAACCTAAAAACATTTTTAAAGTTTTCAGTATGTCAAAATATTTTATCTGTTTTTTAACGACATTTTCCATGTTCGGTTCTTGAACTAGTTGTTTCTTATTGTTATCGAACTGATTCAAAGTGTTTTTTAAAATAAAATTTACCAATTAACCGTGTCCCATTTTTTTGTATGCCCTTCAAAAATTTGGCGTACTTTGTCAGAGGGTAAAAATATTTCCGCTTTGTAATAAAATCCAAATAAATAGAATAGTTGTGAACGTACCAAAAAAAACTGTTTTCCAAAAGTGATAAAATACGCTTTCAAATTTTATTACTTAATAACAATGAAAAATTTTTAATATAAAAATTTTGAATGCAAACTTTAAAAATGTCTCACTTTATGTATTTTCTAACTAAAATTACTGGCAACGAAAAAAAACACACACAATTTATTTAACAAATGAATTATAAACATTATTTTCACGTCACATTTTGTTATTTCATGTAAAAAAATTCATAAAAAATTCACTGAGTTTCATTTTTTTTCTTTCAAATTGCGGTCGGAAGCTTTGGTCTCATGAAGGTGTACATTTTAATAATATTGTGGATTTTTTTTAAATTTGAATATATACCTTGTTGTATTTTCTTTCCAATGCCGTTTAGATCATACTTCTCATTATGATAGTAAGGAAGAAACAACGATTTCTATGAGACCTATGCGAGCTGGGACAAATATGGTCTCCTGTGATTAAAGGTGTACATTTTAATTAATTTGTGGTTAACTTTCACATTTGAATATATACCGTGATGTATTTTCTTTCCAATGCCGTTTAGATCATACTTCTTACTATGACAGTAAGGGAGAAACAACGCTTTCTATGAGACCGATGTGAGCTGGGACAAATATGGTCTCCTGTGATTAAACAGTTTAAACAAAAATGCATAACTTGCCTGAATTTACGGCCTTACTAATAAAAGAGTTTTAAATTAACCAAACTGCTAATCAACCATTTAGTGGTTGTTTATCAGTAGTGTAATATTTAAAACACGTTTGTTAGTAACCGGATTAATATTTAATATGTTGTAAGCATGTTTTTTTTTTTTAAATATTTTTCTCTTATAAAAAGCGATCACTTACATAAAACTTCTTTTAGCCCGTATAGATTTACATGAATAAAAACCTCTATCCGGTAATGTTTTTTTTTTTTACTCAAAATATTTCCCTTGTTGTTATTGCAAGAGAAGAGTAAAAAACACTTCATTACCATACAAAAGACCTGCATAAAATGGAATTTTCATTTTTCGTCAATGGGTTTGTTCAGTTCGTACACAATATTAAAAAAATACATTGCACCAAAACTCACTGCCAAACTATTGTGCTTTCATTTTATGGACAGAGCGCTGTATCAATTTGAATACATTATTTTCCCCTGACAAAAAATATCTAAATAGCACGTTATTAATTCGGAAAAAGTCGCCATTGTCAACAGTCAGGAGAAAAAATGGCGACGGAATTTTTATTTGCCGCGTTTTTGTAGCAAAACGGGATGGTTTAGTTCGACGGATCGCCACCAGAGGCGCTGGAGATGTTTTCATGTAACTAAAGGGAGCAAACATTGGGAAGAGCAAAACTGTGAAAGACTGTGACAAGGATGTTCATCGGAAACTTTTAAAGTGTATATGAATATTGAGTACAAACTTTTCATCGGATGTTAATTCCTCACATGATAATTCATCATGTCTCGAAGCGTCGAAAACTGATAATTGGGGTTTTTAACCTTAGGTTAGGTTTGGTAAGTTAAGGTTAGGTTAGATTAGGTTAGGTTAATGTTAGTTATGATGTGATGAATTATCATGTGAGGAAGTATCGTGTCTGAATAAATTTACTATGGGAATTCAGACGCTGAGATCTCATAGTCCGATTAGACATGGAACCGTTAAAGACATGCCTGGAATGCCAGGGTGTGATGACTTCAACACTACGTTCGAAAGGAAAAAAAAAACATTTTCTTCATCGGAAAAGCTCATACAAATTTTTCCCACCTAAACGAAATTTCAAATCGACTACACTAGCGACCGCTATTGAAAAGGGACAGAAAATCACAATCTGAGAAGAGCTGATAAATAAAGGTGACGACATAATGAATAGGTCGAAGTTTTCAAATGATACCACGTTTAAAATTTTTCAATTTTGGATGTAAGCCGACACTTCAGACCGATCATAAATTTAAAATTTCAGAGCATATACGAAGAGGTAATCAACTGATGATTTTGAATTGAAAGGATGGCAGGTTCGTACGAAAGGTCAGTTATATAAACAAGAGAGGTTCGAATACAAAATACAAAAATGTTTATGATCGCTTTTGTTCAAGAGTTTGTTTAGTAACAAAAAAAACTAACATGGTTTTGAGAAATAAATGGGGTAATTAAGCCCAAATTACCACTACAGAATACAGATGAAGTATTCATGTTTAAAGAAAACCAATAAAAATTAACGACGTATCCAATCTATGAATTAGTGTTACAGATCACGATATTTTTCAAGAAGTAAACAACACACTCAGATTGAAAGTAAATAAGATTTTTAGAAATGATACACAAAAAATGAAGTCAAACAGGTACGTACTGGACTATAGAGCTAGTTGAAATGCATTAAGAAAATGAATTCTGAATTAATAAGGTGATATTAGTTATTACCAGACAAAGTTTTACGAATATTATATCTGATCATGAGGAGGGACGAAAGATAAAAAATAGTTGTAAACATCTACGGACGCAAAAAATGAAGTATTTGTACGAAACTGCAAGGAATGTGATGAATCAAGTCTATGACAGAAACAATTTCATGTCACCATGAGGATTATGCCGAAAAATATTACTGAATTCAGCTTTTACCTGCTTCAAACGTTAAACAAAATAATAAATGGGAGAGTGCGAGAGTGATAATTATTACAGATGTAAAGTCACTATTAGCCGAGATAATTTACCGATTATTAAGGAAAGACCGATTGCAGAATTCTAGGAAAAGTTTAAAGCAAAATTGCATCAAAAGGGTGAGCTACACTTATCGGCGGCCAGACAATGAAATAATTAAACGGACATATTAAGATTGGATAGAGAGAATCTTGAAAAATATCCAAGTGAAAGTTGAAATTGTCTGAACTCTCAATCATAAAGCGCCCTACGGAAGACGAGATATACGTCCTGAGTCCGCGCCTGGCATTAGTTACAGGATTTTTTTTTGACGAGGATATGCGAGGGCTGTGAACTGGCTTGGGGACAGTCTAGAGACAGTCTAGTTAGGGTGATAACCGTGATAGTGGAAGGATATCTCCCGTATCTAAAGTGAAAAAAGTGGAAATATTTCGTGAAAAAAATAATTGGTGTCGTTCGTATTTAGCAAAACAATTTATCAATATTATAAAAACGAGTGCTGTAAGTAATAATCCACCGGAGGATTAACAAAAGTTGCGATACGACAGTGAATAGTGTTTCTTAATGTTGGGAGAAGACAACTACGTTATATTAAAGGATTTTTAAGTCTGTGACTTCGTGAGGAACAATAGTTCGTGTACATAAATTAATTATTTGGCTTGTAAAAATACTTTATTGAAAATTAGCTTCAGTGATTGACAGTGCGCCGCGAGTGAATTAATTAAATGATAAACTTAATTTGAATTAAATTAACCCAGAAATGGTTCGCATATCAAAACCAAAATAATAATCAAAGTGAATGAAATATTTAGCTTCAGTGAACAAATAGTAACGTAACTTCGTTTCTTAAAAATATTAGGGAGTGCATCGCGCGAATTTTGATTAGAATTATAAAGTTAGCGGAATCTATAATTACATACTTCAGTCTTACGTACTTAAAGTCTTCTACAATCTACACACACTACATTATTTCCTCTACATGTGTATGTGTATTAATTTACACATACAAATGTAAATACTGAATCAAAAAAATTACACAACTGAGTATATAGGAATAATGTGAAATTAAATCTTAAATCTTATTTACTGTGAGAAAATCGCAGGGGTTTAAGAAAATGTTAGGTGTAGCTAGATATAAGGGTATATTGATCGAAGGCCAAAAGATAATGGTAGCGTAGCCAGTAGATCCCGACAGCTAGTGTTAAAGGGAAAGAATAGAAAAACCAAGGGTAGACGACTACGGACCATCACAAATGCTGCCTTTAGACCATTACAACTGGGCCGAGACCCATAGGAGTTAGGAAAGACAGGAGACTAGGGAGGTCCATCACAAGGGGTAAAATACAAAATCCAGAAAAAATAACAATATTTGCAAGTGGCGTAACATAAGCCAGAATAACCTAGTATTAAAATATACTATTTCCTTGCCAACCAAATAAAATATAATATTCTATAATGTGGTTCAAAACACCATTAAATCGTACAGCCGGAATTATGTATTGATATCTCGTCGCAACATGTTTCACTACTTTTACCCGAGTAGTAGTGTGCGAGGACCGGATTCGGTAGTTTCCGGTCGTTCGGCGTTAGAGCGTTAGAAGGGTTGGAATTTAAATTGTATCAGTTGAAGCATAAAAAGTGAAACCAATTTTGACAATGGTAATTAAATCATATTTTATTATGGTTTGGTAGGTACTTTATTTAATTCTATAAACAAACATTTCCAATTATGAAAATTAAGTAAAAGTTCTATGTTAAATTAAGTTATGAAGAATGGTAAGGCTGTTGGGTTCGACAACAACGCTGCTGAATACTTTAAAGGAGGCCGTATAATTCACTGTTCAGAGGAGGGTTACACGCCATTAGTTTGGAGAAGGGATGTGATCATGCCGTTATACAAAGGTAAAGGGTCACGCATAGAATGCGGGAAACATAGGGCTATTAGTTTGCTAAGATCAGTCGGCAAGCTGTATGGTAGAACATTGATTGAAAGGGTAAGAATGGAAACTAAAGATAAAATATGGGATGTGCAAGTTGCTTTTATGAGTGGACGGCATAGCTTTTTCCTGTCGACTCAGTCGTATGCTTTTTGTAGATCTACAAAAGCACAGAAGAGTTTCTGGTTTTTTGCCAGAAACTTCTCAGTAAGCATACGCAAAGAGAAAATCTGATCCATCCACGCACCATGATATTATTGCATGAAAAAAAAAACAGAAAAACCTAGTACTCTCGCCATAAATGTCAACAATATTTAAGTCCTGAACATGTAGTGCCGTATTGCAGCAACTGTTTACCTGAAGAAATTTAGTTTTTGAGATATATTTTTTTGTTTATTTTGGTAGGAAGGATACCAATTTTTGTTTATTTTGTAAAAGTTCTGAATGTCGAAAGACTACAAAACATTATTTTCCTTCATGAATATGTGATTTTTTATTTTTTTCTTAATTTTAAAAATGTATTACTAAAAATATTGTTATTTTTTATGCTCTAATTTAAAAAAAATGGGAATTTAAATAGGCATTGAAATAAAAGAGCTTAAATTTTATTATTACTAATATTATTATATAATATATATTACGTAAAAATTTTACTGTCAACGAACATAAATTAAAAAAAAAAATTATTATTAGTAACACGTTTCCAAAAATATTCAGTTAAAAACCGCGGTGCGTGAGACCGGCGTCACCTTGATCGAAGGCAAATTTGCGTCACCATTGGAAATTACATTTTATTGAATATCTTTGAAAAAAAGAGTAAACGCTAATCACAATCACAAAAAATCAAAGGACACAAAACTTTATGCAAAATGGTGTCGATAAATACATTTCTGTAGAATTTTGTGCTAGCAATGCGAAGAACCATTTTAGACTGAGACGAATTTATTTCTTTCAATTCAAGATTATTAAAAAAGCCCGTTCTAACTCGGTTATCACTGCTAAAAACGAATCGGGGTTCTTAATTGCAAGAAAAAACGCTTGGCCTACATACCCCCACAAGGCACGTGTTCGTAGTGGATTCATAAGATCAATTTGCAGTAAATCACTGGGAGTCAGAAGGCATTGCTTTTTTGGTGCCAGAACAAGATTTATGTTCATGAATGCTTTTGGTGGAATAAAAACCGCGTGGTTGGAAATACAATATTCATTTACACACATATTGTTATTTATTGTATTCTGACTCCTGAAATCTTTGACACGACATTTTTTTAACTGAAATAGAGGGCACGAAAGCAACCTTATTTTTTTTCAGTAAACTAATAAAAAAATTTATTTGATAGTTGAATGCGAAAATGTGGTAATTAACAGTCATAAATTTATTTTTTTTGTTGATCTTTCCTATATGTTATATTGTATTTGTATTACATTAATTTTATTTTTATACCAATGTAAGTTCAAAAACTGTAAAATTTTTTCTTTTCATTGATCTATTCTCTACTCACCTTTCTTTTAATATGATCTATTTTTGATTCTTTAGTTCATCATAATCATAACAAAATTTCTAGAAATGATTGAAAATCATACATTTTATAATTTTTGAATTTACATTTTATTTCTATACTTTTTTCTCTTTTAGCTATTTTGGAGTCTTTAGTTCATTAATTTATCATAATCAAAAGTGAAATTTCATGGAGTGGTTGAAAAGCATACATGTCTATAATTTTTTTTTTTTGAATTTTCTTTTATTTTCTCTTTTCGACATTTATATTATTTTAAACATATTTATTACAATTCATAAGCAACTTATTGTATCAACCATAAAAACTTTAATTTTTTTTATAAAATGTAATCTACGTAAAAAAATTATTTCACTGGATTCAAATTAAATTCAACCGATTGTGAAAACTTCGTTAAAAGCTTTATGTACATTATCGTGATTCAAAAACTTCATATGTTTTCAAATAACTAAAAAGTAAAACAAAAAAATTCAGATTTTGAATGTGGTTTTAGGAATTGAAAATGCAGGGGTTTGACCAAAAAGTATAAGATGTTGGTACTTAAACTGATTATTTATTTTAAGCAAATTTTTATGAAATGTATTTTAACACGAGATTGAAATCAATGAAATTATTATAGACTTTCACACGACAAACACTCTGTGGGTGTACATAATTATAACAATGACAATAAAACAACTTTGTTTTAATTTATCATATATATCTTTAACCAACCGGTTTCGGTTCGACCCGAACCTTCATCAGGGGTAAAATTATTATATGCTGCACACGTGAAGCAGTATAGTGCAGTAAAATTTTTGTAACATTTTATGATCCAAGGAACTGGGTGTATGCTCGTCTTTTTATGGTCAAAATGCTTTTTAATTAGCTATTTGATGTCTTGGAAACAAACCAATAATGTCTTTTCTATACTTTATTACTTACACGAGCCGGAATTGTGAAAGAAAAGTTATTGATTGATGTTAAATAATCAGTAGATTCCAGTAAATGTTACAGTGTAATTAGCCTATTTCGGATATATTTTATGTGGAGGTATTTTTAGCAAAAGGAAAGAAGTTCAGATATTCTTCAAGTTTTGGTTTCAGACAGTTTCCTTACCAGAGTTCTGGGAAGGAAATAGATATGAGGGGTGGATAGGAATATATGGGTCAACGGACGAATGAATCCATTCCTCCACCAAACATCACCTCATGATCCCGGGCACCCCTGTTATGTCACCATACGTAGTGAACCTTTCATGGTGACCTATTATCTTACTAATATTATAAACGCGAAAGTTTGTATGGATGTATGTATGTTTGTTACTCTTTCACGCAAAAACCACTGAATGGACTTTAATGAAACTTTACAATAATATAGTTCATACATCAGAATAACATATAGGCTATAATTTATACATAAAGCTTGCTATTTTCCAAGTATAGAAAATGTCAAAATTTGAGAATGACATTTTGAAAAACAATGATTGTAAAACCAAAATTCTATTTTAGAAAATATTTAAATTAGTGAATTTATTTGAAGTACTCACCCTTGAATCTAATCAAGAATTATAGATATTTTTAATAAATAGGTTAAGAATTTTGGTATAAACATAGATGGGACCTACGAAAAGAAAATAGGCCAATCGAAATCTAATCCTGCGCAGACGAAGTCGCGGGCAGAAGCTAGTAAAAAATATATTTTATGTGATTACCGCACAAGATTCATTACTGCTTCAAAAATCATTTTACATGTATCAAAATTGATTTTTGGGGTAGGTATACAGATGCTTACTCCGGAATAAGAGATTTTTTCACATTTTTTATTAGGACTCGAAAATATTACTGTTTACTTATTATAAGCGTATATGGCAAATGGTTGGCTGCACCTTGGTTTAGTGTTCTTGGTGTTATAACGAATACCGTTCGCTTTGCTGTAATTTAAGGTTTTCATTTCTGCTCGAACTAAATTCCATTCCCGGTAAAACCTCCAGCCGTTCTTTTCACCAAAGATTTAGTGGTTGCCCAGTAAAAGGCAGGAAGTTTAAAAAATACCAAGCGAAGGCAAAAATCGTATATTCACGTTGTTTATTCCAATTCTAGATCTTTTAGAATCCACAGGTTCTAAAACTTATTTCGACCATCCCCCGATTACAGTGCTCCTATATTTTTAACTTCTTTTATAAAGCAGGAACGAGAGTACTGCGTAAACATTCAAGCCTAAAATCTTGACTCAAAAATTTCGGATAGGGATGAGATCGTCGCAATCAAAATATTTGTAGCGTTCAGGAAGTGGATTGGGATTCAGTCTTCAATCTAATCCTCAGTGCTACACACTGATTGTTGTAAATAAATACGATACTGGTTTGTTATATAAGAACGTCGTTTATTGAATACAAATGGTTAAAAAGTAAACGTCCAGCCTAGCTGGCGGAAAATTATTAATGAATCGCCGGAGCACCGCTCGCTAAAGCGCTGCCTTGAAATGACCCACTTCGGGTCGCAACTCCGTCAAAGTTCGGGACGTTGCTCGGCGGTAGAGCCCGCATCATAGAGTAAGAAGCAGTGTTGCAAACACCACAATATAAAAAATTACAATTTAATAATGTTAACTTAAGCGTGGACTGCGTACATGAAATATAAAGCTGCGTCCATATTATTACACGCCTAAGGCTGGAATCAGACGGTTCACTCGAGTGAAGGTTTACGCCATGTTTTTTCGGCCTAATCTTCCATCTTCGTTTCATTCCATGTTCAGACGGCGCTATAGAAATAAGCGTTCACTCGTCCATTCCCACCACAGCGTCGCCGAGCGAGGTCGACCGCGCTGGAATTCGTTTGATTTCCAGCGCGGTCCGGCCCCGAATTTTAAGGAAAAACATGTCAAATGCATCGATTTTTTCGCAATTTAGTTGACACAATTAAATAAAAATAAATAAAAAACAGTATTGTGTCGTTATAAACCTTTTTATTTTTTATGACATAATAATGCAATTTGATTTCACTTTTTTTATTACGAACATTTTCCTACAAATTAATAATCTTACATATATTAAAAAATATATATAATACATGGATAATAAGGGAGACCCCAAAATGTATATGAGAGGTGTTCCCAAAAGCAAAGAAATTAGCCGAACGAATACCATTTTGACGTTTTGCGTGCGACGTGATAGCGTCCTTCCATGGTCCTTCCCGTACAGGACGCGAGACAAACTGATTGAGATTTCACTCGGTGTTCAGACGTTTCACTTTGCTCTCTTCCGCGTGAAGGAAAATATCCAACATTGTTGGATCGGTTCACTTGAAGATTTCATTTGGCAGTATTCGGCACTTTCGTTTCATTTCATATTCAGACGGGTCATTCCGAGTAAACTAGGCCAAATGAAATGCGGAAATGAGCGATTAGTGAACCGTCTGAATGGCGCTTAAGCGACTCTAATTTAACCACAAAATCTCAAATCTCGTGCTGTCGTGTCTAGGTTCCTTCCGATGTTTATAGATAGAATTAGTATGTCGTCGCGCATCTAAATTTCCTTAACGCTCCCTAATTTTCTTTGAGCCTTTTACTGCCCCCCTGAAAGCCTCCAGCGGTTACTAGGGGGGCTTTATCGCCATTAAAATTCTGTTTTAGATTGTAATTATTAAATATAGAACATTGGTCAAATTGTAAAACGAAAAAACAAACTGTCTGATGACTTTAATCGGCGTGAGCCCTCTGCATTATCTGGATTTAAATCTAAGGGGAAGATAATTTTTCCAAAGAATTTAGTGACCAGATTTGGACAGCCAGGTAATTCTTAACCTTCGTCTTCCTCCCCTCGTTCTTCTCCTTCAATTAACTTCTTTCACACAACATTTTACAAATGAGAATAATTTCACTGACTGCAGAAAGTTGGGATTAATGTTTACAAAATAATTTTTCATTTGATTAAAATGGGGTATTCTTTTTACAGAATTTAAACACTTCATCAAAAATCAAGTTCATTTTCAAGTTCTTAAGAGGGTATTACCAGAGAACACCGGAAAATATTCCATTTTAAATCAAATTGACTCTATTTTACAAAAAAACATAAATTGATTTTGAAAGATTTTATCTGGTAAACGAATTTTTTAAATTTTGAGTATATGTTTATTTTTAGACGTTGGCAAATGTGTTCAATTAATATATTGTATTGTTCAACATAAATAAATCAATACATAATCTTGTAAAGGCATTTTTCCGAATTTTAATTTTAGATAATTTAAAATCTTTAAAATCCGAGAACGTGTGACGAAAATACCTCAGCTTTTATGTTTATTTAAGGTCTTACAAACTAAAATATTATAGATTTTTTTTACACCCTTATTTTGTTTAGACATTATTGATTTATAAATACTTATGTTAAAAAAGTAAAGAAATAAATCGATATTAAATAAAAAATTTAATACGGGGAATTATCGATCTTTCTCATCAGAACCTTCCTGTAGAGTTGCAAGCATTTTTAAACTTATTCTCAGCCGCTGGTCAATGGCTCTTAATGTTCAGTTTTGTGAAAAAACATACCTTGCATAAAATTTTGAAAAAAGAAAAGAATATTAAAAAAGCTAAAATAAGAAATATTGTGCTGTAAATGGATGATTAATAATTGTAACAATAAATAAAATAAATAAATAAAGGTGACTAAGATGTAGAGATTTGTAGACAATAGACAATATTTCTAAACAGAGGAAATGAACACTTCTTGAACAACACTTGACAAAAACACAAAATCCAAGATATCGACCCTTTGGAAAACAAGGTTCCATCTGCTGCTTTAACATCATGCAATAATGACCTCTAAGGTAGCTTACCATTGATCCCGTAACCGCGGACGTTTCCGCAACAGATGGAACCTTGTTATTCCAAAGGGTCGATATGTAGTACAAGATTCGTTGCTGGTATTGAGATGGTAGCACGCGTTATTCTTTTAAAGCGGTAATAAAATTTCCTAAAGCTTACAGCACGCGACTAGGCAATCCAAAAATATATATTTCTATTTCTCTGAATAAATGAATAATAAGATATTCGTCTTTCAAACACGGACACAAACATTTTATTTATTACAATGATTCAGAATTCAGAATAGTCTCGATTTTATGTCTTTATTTATTCGGCTTAACCGGGGAGCGCCTTAACCGGGACGGTTCAATAACCCTAAAAATATATTATTATAAAGTTCTTTTGAATACGATTTAAGGGTTCACGGCGAGTTCAAAAAAGCGAAAACGAGTTCAACCTAACCTAACCTCTCGTTGTCGATGAATTTGCTTTCGATGAGTTGATTTTCGATGAACTCGTCGGTTACCCGATTTAAGAATTATCATAGACTCAACATAATTTAAAGCTAAAAGTAAAACTCATCTTTTCAGACAGTCAAATCTATAAAGTAGGAAATCTCTTATCTTCACAATCCGCGATTTTGTAAATAACTATAGGTGCAAAAAATTAGAATAACTATTCATAATTTTGTATATATCTAAACTTTTTTTATCTCCGAATTTGTCTCCCAAACTCTTTAAATATTATATAAACCTGAACAGTGTTTAGCTTTTATAAGGTGACTTAATAATAATCTCATGTCCTAAAAATATGTTTATCACTATATTATATAACAAGAATAAATTATAAAAAGTGTTAAGGTACGTACTTGACTTACTTAAACCAGTGATTCCTGACATTATTTGGAGTAAAAAAGTAAATGAAATTTTGGTCTCCGGTGACTTTTTTTTCGACATTTTTTTTTTTCAAAATTATTTTTCTTCAAAATCAAACAATTTTTTTTATTCCACATGACGTCACTGGTGCCTCAGCCGAGTAACCGCCCCATTACTTACCCCGCCCCCAACTGTCCAACACTTACTATTATTTATGTTTTTGTAGAAAAAAAAAAACATAATAATTTCACCGGAGACCAAATTTTATTCACATTTTTTACTTCAAATAATATCAGGAATCACTGGTTAAAGTAAGTGAAGTACGTACCTTAACACCCTGTATATATTTAAAAAAAATAAAACAAAATTTTTTCCAATAATCTATATAATTTTTTATATATAACTTAGCTTCATACCACACATTGAAAATATTGCAAAGAAGGGTTTGAAAATGTTAGGTTTTGTACTAAGAGTGGCTAAAGATTTTACCAACATTAAAACATTAAAACTTCTGTACACATCACTAGTAAGGAGCCAGGTTGAATATAATTCAACTATATGGTCTCCCCACTATAACGTGCATTCACAAACAATAGAAAGAGTACAAAAAAAATTCCTAAGCTTTTTAAATTATAAACTAAAAATACCGAAAGAACAAAAAAACTACCCTTTTCTACTACGATTATCTAATCTATTAAACTTGAGTGACAGGAGAATTGTTTTTGATCTAATATTACTATTTAAAATCTTGCATAATATAATTGATAGCCCTGAATTCTTATCGCTCATAAATCTTAATGTGCCAGCCAGAAATACAAGGTCAGTACTACCATTTTATTGTAGTAATACTGCGACCAGGGCCCAATTCAATATACCACTACAGAGAATTCAAAACTTGGGAAATATGTATTCGCACGTAGATGTATGGAATGTGTCGCTGATACAATACAAACATGAAATTATTAAATCATTCATGTCAGAATGTGAAATCAGACGTGTTTAATATTAGTTACTGTTATTTAAAAGATTCCATAATATTTTGATGTAGCATATTCTTATAATGTAGGAGCTGTTGCACATATTTTTGTATTATTTCTATTTATCTATAATGTAAAAACTTGTTACTCTCTTTTGTTTTTCTGTATTGTAAACTTTTTCTTGTATTACACATCTGTAAATTTCTAATATTAACTTACACTATATTTTATTATTTTTATGCCATCTGCAATTTAAAAACTGGTTTCAGTTTAATTTATTTTTACTTTTTCTCTTTTATTATAATATAATATTTCTTACTTACTTTTATATCTACCATTTTTATAATGTTAATTGCTATAAGTTTATATTTCTTATTTAAACATACATATATATCACTGTATAATATACTTATTATGTAAAAGCCCATCAGGGCGATGAAAATTAATAAAAAAAAAAAATAATATTAATAGAAATACAGGATAAAATAGTAACTGTAAAATCATGCAATTTCCATTGTTTATATACGTACATTCAGTGTCAGACGAGTTACAAGACGAGTGGTTGTATCTGAAGATTCTGTATTTTAGTATAATAATTTGGTAGTTTTGCTTGGAACCGGGAGTTTTGAAAATTGGTATTTTTATAGATTTCGGTGTGCTCTTTTCAAATTTCAACTTTTCCACATCGTATTTTTGCCGCTCGCGCTGCCGTATTGGAAAAATGGCGCCTAATAGACAGATGCACTCGTATTAGACATGTAGGTTTTATTTGTAATTTTGTAAATGAAGATTGTAATTTCTTAATGATCCCGGTTTTCACCTTCAATGGTGTTGTTCTAGGCCACCATTTTAAATTATGAAGAGAGGTGAGGTGAAAAATATAGATTAATTTTAATTTAATGGGCTAATTTCCTAATTACGTGTAAAATTGGAGTCGAGTTTAAACATAGAAAAATTGAGATGTTGGACGGAGTGGGAAGCAATTTAAGGTAAGAATTTCAAACTCCATACGGAGCACTCGTTAAAGTGTTTTCAATAATCACAAAGTGGGGAAAATGTTTTCGGTAATGTAATATTATTCTAAAATACGATCATTTTATTCGTAAAAACGGTTAAAAACGTAATTTCGTACGTGTATCAACAAATTATTATTTCATGTTCCCGCCAATAAACATTGAAACCCTGTTAATTTGTTCGTAAGAACTTCAGTCCCGTTTAAACCGTTTTTATGAATAAAATGATCGTGTTTTAGAAAAAAAAATTCTCCGTGGGTTTTTTTTACATTTCTAAAAGCCGTGTTTAGTTTTACATTTGAATAGCCAGGTTGTCAACTTTCCTCTTTTTTATCTCAACTACTTCACTTCATCGTTAATTATTACTAAATCCCCCAATTTAGGTACATCACCATGTATTTCTTTAATAATAAATAATAATAATTGGATGACTTGTATAGCGCCGTTTTTGTGAAAAATCACCTCAAGGGCGCTGTACAAATTTCGATAATTTCTACAATCTTACTTCTAACTACACACTAGAAAATATAAAAAACCTATGGCTAAAACAATGGATGCAAATCCACCGGTTCTTTGATCAGCGATACAAAACTATATGTACAATGCATCTGAACAACCAGCGCGGTGCTGCCCAAAAATGTAAATGTACATGTATTTTTTTTTAAATTTTTAATTTTTTTTTAAATTTTTTTTTTATTTATTATTATTATATATATATATTTTTTTCAATGAAAATATACAGGACCATACTTACCTGGTAGGTCACTTGAGATTAAAGTTAAAAGATGTTTATTTATATACAGTTTGCGCGCAGAGGACATAATAGCGAACACATGTTGTTGGAAAAGTAATTATTTGATCCTGGTATATTATTAATACTAATATATATTATGTTATTTAATGAACGTGTTTGGGAAAAGCAAAATTAATTAATGGGCGGTACAGAGTAGTACATGAATTTTATTTATTTTCTTAAATGAAGTCTCAGTCTCTCGTTAAGCGACGGATTGCTGTGAAGGCTTCGAATGATGTTAATCTAATAAGAAAATAGATTAAGATAAATTATAGGCAATACACAATACAAATAGATTTATTAAATTTAAGGGTATGAGAGCCTAAATAAGTAGGTTTTTAGTTTTGACCTAAATTCTGTTGGGCTTGTTATGCACCTTAGTTTCGGAGGGAGTTTGTTCCAAGCCTTAGGCCCAGATACTTCGAATGCACGATCTCCAAACTTAGTATTTGGCTTTCGTTTAGGTTCTATCAGTCTACCTAGAGCTGATGATGTTGCTGATCTAAGGGTTGACTGCCTTGGACCAATGTTTTCCGGGACGCATAGTTCAGAGATGTAATGTGGGGCCATTTCATTGATGGATTTAAACACCATCCAGCACAGTTTGTACTGGATTCTTTCAGGGCACTTAAGCCAGTGAAGGTTGCGAAGGTGTTCTGAAATGTGCGAATATTTAGAGACCCCGGTTATGAGCCGTGCCGCTGCATTAAACACGGATTGAAGTTTGTCGATTTGACATTTCGGAAGGCTAGCATAAATACCGTTACAGTAATCGAGACGTGAGACTACGTATGAGTTGATGAGTAATTTTGTTGCCTCTGTAGGAAGGTTTCTTCGAACTGATTTAAGTTTTATCTTTGTTATTAGAAATCCCTTTTTATATTCTTTTCCGGTAAATCAGTAGCCAAAATTAAGACAGAGATATAGCAACCTAAATTACGGATCATTTCTAAATATATTGAAATTATACATATAGTTAATTGGGTGAAATATGACAATAAACTATATGTACTTTCGATAAATGATGTATTAAATAAATAAAATAAAATATTTGAATTAATAGTGAAATGTTACTTTGCTCCTCAATAGGTATAGTGATTGATAATGTATTTATGGTTTAAACATTGATACAATTTCATCCTCAAGTTCTACCCATCTGGCCACAATGTAATATTTCTTTCTTTCTCCATGTAATATTTTAGTATTATGTATGCTATTTTTGTGTTTTTTTGAATTCAACTTATGTGTGTAAATTTTGTTTTTTTGTTGTTGTATTTAACTTATGCTTCTTCGCTTAAATGTATTAAATTTAACCTCAAAACAGGCTATTATACTCCTAGTGAGGTTAATTTCTATGTAAAAAAAATAATATTCATAATATGTGAGAAGATTAATAAATTAATAAATAAATCCGTTTAGCAGAGACTTTCTTCACCATTTATTCCGTTGAATCGAGATCGCACTGTACATTCTCCATAAACTTTTATTTATTGAATACTTCAGAAGTTTCGGACTGTAAAATGCGCCACCAAAACATTATACGTTTTACAACCGACCCACCGGCGCGAGAAACGAACCAATGAAAATGGAGAAAAATCCTCCCCGCTTTCCGAGAACACATTAATAAGAGACACGTCCGTTCAAGAGTGGAAAACTTAAATAAAAGCTATTTGCAGAACTGAGAGAGGTTTGGCTCTGTTCCCAGAGATCATGGTTTGAAACATCCTAGTATTGTATTTACAATTTTTTTAAAGGTTTATGTTATGGCTTACTTGTGATTACTACTACTACGAAACATATTCTGTTGGATATATTATATAAAAATATGATATCTCACCAAATCCTTGAGAGTGCTTTACCAGAGAAAACCGGAAATTAGTCATTTTTAAATCTAATTCTAGACGTATTGACTCTTTTACACAAAAAAAAAAATTGATTTTGAAAGATTGTTATTTTATCTGGTACACGCAGTTTTAAAATTTTGAAAAACTAAGTGCATTTATAATATACTAAGGTTATACCGTTGGTCGTTGGCAGATTTGTTCATTTTTCAAACGATAGATTCTATTAAACAACACTAATTTCAAATCATATAATCATACAACAAAATAAATCATTATATATTCTAGTCAACACAGTTTTCAAAATTTAAATTTTAGATAAATTAAAATCATTAAAAAATAAATCCGAGAACGTGTTTTGTGACAAAAATACTTCAGTTTTTCTATTTATTTAAGGTCTTACAAACTAAAATATTTCAGATTTTTTTTACACACTTATTTTGTTTAGACATTATTTAAAAATTATATATTATTTTGATAAAAAATTAATTAATTTTTATTCGTTTACTATCTCCCGTTTGATCATTTTTATGACAGTTTGAGAGATAAATTCTCCCGATTCATTAGCCGCCGAGATTCGGCCGTGTGAGGTTGTCTGTTCGCGCTGTTCATTTTGACAAAATTTCGCATTAAATTTCAAACTAATACCTTTTAGCTTCATGGTTGTAAAAACATCCGCGCGCAGCGCTGTTAACAAACACGGAATGATGGATTGGTGAATATTACCTCTTAAATCATAAATGAATATTTCAAATGCTTCATAGCTCATGAAGCAAGCTCCGTTTTGGAAATAATTACGTCGATCTATCGGTAGATCTACCAGGCAGTAAATTCTTCTGAATTCGAAAAAAAAATAAAATGACCACAAAAAAGAACCCACCAAAAAACCTTTTTGAATTCATTTTATTTATGTTTTCTCATCGTACAAATGTAATTTTTTTTACAAAAAACATCAGTAGGAATAATGAGTATGTATATCCTTTCTTTAAAACAACTTTTCCAATTGAAATTGTATTGGTTGCAGCTGACTTAAAAAATCACGGGAAACCGCAAAATTTAAATTAAAGATTTAAAAAACTTGTTTTGGGAAAAAAACCGAATACCAACTTCATTTCCTCCATGAACTCTGAACTATTATGTAAGTTTTTGGAGTAAAAAAAATCTTAAAATTAGTTTTATTTCCACATAACGACACCCAGATCTAGAATTCATAACCTTGAAATTTTAATCCTTTTTTTTTAAATTTTAACCTAAGCAATGCCGGGTACACATTTATTTATTTAATTTATTTATCTATTTATATAATTTGTACATTTATTTATAACAATTACAGGCAATATAGCCTAAGACGTTATAATTTTACCATTTATGCAGTGTATATGCAATGCCAAAAATCTCACAAATGCGCTATAGGACACAAAAAATAAATCTATTTTTTTATCCACCGCATTCAAAAAGCTCGTAGCTCTCCCCACAGGTGAGTTCATAAATAAATTAGTGCGGCTTGCTCTACTATATTGAAGATTGTGATGACGTCCTCGAGAGTGAGACTCTGGTACAAAAAAAAATGAATTGGGCCAGTATCTCATTATTAGATAAGTGACCGTTTATTAGTTGAAAAAAATTAATTGGGCCAGTATCTCATTATTAGATAAGTGACCGTTTATTAGTTAAAAAAAATGAATTGGGCCAGTATCTCATTATTAGATAAGTGACCGTTTATTAGTTGAAAAAAATTAATTGGGCCAGTATCTCATTATTAGATAAGTGAACGTTTATTAGTTGAAAAAAATGAATTGGGCCAGTATCTCATTATTAGATAAGTGACCGTTTATTAGTTGAAAAAAATGAATTGGGCCAGTATCTCATTATTAGATAAGTGACCGTTTATTAGTTGAAAAAAATGAATTGGGCCAGTATCTCATTATTAGATAAGTGACCGTTTATTAGTTGAAAAAAATATTTAAGCAAAGCAATACCTCTACGTGTCTCTAGGGAGTGGTAATTGGTCATGCCTAATATATAAATCGATGGGTAAAGCCAAGGGTAACGTCAATAGAGCCGCGAGAATAAAAACCTTAAAAATTGCTTATGGACTCTTTCAATGCGTAAAGTGTATGTTAATTCGTGTGGGGCCCAGATGACCTAATTTGACTCAAGTACACTCAGGACTAGTGTGTTATATAATAACGTCAGTGTTTTTGTGTTACGAAACGGATATGAGTTTCTAATTGCAAAGCCGAGAAGCCTATACGCTCTGCTTATTAAATCATCGATGTGTTGGTGAAAAGTTAGTTTGCTGTCGTAAATAACTCCTAGATCTTTGATTTGGTTTAGGTGTTAGAGAATAATTTCATTAATTGTATATTCAAGTAAGTTCATTAATTAATTGTATATTCATCTGCTAGTAACAATATATTTTAGCTTGTATTATAGTAATTTAGAAGAGCCCCTTGCATCTAATATATTACAATAGCTTAAATAACAGAAGAGATTACATAATATTATTTAATACTCGTACATCATAAGATCCGTAAGATTAACTGGTTACCTATTCAATTCTTTTATAATCCAGATTACCTTTCGTCGATAATCGTACCAACATTTTCTTTGGAAAGGTTTTCTTTTATAAGACCATACCTTAAAATGAACGAAAAGTAAATTTACTAAAGCTGGAATCAGACAGTTCACTCGAGGGAAGGTTTCCGCCATGTTTTTTCGGCCTAATCGTCCATTTTGTTTCATTCCATGTTCACACGGCGCTATAAAAATAAGCGTTCACTCGTCCATTCCCACCACAGCGTCGCCGAGCGAGGTCAACCGCGCTGCAATTCGTTTGATTTCCAGCGCGGTCCGGCCCCGAATTTTAAGGAAAAACATGTCAGATGCATCGATTTTTACGCAATTTTGTTGACACAATTAAATAAAAATAAATAAAGAAAACAGTATAGTTTCGTCTTATAGACCTTTTTATTTTTTATGACATAATAACACAATTTGATTTTACTTTTTTTATTACGAACATTTTCCTACAAATTAATAATCTTACATATATTAAAAAACATATAAAATAAATGGATAATAAGGGAGACCCAAAAATTTATATGAGAGGTGTTCCCAAAAGCAAACAAATTAGCCGAACGAATACCATTTTGACGTTTTGCGTGCGATGTGATAGCGTCCTTTCATGGTCCTTCCCGTACAGGACGCGAGACAAACTGATTGAGATTTCACTCGGTGTTCAGACGTTTCACTTTGCTCTCTTCCGCACGCATGCGCGCGCAAGTGAATGAAAATATCCAACATTGTTGGATCGGTTCACTTGAAGATTTCATTCGGCAGTGTTCGGCACTTTCGATTCATTTCATGTTCAGACGTGTCATTCCGAGTAAACTAGGCCGAATGAAATGCGGAAATGAGCGATTAGTGAAACGTCTGAATGGCGCTTAAGGAGGCCATCACTTCGTATTCCTGATGTTAGATCAGTGGTTCTCAACATTTAAGTTTTTATTGTCAAACTAACTATAAAAACATTACGCCAATGTTCCTAAAAGTGTGATCTCTTAGCTAATGTGCGGTTTTTTTGCAGCTAGAAACTTCTAATAAGTTAATGGAACATAATGACCACTTTGGCAGCGGTGCGTAGTCTACGGTGCGTAGTCATAGCGAAACACATTTATTTATTTATACTGGTATTCGCACTTACGTGAGAACAATCCAGTTATAAAAACTCAGTTATTAAACAATTACAAAAATCTACAATTACACCCCAAATAAAAGTACGAAATTATGTATAAGCTCACTAAAGTAACACATTACAATGAGTGGCAAGAGGCACAAGAAACACGAGAGGCATTCATAGAGAGATAATTGACACAGTATAATTAGTTGGTACTGAATCGGAACAAACTATCGACGAAAATATCTACTTCAGGACACTCTATCTTATTATATGGTCGAGACATTTCTGTCAGAGGGCTAAAGTAGGCGATATTTTTTGTGCATTTGTCACTTGAAAACTGGTGTTTTTTACGACTTGGGTGTAGAACGATTTGCCGACCTCTTTGATTCCTCCCTCCTACAACATGGCTGTCTTCAAGACCCATGTTCACTCCTTCCTTTCCTCAATAAGACCGTGAAAGACTAAGAATGGCGTGAGGAAATTATTTTCCTCTGGGTCTCATTTTTTGAGTTAATGTAAATAAATATGCAAAGTGTTAAGGGACGTAGATAATTGACTTCATTTAACAAGTGATTCTTGACATATTTGGAATAAAAAAAAATTTTGATCTCGGTCACAGTTTTAAAGTTTATTTTTTCAGCTTTAAACATTAAAAAATCAGTAAGTATTAGAGAGTTAGGGTAGGGGTGAGGGGTTGGGCGGTTACTCGTCTGAGTGACCAGTGATGTGATGTGAAAGAATGTATTATTTTATTGGTTTTGAAGAAAAAAAAAATTTTTCAAAAAGTCACCGGAGACAAAAATTTCATTTTTTAAAAAATTATTTCTCCAAATAATGTCAGGAATCACAGGTTAATAAAGTAAGTCAAGTACGTTCCTTAACACTGTATATTTCGCTTTACATCAGTATTGACGAACCGTTGGGACCAGATTGCGGAACACTAGTTAAGAACCCCTGAACTAGACTTTTGACGAAGATTAATGTTTTTCAGAAGCATTATATATTAGACTACATTTAATTAAGGCCATAAAACCCATTATTTTATTTTCTTTTATGATCTAATTAACTTTCTTACCGTAATCTTATTTCAGGGCCTTTCCGATTTAGTAATAAAAGGATCCAATACCTTTTTTCCACCTACCTTTACAATATTAAACAAAACTTAGAAAGATTTACAGGATTGGCTGTGGAGTCTTTAATATAGGTACTTGAATTTAAATATTAAATTAGATCTTCGACCTTGTGTAATTCAAATTATTTGGATTTTATTTTGAGTCCATATATTAAAAGCACGAGTGGTAGATGCTCTCAGTATCGCCCTGGTGAAAGAACACCATTACGAATTGAAACCTTGTTTAAATTGGCTTTAGCCGTATTTAGTTACAAGAACTGAATAGTGAGGTACTTCCCGACCTTCCTCTTCTTTAAATTCTTCTGAATTAAAAAAAAACTTATTAGAGATCCCGTAGTCTCTGTTGCTTCTAAAACTGCTTACAAATTACAGATGCACTTGTGATGGACGTTAAATACTATAAACAATGAGACGAAATGATGTTTGCTTAAATTGAGTGATATGTGTAGGATAGTATGTGTAGAAAAGAACAAGGTATGGAAGGAAAAGGGATGACCAATCACTTTCCATTGTACCTCTGCGAAGAAGAACACAACATGATCACTATATAATTAAGTAGTAATACCTCTAGGTAATTATCGCCACAACCAAACGATCGAGTACAAAATGACATAATGTACTTCCGATGTGGTCAAATTCCTTGTTTTTACATACAAACAAGATTATGTTCCTACTCGAAAAAACACCCACAACAACAATTTACTTCCATGGTAGTATTTTTCTTGACATTATTTCATCTTCAAATACTTTTCCAGAAAGGTGATGCTTAAGAGAGGAAGGAACTGGATAAATGGGCTTCCACGTCAAATCAGAATCAACCCAACTCAACACCTCTTTAAAAAGTCGTTAAAGTTTTGAAAAAAATAATTGAAAAATATCGCTTACACTTACCTAAAATAACATATTTAACCAATTTTTTATATATGTTTTTCATAACTCTTAATCATTTTTCAAAGGGGGTGTTGAGTTGAAATCCTTCGGAGTTATCTGGTCACCGGATAAATTATATCCCGATAGGAACTAAGCCTATCCTTATTTTAAAACAGAAGTTGAGACTCTAGTACGGTGTTGACATAAATTTAAAAAGCCGAAAAGAATAAAATATATAAATATGGGCAATCTGTTAGATCATGGAGTGCCTCAAAGCCACGTATCCCAACCCGGTGGTCCTGGGTTCACAGTCAAGTTAAGTCCTCTCCTCTATCTTTCCACAAGATAAATTTTCTGCGTTTATGATGGTAGTAGGATAAATTTTAATATTAGGTTATTCGTCACATGTGATTTTTTTTTGCAAAGTTAAATCATATCAACGTTTTAAATTATTCACGATTGAAAAAGTTGTCTCGGTTTTGTGATATTGATTTTTATTTAAGACCCTTACAAAAAGGGTCTCACATCCTTCTATGTTGAAAATTCATTAATAAAAATAAACTACAAGCTTTCAAGTGCAAAAACGTTTTCCTGTCAACCTCCTTTTACATCCTGTCAGCCGGAGCTTTCGAAAACTGTCCCTTATTATTCTTCCTTTAGGCACAGTAAAAATATACTGGTTTTGTTCTCGGCTCTTTAAGCAAATGAAGGTCGTGTTTACTCTAAAGCTTTAATAAGCCATTGATTGGGCTGTTCAGAATCCTGGTCACCGGTGAACTTAATGATTTTAAAAGAATGCTGGTCACCGGTGAACTTAATGATTTAAAAATAATCCTGGTCACCGGTGAACTTAACGATTTAAAAATAATCCTGGTCACCGGTGAACTTAATGATTTAAAAAGAATCCTGGTCACCGGTGAACTTAATGATTTAAAAAGAATCCTGGTCACCGGTGAACTTAATGATTTAAAAAGAATCCTGGTCACCGGTGAACTTAATGATTTAAAGAGAATCCCGATCACCGGTGAACTTGATGATTTTTTTTAACTAATAACATGAAAAATTCAGAAGATATTGGACAGCTGGGTGCGGGTGAGGGAAAATTAACTGCTCGGCTGATTAATACATGTAAAAAATAATAAAAAAATTGAAAAAAATAAAACATGTAAAAAGTCACCGGAGATGAAAATTGAATTTGCATTTTTCCTCCAAATAATGTCAGCAATCACTGTTAAGTAGGCCTCTCAACACTCTATATATATATCTACTGATCCACTCGAGCGCTTTTGCCACATTATGGCACTTTTTCCAAAACCTCGGATTACTTTGTTGCCAAAATGTGGCAAATTTTGATTTTTTTTTTAAATTAAAACGACTATATAATATATTGTCCATTCAAAATATAACAAAATAAATATTCTCTAGGTTCTTTAAAATGTTTTAAGGTTAAAGATTTAATTATATTTTTTTTATAAATCCTACAAATATGTGATAATAGACAAAAGATAGGGGAATTTATTGGCTACATAGAACTATAATCAGTTTGTATGTCTCCATATTCAAATTCGGAGGTATGATTTTATTAATGTGGGCGGAAAAATTTCCTTTAACAATCCTTTAGCAAATATTTTAATTGCTCTGTCGCTCCAGTAGATAAACACAATCCTAATTGAGTGTTGTTGGATCATCTCTTATTGCGTGACCGTCGCTGAAACCGATCTCTCGTAAGTAGAATTTCAAGAGCTTTTGTTTATTCATCCACATAAATCCTTCAGAAATTTAATATTGAGAGATCACAAAAACGTGCTATCGATTACTATGTCAAGTGTTCTGCATAATGGGCCAATAAGAAATAATTTTATTTTTTAACTTGAATTTTTCATAATTTCGAATCTGAAGTGGCACATATCATCTGATCTTGTAATTGGCTAAAAATAAATAATGATATGATCCACATACATCCGTGCACCGGGATCCACGCTCTTATTGATAAATCTGATGATATGAATTTTTTTTTCAAAAAAAAAAAAAAAAGATAAATTTATATTTGAATACCACTCAAGAGTCTCAACTGCTCCCGCCTGAAAATAGTGAGACTATGACATCCCCAAATAAGATACGTTATGAGGCTGAAGGTAGTAGGAAGGAGATAGCGGAGAGGATGCACGGAGAAAAATGTTATTCAAAAATACGATCATTTTATTCGTAAAAACGGTTAAAAACGGGACTGAAGTTCTTACGAACAAATTAAAAGGGTTTCAATGTTTATTGGCGGGAACATGTAAGAATAATTTGTTGGTAAACGTAATTTCGTACGTACACCAACA
This sequence comes from Limnephilus auricula, assembly GCA_951813805.1. Classification (NCBI taxonomy): domain Eukaryota; kingdom Metazoa; phylum Arthropoda; class Insecta; order Trichoptera; family Limnephilidae; genus Limnephilus; species Limnephilus auricula. Next base: position 18,676,759 of record OX638406.1, read on the forward strand.
AATTATTCTTACATTTTCCCGCCAATAAACATTGAAACACTGTTAATTTATTCGCAAGAACTTTAGTCCCGTTTTTAACCGTTTTTACGAATACAATGATCGTATTTTAGAATAACATTTTTCGCCGTGTGGTATAATAAATACCAATTAACACAAATTAATCAAACACAATTTATTTGCGCATGTCGGTATGTGAACCCGCTACTTTCGGATTAGCTGTTAAATTACATCGATTTTTAATTTAATAACGCCCACATCACCAAATAATATTTGTAACCCTACAACAGATTCTGCCTCGATTCAGAAAGTTCATTGGTTAAGAACAACCTAACAATATTCGTATTCCTTCTAATTCTAATGTTCCTTATGCAATGATGGATGATTAACCTAGCATAAAATTATACTCGCCACACCTAGATGGGAACCCGACTATTTTTTTTAACTCGACTACTAACCGATCACTTCAGACTAATCCCGCTTAAGTTTTTTTACGAATAAAAACCGATACTTTATATTCAGTCTCCCTTTACCCTTTACGCTTCAATAATTTTCATCTTCCTTTGTTAAATCAATGACACGTAACTATTTTTCAGTTTCCCCTTCCTTTGTTCAATAACCGCAGTTTTCCTCCTACCAAATTTGTACCTCTAATGGTGTTAGAAGAATCTTGTTTAAATCCAAAAAGTATAGCGTTTTTGCCAAACACTAGAATCTATGTCGTAAAAATTTGGTGTCTTCCGGATAGTATTCGTAGTCGATCAGAAAATTATAATAAAAAATAATGGTGTTCGTCTTCACAGCTCTTTCGACCACGTTTAAAATCAATCACCCAAGAGCTAATCCAAGGTGAAGAGCCTCCTAAAGGATTGTGCCAGTAGGCCTTTATCGAGGAGCAATTTTCACCCAGCGGTTTTATGACTTTTCAAGCCTTATTTTTTTCAATTTTTGTCGGAGCTTTCAACTCTGACATTTCCCGAATTCGACTAGCCATGTGGAGTTATTATTGAACACTTCTTGTATCAAGTGCGAGACTAATTGTCAACCAAAATGTGTAATTGAAACAATTTTCGTCATTTATCAATCAGCAGTACCATAAAATATAATAAGAATTCGGGCCATATTATACAACAGATTGATCAACTATTTAGAAAAATTTACGAGATATTTTTTTTATTATTATTAAAGAGTTTAATTGGTAGGACTCCTCTTTCTATATATATATAATAAATATATAAACTTATATTTATTATGTATAAACAAGTTTTGCTGCGAAATTATCCACTCGAGCACTTTTTGCCACATTATGGCACAATTTCTAAAACCTCGGATTGCTTTGTTGCCAAAAAGTGGCAAATTAAAATTTTTTTTTTTTATTAAAACGACTATATAATATATTGTTCATTCAAAATATAACAGAATAAATATTCTCTGGATTCTTTAAAATGTTTTAAGGTTAAAGATTAAATAATATTTTTTTTATAAATCCTACAAATATGTGATAATAGACAAAAGATAGGCGAATTCATTGGCTACATATAACTATAATCAGTTTGTATGTCTCGACATTCAAATTCGGAGGTATGATTTTTTTTAATGTGGGCGGAAAAATTTCCTTTAGCAGTGCGAGAAAAAATATTTTAATTGCTCTGTCGCTCCAGTGGTTATAGCAGTTTCGCCTGCCGAAGGCGTTATCCAACTGTTTTACAGTTTTATTATGCCTTCAGAAGGCGAAACAGCTGTCACGAATAACAATAACTACACAATTAGCAGAACTTTTTTGTAAATTAATAAACTTGAGGTTTTAAATTGAATAATCCTATAATTGAACACGTAAAATGATACGTTAAATATCTTGTTTTAACATTTGTGAAAATAGGTATACAAAAACCGCTTCCTTAGCTGAGCCGTTTTTTTTTAATGATGTATGAGTACCGCACAAGAGTCCCAACCATTTGCAGCCAGTGAGCTTACAGCATCCCTAATGGTGTGACGGTAAAGGTAGGAGAAGGAAAGTGTAGTATCTTGGTGATTATACTATTTTACTTTCACGGTAATTAGTGATTAATACTCTTTTTGATATTATAAAAAGTAATCGTTTATTAGCTGTTGACTGGAGTGTACAAGTAAAAGATTACCTTGCTATTCAAGCCATAGACAATCGCTCCCCGCTATTGTCTACGAAGGAGGTGGCTACCACAGAAAGCATGAAGAAAAAGATTGGGGAAGAAACTAGCTATTCAGATCTTTTCACAATCCCAAGCTATGATTGGTGGCCTTTGAATTAAATTTGAAATCCACAAATTAATTAAAAAAAATTGTTATTTTTAACTTCATGAGTTACCCGCAAATTGTAATATTTTAATTAATAAAGACAATATTAGCGAAACTCAATTGAAAATCTGAAAAAGAAAAATTAGAAAAAGATAGCGTCACATCTGGGACTCGAACCCAGGACTAGCTCAGTTGGTAGAACCGCAGCCTGGAAAGCCGAAGGTCTTGGGTTCGAGTCCCAGATGTGACCGTATCTTTTTCTGATTTTCCTATTTCAGATTTTCCTATATTTCCAATATATCGTTAATTATATTTCACCTTTAAAATCATCACTTTAAATATTGTTTATTTCAATACTTTTACTTATCAAGACACAAATAATTTAAACTAATTTCTGAATTATTTATTTAAGATTTTGTTTATATTGAATATCAATTTATGTTAGACTTCTTTCAATTTTACCAAGGTTTTTTTTTTTGTTTTTATTATGTGCTTTTGTTATCAAATTTTTTTTCTCATTGTATTTTGTTTTCTTTATTGTTATAATTTTAAGGTATTTGTAAAATAACTGTGATACTTCTCAACTAATAAACTGCAATGTAAAAGCCCATTAGGGCGTGTAATAAATAAATTAATAAAATATTTAAAAAAAAAATTATTGAATTTTTTTTTAATAACTTTTGTTGTACCCATTAATTTTGTATCATTGAGAGTTGAACCCGCGACCTCTTGATGCATAGTCTTACTCCTCGATAACCATTTCAGGAAGTGACATCAGTCCAAAGACTTATATAAAAATACTGGGTGGATGTTCTGTTGGAACTCTGGACGCTGATTTTTCCCTGAAAACTCAAGTAAACAGAACTGTAAGCACGGGGTTCTTTCAATTGAGGCAAATTAAAGCAGTGCGAAGAAACCTGCCAACAGAGGGGACTAAATTACTAGTCAATTCGTATGTTGTTTCACGTCTAGATTATTGCAAGTCTCCCAAAATATCAAATTAACAAATTACAATCCGTTTTCAACGCTGCGGCAAGACTTATCACCGGCGTATCTAAATATTCCCATATTTCAAAACATCTCAAAAATTTTTACTGGCTCAAATGTCCTGAAAGAATCCAGTTCAAGCTCTTCTGGATGGTATTTAAGACGCTTAACGCAATGGCTCCTGCTTACTTATCGGAACTGTGTATTCCTGAAAATTCCAATTCTCGACAATCAACCTCAGGTCAGCAGCATCATCAGCTATCAGGAGGTTGAGGGAACCAAAGCGCACACCAGACACTAAGTTCGGTGAGCGCGCTTTCGGAGTGTCGGGACCTAAAGCATGGAAGAGGCTGCCACATGAGTTAAGAATGATTACAGACTCGGCGGAATTTAGAGCTAAACTTAAAACTCATCTGTTCGGACTGTCTTATCCATAAAGTCAAAACCTTTTCACATTCACAGCCCGCGACATTGTAAATAACAAATTGTGAAAATATGAGCGAATTCTTATTTGTAAGCTTTTATAACGGTCACTTGATGAAAATTCTCAAGTCTTTCAAAATAAATATTAACTCACCTTTGGCATTATACTTCTTATAAGTGAATACCAAAAGTGATGGGGGGCAGTTAATGTAAAATCATGCAATGTCCACTATGTCCAGTGTTTTCAATATAATGTCCTCCGCGTGTAAATTGGTATCTTCTCCAAGCATAAACTTTCTTATTAAAGTGTGTTTATCGGAAGTGACTGACCAGGTAAGTATGTTTCTGTATACATTTGTAAATAATAAACTTAAATATAGCCTAAGAATTATATTATAAAATGTTCAGCGCCCTTGAGGTGATTTGTCACAAAAACGGCGCTTTACAAATTATGCAATTATTATTATTATTATAGCAATGCCGTCACTTGTTTTCATTCTGGATGTATTTTTACTGCCCTAATTTTGATGTCTATTGACATATTTTTTATCCTATACACTTGAACACTCTAATCCTCTTATTTTGAAGCCGAAAATGTTCTATTATTCAGATGTTTGGTACTGAATAAGCTTATTACCTAACAAACAAAAAAATGAAAAACTATAACATTATCCGTAGCTTTTCAAATCCGGCTTTGTTTTAGCTCGTTCTCAGAAAACTTTAAGTGTTATTTTAATGTTTTAAAAGTTTCTATTTACATCCTTATACTTTTACAACTTACCTAAGTTACTTTGCGAGCTTTGAGCGGAACGCTTCTGTTTTGTAAGCTTTTTTCTTATCTCCTACTACTGTCAATCTGAATGTCTAAGAACTTGGAGGTTTTCATACAAAATATGCTCTTTGTCTTTGTTTTGTTATGGTGGCTTTGAAATTTCTGACAGCACATAAATAGACACACGCCAATAACAAAGCTCTACCGCTTTAGTTTTAACATCTTAGAAAATGAATATTATATTAGCGATTCCTTTATCACATTTGGAGTAAAATAGTAATCCAATATAAATCCAAATATCTATACTCCCTATTTTCCAGAAAAATTTCTTCTGAAATCATTAAGACTTCTTAGAAGGTACATATACACCTATTACCTACCTACTTAATTTATTAAACACGACGATTTCACATTTTAAAAAAATACGTCTTAAGTGAACAATTTTTTATTTTTTTTTATTCGTAACACATTTTTATACAGTTTTTTTACATGCTTTTCGACTACCACACTAGACACACGTCCATATTATAGTCGTCGATTATATCGACAACCATTTTGATCCGGAACCGGAACGTAACAAATACATTTACAGGCAGATGAAATGTCAAATGGTCGAGTTAAAAAAGAATTCCTCTATGCTCAGTCAAAAATATTCTCGTAAATTTCGTGTTGCTGCCTGATGACATTTTTATTTTATATAAAAACTAAAATTTATTTTTCATCACACGTCGCCACTGGATACAGCCTATAGCACCGCGTAATACGCACTGCTTTTTTTCAAGTGCTTCCAGGACGGTGCTTCCAGGCAAGTCAGAGCGTATCACATAATTTTAAATCAATAAAAAAGGTTTCACTTCCGTTGAAAATTATCCAAATTTTATTTCATTTTATTTTCAGGATCAAAATATTTCACACTGTTTTTTCATCATCAAAATACTGTGTTACGCGTTAGTTAGTAATGCTTGAGATTTGGTTCAATGCTGTAAATTTAAGTGTTTTTATCAAAATTGGATCTGCGAAGAATTTAGACAAGCGATAAAGTACATAATATTTAAATAAAAAATTATATCTACGTCTTTTTCAAAATCGAAATTATAATACCCCGTGACTTTTCAAGGGTTTGCGCTAGTACACAAAATGTTACCAAAAACTACGGTTTAAATTGTTCTTTCCCTTAGAAAGTCCGCAATCCAATTATGCAGGGTTGGGTGGATCCCATTCGATTCAAAATTTCTGACAAGCGCCCGTAGCCAGACCCTATCAAAGGCTTTGGGGATATCCAAACCGACCGCCCTTAAAAATGCGTATCACATATCAACACATATCCGGTAGATTACTACACGATCGGTCTCATCGAAATCCATATTGTCGATCGCTTAGAATGTTGTTATTCTCGAGGTACGTGAGTAATATGTTATTAACCATCCTTTCCAATAAATTTTAGATTGAAGAAGTGATGGCTTTGGGACGGTAGTTGGAAAGGCCAGAGCGGTCTCCCTTCTTATGGATTGAATGAGTCTGTCCGTTATCTTCTTATGGATTGAATGAGTCTGTCCGTTATCTTGAATAGTTTTGTCTAGTAAGTCGGCTTTTTAACCAGCCGACCACCAGGCTTGGTCAGAGTTGGAAAAGTAGATCTGCAGAAATTTCTCCCGATTGAACCAGCGAGAAACCTGAAAGTACGGCTACCAGCATGCTAGCTTTTTTGGGTAATTCTTTTGTTGTGGCCGCTCTTACCTCTATTTAGAATTCTCTTACAATCCTTTTTCCCGTTCTCGATATTTCGAATATAAGCCGTGGTTTTGAGTCTGACTGCGTCATGACAGCGATGTTCAAACCACGACTTTGTGACCTCTCCAGAACATTTTTTGGAGACGGGAATGTTGAAAACCATCGCTAATGTGATTACCTTTCCCAACTCGCTTCCACATTTTGCTTTCTCTTGGTTGTTTTAAAGAATAACCTGGTCAAATTAAATATTTAATGCATCCAATCGTGCCTGATATCAAGTCTCTTTCAATGGAAACAATTTTCCCAAAAGCCTTCAATTAACATGTTTGGAGAAACCTCATGCGACCAACTCACACACCTCTTGCTAATACGCTAGTACGGAGCTAGTGGGACTATGGGGCATCCAATTGAAGTATCTTATGAGATCGAGGGTAAGGCGGTGAGGAAGAGGTTGGAATTTAAATTTGGACACCAAACCGTTTGGATTATGAATAATGGTTTTTCATCAGGGCATAAAAATACCTATCTACCACTCAGGATGATTGATTTTAATTGTAGTTTATTTTGTGTGCAGGATGGGCGCCTACAGAGTGGAGACCACATCCTCAGGATCGGGGAGGTCAGCATGCGAGGACTGGGCTGCGAACAGGCTGCCGCGGTCCTGCGCCAGTGTGGGGTGAGAGTCCGCTTGCTAGTGGCTAGGGCGGCAGATCCCACTGCTGAATTCAGGGTAAGTCTTCGCCCTTACATATATTTATAACATATCTCATATTCGCTAACTCGATGGTCTCCGCGGTCGAGAGGTAATGGTGGAGTTATACTTGTCTGTAGTGACGTGACGTGACGCGTCATAACGGTATCGGTTTCATATATTTAATATCGTGACGATTATATTAGTCCGTTGTGTTGTGTCATGATGCGATCATTTTCGACAGAGTGGAGAAGGTGAGGGGTGAGTTGGCTAGTGTCCAACGTACTGTGTTGATTTAAAATATCGTCATAAGGCGTCAGAACACAACTTAGAGATGTGAACGCTAACCATCACGGTAGAGAACAACAACAACACGCCTTACAAGTATAACTCCACCATAAGTCCCTTCACCAGGTCACGAATTTAAATCTCTGAGTTCGATCGCAAATCAAGGGGCAACTTCCGAAACCGTTCGGGTATTGGACAGGAACACTGTCGTATAGTTGATAGTGCTACTTTACTGACATCTGTTGAGACACTTGAAAACTGCATATAACTATCTGTACTAACAATATATATTGAAGAACATTGAAACTACATACATATTCCAATATCCTACATTTTCTAAGGAATTTCTACCACATAAAGCAAAGTTTTAATATCATTATTTCAACCCTTCGTTTCAATAACCCAAAAAAATCTTTCAAATAGCACTAGCGACTATTTTGTTTGCTGTATCACAAAATAACATAATAGCTTATTAACCACGATTAAAAAAATTATATATATATTCTGCCTTTGTCAGGGGAGAGGAACAGGGTGAAACCGATCAGGATTGCCAATTTAAGCCCAGCCACTGCAATTACGGCCTCCCCTGTTTTATTTTCTTTGTCTTAAGTTCCCACTAATTGATTCTGGTTTTCCTCAGCTGAATGGAAAAAGGAGACTTCTTCATTTACTTTCCAATCAGAAAGATGAATTAAGATAAACCTATTATAGTGCCCCCAATTAGGTTGGGATAAGCATCTTTTCTGCAAAGAAAATACAAAATAAAAATTTGCTTAATGAGGAAAATGCTAATGGCCCTTGAAACAAAGGATTTTGAAATAGGCGCGATCAATATCGCTTTACAGGAGGATATTTTCTTTTCAACTTTTTCGAGCTTAAATGTTGTAAAGTATGCGGTTGCTTAGTGGAAGCAGTAGAAACTGCGTATTTATCACGTTCTTGGAAAGTACGTCTATAAACGTCCTTTGTATTATTTTACACGGCCTACGTCTACACACGTTTACACACAGCCATTTTATTGAGACATAATGTGTAAACTATTCCTATTAAAAAATACAAGCCAAATTTTTTAGATATATACATTATAAACTTTATACTCCTTTTGAAAATGTAAATTGTAACTGTCGAATAAAAAAAACTAAAATTAATGAACGTCCGGCAGAATATTGGCATCTGATGTCATTTTTCTTTTAAAAATCATTAATTGTCTTATTGATAGGCCTGCATTATTTCAATCGATTTCATTTCATATCCCCTAATAGAATCATACGAACTAAAAATATATTTCATTGCAACAATAATGACATTATCATTTCGTTTATGTATCACACCTACACAGATTACGTAACGAATATGCAGAAGTAGCAGATATTAATATTGCACCTAAAGAAATTACAAAAAAGAGCTTATCATTATATATGTTATAAGTTTACATTTTGTTTCCAATAAAAATAAAAATGTCAATTGTATTAGTATGGGAATTTAAATCATATTAGTATGGGAACACTGTAAAATTGTTTTTTAAACAAATTATTATTTTTTTTAAACACGTGTGTGATTTAGACCACACGACTGAAGTAAATAGGTACTTCTTTAGTAATCTAATCTAATTTTCTTTCTGGCATCGAAAAAAACCATTCCAATCATCGGTGTATAAGAATCTATATTGAAGATTAGTTTGGATTGTTACCAATCATCGTGACAAATCAGTCGTTTTAATGCACTGAGTTCACACACTCTAAACGAAAATTTGATTAATTTTATTATGGGAATTACGCTTAGAATGGGATTGTTAATTTAATTCTTACAAAGTTTAAAATAAAACTTTTTCGATGCGGATTCTAGTTAGAGAGCGACGTTCATTCACATTTGCAGAAGGAAATTCAAAAAATTCCAATCGAAAAATTGCTATTTATTAGCTAGATTTTAACGTTTAGATTGTGAGAAACAACAACACAACTATTGTCAGCATAAATGCCCGCACCCATTCCAAACGTCATTACTATGGATTTGAGCACTGTTGTAACGATTAGATTGTGAGGAATGAACCTCAAAATTAATTTTAATTTATTATCGTTCGCCTCCGTAACGTTCGTAACGCCCGATATTACGCCTCTCGTAACGCTGTAATTTCCGTAATGCCTTCGCCAGTTAACCCCTCATGTCAAACGTGCGTAAATGTATTTATTTCAAAAAAATATTTTTTTAATTATTTAAAGGTATTTGTACCGCAAATAAATAAATAATGTTTTTATTTATCGTTCAATCACAACCATAGTTAAATTTTAATTGCTATAAAAATCGTAATACCGTAGTACGCAATCGTAGTACGAAATGTAATGGTTAGAGGTGATTACATATCATTTGATGTAATGTGTGAAGAATTTAAATAGCTAAGCTCAGAATGTGTGGTATTGTTTCGGGAATTTGTAAGTGAATTCTCTGCCAATAATAATAAAAGAAAAATGTGAAACAATATGAGTTTATCAGTTACAACAATATAGCAAAGGAGGACAGAGAACATTTAATTTTATCAACTAAAATGTTAATATTTATCTCGGGCCTGTGGGTAGAACCGAAGATCTACTCATGTTAAATTAAAATTCACACTTGTCACAAAGAATTTATTGATAATAATCTAACTATAGAAATAATTGCTGGACGCCAGGGGTTCCAGCATGGTCGATCGATAAGGATCGGTATGATAATTGTCGGTAACTTCTCATCGTTCCCTAGGACAACTGCAGATCGCAAACGAATAGGTGACAGTTCACAATGACTAAGTGTCCTTAATTTATTCGATATCAACTGTTGTTTGTACGTTAGCGATTTACAGTTGTCCTAGGGAACGATAAGAAGTTACTGACAATTATCCTACCGATCCTTATCGATCGACTATGCTAGCGCCCCAGGACATTTAGAGAAAATGGCCAAACATTAAAGTAATTTAAGGTAAACCAAAGATTATTGAAAACTATCAAGCTGTGGATTTAATATTTACGTTGGTTGATACATGGTCATGGGAATATTTTACGTCAATAAGTGTATTCACGTTCATGGTGAAAGTATGAATTCCCAGAAATAATGTACCTGTAAGACTTTAAATCCGTAAATACAGCTATACGTCGTTACACTGTTACTTTTTTTTTAGTTTCTACTATGCATTTTCTACTGTCTGTAAGAAAAAACCACTCAAAATATTACAAAAAGAAAATATTAAATTTTTTAATAAGTTTAAAAATATGAAAAAAATCATGGTAAATATCAAAGAATGGATCTTTATTCAAAATTTTTTGATTTATACTTAAGCGCTCCGCTGACGAGGCAACTGAAAACCAACTAAAACCGGCTGTTTTCTCTGTCTTGATTGGTCAAAAAGCTTGTTTAACCATATCCGAAGAACAATCAGCTGAAAACCAACGCTTGCGTTACCATTGACAACGGGGTTTTGTGTGATTGTGCGGGCCATCACATTGTCATACAAATACAGTTGGCAGTTGAGAGTTTTCAGTTGCCTCAGTGGGCGGAGGCGCTTCGAGTAAGTTAAGTTTTCAATAATCCACAAACATTTAAAATTCTCTACATATCCTATGTCAGAAGCCACCTAGAGGACGCTTCAACTGTGTGGAACCCCTGTTCTACGTATAAAGCAAATCTAGAAAGAGTTCAGAAAAAGTTTATCAAAAATGTCTCTTTTCGCGTACGAAATTATGAAAATTATGTCCCCATAACCCTTAAATCTCTTGATCAACGCTGAGACATCAGAGACCTATTAATACTCTATAAGATAATTCATAACTATATTGACAGCCCATACTTACTACAAAATATTTAAATCAGATGTCCAAAAAGAGTTTCGCGATCTCTGGATTCATTTAATATTCCTAAGAGCAAAACGAATTACCTTGAAATGTATTTATAAGAAGAAGCTGTAGCACATTTAACAGATTATGCCCAAACATCGATGTGTTTAACACGAACTTTGCTAAATTGACAACATTCATAAAAAAATGACATTCCATCGAAAGCCATATGTTTAACCAAAAAATTTAATTAAATTGATTTCTTTTTTTTTTATTAGTTCCTCACATTTTCTCTTTTACTTTTAGTAGTTTGTATTTTAATTAAATCTTTACCTCAAAGATATTATTGATATCCATTAAAATTTAAGTGTAAACCTTAGAAATATGTATATCATAAAACACTTTGAAAATTGAAGATGCACTTAATCAGAATTGTTTGTATTAGGTATATTGCTGCATATTTTTTTTAATTATGGTCCTGTATCTAAATGTCGTTATTTTATTGGTCAATGACATAAACATTTGACGACCGTCCGTGGTCGAGTGGTAAGACACTTGACTCCCATTCGGAAGGTCGCGGGTTCGAACCCGGCGTGCGCAAATAAATTTTATTTGATTAATTTGTGTTATTTCACAATTAATTAATTAAAATAATATATACTATATTTGCGGCACGTTCCAGAGTGGAAGATACTCTCAGTATCGCCCTGGTGTAAGACCACCATTCAGATTTGAAACGTTGCTTAATAATGGCTTTAGCCGTGCTTAGTGACTAGATCTGAATAGCCAGGTACTTTCCCACCTTCCTCTTCCCCATCTCCTTCCCTCCCCACTAACCTTCAGCCTCACAACATACTCCAATTGGGGATGCCATAGTCTCACTGGCTCCAGAGGGGAGCAGTTGGGACTATTGTGAGGTTTCTCTATAAAAAAAAATTAAAAAACATACTTATTCACTGTTATATATAAATGTATAGACTGTTTATAACGCAAATAAATAAAATAAATCTAATGAAATTATTATTATATTGAAAATATTACTTACACAACGTCTATAAACATATTATGCATTATGCAGGAGTTATTTTTATAATAACGCAAAGATCTTTAACAATAATTGCAAATTGTTAAAGTCATATCAACAACTTCAATGGAAACGTACGAAAAATGCTCCTAAAATACTTGTCTGAAGATAAAGGTTGAAAGTGAACGATCGTAAATGAGTAGTCATTTCTCAAATGCTGGGAGCGTTTCTCTATTGCGACCATAACGCGGTCGTTACTTCTATCGATGGAAAACAAATAATGTATTTGGAAGTGAATACTTTGCCGTTATGTACGTCGTTACACGTCACATAGCAATATTCAAAACGTTATCTCAAACATTATTAAACACACATTTCTTTAAAGGTGTGCCCCGTTTAAATGTTTTGTTGTTAGATGGCAATGATCAGTAATTTTGATAAGTTAACCACTCGGGTACATGCCTATGTGTAAGTTTTTGGTCTTAACGAACCTCTCAGATTGATAAAAATTTGGTTATTTCCGCTTTGTATTTAAAGCTCAATAAACGAAATATATATAAACGTAGCCGAATACTAAAAACTGTTTTTTAAAGGTAATAAAATACTCTTTCAAATTATATTAATACAATATAATAGCCTTCCAGACAACATTAAAAACAAAAATAGGTTGGATATTTAAAAAAAATCATTCATTTTTGTCTTAATCAACAAAATAGTGAAACAGAGTAATATTGTATTATGTATAGAGTAATGTAAAAAGTATTTAGTTCAAAATAATGTAAAATGTTTTTCTAGTCAAATAAGTGAAAATGTTATTTACTTCTTTCTGGAATAAAAACTTAAAAAAAACGACCTTTGGTTTTACAAATTTCAAAACATCTTTTACAAAATGTCCCTTGAACTGTTTATAGTTAGATATTTAAAAAAAAACGAACAGCGATGTAATTTTCAATGTTCATTCGGAGATAAGCCATTCAAGACCTGTCGAAATGTTTGAAACCCTCCGGGTGACTTTGAACATTTTAATTAAATTTTAAATATCGAATAATCACAATGGCGTCATGTCTTATTTGTCGATAATTTTAAAAAGTTCCATTTCTCATGTCAGAAAAAACACCATGAATTAAAAATATTTACTTTAGTCCAGTTGTTTCGAAAAATTTCTCGTTTCGAATTTCCTTAAAATCGTTATTTTTTTAACAATTTACAGTGCCATTTTACTGAATAAGTAGTTAAATTACCGTAACAGCCAAATGTCTCATTCAAATGACCAATTTAAGGCTTACCAAAGTCTTGACGGCTTAACGGTCCCATAAAGACGAGGCACGTCAATCCCTGAGAATGTTCGCTTAGCGCCTACGTCGTCGCGTCGCACAGTGGACTGAAAATCGCCTTTCATAGACATAGAGACTTGGAAATGGATTCTGCTGATCATTACTATGCTATAAAATTTCGTGTGAAGCAATTTCGTGTACAAATGAAGGAGTTATCATTTTTTAAAGAAAAAATTGTATGGCACTGACATTAAAAATGAGGCTATCTCGGGAATCATAAGGTTGTGGCGCAACTTGCGCTTTTTTTTAAATCCTCAATGTTGAAAAAAAAACTTTTTTTATGTTGATGATTCATTTTAATGCAAAAATTTTGGTTTATAGTGTCAATAAAATATTGTAAACTAGACAAAGCATACTCATATGTAAAGCATTTAAGCATTAAAATGAATCAACATAAAAAAGTTCTTTTTCCAATTTTGAGGATTTAAAAAAAATCGCAAGTTGCGCCAATATGCGAAGTATGTCAAAAAAATAAAAATAAATAGTAGTATATCTGTGTTTACGGATATAATGGCCAACCTTATTATTCCAGAGATATCCTTATTTTTAATGTCAGTGCCATACAATTTTTTCTTTAAAAAATGATAACTCCTTCATTTGTACACGCAATTGCTTCATACAAAATTTTATAGCATAGTAATTAATGATCAGCAGAATCCATTTCTAGCAAAAAAAAGACCCTTGAAAATTCAAGTCTATATGTCTATGAAAGGCGATTTTCAGCCCACTGTGCGTCGGTTAGAATCATCAGGCTAAATTAAAAGCTTTTCACTTTTAAGTGACAAGTTCTGTCAATGCTAAACTTTTAACGTTAACTGAAAAGTGACTGTACTAAACACGTGTCTGTCGACATTTCTGTTACCTTGTGGGTTAATTAACACGTCTTCTTGTTTTAAGTTTGGTTATTTGACATTTTGAACATGATCACTAAGTGTAGGAAACTTTATTCCTTAAGCCTTACGACCCGTTTCGACTAATATTTTGTTTGGAACATTATTTGGAATTTGTTGCATAATGTTTTAATTTATTTAACGCCCGGAAAGCTATTACAAACGTTCATAATAATACAATCTTACTAATATTATAAATGCGAAAGTTTGTATGGATGTATATGTGTTTGTTACTCTTTCACGAAAAATTTACTAAATGGATTTTAATGAAACTTTACAATAATATAGCTCATACATTAACTGAAATATAGGCTATAATTTATAAAGCTAGCTATTTATTTTAAATATTTTGAAAATAATAATTATTGTTTAATAGATAATGTCAAAATTTTAAAATGACATTTTGCAAAGCAATGATTGTTAAATCAAAATTCAATTTTCGAAAATATTTACATTAGTGCATTTATTTAAAGTACTCGCCTAATACTTTGAATCGATTAAGAATTATAGATATTTTAAATAAATAGGTTAAGAATTTTGGTATAAACGTAGCTGGGATCTAGGAAAAGAAAATAGATTACTCGAAGTACTAATCTTATGCAGATGAAGTCGCGGGCAGAAGTTAGTATATTCAAAAAAATAACGAGAAAAAATGCAGCTTTTTAAAAAGTTATTAACCAACTTTATCTTTTGCACATACAGAGTCAAATATATAAATAAGCTTCATTCGAAAACATAAAACGCAATAATACCAGCTTATGTTACAATACCATAGAACAAAATATATCTTCACAATCGGAGTAGGTATATGTTTCCAAATGTTTGATTCGTATCTTAGGTTAATAATACTGGGACGATGAAGAAGAATTATTTGGATAATAATAAATAATAGTTATTAATTGTATCTATTGATTACTTAGTATTTTAATAATAGTAATTTGTACATTTTCAAAAAAATGTATAGCAAACTTACTTTTTCAGGAGATTAAAAATAACCGTTTATTCGCGCATACTAAAGCGCGTGACGTTTTAAACAATATACATATATAGAATATGTATAAAGTACATATATATAAAACTGTATATACAAACTTTAATTGATAATTTCAGATATGTGCGAAAATATTAAACCAATCAATTACAATGATTAGAAGGGAAATTAAAAGTGAAAAATCATCTTGTGAAATTTCAGCAAGTAAGAATTCTTTCTCGTTAAATTACATACATATTCAGTTCGGTAGGTACCTACGTGAAATATCCTTCTTACACCGTTTCTATAATACCTCTTTTCGGATACATGTTAATTATTATCGTGTTGAAATTTGTAGCACAATATCTTAAAATGATCTGAATCTTTATAGTTATAAAATAACAGATATAGTTAAATAAAATCTTTTTGATTAACAAGATATAAGACATATGTAAAAATACCTCTTATCAAAAAGCGTGCGAATTTGTATTTGACTCTTATAATCTGCACACGTCTTTACTTGTTGTTGCTTTACCTGTTGACTTAAAACTAATAAAGCCTGTTTTGTTGCAGTCTCTCGGCGCTAGCAACGCTCCTATCATCCCGACCAAGGTGCTGGGCGATCCTGATGAACTGGACCGCGCCCTGCTGGAGAGTGGCTACACGGAGGGTCTGGTGCCTCCATCCCCCGCCCCCCTGGTCGACAGATACGAGGACCGATATGTCTATCACAGGGGCGGAGTGGATTTGGAGCTATTGGTGAGTGAAAATTATATCCATGTACTAGTCTCTAACTGACGTTAGCGATCAAATTTGGAGACCGTTTAGCTAGAATTCAACATAAATAATTTTAAAAGTACAACTTCGCTATAACCATATGGATCGATATGTCCTCGCGTGGGTGTAGCGGACTTGTACCTTCTGGTGAGTGAAAATCATACCCATACGAAAGTCTCAGCATTCGTTATCGCCAATCAAACTTCGCGCCAGTTTAAGAGGTTATTACCAGAGAATACCATAAATTAGTCATTTTTAAATCAAATTCTTGATGTATTGACTCTTTTTTACAAAAAAACATAAATCGATTTTAAAAGATAGTTTTTTTTTATCTGGTACACGCAGTTTTAAAATTTCGAAAAACTAATTGTATTTTTAATATAATAAGGTATTACCGTTGGTTGTTGGCAGATTTGTTCGATTTTCAAACTATAGATTCTATTAAGCAAGACAATTTTCAAATCATACAATCATACAACAAAATAAATCAATACATAATTTTCATAAGTTTAATTTTAGTTAAATTAAAATCATTAAAAATTAATTCGAGAACGTGTTTTGTGACAAAAATACCTCAGTTTTTCTATTTATTTAAAGACTTACAAACTAAAAATTTTTTTTTTTTTTTTACACATATATTTTGTTTAGACATTATTAAAAAATGATAAATACTTATGATCAAAAAATACTTACAAGAAGTACATGATATTTAATAATTTATCTTCTTTTGTTTTGAGCATTTGTATTGCTTACTTGAATGTAGGTATGTATTATTAATAATAATTTAATACGGGAAATAAACGAACTTTCTCATTGGAACCTCCCTACACAGTTGCAAGCATTTTTTAACTTTTATTCTCAGCCGCTGGTCAATCGCTCTTAACCCTAATTTGGCCTAAACCAGGTTCAACACCACAAATTCGTGTGTTTGTGTACCCATATATCTATCACAGGGATAGCGTAAATCTGGCGAGTAATGTTACTGTAAAATTTTCTCGTCTCACTCGTAATCTTTTCAGCTAAGTCAAGACTCTAGCGTCTAGACTCTATTCTGTACATAAATTCAGCGATGCGAATTCTAAGATGACCTTCTAAGTGGCTTTGAAAGTGACACGTACTAGAAATTGCGTCATCGTTTATGCTCACAGTGGTCACGCTAACTGCCTATCTCGAATTACGCATGAAAAATCATGAAAAGCCTTGAGCTTTTTATATTATTTTGCCACGTAAAGCAAACAAAATCGAGTGGAAAAGCGTCATAAATATCCCAATTCGTGTTAATTTCGTAGTTCTTATTTATTCTAGGTTTATGGAAGGATACATAATATGCTTTGGTACCTTAATTTGGTTCTAGATGCTTGCTTCTCGCAGTGTTTTAAGATGATAGACTTCGCTTTTCGGCCCATACAAAAAGTACGCCCGGGAAAAAACACTTTTCTACATCGAAAATTGCACAAAATGAACACATTTTTTTATACTACCTTCTAGAGGGTGAAAACTATGTTGGTATGTTTTCAAATTTTCGATGCGTTTCATATTAACGTAAACATTCACTGTCAAACATCTACGATTTATCAAAAAATATTATTTAAAGAAAAAGTGCTGCAAACTCATAAAGAATTGTAAAATTATAAAAAGCTACCCAAGAAGCTTCTTCTTTCTATAAATTTTTTTTTTTTTTTTAAATTCAATTTCGTGAAAGTTTTGGTGTAGAAAAGTGTATTCTCCATAAACCCCTTTTCGAGCGATTTCTATAGGCAAATTTGAGCGTTGTCTCATTCGCACATTTCGCATTCGCATGTATTGTAAGTGGGCGTGAGCTTATTGTGAGCGGGACAGAATGACAGACGCGGGTGTTCCGCGTGTGGTTCAAAGTCTAGCCTCTTAAGTGCAAATCACAAGGATTTAGGTCATTAAAAGGAGTTACTCAAAAATAACAACAATTTTAACCTAGATTATAAATTTTTACATTTGTACCAGTTGGTGTAAAATAATGCTCTATTTTTTTTATTTTTTATTGTCAAACTAAAACCGTCAAGATGTTGAGAAATTCTCTATTCTGATTTCCCGTGCAAACTACAACAAATTTAAGTCAAAGAAATTTGTATTCTGCTCCGCGTAATATTTCGCTAAAAGCAGGATGTAAATTTCTACGGAAATTCTAATTATAAGTCGATCTATAGCAAGTATAGCACCGCCAATAACTTGGCTGTACTCTGTAGTAGGTATAAAGTTCTTACCATTTCCTTTCGAGAGCTTTCCGCAGCCTCCGTTTGCCCGAGATTAGTGTTAACGGTGCTTAATGTTTTAAGAATGTCATTAAATGGGAGTTTGGAAACAAAGTTGTCGGTCAAAGTTTTGTAAAAGTCCCTCGCAGCAAAGTTTTCAGCGAGATATTAAGCATTATTATGAAATCATTCGCCAGCCTTTGTACGCGCTGGGAATTTCTTAGCTTCCGAACAGATTGGTCATAAATATTTTAAGATTTATAACGTTATACCTGTACTTATTTGATGGAATTAATTTTGGCAGAATAATAAAATAAACAAATTAAATAAATCTTTTGTTTGGAAGAGTTTGTTTTAATCCTTTGAGACATGGACAAACATAAAATTAAAAAGATAAATAAACTGATTAACATTTTGGTACTTAAACATTCAAGTTTTTTTAAATTTGTTAATCCAAGAAACGAGAACTTGTACATTTTAGTGTTCTTACAAATTGGAGAATTTTAGATTGAATAGTTCTTGTTGGAATGTGGAAGGTAAAAAGGTTCAATAAGTCAGGGCTGTCTATAGCAACATTAAGAATGTTTAAAATCAAACTCTAGTCTGAAATAAGTCGTCTGAGAGTTTTAATAATTTTAATTGTTTCGTCAATTATAAGTGGTTGTAATTCATGGTTTCTGTAAGTAGACTGAGTGTATAAGAAATTATTCTGATTTTTTTCAATGGAATCGGAGTGGATTTAAAAATGAGGGGACCAAATAGAAGAATTATATTAGACTTGACTTCTAACTAAAGAAAAGTTAAAAAATTTTGGTGTTGAAATATTATATCTGTCGTGATCGGGAAAAAGTTTCGCATATGTGACCGCAGTCTTACCAACATGACAGCATGATAATCTTTAAGTTATGTTATGGCCAAAGTGTAAACAATTTTTGACACAACCTGATAATATCTAAGTCGAAGATGCGGATAGTTATATGAGATGCGGAGTATAATTTGATACTAATCGGGATTAAGATTGTCACAACT
This sequence comes from Limnephilus auricula, assembly GCA_951813805.1. Taxonomy (NCBI): domain Eukaryota; kingdom Metazoa; phylum Arthropoda; class Insecta; order Trichoptera; family Limnephilidae; genus Limnephilus; species Limnephilus auricula. Next base: position 18,695,977 of record OX638406.1, read on the forward strand.
AATCACGTAAGAACTGTATATTTTAAACCCGGCGTCATGGGGGATGGGTCAAAATGACCCGCTATGTTTTAAATTGCTTATGATTTTATAACTACACGCGTGACGTTGCCGCTATTCTCAGTAGCTGGAGATGTTGACTTTCTTTAAACGTTTTTAATGAGAAATCAGTCGAACGGCGATCGACACGGCAGTTACACGTGCCGAAAGCTGAAAAAGTTGAAAATGACCCTTCCCCGTAGACCCATTTTTGCGCCGATTGCATTCATAATGATGATTCGAATAAACTTTTTTTCTGTGGATTAGTTTTTTTATTTCCTAAAAGTGCCATTTAAATTGAAATAATGATTTAAAAATAAGTGTTCATTGTGATTAAGTTAGAGGAAGCTAAATTTGTTAACTTTTCGTCGCTTCAGTTCGTTTTTATCCAACAGACCAAATCGCGAATCGGGAGAAATGGTACTTTAAACTTTTTTTATGATAGAAGCACATACATTTTGGAGGACGAAAGACAAAGTGCGTTTTGAAAACTCCTTAAATAATTGTTTATAATTTTTTTTTTGCACGAGTATCGCATAAATAAAGGCATTTTGAGAACATTTGCAAACTTAATTCAACTTCACGAAAAATGGTCTGTTGGACAAAAACGAACTAGACCGACGTTTTGTTAAATGGTATGTATATTCGTTAAAAAAAATGTTTTTGTCGAAATAATGTCATGTGTTAATTCCACAATAAAATTCAATATAGCTATAAGCGAAAAAGCATAAATATAATGAAATACCTAGTGTTGAATTAGTGGGTCATTATTACCCAACCCCCACATACTTTCATCATATTTCCACCCTTATGAATCCGGGTTAAAAGAATTGAATCTTACTTTGTAAACATATTTTGAAGATTTTGACAATGATTATTAATAAACGTCAACCCAACAATAAAGTAACTGACGACAGTAACGAAGAGTGTTTTATAAAAAGACGAAATGAAACGAGAAAGAACAAAAGTAATTTTATGATGGATATTCAGAGCATTACCAGGTTTTTCATTTACTTTCGCAAACACTTACTCAAGGCTTTAAAAAATAAAAAAGAGACAATTTAAATAATGGCTGCGATACAGAGTAAAATTTCGAGTAGCGTCGTATTTTGAAATATATATGGTTAAGTTATAAAAATTGTCTGAGTGTAAAACTTGAAATTCTGTTGCAGACAATATGTAATCCCTGCTTATTTATCCAAGTGATAATTTAAGAATGATAGTACTCCGTAGACTTACGAGATTATATTTTTATAAAATTCTACATCATCATCATATTGGTCATCACCACCATTTATGTTTAAAATGGATATAGCCGTGTTTCTGTTCTGAATTTTGACGCACTTTCCAATCTAGGAAACTTCTTTCTCGGATTCTATCCAAAGGTTTCTTTTTTAAATCCTGACCCCGAGGAAAAACGTCACGTCTACGTCATCTTTGGGGATGCTGGATGGGGGTTTTTAAGGAAATGAAGAAGATGAATTCTGGGAAGGAAAAATGTCTGAGGAGTGGGTAGGAATTTGTGGGTCAATGTGTCCGGGAGTAAAGGGCATATGAATCCAATCGTCTTACTGAGTTGCAAGGTGAAGGGTCGAGAGTATCCGGCTGGAGAGGTCAAAATATCTTCCTCAATCAGACTCTCCTGATACGGCTCGCCACATAAAAGGTAAGTAAACGCACCCGCTGCTAAGCTCAACCCGTGAACCTGGGCACCCCTGCTAAGTCACCAAACGTAGTGGACCACTTGGAGTGACCTATGGCAGGGGTGTAGGTTATCCAATGGTTATCAGGGTGGCGGTACCCATACGCCCAGCAGGGACTTTGGTGCTTAATGCTCGGTCATTCTTTCCACATGACCCAGCCACCGAAGTCTTCCCCACTTTATAAATTGTGTCACGTTTGGTTCCTTAAACAGAGTATAGAGTTCATCGTTGTAACGTCTCTCCAAAATCCATTTTCTAGAATCGGTCCTAAGATACGTCTCATACGGGAGTAATAATAAAATATATATATTTAATGTCTCGGGCCACATTGTGCTATATTTGTCACAAAACATCTAAAGCCGTTGATGTTGTGATATATTTATCACTAACTGACACATATCTACTTATATTCATTATATTATGGTCAGGCTATGTCATGGTGTTCAAAAACTATTTGAAATTGAATGTCAAGCAAGAATATTACAAAATAGACGGATTTTGTAATTAAATTGATATTATATTGCCTAGGCCCGAAAGGTTAATTCTTGACAATTTCAAGGAGGATACTGTGTTTTTACTTATGTCGGCAGAATATCTCGTAATCCTAAACATTCGAAAACCTCAGCACAGGTTCTCCCAGTGAGGTGTTCACAAAATGGTACTATTAACCTTCTTACATACCTTTTTACATCTTGTTACTGAATATGAACTTTTTTTGTACTACTATGTAAACCATTGTAATTATTTGTTAAATTTATGTACAAGTATAAAAATAAATAAATAAATACCTATCTTATTATTATTATTACAAGTAAAATTATTGCGATTTTAAACAGCAGTAATGGGATCAAATATCGATTTAGTCGCCGAAACGTCCCTTGCCTGCGCCATAATTCATAAGCGTCTACTAAAAGTTTGGCCTGGGCTAAGTTTATTAATAGAAGGGTAGGCAGGTGTGAGAAAGATAGGAAAGGGGTGAATTGGGGGAGATGTAAAGAGAATCGGTAGATCCTGAAACATTATTTTGAATAATTTCTTCTTCTTGTTTGAACGTCAAAAAAACGAACTGTGTCAATTGATTCCCTTAATACTTTGGATGATGATCTAAGTCGAATTTGGGCAAAACCATGTCAACCAAGACCAGGACACAAGTAGGCCTGCTATTTATTTTTATTTATTTTATTTTATTTCATTTATTTTATTTATTTATACGCCTATTGGGCTTTTACATACGTAGTTATAAAAAATATTCTTAAGATTGTAAGTTCACAGTAACAGTAGTAATACATAGTATAATCTATCCATTTGACATATTATATCAGCAAGTAACTAGTAATGCATAAGATGATTATTTGTAGGTATAAACCTGTTGTTCAAAAATAAGAATTTGCCTACTCCTAAGGTTAACAAACGTAATTTACCTATAAAGAAATGTTAAGTTTATATGTACATAGTAGACAGTGAGAGCAGTAACATGGTATAATACGACATAATAATATAGTGTATAGTATGGGGCCTTTGAATTAGAGAGTTTACGAAATAATTGTTGGCGGTATTGTTAACATAATATGCCTAGATCGTTTGTCCAATTTTTTAAACAAGATCTTACTTTTACTCTCGGGGTCATTCTACCTCTTATTTGATAACTTCACTACAACAACTTTAAATGTGATTTAAAAGATCCTCTAAGTCATTCCGCCTATACAGTGTCCAGAAACCAGTGCACACGCGAGAAACTGGTAGATCTACTTCTCATGGAGGACCCATTTTGTTTTTTTAAATTTTTACTCTGAGCATTTAGATTTTTATTTTTCCCTTTTTTACGGCAACTGAAGGGATGAAAAAAAACTTTTGAATTCACTTTAAAAGGCAATATCTACACAGCAGACAATAAGTCCGTACCACGGATTAACAAAAAAAATTAGATGTATGTTGTAGAAAATTACGTGACGTAGATTCACCTATTATTATTATTCCTGCTTACACCACTGTTTCTGTACAATATACACAGATATCTACTTCAATTAAAATACAGTAAACTGCTCGAATTAATATATTTAAGAATTTATTTGATTGTTGCACGTTATCTCCATCATATTTTGTGAACAAGCATATTATTGCGACAAATAAATAAAAAAAAAACTGAAGATAATTATTTACAAATTTCTATTGTTATACATTACATTATTTTCTTTAAGTACATTTTTATACAGAGCCAAGGATTCTTCATTTTTAATTTCAAAAAGGTGATTTAACAAAAACTAAAATGGTCGTTCGTACAATTAAGCACTAAGGCGACGTACAATTGGGCATGTTGTGAGGCGGAATGTAATAGAGAGTGGAAAGAGATGGAGGCGAAGAAGGTGGGGAAATGCCTAGCTATTCAGACCTAGTCACCAAACACTTCTCCACAAATGATCATCTAGTACATCCATGCTGTGTAATTGTACTATTTAAGTATAATAAATACAAAACAATACAAGAACAACACGTCAACCCACCAGAGACCAAATGGGAATATAATTAACTGACTCCAGATATTTTCACATCAAAGGGTTCAGCTCGGTAGTATCGGTATCCTAACTGGATAACTGATTGCGATAAATCCTATTGATCCCTCAATATAAATATTTAAAAAGTCTTTCGTAATCCTACATGTTTTTAAAATGACTGATTTTTGCAATTTTGTGTATAAATTCTTTGACAAATCTAATAGCCTAAATTTTAAATGAGAGAGCTAAGTATAATGCATGCAGCCGAAAAATAAATTGAAATATTTCATAGTCTGAGAATGCCAAATTCTTTAATTTCATTTCCTAAATCTACATATTTTCTTATTTTTTTAGATACAGATTTTTTAATATTACAGGAATTTTGAATATCTACATCAATGATATAAGTTATTTTTTAATTATGTCATATAAAACTATATCGGGTTTATTATGACTAATTGGTCTGTTAGTATAGTTTTATCATAGTATATTTAAAAAAATATATATTTTCTAAAAATGAATTTACTATATTATGATGGTCAATCAAGTTATTTTTAATTACCAAACTTTGGTGAATTATTTTTAAAACCTGATTGTGCCTAAATGTATACTCTGACGGCGCTAATATAGAACATCCCGATATAATATGTTCTATAGTTTCCGGAAAAGCCATACATTTCCTATATAAATCATCAATTTGATTTGTATCTTCGATTATATGCTTTTCTTTATCATTATTAAAACTATTTTTTTTTTCACATGTTAATAAAAATGTTGTAAGAACCCACCCGTCCTACCAGTTATTATTTGAACACGTACTATAATTATAATTATATAATCGTTATATTATTTTAAAACCAATTGAAAATAACCTTACACGCCGAAATAGTAATAAAAAAACGAAAATAAATGCAAAACTTTATAACAACATTATTTAATTTGATTTATATTGGATAAAAAAAAACTATAAAAATTGCACCCCTAAATTGATTACCCTTCGAAATTCACATTCATTTTATGAATATCTTATCTTAAAGTACGTCTTATAAATTTTATATTCAATGTTATGATTACTCAAATTACGGGAAGCAACAGAAATAAGCCATAACAATTTTAAATTAAATTTAATGTAATATCGCGCTGAGGCTTCGCTAGATATTTTATTTCCTAAGAGGCATATTTTTTACTGCCACCCAAACTTTATGGGTCATAACCTAAATATTATATTGCGCTCTTCTTTAATTCAAGGAATAATACATTTTGCGGCATGTTCTGTGGGTACCTTGCCAACAGACGAAAAGTTTTATCAAACTACAATATTCATTCTGAACGCCATTTCAAACTACTAGACCTCCATTTTAGGATAGAGGTGCACAACCCGCGGCATGAAACATTTTAAGCCCTAATAAAAAGTCTACTTTATATATTTATTTTTTTTAAAGATGTCGTAAAAACAAATACTATTTTAGAAACAAGATTTTTTTAAATTAAAAAATATTTTTTAATATTTAATGATTGCAATTTGGAACACGAACATTTTTAAAACGGCTTACTGCAATCATTATTAAAAATCGTAAAACTTCAAAAACATCAAAATTATTTGAAGTTACCAAAACACCGTTTCGTTCACCGTTGTGAGAAGTGCTTTTATACTAGTAAGAGCCTCCGCTCATGGAGAAACTGAAACCAAAATAAAACTGGTTGTTGCTAAGGTAACAACCGAAAATTAACCGTAAAAAAAAAAACAGTTGTTTTGTTTTAAAACACGTTAAAATAATTTGTAGGATTCCACAAAGTGTTGGTTTAAATTGCATTTTAGATTTTAAAGGGAATTAGCGAATATATCTACAATACCACCAAACCTAACTTAAATATATTGGAGTAACATTGGAATATTTTTGAAACAATCTCTATTTGTAAAACAAAATTTAAAGATTTTAATGTCCCACAACATCCGTTGTAATATTAAACCAACTTTTTATACAATAAATAATGTTGGTATTTTTTTTGAAAAATACCGAAAATTGACTCACCCAGAGGACGTTGAAATATCCCTTAATAATTATAGAACTATATTCGCAACATTCTTGTAAACTTATGGGCTAAGGAACCTTTCGAAAATCAGTAATTAGAACTTCTTTCAAAGGTTGTACATCTATGTCCGAGGCTTTGGAACAGTCAGGGAAATAAAACCCATTTCTTTCAGTTGTTTCGCTTCCACTTTTGTGATTGAACATCTTCATGACTGTATTATTACTTTAGGAACAGCCGCTCTTAAGTCGGTCTACAAAAGAACCGTCCTAGAACTTAGTCAGTTCGGTGTATGTCTATGGGCTCATCAGTTCCTTGAAAGTTTACATTGAGCTGGAATCTTGGAGAGTTATACAAAAGATTTCATTGTGACTGTGATAGCTGCAGAAGCGATGGGCTACAGAGTGAACGAAGCGAAAACAAATATTTAAAGTTTGATGAAGAAAGTGTAGACATTTAGTAAAATTAAACCGTTTTTTTATAACTTTGGCAACTCTGTGTAACAACGATGTTAAGTGCCTCCGATGACGAGGCAACTGAAAAAAAACGGTTTGCAACTAAACTCTCTATCCTGTGTATGTCAATGTGATGTCCCTCACACTACACAATTTCTCAAAAACCCGTTGTCAATGGCAACGCAAGCAGTGACTCGCGACTCTCCCTGCTAGTTGCCGTGGACGACCGTTGCCAGTTTGCTCAGTTGCCATGGTTCCGCCTGTTTTGTTGTCAGTTTTCTATTTTTTGTTTTGTTTTTTGTTAGCGACACATGACTGCGTTGACAGCTGATTGTTATTCGTCTATGGTTAAACGAGCTGAGATAATTACAGAAATCGTAAAATTGAGTAGCGCCGTTATCAAAGTTTGGTTGAAAAGCATAGAAAACAGTCAGTTTTAATTTGGTTTCAGTTGCTTCGTCAGCGGAGGCACTAACGCAAAATATTGTAGATTCTACTGTGAGGTTATTTTTGACTTTCGAATCTAAGATTTACATTGGACAGGAAAAATGAGTACGTAAAAAAATTATTTAATTATCTTTTTCAAAATAGAAATGCTTCTTTTTTAGGCGCTCCGCTGACGATGCAACTGAAACCAAACTAAAACCTGGCTGATTTATATGTCTTGATTGGTCAAAAAGCTTGTTTAACCATAGACGAAGAATAATCAGCTGACAGCTGGGAACTAGCAACGGCCGGCCACGGCAATCAGCAGTGCGAGTCGCGAGTCAGCGCTTGCGTTACTATTGACAACGGGTTTTTGAGTGATCGTGTAGTGTGCGGGCCATCACATTTTTGAGAGTTTTCAGTTGCCTTAATGTCTATTTTCTGCGTAATTAAATTTTCATTTGATTTATCGTCTAATCAGATTTTCTTTGAAGTGTAGGTACAATTCACTTTTATTTAATGTTCCAAAGTTACAAAAAAATTTACATTGTAATTTTACGGAATAAATTATTAAAGTTAACAAATTATTAAAATAAGTTCTTTACTCTCATTAGAATATGACGAAGAATCGCCTCCTTTCAGGAATTACCACCAATTTCTACGGACAGTTAGACAATGGTGTTTTTTTTTTAAATAAATCCATTTGATTTTCGATTTTTTTCCATTGATTGAATGTATGAATGAAGAGGAAATTAACTCACTTCCCGACATCCGAGGCAGAGTTTGAATTCTATCAACCTTTGGTGGCAATCACGTACAGACACGTGGACATAATATATGCATTGCTCCGAAATTCGATGACATTACAGCAGTTAATATACGAAATAAACTTCGGTCTTATCAACTCGGGATTTGGCTTGGTTTGATCGTGGGTGATTCCGATCACTGGGATGGAAGGTCCAATCCAAAAACAATATGTTTTAAAAGACATTTGAAAATTTTTTTTTATAGTAAAAATTCTTTGTTATTTTAAGGATTGATTTTTAAGTATCTAACATTATTTTTCTTTTGAGCATCTTGGTGTTTTCCAAAAAAAACTATTTAACTATTGCAACGCCCTTTTTCTACATATAGTTCAACAGATGATTCACAGTACAGAATTCACAGTAGATACAGAATTCGTAGTACAGAATTCACAGTACAGAATTCACAGTACAGTATGTGTGCTTCACAAAGACATTTCAAATGATTTTGCAATCGCAAAGAACAAAATGTGATCTGTAAAACAAATTACCAAAAAAAATATTTATTTTCAAATGACGATACATTTAGTTTCTGACTTCCAAATGACACTCGGATTACCTAACACAGTACGTATTATGATAAAACAATATTGATAAACTACTTCTATTCATAAAGAAATAAAGGTTTTATGCAATTTAAAGATTTTCAATTTGTGACGTGATTCATATTGCAGAATCCACGAAGGTTTGCAAATATACTCGCAAATCCTCTTTACCTTGTTCAACTTTCAATATTGACATTTTATCCCGCAGACCTTTCGCTGAACGATAGTTCATACTTGGTTCATTCCATTTGCAAATATGCAAAACTGCTTTTTGTTTGTTTTATGATGTTACCCCCGGTTTAGTTACTAAGCATTAAAATTGAACAATGATTTTTACAGTCTTTTCTTTACACCAACGAAAATATTTTCTTTAAAGTGGTGTAATTTGGTAATCGAAGGTCCTTTAAACTATTTTCTATAAAGGAGTGTTATTTGGTAATCGAAGGTCCTTTAAACGATTTTCTATAAAGGGGTGTAATTTGGTAATCGAAGGTCCTTTAAACTATTTTCTATGGGTGTAATTTGGTAATCGAAGGTCCTTCAAACTATTTTCTATAAAGGGTTGTAATTTTGTAATCGAAGGTCCTTTGTAATATGTGTTTGATGAAACCACTGTACTTGGAGAAATTATGCACATACAGGTAAAGGAAAGGAAATTAAGAGGGTATTACCAGAGAATACCGGAAATTAGTCCTTTTTAAATCAAATTCTAGACGTATTGACTCTTTTTTACAAAAAAACATAAATTGATTTTTAAAGATTGTTATTTTATTTGGTCCACGCAGTTTTAAAATTTTGAAAAACTAAGTGTATTTTTAATATACTAAGGTTATACCAATGGTTGTTGGCTGATTTTTTCAATTTTCAAACGATAGATTCTATTAAACAACACAAATTTCGAATCATATAATCATTCAACTAATTAATTTAATACATAATCTAGTCAACATAGTTTTCAGAATTTTAATTTTTGTAAAATTAAAATCTGTATAAAATAAATCCGAGTTTTGTGACAAAAATAAGTTTTTCTACTTATTTAAGGTCTTACAAACTAAAATATTAAAAAAAACAATTTCACACCTATTTTGGTTAGACATCCTTGATACTTATGATCAAAAAATTCTTACAAGAAGTACACGATATTTAATAATTTATCATCGTGCGTTTTGAGCACTTTTATTGCTTTCTTGAATGTAACAATGTAGCAGTATAGTAAAGCAAGCTTTGAATTAAATAAATCGATATTAAATTTTTTATTAAAAAAATTTGATACGGGGAATAATCGATCTTTCTCATTTTAACTCCCTGTACAGTTGCAAGCATATTAAAACTTTTATTATCAGCCGCTGGTTAATCGCTCTTAAATGTATTTTAAATCGTATACATTCCTCTAGCAAAGTATCTACCTCTCATTTTCAAATCTTTCCAAAACTGAGGAAAAAGAAATGAAATAAAACTGTTTAAATAAGGCCTTAGGTACATAATATTTATTTAACACAGTTCCGTCTGTTGTACCAAATCTCCTGGCTAATCTGGTTAGTAAAGTAGACATACCTATTCCTGTCAAGCCTTTCCTGACCTGAACATAATTTGAGATTAGACAGGTAGCACTGACAGAAAATTTGAACTAAATCCTTCAAATTATTATATCTCTATCCAAGTATTTAACCTAGATGAAATTTCACTTTGATAAATGGTTTGACAGGTGAAATCATCGTAAGAAATTAATACACCAGTTTGCGTGAATTGTGAGTACCCCAAAGGAGTTCCTTCTGTTTCCAACAATCTGTTCCAACGAAGACAGTGGATCTTTTGCATCACCAAGGGAGTAGGGAAAAGCAGGAGATGTGGAAAGGGGTGGTTACGAAGTGCCTGGCTATTCAGATTGGATCCACTATAAATGTTTCTGCCCACTACACCGTTCCATACCATGACCGTACTATGAACGTATCAGCCACGAAATAAATACGCTACGCCCTACTATGCCCACTAGAACGTGCTAACACCGTATGATACCCGTACGTAACGGGTTTAGTGTCCGTACCATCCCCATTCAATAGGAGTACGGTTCTAAAAAAAAAGAAAAATCGAGGGAGAATACTGGACGTTATTTTAGCAACTAGTCATTCCAATGTAATGAATTATTAAGAAATATAGAAAATATTATCACTAAAATAATAATATCACTATTAGAACGGGAACATACGCTTATGATCCCCGTTCTAACACCGGTCCGCTCCGTGCCATGCAGAGAGCGGACCGGCACCTGCAAAATATTGTCATCGAGAATTCGCCGTCAGTCCGGTCATGGTATGCGACGGTGTTGGTCGGTGACGGGACGGGCTATTGGGCAGCGTTTCATACTGATCGATACAAAGAATATTTTTTTGCATGCGCCGCTACGGTTACGGTCATGGTTTGGAACGGTGTAGTGGGCAGAGACCATAAACGGTGGGAAAATTTAAAAATTTTATTTGTAGATGACGTTAATTTAATTTTCATTCATAAACAATTCTTTCAAGTTTATGCTTAAAAGAGTATTGTTTTTTTATTGTTTTAAAAAGAAATACAAACTTTACAGCCACTTACTGCGTGGCGGGCTGGATCGGAAGAGTCTGGTTTAGGGAGACCTTTTCATTTTTCCAGCTGGACACTTTCGACCCATCGCATTGCCTTGCACAGCAGTGGGAGGAAGAGATGCATACGTCCTTCACTCCTAGAAACACTGATCGGCAGGTTCCTACCAACCGCTTATACATATTTCTTTCCTAGAACTTTCTCTCTTTTCTTTTTGGATTGTTTTCCTCAGGTGTGTGAAACTAATGTAAAAAAGCACATTTTGCTTGGAAACATAGATAAAAAATACCGCCTGCACATTAAATCAAAATATTTCTCCATTAAAACCCTTTATTCTCTAAAAATAACTGTGTGAAACTAATGTAAAAAAAGCACATTTTGCTTGGAAACATAGATAAAAACTACCGCCTGCACATTAAATTAAAATATTTCTCCATTAAAACCCTTTATTCTCTAAAAATAACTGTGTGAAACTAATGTAAAAAAAGCACATTTTGCTTGGAAACATAGATAAAAACTACCGCCTGCACATTAAATTAAAATATTTCTCCATTAAAACCCTTTATTCTCTAAAAATAACTGTGTGAAACTAATGTAAAAAAAGCACATTTTGCTTGGAAACATAGACAAAAACTACCGCCAGAACATTAAATTAAAATATTTCTCCATTAAAACTTTATATTCTCTAAAAATAACTAATTCTCTTTGTCCTAGAAATTTTCAAAAGAAAAATAAAAAGAAGAGGGCATGCTTGCCAGGCAGCGACGCCGACAGACATTTTGTTTTATTGCCTGTAAAACGGTCTCCTGTCGTATTACATCTGTCAGATTACCCAGCATCCCAGTCGACAGATCACAAATTATTTTCAATAAACGATAAACTGCAAACGGCCTGGGCGAAAGATAAGGCTGAATTTACGACTGGAGTTTTGATGGAATGGACGCTTTTTTACGTATCGGAATTCGTATCTTGCTGTCTGTACAAAAAACATGGCATTGTTGTCATGTCCCACGATTTTGATTTGTTTTGTTATTTATTACGTTTTATACAATATTGAAAAATTGTTTATTTTTAACATAAACGTTTAATAAATTACTTTATTTAGTCCGTTAAAACCCCTAAAATAATTGGCGTATTTTGTCAGAGGCTATAAATATTCCCGCTTTGCAATAAAATCCAAATAAATGGAACATTTGTTAACGTATTCGAAAACTAAAAACTGTTTTCGAAAGGTGATGAAATAGGCTTTCAATTTTCTATATTAAAAATTACTATGTATTTTTTTAAATATAAAATTTTTGTGCGAAAACTTTAAAAAGTTTTAAAAATGGCTCACTTTACTTTTTTTTCTAACAAAAATTACTGATAATGAAAAACAATAAAACACATACTTATTTCATTAGATAAATGAATTATAAACCTTACTGTCACCTCACTTTTTTTCGTTTCATGTAAAAAAAATTCTTAAAAAATTCCCAAAGTTCCATAATTTTTTTTCAAATTGCTATTGGAAACTTTGGTTTCAGAAAGGGGTAAATTTTAATTTTTTGTGGTCTTCTTTTAGATTTGAATATATAGTTTGTTGTATTCTCTTTCCAATACCGTTTAGATCACATTTCTGACTATGATAGTAAGGGAAAAACAAGGATTTCTGTGAGACCTATGTGAGTAGGGACAAATATGGTCTCCTGCCGGACGCGCGATAAAGTCCATTTTTTTAATAATTTTTAAACAAAACAATAAATTGATTATGATTTTCAGTTTGTACTGTTTTTTTATAAATTCAGACTAATACGTGAGTTTTCATGGTATGTAGTAGTATAAAATAAAGTGAGGTAGTGAATAATTGTAGAACAGTTACAACAAAGGTGAAAATCCATTCAGAAAGGCATTAGGAACCCTTTAATATTCCGTGCTGTTATTGTTAAGGGTAGTAAATATTGAATAAGGATCTCTCGCATTGACAGATGAATGGAATTGTATTTCAGCCTGTGTATGGACCCCTTTTTATCTCCGCATCTTATGTAGGTCCTAGCGTAGACGTTTAGCATCCCCTGTATGCTGTATGTAAAGTAGGCCTGAAAAATAACGGTCCGCGGGCCGTAAAGCAAATTAACAAAGGAACGATATTCGATATAAATTTAAAATCGATCTTGCATTTTTTTATAATCTCCTGGTAAGACAAAAATATTTCTATAATGTCGGTTCGCGAAATGTTAATAACAAATACTTCAGAAGAAATGCCGGGCATCTCTTGTTAAAAACTGAAAACAAAAAGTCACACAATGTGACCATTTGACCAGCGAATTCTGGTGTGCTAGCACGGTCGCTCGATATGAAGTTACCGACCGATTGTCGATAACTTCTCATCGTTCCCTAGGACAACTGCAGATCTCAAACGTACAAACGACAGTTGAAATCGAATATATTAAGGACACTTAGTCATTGTGAACTGTCACCAATTCGTTTGCGATCTGCAGTTGTCGTAGGGAACGATGAGAAGTTACCGATAGTTATCCTATCGATTGTTATAGAGCAAGCGTGCTAGGGCCTCTGGAGTGTGTTTACAAATTAGCCAAAATGTGACCAAAAACGCTCCAATGGGCGATGATGAAGAAAAAGACAGCTTAAGTTAATATGGTTATTCTGGTCTAGAAATTTGAGACATCAAAAGTTCACAACTTCGAAACATCAGAGCTCACCAACATATTCGAAACAATTACATAGGTTAATTCTATTATAAGTTACAATTTTATTTGCAGTTTGATAATTAATTTGTTGTTAATAATTTATATTTTATTATAAAAAAACCATTTCTCATTTACTTTCAGTTTTTTTGTACATAATTTTGTATATGTCGTTTAAACCGATAATTTACATAAATAAAACATAAATATTTAGTCTAACATAAGGCATTATTGCGGCCATCTAGTTTAAATGTTTTCCTAGTCCTCTAATATAATTCACGAAATATTAAAATTTCCATAATAATCGGTTTCTCGGATCCGAAATAGCTCACGACTATATTTGAACGGTTTAATTTTAAGTGATTTATAAATAGTACCACAAAACCACTAAGCGCAAACGCTATCAGCACTCACCCGACAGACCTTAACCAGTGATTCTTGAGCAAATGTACTGTAAAATTAAAAGTCATTTTGCTATCCGATGATTTTTTCAACTCAATAAAATAAAAATCCTTCACAAGTCTCAATTTGATACAACCTAGGGTATCACATGATACGCATTCCGTTTATTTCCAGAAATACCGTACAGAAATGTCCTTCAACCACACTGAACAATTATTATTAGATATCTACCTAGTCGTCTTAAAGTTGTGTTAAAATTTAATTAAATTCTTATCGTCACGTTTAGAAATATTAAAACAATTCGAAAATTTTTCGGATGTCTCTAATCCTGCCTAAGAAAGTACGGGATTAAGTTTCTATGAAAAGAAACGATTTTAATTAAATTGGAAAAGAGCTTTATATAAGCTCTTTAAATGAACAAAAACAATTTTAAGGTTTTTCCATACAAACGTATTCCCTATTTATCTCTCTGGATTTTAACTCTAGATAAAGTGTATAATACAAATATATTTTCGTTGTTTGTTTTTGGGGTCTTATGCCGTGTTGTGCTACCTCCTTCTTTAGCCGACGTTTCGGACAGCGTTGCAGTGTCCATCATGTGTGTGTGCTTATTTAGTTGGAAGCGATACCGTGCCGTCAGCTTCATTTCAGAAGAAAGTGAACTACTTTGAAAGGGAAATTTGGTGAAAGCGCAGTATTTACGTTAGCCTGGGGCCCGTCCACGGAGAAATGTAACGAAATTTCCAACGAAAGTAGTGTCATCTTGTGGCGAATTCTAGAATTAGAAAAAACCAATCTGAAGCGAATATAGATCATAGCCAATATAGATCAAATTTTTTTTTTATAAGTTACTTTTTATAGAAGTTATGACCTTCCAAAAATCTATATAGATATATATACAAACTAGACAACGTTTTTTAAAAAAAGCTAAACGTACAGACATAGAATAGTTTTTTCTTATGTAGTTGATAAAAAAATATTGAAAATCAGTCCACTTTTGGAGAAGAAAAGTGGGGAATATAAAACCTCGATTTTAGTTAGGTATGCATTGTCCCTTTCGCTCAATACCCAGTGGACTAAGAGCAACAGTGACAGCAAAAATTTAATAAAAATCTATTTTTCAAATTTCTCCACCACCGGGTTTCATCTTTATTGAAAACCAGATTGTTTTCGATCATTTTATTAATAAGATATTAAATTATAATGTGTTGCTCTTGCAATTAGAGTGAACTCTTTTACAAACATGCTCCTTTATCTATACTAGATGTAGGAATTGTAATAACTTATAGCCTGTCAGCTGTTGTGATGAATAATTGCTATGACATACAATGCCACAAGGAAACAATACATCTTCGTTAGGAAATCCAGTTGCATTTGAACAATAGACGCAGATGATGCATTAGTTGAGGAATGTAGCCATTCTGTCTCTGTCCTAATCTATATCAATTATTTCTGTTACCTTTATATGAACAACATTTACTGACGGTTTTTAGCGTTTATATATATTAACAATTAGAACTAGGAAATGGATTTTAGGCCAAAATACCCAACCGAAAGGAAAAAAAATATTTTTAATAAAAAATGTATAGCCAATAAGGATATGAACAAGTTTATTTATTTGTGTTTTAAATTATAAAATACTGGCCCATAAAGAATTCGCTTTTTCCTAATTTTGGACTCAACTTTGACAATTAGTTGGATTAATAGTAATTATTGAAAAAATGATCTTGCAAACCTAATATTACAATACAATTAAATATGAAACAAAAAATTACTTCTTCTTCTTCCTTGCACTGTCCCAACTTATTGCCTAGATCAGCTGTTGGGGTCAGCTCTTCTCGTTCTCAAGTCATAAGTTCTTCGGTTCTGGTGTGCGAGCATGATCGATCGATATGAAGTTACTGACCGATTGTCGGTAACTTCTCATCGTTCCCTAGGATAATTGCAGATCGCTAAAGCACAAACGACAGTTGATATCGAATATATTAAGGACACTTAGTCATTGTGAACTGTCATCTATTCGTTAGCGATTTGATTTCCGACAATTGGTTGGTAACTTCATATCGATCGACCATGCTAGCACCCTTGGGTATCGCTTTCTTCCAGGTCGTTTCTCTGTGGTATTTTGGAACATTGAGTCATCCATGAGTTCTTTGGTCTTCCTCTCGATGACTGTCTATGAAGCTCCTAGGGGCCTGATTCACTGTGTGGTCTGGTGATCTCCGTCTTACGTGCCCATACATCTCAAATATCGTTCGTATCGTTCATGAAATCATCTCAACTGGCGTTCATGAAATAAAAAATAATATTTTATAAAAATACTTTTTTGGTCGAAATTTTAGTTTTAAATCAGCCATTTGTAATTTAAATTTAAGCCCTTCAAAATGCTTATATCAATTTCATAGTCTAGCTAATAAAGCTCTGAATGGCTAGGTGTTTTCCAACCTTCCTTTCCCCATCTCTTTCACTCTCATACTCTCTTCAGCCTGATAACACGCCGCTACTCGGGATGATATAGTCCTACTGGTGCCGTAAAGTGGTGAGCAGTTATGACTCTTATGCCGGATGCAAGTTTGCTATCAACGCCGCTCCAAAAGATGTTTTTGGAGGACGTACAAAAGGATTTTTGGAGGTATAGCCGTGGCCTTAACACAAGAGTATTAGATCTTATGTTGGTTGAAATGATACTCGAGAATTGTGACGTTGCAAAGTTTATTTTCTATTTAAATTCCCCCGGCTCGGAGTACAGGTATGTGCGTCACTAGGTTGTGGAGTACTGACTGACTACTACAGACTGCTGACTGGTTACAGACTTCCCCGCACGGGACCGCCGACGCCTTATACAGCCGACTTGTTTAGTAGCTAATGGAAAGGCAAGCAAAATACACACGATATAATTCGCGAAGGGTCAACGCGTTCATGGTACTGTCAATAATAATGTATTGTAGCTCTAGAACTTTCCAGTAAGTGGCGAAATATTAATCATTTCCGCACAAGCCGTTCGGCGCCTGTCACGGCGCATAGGTAAATAAATCGCCACAGATGGATAGATCATCTGTACCCAATTAAGAATTAAAAAATCAATAAAATATAAATCAATTGTAGCACAACACATACACTATTGTTCTAGTATTATCCTGTTTAGTAATATAAATGGCTTGAATTTTGAATTGTAATCCGTATAAATCAATACAGAAAATTCTTACCGAATTACATACATTTACTTTTGAACCAATTATTTTCGATAACGTTTTAATTTTCATCTAAAAAGATTTTAACAATTATTATTACTTCCAACTTATTTGAAAAACCACACTACAATAAAAACTTCCACACACACCATAGAAGTTAGAAAGAACACATCAGACTTTAAAAAAAATTACAAAACGAAAACGCAGAAATATTTACTGTTTGCACAGGTTCTCAAACTTATTTCGACCACCATTTTGATTAAAAAAAAAATCTAATCAATTTTTTTTTAACTTACTTTTTTCCATTACATTCTTTTGCGTATCTTAAAAAAAAATTATTGCAAAAATAATTAGGAATATAATATACATATATATATATATACAGGTTGTTTAGCAACGTACGTGATTACTTTAAATCAGTGATTCCTAACATTATTTGGAGTAAAAATTTAAATGAAGTTTTGGTCTCCGGTGACGTTTTAGATGTCTTTTTTTTTAATTTTTCTTCAAAATCAAAGAAAAAAAAATCTTTCACACGTCGCGAAAAAAAAACTACAAAAATGTCACCGAAGACCAAAGTTTTATAAACATTATTTTTACTTAAAATAATGTCAGGAAATAATTTTTTTAATTAAAATAATGTCAGGAATCACCGGTTAAAGTCAAGTACCATGCTAGCATTAACACAGAAAAGGTGTGATCCATATTCTATTTCTGAGATCAAAGAATGTTTCAATGTTTCAATGAATGAAAAATAAAAGCTTAATTCATATAAATGTCCAATTGGACATTCATTTCGTCCAATTGGACAAAATTATCTAATTGGACAAAATTAATCCAAATTTGTCTAATTGGACAAAATTAATGTCCAATTGGACAAAATTAATGTCAAATTGGACAAAAAACTATCCAAATGGACAACATGAATGACCAATTGTACAAAAAATTGTCCCAATAAACATAATAAATGTCCAATTGGACAAAAAAATTGTCTAAATGGACCAAATGAATGTCTAATTGGACAAAAAGTTGTCCAAATGATGATGTCCAATTGGCAAAATTAATGTCCAATTGGACAAAATTATCTAATTGGACAAAATAAATGTCCAATTGGACAAAATTAATGTCAAATTGGACAAAAAATTATCCAAATGGACAACATGAATGACCAATTGTACAAAAAATTGTCCCAATAAACATAATAAATGTCCAATTGGACAAAAAAATTGTCTAAATGGACCAAATGAATGTCTAATTGGACAAAAAGTTGTCCAAATGATGATGTCCAATTGGACAAAATTAATGTCCAATTGGACAAAAATTATCCAAACGGACAAATGAATGACCAATTGTACAAAAAATTGTCCCAATAAACATAATAAATGTCCAATTGGACAAAAAAAATATCTAAATGGACCAAATGAATGTCCAATTGGTCAAAAAGTTGTCCAAATGATCAAAGTAAAGTATAATTGGACGAAAAATTGTCCATGAAAATAAACGTACAATTGGGAAAAAATTGTCCATGAAAATTTACGTCCAATTGGTCAATAAGTTGGACAAAAAATGGACAAAATGTCTAATGGAATGTCCAATTGATCAAAAAATTGGACGAAGAAAGCCTAAAATCGCATCTTAAGAATTTCGGTTAGGGAATAAATAGATCGCCGCGATCGACCAAATTTTTTGTATGAAAAGTAATTGTCAGAAATCATAGAAATTTATTCAGTTATTCACCGTGAACCACGTACATGAAATATAAAGCTGCACCCACATTATTACATGTGTAAGCGATTCTAATTTAACAGTCTATATGGGACTCCAAGCATTCGAGTAGTGAATCGCATCTCAGGGTGGTGTCGTGTCTCTAGATTCCGTCGGATTTTTATAAATACAATTCGTTTGCCGTGGCCCCTCTGTATTTCCTTAATGCCTCCTAATTTTCTTTGGGTCTTTTACGGCCCCTCTAAAAATCTCCAGGGGGCGTTATCTACCACTTTGTGAAAGACTGGTTTAAAGGAATCCGAATCTATAGCATATTTTCTAGTGCAATTAAAAATATTCCTAGATTAAGCAAATTCAAAGAAAAACGTAATTAATTATGCGTGCTATAAGTAAGATTAAAAGTTTAAATGAAATCTTAAAAATAAACCTGTATATTTATTGGACCACTGAAGACGATTTATTTTAAGTTTAATATATATAAATAACTAGCTGATCTGCCCACGAGTTGCTGTGGCTAACGAAACACATTACCATCTACTGGATGGTTACCTATAACGGATAACCAAGTGTTGGGTTTATAAATTAACTCACACCGCCATCTGTCAGAAACTTATGAAACTTACAAACAATTTCAAATCATTCGAAACACAACGTCATCTACTGGATGGTTACCTATCCTAGATAACCAAGTGTTGTGTCTATAAATTAACTCACACCGCCATCTGTCAGAAACTTAAGGAACTTACAGACAATTTCAAATCGTTGTCCCATAACAAACATTTAATTAACATTTAATTCGCAATAATAAATATTGATATTGATAATCGAGATAAATACCATTCTACCTTTTTAGTTGGACCAAATTACACACAGTAAGCCAAAATTTAATCAAAATCGGTTGAGTGTTTCAGAGAATCTTGGACGATCATCGAGATGCGAAATTTTTATATATAAAATTGATTGATTGATAATAATTGGATAATTTGTATATCGCCGTTTTTTAACCCTCGTTAAAGGTGTGCTGCGAAATATTGGAAGTTGTCTATCATCAGGCAAATGCAGCCCGTCAAGTTTTCCAATTAAAACTTCTTCTACATCAGGTAGGTAAGGCTCGGGGAGAATTTAATTTACATATGAACATCAGCTCCCAGACCTAATAAAGCTTCTCTATCCATCATGAACCTTCTTTCCAAGCTAGCCTCGGCACTTTTGTGTTAAATGCCTTCAGTGCCGCCCATAAATTGCGAGCAGGACTTGCTAAATACCTCTCGGAGCACGCCGCCCATCGTTCATAGCGTTTTACTACTCCAAGCGCCCGCCCTATATCAAACTACCTCAGTGCAAACTAGTTCCAATGCCCTTCATAACTTGCAGCTAGAATTTATGGAGATAGGTAGTTGCCGATTCGAAGTTCCAGTATTGGTAAAGTATTTAAAAATAATTCTTAAAAAATAATTAGATTAAGTACCGGTGAACTGCTAAATCCTCTGATTAACAATACAAGTCTTATGATTGAAAATTTGCAATAATACTTCGGTTCGTGAGAGATTACGAATCTTGTTTATAATTATCCACATAGGCTGTTTGATAATCTCAGATGCAAATATATACAAGAAAATCAATTTTTTTATATGTGTTCAACAAATTAAAAGTTTGGTTTTAAAATTATTTTGAAGTTCGTTTGTTGAACTGAAGCTTTCCAACTGCCAAAATTCATTCTAGAAGAATTCAAAGACAATCGATAAGGCCATAGACATAAAGTCTGTTTTATCAACTATTTGATAGAATAAATTGCTAGCCATGAAAATTTTTCAAATAATTACAATAAATGTTTTACGAATGGTACGAAAATCGGTCCATTTTTGGCACGATAGCAATCCTAGAAAAATTAAAGTGGTCCAAAATTGGACCGAAATCGCTGCAGCGGTTAAATCGTATTTCATAATGAATATTAAACTGAACTTAATGCCTGTTCTAAAGAATACTCTCTGTTAATCGCTCACTGAAGATGCCCGTCTGTAGATCGGATATGATCGGCTTTCTTCGTAACGTCCGACAGTTATCATGCAGTACCACCAGTGACACCTATTGGGATACCTTAAAACTATATGCACCTACTAAGGAGTTGAAAGACATTATTATAAAAGAGACTTACTTAAAATTGAATTAAAAAATTGAAATTATGTTTTTATTAAGGAAAGAAAAAAGAGAAGAAATATTTGAAAGAAAATGCACAATTTTACGATAAACACAATTGGTCGGTATGGACAATCAATTTGCATGTTTGACACAGTTAAATAAGAGTAAGACAATACAAAACTTTCACAATTACCCAATTTTTTGTAAACAATTGTTCTGTAGACATTTTTAAAGGGTTACACGAGTCTATTCACTCTAGGTTAACTGAAATAACCACGTCTCTTTGGTTCAGTCCAGCCAGGGATTTTTCCTGAAACTGCGCTGTTCAAACCGGAAGGCAAATTTTACTTTCTAGAGTTAAAATGAATTGTTCGTCTATATATTGGTCAGACCTATAACCATCTGTGACACATGTGGCACTTAACATCAACCCTCGTCCCTTATTAGTAAGGGACGAAGCGATGCTGGAATAAGAAAATATTCGAGATTGAATAACTCTCAATTTACGCTCGAAATATGAAATGGCTTTATTATTTTATTATAACAAGTGATTTTGAAAACTTGATTAATAATGCTTCAAGGCAAGTTCTGTAGCTTAATAATTATGCAATCTGATCATTTTACAAGTCCATTAATAGTATTTTATGGTAAATAATTTTCGCTGGGCGATTTAGATTGCCGTAACGATTGGCTAATGACCTCATAATCATTATAACCATTGGCGTAACGGCAGCACGGTTATCCCGGGCAATCGCCCGGGGATTCGATAGGACCTGTGCCAGGATATTAAAATGCTAAATATAATAAAATATGCATATGTATCAGTAAGCTTTGATGTCAGGCTCCATCCGTGCGAAAATATTATCTAATTCGATACATACGTTAATATAGGTGTAATACGTAAATTTTGTGTTAGTAGAGGCAGACTACGTATAATGGCAGAATGGGGGTATTGGTTCAAAACAGACAGCCTAGTCTTCAATTTGAGCCTTATCTTTGTACATTGACCTATGTATATTTTTATGTCAATACCGTACAAGAGTCCCAACTGTTCCCTTCTGGAGCCAGTCAGACAACGGTTTCCTCAATTGGGGAATAAAGTGAGGAAGAAGGTAGTGGGGTAGAGGAAGTGGGAGAGATAAACTCACATCAACAATGTTTCAATTTTTAATGTTGGTCTTACACCAGGGCGATACTAAGATTATCATCCACAATTTATATTCATACATTTCATACTCCGTGAAAATAAGTAACACAAAGTATATAACAAAGCACTTCTTTCTCATTCTTATGTGACTCCAAACTCTCTGGAACCGTTAGGAATACAGAATTATGGGGTATTTTGTGAGATGAAAGGGGGGAGAATGGAAGGTGATGGAGTGGATCAAGGTTGGGTAGAAATTGATTATTCAGATCTTAGCATCAAACACGGCTAAAGCCAATTCAAGCGACGTTTTGATGCTGAATTGTGATCCATCGCCATGGCGACACTGAGATTATCTACCACTCAGCAAGAACCTACACTATTTTGGTACTCACCAGTTGCTAAGTTAGTCGTTGAGAACTAAGAAAGTATTGAACCTAAGCCTGAGTGAGAACCCGACGTGTTTGCCAACATCACTGCCACATCACAGGTAACCTAAGGTTTGCTATGTTTGGTGAATTAACAATTCATGGGGTGTTGGCAGCGGATGCGTCTGTCCACCTTCTACGTGGCGGGCCGGTAAGAGAGAGATCGATTGAGGAAGGCCTCTTGATCTCTCCTGCCAGACTATGTGGACCCATCGACTTGCACAGCAGTGAGAGGAATGGATGCATACGTCCGTTCTGGATACCTTTTTCCTCCCAGAATTTCCTCGCCACCCTGTCCTTAAAAATACCTTCCACACAGCATCCCCTAAGATGACATAGGCCCCGAGGGAAATTATTCTATGTCCCATTTTCTAGCTAGCCATTTCTAGGTACGCCACTGATTACGCTAGTATTTTTTAATGTTATCGTTAGGAGTTTGGCGCAACTTCATGAGGTATTTCTGAAAAAAAATAGTTTATTTTTGTCATGCAATGACTAATGTCATTAAACATTTCTTGCTATGCAAATGTCTTGTGTATTACATAATATATGAATCATAATATATTAAACAGAGGGATAGAGCAATGAATTAAGCAATAACAATGAAATAAAAATGTCTAGGTTTTAATCACTTTTCCAAATTTGAGAGGCGGGTACGGGTACTATTTATTGGATAATCAACTCCTCTGCCAAAGGTCACCCCAAGTGGGAGTAGTTTTTTTTTTACATTACCTCCACACAGGAGGCCCTGAGAAAATAATTTCCCTCAGGGCGTACGTCATCTTTGGGGATGCTGTGTGAAGGGTATTCTTAAATAAAGGAAGGAGATGAAGTTCTGCGAAGGAAAAAGGTATAAAGGTTGGGTAGGAATCTGTATCCAGATCCAGACCTAGACAAACTTCACCCCATGAACCCGGGCACCCCTGATAAGTCACCAAATGTAGCGAACCACTCAGGGTGACCTATAGCAGGGGTGTTGGTTATACAATAAATGGTTCTCGGGGCGGCAGTACTTATACCCGCCTCCCAAATTGAAAATTGGTATTTTATCAATCATTTCAACTAAAAAAATAATACAACTTATAAAAGCCATACGGTTCATTGTGTTATTAATTATCGAAACGATATATTAATCAAATAACATGAAATTGAAAAAGCACAAAAGACAAAAATATCATATTATGAAAAAAGCAACCACTTTGTAGCTTTACATTACACAAATGAAAAAGTTCTTTGTTTTTAACCACTTTTTGAAAAATGGTTTTAAACAAAGAACTTTTTCATTTGTGTAAAAATATCAGGTTTCTCTCTCTCTCCGAAAATAGCCAACGCTTCTACCTAAACCTTTTATATACTGCCATTGACTTTTTTTAATAATATCAATACGTTTTTTCTATTTATCGTATAGGTAATACGTATTTACATTTATATGCAGTACTCAAATTGTTCAAATTGAAAATTCTGTGTTATATCGATTAATGAATATTTAAAAGCTACATAGGACATAATGGAAATGACGCTGCGCGTATTACCTTCCCATTAAAAAGATTTCCTTTCTTCAAACAATCGGAGCTGGTAGTGGATTGAAGCTGACGACACGGTTTCGCTTCCAAGTAAATAAGCACACACTTAAGATGATAGACTTCGCTTTTCGGCCCATACAAAAAGGACGCCCGGGAAAAAACACTTTTCTACATCGAAAATTGCACAAAATGAATATTTTTTTTTATACTGCCTTCTAGAGGATGAAAAAACTATGTCGATATGTTTTAGAATTTTCGATGCGTTTCGTATTAACGTAAACATTCACTGTCAAACATGTACGATTTATCAAAAAATTTTATTTAAGGAAAAAGTGCTGCTAACTCAACTCTCATAAAGAATTATAAAATTATAAAAAGCTACCGACGTAGCTTCTTCTTTTTAAAAAATATATATTTTTTAAAATATCAATTTCGTTAAAGTTTCGGTGTAGAAAAGTGTATTCTCCATAAACCCCTTTTCGAGCTATTTCTGTAGGTAAATTTGAGCGTTGTCTCATTCGCACATTTCGCATTCGCATGTATTGTAAGTGTGCGTGAACTTATTGTGAGCGGGACAGAATGACAGTCGCGGGTGTTCCGCGTGTGGTTCAAAGTCTAGCCTCTTAACACAACAATTTCACATCGTCGGATCTGCCGGATCTGCCCTGATGATGGACACTGCAACGCTGTCCGAAACGTCGGCTAAAGAAGGAGGTAGCACAACACGGCATAACACCCCAAAAACAAACAACGAAAATGCTTTTGGCCGTGAAAATCTAAAAACGTATCCAATCGGATGTCTGCTTTATAGTTAGGTTCAAACGAGGTCAAATAATAAATAAAATCGAATATTAGTTTGTCCTATTTTTTCTTTGTGATCTTTGAGCAAAAATTATGTACGCATATTATTTCTGTTGAACGTTCGCCAAAAGAAAATTCTCTCAGAGATTAAAGCAGTGGTAAACAACCGAGTCCCAATGTCTTTAATTGCAGCCCAAATTTACTAAACAAGAATTCATTTTGTTTTAAACCATTAAAACGCATTTCAGATACTGTTGCATAATTAAACGGTCTCAAACCGTCCGTGGTGGTATTTGATTTTCAGATACTGACAAACAATATACTTAAAATTCTCCTTTTACTAGCTACAAGGGAGAGTTTTTTGTCATGGAATCAGTTCATGGTAGCTCTGGTGCAAGACCACAATTCTAAATTAAATGGCTTTAGGGGGTTTCTCACCATCCTCCCAATAGCTTATATACACTAATAACGAATATTTTCGATTTACGATTTACGGTTTATTCATTTGTTAAGTCGGAGTTTATAATTCGGTACTCGAACCTATGAATAGTGGCTATATTTTGGAAAAGTTGGCCGGGTTTTCAAACCACTGCGAGTATTTTATTTTTAATAATATTCGTTATTAGGGTAGAAAAGCTATTGGGAGGATTGTGAGAAATCCCATTATCCTTGTTTAGAGATCGATCTTATCATACCCAATTAATGGAGGTTGTTACAAATAAAAATAATACAATTATTTTTTTTGTACCTTTGCATCTCATGAATTATTACTACAATTGCTATTGCTAAAAAGGTTTTACCCCACTTAACGGGCTAGTATGTTTGTAGGGTTCCTTTGAATGTGTGTTTTTATTTACTAAGCTTTGTGCTTCAAAGCTTTCTCTCTAGTAAAGACCTATTAGAAATTCCGCAGAAAACATTTTGTAATAACATTAAACTTCCCATAATAATGTAAATTGAGCCAATTACACCTTTATATCGAAATACATTAATACGGTAATGCCCGTACGGTTCAAATTAAGGAACCCGACTCCAAGTAAATCTCCAACGCCACACTGTATGGAAACCGTTCAAACCCGTCCGTGAATGTGCCTTTTTCAACGGAGCTGCTGCCGTAATATGCACACTTATCACTCGCTCACATGCGATTTGCAAACGGAAGTGGCGCCATCTATAATATTATATTTAAGGAAAAAGTATGAAGAAACATTTTTCGCTTTCATTCAATAATAAGAAGATTTATGTTGGGGTGAAGAGTGTTCCTCTCATTATTCACGGTATTAATGTAAGAATGTCTACTATTATATATCTACTTATTAAATATAAGTATTCTGTAGTTTAATATTAATAGTAATTAGTTTTGCAAAAGGAAGATGCCTTATAAATAGTCACCAACACTTAAACTGGGCGAAGTAGAACGAAAAGCCGCCCTAGTATTATATTACTGTCCAAATCACAATATTTAACTACATTTACTCGGAAACTTCATTATAAACTAGGCCTGTGATGAGATTATATCTTTTGGTTTGCGAAATACCGACATCAAAAGCACTAAGTGAAATTTTTATTTTTTAAAGTTGGATTTTGGTTGGTCTTAGTGTCACGTCGGTTTAATATAATATTAAATCTTTTTGTACAGAGAAGCCAAATTCTCGAACTTCGTGAAAAATTAATTTAGTAAAAGATCCTTTGCCCCAAAAAAGGTTGCACCTAACAATATATTTGTTCCGAGAAAAATGGAAAAATTTGAAAATATTTATGTTTTGTAACTTTAGATACAATAAACATACAATTCTTAAGAGTTTAAAATAAAACAACAATTTATGTTGTATTTGTAGAAAAATGTTGTGTATAAAAATTTCACAGACAAAGTTGTGCCCCAAAAAGATATTTCATACTCATCGAAACTTATAAAAAGCAAAATGTTCTTCTAATATAAATTTACATGTGTATTTGTGCTTAAAAGGTAAATAACGATATGAATAAATTAAATGTTTTACTTCTTCAATCTTGTGGCATCATTTTAATTAAATGTAACAAATTATAATATTTTTCAGGATGTTCAATATTAGCGCCGTCTGAGTATACATTTAGGCACTATCAGGTTTTAAAAATAATTCACCAAAGTTTGGTAATTAAACATAACTTGATTGACTGTCATAATATAGTACCATATTATGAATACGAACCAAATTCATTTTTAGAAAATAATTTCTATAAAATTTACTATGATAAAACTATACTAACAGACAGACCAATTGGTCATAATAGACCTGATATATTTTTACATGACAAAATTAAAAAAATAACTTATATTATTGATGTAGCTATTCCAAATTCCTGTAATGTTCAAAAATCTGTTTCTGAAAAAATAAGAACGTATATAGATTTAGGAAATGAAATTAAAAGAATTTGGCATTCTCAGACTATAAAAATATTACCTTTTGTTATTTCAGCTACTGGCATTATACCTAGCTCTCTTATTAGATATTAGATTTGTCAAAGAATTTGTATATAAAAATGCAAAAATCAGTCATTTTAAATACATGTAGAATTACGAAAGATTTTTTAAATATTTATATTGAGGGATCAGTAGGATTTATCAGTCAAATTAGGAATTCCACAGAACCGAACCCTCTGATATGAAAATATCTGGAGACGGTGAATTATATTCCCATTTAATAGTTTGGTAGATTAACGTGTTGTTCTTGTATTGTTTTGTATTAATTATACTTATATAATACACTTGCATAACGTGGATTTACTAGATGGAAAAGTGTATGAAAGGGTTTAGTTTTTTCTATGGGAAAAACTAAACCCGGACCTGAAAATCTGGTGCGTAAAAAAATGAAGATAATATTAGCGAAACTCAATCGAAAATCCGAAACAGAAAAATCAGAAAAAGATACGGATACATCTGGGACTCGAACTCAGGACCTCTGGCAATCTGAGCCAACGCGCTATCCACTGCGCCAACGTATCCCTATCCGATTCCGTCATTTTCAACTGTATCTATCATATTTCGACTGAGAACCACCAACATTGTTTTTCATTTTTCTTAACGTATATTTTTATTGGCTGCTATATTTATCGGATAGGGATACGTTGGCGCAGTGGATAGCGCGTTGGCCCGGATTGCCAGAGGTCCTGGGTTCGAGTCCCAGGTGTATCCGTATCTTTTTCTGATTTTTCTGTTTCAGATTTTCGATTGAGTTTCGCTAATATGAAACGGA
Source organism: Limnephilus auricula (assembly GCA_951813805.1). Taxonomy (NCBI): domain Eukaryota; kingdom Metazoa; phylum Arthropoda; class Insecta; order Trichoptera; family Limnephilidae; genus Limnephilus; species Limnephilus auricula. The sequence goes on from OX638406.1 coordinate 18,724,318, forward strand.
TAGGGATACGTTGGCGCAGTGGATAGCGCGTTGGCCCGGATTGCTAGAGATCCTGGGTTCGAGTCCCAGCTGTTTCCGTATCTTTTTCTGATTTTTCTGTTTCGGATTTTCGATTGAATTTCGCTTAAAAAGTTTAAAAAAAAAAAAAAAATTACTTTGTGAAAACCACTATAATCACATATAATATATATCTAACAAAGTAATTTGTTTCATTTAATTACATTTTTTACGTTCGACATATTGCCATGAGATCAACTTCCAATTATTATATGTCAAATGCCTTTTTCAACAAAAAGCAGGCTTAATAATATTTTTTCTAAAATACTACTTTCCTGCATTTTTCAGCTTCTTGGCTTTGAAGTCTTTCTAGTTGAAGCCATAAGATATCCGTTTTCACCATTTATTCCCATGAATTAAACCATGCTCCGTGATTTAGATAAACAGCAATATATAACGTACTTCCACAAACTAACCTTTAAAATGCTGCCATAGGCCCAAAATTTATTTCATTACTATTATCCATACCGTAAAAGAAGCATAATAATATTCCAAACATTATTCCATCAATAACCGAACATTTATGGTTTTGTATGGGGGCATTAATGTGTATTGTGTATGTAAAACAAAAAAGCATTACTCTATATTATTAAATAATAATTCAGCACCATAGTTTATTTTGTACAAGATTATGTATCGAGAAGTAGGGAGCGAACACGAAGCAATTCACGAGCTGTTATATCAGCGGCAATCAGAAACAGAATGAATCTTCTTTTCGTTCAATACCCGTCGCTGGGGTAAAAAGTAGAAACTGCCATTAATAAGTAATTGGGTAGCCAATATATTGCGTCGTTCGCTAGCCCCATCAGGTAGGGGGCACACTCGATCGATAACGATTGATAGGATAACTTTCAGTAACTTCTCATCCTTCCCTAGAACAACTGCAGATTGCTAACGTACAAACAACAGTTGATATCGAATATATTAAAGATACTTAGTCAACGTGAACTGTCACTTATTCGGTGGCAATTTGCAGTCAAGGGAACGATGAGAAGTTACCGAAAGTTGTCGATTCAATCCTTACCGATCGAGTGTGCTAGGGGGCCTGATACAACACTATTCCGGGAAAGGTATCAAATAATATTATAAAAATCCAATTCGGGCGTGTACAAATAAATAATTACGACGATCGACAGACTTTTTTTTTATATATCAAGGTGTGATTTAGACCAATGGTTATGATTAAAATTTGATTGTGCTGTGTTGCAAAATCTTCAGTTAAAAGGTTTTGTCACACCCTTCTGATATAAAATACCCAATTTGTCCGAAATGTTCATTTCGATGTAACGGCCCATAAATGTAAAGTTAATATAAATGAATGTCCGTTTTTCTATCCAGCCAGAGTAATTTTTATGAGGTTTTTATGTTATTTCGTTTATTTTTCGGAATATTGCCGTGGAATAGGTTGTTCGACCCTCGGAACTTTATATACAAATTCACAGTTTGTTAATGAAATGATTCTCACTCTGTGATCATAACAGTTTTGTACCAAGTAATGCTGCTGATATCAAAAACAATGTGGTTATTCTCAGCACGAATTGTGAATAAAAATTAAATAAGGGATTGTTTTTATTATCTCGACCGTATAATTATTTCAAAGCATTCACTTAATTATTTTACTTCATCCTCATTTTAGGTATTCTTATAAGATCTCTTTATTTTATTGGCTAACATATCATATTTTATTAATTCATTGTAATTGATACTTCTTTTTTTTCTTCCTCGCACTATCCCAACCCATTGCCTAGGTAGGCTGTTGGGGTCGACAATTCTCGTTCTCAGGTTATAGCTTCTTCGGTTCTGAGTATCGCTTTTATCCCAGCCGTTTCTCTGTAGGATTTTAGAGCATTTAGTCATCCAGGAGTTCTTTGGTCTACCTCTGGATGACTGTCGATGAAGCTCCATAGACATTGCCTGCTTCATTGTGTGGTCTGGTGGTCTCCGTCTTATGTGCTCGTACCATCTCAATTGTCGTTCCTCCAGCTTACTGTATGTGTCCGTGACACCCAGGATACCACGAATGTGTGAACTTTTGATCTTATCTTTCGGTGATTCTCCTGCCGTCCATCTAAGCATTCGCATTTCTGCTGATTCGAGTTGCCTAGAATGGGGGTTGTACATAGTCCAGCATTCGGAACCATACATTATCGCGGGTCTAACAATAGTCTGGTATATCTTTCCTTTAAGTTTTATGGGCATTTTCGTGTCGCACAAGAATCCTGTTATGGATCTAAATTTAATCCATCCTACACCTATTCTGTGGTTGACATTCGCTGCACATCCTCCGTCTCTGTGAATGAGTGAGCCCAGATATTTGAATGAGTCACAGTTGGCTAATGTTACTCCATCCAGTTGCATCAAAGGAGTTACAACATTTGGGTCTTCAAATGGCAAGTACAAACATTCCGTCTTTTTCCTGCTAATTTTTGGGCCATTATTTTTCTCCACCTTTCTAGGCTATTCTGTAAGTCACGATGATTATCTGCTATCAGTACTACATCATCTGAAAAAAGCACAGTCTTGAGAATAAAATAACCAGTCTTGTTGTTCATTTCTTGATGCGATAGATAATTTATGACCATTATGAATAGCAGTGGGCAAAGGACAGATCCTTGATGAACCCCCACTTTAATAGTAAATTCGGGTGACATCCCTGCTAACATATCTTGTATGGAGAGCACATAACCTTCTGGTACGTTATGAAATCTCAATGCCGCCCATATCAGGCTTCGGGGTAACAGTCAAATGCATTTTCGAAATCTATAAATGCCATGTGTAAATTTTTTTTGCATTTTGATATTTTCCAACTATGATTCTGACTGTTTGAATAGCATCTATTGTTGATTTCCCAGATACAAAGCCACATTGATCGTCGTGTATTTTTACAATATTCCTAATTCGTATGTTTATAATCCTCTCGTATATTTTCAGGGTGTAAGAAATAAGCTTTATCCATCTGTAATTGTCGCACTTCCTAGAGTCTCCCTTATTTTTGTAAAATGGAAGAAGATAGTATTGTTCTACTGAAAGACTACAATTGAGAATCGAAAAGTTGCTTGAAATGATTTTCAATATGGAAGGATGGTATGGGTACTTCTGCCCCTACTGAACCCTTTGTTGAATAAACAATACGTCTGCCATTGACCATTCCAAGTAGTTTGCTACGTTTGGTGGCATAGCAGCAATGCTCGGGTTAATGAGATGACTTTTGCTCGGGACTTGCAGTGCAATGCATCTGCCCACTAACTACTTGTCATGATGGAGATTGGGAGAGGCGTATTTGAGGAGGTCTTTGACCTCTACAGCTGGTCTCTCTAGACCCATCGCTTTACACCGCAGTATGAGGGATGAATTCATACGTCCGTCACTCTTAGACCCACTGACCCACAGTTTCGTACCAATTTCTCATACCTTTTTTCTTTCCAGAACGTTCTCTCCTTAAAAGACTGTCCACACAGCAGTCCAAAAGATGCAGGAAATTATCTTCCCCTGACCTCCAGAGTAAAGCTATTGTAAAAAATACTATTGCAAATAATAATCAAAACAATCTAAATAATCAACATTAAAATAATTTTACATTCGTTACTCCTATGTACAAAATACGTTGCTTAAACCACCCATCCACATAGCACATAAAAAAATCCAGGATTTTGTTTAAGGTGACAAAAACCCTGCATAATATCTCAGTAAATAACCTATACGTATCAGGTCGGCCGTGAAACCAAAGACTTAAGAGATTATCCCGACTGGAAAATATGTTCAGGCTCGTCCGATTTTCTCCGTTACGGCGTTATAACGCTTTTAACGGTTTAACGGATTTACAGCGGCAAGGTCGCCTGATCCACTAACGGCGTTACTGCCAAACAACCTTAGTTTTTTTAATCTTGACACATTTTTCAGTCTAGAATTTTACTGTGATATCGAAAAGGGTTGTTTATTTGAGCATATTGCGAATTAATATTACTTTTCTATTCACTTCTCTGTTGTAGAACATTTTAATGTTTTACAAGAGATAGTGAATAGAAAATCTGTTTTTTTGTCAGTTTTAACTGTTTTTTTTTGGTCAGTTTTAACCCGTCTAATCAATCACAGGTGACCAAATTTGTTCCAGCTCACGAAGGCCTCATATAAATCGTTGTATCTCCCTTATTGTCTTGGTGAAAAATATGATCTAAACGGTATTAGAAATAGAAAACTCCACGCTTTATATTGAAATCTTGAATTTAACCATAGAACAATTTAAATATGCACCTCTATGAATCCAAAGTTTCCGACAGCAATTTGAGATAAAATGTATAAAATTTCTAAATTTTAAATTAATATTTATGTGATAATAAAGTTTATAATACACATCCCTAAGAAATTATGTCTGTGTGTATTTTTTTTTTATTTTCAATAATTTCAGATAGAAAAAATGTAAGATGAGTCATTTTTAAAACTTTTTTACGTTTGCATTCAAAATTTCGCTATTTCAAAAATGTTGTGTTTATTTCTAATCATAAAATTTGAAAGCTTATTTCATCACCATTTCAAATCAGTTTTTAGTTTTCGGATACATTTAAAATATTACAATTATTTAGATTTGCAAAGCAAAAATTTTCTGACATTTTGAAAGTAAATGCTCGAGGCCTGAGAACTAGTTATCTGTATTTTTTAATTTTTTTTTTATATAAATAGCTTTTTGTATTTTCTTTTAAAAAGTACCTACTTACACATAACATTCTCTCTAAGCAAATATAAGAAACGATGAAATTTCGTTTTAACCAACCTTTGCTAAATTACTAAAAATTCTCTTTATGTAACATTAAAAGGGTGTGTTTTTAATAACGTATATCATTTCAAGTTCAGCATAATGACGAGCAAAACAATCGTCCATGTAACGATTAGAATTTCAGACGAGAAGAGACAAGAAGGGGGTAGGGGCTGAGAGAAGTAAGAACGAAGGCTGTATTACGTACCAGCATCCCCTGGTCATGTAACCTTACCAGGGTTGCAGAAACAACAGCGGGCGAAATGTATACCTTGTACGTAATGACTCGCTACACGCTTCTGCTGTCATATGCAGCCACTGGCCACAATGTATTGGACACTCGTTGGGCAAATGGTAATATACGACTACCATTGCAGGGGAGGATTGGTTAATTGTTTTAATGGAAATATATATAAAGCTTAACCTCTAGTATGTCAAGAAATCCAGCGTTTTTAATGTTTGTAAGTAAGCGTCGCTATGGATCGTGTAATAACGGATCCACCAGATTTGCTAGATTTTAAGTCATTCGATTTTATGGTATTTAGAACCTCGTAAATAAAAAAGCCGTGACGATAAAACCTTTTTTGAAGTAAAACTTCTTTACACACGCTTGACTTGGGGGGTAAGCTGGCGAATGCGTGACGATAGCGTTACGAAAAGTGTGGTCGGGCGAGGCGAACGGGCTGTATAGGAGCAAGAGAGAGCAGTGCGCGCGCACATTTTCTTTCTCTCTTCCTCTTATAACCAGTAAGTACATGAAGATTATTCGTAATTTCATATAGTTCTTGAAAAATTTTATAAATACTGTAGGAGCAAGAGAGAGCAGTGCGCACGCACATTTTCTTTCTCTCGAGAAGTTTTACTTCAGTCGTGTGGTCTAAAACATTTTTACACATCATATTTTTATTATATAAATAATTAAAAGCCAGGTTAATGTAATATTATATATATATATATAATTTATTTAGTTCCATGACAACTCAACAAAGTGGCGTTTAAACATCCCTTTGAAAAGTCAATAAAAGTGAATACAATAGAAAAAATTGCCCATAACCCATCCTCAAGTAACCATTTCACAAGTTTTTTTCATCATTTTTAATGATTTTTCAGAGGAGTAATAAAATTGCGATTATTGATTTGCACGGTAACCCATGTATTTATTTATTTTTCATGTTCTCTGTAAAACGGTTAATCACCAATATATCGTGGAGAAGATTACATATTATATCATCCAGTTTTTTATTTTTTATAATTTGAGAAGGATTCTGAAAAGAGATTTGTTTGCTAATTTTGCAATCCATTATTATCAATTATTTTCCATCTCTCTTCAACTCTCTTGTTATTATCGACAATAGACAATTAGTGACGATCCTTGACTAAGAATCCAAAGGTCACGAGTTCGAATCCCGGCTTGCGAAAATACATTTCACCAAAATTATACTTAAATTAATATAAAATTATATGCAGTACAGTATATATAGTTAATGAAATACACTTGATGGTTGAAACTCTAGTACGTATTTACATTTTTAAAATCAACCCTTAAAAAACGAAAGTTTTATTATTATTTTAATACATTCATTTTCAAATGTCTAATAAAACTTTTTTTAGTTTTAATGAGGATTCAACACGTCTACCCAGGGACTGGGGTCAACAACTCTAACAACTGAAACAAATTTTAATTGGATCAGATCGATATTTATTATTATTCAGCATATTTTTGCCCCGCAGCATAAAGAGAAATTAGAATATAAATACAGAACTAGAATCACGCGCAACGACGGGTTAATAGTTCCGAATTTAATAATAAGTACGGACAGAGAACGTTTGAATACAACATACCGAAGATATTTAATTTATTGCCTGACACTATAAAGCAATGTTATTCTATGAATAAGGTTAAACGTATGGTGAAAAATTGGCTACCGGAAAACATAAATTATATTTTGTATGAAAAATGTATGAAAAAATGTTATCTGTAGATATAAGATGTAAATTATGTATATGTAACTAAATTATAAGCACCTGCTGACAAGCCAATTCAATTGGTTTAGCAGGACTTGTTTGTTGATGTGTTATATACTATGCCTTCAATAAATAATAAAAAAAAAAAAACTAACTAACTAACTAACCATCACGCCGTTTCTCCGCAGGGGTAGGCAGAGAGAACAACTCGGTCTTGGCGTACACTCCTCGCCTCATTCACATTCATACATCTTATCATACATGCTCTTCTATTATTCTGACTCTTTACATGACCCGACTCAAGTATCTGATTCACTTGATTGTGCCATGTCTTCGTCGGGCGTCCTCAACTTCTTCTACCATTTACATTCGCATCATATATTCTCTTGACACTCCTTTCTTCATTCATTCGCTCTACATGCCCAAACCATCTAAGCGTCCCTTTTTTAATCTTACTTATGACGCTCACATCGGCCTTGCATTCTTTTCGGATCTCCACATTCCTCACACGATCATACATGGTTTTATCACACATACGCCTCAGGGATCTCATTTCTACAGCATTCAGTCTTCAAAAAAAAAAAAAAAAAAATCTCGTATATTAACTTTTGTAACGTCATCGAATTTCAGAGAAGTGCTTATAAGTCGACATGTGTGAGAGTGATTGCCACCAAAACACAATGGGATGCATAGCCATCGACAACGAATATATCTGCCGAGTTTTATCTTGATCGGATGTCGAAAAGTGGGTTAATTTCCACTTCCAAGATTCCACTTCATTCATATATTCATTCATTCATTACACGCTTGTCGTATAAATACTATCCGAATTTCTAGGAAGAACTTTACTCTGATAAGTCGTGGGTGAGATATTCTTGTGTAACCTTAACCAAACGGTTTTATTATTGTAAAATGGCATTTACACCCACTTTACTTAAATAAATTTCTAATAATATTGTTATAAACTCACTCACGAGTCCTGTAAAAATATCAAACAGCGTGCCTTCATTTTGAGTTTTGTGGATATCAGTTGTTATTTCAAAACCATGGAAATCATGGAATATCAACGAATTTTATTTATTTTATATATGAATCACTTAACCTTTTACGCTACTGGAGGCATACTGAAGAATAAAGTTTGAGGTCTTTTTACCGTTTCTTCAAAAAGAGTCTTCGATAATATTTTGAGGAAATCTGTTTTTTTTCTATTCAGCCAACTCAATAATAAATTTATTAATGGCCTTTTTTTGTAAAACAAATCTTTGCAGCAGGCCCATTGGATTCCTTCACTATCTATGTGATATTTGGAGGTGCAGTGCGGATAACGTCTTTGTAAGCAGATAAGATATTTAACTTTTTTTTTAATATATATAAATGCTTGTGTCTACGTTTAGTTTTAAAGATTAGCTAAATATTAGTAAAGGTTGTTATTATTTCCAATATTTTCATGAAACATTGATACGAAATGCAACTTTATTCAGTTCGCTTCATTATTTCCATTGTGAGCTAAGAAACTACGAATGGAGTCACATTTTTTGTAACTCGGGACAAGCAGGTTGATGAATTGATAAATAAAAATTAAAACATAGACGTCCTTGCATGATACGTCTTTTCTAACCGATTACATAAAAAATATTTAAATTTAACAATACTAGGACAGAGCATTTCAAACACTAGCTTGTACCTAGATAACATGAAGTTAGTAATAGCCGTGTATCTTATCTTACTAATATTATAAACGCGAAAGTTTGTATGAATGTATGTGTGTTTGTTACTCTTTCACGCAAGAATTACTGAATTCATTTTAATGAAACATTACAATAATATAGCTCATACATCAGAATAACACATAGGCAATTATTTATAAAGCTAGTTATTTTCCATATATTACAAATAATAATTATTTTTTATAGAAAATGTCAAAATTTGAGAATGACATTTTGCAAAACAATGAATTTTAAATCAAAATTCTATTTTAAAAAATATTTAAATTAATGAATTTATTTGAAGTACCTACTCGCCTAATACTTTGAATCTAATCAAGAATTACAGATATTTTAAATAAATAGGTTACGAATTTTTGTACAAACACAGAAAGGACCTTGGAAAAGAAAATAGGCTACTATAAGTACTAATCCTGCGCGGACAAAGTCGCGGGAATAAGCTAGTACTTAAATACTATAATGTTTTGAATGTTGTATTAAATTTTAAATATTGTTAACATGTAGCTCCTACTTTTATTTCCTTCTAGAGTTGGGTTCATTTTATATTTTCAGAAATCATTTCACTATCAAATGCCACACTTAATTGTTTCAAAAATATATATATATATAATTCGAGTATTTTCTTTTGATTGTAAATATCTATGACATACAATTATTGTTTATGGTATATTTATACAAATAAATCATCATCATCATCATAAATGGCTCTACAACCCGTGGTGGGTCTTGGCCTCCTCAAGAGTCTTCCTCCACTCATCTCTGTTTTGTACCTCTCCCCAGTTTCGAAGCTCCAAGGTGCACAGGTCTTTGAGGACGTTGTCGCTCTATCTTAGTTTTGGCCTTCCCAGGCTCCTTCGCCCTACAGGTATAGATTTTAGCAGAGACTTTGGTGCTTGATGTTCGGTCATTCTCTCCACATGACCCAGCCACCAAAGTCTTTCAAACTTAATAAATTGTGTTACGTTTGGTTCCTTTCTTTAGCAAGCCAGGTGTTTTTGAAAAAAAACTGCGCGAAATTAGCTTCCCGGATTTTGCTCAAATATCGTATAAAAACAAAGGAACTGTTTTTTTTGTGATTGTTTTCTGTTTGCCAGATAATGTGCTTTATTATTCATATATATTTCATGAAAATATCGTTACAAGGTTTCCCAGAACAGTTATTTTTAACAAAAAAATGTGAAAATATTTCCCATTCGACAAAAAAATGTAAATAAAATATATTCATACGAAAATGATCAATTTTTTTTATTTATCTACAAACCTGAATAGACACCCTACATGAAAAAAACCAATTCAAAGGTGTTTTCGAAGAAGTAATTACATAAATACTTGTTTAAAAATGAAATGACAGTTGAAAACCGTTTGTAAAAGTGACGCCAAGTTGACCATAGATATTTATTATAAATTATTCAGATGGGTTGGCGCTATGCAGATTTTGCTATGTCAAGACTGAGAACGGCGCAAGTGATTCTGACCTTGTTCTTCATACAATTTCTTTATACATAAGGGACAAAATCGCTTCAAAATTTTTTTTTTAAATTTCGACCCGCGGCTACCGGTGGGCGAACGGCATTCGAGAAGTTAAACAGGGTATAATAGAGCTCATCGTTGTAACGTCTACGCAAAAAATCCATTTTCTAGGATCGATCCGAAGATACGCCTCAAAATTAGGTAATAAATATAAAGGTATTTACATATAGGTAATAAATAAATACTGCACAATATTCTCAACTGATCCCTGATAACTATGATATCCCCATTTTGGCATATAAGAGTAGTAAGGCTGACGGCATTGAAAACGAGGAGAGGAAGTTTGCAAACTTTGGTGACTTAGCAGGGGTGCCCGGTTTCATGGGGTAAGGTTTATTTAGGTCTTGACGGCGGATGATCTAGACACACTGAACCCCAGATTCCTACCCAACCCTCATACCTTTTTCCTTCCTAGAACTCCCTCTCCTTCCTTTCCTTAAAAATACCCTCCACACAGCATCCCCAAAGATCACATAGGCCCTGAGGGAAATTATTATCCTCAGGGCCTCCTTTGTGGACCTAATGTAAAAAGAAAAGCGCTAGAGAACTCAGATCTTGGCACCAAGCATGCCTGTAGCCATTTCAATCCACATTTTGATTCTAAATGCTGATCTATCATCATCAGAGCGTTAGATAGAGTATTTACTTATGTTTGTTTAATATTATACAAGTAAAAAGGGTAGACCAGCAGCCTCCTTGCGGCGATCGATGGCATCGAAATTTGTCGCATTACTCAATAAATAATAATTTACGCTAAAAAATAATCCAACCCTGTTGATATCAATAATTTATGAGGAGGTTCTGACATCCCAAACCATCCCCTCGCCTGTTTCCGACACATAACACCCTTTGCACCCTACACCCCTATAGTCCACTGCGTACACTCTACATCTCTACGCTTCACAAATACAATACCTACAGTTTCTGTTTAAAGCAAAGGCTGGTGAGGACAGTGGAAATTTATTGCAAAACGTATTCTCGAATTGTCTGTATTAATGTGATTGAAATATACTGCGCCAAGTAAATACTCCGGTGTAATAATCGACAGCGATTTCCTGTCATATATAATTATTGTAATGCAAAAGTAGATCATTGAAAATTCATTATTCCAAGATAAAAATATTGAGTATTCATCGTAGACTTATGAAAAAGTCAATAGATGTCGCACATTAGTAATAAAGACAGATATATTTAGGTAAAGCACTATCCAATTGCAATTAAATTCAGGCATAATCTTGAATCACGTGTAAAGATAGCAGCCAAAATATATGCCTTTAGAAAATTATGATAACTTCGGTAGTTCTTATTCGAAATATGTATGATACAGTTAAATTTGAACAAAAGGGATAGGGTTGGTTAGTTCAATGGTAGGAGAAACCCTCGGCAGGGCTGAGGTCCTGCGGATTTAATTCCAATATGCGACTCTTTTTTCTGACTTCTCTGTTTCACACTGTTCGTTGGAGAGTTGTTAATATGGTCGACTGTGATTAAACATTACAATTACAGTTTTACTGATTAAGTTATTTCAATAAGTAAAAAATCTCCTCTCTAATGGCAGGTTCAGACTGGACGACGTACGTACGCATCGCTACTCAAACAATGCTTAGCAACCCATACATTTTCTATGAAAATGGTCACAGACATCGCACGTCGCGATGCGTGTGGCCAATGTGATTCTAAAACATTGAAAATCTATTCCAGATATTGTTAGGCGTAGCGATGGGCACGTACGTCGACCCAGTCTGTATCTACCATAACTGTGGTATGGGTATTAACGTTTACCACAATAATTCCAATAATTTCAACGAGTGCATTGCTATAATAGAATCACTCAATATATAATCAAAAATAATGTTGAACTTGTTCTCTCTGACTCTCTCAGTTTCATCCAAAAACTTAAATTCAGTCCTCTTCTTCATCCTGATGATCACTTTGTACGTCTTATTCGAGTGCTGATATGCTCCATTCCTAGCTCTGTAAAAAATGTAACCCTGATTTGGATTTTCCTGGACATGTTGGCATAGTTGGTATAATTGCGGATGTCTTGGCAAAACAAGGAACGTCCAACACTGTTGTTACCCTCGTAAACCACATTCCCTATCAGACGTTTTTTCCATCATCAAAGATAGATCTCGCAATATTTGGGCAGAGTATTGGCACATTGCTAGTCTATCCAATGGAGCCTTCTAGGCCTCAACACAAAGGACTATCCCATCAAAACTACGGTTTCAACAATTCACCAATTTTTCCAAAAAAGAAATTTCCTCACTTATTCCAATGAGAATAGGACATTATTCTGTTCCTTCTCACCATTAAAAAATTCACGTCCTTGACTCCCCAGATTTTACATTCTGTGGACTAGACGTAGGAACTTTAGATCACATACTTTTTGGTTGTCCCTCTCTAAACAAATATCCTCTTTTCTATCAAGCCTTAACAAAAATTGCCTCCCCTCCATTCCATATCTCACCTCTTCTGAGTCTGAACTCGACTCCAATCTTCATTATAATTTCGAAATTTGTCCATTTAAATAAAATTAATATTTAAAATCACCTTTAATTTCTCCACAATTTTAAATCACCCTTAAAAGGTGAAAGCCAGAAATAATTTAAATAAAACTTTTTCTTCTAATTATTTCATCTATATATCATAGTAATGATTGGTGTTATCATTTTAAATTCAAGTACGTCTTCTGTACTAAATGCCCGAGGACTCTAATAGTCCAAATCCAAAATTCAAATACTCAGCAAAATACTTCTTGGCATCAAATCCTATCACTCTTCAAATAGTTCCAAGGTAATGAACAGGATTTTACAAAACACACGCTGTAAGCCTTGTCCATCAAAAACAAAATGGTCATCGTGATTGCATTAAAAATGCTTTTAAATTTATAGAAAATTCGTTTTAAACCCCTTTCAGAGTTAATTCCTATTAAAAACCACAATTCGTGTACTCTAAATTTTCTTGTAACCTCATAACCTACATCCAAGTAAATAAATTATTAAAAACTCATTTAGCCCAAGCGACAAAACATTACTCAATTAACTTAAAACTCCTTCCTTAATTTGTACATTTCTATAGAACAGGTTGTAGAAGAAGCTCGTGGCATACAATTTATATAGGTAATTCAAGTATTTCCGGCTTTAAAACCATTACCTAACGAAGGGCGTGCGCAAATTGCATTATAAAATAATTTAATTAACTAGACAATGGAGAAAATTAATTACGACGAATTGCAGTTGGGGACTGTCGTAATATTCCATTTGCCATAATTTTATTTCAAGTCTTATATAATTAAAAGTTAACCAATTTAAAGTTGTTCTTTAAAGGAATTTGGTGCTTTTTCAAGAAGAGTTTAACAGTAGAAAAGCAATAAAAAACTTCCTGTTTTCAATATTTTATTATTCAGTTATTTTTATATTATTCTGAGAAATTTTATATCTGAATTTTTTATACTTACAACTGATTTCAAATTTTAAAATGACCCTTAACTTGTTGAAAGCCAGCATACGAAAAATATATTTTTTCAATACGACGTAAAATATTTGACAGTTCTCACCTTTCTTTATTACGAATTCAATTTTTATAACATTTCTTTTGTGATATATTACAAAAATTACATCAAAATAATGTAGATAAAACAACTTCCTAATATGCACTCAAATGTATGCTTTCCATAATGGTACTATATTTAAAAAAAAAACATTAATAAATATAGACTTCGAATATGACAGCGTTCATATTATCAAGCGGCAGCCATTTTGTCCGCCATCTGTGGTGCCCGGCGCGTCATTGGCAATTAATTTTAATTTTTCGGAGTGGCTTAATGCTATCCAGTATTTTGTTACGTCAAGAACGATAATGGCCCAAGCGATTCTAACCTTGTTCTTCATACAACTTATTTATACAGAAGGGGCAAAATCGCTTCAAAAATCCGGACCCGCCGGGAGGACTGCATCCTGTAAGATGTTTTAATTTGGAGTAAATTTGAATTAATTTAATCAGATTTCACTGGTATAAACAACTACGCACAAACAGTCGAAAACAAAAATAATTTGATTGCTGTCGTTATATCATTTTAAATCATCAATTCAGACATATTATGTTTTTATTTCTAGTATTTGTTATCAGATATATATATATAGTACACGCATAACCTTAATGCCTATATAAACTTAAAAATATAGTCACTTTAGTGACTTGACAGTGTCCGTCCGTGGGCGGGGAAGCATGGCGCTTCTCGGACCATAAACTCGCCTATTGCGACGATTTCGGTATCAACGTCAGGTCGGTGTTAAATTTTGACATGTAATATACTCCTTTGTCTGTAAGCTTGCACATTTTCAATTTGGTATTCGGATGTGGATACCGCCGCCCCGGGAACCATTTATTGGATAACCAAAACCTTTGCATAGGTCACTCCAAGTGGTTCGATACGTGAGCAGGGGTGACCAGGTTCAGGGGGTGAGGTTTGTCCGGGTAACCACCCCTCATACCCTTTTTCTTTCCAGAACATCCCCTCCTTCATTTCCTTAAAAAAAATCCTCCACACAGCAATCCCAAAGATGACATAGGTCTGGCCTCCTAGCACACTTGATCGACAAGGATTGATAGGACAACTTTCGGTAACTTCTCATCGTTCCCTAGGACAACTGCACAACTCTAACGTACAAACAACAGTGGATGTCGAAAAAATTAAGGACCCTTAGTCATTGTGAACTGTTACTTTTTCGTTGGAGATCTGCAGTCATACTAGGGAACGATGAGAAGTTACCGAAAGTTATCCTAACAATCCTTATCGACCGAGTGTGCTAGGGGCCCTAAGGGGAATTATTTTCTTCAAAACTTCTGTGTGAAGAGTAAAAAAAAAAAATCATTTCTCAATTCTGTAGGTACTTGTCTCTGTAAAATATTTTGATGTGAAACTGATTTGTTGGAGTACGAAAAAAAGTGACCTATTGAGTGATTGTATTGTTAATGCTATTTTGAAATATACATCTTTATTTAGTAAATCTGAAATGATCGGGTACTTCCAAAATATCTTCTCGTTTCATTATCTATTCATATCTTCAAATAACTATGTTTTAGCAAGCTTACTGAATATTTAGACACTTTAAAACAATCATGCTCCAAATCCTTTCCCTCTCCACTTCGCATTAATCCCACTCGGTCTACTTAGACTCTCGTCCAGTATTACATAAAAAAATCTTTTTTAACGTTCTGAATTAAAAACAATTAGAAATCTATTTTTTACGAATCACCCAAAACACATAATTAAAACTAAATTATTGTGGGTTACATTCTCGCATCACTCGCTGTGAAGACGTCTAGTATTTCGTTTCATCTTCTTCCCCTGGTCCTATTAGGGTCGGGGACCCACTGCGTCGACAAGGCTCCTCCGTACGTCCCTGTCTTGCGCCCCCCGTCCGTGGCAGACCCATCCTCTCCTCGCACAGTATCTGGAGTTGCCTCGCCCAACTGTTTCTGGGGCGGCCCACTGGACGTCTACCCTCTGGAATCGCACTCAGTATTTTCCTCGGAATTCGGTCATCAGACATTCTTAGTACATGCCCAAGCCACCTCACTTACGATTTTTCTATGAAGATTAGCAGTGGTTCAATGCTTAGATCATCTCGGATCGTAGAGTTTTTTATATGATCCCATCTTGTAACCCCTGCCACTCCTCTCAAGTACCTCATTCGGCAGCTTGGACTCTAGAACGTGTTTGTTCATTTAGCATCCATATCTGGTGTCCGTAAGTGAGCATCGGGCGGTATACCGTTTTTACACATTTAACATATTTATTAACTTAATTCCCATCCCTTAGTGAAATATATAACAGCTTTTTTTAAATAAAACCATATTATTGAAAATACATCAATGCCGTAATATTTATTACAAAGAAAGTAGTTCATGGAAACGTAATTCCAAAAGAACAAAGAAAATTTTATACTTTTATATCGAGCCTAAAAAACCTGAAATTCGTTCAACATTTTTTGAATAAAGATTTCCACTGATGCGTCGAACAACATAAAATTATTACATTTGTTTTAGACTTCTTTTGTTTTTTTTTCCTTTCATTTCAATTCGATTGTTATACTTTCTTTCAGGGAAAAGGGGTGTATCTGGGAATGGAAATTATTGATCCAAATGACTTTGTACGCTTGGTAACAGGTAAATAAGAGTAACTGTTTGGGAAAATAAGCTCAACTCGAAATTGCTGTAATGCATTTTATTTTATTTATTTATATCCTTACATATTTATTGTTTACAGGTAAATAGATGATAAGTGCACCCAAACATGTTTCTTATAGTAGTAGAGCGTAAAATAAGCAATAACTGTACGTAAATGGTTAAGTAGTAAAGTTTTGTGAACTTAATGAACCATTTTTTTACATCAACTCCACAGAGAAGACCCTGAGGAAAGGGCCTATGCCATCATTGGGGGTGCTGTGCGAAAGGTCTTTTGAGGTCTAAAGAGGCTAGACTTTGCACATGCATCTGCCATTCTGTCCCGCTCATAATAAGCTCACACACACTTACGATACATGCGAATGCGAAATGTGCGAATGGGAAAACGCTCATATTTACCCACAGAAATCGTTCGAAAAAGGGTTTCGGGAGAAAACATTTTTCTACACCCAAATTTTCACTAAATTGTAATTTAAAAACAAAAATATGTTTTCAAAAGAAGAAGCTATGTCGGTATGTTTTTATAATTTTGTAATTCTTTATGAGAATTAAGTTAGCAGCACTTTTTCTTTTAGTCATATTTTCCAATAAATCATACACGTTTGACAGTAACAGCCTTACTAAAAAAAAAACCCTCCGCGGCCGTTAAACGGTGTTTCTGTAGCACGTTGTGTAAAGTCTGTACATTTCGTTTATCAAATTGTTTAAACAAAATATATGGTTTTGATCTGACAACGTCGTATTTTATCAGCCTTACTAATAAACTTTCTGAAAAATTTGTACGATGGTCAAACAACCATGTATGAAGAATCCTTACTAATTAAAAACTGACAAAAAATTGTTCATGGAAAGATATGTACATTGCTTACACGGCCAAGGAGGGTAGTTTATCTGTTGTATATATTTGTTCCATTTGTAATTTTCAACGAATTTGAAATTTTTTTTTTAATGTCCTTTATATTTATTATTTTTTGAGATGTCGTAAAAACAAATACCATTTTAGAACCAAAATTTAATTACCTTTAAGATTTTCATATCTAAAATATACTTAAGTGTTTAAAAACTGTAGTAGTTTAAGCTTCAAACATCAAGTTGAAAAAAAAACTCACTTACCCCAAACACTTTCTATTAAAACATTGAAATATTTGGAAAAATTCAAAAAACACAGTCCTTTTATTTAATGATTTTGAAATAAAACTGTCACCTCACTATTTACTCCTTCACACAATAAAAAAATCTTGAAATTCGCTTTTCATTTCCAAAAATTTACATTAAAAAACTCACGTTTGAATACATTGCTTGCACATCTAAAGACATTCATTTCTTTGATACGTTTACTAAAATATGTATTAGATATTTTAGTCACCAAAAAACATCACTTTCAAGAATTTATAATAAAATAAAAATCTTAAAATGCAAATTATTTCTGAAAATAACCTATACAACCATTTTCTGACAGTTCAATTTAGAACACACGTTTTTTGTGTCACAATTTGACCTAAACTAACGAAAAACAACACAAATTAATAGTAAATATATTGCGTATATGAATATAAGTGCGAATTAGCCAAGGATTTAAATCATTAACGAAAACTTCATCTTAATCACACACTCATTCGCGACCGACTTTTTTCCGCATTCCCGGCTATTTTTTTTTTCAGCGGGAAAGCAATGCGCAGGCGCATCAAAATCCACCTAGCGGATTATTATGAAAACTAAAATTTAAAAAAGTAAAATACGGCGTTGCCAAATCTAAAGATTCACAAAAACACCGTTTAATGGCCGCGGAGTGTTTTTTTTAGTATGGCTGTTAATGTTTACGTTACTACGAAACGCAGTCAAAATTTAAAAACATACCAACATAGCTTGCACCTTCTAGAAGGCAATTTAAAAATAAATTCATTTCGTGCAATTATCGATGTAGAAAAGAGTTCAAACAGAGACAACATTCCAATCCGACGCCTATGCTCTTAAGATTGCAATCCGCATTTCTTGCACGAAAGAAGAATAAAAAAAAAACAAAAAGATTTTTCCGGTACAGAGTACAGATATTGAAGCTATGGAGAAGAATAAGATTGATTTGCTTAAGGGTTTATATATCTAGAGTAGATCAGTGAGGAAAGAAGTGTCATAAATAATTATATTAGGTTATGTCAGGTTAGTAGGTACTTTAGGTTAATATGTATTGTATGTTTTTGTTTTTTTAAGGAATTGTGTAAACAATTTTTTTACCAATTTTATTGTAAATGGTAAATGGTGATAAAAAAAAGGCTTTGATAAACTGTTAAGATTAATGGAAAATATTTTTTTTCGATAAATTTGTACGTAGGCAATTTTCCGAATTAAGTTGCACATCCTTGTTATAATTCCTAAGCCATTATTTGGTTTTAAAATTTCCCTTCATTAAAGTATTTAGCATCGCATTAAATCAAAACGCGATTTATCAAAGTTACCATTAGAATGGAACAAACAGGAAATTACTTGGAAACAAAGAATGAAAATGCTTAAATTAACGCTTAATGTTGTATGGAATCGTTTTTCAAAGTTGATTCATTAAACATTTAAAAACCGCCCAAGAATTCATTTTTACGAATCCCCATAAGTTAAAAGTAGGACCTAATTAACGCTGAAAAATTATCCAAAACCTAGTCATTCTCAGCACAGGAGCACCCTAGTGAGGAGGACTACGAATATAATCAACAGCATTTTCTTAAAAAAATAAAATATAGTTAATAAATTAAAAAATATATTATTCTGTGTTAGCATAGAAAAAATGTTAACTGCTAGATCAGTTACGGATCACATTCAATTGTTAAAATGTTAACTGCTAGATCAGTTACGGATCACATTCAATTGTTAACTGTTAACTGCTAGATCAGTTACGGATCACATTCAATTGTTAAAATGTTAACTGCTAGATCAGTCACGAATCACATTCAATTGTCAAAATGTTAACTGCTAGATCAGTTACGGATCACATTCAATTGTTAAAATGTTAACTGCTAGATCAGTTACGGATCACATTCAATTGTTAAAATGTTAACTGCTAGATCAGTTACGGATCACATTCAATTGTTAAAATGTTAACTGCTAGATCAGTTACGGATCACATTCAATTGTTAAAATGTTAACTGCTCGATCAGTTACGGATCACATTCAATTGTTAACTGTTAACTGCTAGATCAGTTACGGATCACATTCAATTGTTAAAATGTTAACTGCTAGATCAGTTACGAATCACATTCAATTGTCAAAATGTTAACTGCTAGATCAGTTACGGATCACATTCAATTGTTAAAATTTGTGTAGTTACTAATCAGGGAAAATTATTTAAATAAAAGTAAAAAAAATATTACTTAAAACCTTTGAAGACCGCTTGCGGCGTGTTGAAACAAAGACGGCAATCTCCAATTATTTTCATTTTGAGTAATACGAAAAAACGTATTTTTAGTTCTTTTGCCGTAAACTCATAAACCATCATTTTTGTATCCATGTGTGACACTCTCTGTACATTTTATTGCGATTAAATGGTACATTATTTAGTTATTTTCAATTAATAGATGGAGATTGCCACTTTTGTTCTGTCACTGCGATTGGTCCAAAGGGGTATTGACGTATTTCTTCCGTACCCTTAGGGAGATTGCCGTTATTGTTCCATACCCTGCATTTTGACGGTATGTTAACGGCTTGCGTAGTCCAGCGGTAGGGCGTTGGACTTCCATTCGAAGGTCGCGGGTTCGAACCCGGCGTGCGCAAATAAATTTATTTAAATGATTTGTCTTATTTCACAATTAATTATTTAAAATAATATATAGTATATTTGCAGCACGTTCCAGAGTGGAAGATACTCTTAGTATCGCCCTGGTGTAAGATCACCATTCAGAATTGAAACGTTGCTTGAAATGGCTTTAGCCGTGTTTAGTGACTAGATCAGAATAGCCAGGTACTTTCCCACCTTCCTCTTCCTCGTCTCCTTCCGTTCCCCACTTTCCTTCAGCCTCATAACATACCCCAATTGGGGATAGTCTCACTGGCTCCAGACGGGAGCAGTTGAGACTCTTGTGAGGTATTCTCTGAAAAAAAAAATTATCCTTATGGATATTGCCGTTATTGTTCCGTACCCTGGAGGGCCCTTATGGAGATTGCCGTTATTGTTCCGTACCCTGGAGGGCCCTTATGGAGATTGCCGTTATTGCTGCAGAACTAATTACATTTATTTAAAAATGTACGGGTTACTTTCATTTATGCTCCGAACCGTTTGTAGCTATCGATAGTTTTTTTTGTTTCTCTATCTATCGCCATATCTAACCCATTTTTGATCAATGGTGGAGATTACCATATTCGTTTCAACACGCCTCATATTAACCACTCTTTAATGAAAGAATGTGAAAAACATAAGATTCGGTCGCATCTGATAATTGAACCCGGGACCTGTTCCTTGCCGGGCGACTGTGACCACTAAGCTAATTCGACCATTCTCAGAACAAACAACGTTATTATAATTTCCTTACGGATATTTTTTGTCTGCTATATATATGTAAGTATCTTCCAATAATGGTGGACTGAATGACGTTGGCGCTAACAAAAAACTGCCTAAAGAAGCGAAGATAACAGTCCACAATAGAGTGCTGGTACCAGTGTATGTCAGTGAGGCATGCTACTGGCAGAGAAAGGATGAAAGTATACTGAATGCAGTAGAAATAAGATTCCTGGGGCGTTTGTGTGGAAAAATTATGTATGATCGTACGAGAAATTTAGAGATCCGCAAAGTTATTTAGTTAGTTATTTATAAAAATAGTCTTCTTTTTTAATATTTTCACTGAAGTAGAATTCTCATGACTTTTCAAGAACAATCGGATAAATTCAAAATACAAACCAAAATCACATTAAAAGCGTGGATCAATTTGAAATATCGCTGGATTATAAGCGTTAAGACATGGTAGGGTTGATTTTTCCCGATACGTATGTTCATCCCCTCCAACCCTATTCGTGTTCTAATGAAACCCTTGTCATACACTCCAACCCGTCCGCTTTAGATTGAAAACAGAGCCCCTCACTACAGCCCACTGCCTACACCCCTTATGGAAGGTTTGATACTTGATGCAATTTATATTATATTATTCTGTTCACTAAGAAGAAATTATAATCCATAAGACACACACAAATTAGACAAAGTGATTTTCTTTAGGGTGCTTACCAATTTTTACTTCTAATTTTATTTTCACAATAAATACAAACATTTTAGGTGGCGAAAATGGGTACCGCCTCTACAGGCACCATTGATTGGGTATATCACACCCTTGGCGTAGGTCACCCCAACTGGTTCGCTTCATTTGGTGACTTGTCAAGAATATCCGGGTTCATGGGTTCATATTTGTCTAGGCCTTGGTGTATATGCGTCTGCCCACCTTTTTTTATAGTGAACACCTCACAAGAATCCCGTCTGGAGCCAGTGAGACTATGGCATCCCCGATGTTGGTGTGTTGTGAGGCTAAAGGTAAGAGGGGAAGGGAAGGAGATTGGGAAGAGGAAGGTGGGGAAGTACCTGGCTATTCAGATCTAGGACTAAACACGGCTAAAGTCATTTCAAGCTACTTAACAATTTTGAATGGTGGTCTTACACCAGGGCGATACTGAGAGTATCTTCCACTCTGGAATGTGCCGCAAATATAATATAATTTTTAATGAATTAATTGTGAAATAACACAAATTAATCAAATAAAATTTATTTGTGCACGCCGGGTTCGAACCCGCGACCTTCGGAATGGGAGTCCAAAGCCTTGCCTCTGGACTACGCCGGCCGTCACGTGGCGGGACGGATCGAGATCGAGAGAGACAGGTTAAGAGAGGACTTCTAGAAGGGGACACTTCTTATCCACCGCCTTGTACTTTTGTTGAAGGGATTTAAGCTTCCGTCATTCTTGGACACAGTGACCTCCCATTCCCAACCCCCCATGCATCTTTCCTTCCCAGAACTTGGACACACTGACCCCCCATTTCAACCCCTCATTCATACTTCCTTTCCAGAACTTTCTCTCCTCCTTTTCTTATATTTAACCCACATATGACACCATATGCCTTCGACTATTATCGTAACCGTTTTTACATTAGACACGAAAGACGATCGTTGGTAACTAACTGACATCTGTTGAAATTCCACAAAACTACGTATCAATAACAATTCTAACGACATCTGTTGAAGGATGTTGAAACTACGTGACTAACATATACACCTCAATTATACATTATTTATCAAAGTACAAGCAGTAGACATAATAACAATATACTCCCTTATACTTTTATGAATTCATCTCAAATATTTTTCACTTAAAAATGCTTCAGTTACCTACTGCTACCACATTAACTAGTCATCTACTAATAAAATTATTACTTACTAATTGACCTGGATTATAATAGCTAATTAAGTTACCTATTTCTTATGAGCACGAGTTTTAATTATCGTGTAAGCTCGCGGTAAATTCACGTGAACTTCACGTTCAACTTAGATTGTAAAATTAACACTGAGTTAACACTTTGATATGGAGCGATCAACAAGCGTGTGATTACCTGATTAGAACCAACTCGGTGAGAACTGTGTAAAAGTGTACTTAATGTTGATTAAATATAATGATAGCTATGTTATGTAGAGTTTAATATCATTTTGATAGTTCGATAAAATGTAGTTGGTAATGGATCTTAGACTTTTACATTGATTTGTTTTTTTTTGTTTTTGTGTTGGGCATACAGAATCTTATCTATCTAATTGTATAGTTTATAGAAAGTTTTAGATGTCGCAGCAACTTTCGAATCGATAGCATTACTCACACAGGTGTATTACTTGCATTCGGCTGGTTTTAAACATTTTATTTAACTAAATGAAACAAATAACTTTGTGTACACCACTTTTATAATCACAATTATTAACATGTTTCCAAAGCGAAGACCTCATCGTCAGGATAATAAAAACATAAATAAAAATAACAAGAGAAACAAACAAGTATAAACAAATAAGAACTCGAGAGTGGTGATTAATTACTTAAAGATATCATGAAAAAAAAAAAATGAAAAATTATTTTAGAGTATGTAAACATTACATTATATTATAAAAAGATTTTTTTCAATTTTAAAGGGCTTTTTTTTCTTAAGCACAATAACAAATTTGGAACATGTCTATAGATATGCATATAGATGGACACTGCTTGTTTATAATATAAAAATTTATGTTGGTTTGTTTGTTTGTTCGTTCGTACCTTATGCGCGACCATACCGTTCATCCGATTGCGATGAAACTTTGGGAATACTACGTTCGCATACCCGGGATGGTTATAGGATAGTGAGCTCTGGCGTTATGAAATTATTTCCTATACTATTTAAACGATTGAGATTAAAATTTCATCGGTTTGATATTAAGTTATTTTTTTATTTTTGTAAACATGCCTGTGAATACTATATCTATATCTATAATGGTGAGCTCTGGCAATATAAAATTTGCATAAACGTTGCATTTTACACGAGTTGTTGGAAAAATGGGTGTATTTTATGGAAATAGGCGGCAGGGAAAAAAGGCTGTGGGGAGGGGTGTGCGGGAGGGTCGGTTGGAGAATTAAAGAGGGGGCTTCGCGGGAGGAGGGATGAGGGAGAGGGGAGGGCGAAGAAGGTGAAATCGGAATGCGTGAGGATGGCGGGGTGGGGGGTCGCGAGAAAGGGCAGAGCGGGAGAGAGAAGGGGAAACGCGGGAAGGGAAAAGGGAAGGGATAGAGGAGTCGGAAGGGGAACGGGGGCGAATGGGAAATGACACGAAGGGAGAAACAAATTATTTATTTAATTAGCATTGCAACGCATGCCGGGATCCGCTAGTATAATAATAATAATAAATTGTCAATAGGTTGTTAGTTTTTCACTTATTTTTACATCGTTTGGTTTGATAATATGCTCAAAAGGGTTACTGCTCATTTGTACATTCTAGAACCAGAATTATTTTTTTTTTTTAATTCTGTGTAATTTCTTTCTTTCGTCGTTGCGGTATCCCCCGACCTAAAAAATGTAATTCTGTGCCTAAACGAGTTAAATCAGAGTCTGCCCAAGAATGTCTGTTTTATTACAAACAAAAAGCTCTCCCAGTTTGTACCTTCACCGCCGTTACACTCAAAAAGCAATTTTGAAAATAACTTTTGAAACAAAGTGCCAACAAAGCATTTTGCTGTAACTAAAAATCTCTCTTTTGCTTTTTCTGTGGAAATGTTTTGTGTTCAACAGAAAAGTTTTTGTGGATTAAAGGACGTTTTTTTGATTTTTTTGAAACTTCACGAGAGATCCGCTGACTTTCCGTTGTCGATCCTTGAGGTTTATATTTTTGTTAATATCCGTAGTCGAGTGGTTAAGATCCTCGACAATAAATGCAGAGATCGTGGGTTGAAATCAAGAATTGCGCAATTTTTGCTCAATTTGCTTAGTTTGTTTTCTCAAATTTTATAAAAATAAAAATATTTGAAGTGGTAGACGCTCTCAAAATACTTATAAAACTTTATTTGAAATAGCATTGGTCATATTTGTCGCTTCATTTCTTTTTTATTCAACAGACCAAAATGTAAATCGGGAGAAATGGCGGTTTAATGTTTTTTTTACGATAAAAGCACGTACTATTTAGAGGACCTAAGATAAAGTGCATTTCGAAAACCCCTTAAATAATCTTATATAATTTTTATTAACTAACGATTATCGTATAAATAAAAGCTTTTTGAGAACAAATGCATACTTTACTCAAGTTCACGAAAAATGGTCTGTTAGACAAAAATGAACTAGAGCGACGATTTGTTGACTATATCTGAACAGCCAGGTCTGTTCCTCTTCCCCAAATGCTTCCCTTCTTCCACTCCTTTCAGCCTCACAATAAACCCCAATTGGGAAATGCCATAATGTATTGGACAACTCAATGGGTTCCGCCGAACCGTTTACTGGACACAGTGAACCCTAGATTCCTACTCACCCCTCATTCTTTTTTACTTGACCGTCTGTGGTCGAGTGGTAAGACTCTTGACTCACAGTCAGAAGGTGGCGGGTTCGAACCCGGCGTGCGCAAATAAATTTTATTTGATTAATTTGTGATATTTCACAATTAATTAATAAAAAAAATAATATGTGCTAAATTTGCGGCACGTTTCAGAGTGGAAGATCTCAGTACCACCCTGGTGTAAGACCACCATTCAGAATTGAAACGATGCTTAATAATGGCTTTAGCCGTGTTTAGTGACTAGATCTGAATAGCCAATAGGTACTTCCTCACCTTCATCTTCCCCATCTCCTTCCCTTCCGCACTTACCTTCCGCCTCACAACATACCCCAATTGGGGATGACATAGTCTCACTGGCTCCAGACGGGATCAGTTGGGACTCTTGTGAGGTATTCTCTATAAAAAAAATATTAAAAAAACTTCCCAGAACTTCCTCTCCTTCATTTCTTTAAAAAGACCCTTCACACAGCGACCCCAAAGATGATGGGCCCTTAGGGAAATTATTTTCCTCATAGCCTCCTGTGTGGAGCTGTTGTAAAAAAAACAATTTTGTTTAAATATGTAAAATAGAAATGTATCAATTATTTAATGAAGTAGCTATTTTACACAGCGACTGTAACATAATCGAAGTATATTAAGAGGTTAGACTTTACGCCATACGCCGAAAGTTTAACTGAAGACCCCAAGGCAAGAAGTTGTTAACTTACATTTTCGTAAAAAATGAGTTAGAATGCTCTCTAAACTAATTCGCATACGCTCTTTCCAATGAACACTATGCCAGAGCTTAAAAACGGCAAGAACATGCTTAAATCAATGTGATGAACATGTTAACTACGTGTTTCTGTGACATTAAGTTGATAAAATTAGGGCAAGAACTTGTTAACTACAAAGATAACAAGTTCTTGCCGTAATTCTGTAATTAACAACTTCTTCCCATCTACATTGGTTGAGATTTCTGTAGTTAACATGTTATTCACTCACTTTGACGTTTATCTTGGTCGTTTTCAAAAGTTTTGCAGTGCGTGTTTTTTATTTAAAAATCATTGAAAATGAGTTCCAGAGGTGAAAAATGGTGAAAATCTGTCAACAATTGATCACAGAATCAGGTAAGCTGTATAAAACATTAGTATTATCTTAATTTGTCCATAAAGTAGTTTGAGGTTAGGAGTAGTTTGAAAGTGGGTGAAGCATTTTTGTTTTAGTGTTTTTCTGTCTAAAAGTCAAGCATTTTTTATTGTAATGCTTATTAATTTGTTTAGGAGGGCTTAGAGGGCGAGCAAGAGAAATAGCGCGGGACGCTAGGATGAGCACATTTGGAGCAGGTGGATGAGTTTGTATATTTGGGAAGTATGTTTACGAGAGATTGGAAGGCTGATAGAGATATTGAAAGAAGGGTGAATGCAGGTAACTCCATTAATGGAGGATTGAACGCCGTTGGAGCCAACAAAAAGTTGTCCACAGAAGCGAAGCTAGCAGTCCACAATGGAGTACTGGTACCTACCCTGATGTATGGCAGTGAAGCATGGAACTGGCAGAGAAAGGATGAAAGTAGACTGAATGCTGTAGAAATGAGATCCCTGAGGCGTATGTGTGGTAAAACCATGTATGATCGTGTGAGGAATGTGGAGGTCCTAAAAGAATGCAAGGCCGATGTAAGCGTAATATGTAAGATTAAGAAATGGACGCTTAGATGGTTTGGGCATGTTGAGCGAATGAATGAAGAAAGGAGTGTAAAGAGAATTTATGATGCGAATGTGAATGGTAGAAGAAGCCGAGGACGCCCAAGAAAGATGTGGCACGATCAAGTAAATCAGATACTTGAGTCAAGCTATGTCAAGAGTCAGAATAATAGAAGAGTATGTATGAGAAGATGTATGAATGTGAATGAGGCAAGGACTGTGTGCCAAGACCGAGTTGTTTGGCGGTCCGTCTTCTCTGCCTACCCCTGCGGGGAAACGGCGTGATAGTTAGTTAACCTGCCAGGTAAATAAAGCATCAATGACACGGGGCTAGTTTACTTGGCCGGCGAATTCAATAATGCGGGGAAACGGCGTGATGGTGTTCGTTAGTTAGTTAGTTAGGATGAGAGGTGATTTTTACGTTAATTATAAAAAAGTCTTAAATCTTGTAGTACACCAAAACTGGAAGAGAATCTTCCAATGCTGTCATCAAAAGTGAGAGATAACAAAGAAATCGATGCGACCACATGGAATGATATCCAAAAATTGTTACCATACCTGGATGAGGTTTTTTGTGGATTTTTTCAGTCTCAAAAAAAAAATTTACTCATATGCTCTGCTACCTTTTCTTTTCAATAATAATTATTATTTAGTTACTTTATAATATTTAAAAAAATGTTTAATTTGTTTGATTAAATAAGGCAACAAGAATAAAACATGTTCTTGCCTTTCAATTCTGTATATTCCTCACCTATCCCTGTAGATATCTAGATGGCATGAACATGTTAACTACATTTTTTTGTAGAAAACGTGTTTATTTTAACTTTTAGACTGCAAAACTACTTAATATTACTAGATGTAATGTAAATTTGGTTTGTTTACTACACCATGAAGGATCAGTACATTGTATATGACATTCAAGTAAAAAATTATAAGGCAAAACGCAAAAGTCTAAATATCTCAGAATGCCTTCAATGTAAGTTAACAACTTCTTGCCTTGGGGTCTTCAACTATTTATTGTTCCTAACTCTGTCCCACTCAGATGAAGCCCACACATACAACTGCACACAACAATACTGAATAGCTCGCACGCTCGCACACTCGACTAACACGTGATACAGTGTCCCCGGTCCCCGCATAATATCATATTCTCATTTCGAGCGCCTTGCTGCAAATCATCTAGGTAGGTACCTACCATTCGGAATTCGGAATTATTATTTGTTATTCGTAGTATTTAGATCTCGCCTGACTTGTGATACCTCAATCACATTGATAGGATAATATAATCAATTAGTGAATGTTCGGCAATAACTAGATAAGTGATAATTGTATTGTTTATCATAATTTCCTGCGCTATTTAAAACTATAAATGTTATTATTATATTATGTTATTCATTTTGGTCGGCGGGTATAGGTACCGCCGCCCCGGGAACCATTTATTGGATAACCAACACCTCTGCCATAGGTCACCCCTTTAAGTTTTAGTCACCCTCTACGTTTGGTGCTATCACCCTCTGCGGGGTGCCCGGGGGTATGTGGTTAGGTTTGTCCGGGTCTTGGCGGCGGATGCGTCTGCCCACCAATTACGTAACAGGCCATATCAGGAGAGACTGGTTGAGGGAAACCTTTTGATCTCTCCGTTGGTCTCTCCCAGAACATCCCATTGCACCGCATTGGGATTTCCATGTTTGTTATTCCTAGAGAAACCGACCCCCAGATTCCTACCCACCCCTCATACCCTTTTCCTTCCCAGAACTCGCTCTCCTTCCTTTCCTTAAAATACCCTGTGCACAGCATCCCCAAAGATGACATAGGCCCTGAGGGAAATTATTTTCCTCAGGGCCTCCTGTGTGGAGCTAATGTAAAAAAAATTATAACTACATTGTGGTGGCTAAGGTGGTGATTGGTGATGATTTGCCCATTTGGTCGGCGGGTAATCGTAATAAATCACCGACATTGGTCTTTGTAGGCCAGTTCAATTAGCCATCCGGGATGGTATTTATTCCGGTAGTTCCATTTTTTTAATGTTTTATAAACTGGTTCCTTTACGTAAAATCCAAGTTTTCGACCTGCACACCCGTGCTCGTGCCGCCATTTTGAAAAAAAAACAGACGAAATCGCAACAAAATCTTGTTTTTCTAAAATATCTCAAACAGTGCAAACTTTTCCCCCAGTAGCTGTGGCAAATACGTGGAACCTAAAATTTGCTACAATTATTTTAAATTTATTATTATCTTCTATCTCTCAAAAGTACTGATATGTAATAATCCAGTCAAGGAAGGAGGTGTGGAGTGCGTGAGCAGGTACCTAAGTGATTCCTTCATAAACTTGATCAGGGTGCTTAGGGTGTGAACATACCAAAAGTCCTGACGTCTAGGTGTCGAGCAAGGAGGGAAAGGGGGGGGGGGATGGTCCCAATATTCGGGTTTCCGCTTATATCTCGAAAACGGTGGTCCGCGGGTAATTTTTTTTTCCATTACATGAATGCTCATAAAATTATCTTCAACTTTTATTCTATGTGTGATTTTCAAATTCCCAGCCGTTTTTGAGTTATACGCTCCCAAAAAATTGTATAGAATTAAATTCCCTTTCAGAATATATTTTTATTATTTTTATTTTTATTAATAATTCAAAAAAGATACATAAATTACAAATACATTTTATACACTAATTAATTATATAATATATATATGTTTGATGTACCCCCATAAAAAAGCAGGGCTTGTGTGTATGGGTGGAGGGGTGTTATTATATAGTTTTTATTTATTTGTTATGATTTAGTTCAGGTTTTGAGTGTGCTTTTTAAGGTGAGTTTTAAATTTTTTTAAATTGGTATTCATGTTTCTAATATTTTCTGGTAATGAATTAAAGAATTTTACTCCGAGATATTTATGATTTAATTGTAATATTGTTTTTTTACATTTTGGAGTAATTTATATATATATATATACATATGCAAATTAATCTCCAACCAGTCAACATTTACAGCAATTTTAAGTTTATTTATAATTTTAATTTTAAGTGTTGTCAATTTCAGAAAAAAACTTTTTTTTTTTTTGTGATAATATATTACAAAATTATACATAATATTTATAATACATTATTCCCATTGAGTTTAATAAAACTCATTTCGGGAAGGACAACATTATACAACTATGAAAATTATTTTTACAAAAGAACACGAATTTAAAGGGCATTTAAAGGAAAATACACAGATGTTAAAACAGACTAGGCACACTTGATAGAGTTAGTTGAATATTTCATAAATACATTTAGAAAGATATACAACAGTTAAATAAAAATTGTTAAATATGTCACTGGTTAATAAAGCTGCTAAAGATATTTAACTTACTATTGACACACAAATTTTGTTCGTTCGCCTAAAAATTTGTTTGACCACACTTCCAGTTATTAAATAAAGTAGACAAAAATCATGTTACTTGAAAATTTTTATATTATAGTTTATAATGAAAAGTCTCATGATAATTTTATTCTATTTCGTTACATTAATACACCAAATTATAAACCTCACTGTTCTCAGTAACATCATGTGACACTCTGAACTTTATATGGATTAACGTTTTCATCCTCTTTGGACGTCTGGCAAGGTCCTGGCAATGGTTGTTCATTCATAGCATCTTCATCCTCAGTAATGTCGTCTTCATCGTCGTCCTCGGCAACAGGCACGCAGTTGAGGCATTTCCCTTGGCAGCGGGGGCAGGCTGCATAACAGTTCATCAATGCTTTTCGGCATCCACATTTCTAAATTACAAAATCCTTGGTGCAGCGGCAAAATATCATTTTCAGAAGGACCTTCTGGTGGATCTTCTATTGTAATTGGCACCGGGGTGGCTCCAATATGTTTCCTTCCTATGACTGGACTATAAAGCCGTAAAAAAACTTACCAGTTTGCACAAACAAGCATATTGCACTACTGGTTTTTTGTTTTCTTAATTATCTCTTTTCCAGTGCATTTTCGAGAAAAATTATGATCACCAATTTTGTAGAACATAAAATTTCACAAAAGACTTAGGTATATGTTTTATGTTTTTTCGTCTCTATCAGGTATCGAGGTTCAAATCCGCTAAAATCAGGTCAAAAAACAGTGTTTTACTTGGTTTACATTCCGTTAGTTTTTCAAAATGGTAGCTCGAGCACAAGTGCGCCAAGGTCGAATACTAGGATTTTAAAACAGGCGATCAGTTTATAAAACTTATTATAAAAAAATTAACTACCAGAATTGCGACCCCCTCATTTGCGCTAATTGTCTGAGGGGGTTTCTCACCATTTTCCTAATAGCTTATCCACACTATAAAGTTTGTTTTCGATTTACGATTGACGGTATATTTATTTATTAAGTTGAAGTTTATTGTTCGGTACTCGAACCTATGAATATTGGCTATATATGTTGGATAAGTGGGCCGAGTTTTCTAACTATTGCAAGTATTTTATTTTTAATAAAATCCCTTATCCACTGGAGGAACAGTGCAATTAAAATATTTTTTATCGGATTGCTAAGGGAAATTTTTCCGCCCACATAAAAAAATCATACCTCCGAATTTGAATATGGAGACATACAAACTGATTTTTATTTTTTTAATTTTTTTATTTATTTACTTTTTTATACATATACATTATTTATTGAATGTTTTGGCTACCCAACTAGGAAGAATCCCGTTTTAGGGCAGTCAAATTAGGATGATATATGGAACACAGATACTTATATAATATAATAATAATAATAATAAAAAGTCCTATATAAATGTGTTGGATAAAATAAGAAGAAGAAAACAAAAAGAGAAGAGAAAGAATAAAATTAAACAAATAACCAATTAAAATATGAAGATAACCGTTGTTTTTTTAACAAAATTATTTAAATAATAAAAAAATTAAAAAAATATAAAATAAAATAAAAAATAATACAAATTTTATCTACTTAAAAACAAAGGATTAAAACAAAATAGCTAATTGCTGTTTGCATTGCAAATTATGGTCTTACATACATATTTTGTATTAATAAAAACTGGAAAAAGAAAAAAAAAAGAATAAAATAAGATAACTTGCATGAGTATGACTGTTGTTTGTTTATCAAAGTTATTGAAAAAGTAATCTTATAAAAGGTATATATATGTAGTTAATAACAGGTATTTAAATATATCACAATAAAGGTAACTGGTGTTTGAATTGCCTTCTATGTAGCCAATGAATTCCCCTATCTTTTGTTTATTATCACATATTTGTAGGATTTATAAAAACATATAATTAAATCTTTAACCTTAAAACATTTTAAATAATCTAGAGAATATTTATTTTGTTATATTTTGAATGTACATTATATTATATAGTCGTTTTAATAAAATAAAAAAAAATGAAAATTTGACACATTTTGTGCCAACAAAGCAATCCAAGGTTTTGGAAAGTGTGCCATAATGAGGCAAAAAGCGCTCGAGTGGTTAAAGTATGGATAAGCTATTAGGGGAATGGTGAGAAACCCTGTAAGGAGTTAATATTATTTATAAAAAAAAACGACAGTAATGAAAACATAATCCCTGTTGTATGCGATATATTTTATATTTTGTGATGTAAAATGACCGTACACAACAAAAAATTTCAGATTTCAAAGATGTAATAAAATATTATAACTGACTACATCTACATTTTTTTTGTGGGAATGTTTTTAGTTTGAGGAAGGACAAAAAAGTTTGAAAAAAATCGTTAAAAAGATTGCAAATTTGTTGCCCATCACTTAAAGAAAAGTTTCCGCCGAACATGTTATTCGGTGATCGAGGAAGCTTGTTTTTAAAATATTTCACATTTATTCTTTGTGTTTAACTAAGCATTATTTATGTAGTTTTTTTTTTAAAGAAAGACAAACATTTTCGAGTTACGAATAACCCAACAACATTTGAAAATCTCCTACTACCATCACACTAAGCGAAAGATATTGCTTGTGTTAATTTGAGTAATATTGTAAACAGTTTTATGAAAAAAATATTATATTTATTACCTATTGTAAAAAATGTATTATCTAAAATACATTATTATGAAATTAAATAGAACTCATGAATAAAAGAAAAATCAATCCCATCACTATTATTATGTAAAATGGTCTTACCATCACTATTATCCAAAACGATGGCTCCACCCCCCCGACCATGCACTCCTTGCCACGACCCGTCAAATGTGCGAATGAGACGACTGCCGTAAACTCTCAAATTTACCTACAGAAATCGCTTGAAAACAGGTTTATGGAGAATACACTTTTCTACACCGAAACTTTCACGAAATTGAAATTTAAAAAAATATATATTTTCTAAAAAGAAGAAGCTACGTCGGTATGTTTTCATAATTTTGTAATTCTATATGAGAGTTGAGTTAGCAGCACTTTTTCCTAAAATAATATTTTTTGATAAATTATATATGTTTGACAGTGAATGTTTACGTTAATACGAAACGCATCGAAAATTCAAAAAGCTACCGACATAGCTTTTACTTTCTAGAAGGCAGTGTAAAAAAAATATATTCATTTTGTGCAATTTTCGATGTAGAAAAGTGTTTTTTCCCGGGCGTCCTTTTTGTATGGGCCGAAAAGCGAAGTCTATCGTCTTAATACGGTAATGCCCGTACGGTTCAAATTAAGGAACCCAACTCCAAGTAAATCTCCAACGCCACACTGTATGGAAACCGCTCTGAGCCGTCCGTGAACGTGCATCTTTCCACGGAGCTGCTGCCGTAATATGCACACTTATATCTCGCTCACGTGCGATTTGCAAACGGAAGTGGCGCCATCTATAAAACTATATTTAAGGAAAAAAGTATGAATAAGAAGAAACATTTTTCGCTTTCATTCAATAATAAGAAGATTTATGTTTGGGTGAAAATGTTCCTCTCATTATTCACGGTCTTAATGTAAGAATGTCTACTATTATATATCTACCAATTAAATATAAGTATTCTGTAGTTTAATTTAATAGTAGTTCGTTTTTCAAAAGGGCGATTGCCTTATGAATGGTCACCAACACTTAAACTGGGCGAAGCACAACGAAAAGCGACTAGCAGGGCCTGCTGGTAATTATTATTATGAACTTGGCTGCACTTTGTCGTGAATTGCTGCCAAGTGAAGCAATTTAATTGGTTCTCTTCCATCATTTATGTATTTATTTGTAACACAAAAGATTTTCCATTTCAACTCGCCCAGACAGACATTATATTCCAACCCCTGAATTATTACCCCTGGCATATTGAATTCTCCAATAACTGTTTGTTATACCCTCCGCTGTAGTAGAGCATCGAAGTTTTCATTTCATAATGAAGTTGTACAGCAGGCGTAGCCATTTTATTTAGGAGCAGAAAGACCCTAACCCATCCGTCTGCTTCTAATCTCTTTGTTTTCTATGGAAACTATCGAACGATACACAATAACCTCATCTACCAACAAACGACACCTGTGATATTTGTAATAATTATACAGGGAGGATAAAAAATTATATAAAAATAAAATAAAAAATTATATAAAAATAAAATAAAAATTTATATAAAAATAAAATAAAACTCCTTCCCAGAATCTCCTTTCTTTTCTCACCCTAAAAGACACTCCACACAGCATCCCCATAGATGACATAGGCCTTGAGGGATTTTTTTTCTCGGGGCCTACTGTGTGGAGCTAATGTTAAAAAAGAACAACTGCACTTTTTTTACAAAATTTTTATTCATAAATGACAGATTATCCTGTGTCATATGACGAAGATAATGAAAATACCAATAATTAGTTATATGTAGTTATATAAAGAAATAAACAGTAAAATGTTAAAACATTTTAATGTTTTTTTTTACCTGTTTTGTATTGTTATTATTTGTTTCTTCCAAATTAAATTTTCAAACATCGATCTTTTAATAATTCATCACGTGTCATAACAAAATAATGTATTTAATTTTGAAGCAGAATGACTCAAGTCCATATTAATTTATTTAAAACATTTATTTTTAGGCTGTGCATGTAAAATATTTCATTTTATATTCTCAATTTTAAAACGAAACTAATTGATTTTATAATTAAAACAATTTCATTAATCAGCATGAAAATCCGCAGAAGTTATGAGACCATAATTACAGAAAAAAACGGTTTTGGCTCTCCTGAACATTTGGCTTTTTGGACTGGCATCCGTATGCTTCTCGGGTACAGATTTATAACAGCAAATTGCTTAAAAGATACATCTGCCATCTAAAACTCAAAGGTATAAGGTTTGGAGCTTGACTAAACCCTGATGTCATTTCTGTCAATTTCTCGCTATATTGTAAAACAGTTCTCGCTCAGATGATAATGAAGAGTGTTATTACGATCTCCATTGTTAACAAACTGCCATTTTTCTTAAATAGGACATATCCCCTAGGGAAAAAATTTTCTTCAGTAAAAAAATAAGATCTTCCGCTCTTAGGCCCTGTAATATTTCATAAGTAAGCTATGATCAATTTAATTATCTATAGGCCAGTCGGGTCAAGTGGTATCGTTTTACGAGATGTGCCGAAATAACCCGAAGGCAGCTCTGCTCTGCCAGTCAAAACATAGCTTCCCACTAGTAAGGACGTGAGTCCTCCTAAACTACATTAGTAAAGTACGAAACAACAATGAACAGTCTCCTCAAAAACCATTAAATCTTTTAACAAGCACGTTTTTTAAATTTTTTATAGAGAGTCCACAAGAGTCCCAACAGCTCTCGTCTGGAGCCAGTGAGACTAAGATATATACTAAGAGTATCTTCCACTCTGGAACGTGCCGTAAATACACTATATATTATTTTAAATAATTAATTGTGAAATAACACAAATCAATTAAATAAAATTTAATTGCGCATGCCGGGTTCGAACCCGCGACCTTCGGAATGGCAGTGCAACGCCCTACCGCTGGACTACGCCGGCCGTCAAATTTAGTTCATTGTTGTATTAGTTTTTCACCCGTTGTTTTATAAATACAATAAGACTTCTTAATACTCTCTTCTTTGTAATACGCAAGCGGGACAAAGCAGTGCCTTCAGACCCATGAACTGGGACAGAATCGATCTACAGCTAGGGTAGAATTAAAAAAAAATTGCAAGTCATCTTGTAAATGTTTTATTGTTAATCAATTCAAACTAATTATAATCCATAGTGTTTTTTTTTTACTGAAATGAACATTCTTCAAATGGAAAACATTAAAATATTGATCAGCTAATCGTTCTCGAGGGAGAAGAAATACTGAGGGAATATGGTAACCACAATCCAAAAGCGAATGGAAGAAAGACACCTAAGGAACACATGGCAAGAGCAAGTTAATTTAGTTATTGTGTACACGACAAGTACTTCCTAATTACAAATACGACCTCAAACGACAACAAATTCATTTTTGTTTTTATAAGAAAAACTCTCTTTATAACTTTTGAATATAATGATGGGAATAATCAATGTAATATATCTTTGAAGAAGAGGATAACAATAATATTCAAATTTTTTAAAATATGAAAATGAACAAGACACAGAAAAATAATAAAATATAATGGCTGCAACTGGGACTCGAACCCAGAACCTTATATTTTATTATTATTGTTATTTTATTATTTTTAATTAATTAATTTGTAAAAAGACATTAGTCGAAGATAATATTGTTAATTCTTAAATTTGAAATATGAAGTTGACAAATACGACAGTCTCATAATAGGGTGCAATAGCAAAATTGGTTAATGCGTATGTCCCGGTTACACGTGAGGTTCTGGGTTCGAGTCCCAGTTGCAGCCGTTATATTTTATTATTTTTCTGTGTCTTCTGTTCATGGTCTGTTCATTATTATATTTATAAAAATTTGATTATTATTGTTATGATAGACAACAAATTCATCTGCGAAAGACTTATTGGCTACCCCTGACATAGAACATAAAGCCTCCCCATGCGATGAATCCACACAGCCTGATTGCTATTTCAGTTTAGCGCGACAGACTTCAATCTAAAGCTTTCAGTTTTTATCGAAAGCTCTATCAATCAGACG
This sequence comes from Limnephilus auricula, assembly GCA_951813805.1. Classification (NCBI taxonomy): domain Eukaryota; kingdom Metazoa; phylum Arthropoda; class Insecta; order Trichoptera; family Limnephilidae; genus Limnephilus; species Limnephilus auricula. The sequence continues at coordinate 18,761,240 of OX638406.1, forward strand.
TGGGTGTTTTTTCCCCAAGATAACTGTTCTCTACTACATTAAACTCGACAAGTTTTTTGGGTTTAAATTTACAAAGGCTCGGATTTATTTATCGGTGTTGACTTTTGTTCATATTTTAAATTTGATGATAATTTCAATATCATGTTAAATTCGAAAGATGGGATTTCTATCGCTACAAGTGTTTCAGAAGATGTAAGTCAATTTTGTTACCTCTGAGTTAATCGTCGATTAGCGCTGATGGTCAAGTGGCATAATATTAGATTTAATTTTATTGGAATAACTTTATGTAGGATATAAATTGTTAATTACGAACATTAATTACCTGCTGTGTGTTATTTTCTCATTCTCTTCATCTTTTTCCTTGACGTTATCTAATGATGTGAAATGTATTCGTTTTATATAGGTACATAGTTGAATTTCACATTATCTATTCTATATGCTTTATGGTACTGACAGAAATGCTCGTTAGTAGGGTGCTCTATTGCTATATTAAAATCTATTTCTTTCTTTAATAGGTTTTTTTTTTTAATTTGCGCACAAATCTCCCGATTGTGGACACATTTGGTCGATTATGCTGACCAAAAAACTCACAAAGTGCATGAAATGCAACGCTCATTTTCATAAAACGCTTCAACAATCTTTACACGCTGCTCAATTGTGTACTTCTCCATGGTTGAATTTGTCAAAGACTGAAACAAAGAAATGTCAAATAAAGTTGGAAAAAAAACTTGATATCAAGGTGTGACTCACAATTAACATCGTGCGTTATGATTGGACCACCTTTTATTATACATTTGTAAGTTAACCATAGACAAAATGCGAGAAATAATTAACTAAAAATTAGGGCATGCTATGCACAACTTAAAATATAGTAGATTTATTATGCTATTTCTATATAATGGTTTTTACATATATATTTATTTCTCCTTCTATTAGATACTGCTCTAGTGACATCAATTATTGTAACATGATTCTTATAACAATGTTATTGTTATTAAATATTTATATTGAGGGATCTGTAGCATTTTTCGGTCAAATTAGGAGTTCCACCGAGTCGAACTCTCTGACATGAAAATATGTGGTGTCGGTGAATTATTTTCCCATTTAATAGTCTGATAGGTTAACATGTTGTTATTTGTATTGTTTTTTTATTAATTATACTTATATAATACACTTGCTTAGAGTAGATTTACTAGATGATCATTTTTATGGAAAAGTGTGTGAAAGGGTTTAGTTTTTCCTATGGGGAAAAAATATATATATATATAACGTTCATATGTAGCCCAGAACAACCCTTAAAGCTTATGATTATTTTATTAAGCCGCTCTACTTTTTATAGGCAATGTATCCATTACATAATATGTCAACAAACTGTTTTGGTTAAGTCATTACTCGGAATAAAGGACTTATTTAGGTAGCAACTCGACACAACTTGAGCGTGTTCCTCCACTTTAATCAAAGTGAAACGTAAATAAATAAAACGGTAAAGCCTTCAGCAGTCGCAATAAAACGTGAGGAAATCGTTAACGTAATACGTCAAAACTGAATGTTTTGTGACAATAGTAAAGTTTTCACCGTTTTAACTGGTTTTTTTTACATTAGCTCCACACTGAAGGCTACGAGGAAAATAATTACCTTCAAGCCATTTTTGACGATGATATGAGGAGGGTACACGGAAAAAAATATTATTCTAAAATACGATCATTTTATTCGTAAAAACGTTTAAAAACGGGACTGAATAACTTGTTGGTATAGGTATACTAAATTACATATACCAACAAATTATTCTTACATGTTCCCGCCAATAAATATTCTTCTTTCGTATGGTGGGGGTGTCAGAGGGGGACATCTAGGTCTGCGAGCCAGTCCAGGGCCTCAGGCGTCGCCCTGTGGACCTCATCAATCCCGCCGGGGAATGAATGGAGCGGGCATTCGTTGACCACATGTATGGTGGTCTGCACCCCACCGCATTCGCACATCGCCGACTCTTTAAGGCCCCATCTATGCATCATATGGGCACAACGGCTATGGGAGCACCTTATTCTATTGATGGCGGACCAGAGTTTGCGAGGCAATGAGAACCCAGGCTGTCTCTCAGTGGGGTCTTGTACGAGATGGGCATTTTCCACGTTGGCCGATTGCCACTCAAGTTTCCACCTGTCTTCAGGGTTGAGGGGTGATTGGAGGAGTCTTTCTCCTTCCGTCCAGAAGGGTTTTCGGGACTTCAAGCGGCATGCCGGGTGGGAGACGACATCGTCGTGCAAAGGGATTGCGCTTTTTCGCAGCGCCTTCTTGTATTCCCTCAGTGTTGCAATCTCTCGCCTGATGCTTGGCGGTTATATTTGCAAGTACGGGGAGCCAAGGGAGAGGAGTAGATTTTAAGGTCCCGCTGATGGTTCGCATTGTGGCATTAAGCTGAACGTCGACCATGGAAGTGTGGGCGCTTCTGGCCCATACTGGAGCACAGTATTCAGCTGTTGAGAAAACCAGGGCAATGGATGCCGTTCTGAGCGTATTAGCGTCGCATCCCCAACTAGTTCCAGCTAGCTTACTGACTATGTTTAGTCTTGTCCTGGTTTTTTTGCCAACTGTTTCTATGTGTTGCCGGTAGTTCAGGCTCCTGTCCAAAGTAACTCCAAGGTAGCGGGGAAAGGGGTCATGGTAAATATTTTTTCCATCAAACTGAACACAGAGTTTGGCGTTTGCCTGCGAGTTGCTAAGATGGAAAGCTGTCACAACTGTTTTCGACCCATTTGGCTTTAGTCGCCAATTGAGGAAATATTCTTCCATAGCCTTAAGGTCAGAATTAAGGATCTCTTCTGCTGCTTTAAGGGTTTTGGCTTGGGCTGCGACGGTGATGTCATCTGCGTAAGCAAATTTTCTGCCTTCAGTGTGAGGAAGATCTCTCGTGTAGATGTTAAAAAGAGATGGGGCCAGCACTGAGCCTTGGGCAAGGCCATTGTTTAGGGGTATTTTTTTGCTTTTTAGTCCCCCTAGAAAAACCCTGAAAGTACGGCCAGTTAGCAGTTGCTCAATAAGTCGTACTATATTGCCATCCTCTATGGTGTCGTAGAGCTTGACAAGGAGGCCTTTGTGCCACACCGTGTCGTAGGCCGCAGAGAGATCAATGAACGCTGCTGCAGTCTTAAGCCGTTTCTGGAAACCAGATTCGATGTGCGTTGTCAGAGCTAGCACCTGGTCGCAGCAGTTACGGTCTGGTCTGAAGCCAGCTTGTTCTTGTGGAACCACTTTCTCCAGAATTGGAGTAAGCCTGCGGAGCACCACTCGCTCTAGGAGTTTGTACATGGTACTTAAAAGCGAGATGGGTCGGTAGCTGTTTGGATCCTCTGGTGGTTTATTGGGTTTGAGGATCGCAATAACTTTAGTTTTTTTCCAGGTATTTGGAATTTCTCCAGTTTTAAAAATTTCAGTATATAGTTTTGCGATCCATAGTTTTGTCCGTGGTCCAGCATGTTTCAGAAAGTCGGGAAGGACTCCATCGCATCCAGCTGCTTTCCCCGCTTTAGTTGAATTGAGGGCGATGTGTATATCATCAGCTGTTACGGCGACCACAGTGTCAGGGTTTACCGGCCATTTTAGCCGCGCCGCCTTCAGAGATTTTTTGATCTGGTGGCTTATATTGGATCTTGATGTCGTTTTCGAATTGCGGAGTAGTTGTTGAGCAACAGCATTTGGCGACACTTTAGGGGTTGTTTTAATTGGCTGGTGTTAAATATTGAAACCCTGTTAATTTGTTGGTAAGAACTTCAGTCCCGTTTTTAACCGTTTTTACGAATAAAATGATCGTACTTTAGAATAACATTTTTCTCCGTGTATTTTTTAAAAAAGGAAGCTGGAAAATAATTAATTGCCCTCAGGGTCTATGTCATATTTGGGGATGATGTCAGAAAGGTCTTTTTAGGAAAGGAAGTTGGAAAATAATTCCCCTCGGGGGCTATGTCATCTTTGGGGGTGATTGTCTTTTAGGAAAGGAAGTGAAAATTTGCAAGGCGATGTGTCGAGAGGGTCCGGCTGGTGAGATCAAAAGGTCTCCCTCAACAAGTCTCTCACGATTCGACCTGCCACGCAATGGGCAGATGCGTACGCCGCCAAGATTCGTAAGACGTCCCCATGAACCCGGGCACCTCTGCTAAGACACCGAACGTAGCGAACCACTTGGGGCGACCTATGACGGAAGTTTTGTTAATCCATTAAAAGGTTCCCGGGGCGGCGTCACGCATACCGCCGCTCACTGAACTATTAAAACATTTACGAAACTTTTTATATAGGGATTATTAATTATTTATGTTTCCTTGTTTATTTAGTGAAGGTCTAAGTGAAAATGAAAACGCCATGACCTTATCCAAAATTAAATTAGCATTTATTTCTATCTAAAGCCTGTCTCGTAGCATAAATTCAAAAAAAGTTGTAAAAATAAGATATAATTTTAAATCATTATTTCAGCTGTCTGTGATGATGTGCGTGATTTGAAATATTAGTTAGCATCATTTTGGTTCAAATAACTTTTAGGCGATCCGCTCACTGAGGCAACTGAAAACTGTCAACTGGCAACTGTCTTTGTATGACAATGTGATGGCCAGCACACTACACAATCACTCAAAAACCCGTTGCCAATGGTAATGCAAGCGTTGACTCGCGACTCGCACTGCTGATTGCCGTGGCCGACCGTTGCTAGTTGCCAGCTGTCAGCTGAGTACAATATATCTACTAGCTATCCCTTTACGCTAAAATAAATTTAAATGAAAACAGTTCGAGAAAAAATGCTGTGTTTCGTCTGCTTACAAATAACATCACTACCGGAGTTGTATAATACAGATACACCAATACACACAACCCTAAGAAAAGAGTTGTCCTAATTGCGCGACTTATAAACTAAAATGTGTATTTGTTTTAATGGCAAACTTTAATTTACTGTTACAATTATCAAAATATTATAAAAAGAAATTATTATTTTATTATTATTAGACATTTCTATAAAAGGTCACCTTACAAGTTTCTGAGTTGCGAGATGCAAAAAAAAAAACTTCGCTAAAGGACATTGAATAATTAGTCAAATAATTCAACTAATCTTCGTACCAAAAAATTGTTTACAATTTGAAAAAGTCCGGCTGACATTGGTTACGCCCTTCAAGAGACATCAAAGAATTTTCTTATATCAAGTTTCTTCGAAGGACATGCTTTTCAAAATTATTGCATTGATAATATTAAAGTTTACAAAGAAATGGTTCGTTAAGTAATTTGAAGGTTTGACGAGAATGATTTGTTTTTAATTCACCTATTAGCAAACACAAACGATATATTAATTTAAATGAAACAAATTACTTTTGTGTAAACCATTGTAATCAATGTTGTAATATCTACATGTTTCAAAACTGGTGGTTTCTTCGTCAGGATAATAACACGAATAAAAATAACAAAGAAACAAAAAAATATAGACTTTTATTTTGTTCCTTTTTTTTTTATTCATGTTATTATCTTGACGAAGAAACCATCAGTTTTGAAACATGTAGATATTATAACTTTGATGAGCTAGGTATAATGCCAGTAGCCGAAATAACAAATGGTTATATTTTTATAGTCTGAGAATGCCAAATTCTTTTAATTTCATTTCCTAAATCTGTATACTTTCTTATTTTTTCAGAAACAGATTTTTTAATATTACAGGAATTTGGAATAGCTACATCAATAATATAAGTTATTTTTTTAATTTTGTCATGTAAAACTATATTAGGTCTATTATGACCAATTGGTCCGTCTGTTAGTATAGTTTTATCATAGTAAATTAATGAATGAATTTGGTTCGTATTCATAATATGGTACTATATTATGACAGTCAATCGAGTTACTTATTAAAAGTGGGTTTGTTGAAAAGCGAAGCTTTGTCAGTGAACCCATTTTGATAACCCGGTGCGGTAGACAAAATTTCTACAAAAATGAGACAGTTGCTTCCTTTACGGTCAATGGGGAGTATGTATTATCGATGATTTTTGTTTAAAAAAATATATATGGTTTTGATCCAGAATTGATACAGATTCAACAAGATGGCACCACCCACCATGTAGCAGCCGTAATTATAGAATTAAAGAAGTCAAATGAAGAATTGGGTCTGCCAATTGGCCTCCAAGGACTTATTACTACGGACTACACTCGATTATTTTTTGTGGGGCAACGAGCCACGGGCTTGTACTGATAAACCAACAACAGTAATTGATGCCTGGGATGTGAATAGAGCCACGGGCTTGTACTGATAAACCAACAACAGTAATTGATGCCTGGGATGTGAATATTGTTAGTGCTATTCGTGACATATGGACAGCACTACTACTCTATAAAGTGGCCCAAAATATTTGACTTTCAGAGTGTGCTTGGTCAATAATAGCCGTAGTATCCATATATATTTTTTTTATTTATTTATTTCCGACACACTACATATGCATTTACAGTACTAGGATTTTTTTTCATTTTTATATTCAATTTGGGAGGATAGTTAGGTACATGAAAAAATTGAAAGTTTTTTAAAGAATAATTTAATATTTCCACTGTTTTAGTAATTTCATTCATTAGTGACATTTTTCTTGTGCGGTATCTTTCTTGTGCGGCGTTGAATAATTCGACTAATGTGCCAGAACTTATTTTCAAATGTTTATTGCAATAAATAAAATGTTTTTACTAAAAGTAAATTTGGTTCGCTAAACAGTTTTAGCAGACTTAAAAAAATACCCTGTCCCACAAAACTTGCGAACGGTGAGCTTTTACATATTCAATATCGTTTTATGGTAAATGAAAAACTAATGGTTTATAGTGACATTCACCCTGTAAAAAGTTTACTAAGAAACAACAAAAATTAATTTTAAACTATTTACTTTATTCAGTGTAGGAGGTACACCAAATAATATTGTCGTATCGAAAAGATAATATTTTAACAGTATTTCTTTATTTTAAATGTTTGCTTTTTACGGTTTCTTGGTAATTCTGCTTAAATTTCACATATTATATGAAAAAAACAGTACACGTTTTACATTTCACTACCCCCAAGCAACCTTTCCCTTCACCTAACCTTTCAATTTCCCTACCCGTTGTCCCTCCTAAAATGTGTTTTCCCGCCTTTTGTTCTTTGCCCTAATTCGTGATTATCGGAAGAACCATTTCATTTCAAATTTTTGTTAAGGGTAAACGAATCACGAGTTATAAACAGCGCGTTCATAGATTGCGCTACTTAGATTATTTTAGGAAAAAGATGGAATGGAAAACAACCCTTCATTCAATTGAATTCACCAATATTTCACCGTTTATCTCATATTTTTAAGGGTTCCGTGACATTCGATTCCCCGACAATTTGTCCCTTAGTATAGTTGTACAATATGTAGTCGGTTTAGGGAAAAACGATACACAAAATATAACTAAGTGTCCCCTAAAGGGTGCGAAGGGAAGATGTACCGCCGAATAACAAATGTATAAAACATATTTTCATGCATCAAGGATATGGGTGAATAGGAATCCGTGGCTCAATGAGTCCAGGAGTTACAGTTGTATGAATCCATCCTCCCACTGCAGTGCAAGGCGGTGGGTTGAGAGAGTCCAGTTGGAGAGGTCTAAGTCAGGTCTCCCTCAACCAGAGTCTCCCGAACCATGTAACTAATATGTATTTCAAGAAAACACCAACAATACATCAATATCCCTAAATACTTATCGTAATATGTTGTACCTATTGCACAGCTCCCATACCATTTATAATAATGTCACTTAAATAACTTTTAAGAGGAACGGCTGCGCAGCCGGTTTCATATAAAACGTAGTTTTGGATTTGAGGCCAAAATACCCTACCAAACTAAAAAAATATTTTTGTTATAAAAATATATATCAAATATCTATCTCGGACAGGGTCTACTCTACTTACAGGATTTTTTTTAATTAATAAAAAAACGCACAAAATATTCCAAAAATAACCAAAACTGATTTCTTTAAAATACCGAAATACTTCATCAATATTATCTAAATTAATAGGGTAAGTTCGGGTAATATGGCACACCGTAAGCCTTTTTGGAAATAAAATACGAAATTTTTGAGATTAATTAGCTTTTATTGGTTAAATCAGTCCTTTGAACTTAATAGTGTTAAAAATATATAAATTTATGGTTATATTGGCTTCGAAACATAACTAAAATAATTTTTTTCTTAATCTTGAATAATCTAAAAAAATAAATGTGGTAGGGCAATATGGCCTAGGGCCATATTGGCCACAAATGAAGTGTGCCATATTGCCCACCGTAACAAATAAAATAAAAAATCCAAAGAAATAAACTTTGTGTTACTTTGCAGACCAAAATTCGCAGAATAAAACGTCCGTTTCCACTCCTGAGCATTCTTCGTGAGCCCATAATTTACAACATAGGTATTGAACATTGTGGTCGAAGGTATTGAACCTATATTTCACCTCTGTTATTCATAGACTAGAGATCGTCGCAATACAAACACTTGGCATCATAAACATTGCCCCTATCTGGACTTTCGTCAGAACTGTCTTCGTACAGTGGTTCGTTTTCTTCCTCCGAGCTAGGCATTTGTACCTCCTAAAGGCCTCTATACACTACTCGCAAGGTTAATCGAATACGATAGTGTAGAAACGAACTTCACTTCGCTTCGTGCAACCTCACCTCGCTTCGTCCGATTTCCGATCGTTGTCGGTTTTTGCGCCGAGTCAAAGGACTCGAAGCGTTTCGAAGTCCGAACAAGATACGTCTCACTACACTACTTGGCTCACTTCTTCATTAACTTCGGTCAACTTCGCGAGTAGTGTATTGGGGCTTTTAGGTTTTGACTTTGTCTTTTTACCTTTGCCCTTTCGTTTTTTGCTTTAATGCATAGCCTTTTCGATTTTATCATAGCACCAAGTTTGGCGTTTTCTTTGTGAAATTGGTTTTCGTGGAGCCATTTCCCAGTAGGAAAAAAATATTAACATTTTAGAAAGATTTACTCTATGTGAGGCCAATATGGCCCGGTAGACCATATTGGCCACCTACCTAGTGAGCCATATTGGCCGTAAAGACGTTTGTGACAAATAAAAAGTCTAACCTAAAAACTAGTTAACAATGTCCTTAAAAAATGTCACCACACTATTAAATAAAAGTTTACCTACAAAAATGTGCATTAGCAATATAAAAACAATGATTATTTGAGGAACAGGAATGAGTGAAACTTAACCAAAAAATAACATCAAATCAGATAATTTTCGATCGTCGCACGCGCTGCACACATACACACTCAACGCAACGCAGGGATCGACTGAGGGGGTCGAGGGAAAGGGTTTGACAATATGACGGATATATAAACCGCTAGTGTTGGATGGTGTCGGAAAAAACAATACTGGCCATATTGGCCCACTAGGCCATAATACCCGAAACTACTCTATTATTGAAAAGCCAGGGGCCTGGGAGTCAAAAGTTCTTAAGTGTTGGTTTCATGAGTTTTCCTTAAAAATTACGTAAGTTATCACTTTATTACTTATCGATATTTTCTTTTCAAAAAATACCGTAGCAAGCACTTAACGATGATCTGGGAAAAGTACCAAATATTAGTATTAGTTATTCTTCATCAGAAGGCCCTGGGATGTTTTGTATGATATGAATAACCATTCGATCCTGAAATGCCGAGGGGATGAAAAAAACTGTCACCACCTTTAGGTCCACGGTCCACCTCATGCCCACAGGGTGTCACACTGTACAAAGTGTATATAATATTAGCGTTACGAAAATATCGTAGATTCTTATTTTCGTTATTCTTGCTGATTATTGAAATGAGGTAGAATTTGTACTTATTTAACCACTGGAGCGCTTTTTGCCACAATATGGCACTATTTCCAAAACCACGGATTGCTTTGTTGAAAAATATGTCAAATTTTTTTTATTTTATTAAAGCGACTATATCGTCGTTGCGCCTGCAAAATCCGACAAACGTTTTTTTTGCGAAAATCGGTTTTTTACGCTTTGTGATAGAATGAGACATGGCGGATAGGCCTATAAAACACGTTTTCTAAAATTAAAGCTAGTTTAGAAAACTGCAAAATCAGCTATGTATTTTCGCTTAAAAAATGGCTTTCAAAATACTCTATGAAGATTCTTTCACATATCGCATTTTGGACTAAAGTAAAACACTTAATATTGCGCCAGTTAATGACACATGGCGGATTTTGCACTGACTTTTGATTTAGAACGCACACATTTAAGCTTTTAAAACAGTGTAAAATTATATTACAGTGCACAATAATTTACGTTTACATAAAGAAGAGTGTTAATTTTTCAAACCAGGTAGGTAATACTACTGTTATAATCTAATGTGACTTTCTTAATGTTTTTTTAGCAAACTTACTTACAACTACTTAAATTCAGAATATATTTGTCTGTTATATTTATAAATAATTAATACATAAATCTCGCTGACATATTATTATAGGGTAATTATTTCTTAAACATTTGCCTATCGAATGAGCGATAAATTCTTTTATTAACATTAACTACAAAATAACAATAGCCCATATATAATTTAAATATCTATGTAAGTTTTAAAAATGTTTTAATATTTATTACCTTAATTTGCGATTGAGGAAGGCAAGCTTAATGTGAAATAACTATTTTCGATTAATCTTTACTGCAAATGTTTTTACATAATGAAAACTGGAGTACACTTTTGGATAAATTGAAGCTTTGCCTATCGTTACGCTTGAGTAGAATTCAAAGAATTACTTTATAAAAAATTTAAGTAAATAATACTGCACTAAAATCGGCATACTTTAAAACTCCGTTTTCCAAGTAAATTTATGCCTATTAGTTCTAATCATGGTGATATAAGGCGCACTAAAAATTACATTTTTGACTTGTGTATAACACTTAATTAACTAATTTATTTTCATTATAACAGGTAATACCGGCCCGCACCGAAGATGAGATCCTCTAGAGCTCGAAGATTGGTAAACATGGTTCTGTACAATCATCGTCAAGCTGAAGTCAAATATTTAGTATTAGTATTAGTAACCATAGAGCTCATCGATTGGTAAACATGGTTCTGAACAATCATCATCATGCTAAACTCAAAGAAAATATGGATCCGAGCGTCTCACATAGTTTGGACATTCCTGAAACAGTTTTGGAGAAAGGCTGTATGGGATTGTATCCCCAGTTGTAATCTTGATCATGAGTAGATGCCGACAGCACACTCGATCCTGAAACGGGACTGTTTGAACGAGTTCCACATTCAAATTCTAACGAGAAAATTTCGAGAGATTTTCACAAATAATCACAGGTTTATTTTGAATCATAAAACCGGACAATTCGAATGCTCTGATGCTATCTCTAAAAATTGTTGTCGACTGCTCCTTACCCAAGCTTAATGGTGAAAAAGTTAGAGTTTGCAGAGAGTTTTTTAACGCCACATTATGTATTATGAAAGATACGTTTGCTCAATGGACATGATCAACACAGATTGATAACGAAGATGAGACTCAAACAGCTAGGAAACAAAAAACCAGAGTTCCTCAGTCTTTGAAATCAGATTCCGTTAAAAAATGGTTGGACCAATTGCCTAAAGTTTTGAGTAATTATTGCCGCTCGACTAGTTCGAGAACATACGTGGAGGATGCTATTAAATCTAAAACAGAAATGCATACAATTTACATGTCATGGTTTTCAGAAAACGGCATAACTTGCGTCTAAAGAAAGAAATTCTGTGATATTTTAGAAAGTAACAAAATATCTACATTTAAACCACGCAAGGATCAATGCGACACATGCGCGTCATACAATCAAGGAAATCTAAGTGAAGAAGAATACCAAATTCACAATAAGAAAAATGAGGCAAGAGGTGCAAAGAAGCTGGCTTTTGCATCCTGCTCTGATCAACATTTAGTAGTAACAATGGACCTTCAAAGCACACAGCTTTGTCCGAAACTTTTAGTTTCCTCTACAAGCAAAAACTTCAGTTACACGACTTAACCATTTATAAAAACAATCTGAAAGATGTTTTTCTGTACGTTTGCCATGATGAAGGCCATGGAGGTGTCACCAAAACAAAAATAAATTCCTTAGCAGTGCTCTGGCACATATATCGAAGAATATGAATATAGAAATAGAGCAACTCATATTAGAAAAAGGACACACAATGATGGAGGTGGATAGCGTCCACCCGACATTGGAAAAGCTTTGTACTCCTCCATTATACTCCCCAACGGATTATGTAGACCGAATGAGGAAAGCTAGACCATCCAAACCTTACTTTATTAAGTATCTCGATTACAATTTTTTTTAAGGCTTACGATACACTTCCCAGTAATTACTGCACTACTCGTCCAGGCAAAAAGGTTGGAGATCCTACAGTTTCCCAGATCAGAGGGCTGCTGTATAAATACGGTGAGGTTATATACAAACTCTGACACATTGATAACCGGACACTTTTGCCTCAAAGGAGGAGGCAAGATTTATATACAACACCTCAACCATTGTACACAGAACAGAAAAAAATTGATATGTCTATGTTTGAGCATTTACAATCCTCGAAGTTATATATATGCATCGAGATTATCATTCATTTTACGATAATCTTAAATACTGATTTTGTTGATTACTATCGTACCTTCTATTTTATAATATTTTAAAGATCTCAATAGTTATCAGACGAATGTTTAGTTTACTAGCAGGCGTTATCATTTTTTATTTATGTAACTGAAATGTCAATTTGTTTGGTTAAAATGTTGAGTTTAAAATGATTGTATTATTTCTCAAGAATGTTTGCTTTGTAATAGGTATAATAATAGCTACTATCTACTTGTTTTTCTTCTTTCAATAAATAAAATCTAACGTGTAATAAACTTGTTTTTCCATCTTACTCAAAATAAATACTTTTGGTTCACTGTCACTCGATAATTACTTATTTAAAAGTAAACTTTCAGCTGGGGACGATAAAAATTCGTTAGAAATAGGCTGTCGGTTTGTTAAAAATGCTTTGTGTATAGCTTAATACATTTAAATTATACGCAATTAAATAATTACTATCATTTCTAATCGAATGCAAAATCCGTTATGTCTAAAATATACGTACAAACAAAATCCGCTACATGCTGCCTCTAACACAAAGCGGATTTAAAGACCCATACAAAATCAGCTATGTGTCATTTATTCACAAAAACAATTATTACTACTAGAGTACTAAATATTTAATTGTAAAATATCATTTATACAATATCCGACGTAAAGATCTAATTTTCTGTTTATTTGTATTGTAAAAAATGCGAGTCATTGTTGAATAAATCAGTTTTTTCCTTCTCCTGAAAAGTTACGTTTTTTTACATAGCGGATTTTGCAAGCGCAGCGACGATATAATATATTGCACATTCAAAATATAACACAATAAATATTCTCTAGATTCATTATAATCTTTTAAAGTTGACAATTTAATTTTTTTTAATAAATCCTACGAATATGTGATAATAGATAAAAGATATGTGAATTCATTGGCTATATAGAACTACAATCAGTTTGTACGACTCCATATTATTCAAATTCGGAGTTATGATTTTTTTAATGTGGGCGGAAAAATTTCCTTTAGCAGTCATTTTTAAATTACTCTGTCGCTCCAGTGGTTAATATAGTAGGTATATAATTATTGAATTTTTGTTGTTAATCATGAATAAGAAATATTTAAGTTGCAAATTAACTGGATATATAAATAAAAATAAATTGTTTTCCATGATAACTCAGCAAAATGGCATTTCGGCACCCTTTTGAAAAGTCATTAATAGTTATGAAGAAAACAGCCCATAACCTAACCTTACGTAACCTATTAAACCAAGTTTTTTTATCCTTTTCAATGATTTTTCAAAAAAAGAGTGAAGAAGTAGCACATTGTCCAGTCGCCTAGTCTCCATTAAATTGTTGAGTAGCGTTTGGAATAATATCTCAAGGATACAAATATAATACTTTTTAAAAACATGTCATATCTTCCTCGGGCATTCCCGACTTCTTCTATAATTCTCTTTACACTCATTCGCTTCATCCATTTACCCTTATCATTTCAGCGTCCCTCTCTTAAAAATACTTAATCCCTCTTACTCATAATCGTAGTATAACTAATACGCATCCTATTACTATGTAACAGTGAAAAAAAAATCAGCGTGTGCATGGTTAAAACAGCTTTAAACCAGGTTTAATGCCAACATTACTAAATCAAGGATGAGTCGGCGGATACCGTAATTAAGAGTAAGTGTAAATATCTTTACATCAGCTTTGCATTCTTTTCGGATCTTCACATTCTCATTTCTACAGCGTTCAGTCTACTCTAAGCTGCAAATGTTATTAACAATCATGTAATACTGAGCAGAGGAATGAACCTACGACACCCGATTAGAAACCCGACGCATTTGTCCAATAAGCTACTAACCGGTATTTAATCGTCCCTTTAAACATAATATAAGCTTCGCAGTGTACCACCCTTGATACGCCCGAGGCCTCAGCGATCTGTCGACTGTTATTTAATCATTCCCTTTTTACTTCTCTAGGGTCATTGGTTACCCAGAGGACAAGCGTCAAATGTTTATTAAATAAAGTGTTTGGAATTTAGAACAAGTCATCGAAGAGGGTATTGCCAGAGAGTTCCGGAAAATAGTCCTTTTGAAATCAAATTCTAGACGTATTCACTCTTTATTACAAAAAAACATAAATTGATTTTGAAAGATTGTTATTTTATCTGGTACACGCAGTTTTAATTTTTTTTTTTAAACTAAGTGTTTTTTTTAATATACAAAGGTTATACCGTTGGTCGTTGGCATATTTGTTCAATTTCCAAACGATGGATTCTATTAAACAACACAAATTTAAAATCATATAGTCATATAACAAAATAAATCAATACATAATCTAGTCAACACAGTTTTCAAAATTTAAATTTTAGTTAAATTAAAATAATTAAAAAACATATCCGAGATTTATTCTATTTATTTAAGGTCTTACAAACTAAAAAATTTCAAAATTTTTTTATACATTTATTTTACTTATGATCAAAAAATACTTAGAAGAAGTACGTTATATTTAATAATTTTTCATCGTGCGTTTTGAGCATTTTTATTGCTGACTTGAATGTAGGTATATATTAAAGCAAGTTTTGAATGAAATAATCGATATTAAATTTTTAATTCAAAAAAATTGATACGGGGAATAATCGATCTTTCTTATTGGAACCTCCCTGTACAGTTGCAAGCATTTTAAAACTTTTAATCGCTCTTAAAGATTTTTTTCCACAAGCAAAAAACTTTCAGATATAAAGTAAAATTTAGAAATTTGTTGATAAATATTTTTGCCTACAAGACTACGCGTCATTTACAAAATGTGTCTCGGAAAATTCGCAATATAGGGTGGAAAATGTGGGGATACTGTATGAATAAGCCCAAAGAAGTATGCTTTAAGTAAGCTTGTTTTTATCATTAATTGAATAGCGCACAAGAGTCTCATGATGTGCACCAGGGAATTTTCCCGTTCTAATATAAATTCCCCAAAGTCAGGAATTTTTAAACATATTTAAGTGATTCTGAATGAGGTCTTTTTGATGGAAATGTTTTATATTAAAAGATGTTAGTAGCGACAGTAATTTTTTTTTCGATTTCTCAAAAATGACGAAATTTTGTACTTTGAAAGTGAACTTGGGTAAAATGAATACAATCGTGTCTCGTCACACAATTAATAATTCAATTGGCAGTTCTGCGGTACTAGTAATTGTATAAACCTTGACATCGCATGCTTATCTGCCGGCCGTATATAACAACATTTTGATGGCTTATTTCTTAGATAATATTAAAAAATTCTTTATGTACTCTCCTTAGCATGATGAATTTAATTTGATACTTTTGTAAAGATTCCATTACTGCTGATCCCCTGACAGTTGGCCTCTGGCATACTTATATACGATATACAGTCGATTTACAAAAAATACGAAATACCTACCTACTTACACAGAACATAACTAATAGTCCAGTCAAGGAAGGAGGTATAGAGTGCGTGAGCAGGTACCTAAGCGATTCCTTCAGAAACTTATTCAGGGTGCTTAGGGTGTGAACATACCAAAAGTCCTGACGTCTAGGTGGCGAGCTAGGGGGGGAGGAAGGGGGAGGTCCTAATTCTAGAGTTTCCGCTTATATCTCAAAAACCGTGCGTCGCAGGGGAAATTTATACGAACATGATTTTTGTCGACTTTATTTAATAACTGAATTTAAAGTGTGGGCACACATATTACCCATTTGGCGAACGAACAAAAGTTATCTGTCAGTAATAAGATAAAAACTGCTTTTTCTGAAAATGTCAACATTTTACGAAAAAAATTGATCTAAATGTTGACTTGTTGGAGATTAATTTGCTCATGTACATATATTCTAAAATGGAATTTAATTTTTAAAACTTTTTTTAAATATAAATTTCTTTTGATGAATATTTTAGACGATATGAGGTAATGTTTGATTAAAAATGTGAGGTAAAACCATTATTTTACAAAATATCTACTTCTGTGGAGCGTGTAACTCAAAAACGGCTGGAAATTCGAATATTACGTGTAAAATAAAAGTTGTGGATAATTTTATGAGCTTTCATTTATTCATTTAAAAATTTCTTCTACGACGCAGCGTTTTTGCGATATAAGCGGACACCCGGAAATTGGGACCTTCTCCCCCCCCCCCCCCCCCCCCCCTTCCGTAGCACACCACAGAGACGTCAGGACGTTTGGTATGTCCACATCCTTAGCACCCTGAAAAAGTTTCTGAAGGGATCGCTTCATTACCTGCTCACGCACTCTACATCTCATTTTGGAACATTCATTGTCAGGACTATATGTGTCCCCTTATAATAGTATAAAATATATTTTCTTTCAAATTTATTTATTTATTTATTGGCTCGCCAACAGAATGCATCACATCATTTTTACAGTAATTTACATTTTACAAGGTTGTAATGATGTTTCTAATTATAGGTGAGCACAACATTCATCTCAATATTCTTTATGACATGCACCAAGTATAAAACTATTTGTCTATATTGTGCCTAAACCAGCGTTTAAATGCAAAAAAATGACACTCTAAATAAATTCGGTTAAATTCCATACCAACTTTTTGTTTAGTTGAAGTCAATTTTCGGTTTAAAATTGGTAAATAATGCATCAAAATTTCTAATTTTATAATTTAAGAATTTCGGGGGTCTTCTGTCAGGGGATCAACTGTCGATTCACCACAAGAATTTTATTGTAGGAGACAAACTCATGACGATTTACTATTTAGATGAAAATTACCGCAGTATTCCCCATTTCGGGAATATTCCCGGGAATTCACCAATCACTAGTCACAACTGCTCCAAACCGTCAATAACCAGTGAAATTCCCCGATATGGGTATGTTGGGAGGCGGATGGGAGTGGGGAGGAAAATTAGAGTCGTAACAACGAAGGTAACAAAAAGTGGAAAAAGTTTTAAATTTGTTTTATTATACTATTATAATGGAATTCCACCACGAATTATCAGTTTCAAAAATAGAAATATTAAAGAAGGTCGATTATTAAAATCTAGTCACTAAACACTGCATCGCATTTCTTCCTTGAGCAGGTGTTCAATTTCATTAGCCTGTCTTAAAATGAGCAGTCGAAAAGTCTTGCCTAAATTGACGACGAAAAGTCTTGCCTAAATTGACGACGAAAAGTCTTGCCTAAATTGACGACGAAAAGTCTTGCCTAAATTGACGACGAAAAGTCTTGCCTAAATTGACGACGAAAAGTCTTGCCTAAATTGACGACGAAAAGTCTTGCCTAAATTGACGACGAAAAGTCTTGCCTAAATTGACGACGAAAAGTCTTGCCTAAATTGACGACGAAAAGTCTTGCCTAAATTGACGACGAAAAGTCTTGCCTAAATTGACGACGAAAAGTCTTGCCTAAATTGACGACGAAAAGTCTTGCCTAAATTGACGACGAAAAGTCTTGCCTAAATTGACGACGAAAAGTCTTGCCTAAATTGACGACGAAAAGTCTTGCCTAAATTGACGACGAAAAGTCTTGCCTAAATTGACGACGAAAAGTCTTGCCTAAATTGACGACGAAAAGTCTTGCCTAAATTGACGACGAAAAGTCTTGCCTAAATTGACGACGAAAAGTCTTGCCTAAATTGACGACGAAAAGTCTTGCCTAAATTGACGACGAAAAGTCTTGCCTAAATTGACGACGAAAAGTCTTGCCTAAATTGACGACGAAAAGTCTTGCCTACGATCAGACGATATTATCTATTCTGTAACTGAAACCATCAACAATTATTAATCAAATCGATGCGGAGCATCAGTATAGGCCAAAAATGGAAACCTTTTTATAAAGACCTCTTCTGTTATTCATTTGAATTTAAATGTATCATTTTTCATTCGCCTGACTTCGACTCAAGATTTAGTTTCTATAATAAATCCAAATAATGTACCAACGTGATCCAAGCTCTTCTTTTACTTATATTATATTTATCATTTATTTCTTACAAAAATAGCTCTGCTGTTTTTGAGTTTCGTTAATTCAGTTCAAATATTGAATTTGACCAGGCGAAGTTCAATTCTATCTGACCTGGATTAAAAACAACCAAAACAGTTAAATATTTCTGCGTTTCAATATTTCACAAAAATTTTTAAATATTCGAAAAATGAAATAAAACTCCTATTTGGCGATGTTTTTTTTTGCCTGAATCAAATCAGGCGGAATTTATCGCCTTTTGCGTAAAAAAAATTTAATATTACGCTCGTTTCCGAATGTTATACGCTGAGGTCCTTCATAATGTAGTTTGCGGATTTTTATTTTATTAGTCTACATAATTCAGGAAAGTAAGATTTTAGATTTTTCCTATTTTGATATTTATTTTTAGGTTGTAAAGCCGTGTTACGCTACCTCCTTTAGCCAATGTTTTGGACAGCGTTTCAGTGTCCATCATCACACATCTATACATCTGCCCTGATTTTAGACACTGTAACGCTGTCCGAAACGTTGACTAAAGGAAGTAGCCCAACACGGCATAACACCCCAATAATTAATATCTAAAATAACTATTCACATATACATGTATAACTGTAAGTGTTCTAGTCTTACTAAATTGTTGTCTACATGATAAAAAAAACCCTGCAATGCTATTTTAGAATAACGTACCATCGGTAAGGAAGCAGTTTTCTAAACTACTCCACTATTTTTCTATCAGTTCCTGACATTTGCTCCATCACGGAGAAAATTTTTTTTCTAAAATACGATGATTTTATTCGTAAAAACGGTTAAAAACGGGACTGAAGTTCTTACGAACGAATTAACAGTGTTTCAATGTTTATTGGCGGGAAAATGTAAGAATAATTTGTTCATATTCGTACGAAATTACGTATACCAACAAATTATTCTTACATGTTCCCGCCAATATAACATTGAAATCCTGTTAATTTGTTCGTAAGAACTTCAGTCCCGTTTTTATGAATAAAATGATCGTATTTTAGAATATTTTTCTCCGTGCACCCATAGGAATTTGTTTAATATTAGCCCATGAGGACAAAATTTAACGTACATATTTAATTGCAGCCCATCAGCGTGGTGGACGTGGTGCGGGCGGGAGTCCTTCCGCCTCCCGCGCCTCCTCCGCCCCAGCCGCGCCGACCTTCCCCGCCCTCGGCGCCCATGCTGCCTCTGGACGCGGCTATCCGGGGCGGGCCTGCCGCCCCCGAGCTCGAGTCCTTCGCCGTGGCGCTCAGCAAGGACGTCTATGGGCTGGGCATCACAGTGGCTGGATACGTCTGCGAGGAAGGTGAGGAATACCAATATAATTTTATGTATTGAGACCGCTTGTCCAAGAAGTGCAGGAAGCAAGGATAGAAAATGTTTTTCTGGACCTATTGGTTTGATGATTATAGATGTGTTGATGTTTGAGATATTGTTACATTTGTTGCACCTGCGTAAGTAATGTAATAAGCGGTAGTTCTTGAATGAAACACTGGTATATATTGAGTTATTTGCCGGGTAAGAGGATTAGAGCACCTTACCCGACATTAGAAGAACACGGGTTCGATTCCCGTCGGCGGCATCTATCTTTTCTCGGTAAATTTTTTCAATGTGGATGAATGTTTCAGACTGATAATTATAGCTTATAATAATTGTTTCTCTTTGTGCTATGCATAAAAATCTTGTCTTAAACATTGGTTTATCAATTAAAAATATACAATTTATCCAACAAAACTTCACTATCTCAATGACAATTCTCTTGTAAACTTTCTTCAGGCAGGTAGGTACCACGATATTTAATAATGCGAAAGGTCCAAATAAATACGACAATTTCAGATTTGAAAAAATTATCTTAAGGCGCTCCGCCCACTGAGGCAACTGGAAACCAACTAAAACCGTCTGTTTCTCTGTCTTGATTGGTCAAAAAGCTTGGTTAACCATAGAAGAAGAACAATCAGCTGACAGTTGGCAACTATCAATAGCCGCCCAGGGCAACCAGTAGAGCAAGTCGCAAGTCACCGCTTGCGTTACCATTGACAACGGGGTTTTGTGTGATTGTGTATGTGCGGGCCATCACATTTTCATACAAAGACAGTTGGCAGTTGAGAGTTTTCAGTTGCCTGAGTGGGCGGAGGCGCTTACTGAACTGTTAAAACAGATCGCAACGTAAAAACTGTTATAATATCAAAATATAGGTTACTACTATCGCCATCTATGGTAATATTTGAAAGCTTAATAAATGTCAGTTCTTGCTGTCTCCTAAACCAAACAACGCGTTTCATTTCAGGTTAAGGGCCCAGATCATTCCCAAGCGGTTTTAAATCATCAGTCACGATAATTTAAGTGGTATTTGTGTTAAAAATTCATTTCTAATTGTCGCGGATTTATTTGTTCGTTTTGAGAATAGGGCAAGGAGTTATTGTGAATACGAACTCGTAATCAGTGTCGGCACATTTTTTAACAAAAATGGCGGCGGCATCATATCTTGCAAGTATACCCAAGTTGGTTAGACGACAAAACTACGATGAATGGTCGTATGCTGTGGAAAATCTACTTATGTTGGAAGGTATGGAGAAGTGCATCCAGGCCGAGGAAACTGTCAAAATTGCCGCTGCAGACGACGCAAAAACCAAAGCGAAGATAGTCCTCACTATAGATCCTTCACTTTATGTACACGTCAAGCAAGCTACATCTACTGCGGAATTATGGAAAAGGCTAAAGCAAATGTTCGATGATAATGATTTTTCAAGACGCATTTCCTTACTAAGAAAATTGATATCGATTCGTCTTGAAACTTGTGACTCGATGCAGAATTACGTCACGGAAATTATTGAAACTGGCCAGAAATTATCCGGAACCGGATTTAATGTGAACGATGAATGGATAGGCTGCCTTTTGCTCGCAGGTCTACCAGAAAAATTCTACCCCATGATATTAGCCATCGAGCATAGTGGAATAATAATTTCTGCAGATGCAATAAAAACAAAATTGCTCGATATGGCAGGAAATGACGCTCAGTCAGTTGGGGCGTTTTCCGCCAGAGTGCGTCAACGTCGCGATGTTGCCGGAAATACATCGAAAGTCAAAACTGTAATGAAATCTGTCAGATGTTATCGATGTAAAAAGGAAGGTCATTTTAAAAATCAGTGTCCTGTTAGACAATCAGAGCAGATGAAGAGGTCTAATGCATTTTCTGTGGTGTTTTTGAGCGGGAATTACAACAAAATGGATTGGTTTATAGATTCCGGCGCTTGTTTTCATATGTCACCAAATGTAAACATTATATGTAATGCGTCGAATCGGACGAGTGTTAAGGAAATAATAGCAGCTGATAAGAGTGCTATGCCTGTTTTATGCTCGGGAGAAGTTAATATTGTGACATTAACCTCGAAATGTAAATACGAAGTTACATTAAAAGATGTTTTGTGCGTACCTACCCTTACGACGAACTTGATATCTGTCAGTCAGTTAATTAAAAATGGAAATAAAGTGGATTTCAAAAGAAAATGCTGCTATGTTTATAATAAACAGAACGAGTTAGTTGCTATAGCAGATATGACAGATGGTGTTTATAAACTAAGGATGGAATACAAGTTAAATGTTCCTGAAAGTATGATGTCTAATTTAGCGGTTTCAGGCAATACTTGGCATCGCAGATTGGGTCATGTTAATAGTAATTATCTGAATAAAATGACAAGAGCTGTAGAAGGAATGAATCTTCGAGAAAAAGTTGGCAAGACATCGTGTACAGTTTGTTGCGAGGGAAAGCAGTGTCGTCTTCCATTCTCAAATACTGGTACAAGAAGCAAAGAATTACTTCATTTAATTCATACTGATCTGTGTGGACCTATGGAGCATGGATCGCTTGCAGGTTCAAGATTCTTTATACTCTTCGTTGATGACTACAGTCGCATGACATTTGTATACTTTATCAAACACAAAAATGAAGCACTTAGATGTTTTGCAGAATTTAAAGCAAAAGTTGAAAAACAAACAAATAAGAAAATAAAGATATTGAGAAGTGATAATGGCGGTGAATACTGCAACAAAGAGTTTGATTCGTATCTCAAGAAAGAAGGTATCACGCACCAAAAAAGTAACCCATATACCCCAGAGCAGAATGGCTTGTCAGAACGTAATAATCGAACGATTGTCGAAAAGGCTAGATGCTTATTGTTTGATGCAAATTTGGGTAAAGAATTCTGGGCTGAGGCGACAAATACAGCGGTTTATTTACAAAATCGTACTGTACTTCCTAGTTTAAACGAAAAAACTCCATATGAGATCTGGACTGGATGTAAACCAGACATAAGTCATTTAATAATATTTGGTAGCAATGTTATGGCTCATGTTGCTAAAGAGAAGCGCCAGAAATGGGATAAGAAGTCTGAAAAGCACAAACTTGTGGGGTATCCAGATGACATCAAAGGTTACCGAATATACAACCCTAGAACTAAATGTATCACAACTAGTAGAGATGTCATTATCATGGAAAAAGAAAACAACCCAGAGGTTAATATACCAATCACTGAGAGTGGAGAAAATTCGTGTCCAGTGGGGGACACTAGTTGTAAAGATACGTTACGTTCAGAAGATATAACCTTAGATGAGGATACATTAGTTGAAGATCCATCAGACACAAGAATAGAAGATTCATTTGTTTCTATGGGGAGTGCTAATGACATGGATGAAACCTGTGTACCAGATGAGGAGTCCATGACATCAGAAGAAGAGTCACAATCGGACATCATAATAAAAACATTTCCAGAAAGGGAGAGAAAACAACCCGATAGATTTGGATATATGTGTACAGAAGGATATAATAAATCTTTCAGTGATGAAATGACATTAGAAGAAGCGCTGCAGGGACCAGAAAAGGAGCATTGGGAACAGGCTATCAAAGAAGAGCTGAAAAGTTTTGAAGACAACCACGCTTGGAGCGTTGTTGACATTACTGTAAAAGGAAATATAATGAAGTGCAAGTGGGTCCTAAAAAAGAAGTGCGATTCTGAAAATAATGTCCGGTATAGAGCCAGGCTTGTGGCTAAGGGGTCTTCTCAAAAATATGGTGTGGACTACAGCGAATAATTTTATTTTGTTATAATATGTTCTTATGTAATCTGTATTTTGAGAGGAAGTGTTATAATATCAAAATGTAGGTTACTACTATCGCCATCTATGGTAATATTTGAAAGCTTAATAAATGTCAGTTCTTGCTGTCTCCTAAACCAAACAACGCGTTTCATTTCAAAAACAAATTTAATGACAGACTAATTGAAAAACGGTCGATTTAAAACAGGACTTCGCTACACTCGCTCAAAAATTCTTCGGTAAGGAGTAGGCTTGGTTTTTGAATTATATCCTACCCGGGTAAAGTACTCCTTCATATTGAAGAGCGTTCCTAAGATATTTCTGAGATTTCTCTACCTGAGGGCATATGCCTAGTACCTGTGACTCCATCCTACGGAATTTCTCTTGAGTATGCTCAGAATGAACCCCCTAAGGGTCAGAAAGGACGTGCACATTGTTACAAATTATTTCTTGGAACTTGACGACGGAGAGCTTAAATCATAATAATCTCTAATACAGTTTTCGCCATCGTCGACAGCATAGATTGTTTCATCTCCCGACCTTCGGAAATAACTTGCTATATTAGGCATAGAGTCACGATAAAGAGGTAAATCTTGTTTTTGAATAGAATCAATTAATTTTAGCGTCCAAGAAGCCGCGTTTAATAAATTATAGTTCATTCCAAAATGTGTACAGAGGTGGTGCAATGGAAGACATTCCATATTTCGATATAACAAAAAAGAAATTAGACAAAATAACTATATTATACTTAGAATAAAAATAGAAGAGAAAACAAATTGCAAGCATCCATTTATTAGGATATTTGACCGTCGTCGCCAGTGCAGGGACTGCACACGGAAAAATGTTGTTCCAAAATACGATCATTTTATTCGTATAAACGGTTAAAAACGGGATTGAAGTTCATAGGAACAAATTAACAATGTTTCGATCTTTATTGGCGGGAAAATATAAGAATAATTTGTTGGTATACGTACAAAATTGCGTATACCAACAATTTATTTGTACATGTTCCCGCCAATAAACATTGAAACCCTGTAGTTGTTCGTAAGATCTTCGGTCTCGTTTTTAACCGTTTTTACGAATAAAATGATCGTATTTTAGAATAACATTTTTCTCCTTGCATCTAGGCAACTATTGCAGTGATGATGTATTCTTCGACTGGTCTGCGCCATAAGCTAGCCGTGCAGTGGCGGAGAAGTTTTCTGAAAGAGTGCACTCGTCCCTCCAGGAACATTTCCGCTGCGCTGTAGAATCTCGGTAGGCAGAATGGTGATAAGCATTATTGTAAGCGTATTTTAGCTTATTCCATTAGGATGCAGTGTAATCTGCCAAAAATATAGAACGATCTGCAGAATGCGAGGTTTGTATTGCAAAAGTGAAAACGCATTGACAGCATACTGTCGATGTCTCTCAGGTCGTCTGTGATAATATGTTCCAGGTAATTTATGTTCCGACTACTTGTTTAAGCACAAAGTTTTGTCGCTGATTAGATATCACCTTATTTAATTGTACTATGGAGATTTAAAATTATTTCTACACTCTGATATATACAATTTTGAAATTGGTTATTCTTAATTGATAAACTAATGTTGAACCAAGATTTTATGCATAGCACAAAGGATAACAATTATTAGAAGCAATAATTATCAGCCTGAAACACTCATCTACATTGAAACAATCATTGATGCATGCCGCCGACGATATATTGAATCATTTGACGGGTAAAAGATAACCCGTCGTAGCTCAGTGGATTAAGAGCACCTGACCGGACATCAAAATGCCACGGGTTCAAGTCTCGTCGGCGGCATGTATCATTTTTCAGAAGATCGTTTCAATGTGGATGAGTGTTTCAGGCTAATAATTATTGCTTCTAATTATTTTATTATACAAAATCTTTAATAAGTTTTCAGTTTTGTAATAATTTAAAAAGTAAGGACATGAATAATTAAATACTATTAAAAAATGTATGTATATAAAAATTTATATAAAAAAATTGTGTAGACTGAGTACCTTATCAAAAGTGTTTCTACCGTATTGTCAATATTGTCTGGTCAAATATGATTAAATATGGTCAAATATGTAGAAATGTGTAACAAGCTAATGATCTATTGACGAATTAATATTTTATTATAATTATATTTATATTTATACTCCTAATAGGGAGGTGATAAAAACATCTAGAATAAATTCCCTATGATACAAATATGAATCCAACTCGAAGGACCATGTAATGTGTACTGAGGTGAAATGAGCAATCAGATTAACGTGTGAAGAAAGGATTGTATTTATAGACATTTTTCCTTATTCATCGAATTATAATGTAGAAAATGTATTATCTGTATCAAATACGTTTCCTTAAACATAACACATATTAACACAAAATAGCAAAAAAGTATATTAATATACTATAGATTTCACCCTTACCAATAAGCATGATTTTAACTTTACACAACCTATAAACAACCACTAACTCTTTCTGATTTCATTAGCTTAGTGGTAGAGCATTTAACCGGAAATCAGAAGGACACTGGTTCGAGTCCTGTCGGCGGCATGAATCTTTTCTCGGGAGTTTTTTTTAATGTGGATGATTGTTTCAGGCTAATAATTTTTTTTTTAATAATAATAAATGCTACCCTTTGTCATATGCAAAATAATATTGTCTTAAACATTAGTTTATCAATTAAAAATAATATATAAGATTTGACAAGTTAAAAGCAATTCATCAAAAAATGTAGTCATAATTTGTCTCGACGCCACCTGGTGGGAGATTTAGTACATACAATGCCTTTCTCATATAAAATAAAGTTGGTTGTTTGCAGGTGGAAAAATGTAATTAGCGGTAATTGTTGAATGAAACACTAGTATATATTGAATTATTTGGCGGTAGATCATTTGACCTGTAAGAGTAGTAGATCATTTGACCGGAAATCAGAAGGACATGGGTTCGAGTCCCGTCGGCGGCATGTATCTTTTGTGGGTGAGTTTTTCGGGCTAATAATTATTACTTATAATAAGGCCCATTGATTATGTGTAACATTTCAAAACTTCTGTTTTTCTTCATGTTTTGGAAATTGTTTCATTCCAAGTCTGACGATAACTAGGTACCGAATTATTCTGAGATGAATATATCGTGATATTTGGAATAAAGAAAACGGTGGAAAATACTGAATTTAAACCGGTACAAAAAAATGAAAGCTAACAAATTTTTTTTATCAAAAGGATTTTCAATTTGGAAGGCGGGATTTGGTACCGCCGACCCGGGAACCATTTATTGAATAACCAACACCTCCGCCATAGGTAACCCCAAGTGATTCGCTACGTTTGGTGACTTAGCCGGGTTCATGGGATGAGGTTTTTCTAGGTTTAGGGGAGGATGATCTGGACCCAATTAGACATTTTTCACGATTCATTGCAAACATACAAAATAAAATTATTAAATTTCTTGTCGTTTTATTAAACTTTAATCAATCAAATAACTTAAACAGCCAATTACATTTAGTGAGCATATAATTTTTGATGTTAAAACTTAACTTTTTCTTTAATTTTTATTTTTATTAGTTAACCAATGTTTGATTCTTTTAATTAGTTTCATCATAATTAAGTTTTAAAATCCAGGCGAAATTACTTAATGACATTTTAAAGATTTACTAATAGGTACAAAACCATGCAATTTATTCACCTAATGTACTGTGTATTTCTTATACACAAATAAATAAATAAACATAAATATACCTACACTAATAGCATGTAACGTTGGTCAGCCAAATTCATAAAAGTTTCGTAATTGAATCCAAGCTTAAAGCTCTGGGAATTTAATGGACTCCGTAAGCTTTCATAGAGAACACTTGATTAAGTGATTGATATAAAGCAAAACACAATGCGGAACACTCAAAGCCCGTTCGGAGTAGCGTGGATTTGACGTTTTCGAATTTTCAAACAAATTTTCGTGCTGGATTTTGTCGGCACGACAAGTCAAAGAAATTTTGACGCCTGAAAGCGGGACCTGGTAAATGTATTTATTATGTGAGTCCATTTATGTTCCGTGTTTGTAAAATGTCACGGCATAATAATATTTCATAAATTTTTGACGTAATTAATGGTATTTAAGCAACATTTTGTTTATTTTTTCGTTGATAAATTCGTATTAAGTTTTTTATTTTTACCCGGAAAAAGCCTTTGTAGTATGTGAACTCAAACAAAACTACACATTATTTATTTGTAAATTTATTCGCGTGGTATAAATTTTAAATATTTAGGCATTTCACCTTTCAAAAATAGTTTTAATTTTTGGATGGGTTCAGAAGTATTCTATTTATTTGGATTTGAACGCAATGCAGAAATATTCTGACCTTCTGACAGGTTAAAGTGCGAGGGCTGGGGGTTAAACTTGTTCAAACATCTATTGCAAATTAAACTAATTACATTATTTGGTTCCGTTACAATTAGAGTTGATTTTTTTAATTCCGATAGCGAAAACATCGCTGATACGAGTGATCTACCATGACCAAACCGGTAATAATTGTTTCAGGAATAACACTGAATATATAAACAGATGGAAGCGTATTACAAACCTGTCCGTGTACCTAAAGTATGTCCAGATTATCCTTACTTCTGGTGAAATTAATTAAGCTAAAATTGCCTTATCTCAAAATCCTTTCCTGAGTGGATATAGCTTATTTGAGGCCTGTAAAGAATCTCTGAAGTTCCCTCCGGAGATATTCTATTCTAGGAAAGTATCTCTAGTGCTATTATGTGCATAATACTGGCTCTTGAGGTGGCTGCTTATTGTTGTTTCGTACTTTACTAGCTTAGGAGTAGTAGTAGTAATAGTAGTTTAGGAGGACTCACGTCCTTACTACTGGGAAGCTATGTTTTGTCTGACAAAGAAGAGATGCCTTCGGGTTCTTTCGGCACATCTCGTAAAACGATACCACTTGACCCGACTAGCCTATAGATAACTAAATTGATCATAGATTAATTATGAGATATCACATGGCCTAAGAGTCGGAAGTTATTTTTTTACATAAAGGAGACGCTGAGGAAAATTATTTACCCTAGGGGATAAGTCATCTTTAAGATTACTTTATGGATGTTTTTTTTGGGGAAAGGAAGGAGAGTAAGCTCTGGGAAGGAAAATGCGTAATGGATGAATTAGTATTAATTGAGGAGTAATGTCATGAATTCATCCATCCCATTGCGGTGCTAGGCGATGGGTTAAGAGAGTTCAGCTTAAGAGATGAAAGAATCTCCCTTAACCGTCTTCTCATTTAGTGAACAGACGCATCCACTACCGAAACCTGAATAAGGCTCATTCAATTATCCCGTAGATTCCTTATAAGTCACCAAACGTAGCAAACAACTCTGATCTATGACAGAGGTGTTGTTCTTCCAATGAATGGTTCTCTGGACAGCGGTACGAAATTGAGGAACACTTCTGTGAGTTTTCCGTTCATTAAGCAATAAAGATGGATTATAGTCGGTTCAGTTAATTTGACGTTATGTGGATTCTGTTATTCCCTTTGTGTTGTTTCGGATGATAAAATAAACAAGCAAAATCATTGTTCAAATAATACGCATTTGCCGAGGAAATACTATCTATTACTAATTAAAAATAATTTATTTATTTTAGCAAATGCCAATCCAACGGCATAATTACTTTTTTGATTGCTAAACGAACTTACTAAAAACTAGATTAAAGCGTAACCACACGTACAGGGAGCTGTATGGCCTCCCTTGGCGATGCAGCGCATCGTAGAAGTTCGCAGAAGAAACGGTGCATGGGTTCGCTGCTTTGATGCGTCACAGAGTAGCCGAGACGAGTCAGCGCTACCGGAGATCGGAAGCAATCCGCCGTTTGCAAACAATGAAATTGATTCTAGGAAGTGATATTCGTCGTCAGTGATATTATTTTTCAGAAATGGCGTTACACAAATTATCCAATAATTATTAAACTTGTGAGTTAACAATCGTTTTTTTTTTCTTATTATTCCCCCTTACTCATAATAGTCATCCTTGGTTCTGTAAAGTTGGCCTTATACCTGGTTTAAAGCCGTTTTAACCATGCACACGCAGTGATAATAAGCCAAGTTTTCACTGTTACGTCGTAATACGACACATATTAGTTTTATTACGATTACAAGTAAGAGGGATTATGGTTATTTATTAAATGAATTTTGAACATTATATAGATAGTGTGTTATTTCATCCGCCATGCTGGAATGTCCCTGTGTTATGGCGGGTGAAGTTTACAGATAATATAATTTATGGTGATGAAGTATGCTGATAAAATAATAATTGATGATATTGAAGTTTACAGTTAACGCAGCAATGAATTTATAATAATTAAGTTAATGATAATGAAGTTTACAGATAATATAGTTGATAGTTTATTATAGTTGTGACAACAGTCTTCTTATTAAGGGTAGGTATTAATTATCCGCGAGATAAACCACGAGCATTATTAATTCGTTCTTGAAAATCATCTGCGCTATTACTTTTAACAACTCTTTCAGAAATCCATTCCCACATCGGAAATTTTGTTTAAATTAGTCAATTACTTCGAAAGTCGAGAAAACTCCTATTCACACATCTCCGCACACCTGGTACTTTATGTAACTTAAGTCTAAGATTATCTCAAATATTTATTTCATTGTCTTTTGAACGAATATCGAGAACATTTAAGATCAGCAGCAAAAATAATATATGTACGAATATTTCTGGCGTTTATATTCCTCTTCAGTGAAAAATGCATATGTCATTTTGTTGTCCTATATAATTTAGTATTTTTTAATTAACACCAGTAAAAAACATTTTTCATAATTTATTTATTACACGTCTCAACTGAGTAGTCGGGTATTCGGAACTTTTACAACGAATCTAGTTCCCAACAAACGAACCAGTTCAGACAAAATTTTAAGCCTCCGATACAGCACCAATTCTTTCTCCAAAGTTTTATTTCAATTTTAAACTTTGCACCACACTCCTTAAAGTCACACAGGCGATCTCTTGATACTTTACAACAACTGAGTTGCTAATTTTGCTTTGCGATTGTATGGTGATGTTAAGATTTTTTCGGATTGAAAAATGAGTTGCAAAATGATCGACTGTATATACAATAAGGAAGTTGAGTGCTTTTTTATTTTTTTTTAATCAATGTTCACATGCAAACTTAAATACCTACTAGTATATAGTAACTCTCCCGCACGGTATTATATTCTTGGCCGGCGTTTTCGTGGGCTTAATAAAATTCAAACTTGTAGAATTAATTTAATTGTGAAAACGAACTTTAAAAAAAAAAAAACTGGTATTTATGTTTGCATGAACATATTTTTTATAAGTCAAAATATTTTTCACTTCCCTATTTTAATACTATTTTGTCTACACGTTTACAGAGCATTCGTTTTTAAAAAAATTTCCAAATTTTGGATAAATTTCATTCCATTTCTTTTTTCTGACTTCATTGCCTGACGTGATACAATTCTTTGAACAAAAAGCTCTCAGTTTTATATATTATTAACTATGTCTTATTCCCTGTTTTTATCTTACTTCTTTTGTGCATTTCTGAAAATCCATTAGAAATGCGCAGCATCCTTTCAAAAAAATTGGCGCACTTCCAATTTTCTTCTTTTATTCTTTATTCTTTTATTATTTATTTTAAGTAATATTGAACGAACTCTATTGTTTGTCTCAGGATTCTGAATAATAATTTGGATTGTCTTCTTGGGTAAAATTGATTGAACAATGAAATCTGCATACCTCTGTGTTGCCTCCCTCCTACAATATGGGTCTCTTCAAGGCTAATTTCAACTACTTCCTTTCCACAAAAAGACCTTCCATATAGCAACCCCTAATGTTGGCACAACCTCTAAGATTTTGATTTCTTAGGGCCTCCTGTGTGAAGTTATTAAGAAGCAAAAAATAAAACAATGAGCACAAAAAATTATTGCCTTCCTCAGAAATTTTAGCTGCGCATTTCTTTTTTCACTGTGATAATGCAGACATTTTGCTCGTTGGTCTTCAATCAAGTTTTATTTCCATGTAGATGGATTCCTTTTTTAGAGCCGTGATTTTGTAGTAATGCAGTTGCAGAAAGAGGTCTTACGTATCGACGATTGTCATCTTCCTTCTCGTACGTCTTCAACGAATACGAAAAAGATACTAGATACGACAGAAGATACTAGAACTGTATCGTCACGTACTACCTCTCTCTAGGATGACTGTACTCATTTGTTTGTATCAGTATATGTACCTAATTTTAACCGACTTCTTACAAAAAATAAAAGAAATCTACATGATGGTACTGCTGATATTTGTTTGTTTTCTTTTTACTATTATGAGTTTGCCGACCAATGAACGTGTAAAAGAGACTCCTATGTATGTGTGCCCGTGTGTTTTTACGAGAACGTCGTTTTTTTCCAAAGGCTTAGAAGTATTGCCAACTCTTTGAAAGCGTCTCTGAGAGACAATCGAAAGAAAAACAATCTGAAAAGTCCGTAAGTCTGAATGCTTTAGCCCTGAAGTCGAGAGATGCAGATTCAAAAATAGACGAAGCTATCCAATTGTTTCGTAAAAAGATTGCGTTGGAGAGGAAATATCAAGGAGAAGCCTTTGGATTTGCCTTGGGCGAAAATATAAATATTCTGAGTGTAGTCTTACTACGCTTGTTGTTTTTAAACAATTTAAGTAAGACAAAATTCTACACTTCTAGAGGCTTATTGGTGTAAGTTGTGACATTGTATACGGTAAAGAACGCGTGCACCTTTCATTAATTTACTTTTGCAAATTAAAGACAGGCAAACAATCCCTGACTAAGAAAAATACGACAATACTTAATTTATTATTTTTGTCTATGTAATTTTCCTTCATTTCCTAAAACTTCTAGAGGGTTACTGGCATAAGATGTGACAATACGGTAAATAACGCGTGCACCTTTACAGTCATTAATTTACTTTCGTAATAAAAGACAGGCAAACAATCCCTGACTAAGAAAAATACGGCAATACTTAGATTATTTTTGTGTATGTAATATTCCTTCATTTCCTAGTAAGTAAGTATATATTATTTGATTTTTTCTACTGTTGATTTTTTCTATTGTTAAAAATTGTATTAAACTATTGCCACAGAAAATAATAACATTTTGTTTGATCTTTTGATCAAACAAAATATTATTATGTTAATGATTCTTTTTTTCACAAATTTGATATATCATTGTTATTTTTAAATTGCTGTTATGTGTGTTACTTTTATTAAATTGTGAAATTATTAACCCCGATACGGGCGAACCCTAGTGGGGTAAATAATGAATGCTAAACAATACATTTTAATTTGTAAAGAAATAATAAATAATATAAAATAATAATGGTACCTAGTACCTACTTGCCTGAAGGAAGTTTAAAAAAAGATTTGCCGTTGAGATAATCATGTCTTTTTGGGTAAACTGCATAATTCCTTATTTTTAATAACAAACATATAACGTAGAATATATACCTTCTTACAAAAAAGAAATGTGGGTTATGATTTATTAAATTAAATTAAATTAGAAACATACATTTGGGCGCATGGTATACTGTCCACAGAACTACTAGTAATATTTTTAGACACAAATGATTTAATAAAAATATATTTAGTTTCATAATTAAAAATTATGAACGTCACTCCTTTTCGTGGTTCTTCGTGCACGCTGATTCGTTTACAATACAATCTTTTTTAGTAACTGACACCATAAATCCACCGGAGAGATTTTTAACTTATATATGCGCCGTTTTAAATGTCTACGATTGCTTTTCGGATAAAAAAAGCAAATTATCTCTCTTGATTCGGCAAAAAAAATAAATAATTATAATTGTAGCTCCCACTTATGTTATTTTAGTCTCAAAACGAAGCTATTGAAATGCTTAAATAAATATTTATTATAACCATAGATGTTGCAAATCCGAACTTTGTACAGTATTTTAGAACGATGTTAAAAATATATTTTTTTTATATTTTTCATATCAGCTGTTTAAGGTTGAGTGCCTTCGCTGACGAGGCAACGCAACGCAAGAAGTGACTCGCGACTCGACCTGCTAGGTGCCGTGGCCGGCCGTTGCCAGTTTTTGCGGCTGTCTTGGTTGCGCCAGTTTTGTTGTCAGTTTTCTAGTTTTTCTTGTTTTTCAATTTGACAGCGACAGATGACTACGATGACAGCTGATTGTTCTTCGTCTATGGTTAAACAAGCTGAGATAATTACAGAAATCGTAAAATTGAGTAGGCCGTCATAGAAGTTTGATGGAAGATTGGTTGGAAGCCATAGCAACCAGCCGGTTTTAGTTTGGTTTCAGTTGCCTCGACAGCCGAGGCACAAAAATTTAGTCCCTTTTCCAAAGATATATCCTTTCATCATCAAGTATACCACAGACACGCAGGATCCACCATGTTAATCTTACGATTTTTCAATATTTTTCTTAAAGCCTACAAATATGAGATAAACAGTAAAATACAGGTTAATTAATTGGCTGTATATCGCTTTAATATGTTTTTATGTCTCCACGTTAAAATTCGAAGGTGTGATTTTTATAACATTGGCAAAAAATAAAAAAAATAATCGTCTGGAAATGTCGAGCGAA
The DNA here is from genome assembly GCA_951813805.1 of Limnephilus auricula. Taxonomy (NCBI): domain Eukaryota; kingdom Metazoa; phylum Arthropoda; class Insecta; order Trichoptera; family Limnephilidae; genus Limnephilus; species Limnephilus auricula. The sequence goes on from OX638406.1 coordinate 18,795,470, forward strand.
CGAGGCAAATTTATTTATTTCTCGTGGTTTAGTTAGTATTTTCCATAAAGCTAGTTATGAATTCACTGTTGAAATGCGAAAAATTCTTACAAATCGATAAATCGTTTCAAGTATTTTTTACTCCATTCTGAACAATGCCCTCGCTTTTAAAATGAACTCAAACAAACTTCGATTTCGCTTTATTGGTAGAGTATTTTATCGGAATAGCCGGTTATTTGGGACAAAGCCTAAATAACAGAATAAAATATAATACAGATACGCTTCGGTTATCTGGGAAACCATTCCGTTTAATTGGGAGAAATTCACATCTGAAGTCGATATAGGATCCCAACTTGGAGAAACGCATAGTCACTGGCAAAGTGGAAGGCAGAAGTAGCAGCGAAAGGTCACCAATGGGCTGGAGTGACCAATGGGTAGTGAGTGTCCGCAGCTCTCCACGCAGAGCAGTACCGCGAGGAGTGGAGTGCCTTGTCCACCATAGTATGTGGATTATGGATCACGATTCTCAATAATGTCAAACCGACTTGAGAATTAATTTTCTGTAATATATATATATATGTTTTAATTAACGAAGATAATATTAGCGAAACTCAATCAATCAAACACAACACAAGCAACATCTTCCGCTTGGTGTAATGATAGTAGGAGATTTTCAAATGTTGTCAGGTTAATCGTAACCCGGGAATGTTTGTCTATCTTTAAAAAAAAATGTGATAAAAATGGATACATCTCTTTCTAGATAGCATTGAGTTCGGGTTTGAATCTCGCAATCAGTTATTAGGATAGCAATTTTAGGGACAAAGATAGCAGCCAATAAAAATGTGCGTTAAGAAAATGAAGAAAATTTTTATAGTTCTTAGTCGAAGTACGCTACAGTTAAATATGACCGATTCGGATAAGGACACATTGGCTCAATTGGTAGAGCTCCGCCGGGCAAGGCGTAGGTTCTAGGTTCGAGTCCTAGATATAACCATATCGTTTTCTGATTATTCTGTTTTCAGATTTTTAATATTGTCTTCATCAATTTAAATGTTACAATTGAGGTTTTAGTCATTAAGTTAAAAATAAAAACATATTTTTTTAAAAGTAACACTTTCAAGAGAACTCGAAAAAAAAATTTTTTTTTTACACTTATAAAAAGTATCATCATTATTCTACTACTCCATAAGTTGAGCTCTAGGAGCTCGTGTTTATGGGAGGAGTATTTACATGCAAAAAAAAAAAAGTTCTAAATAAATATGTAATCAAAGACTTATGAAATAAATACAAACATTATTTAACATAGGTATACAATTTAGGAAAAATATGTTTTTGAATGACAATACCAATATACTAGTATATTTAAACTTTCAACATTGATAATACAGATTAAGTAAGGGTAAACTAAGGGTACAATATATCATTATCCAATTTCAGGGATTTAATTTGCTTTTTGAATTGTTCATATTTCAAAGTTTCGGTTACACTAATTTTGTTTTTGGACAATAATATATTGTACCATCTCACACCTAAATACAAGTAGTGATGCTGAGCCGTAGTCGTTCTAAGCATAGGGATTGTTATTAAGTCATTAGTCATTAGTTTTGAATCTATTGCTTACGCTATCTAAGGGGTGAATTTATTGGATAAAATATTCCTTATAAATTTGATATAAGGCGTTTCTCGTATACAATTCAATAATTATTTTGTTATCACCTTTAAACTTCGCTTAATTGGGACAGCCGTTTATTTGGGACAAAATATTTAAACGCCGGTGTATTCCAATTTAGCGGTATCGACTGTATCTGCATTGGACAGCGCTGGAATGTTTTGATAGAAAAAAAAAAATAATCATAACAATGTAGTATTTCTGTCGGGATGTTTCTTTGAAATAGCTGGATGAAATTCCATCCTTGCATTGATAATAGATAATACACTTGTTATTCTTTCAGAGCCTGGAGGGAATACAAATAGAATGCGCGGGGTATTTGAACAACAAAAACTGTCTTAATTTAATTTTTCAGTGTTAATTGAAATTGAGACAGACTGGGCAATTGACTTAATCAGGCTATGTAGAAATCACAAATAATCTTAACACGGGATCTAAGTCATCTTTGGAGATGATTTGTAGAGTCTTACTTGGTGGCGCTGGTTTAACAATTATTTCGATCGCAGTGTGATGTAAATTACACATTAAATTACTTAAAATACATTTGCCTTTTAATGCATAGGAAAGGTTGGGAGCCCAAAGACTTACCTAATCTGGTGCAAATGTCTCTTCAATAATCCACTGTTGGTCAGTTCAATGCCGCTGGTTTTCTTCTCATTTTCTTTTACATATAATACACAATAGTTCTATTATTCTATAACACAATCTATTATTCTATATCCGTCGCGACGGTTCAAAACAGTGTTTTGGCGGGGTACAACAAAATACGACGAATTACAGCGGATATTATCAAATAAAACAAGAATGCGGTGCGGTTAACAGTAATCCATATTGCGACTTTTCTCGGCGTGTGGAACGAAAAAACGGTGTTCATTTGTTTTCGAAGTGTTCCATTTTTCAAAGTCTCTGGGCAAAATAAAGGGAAGGGAGATATGGAACATTAAAAGGCTATTTGAATTGCTCTGATTAATAGCAATCGAAAGTACTTACTCAACCAGCGCAAACATCCCCCTCACCTTGAAAGGGTGGGAAGTCACCCCTTTTAAAACTGCATATTGCATTTATCGCTCAGACAAACAAATATAACCAATACTTATTCTAGATTTCCTAAACTATATGTAACTAAATCTAACAAAAAATAATAACCTACTATTGAGTCGGCAAAGGGTAAAGCCTTACTACCGGACGAATGTATGTTCCCGATGCTGTTTTAACACGAGCAACACGAATTACTTCATCCTTTGCGGGAAAAACTTCAATAATTATACCTAGTGGCCAATGTAATGGAGGAGAATTTTCGGTCCCCACAATTACCACTAAGCCTTCTTTGACTGGATTAGCGGGAGTATTCCATTTTGGACGTACTTGCAAGATATGCAAGTAATCTAACCTCCAACGTTTCCAGAAAGATTTAATCAATTTATCGAGCAAATCATGTCGTGATAGAAGGTTCAAATTATCCTCCTCGATTTCTACGGCGGGCATGTGTTTCAACGGAGTCATCGTTAAGAAATGAGCGGGTGTTAACGCGAGGGGTTCAGACGGATCTGAAGAAAGCGTCCTACATAATGGCCTTGTATTTAAAATGTTTTCTACCTGTGCGAGTACTGTAGACATCTCCTCGAAAGATAGAATCTGATCTCCAATTACTCGAAAAATATGAGTCTTCATACTTTTAATGTTTGACTTCCAATTTCCACCAAAATGGGGTGCGATTGGAGCATTTAGGTGCCAGCTTATTCTATTATTGGCTAAAACAGTTGCGAATTCTTCACCAAAATGTGAAGATGTCTTGTGATTCTTTTGGTTCCTACAATATCTGGGGGAGGCTCACCATCCCAATCACATTTATATATCCATAATTGCTTTATCAAAAGCTTAGCGTATAGAACAACAGGCGCGATGAAGCCCATAATGTCCCATATTTTAGCGACACACGACAGTATATTTCGCTTCGTACAAACAGTTTTAGGTGTAGAAGTGACAAACGAGAAAAAATCGGAACTTGGTGACCAGTATAAGCCCAATATCTTATGCATGCCCACCTCATCAAATTCCTTTATCGCTGACAAGCGATGCGAATCTGGAATGGATTCCAGAACATTTTGCGAATTGCTGGTCCACTTGACTAGGTCGAACTGGCCAGTCTTCAATAATAATGTTTCCTTTGCACTCTCCTCAGTTTCCACACTGTATACAAAATCATCCATATATAGAAATTCTTTGATGATCTTTTTTGCTTCAGGAAAAACTTCTCCTTCATCAGAGGCCAATTGCCTGATGGTGCGTAGAGCTTGAAATGGGCTGGATGTGAGTCCAAAACAAACGCGGTTAAACTGATAGGTTTTAATATCCTGGTTTGGCGAGAAGCGATACAAAACCTGTTGATATCTTCGATCACTTTCCTTCACTCCGATACACAAAAACATTTTACGTATATCAGCCGAAAGTGCTATTGGGAATATACGAAAATTCATTATTATATCAAATAAATTCCCCTGTAAATTTTCCCCACTATACAAAATATTATTTAATGATACAGAAGTGCTTGTTTTTGCACTAGCGTCCAGGACAATCCTCAAACTGGTTGTGATCTTATCCTCTCGTACAACCCCATGGTGCGGTATTATATAAGAGGGCGTTTTATCCTCCTCATTTGGAGTGACATGCGACAAATAATCCTTCTCTAAATATTCAGTAATGGTATCATTATAAGCTTCTCTCAATTTAGGCGAGGCTTCCAATTTACGTTCGAGACATAAAAAACGTTTCTTTGCCATTGCAAATGAATCCCCAAGTGACGAAACATCTCCCTTAAATGGCAAGGCTACAATATACCTTCCATTGTCAGGATCTCGTGATGTAGTTTTTTGATATATTTCCTCACATTCACGATCTTCAGGACTTTTGATAGACGGTACGTTTACCTCTTCTAATTCCCAAAATCTTTTGAGACAAATATCTTCCGGTTCGTTCGTCATAGCACAACAAGATAAGGTAGCATTATTCTCAACTCGAGTTGGTGCTGACCCCAAAATGACATATCCTAAAACCGTTTCCAAAGCATGCAAATCATGCCTGTGCGAAGGGTCCTGAACCCTTTTAGATAACAGGAGATGCGGGAAGAGCTGGGCTCCTATCAACATATCAATTTCTCCTGGTTCTCCATATGATTCATCAGCCAATGGTAAGTCATTCAAATATGACAATAAAGGTATATCAACTTTGGCGGTAGGTAAGCGCTCTATTACTTTGTCCACTATCAATGAAGTTACATTATAATTTATTGCCCTATTAAATCGAGAATAAATTTCGGTCTGTATGGAGCCTCTAATGGGTTTAGATGATCCTCCAATACCTTTAACTGTAGAACAAGATGGGCGTTGATATTCAAAAAATCCTAATCTTCTACAGCAATCGCGAGTAATGAAGTTGCTTTGAGATGCGCTATCTAACAAACATCTAATTAAATGTTCATTTCCTTCTGAATCTATTATACCAACTCGTGCGGTAGCCAACAAAACTGTACAATGCGCCTTTCGATTATAAGATCGAACAGTTGAAAACGTACATAAAGCTACGTCAGGATTAGAGCAGCCCTCTTTCGGATCAATCTGTTGATCAGCTGTCTGGTTTTCTGCTCCTTGGGCGTTCCGATAATCTGACTGCCCTCTCTGTGACGTACCCTGTTGCTCAAAATGCAACATGGTATGATGAAACTTGTCATTGCATTTATGACAATTTCCGTTTGAATTACAAGCTCTAGCCTTATGTTTTTCGCTAAGGCATCTAAAACAAAATCCTTTACCCTTGACAAAGTTAAATCTTTCTTTACTACTTAAATTTTTAAATTCCTGACATTTATACAAATGTCCGTGTGATGGTTTATTACAAAGTAAACATTTATTAAACGGCAGATTCTTGGGTTTATCCGAATCGCTGCCAGCGCTTAAAAATGCTTGCGTCGATCTTTGTGATCTTTTGGTTGTCTCACTGTGATTAGCGGCTGATTTTCTTGATGTCCCCGTTCGTTGCAAAACCTTGATTTGTTCCCGAATAAACTTCACTAAATCTTCGAACGAGGGAAAATCAGTTTCCCTATAATTGATTTCAAACCCTTTTACAGAATCCAAATCAATTTTCTTCAAAGCAATATGAAGAAAAATAAAATCACACAAATTTTCCAAATTAACATTTTTCACTGCGGATACTGCCGAAACGAAATTATCAACAAAGGATTCCAAATTATTTATATTGGCTACTGTGAACGATTTAAAATCTAAAATTTGATCAATATACGCGGAAGATATTACTCTTTTATCATTATATTTATCGATCAAAGAATTAAATATAATTTCGTAGTTCTCAGGTGACAATACAATTCCCGAGAATGTGGTTTGTACCCTTTTTCAAATCTTGGCCAACAAGTAATACAATTTTTCTGAATTCGAAAGTAACTCGTTATCATGTACTGTGTTGACAAAACTCGAATAAAATATTGGCCAATTTCCGATTTCCCCATCGAAGAAGGGTAATTCTATTGGTGGCAGTTTGGGACGATTACATTTATTATTATCTATATTTAATAGAGGTTTTCGCTCTAGAATCACAGATATTTTCCTTTTAATTTTGCAAAACATATCCTCAAAACTCAACCATTTTTCAAAATCTGGGTCATAATTTGCATCCATTTCCAAATTGATGACGTTTATTTGTTGAGTTACCTCTTCATATTTGCTCCTTGTCGAATCTATTGTCTCGACAAGCGACAAGAACTCTTCTAGAATGCTTTCATTTGAAATCTCCTTTGACAATTCAAACAATTTTGTAATACGTCCATTTAAAGCATCTCGTTGAGAAGTCAACAATTTTAATTTCTTCTCTTTAGTAGCCATTATGAAAACAAAATATGAATCTAATAATAAATTTATAATTTATATTATAAACTATAGCGCTCATAGGGTTAACTAAGTAGGTACTTGCAGTCTATGGCCTACGGCTGTGTATGGCTATCTATGGCTGGCGGCTGGTACACTATGCGTTGAAAATATGGTCTAAATAAACCTTTATTTGCGGTAAATAACTAAACTATTGTAGCGATAAGATGATACAAGGTTGGTTATATTTATTTTATCAATATGCGATCGAAATATGCTTCAATTCAAATCTCCGGCTCGTTTGGACCAATGATGGTGGTTCAATTTAATAAATATCCTAGCTCGTAGGACCAATGATGGTGGCGCTGGTTTAACAATTACTTCGATCGCAGTGTGATGTAAATTACACATTAAATTACTTAAAATACATTTGCCTTTTAATGCATAGGAAAGGTTGGGAGCCCAAAGACTTACCTAATCTGGTGCAAATGTCTCTTCAATAATCCACTGTTGGTCAGTTCAATGCCGCTGGTTTTCTTCTCATTTTCTTTTACATATAATACACAATAGTTCTATTATTCTATAACACAATCTATTATTCTATATCCGTCGCGACGGTTCAAAACAGTGTTTTGGCGGGGTACAACAAAATACGACGAATTACAGCGGATATTATCAAATAAAACAAGAATGCGGTGCGGTTAACAGTAATCCATAGTGCGACTTTTCTCGGCGTGTGGAACGAAAAAACGGTGTTCATTTGTTTTCGAAGTGTTCCATTTTTCAAAGTCTCTGGGCAAAATAAAGGGAAGGGAGATATGGAACATTAAAAGGCTATTTGAATTGCTCTGATTAATAGCAATCGAAAGTACTTACTCAACCAGCGCAAACATTACTTACTTACTTAAGGATTGGAAAGAGAAAGAAAATTATTTATTATTCCGTTTTTTTTTAATTACCTCCTACACGGATAAAAATGTTATTTTAAAATACGATCATTTTAATACTTAAAACGGTTAAAAACGGGACTGAAGTTCTTACTAACAAATTAACAGTGTTTCAATATTTATTTGCGGGAAAAGATAAGAATAATTTGTTGGTTTACGTACGAAATTTTTTTACGAAACATTTTTCTCCGTGTAGGGATTTATTTGTATTTTGTCATTCCTGAACACATAGATTCCTATCCACCCCAAATACTATTTTTCCTTCACAGAACTTCCTCTGGTTTCTTTCCATAAAAAGATCCTTCACACGGCATCCCCAAAGATGACCTATGTAGACCCTGAGGGAGTCTTTTCCTTAGAGCCTCCTGTGTGGAGATAATGCAAAAAAACTTTAACAATACTTTGATATGGTGTTTTTTGTATTTTCAGAAGAACTTTCCGGAATATTTGTGAAGAGCATAAGCACCGGGAGTTCGGCAGACCTGTGCAACAAAATACAGATCAATGACAGAATTGTGGAGGTGGGTTCATTAAAATTTTTGAATTATTTCAAATAAACAAACACTAATTTCGTTTATCCATGATGTGCGTTAGTTATTCTTGCCTAAAATCAGTTTCTGTGAACTAAAATTTGCTCTTTTTATTTTTTATTAATGGCTATTACGAAAAAAACGTAGTGTAGTAATAATATTTACAATAATGGCGGTTCTCTGTAAATGGTGTTTGTGCGGCGAATCCCCATTAAAAAGATGAGAAAATCAAACAAACATGTTTTACAATAATATAATCACATTGTAGATAGCGCGCTATTAAAATTCAGCGTTTAAACCACGCGCCACCGAAAAATACGATGCCTATTCCCATTTTGTGCGTGTTAAAATCCGCACCAAATTATCCATATAAAAGAATCCTAACCAGTACAGATCCCTCTGACGGTGAACTTGAACAAAACTAGGCCTTTCTTAGACTAGTCGGTGCGCCGATCACGAGTCATGATGTCACGTGGCCTGCGAATGCCTCCGAACATAGACGGGTCTCACCGATGATGCCCGAAATGTCCGCAGACTAACCGGCTAACGGTTGACCTTTGCACCATAGGGATGCAAGTTAGATGTTATTTTTGTATGTTATATTGCGGTATTTAACTTTATAGTCATTTTTGTACATTTTTATATTTTCTTGTTTCTTCATTTCTCCAACCGTTTGTCAATGGCATTGGGACAGGGGCATTTTTGGGGAATTTCTGAACCCCCTGTTGAAAAGACCACGAACCTCCACTGATTTACAGTCCTCCTCACTAGAGATTCATGTCCCGAGGCGGACTGTAAGTTGCTTTATCGGTCTTACAATGTAATATCCACTACTTCATGTATGTTAATTAAAATGAAAAAAAAAAATAAAAATCTTCATTTGTTGACTTCATTTAATGATTTCCTCATCTTCTTGTTTAGCTAGTTTTCACTTTTTTTTACATCCATGGTACTTTTAATTTCATTTGGAAAGAAAATATACAATTTTGTAGCATGGAAATTATGATTTTCCTGACCAAAAGATATATTTATTTTTGGGATGTTTAGTAGATTTGTAGTTTTTTTGTGTAGGTGTGTACCTACTCAATTTTTCCTTTACATTTTGAGAAGACCATTTTTTAGTTGAGTTTTATAATTCTGACAGCACAAAATTTTTTAAACATTTCATATAATAGAATTCTTATGTGTACCTACTGTCACGATTATTTGTATTATTACTATTTGAGTTTTAACGAGTTTCTTGCGGGTGATTGAGTCAGATACCCCTCCAATAATTCCATATTATATACAGGGTGTTAAGATACTTACTTGAGTTACTTTAACCAGTGATTCCTGACATTATTTGGAGTAAAAAAGGTATATAAAATTTTGGTCTCCAGTGACATTTTTGATGTTTTTTTTTTTACAAAAACATAAAAAATAGTAGGTGTCGGGTAGTTGGGGGCGGGGTAAGTGGTGGGGCGGTAACTCAGCTGAGTGACCAATAAGGTCATGTGAAAGAAAAAAAAATTGTTTGATTTTGAAAAAAAAAAAAATTTTGGAAAAAAAAAATTGTCATAAAAGAAGTCACCGGAGACCAAAATTTCATTTACATTTTTTACTCCAAATAATGTCAGGAATCACTGGTTAAAGTAACTCAAGTACGTACCTTAACAACCTGTATGTGTGTGGCAAAACGCAGAGTAGTAGGTTTTATAAAGATGATTTTTACTCCGCATATTGCATACGTGTCTAAAGTAGTACAAGATCTTTGTGAGTTTCTTTGTTATGATAGTTATGTGGGAGTCAAATTAAAGATTTTTATAAATATCATGTGAGTGTGTGTTATAGATTGGGTTATAGTGTGTTATAGTGGGGCAGTGGTATGATTGAACTGATTGCGAGAATAATATATATATATATATATATATATATATATATATATATATATATATATATATATTTTTTTTTTATTTTTATTTCTTTTTTGCTGCATAATTGCAATATAAATTTCAATATAGGTAATGCTGTTTTATAAATAAACAGTTAAAAAAAAAAAAAAAATAATACAATTATATAATTCAAAAATATAACAAATACAAAATAGAAAGCAATTAAACAGAAAATATGTAATATATAGCCTGTTTATGTATGTTACCAAAAAAATCCCACATAGGCATCGCCAATTCGTGGGTATACTTTTGTTTTTTTTAAAGGCAGTTAAAATTTAATTTAATTATTGAGACAAGTAGTCTATCTATAATATAATATTTAACAGATTTTTTTTTTATTGTTTTTTTCAAAACAGTAATTAAAATATCCCGTGATTTTTCACAGGTCTGCGGTAGTTTCCTCAATAAAGTTGACACCTTTGGCAGACAATAGAATGTTGTAAATCCAAGGAATATTCAGAGTCTAAAGCAAAGCTTTTAAGGGCTAAACGAATTCCCAGAAAACATGTTGCATAAATGTTTCGATAAAACATTTTTCGTTATGCTGGCGGGGTTATGCATTGTGCAAGTCAAGCATTCCCATTTAAAAAAGGAGGCAATCTTCTCAATACAATCTGAACAATAGCTACTGATGAAAAATATCAAACAATGGTGTTGCAATTTCTAGAACTTTTTGTATTTAGAAATATCTTGATATTTGCTTACCTTCTCTTCTGATATTTTCTTGTTCTGTCTTCTGATTGCTTGATTTTTCTATCACTGGTTTCTAAAATCTCTCTTTTTTTCTTTTCTTTGTAATAATCAACTGCTTCTTTCTCTTTTATATATTTTTTACAACACTTCATATCTCTTTTACATCTGTTTTATTTCTCTTTGGATCTCATTTTGGATCTCGTTTGCATCTCCTTTGCATCACTTTGGTTTTATGGATATCTCTTTATCTGAACAAAAGCTACTGATTATAAATAATATCAATCAATAATTTGGCAAATTCTAGCACTTCTTTTATTTCGAAATATCTTTATATTTGCTTACTTTATGTTCTGCTATTTTCTTGTTCGGTCTTCTGGTTGCTTGATTTATCTATCACTAGTTTCTTAAATCTCTCTTTTTTCTTCTCTTTGCATTAATCAAATGCTTCTTTCTCTTTTATATTTCTTTTGCATCCCTTTATATCCCTTTTATATCGGTTTTGTTTCTCTTTGTATCTCTTTTAGCATATTATTGGTATCTCTTTTGCTTTACATATCTTTAACTGAGTTTTGTTTCTCTGAATCACTTCTAAATTCTTATTTCTATCAACAGGTGGATGGCCAACCCCTCCAGAGTGTGAGCAACCACCAAGCCGTGGAACTGCTGCGTTGCACAGGCTCCATAGTCCGTCTGAAGTTGGAGAGGTTCCTGCGAGGGCCCCGTTATGAGAGGCTGCAGAAGGCATTGAAGGGACAGGGTGGGGGAGGTGGACCTCCCTCGCCCAGCGTTACGTCGTTGCCTAATTGCGCTGTTACCATGGTGAGAAGTTTTATATATTTTTTGAAAAAAGCGTAACCACTATAAAACCGCGAAGACGGAGCTTTGAACCTACTAAACATTTTAAAGTAAACATATATTTGTCTCACTTAATCAAGTCGCAAAACCAATACCGATGCCAATATTAGACAAAGACAGATACACAAACATGATTTGATGGGTTTGTGTTGCTAACCATATAAAATAACCAATAAAATACGGTGTTTTTAACGTTGGTTTATATAAAATAAACTAATTAAAATTATTTTAAATGTGTATTTTTCATTATATAACTAAAAGTTAGCATAACTAATGAACTAAATAAGACATTTATTAAATCACACTCCGCTTTGAAGCTTTAGTTTTGTATACAATTTCCTTTTAGATTCCTTTTTGTAAGTTTGTTGGTATGAATAATTTGTTTTCGTGGTACAATATTATATTTATAAATAATGGCATTGATTAAAAAAAGGGAATGATCCACTTGTATTATATTTTCTCAGCAATCGAATTATTTCCACCCACTTCTCACGGCGTGCTGCATCTTGTTCCCTGCAAAATTATTAATATTAAATAAGTAAAAAATATAAATACTAGATTATTCAATAATAAACTACAATAAGATTTACGACTTCTTTTGTACGAAGATTAAAACATTATTTTTATTATTATTTTCAAAATATATAAAAACAGAGGTAACTTCACCACTAACAACGCTTTGGCGCGGAAATTGTCAATCTATTAAGCGGTCTACACACCATGCTACGAAGAGCCCGGCATATCGGGCTGTTAGCAGCTGGCTAAAAATCAAAGGTTGGAGGTTTTCTCCTGTCTCTTTTTTCCTCATGCGAACCCCTAACACTCTGTTTCACGTTGCCTGCAAATTGGAAGAAACCGTCTGCCGCTAGTACCAACCGATGCGCCGCGGTGAAATTGGGATGGTGATATTGAATTTGTTGTGTAATAAAAGAGATAGAAGGCAACGTGAAACAGAATGTTACGGGTTCGCACGAGGAAAAAAGAGGAGACAATAGCCAGCTGCTAACAGCCTGATTTGTCGGGATGTTCGCAGCATGGTGTGTAGACCGCTTAAGTATGTATCAATGGATTTCATGTAGAATAGTCGAAGTACAACGTGGTGAAATATTTTTTGCTGATTTAGGCAGTGCGGGACTGGAATGTAATCAAAATCATCAATCACAAAAAAATACACGAAACCGTAAAATACCTTTCGACGGTTAACTATGTAGGAATCCTGCATTTCAGATTTAAAGAAAGCCATTTTTTTAAACTCCTGCATAGATTAAACAGAAAAAATCACATTACATAATCAACTATAATAAATTAAAAACTGCATAAAGCTCACTTAAAAATCAAAATCATCCAGGTATCACAAAAAATACACGAAACCGTAAAATACCTTTCGACGGTTAACTATGTAGGAATCCTGCATTTCAGATTTAAAGAAAACCATGTTTTTTAAACTCCTGCATAACAATCAACCATTCCCCACAAGGATTACCATACTCACCACAAAATTTTAATATAGTGCCGACGATAGTTCAGACGAATGACCTATTAAAAACAATTGCCTTTACAGTATGAAGAGTCCTCAATCATAGACGCAGAGCTGGAATCCCGCGCCACCATCGACTACCCCCCGCCCGGTTCCCCGGTATCGGAGGCCTCTGCGGACGTGATCACGGACCCGGCCAACAGCCTCGGCAGCCGAAGCAGGCTGAACCGGGCCGAAGGTGCGGGATCGCCACAGGAAGACCGGGAGATCGTGATAGGACGGGAGCCCAGGCGGGACGAAGCGGCTCTGAGGGCGATCCAGGACAAGTGGCGGGAGATTTTGTCGCTGGAACCGGATGGAGACATTGATGATTTGGAGATTGTGGTAAGTCTAAAATCATGGAGTTTGAAAGAGAGAGTACGAAAACAGTGTGCAGTATAGTTGTGAACGATGAATATTTGGAGCAAGTTTATGATTTTGTTTATCTGGGTAGTATGTTTACGAGGGATGGGAATGTTGATAGAGATATTGAAAGAAGGGTAAATGCAGGTAACTCCACCGCCGTTGGTGCTCACGAAAAACTGTCCAAAGAAACGAAGCTAGCATGCAGTTTTTGATGAACAGAAACAAGACGTCATTTGATGAACAGAAACATTGAGATTATAAAGGATTGACTAGATGATCAAAATGAAGTATGCTCATTTTCAGAAAACTTTTAACCACCTAAAAATAAATGATATGTCTTTGGCTTTGGAATCAGAAAATTTTCTTTCCGTTTACATTTATTTCGTGGGTAGTGCTTATTTGAATTTTATCCTGTGTTAAATTTTGATATTGTTTTCAGGAGATAATATCTTAGGTACTTATACTTATCTACTTATTGTAATCAGATTTTATCAGACGCGATTAGACTTTCAAGAAACTTACGTCAAAACAACTTCTGTAACTTGATATAAATTACGGCAAGTGACTTACAGTGTCGTTTACATTGGTAATGTTGCCATTAGCCACTTACGTAAGCAATTTACGGGGAAAAACGCATTTATGAAAAGGCAGTCTAACCCATGATAATAAATCTTCAGTCTTCGAAAAATCACTTTGTTGCGTCATTTTAAATTAAATAAAACAAATAACTTGGTGAACACCACTTATATAATCACAATTATCGACATGTTTCGAAAACTAAGAAAATCGAAGAATATGAATTATTATCCTGATTCAAATTCTTATTATGACGAAGAAACCTTCGGTTTCGAAACATGTGCATAATTGTGATTATATATAAGTAGTGTACACCAAGTTATTTGTTTCGTTTAATTAAAAATAAGTCCCTCGTTTTCTACGTCTTTTCCACACTGTGCAAAGATCATTTAATTCCGACGTAATGCAATTCGCCTGGTTATTTCCCTGACATAACTGCTTTAGAACGTGTGCAGTTGTATGCAGCTCTTCTGGGCTTTATCTGATGCACAATAATTGCATATTCTCTCGCCTCGGCTGGCTTTAGAAAGGAACTTACGACTAACTACTTCTGTGTTGCATATACCAGCTGTAATGGTTTTAGATCGATAACAAAGATTAACTGGACTTTCGTGTGAAACTGCATTTGAGTTCGCTTAATATTTCATTTCTCGTTATCTGCTGAGACATACACTTAAATGTACACAATATATATAGATACAGTCTAAGTAGGTTGGTGTGCAGCCGTTTTAATTTTTTTTAAATAGCCTCTGTAGGTACAAGTACATTTTCTTTCTTTTGGAATAGATCTAAATGGCTGCACGGAGAAAAATGTTATTCTAAAATATGATCATTTTATTCGTAAAAACGGGACTGAAGTTCTTACGAACAAATAACAGTATTTCAATGTTTATTGGCGGGGAAATGTAAGAATAATTTGTTGGTATACGTACGAAATTGCGTATACCAACATATTATGCTCACATGTTCCGCCAATAAATATTGAAACCCTGTTATTTTTTTCGTAAGAACTTTAATCCCGTTTTTAACCGTTTTTACAAATATTTTATTGTATTTTAGAATAACATTTTTCTCCGTGTGCAATCGTGGTTTGTGAACCGATATGAATAGCCAGAAAGACTGGTTGAGGGAGACCTTTTGACCTTTCCCGACGCACTCTCTCGGCCCGCGACTGCACCCCAGAGGGAAGGATGGATTTATACGTTCGTCACTCCTGAGCGGGTTGCCTCCCAGATTCCTATCCATCCCTCATACATTTTCCTTCCCGAAACTTCATCTTCTTCTTTTCTATAAAAGAACCTCCATACAGCATTCCCAAAGATGAAATAGGCCCCAAGGAAAATAGTTTTCCTCAGGGCCTCCTGTGTGCACGGAGAAAAATTTTATTCGAAAAAACGATAATTTTAATAGTAAAAACAGGGGACTGAAGTTCTTACGAACAAATTAACAGTGTTTCAATGTTTATTGGCGGGAAAATTTAAGAATAATTGGTTGGTATACGTACGAAATTTCGTATACCAACAAATTATTCTTACATGTTCCCGCTAATAAACATTAAAACCCTGTTAATTTGTTCGTAAGAACTTCAGTCCCGTTTTCACGAATAAAATGATCGTTTTTCAAATAACGTTTTTCTCCGTGTTGAGCTAACGTTAAAAAATAAAAATAAATTTATGTATTGCTATCCCATACTGGTTAAAAAGATTAACGATTTTTATAGGATAGTTTTTTAATAAGCAAAGGGAAAAAGTTTAATAATCAGCAATGGTTGAAATTGTTTTTCGTTTTTCAGGTTGGTATGATGATGAAGGAGCCTGGAGGTGGTTTAGGCATCTCCCTGGAAGGCACCGTGGAAGTCCGCGGAGGAAGAGAAGTCAGACCACATCACTATATCAGATCCCTCTTGCAAGACGGTCCAGTCGGAAGAAGTGGACAGCTAAGAGCTGGAGATGAACTGCTAGAGGTATGGTGTTATGTCTCTTAATTGTTAATATTTACAATGCATATTAAACTGGAAAAAAGTCCTAAATAGGCTAAGCTCTAAGTAGTTTTGGTGCTGATTGTGGGAGCCCGCTTGATATCCCTGATGCCTTCGGCCATCATCGTTACAGTTCGTACCTAAAACACGAACGGCGATAGATGGTAGTCTTTTAATACCCTGCTTATCTGCCATCTGTTGGAATATAGCAGAACTTCGTATTACAGAAAAAACTATCGACATCTGTTGAAAGAAGATGAAACTACGTGAATAATGAACATTAACATAAGGCCACTTATTTACTTTATACATGTTAAAGGAGTTTCATAGAAAGTTGGTTGTCATATTAGAAGAAATATTTATGTGATTGTTAAGGTTTGGTCAGAATAGTTTCTAACTGGTGATCATGTTGAAATTCATAATATCTTCCAGGAAAAAGATACAATAAACTTCTCGCGAAAGCGAACGGTCCGATTGAATCCCGAATTTTTGATGACTGTTATTGTTAATACCTAGTCTTTTTTTATCATCCATTAGTTTGCTTTCTCAATATCCACTCAAGGTGATCCTTTGTGTCGTATAGTATTCAAAATAACATTCCTTGTATGCATTTTGATAAGATTTGATTTTCAGTTTAACACCAGGACCAGCCGCTTGTTTTGATTTATCCACGAAAAACGCCAAAAAAAGTGTTTTATTTTATTTTACGAAGCTCAGGACTAAATATCTAATTGGTTTATGATCAATTTCTGAAAAAATTAATTTTTCACATTATTCAATGGAAATAATTTTTCCGAAAAGGGGTTCATAAGAAGGTGATTTTGAACTTTAAATCTGTTTTTACAGGCCTGTTTTTTTTGGCTTATTTTTATAAGCCAAAAAAAGCAGGATTTTTATTTACTATTCATGTAAATGAAAACTACCTTTACATTCCAGGTAAACGGACGAAAACTCTTGGGTCTCCACCATCTGGAAGTGGTGCGGGCCCTAAAGCAGTTACCAGCAAGTGTCTGTCTGGTGTGCGCTAGAAGACCCAAGAGAAGAACCCTCATCGACACAGCTCAGCATAGAGCCGCCTTTGCTGCTAGGGTAAGTTAACCATTTTGTTTATCTTCGCTTTCTGTATTCCAATTAGAGTCGTAGAATACCCATATCTGTCTTAAAGTACAGTTTTTCTGGCACAGTCTTACAAAATGTTTGTCTATACTCAATTCAATTGCATCTTCAATGCATGCAGATACGGATTTTTCTTGAGAATCCGTTTTAAAGTGACTCTCTGTAAACACACGGAGAAAAATGTTATTTGAAAAAAACGATCATTTTAATAGTAAAAACGGTTAAAAACGGAACTGAAGTTCTTACGAAAAATTAACAGGATTTCAATGTTTATTAGCGGAAACATGTAAGAATAATTTGTTGGTAAACGTAATTTCGTTCGTATACCAACAAATTATTCTTACATTTTCCCGCCATATAATAAACATTGAAACGCTGTTAATTTGGTCGTAAGAACTTCAGTCCCGTTTTTAACCGTTTTTACGATTAAAATGATCGTTTTTTCGAACAACATTTTTCTCTGTGTCTCATGAATGACCATTTTTATCAACATGTTGTGCTTTTCACTTTCCAGCTGTCATTAAATGTCAGCTTTTTGGTCTTCCGACAGATCTTCAGCTTAATACATTATCAAAAATCTGTATTTAAAAAATCTCTCCACTCTCCTACCTTGATCATTCTGAGTTCAAACTGTCTAAGATTCGGACACATCGTAAACGAGTCTACAGTATAACATGACAGGTGAATTAAGTTTGTTTATTATATTTCCAGAATATTCTAGGTGGGAGTTTGCAGAATCTTCTTCCACCACCAGAACGGATGATCAAAGCCAAGTCTGAAAGCTCAATCACATCCGCCTGCAGTACCAACGCCACCATTGCTTCTACAATATTAGGTTAGTAAAATAATAAAATAAATCTAGTTGTCGTGGTTGAACCATAAATTTTCCATAAAGTGACAGAAGTCGTGGTATCTACCAACCTAATGGCAAACCATATTACTCCGTCAGAAACGAAATGTCAATGTCATGACATCGTACTCATGGTAATGCTTACATCTAGTATTTCTGCGAATGGTAGCCTCCGCGTTATATGTATTGATTACTCCGAGACAGCAATGGTCGCAATTCTTAGGCTCTCTGATGGTATAAAAATGAACTATTAAACACGGCTACCATCTTGTTAGGATGTTCTGCACTTGCACTTGATCAGGAAGTTACAAAGTTACCCAATTACTGTGACTTCTTACATTTTTTTATTTTGTTATTTTTTTTTTTATTATTTATTTATAACATATAATATCATTCACTATTATAACATCATTTCATTACATATCATTCATCAATTTTAGTTACCCAATTATCAAAGAAATATTCTCGAGTCTAACTGGGGAGCTAGTCTATGTACTTATGTTATACATTTATAACTGCTTATAGATAATATGTATAGTTACAAAATGGAAGTAAAATACTTTCAAAAATACTATAAGATATTACAAAATATTGTACGATGAGAAAAATACATATATTATAGCAATGGAATATCAACAAAATGTTAGCAACAGAATACGGAATATATCTGAAAATCATCGATAAAAAATAAGTCAATCTGTTGCTTATCTGTAAAAATACAACGAGAGTTTTTTTTAAAATTTAAAATAGTTTTTTTCACTTTTTATTGTATCGGGTAAATCGTTAAATAGCTTTGGGCCTACATATTCATAATGGTGTTGTGCACATTATATTTACATCTCCGATAAATATATAAAATAATTTCCTTTTGGCCCTATCTCGTACTTGGGGATGGTGTGTAGAGGGTATTTTTAAAGAAAGAAGTAAGAGGTAGTTATGGCAAGGAAAAATGTATGAGGTGTATGTAGGAATCTGGGTTCGGTAAGTCCAGGTCATTCGCTGATTATATCTACACAAACCTCAGCCCATGAAGCCGGGAACCCCTGCTAAGTCACAAAACTTAGCGAACCACTTGGTGTGGCCTGTGTGACCTATGACAAAGGTGTTGGTTTTCCAATAAATGGTTCCCAGGGCGGACGAACATTCCCGCCTCCCAAACTGGATAACTGTACAAAGAAATCGAAGCATCGAAGATAATTGTCTTAAAACACAAACTTTGTATTTATTACCTTAAAATTATTGTTTGAGTGGCAGTTTTGTTGCGTTTAAAGGAGATAATCTTAGAAATTTGAGCCTTTTAAAAAAAAAAATATTTTTTTGCTTTGTGATGTTACGCAAAGAAATGAGAGAAAAACATAATTTAAGTAGGTAAGTAGAATTGACGGCTCCTCCTTTCGACAAGATAATTTTCTCTTGGAAGCTTTGAAGGCTGTTCTCCTCTATTAGGTTTATTCAACACTTATTGAAAGCTTCCCTGATATTGACAGGAACTAATTTAACTTGTTGGCACTACAGTCTGAGGGCAAAACCAAGAACCTTTTAATTATTTGGCAAAATTCAAAACGATGCGACGTTAAGAGGTACTGCTGGGAGGCCTTTTTCATACTAAACTTAAATTTGGATTAGAGGTCAAAATGCTTGACCAAACTGAATAATTAGTGTTTTAATCAAAGGGGGAGGGGGGGTAATCTAGCACGGATATGTACTAATTAATTTAATTATTGTTTAAATTATTATATATAGGCCAATAAAATATATATTTTATTTTTGAATTTAGTGTAATATTTGTGAATCAATCATAATTATTTAAAAAAAAAGTATATCCTTCTTACTCTGTAAATAAAACGACTTATAACAAAATATATAAATTGTTGAGAAAAGCGTTTTGATAGGCTTGAGTTTAAATTTAAAAACTACCGATTTCCTTTGGAACTTTATCTCAAGGACAGTTAGGTATTAGAGGTAACCCCCTGGAAAATGATAGATTTCTTGATTGTCAAAGAAGCTTTAGTATTTACCAGCAGGAAATCGAAATGTTTCTGATCGAAATGTCATTATCATGAAAGGCTTTATGATGGACGGATAGTCAATATTATAAGATCTAATTTACTGGAATTCTTGGCTTCATAAATACAGAGCTTAGCAATAGAACGCACAAAGGTATATTGTGAACCCTATTTAGCCCTCCAAGCCTCGAGCTTATTTGACTATTATATCTCTTAATTACTCTGTCAAATGCCGGAGAATTCTCGAGTATTTCCACATCACAATAAAATCAAAATAAATCGAATATTTCTAAACGTATCCAAAAACTAAAAACTGTTTTCGGAAGGCGATTAAATACGCTTTTAAATTTTATTATTACAAGTAAACATCTTATTTTAGAAATATAAAATTTTTTA
Source organism: Limnephilus auricula (assembly GCA_951813805.1). NCBI lineage: Eukaryota > Metazoa > Arthropoda > Insecta > Trichoptera > Limnephilidae > Limnephilus > Limnephilus auricula. The sequence continues at coordinate 18,815,755 of OX638406.1, forward strand.
ATGCAAACATAAAAAAGTTTTTAAAATTGCTCACCTGACATACTTTTCTTTAAAAACTGAACGAAATTAACTGATAACGACCAAACAAGCACATTTTTTAATAGTCGAATGTATTATGAACATTATCATCACCTCACTTTTTTATCGTTTTATACGAAAATAATTAGTAAAAAATTCACAAAATCTTAAAAGTTTTTCTTGTTCGTGAGTGTTTGTATATTTTTTGTAGAAAATTTCAACACACGATTTTTAATGATTTTTTTACGCAATTACTGTGAAAATTGATATAAATCGATTCATTATGGTTTTATATGATCAAAGCACATCATTTATATGACAATTTACGAAACCGTGAACCATATTTTCGTTAAAAACTGTCACATAACCTCAAACTATTGCTGCACGAGGCCTACAAGAATCACCTAGAAACACACGCTAAACCACTATATAACAATGTTTTATTTATGAAACACTATAATGCATACATAATTTTATGTGTATTCACTAAAAACCGGCGAGTTATCACAATATTCAATACTATTATAACAAATATAAAGCAGCCGAATTGAGCGAATTTCGCGACCATTCTGCAATGTAAACATTTGCAAATGTATGGACTTCAGGGATTCCCGGTTAAAATGTCAATTCGCATTAGTGATGGGATCGCGAATTTACGATAATGATTCGAAGTACGTACTTATTACGAGTTTGTTATTTATCGTAAAAATATTGAGATTTAATTGAAATAAATATAAAATATTACGTGTTTATAAATATAAGAATTAAAAAATAACATAAACTCAATTTTAAATTATATTTATTTACCTTTATAATAAATTATTCGAATTTTTTCGTAAAGTATTCAATATGAGGTAAAGTGGGTGACACCATGGGTAATATACCGCACTTAGATGTTATCCTTCTAATTTCGATACCAATACAGAAATGGCTCCACGAGTCATTGCAACTTGTCAGTCGTCCATCATAGCAAGCGTGTTGTAGTTGTCATTGTGTAAATAGAAGGATTTATTGTAAAAAAATTAAAAAATACAAGGTATGTGCCGAAATAATTACTTTGAAATATTTCAGAAGCCCATCTTCAACTGTGTGTTAACTAAAACCCCCGCTTTGTAGCACGATTGTCGTTATATTGTTCGATTACATAGTTCAAGCCGTCTCGATGTGCTTGCCGGCCAGCCGCCATTTCTGATTTATTTGTTCGGTCGGTGCATGTGCGAATTTATATGTGTTGTGGGGTAATATTCCTCACTGGAGCTGCATAAAATGGTGGCGCGAGCTTTTTTTAGGGGGTTTAGAAGTTTCGGTTGTAAATTCATATATTTTGTGCAAGGAAAATAAGATTAAAAAAAAACAATGAAAACCCAATGGGTAATCTTCAATTTGTGGATAGGCTAATTATTCAGATGGTTGGAAATCATAGAGAAGGTGTAAAGACAAGAAAAGAAGACATTCGGTAGACCCAGAACAGCGGTTAAATCATGTCATAACGCCTAATGCGAAGAAAATGTATAGGGATTGCGTCGTTTGCGGTTCTGATAGAGAAGGAAGGCAAAGAAAACGAACAATGTATCACTCAAAAGTTGTGATAACAAACCGGCACTTCATGTGGGAGAATGCTTTGAAAAATATCATACTCTAAAAAAATATAAGTGATTATACGATACGTAAGTAAGACATACATTTTTAATAACATTGGACCGAATCGTCAGCTTATTTTATTGTGATAAAAATACTCAGAAAGTTACATTCATATGTGCACAGTTTTGCACACCTTGTAAACGCCGTGTAGAATGTTATCGAAACTTGTTATTTATTGCATGTCTTGTGGGCTGGTCTATCTTTTGTTTCCTGTATGAAGGTCGAAACTTAAAGTAAAGTGACCAATGCAAAATAAGATCCCGTTTACTGGCCATAAAACCTAAGCCAATCATTCGTTCACGAGTTCAGGTAGACACCCCCAGTGCGGTACAGGACAATTAGAAAGGAATGAATACCAGGATTTACATTAGTTTGTTTGTGTATTTCTCCTATATTATACAAATTAATGCTACGCAGCAGAAGGAATTATGCAAATAAAACACATTAATAGCACATATGTATGATTTAGCAAGTACTTTATGCAAAATATGTACCAAATGTATCAAACATCTTAATGGTCATACGAATTATCAGATAAGGTGCTCCGAAAATTATCGAAAGTATCGAAAATTTCATTTTTAAATAAAAATATTATCTTAAACAGTTAAAAAAATTTAAACCAGAGTAGCAAATTGGTTCTGTGAAAAAATGGTGGTAGTGGAAAAGGTTTTAAGGAACCCAAAAATAAAATCCCATGATAGTTTTTATTTACTTATTTATTATAAAATAACAAAAAGTAAACAAAAATAAATGAATAATTTATACCTATTACAATAATATATTTTTAAACATTGGGTGCACGATTGTCACGCGGCGGCATAAGTTAAATATACCGCATTAGACCGCCACTCGCCAAAACTCTCCATATATAATCAAATGACAATGTTTCGATTTTCGGAAGCCGGAAGTCGAAACTCGGAAGTCGGAAGTACACATCTCTATTGTTCTAATTCGCACATCTTTTTGACTGATTACCAGAATTAGATAAAACGTAAAGAAATCACATTTTTTTATGGAATTGCTACATGTTTTTACTGAATAGAGAATTAGAATGTATGTGTTAATGATTTTTCATTAAAACACATTCAAATTATACAATTTTGTGGGGCAAAATGTCGTTCTAAATTGACAATGACGCTCGATAGCACAACACTCGTATGTGAAATGTAAGATTTACGAGAGATAAACCATACAAACAAAGAAAAAATAATACAAATGAGTAGGCAATATGTTGTTTTACAATAATCAAATAGTTAGCTTTCCATTTTTTTCGAATTAACTCAGAAAACTTGATAATTTTCCGATGACACATTGCGGTCGTAAAGCGCATTACCAATAATGGCGCATCGATTTCGCGGCGCAAGTTTGGTTTCATAAAGTCGTACATTTAAATTTTTTCGTGATAAATTTGAATATGTAAATACGTAATGTCATCTTGTCTCTTTCTAACGCTGTTTAAATCAAATTTCTCATTACGAGATTAAGGGAGATAAGATGGTTTTTATGAGACCATTCATATGGTGCTCATGCTGGTCGATATATCGTACAAATTGACTTTATGTCAATTTTATTTCGGTATGATATATCGTACAAATTAGCCTGACCGGTTAGGAGAACGAAAAGTGTGTCTTTTCAAGTCAGAACAATCACAAGAACTTTTTTTGTAATTGTTCACTAACCAAACCCATTTTTTGTATAAACCAACACACTAGGCTAAGAATTCACTTTAATTTTAATATCATCTAAGAAAACAAAATAAAAAAAAATTCAATTAGATAGTCCCGGGTTCGAGTCCCGTCGGCGACATATATCTTTTCTCGGGAGAGGTTTCAATATTGATGAGTGTTTCAGGCTAATAATTATTGCTTATAATAATTGTTACCCTTTGTGCTATGCATAAAAAATCTTGTCTTAAACATCAGTTTATCAATTTAATAAAATAATCAATACTTGACGAGTTAAAGTATTTTCACCAACAAATGTAGATATAATGTCTCGACGCCACCTAGTGAGAGAGTTAGCACTTACATGCCTTTCTCATATAAAAATAAAGTTGGTTGTTTGCAGGTGAAAAAAAAAATATAATAAGCGATAATTGTTGAATGAAACACTAGGTATATATTGAGTCATTTGGCGGGTAGGAGGTATACCGCCGTAGCTTAATGGTAGAGCTCCTGTCCGGCAAACAGAGGGGTGCGGGTTCGAGTCCCGTCGGCGACATATATCTTTTCTCGGGAGAGGTTTCAATATTGATGAGTGTTTCAGTCTAAAAATTATTGCTTATAATAATCAATTAGATAAATAGAAATGATATAAATCAGAAAAAAACATAATTGAGAAGAAAAGAGAAAAAAAAACAGGCGTACACGGAGAAAAATTTTTATTCTAAAAGACGATCATTTTATTTGTAAAAACTTTTAAAAATGGGACTGAAGTTCTTACGAACAAATTAACAGTGTTTCAATGTTTATTGGCGGGAACATGTACGAATAACTTGTTGTTTTACGTAATTTCGTATGTATACCAACAAATTATTGTTACATTTTCCCGCCAATAAACATTGAAACACTGTTAATTTGTTCGTAAAAACAAAAGTCCGGTTTTTAACCGTTTTTACGAATAAAATGATCGTATTTTAGAAAAAAAAAATTCTCCGTGTATAGTAAGTATAGTTTCTGTAACAACTCTACAATGTGGCATTTCAACTTCATGAGCCTGACAGGAATTGAATCTAATTTTAATGTCATCTTAGAAAACAAAATATAATATAAATATTCAAATAAAACTGATAGAAATGAGAGAAAAATATTGAGAACAAAAGCGAAAAAATACAGGCGCCTGGTAAAAATAGTTTCCATGACAATCTACAATGTGACATTTCAACACCATTTTGATAAGTCGTTAAAGGTGATGAAAATTGTTAGCCCACACGGAGAAAAATGTTATTCTAAAATACGACATTTTATTCGTAAAAACGGTTAAAAACGGGACTGAAGTTCTTACGAACAAATTAACAGCGTTTCATTGTTTATTGGCGGGAAAATGTAAGAATAATTTGTTGGTGTATGTACGAAATTACGTATACCAACAAATTATTCTTACATGTTCCCGCCAATAAACATTGAAACCCTGTTAATTTGTTCGTAAGAACTTCAGTCCCGTTTTAACCGTTTTTACGAATAAAATGATCGTATTTTAGTATAAAATTTTTCTCCGTGCATAGCCTAACCTAACGTGACCTATTAATCCAAGTTTTTTTAAATCACTTTCAACTCCTATTTTGTCGGAAAGTAAAAATATTAGGTACAGCTTTTTTATAGTCAACACAAAAAGAGTCCCAACTGCTCCCGTCTGGAGCCAGTGAGACTATGGCTTCCCCAATTGAGGTATGTTGTGAGGCTGAAGGTAATCGGGGAAAGTAAGGAGATGGGGAAGAGTAAGGTGGGGACGTACCTGGCTATTCTGATCTAGTCACTAAATACGGCGAAAGCCATTTCAAGCAACGTTTCAATTTTGAATGGTGGTCTTACACTAGGGCGATACTGAGAGTATCTTCTACTCTGGAACGTGCCTTAAATATAGAATACATTATTTTTAATTAATGTATTGTGGAAATAACAGAAATTAATCAAATAAAATTTATTTGCGCACGCCGGGTTCGAACCCGCGACCAAAGCCTTGCCCCTGGACTACGCCGGCCATCATATGATTTTGCAAAAAAATTAAAATAAATTGATTATTTTTGAAAAATCAGCTTTCTTATTTTATAATTCGAAATAAATTTTAATTTTCGAAATATAAAATATTTTAAATGAAAACATAAAAAGTTACAAAAATGGCTCACTTTAAGTTTTTTCTGACTAAACTACTAATAACGTAATAATAATAATAAAATTAAAATAAACACATATTTTAATAGTATTATAAACGTTGTAATCAACTTACTTTTTGTCGTTTCATGTATAAATAATTATTATCTTTGTGTCTCCCTTACTACCCATCATTAGAAATATGATCAAAACGAAATGCTAGAAACGGAAACACCACACTTTATAATCAAATCCAAACACAAAATAATTCATATTTACACCGTTAGGAAACCAAAGTATTCGATCGCAATTGAAATCGAAATATTTTGGATTTAATTGCAAATCGGAAATATTTTGACTTTCCGGCAAAATATGCCGGGTCCTTAAGAGTGAAATAATGACCTATATAAAAATTGAGATGTTTTGTTACTCAGGAAACCCTTCCATCAAAAGCAGATCACGATCTCTGGAGCCAGTCAGCGGGCTGGCTATGTGGAGTGACCAGCCCGAGTTCATAGACCTCGCCAAGGGAGAGAGGGGACTGGGTTTCTCCATACTGGACTACCAGGTAAACCAACCATCCTTTTGATTTAGTTGAAGATCATGAAACTCCACTGGAGCGATAAAGCAATTTAAAACGTATCCTCGGATTGCTAAAAGATTTTTTTCCGCCCTCGTCAAAAAAATCATACGTTTGTATTTGAATTTGGAGATACACAAACAGATTATAGTTCTATATAGCCGATGAATTCACCTATATTTTGTCTCTTATCACATATTCGTAGGATTTGTACAAAAATATGATTAAATCATTAACTTTAAAACATCTAGAGAATATTTGCCATATTTTGGCAACAAAGCAATCCGTGGTTCTGGGAATAGTGCCATATTGAGGCAAAAAGCGCTCGAGTAGTTACATCAGCTCATAAAGACATTGATCTACTTCTATATATTATTAAGGTTGTAACTTATGTTGCATTACAAATTAAAATTGACATTTAAAATCGTATAAAAAAGTCGTTTCAATGTGGTACAACCACAGTTTGAAAATGGCCAAACAGTTTGAAATTGTAAGCCGAAACAGCTGTGATAATATTTAAAAAAACTTAAATACTTGCAGAACACAATAACATTATTAATTTTTTTTTTTATTTAATTAAAAAAAAATCTTTTTCAAGCAATTCTACAATTTTTTCACAGTTCCACTTTACTGATTTCCTTTTATTTGTTTGAAATCTTTTTCTTTTGGCTTGTACCATCTTCGTGCTATCATCTCTTTTAATCTCTCCTTTTGTTTTTTCCTTTGTGTTATTTTTAATCTTTTGTATCTCCTTTGTTATTTTTTTAACTGAGTTGTTCTAGATGGTTCACACTTATGTACGAAAAATCTTTAAAAACCCAGGACAATCTTGAAATAAATAATCCAACAGGGGATAAACAACATTTTATGATCAATGGATTGATTTGCTCAGCATTTCTTTCCGACATTTCGTGACATTTGTTTCAAAAATACATTTGAATGCAAAACCTTTACTTCCTATAAACAAAATAATTCAGAACCATCTGTGTTGTATTTCCGTAGATATAGATAGTACGATGTAGATCTTACATCAATTTTTTGTAGCTTCCATTTATTTTACATGGTTCTATCACCACTTTGAACCTGCATTTGCCATTTTATTAGTTTCTTGTTATGTTTGAAACACTGCTCGTCCCTATGATACATGGGCGGGCTCTACCGCCGAGCAACGTCCCGAACGTTGACGGAGTTGCGACCCGAAGTGGGTCATTTCAAGGCAGCGCTTTAGCGAGCGGTGCTGCGGCTATTCATTAATAATCTTGCCCCCAGCTAGGCTGGACGTTTACTTTGTAACCATTTGTATTCAATAAACGACGTTCTCGTATAACGAACCAGTAATTTATTTATTCGCAAACAACCAGTGTGTAGTACTGAGGATCAGATTGAAGACTGAATTCCAATCCAGTTCCTGAACGCTACTGACAGTTTGTGAGTAGCAGAGTAGTTCGTCAATAAAAAGTTTTGGATTGATACAACACCAAAAACTAGAGCATTCCAAAATTTTATGAAAATGTAAAAAATGTTCCATACAAATAAACTTCTTAATTAAATTTATTTATTTTATTTTCTTCTGCTATATGCTTACTTAAAAAGCAATAATACATTCTTCATATGCCTTCTCCACTTTGGTTCCAAAGCATCGAATAAGTTTCATGAGTTTTAGCTGTCTTTTTCTTTTAGTACACAGCAAACACTTTTATTGACCTTCTGGTCTTCTAACCTTTTACTTGCCATCAGAATAACTCTCCTGGGTGTCTTTTCTCTGGAATTCTCAAGTTCATTCAATATATAGGTACCGACGAATTCTGAATGTTTATGTCAGAGCTCACCAAGTATTTTTTTTTCTGTTTTAGACCTTCAAACTTTAATTCATAATATATGGTTTACAAATTGGTAGACGCCTTACTCCCGAATAGACTAAAAGTCTTGGTTTGAGATATGGTTTCGTATTATTTTAAGATATTTACGTTTTACAAGTTACAGGTTACAAGTTTTTTTTTACAATTCTACCAATCCCAGTTGAGAAATCAATTCTCGTGTTCGAGACGGGGAGTAGCGCGATGACATTAAATCTGTATACAATTAATGAAATAATTTGTAACCATAGTGGTACGAGACACAAATAAATAATAAGGAATACGGGTAACAATACAACAATTGTGTGTCTAGTGTGGTAGTCGAAAAGCATGTTAAAATAACTGTACAAAAAATATGTTACGAAAAAAAAAAATATATATATATATATATTCTGTAAGGTTTTTCTAAAGATGTTTTTTAAGTGGTACATAAAAATAATAAAAAAACAGTTTCGTAATTTCTCGAGAATTCATTATGTTAAATCTAAAGACTCGTATCAGTATTTTAAAATTATCATGTTTTTTTTAATCAAATAATAATTTACTGTACCGTTTTATACCACGAAATTGATAAAGACGTAATCTCAATTATGGATTTTTTTTAAAGATTATTTTTTAGATTTTAATAAAGACATTTTACTTGTACAATTTTGTAATTGATGGAACATTATTTTCCCCAAAAATTTCCAGATTACGGTTTTTTAGAATGATTTTTTTAATAATTATTTACGGTTGTAGGGAGGTTTTACATACCTTCTCCATTCAATAATTCCGTACTCTAACGGTCGTTGTTCTCAATCCTACTGATCAACTCTTGAGCCGAAATTTTGGCTCAACACTCCTCAAATGCACAAATACTGCTCTTCTCAGCGCAGCTCTCCGATCAACAGGTGAATCGTGCGTTAATTTACTTAGTTGATCGGCGACTCAACAAGTTGGGAACAACGGCCGCAATTACTTTGTTGATCGGCGACTCAAAAAGTTGGGAACAACGGCCGTAATTACTTTGTTGATCGGTGACTCAAAAAGTTGGCTACAACGGCTGTAAGAGGGTTTGCTTAATGTTTGTAAAATAAATTTTAATTTAATTCCAGGACCCCATCGAGCCTCGGGGCACCGTGATCGTGGTGCGTTCTGTAGTGCCGGGGGGGGCGGCTGCTCGGGGGGGACTTCTGAGGCCGGGGGACCGGTTGCTTTCTGTCAACGGGATTCCGCTAGCGGGGGCCTCCTTAGCCACTGCGGTCAGGACGCTCAAAGCGGCACCTAAAGGTATGGGAATTGTTTTTTGGTGGAGAAAGTATAAATTTTGTGGAAGACAGAGGGGGATATTGGTATGCGTTTTGCATCTAAGATATTTTATAGCGACATTTATTTGAAAGTGAATGACAAATATAATGGATGACATGGGATGATAACGTTTCTCAAATACTTGAGTCGAGCCATGCTAATGCCCCGTTCTGATTGGGCGAGTATTCTAGTCGAGTAGCGAGTATATAAGTAACTAAACGTGTCCGAACACCAACATTTTAGTAGAGTAGGCCAGTCAGCTCTTTAGTAGATTGAATCCATTTGGTTCTATTTTTTTCGGCAAGTCGAGTCATGCGCAGTTCATCTGTAGACACAGACACGCGCGATACTGCGATACTGAGCGAAAATACTACTCTAAAATTCTTTATACTTGCGGCTATTAATCTATTTTCGTGTCCAAAGTTTATTTATTTTCATCTCACTAATTTATTCCTTCACCTTTTCTAAAATAAGCATTACAATCAGCTTAATTAGCATACTTACTTTATTGCATTGCAGCCCGTCATGTCGCGACACGCCGATTACTAATGATTCTACTTGACAGCAGTGCGAACACTTTTTGGTGAGCCAAGTAGCGAGTTACTCACCACTCGACTTAATACTTTTCAGGTGCGAACAAAGCTTTAAGAGTCAAAATAACAGAAAACTAATTAAGGGAAGATGTATATTGTGTGAATGAAGTATGTGCCAAGACTGTATTAAGTGGTGTGGCGGTAGATTTTCTCTCTCGGCCTACCCCTGCGGAGAAACGGTATGATGATTTGTTAAATATTGGTAATGTGAGGAAGAGAGACGGGGGCTAATCCCAGGACTAAACCTGGGCTTGCGCAGACGTGAGAATATATGCGGGAATAGTTCGGTGGATCATCTTTTTATACATTAGCTCCTCATAGGAGGCCATCAGGAAACATTTCCCCTCAGGACTAATGTATTCTGCAGGGATGCTGTGTGTAGGGTCTTTTTAGGAAAGGAAGGAGAGGAAGTTCTGGGAAGGCAAAAGGTAAGAGGGGTGAGGTAGGAATCTGGGGTCAGTGTGTCCAGGAATGACGGACGTATGAATCTTTCCTTCACAGTCAAAAAGAGGTTAAAAAGTCTCCCTCAACCGATCTCTCCGGATCTGGCCTGTCGTGCATTAACACTACCATTGCTTAACTTTAACTACACGGAGAAAAATGTTATTTGAAAAAACTATCGTTTTAATAGGAAAAACGGTTAAAGACGGGACTGAAGTTTTTACGAACAAATTAACAGGGTTTCAATGTTTATTGGCGGGAACGTGTAAGAATAATGTGTTGGTATACGTAATTTCGTATGTATACCAACAAATTATTCTTACATTTTGGCGCCAATAAACATTGAAACCCTGTTAATTTGTTCGTAAGAATTTCAGTCCTGTTTTTAATCGTTTTACTATTAAAATTATCGTTTTTTCGAATAACATTTTCCTCCGAGTATTCAATTCGTAATTTTAGACAAACAAAAGTACTTTATTTTACACCATTAAGATATTTTTTCAGGACGGTCACAAAAGAGATATAAATTGTCTATTAGTAATAATATTTCAATAAAATGAATGAATTCTACGAATGTAACACAAAAAACCTTTATTTTTCCGGAAGAAAATCAATCATCCCCAAGACCATCACGACATATTTAAGGGATTATTATAACAATTAGGGGGTTTCTCACCATCCTCCCTATAGCTTATCTACACTAATAATGAATATTTTCGATTTACGGTTTATTTGTTTATTAAGTTGGAGTTTATAATTCGGTACTTGAACCTACGAATAGTGGCTATATATTGGAAAAGTTGGCCGAGTTTTCTAAGCACTGCGAGTATATTATTTTTATTTTTAATAATATTCGTTATTTGTGTATATAAGCTATTGGGGGAATGGTGAGAAACCCCCTTATTATATTATCGACAAATATTAATAAAAGTGTATTTTTGGCAGGTATTGTGAGAATCGGAGTTGCAAAACCATTACCGACCAGCTCATTAGGAAGTGGAGACAGATGCAAACGGAACGACTCTATGAGTAGCCAGGTAAATAAACATATAAATATTTCTCCATTTCATAATTAAAATCGTACATCGTTCCGACTTTACACTATAAACAACAATGAATAATAATTATACTCAAATGCAATAAAAATGTTTTCTGGTTGCGTTTTGTAGGCACACACTTTTACTTCGTCAAAATTCTGGCGAGTGTCCAAAAATCTAAAATCCGTATTTTACGACTAGCACCATCTATGGATAATTCTAAGAACTTTTTATATTTAACGCGCCAAGTTCTAAATGGTGTTTTCCGGTTTGAGTCTTATCTAAAATAATTTTATTGTATTTTCGGGAAATCCCGACAGGAGTCCTCAACCATATTGTACACTCAAGGAAATGGTATAAATTAATGAAATAAAGGAACAGTAAGTTTGTTAAATTTATTACTTTTTTATCCTTCTTCATAATTACTTGTAGCAAATCTCTTTAATATTATAGAAAATTCGCTTTGTTTGTCATTTTGAGAAACTTCTCGTATAAATTCCAATTGTCTAAGAAAGGGAATAAATAAATAAAATCAATTTAATCATTAAAAAAATTCATGAATTTTGTATCATATAAAAAAATATTTTATTTTACAAAGATAATTTACTAATAAAAGCAAAAATCGTGATAATCTAATATTAATATAATTTATTTTTTTAGTTTAAATGAGAGTCATATTTATTCCCTTTAGTGTACAATGGGTAGTAATTTTTCTTTTTGCATGATTTCAATTAAAAAATAAACTATTTCAGACCAATTTTCTTTAATTTTCAGCATTACGAGGTCCTTCTACAAACCTACAAGCTACTACTCAGATTCCAGAATGACATCAAGAAAATATACAGCAAGAAAGAGAGAATATCGCGACAAAAGCAGCTGAAAATAATTCAGAATTTTAAAGAGCCCATTGGAGACGTTTCTTAAATATAATTTTAATTTGATCAATTTTAAATTTATTATGTACCTATATTAATCCGTTTAATCACAGAAGACCATATTTGTCCCAGCTCACATAGGTCTCACAGAAATCGTTGTTTCTCCCTTACTACCATAGTCAGAAGTATGATCTAAAGGGTATTGGAAATAGAATACAACAAGCTATATATTCAAATCTAAACCAACAAAAACCACAAAAAATTAAAATTTGCCCCTTTCTGAAACCAAAGTTTCCGATAGCAATTTGAAAAAAATTATGTAACTTTGTGAATTTGTTAAGATTTTTTTTTCATGAAACGAAAAAAAGTGAGGTGACACTAAGGTTTATAATTCAATTATCTAATGAAACAAGTATGTGTTTTATTTTTTTTCATTATTAGTAATTTTAGTTAGAAAAAAAGTAAAGTGAGCCATTTTTAAAACTTTTTAAGTTTTCACCAAAAAATTTATATTTCATGTTTTCACAAAAATTTATATGTTTCATTTATTTGGATTTTATTGCAAAGCAGGAATATTTTTAGCCTCTGACAAAATACGCCAATTTTTTTAAGAGTTTTAAATTGCATGATAATATACAGTCGAGTGGATAATAGAGACTGGTTTCCGTCCAGGTGAAGTGGATTTAATAATAATATAGTAAAAGTGCCCGTTTCCGGCAACCATTTTCTGTTTTAAGTAGGAATTCATATATTGTCAGGATTAATATCCTACACGGGTTATTAATCTAAGGGGGTTTCTCACCATCCTCCCAATAGCTAATCTACACTAATAACGAATATTTTCGATTTACGATTTACGGTTTATTTATTTATTAAGTTGGAGTTTATAATTCGGTACTCGAACCTACGAATAGTGGCTATATATTGGATAAGTTGGCCGAGTTTTCTAACCACTACGAGTATTTTATTTTTATTTTTAATAGTATTCGTTATTAGGGTAGATAAGCTATTGGTAGGATTGTGAGAAACCCCCTAACCCGCAAAAATGTCTCCGTATAATATCTGTCATTTCTGAGAAATCGAGTTATAACCGTTGGTTGGTGCCAATGTTAGTACCTAATAACTAATAACTTTTCCATGAGATTCTCTTCAAAGTTTTTCAAAACTCTTCTCTATCATTCATCAAAATTTAAAAAAATCTTCATCATTTCTAGATCGATATAATGATAAATTTCGTATACCCCATTACTCTATTGATAAAATTTTATAATCTTTTACCTATTTTACATAAAATTTCACAATTCAGTAAATACAAATTAAAAACTTCGCACTTTTAACTTACTTATAACTTTGACAGTTCAACTTTCTAACGATTAATCGAAGCTAATCCGTGTAAACGTAAAGGGGTACTAATCAGTTTAAGGGGGTTTCTCACCATCCTCCCAATAGCTTATCTACCCTAATAACGAATATTTAAGATTTACGATTTACGGTTTATTTATTTATTAAGTTGGAGTTTATAATTCGGTACTCGAACCTATGAATAGTGGCTATATATTCGATACGTTGGCCGAGTTTTCTGACCACTGCGAGTATTTTATTTTTATTTTTAATAATATTCGTTATTAGGGTAGATAAGCTATTAGGAGGATGGTGAGAAACCCCCTAAGTTACGCTAAGGGGGTTTCTCATCATCCTCCCAATAGCTTATCTACACTAATAACGAATATTTTCATTTACGATTTACGGTTTATTTATTTATTAAGTTGGAGTTTATAATTCGGTACTCGAACCTATGAACAGTGTCTATGTATTGGATAAGTTGGCCGAGTTTTCTAACCACTGCGAGTATTTTATTTTTAATAATATTTATTAGTGTAGATAAGCTATTGGGAGGATGGTGAGAAACTCCCTAACAGCGAGGTTAGGCATCTAAAGACAGATTGTAATTTATATCTCAACGGTCACTCAGTTTGATGACGCCTTTTCTTCAATGCTTACAATAAAATTTATTAACTACAATAATAATGATACTTTTCGCTTCTACGGGAGTCAAACTGAAGGTTGATGAAAACAAATTGCTTGTAAAAATTGTAAAACATATTTCGAATTTGTCATGCGACTTCAAAAAAGAAAATTCGAGTGAAAACAACATTTTTATTTTAAACTTGTTCTAATATTTCAATTCGATTGGCTTATAATTACACCAGTTGTCGTTTTCACTTAAAATACGATAAAATGGCGTAAGCAAGACAACAGGCTGTTTCTCAGTGACGTTTGATAGTGACATCGCCGTCAGAGCTGTTAGAAGTGTGTATATATGTTTGTCGCCTTAACTCGAATTTTGCGACCTACATAAGTTATTATTTTTTAAATTGTCATATTATAAATTAAATTTATTAAAATGTATCAAATAAATCATATCAATTATTGAGCTTACATAAAACAATAAAACTAAGCATTAAAAAATATTTATCCATTTTTTGTGCGGTAGTTCCTTATTGGTCGTATTTTCCTAAGAAGTCAATATTTTTGATGTTGCTGTACTTTATTTATTTAAAAATAAGTTAAATAAATGTTTAGAAAATCCTGCCCGAAATGTTGTGAAATATAAAGATGAGCTTATGTATGTGCAATTAATTGTCAATTCTTTTGTTCATAATATGATATGTTGTCTTAACTTGATGTCAGAAAATAGCTATATGTATTAACTAATTTTAAAAATATAAAATAAAGATATTGAATAATTTTAGTCGCAATTAACTTAAACCAAAACTATTACAAAAAAAGTTGGACTATTATCAAACACAGAAAGAATTCATCTTGTCGTTAAATGTAATTCTCAGTTCGAGGTACGATATTTAAGTGTAATTATTGTAATATACAGATGATCAAGTAAACTTTTCTTATCGCCTGTTCGAAGATCCTATAAAATGGTGCTTCACCATCTCTCAACCACATTAGTCGTCAACTTTAATCATACGATTCGCATTGCGGAAGCCGGGTAGCTTTAGTAAGAGCAGGTAAAATAAATAATATGGTACGCCGCTCGACGAATAGCGCTAATGCCTTGTTCTGATCTGACAAGTAGTAAGTCGAGAGGCGAGTAACTCGCCCCTTGACTCACTGTTAAGTAGGGTTCATTAGTAAGCGACGCGTCGCCACAAGATGGGCTGCAACGCAATAAAGTAAATACGCTAATTAAGCTGATTTTAATGATTATTTTAGAAGAAGTAGAAGAATAAATTAGTGAGATGAAAATAAATGAACTATGGTGACGAAAATAGATTAATAGCCGCAAAAATATAGAATTTTAGAGTAGTATTTTCGCTCCAACAGGACGACACATTGCGTGTGTCTGCGTCTACGATTAAACCGCACGGAGAAAAAAGTTTTTCGAAAAAACGATAATTTTAATGTTAAAAATGGTTAAAAACGGGACTGACGTTCTTACGAACAAATTAACATTGTTTTAATGTTTATTGGCGGGAAAATATAAGAATAATTTGTTGGTATACGTACGAAATTACGTATACCAACAAATTATTCTTACATGTTCCCGCCAATCAACATTGAAACCCTGTTATTTTGTTCGTAAGAACATCAGTCCCGTTTTTAACAAATTTTAGTTTTAAAATTATCTTTTTTTTAATAACATTTTTCTCCGTACGCGCATGCCAGTGCATGCGCATCTCCGTACTCGACTAAAATACTCTCCCAGTCAGAACAAGGCATAACAGCCAGTTTTATTCAAAGGTGGTGAAATACTATCCCATAAAAGAAAAATTATTATAGGTTGTGGTTAATAAATTGTGTGTTTTTTCGCAAGATTCTTGCACTTAACAAGCTGATAACTTGCAATAAATATATATATAAAAATTATCAACTTATAAGACATTTTTTTTAAATACATCAAAATGGAAATTAACCCGCTTTTCGAAATCTGATCGAGATGAAAATAGGAAGGTAAACTCATTCTCGATGACAATGCATTCTACTTTTGGTGACAATCACACACACACACGCGGATATTCACGCAGTTCTCTGAAATTTGATGACATTATAGCACCTAATTAATACACGAAATGAATGTCCATTCGGCATTTGTCTCATTTGACTCCAGTTCCTGGGTAGGAGGGTTCAACCCTCCGTCAAACCATTTATTTATGTTTTAAAAGACATTTGAAAATAAATGCGTTACAGTAAATAACTTTGTTTATCACTTGTTAATTTTTTTTTAAATTAACTATTTTTTTAAATCAAGTGTAGGAATGCTATTATATTTATGAAACCATACATATCTTAGAATAGTTATTAACAAAATATATATATAAGAAATTAATAAAAACATTGTTGTTTATTGAATGTTTATTGATATGATTTAATTTTAAGGCTTTCTGTGATATTTTCTTTGCATTCGTAAATTTTATTCACCTGTGAAAACAAAACTGTTGTGGTAAATTTGTTTAATAGTTTAGCCATTTTTAAATATTGCTGTATTTTGTAGATAAATGTAAATTGATGTACTGGATGTTTCCTGAGTGTTAAATCAATCAAGTTTGTTTTCATAAATACCTCTACAGTTTAAATTACTTATTCCAAGCCCGTTTTATTACATAATAAAAACATTTGTGATAAAATGTTTTTTTAGCTATAGATTTATAATTTGCTACCTCATGAAAGAATTTCAAATAAATACTGCTAGTTTGTAAGAAGGTACTGCTCAATTCAAAATTATCATTTACCTACTACTGCTATTATACAATAATAACAAAATGAATTGTAATTTTTAGCAATGGTTGCAATATATTCCAGTTTTATTTACGTTTGCTTATATACAAGTTATCCATGTATTGCGTTTTTCAAAACAATTTGTGTATGTTGTGATATTTTATGCACAATGCACTAGACTTTTATGCGACTTACTAGTGTGAAAACTATGCAAATAAATATACATGTCCAAAGCTATCGGTGTTTTATTTACTAAGTATGATCAGCATGATCATTAAAATTTAAACTCGAACCGCCATCTTTCTTTCGAGTTGGTCAAGTATTACAAAGTTCTTGATAAATGTTTGTAAGGATTGGTTCCGTAGCCGTTTTGTTAGCTCAAATTTGAAAAAGTT
Organism: Limnephilus auricula; assembly: GCA_951813805.1. NCBI lineage: Eukaryota > Metazoa > Arthropoda > Insecta > Trichoptera > Limnephilidae > Limnephilus > Limnephilus auricula. The sequence continues at coordinate 18,833,018 of OX638406.1, forward strand.
TATTGCTGTGAAATAATTGTAACACTTTCATTTTCGTGTTTTGTTTTGTTAAAGGAATGTATGAACTCTGCTGGATCGGATGACCACACTGGCTTTGACTCCTATCACGAATGTCTCCAGGAGTATCAGGAATGTCTGGAGGTAGTCCAGATCTGCTTGGAACCTGAGGATCCTTCTCTCAGAGAAGATGATATGTCAAACCTTGAAGATTTTAGCTTCGAGGAAATGAAAAACGATACAGCGCTTTTACCCTATAATGGACTTAAAAACAATCTCCCAAATTATAAAAATAAAAACGGACACAGGATGATAATAAGTTCAGATGACCCTAACAATGAGTTCTACGCCGTCAAGGATCTGATAAGTGATAATATTAAATATAACGGTGGACAGTGTGATAAACTTAGTGACTTAAGGAAATCTGACGATTCCTTGGATGGGAATGACGAAGATATGACTATCACAGAAGATGAACATGACAATTTAGCTAGACTTAATTCAATCACCAAAACTATAGAAAATAAATTTACCGCAGTTCAAGAAGATAAGAATGGTATAACGGCAAAGAGAAGAAAAAGTTTGTCAAAGGATCAAAATAGAGACTTATCAACTTCTGATGAAATGGTATTTGCTGTTACCCCAACTGGCTTAGAGAGAATAAGTTTCTGGAAGGATACGGACGTAGAAGAATCTTCAAAATCTGAAAAAGTATTTAATCCAGATAGTCTAAAGAGCGATGAAAGTTGGAAGGATTGCAATTCAATCATTGCCACGCCGAGTGAAAACATACCAGACACTCTGGAAGTAAACATGGTCAAGTCGTTGCGAAATGCCTTATTCGAAAACAGTTTGCAGTACATCGATCACGACATTGAAGGTTACGACACGTGCATAGAAGATGACTCATTATCACTGAGGGTCGATGATAAATTAATAAATAATAACATTGAAGTCAGCGACTCCGATAAATCAGATAAATTAAATAAATCCCCAGAGTATAACGCAAATACCAAATGTTTTGATACCGTTTCAAGTTTGGAAACTGTTCACAAAATTAAAGAAATTATCGTAACGGAAGATAAAAGTAATAAAAACGTTACTGTAGTCAAAGATAAACTCAATAATGGAGAGTGCGTTAATGCTAACAATATCGAAAAGGTAAAAGGAAAGAAAGCTGAGATAGTACTCATCAAAAATGATTTAAAGGGTGGTAAAGATTCCATTCTTCATCTTTTAAATAACAACAATGCTGAAGATAATGTTCATAGTTTAGAAATAAAAAATAAATCAAACATCAAAGAGGCTGAGAGAGAGTGTGAAAATTTAGAAAAACAAAGCAAAAAGGTGCACAGAATAAAAGTAGTAGAATACTACAATGATCAGGCAGAATGTCTAGAAGAATACATGCGTCAAAAGAAACTTGAAGATGAAGAAAAAGCCAAGAGAGAAACTGTAGAAATGAGTTTGAGGGCAGTAAGGAGAAGCAGAACAAGCAACTTCCTTAAAAATGTAAGCCAGCCCAGCGAAGACTCAACAGATCAAGAAACAAACTACCCAGTTATGGGTTGCCATCAGTGTTTTCTAGAAAACTATGCGTATGCTTTATCCCAGGCTTATTACTCCGAAGCCAGTAAGTGTAAATTCTGTGCAGTGATCAGGGAAATGCTGGAGCCTCCAAAGAGGCTTCCAGAGAGGAGTCATTCTGCTCCAGCCATCATGAGCAAGGTGTACAGAAGAAGAGAAAGCAGGCCTGTGACCGCTGCTCTGGAAGTTCCAGGATCCCATAAAGACAGAAGGAAGTCGGCAGGTCCCTTGAAATTCTTCCCTTGCAGAATCGAAAGGTAGGATTTTTAACTCAATCTTATTTATTTTCTTTATTCTGTCACCCAGTAAGGGCAAACCATTTGTATTTGTGCACACCGATAGTATCGCGAGTAAACATGAAACGGGTTCAATCTAATTTAGAACGCCCACAGTCTCATACCTTGCAGTAGTCCTACGATATATTAGATCACTACACAATCAGAATCTCTGCATTCTGATTTATTTATAACTTTTGACGCATCACTATTATTTTAATATCCAATATTAGCCATTGTGGAATTTGAAATATTGTGTTTGATTATCGAGCAAAGAGTTTAATTAATTGGCTATTCAAACAAATAAAATTTAGTAGTTTTATCTGTCAATATATTATTACTTTACACTCGTAAATATACATTTATTATATAGTTTTCTGTTAAAATAATGGGATCTTTTAAGATACACATACATAAATTAATTAATTATTATCATCAAAAATAATTAATTAATTTCTACATGTCTTTGGTTATGTATGTGCATTTGACATCCTGATTTTTTCTTTTTCGTTATCGTGCAAGAAGTGTGAGAATAAAGATGTTCTGCATCTATGTATTGTTTGTAGGCCACAGGATTCTAATTTACACTGTACTGAATTACTCCGAAAATTAGTTATTTTTAAATCAAATTCTAGACGTGTTGACTCTTTTTTACAAAAAAACATAAATTGATTTTGTAAGATTGTTATTTTATCTTGTAAACGCAGTTTTGAAATTTTGAAAAACTGATTGTATTTATAATATACCAAGGTTATACCGTTGGTCGTTGAGAGATTTTTTCAATTTTCAAACGATAGATTCTATTAAACAACACAAATTTCAAATCGTATAATCATACAACAAAATAAATCAATATATAATCTAGTCAACACAGTTTTCAAAATTTAGACAGATTAAAATCATTAAAAAATAAATCCGAGAACGTGTTTTGTGACAAAAATACCGCAGTTTTTCGGTTTAATTAAGGTCTTACAAACAAAAATTTTCAGATTTTTTTTTTACACACTTGTTTTTTTTAGACATTATTGAAAAATTATAAATTATTTTGATCAAAATTAATTTTAAGAAGTATATAATTTTCATTCATTTATCATCTCCGGTTTGATTATTTTTATGGCAGTTCAAGACAAAAATTCTCCCGATTCGTTAGCCGCCGAGACGCTGCCGTGTTAGGTCGTCCGTTCGCGCTGCTCATTTTGACAACATTTCGCAAAAAATTTAAAACTACTACCGTTTAGCTTCATGGTTGCAAAACATCCGCGCGCAGCGCTATTAACAAAAACGGAATAATGGATTGCTGGATATAACCTCTTACAATTATTAAAAGCAATAATTTTTTAAACACTCATCCATGCCGCTGATGATACTTTTCTCGGGAGGTTTTTTTCAATATGGATGTGTGTTTCATACTAACCTCCCGAGAAAAGATACATGCCGCCGACGGGACATTAGGAAATAGGATGTATCTAGCGGCGTGTATCTTTTCTCAGGAGGTTTTTTCAATATGGATGACTGTTTCAGGCTAATAATTATTGCTTATAATAATTGTTACCCTTTGTACTATGCATAAAATTTTGTCTTAAACATTAGTTTATCAAATAAAAAGAAATTACTTTGTTACATATCCGAATTTGTGGCTACCATACAATTTTCATGTAACTTTTGAAATATGCGGCTCAGTGCGCTTCAAAATAACATGCTCAAATTGAATTCAATGTTTCAATTACATTATTTCATTGTGAGCGCAATGCAAGTCGGTTAGTGTAATGTCATGAATATGTCAAAACCAATTCTCGTCCTAAAAGGAATTGAATTTTCTTCCACATGAACCGTTGTTTGAACATTGGAGTTGATCGAAAATGTATTATAATTGTGTGCAGTTATGAGAATTGTTCAGAGGACCGTAAAAAAACGGTTATATAATACAAGCTTCTGCCCGCGATTTCATCTGCGCAGTATCTATGTTTATACCAAAATTCTTAGGCGATCCGCTCACTGAGGCAAATGAAAACTGCCAACTGGCAACTGTCTGTGTATGACAATGTGATGGCCCGCACACTTCACAAGCACACAAAACCCCGTTGTCAATGGTAACGCAAGCGGTGACTCGCGACTTGCACTGCTGATTGCCGTGGCCGGCCTTTGCTAGTTGCCAGCTGTCAGCTGATTGTTCTTCGTCTATGGTTAAACAAGATTTTTGACCAATCAAGACATAGAGTTGCCTCGTCAGCGGAGCGCCTTAACCTATTTATTTAAAATATCTATAATTCTTGATTCGATTCAAAGTATAAGGCGAGTACTTCAAATAAATTCACTAATTTAAATATTTTCTAAAATAGAATATTGATTTGACAATCATTGATTTGCAAAATGTCATTCTCAAATTTTGACATTTTCTATTAAACAATAATAATTATTTTAAATATATTGAAAATAAATAGCTAGCTTTATAAATTATAGCCTATATGTTCTTATGATGTATGAGCTATATTATTGTAAAGTTTCACTAAAATCCATTCAGTAAAACTTGCGTGAAAGAGTAACAAACATACATACATCCATACAAACTTTCGCGTATATAATATTAGTAAGATAAGTTCGTTTTATAGCCATCGGAATTGGACTATGACTGATGGAATTACATTGACAGGCTAGACCGTTTTATTATTCAAATCAATTTCGGTAAATGTCGATACAGGGACGGATAAATGGATATAAAAATATGTTCGCAATGGTAATAGAATTTGACTTTAGCATGATTGTGCCTTTTTATGCAATTCCATTGTGCAAGATAGTTGTGAACGATGAATACTTGGAGCAGGTGGATGATTTTTTGTATCTGGGTAGTATGTTTACAAGAGATGCGAAGGCTGATAGAGATATTGAAAGAAGGGTAAACGCAGGTAATTCCATTAATGGAGGACTGAATGCCGTTGGCGCTAACAAAAAGCTGTCCAAAGAAGCGAAGCTAGCAGTCCACAATGTAGTGCTTGTACCTACCCTGAAATATGGCAGTGAGGCATGGAAGTGGCAGAGGAAGGATGAAAGTAACCATAACGGCCACCATAACACGGGCATGTGCCTAGTATGGCGGCCATAAATTCCACAATTGTTATATATTTACTATTCAAAGAATAAAGAAACATTAAAAAAAAAAAAAGTAGATTGAATGCTGTTGCAATGAGATTCCTGAGGCGTGTGTGTGTTAAAACTGTGTATGATCGTGTGAGAAATGTGGAGGTTCGAAAAGAATGCAAGGCTGATGTAAGCGTAATGAGTAGTAGGCGGCTAGGCGGTGGCAAAACGAAGAATTCCAAGTTGAAAATTTGCAAAAACATCATTCGGAGATATTGAGGTTTGAAGTTTAGAATTGATTCGTTATTACAAAAACATATCATTTCAAAAATTCAAATTTCAATATCTCCGAATAATGTTTTTGCGGATTCGTGACTTAGAATTCTTCGTTTTGCCACCGCTTAGCCGCCTCCTAGTAATGAGTAAAATTAAGAAAGTAACCCTCAGATGGTTTGGGCATGTAGAGATAATGAACGAAGAAAGGAGCGTAAGGAGAATATATGATGCAAGTGTGAATGGTGTAAGAAGTAGGGGACGTCCGAGGAAGACATGGCACGATCAAGTGAATCAGAAACTTGAGTCGGGCCATGTCAAGAGACAGAAAAAGAGCTTGAATTCAGTCTGAATGTGAATGAGGCAAAGAGTATGTGCCAAGATCGAGGTGTTTGGCGGTCCGTCCTCTCTGCCTACCCCTGCGGAAAACGGCATGATGGTTAGTTAGTTCTATTTCCGTGGAGTAATGATGTATAGGGAGCAATGGCGTTGAGTAATGGGCGATTGCAGACAATAATATTCCGTTGGCCCGGATGGCCAGAGGTCCTGGGTTCGAGTCCCAGATGTATCCACATCTTTTTCTGATTTTTCTGTTTCGGATTTTTGATTGACTTTCGCTAATATTATCTTCATTAATTAAAATATTATAATAATATTCCAAGTAATAACCACGCAATACTACAAATTTGGGAGGTGCAAATTGGTACCGCTGCCCCGGGAAACAATTATTTGATAACTAAAACCTCTGCTATAGGTGGTTCGCTACCTTTCGTGATTTCATGGGGTAAGGTTAGTCAAAGATCTTGCCCAACTTCTGTCTGTCGAGCTGGATCGGCAGAGACTAGTTGAGGTAGACCTTTTGACCTCAGGCGGACTCTCTCGATCTATAATTTTTTAAGAGGTTTCCTGTCATACAAATTAATTACGTCACCGCAAAGTGATTGCTTTCTAGGAAAATTTAATTATTTTCTTAGAACAAAAGCATACTTCATTATGGCAACGTTGCCAATTATTTTATGCACTTTGACGCGTTTGCATTTTTTCGTACTAGAACGCTTGCCAGAAAACAAGACCTCCTTCCTATTACCTCGACCTTGAATTTGCAAGTACCTAAGTATCATTATCGTCATCATTCCAAGTGGTTTGATAGCTTTTGCCACGTGTCTGCCTAATTTTAAATTAGCCCTGTAATTTATTGCACGTTCTTGGATATTACGGAAAGGCGAGTCTTGTCCATCGTTCGATCTTATCGTTATGCCTACCACGCATCATTCATTCATCCTATACAAAATTGATTATATTAAGTATTAATTTAAAACTATTTGTTTTGTTTATCTTCGTTTTTACAAAACCCGGTTAATCACACGAGACCATATTTGTCCCAGCTCACAGGCCTCACAGAAATCGTTGAATCTCTCTCACTGTCATAGTGAGAGGTATGATGTAAACGGTCTAAAAATTAATCATCTAAATGTTACATCTTTACGAAACCAAAGTTTCCGACGGTAATTTGAAAAAAAAATATAAAACCTTGTGAATTTATTAAGAATTACTTTTACATGAAACAACAAAAAAATGAGGTTACAATAACCTTAACAATTATTTTTTCTAACAAAATATGTGTGTTTTTATTAGAAAATTTTATCAGTAATTTTAGTTAGAAAAAACGTAAGGTGAACCATTTTCAAAACTTTTTAAAGTTTGTATTTAAAAATTTTCTTATAATTTGAAAAATTTTCGACTTTCAACTTTCGAAAACAGTTCTCAGTTTATGGATACGTTGACAAATATTCCATTTATTGAGATTTTATCGCTAGGTGGAAATATTTTAAACCTTCTGACAAAATACGTCTAACTTTTTAAAGGTTTTTAACAGTGTGTTTTTTTTTGTAAGCGTAAAATTTTCAAAAAAAAAAGTTAAATTATCTAAACGTTAAGTAAGAAGTAAGAAGAAGTTTTGCATCACATGAAGTTTTCCTTATTGATTAAAAGCTCTTAGCTTTCCTTATTGATTAGAAGCTTTCCTTATTGGTTGGAATCCGAATCATGCATCATATTAATTTTAATATTTTTAATACATTTATGTATTGTTTGAACAACTAATATCATTGATATGGTTCCATGTCTAATCGGACTATGAGATCTCAGCGTCTGAATTACCATAGTAAATTTATTCAGACATGATACTTCCTCACATGATAACTCATCACATCATAACTCACATTAACCTAACCTAACCATACCTAACCTCACCTAACCTAACCTAACCTAACCTAGCCTAACCTAAGGTTAAAAACTCCAATTATCAGTTTTCGACGCTTCGAGACATGATGAATTATCACGTGAGGAATTAACATCGAACGAAAGGTTTGTACTCAATATTCATACACTTAAAAAGTTTACACTGAACATTCTGGTCACCCATTCAAATTTCACCGCATTTCCTGAGAAGAAAAATAATTATTTTATTTAGGTCGAAAGAAAACAACCTTTATCCCATTCGCCGTAGGATAAACAAGATTATAATAATTCAATGTTGAATAGTATAATGATGTAATGACTATCATATATACATTTGTGCGGACTCTTGCTTAAAGTGGGGTTAATTGATCATTATGCTTTCAAAGCAAGCTTTCGTTATAATTTACAGTAATCTGAAATGCTGTATTCCGTATCACGCACGTAATATTAACCCCTCAGGCCTCGTCCATATTTTATCAGAGTGTCAAAATATTTCCGATTTGCTTAAAAATCAAAATAAATATAATATTTCTGTAAGTATCCGAAATATAAAACTTTTTTTTAAGGTGATAAAATACGCTTTCAAAAATTATAAATCGAATTAAAAATCTAATGTTTGATATAGATAAAAAATTTGAATTCAAACATAAAAAGTTTTGAAAATGCTTCCTTACCTTACGTTTTTTCTAACTGTAATTAATGATAACGATAAAAATGATTAATTTTATTAGACAAACGTATTATAAATGTATTATTATCGTCAACTCACTTTTTGTCGTTTCATGTAAAAAAAATTATAAAGATGTCCCAAAGTTCCATTTTTTTCTTTCAAATTTTGGTCGGACACTTTGGTTTCGTCAAAGTGGAAATTAAAATTATTTTACGGTATTTTTTTGCATTTGAATATAAAGCGTGGTATTTTCTCTTTCAAACACCGCTTAGTTCATATTTCTAAGCATTATAATAACGAAGGCACAACGATTATCAAATTATCGAAGAATTTTATACAAATACTTAATATCGCAATGAAGTGTAAAGCTAAATCAAACATTTTTTTCGTTTAAAAATATGTATATATCTATAATGAATTGATATCAGGTTTTATGTATTTAACGTCATCGTCTAAGATGAGTGCAGATGCCTCATAAAGTCGCAGACACCAGATTATTTTGAGAAACGCCAAAAGCGCGTTTCTCAAACACGCCAAATGCATTTGTCATTTGTCATTTGTCAAATGAGAAGTTCTTTTCTACGTTAAACAGCTCGGCTGTGGGACGATTTGCCAGCCCCTGTGTTACTTCCCTCCTACAATATTGATCTTACATTGGTCTCTTCAAGAACTCGTTTTTTTCTTAAAAAATATTCTCCACACACAGTATCTTCAAGATGACGTACATCATGAAAGAAATTATTTTCTTCAGTGTGGAGACAAGGAAAAAAATAAGGTTTTAAGACAAGGTAAAAGGTTTTAAGGTTAAAAATAAGGATGCGTCTGCCCACCATTTGCGAGGCAAATTGGATCGGGAGAGACCGGTTAAGGGAGACCTTGTAACCTCCAGTGGATTCATTCCTCCGTCACTCCTGAACACATTGACTAGATTCCTACTCACCCCTTCCTTTGTTCTTTCTTTTCCAAAACTTCCTTTCCATAAAAAGACCCTCTCCACAAAGCATCCCGAAAAATGACATAACTTCTGAGGGATTTATTTCCGTAGGGCCTCCAATGTGGAGCGAATGTAAAAAAAGAGTAAAGATAAAGAGTCTCCAATGAGGTTTTACTTTAAAATAAAACTTAATTTATTTTTCGACTATTTACTTAATTTCACCTTATATAACCTACTTATGTAATCCTATGAAAATGCACGATGTTCGCATTCAAGCGAGAAATTGCAATATTTAAACAATTTATTCGGTTGCTCTCTAAGTGCAATTAATTTCCATCCTTTTCATAACTAAATTACATTTCAAACAGCCACCCCATCGTGTTGTGAACCCCTGAAACCTGAACCAGTTCTCTCAGCCTCTTATTTAAGGGTTCGTTTCTGGTTCTATATTTCAGCAGTTGAAATTACCTGAAAATGGTCTAACTTTTCTTTTTCTGACGAATATATTTTGGCTGTTATTGTATTATTGCACATGGAAATATTCTATTAATTAAAAGTAACTTACATCGCTTGAAACAGATGGGTCCTGAAGGACGCTGAATTGTGAGATTGTGGACAAAAACTAACAATAGAACACATCGTAGAAAAACGAACCCTTAGCCATCAGTTTCCCTATGGTACATTTTTGTCAATGGTTCGCTTTGATTATCTCCGAATCTCCAAATACAAGGTTTTGAGATAGCTAATTCATTGTTTTTTTATTTTTTGCTAGAGCAATCCCGATGAGTTACAAAACTCATTTTAGGACAGGAGGAACTTACAATTCATAGGTAGGAGGTAGTAGTTACAATTTTACAAAGGTATTTTGATATCATAATATAAGTTTTACATTCAGTACAGCATAAAAATAAAGACAGGTTAAGTAGAACAAACAACAAGTAAAGAGAGGGAAAAACTGATACGAGTATATAAGATAGAACAAAAAATGACAAGACGATTACATATTTTCATTTTTAAATGTAGTTAAAAAATATTCTTTTAAAACATTGCTTTGCAATTTTTTATTATGCTGGATGTTTTTGTACATATCTGGAAGCGAATTATATAGTGTATAGGTAATATAGTTCAGAGATTTTATCCCATATTAATTAGAAAAGCAATATTCAAATGCTTACCATAAACCAAATATTATGTACACTTGTCCTTGTTTACAATATTAAATACGCTATAAAATAACACCGAGAGTTAAAAAGGTTTACATTAGTATGACACTTTGAAATATCTTACTACTGTTCCAAAAAAACTTTAACATTTTATTTAATTCTCGTCAAGTTTCTGCATCATAATTTATTTATGATTTGGAGTATTGTACGAGATCTAGCGTACAGTTTTACATATAACTGCACGGAGAAAAAATGTTCTTCTAAAATACGATCATTTTATTCGTAAAAACGGTTTAAAATGGGACTGAAGTTCTTACGAACAAATTAACAGTGTTTCAATGTTTATTGGCGGGAAAATGAAAGAATGATTTGTTGGTATACGTATGAAATTACGTATACCAACAAATCATTCTTACGTGTTCCCGCCAATAAACATTAAAACCCTGTTAATTTGTTTGTAAGAACTTCAGTCCCTTTTTTTACGAATAAAATAATCGTATTTTAGAATAAAAAATTTCTCCGTGTGCAAACTCAACTCAAATTCATATTTTTCGGAGATTTCAGATGATTGATGTACACGGTGACAAGCGGGAAAATGGTGAATCTGCATAAAAAAAAATTGCACCCCTAAATATCCTTTTTAAAGCATACCCTTATCACGGAGCTCATTTTGCAACCTTTTAACGATTAATTGCGATTTTCCAAGTGGTTGACACTGAAAATTTCCCTCGCATCGTGTATCATTGCATTATATGGTATCGAACATGACATGTATCATTGCATATTATATTATTATGCAAAGACACGTGTTTAAGTATACACGTAATAAAACTCTGGAATCAAACACATGTTGCGTTTCCTGTGTTCAAACCGCGTTATTTGCGTTAATATTTAAAATGACGAAGGGACTTAAATTACAAGCCGTAAGTATTTATTTTTAAACGTAATATGTCTCTACTATAAGGGAATTAATATTTAACATGTGAAACTATCTATTCTTTAGAGTTAATTTACCCTCACTGTTTAGGCCACGGACTTTAAATAGCATGTTAAATTACTTTACGTTAATATCGTTACTTGGCAATCATTTTATATAAGGTAGAAGGTACTTACATTGTGATGGTCTGGAAGGATGATATATGAAGAATGAGACGTACATCACAATGAATTTTACTTGTAACTATAGTTTGCTTTCAATATTTCCCAATGCGTGTTTAGTTTCGATTTCTTACGATTTGACGTAATAATATGATGATTTGCAAATCCTGATAAAGGAAAAATATCTTGGGCTGTGCATCGATAAGCATCTAACTTTTAAAAACCATATCCAAGATGTTAAAAATAAAATCACACCCTTAATCAACGTTTTTAGCCGATTATCTTATCTATTACCAATTAAATTTAAAAAAAGTTTATATTATAGTCTCGTACACTCACATTTAAATTACTTAATTAAAATCTGCGGAAATGCATATGAAACATACATTAATGAATTACAGATAATTCAAAATAAACTAATCAAAAAACTATTTCACTACGAATCCAAAACATCCACAAAAAAACTATATTCGGAAACCAAACTGTTAACATTAAGAAAACTATACGAATACAATATATGTCTCCTTATATACAAAATAAATAATAAACTCATTCATATAAACACAGAATTCATTAAAACGACCCAAGTACACAAACATTTTACACGACAACACCATAACATACATTTAAACACTATTCATACTAACTACGGTAAGCAATCTATCAGTTATGAGGGGGGCAATTTATATAATTGCCTTCCAGTTGATATTAAAAACGAAAAAAGTGTCTGTAAATTTAAAAAAAAATTATTCATTTTTATTTACAAAAAACAATGTAGTGAAAATGAATAATATTGAAAGTGAATGAATAGTATTGTATGATAATATAATGTTATGCAAATTCTAGTTAAGTAAGTGAAAATGTTATTTTCTTTTTTTCTGGAATAAAAAAAACTTTAAAAAATAAAAAAATAATGCGATGTTGTTATTACCACGAGTCACGGCGACACCGGCGACAGTTTCTTAATAAGGGCTCGGGGACGGGGAAGGAAGCAAGGAAGCGGGGTCGGGAGTCAAACTTATTGCCAGTAAAGTAAATCATCTATGAATCAAATAATTAGATTTAATCGGTGTAAACACTCACAGTTAACAGAATTTCTAATCATTCTTGGCCAATTGGCTCACCGTAAATCCATATCTCATTATAAACGCACTTTTGTATAATTTCCTTATAATTTGCTAGTAAGCAATGCATTGAAAACTTGAGATAAGAAATCAACACTCATTAAAATTTTGTTTTTTTTTTATTCTAACACTTATTCCATCAATTAAATTTATTTCTGTCTCAGCTTTGTTGGAGTGTAAAGTTCGTAACTTGTCATGTTTCTGGCAAACTGTACCTTCTTCAATAAATATATAAACTGTTAATAGATTGTACCATCATAGACAACAGATAAATTTTAAAATGATTTTTAATAAATTATTAATAATATGTTTTTTTCATTGTTTTTATTTCTTGCTAGAGCAATCCCGATGAGTTATAAAACTCATTTTAGGACAGGAGGAACTTACAATTCATAGGTAGGAGGTAGTAGTTACAATTTTACAAAGGTATTTTGATATCATAATATAAGTTTTATATGCAGTGCAGCATAAAAATAAAAATAAAGACAGGTTAAGTAGAACAAACAACAAGAAAAAACAAGTAAAGAGAGAGAAAACGATAAAAAAAACGATACGAGTATATAAGATAGAACAAAAAAAGACAAGACAATTACATATTTTCATTTTTAAATGTAGTTAAAAAATATAGTTATGAAAGATTTTCAATGAAAATATGTGTGGACAAATTTACTACCATCTGTACACAGAGAAAAATGTTATTCTAAAATACAATAATTTTATTCGTAAAAACGGTTGAAAACGGGACTGAATAAAATGTTAGAATGATTTGTTGGTCTTCGTACGAAATTACGTATACTAACAAATTATTCTTAGATGTTCCCGCCAATAAACATTGAAACACTGTTAATTTGTTCGTAAGTTTTTAACCTTTTTTACGAATAAAATGATCTTATTTTACAATAACATTTTACCCCATGTACAAGTAGGTATAGTAAAAATTATTACAATCTACAGTCTGAAGTGATAATATACAAATACTATTCTACAGCCCCGAGAATCACTTATTGGATTACCAACACCTCTTCCATAGGTCACCTTAAGTGGCAAGCTACGTTTGGTGAATTAACAGGGGTGCCCGGTTTCATGGGGTGAGATTTGTCAGGATCTTGGTGGCGGTTCTCCAACTGCGTGGCGGGCCAGATCGGGAGAGACTGGTCTAGAGAGACCTTTAGACTTCTCCAGCAGTACTCTCTCGAAACATCACCTTCCACCACAGTGGAAGGGATAGATACATACGTCCGTCACTCTTGGACAAACAGACCCACCCCTCATACCTTTTTACTTCCCAGAATTTTCTCTCCATCTTTCCGAAAAAACGACCCTCCTCATGGGATCCCCAAAAATGAAAGAGTCCCAGATGGGAATTATTTTCCGAGAGCCTCCAGTGCGGAGCTAACATATAATTAATAAAAAGTATATATGTTATCGGGGTTTCTGACTCATTTTCGGACACACTTCTTCTGTTATCATTTTAAAATTAAGTCAACGAGAAACAACAAAAATAGTCCAGGAAGAGCATGAATGGAAACTTGAATAACCGATTGACGAAAGTTTGGAGCTAAAATTTTAAACGATGTAGTTAAATTCTTAGTGACTTCCACCCATATATTCCTGAAGCTCCCGGTTATCTAGCAAGTTTTTACTTTACCTTGTTTAAATCTGCTTTTTCACTTTTGTATTTATTTTTGATAAAAAAAATTATTTTCCTGTATAATTTTTATTATGAAAGCAAAACTTGAGATAAAATTTAATCATATATTTTCAGTTATTTAAATAAGAATTTAAAAAGGTGCATAACTTTTTCCTCATAATAATAATTGCTTTGCGGTATTTCCCAAATAGTAATAATAATAGCGAGTTTTCTCAGTAGCTTGGAGAACAAGTAAGACCCCTAAAGCCTGGAGGACAGGAATTATAGTCCCAATATTTAAGAAAGGGGACCAGAAACTGTGCTCCAACTACCGAGGAATAACACTTCTTAGTCAACCAGGAAAAGTTTACGCTAGAATCCTGGAAAAAAGATGTCGAAGAGTGACAGAGAACAAGATCCAAGAAGAACAGTGCGGCTTCAGACAAGGTAGAGGCACTACGGATCAGCTCTTCACACTACAAGTGACCATACAAAAATGTTGGGAATACGGTAAGCCATCATATATTGGATTTATAGATTTAGAGAAGGCATACGACTTAGTACCGCGCCAACTACTGTGGGAGGTGCTTAAAGAGTACGGAGTTGAAGGCAACCTACTAAAAGGCATAGCATCTCTATACGAACACAGTAGCAGTAGGGTCCGGATAAACGGTAAAGTTTCGGAAGAATTTGAAGTGGAAATCGGCCTCAGACAAGGATGCCCTATGTCGCCAATCCTCTTCACTATATTCATGGACCGAATCAGCCGAAACAGCCAAACACCGGATGCAGCACTGGTAGGCAATACTAGAATCAGCTCCCTACTATTTGCTGACGACATCGCGAGACTGACGACATCACAGGAAGGATTACAAGAGTGGATCAACCGATTCAGCGAAGAGTGCATGGCGGCGGGAATGAAGATGAGTACCTCCAAAACAGAGGTGATGGTTATAGGAAGGGACCAAACTCAGTGCAACATACTCGCTAATGGGACTCAGCTGAACCAGGTGGACAGGTTCAAATACCTTGGGGTCGAATTCTCCAGCGACGGTCGGCAAGACGGAGAGATTGATCGAAGAATTAGTGCGGCAAGCAGTGTGCTACGTCCTCTCTACAGCTCAGTGATAAGAAAAGCCGAGCTCAGCATCGAGACAAAGATGGCAGTGTTTAAAACGGTATACCGCCCGACGCTCACTTACGGCCACCAGATATGGATGCTAAACGAACAAACACGCTCTAGAGTCCAAGCTGCCGAAATGAGGTACTTGAGAGGAGTGGCAGGGGTTACGAAATGGGATCATATAAGAAATTCTACGATCCGAGATGATCTAAACATTGAACCACTGCTACTCTTCGTAGAAAAATCGCAACTGAGGTGGCTTGGACATGTACTAAGAATGTCTGATGACCGAATTCCGAAGAAAATACTGAGTGCCATTCCAGAGGGTAGACGTCCAGTAGGCCGCCTCAGACACAGTTGGGCAAGGCAAATCCAAAAACTGTGCGAGGAGAGGATGGATCTGCCATGGACGGAGGCCGATCAATCGGCGCAAGACAGGGACGTATGGAGGAGCCTTGTCAATGCAGTGGGTCCCCGACCCGAATAGGACAAGGGGAAGAAGAAGAAGAAGAAGAAGAAGTATTCCCCAAATAAGTATTAAAATAATCTTTAAACCTGGGGTAATTATGCCTAATAACCAACTAACCGGAATTTCAGTCTTTAAGGTGAATGTCAAAAGAATTCATATTCTACGCTTTCGTAGATGGCGCTCGTATAGTATTTTTTTAAACTTATAAACGCTTTTTACAAGTTATGCTTCGAAATATTAAGAGAATTTTATTCTTCGCGGAAGTACACAAGCAATATGAATATTAACAAACAGTTATGTTAATTAAAAAACTCAAATCTTTCAAGAAAGGCTAACAAATACAATATTTCATCGGTGATTCAATCCAATATTTGCTAGCGTTTCTTGAAATATTAGAGTTTTTTTATTGATAAAACTATTTATAAATATACATATTGCCTGTAAACTTCCGTGAATTTATATTTCAAAGCATAACTTGTAAAAAGCGCGTATAAGTAAAAAAAAATACTATACACGCGCCATCTACGAAAGCGTAGAATATGATTTTTTTTGACATTCACCTTAAATACGACGTACCATAAATTTTGGGTAATTCCGTCTAAATCGATTCAAATCCTAGTATACCACCTCTCTCCCTACCCCAAACTTAATGTAAATAAATCATAGTTTCAGAAATACCTCTACCCCTCTACAGATGGTCTGAAACCGGTAACGGTCAGAAATAAATTATGTGGAAAAAGTATAAAATTGTTTTATTATATAGCAATTGTAACACATGTTTAAAAAATATTATTTTTATCACAATAAAATTTACTATCAAGGAAATGAGAATTTTGCAAGCCTCCATGTTTAAGAGGCTAGACTTTGAATGACACGCGGAACACCCGCGTCTGTCATTCTGTCCCGCTCACAATAAGCTC
Source organism: Limnephilus auricula (assembly GCA_951813805.1). NCBI lineage: Eukaryota > Metazoa > Arthropoda > Insecta > Trichoptera > Limnephilidae > Limnephilus > Limnephilus auricula. Next base: position 18,849,597 of record OX638406.1, read on the forward strand.
ACGCACACTTACAATACATGCGATTGCGAAATGTGCGAATGAGACAACGCTCAAATTTGCCTACAGAAATCGCTCGAAAAGGGGTTTATGGAGAATACACTTTTCTACACCGAAACTTTCACGAAATTGAAATTTAAAAATGTATGTATTTTTTAGAAAGAAGAAGCTACGTCGGTAGCTTTTTATAATTTTATAATTCTTTATGAGAGTTGAGTTAGCAGCACTTTTTCCTTAAATAATATTTTTTGATAAATCGTACATGTTTGACAGTGAATGTTTACGTTAATACGAAACATATCGAAAATTCGAAAACATACCGATATAGTTTTCACCCTTTAGAAGGCAGTATAAAAAAAATATATTAATTTTGTGCAATTTTCGATATAGAAAAGTGTTTTTTCTCGGGCGTCCTTTTTGTATGGCCTGAAAAGCGAAGTCTATCGTCTTAATATGTCCAAAAACACGTAATGTTTTTGGAGGGTATTATTAGTAGGTCGCGTGTGCACTTAATGGATTAAAAATATATATTAACCCCTCGGGGCTAGATAAAATAACATCATGTCATAAAATATTCCAGCAATTCAATTTCAAATACATTCGCTATTTGTGACGTATTCAATTAAACGGTGTTTTTGAAAGCAGATATAATACTCTTGCGGTTATCATCAATAAAAAAATATTAGTGTTATCGTCAAAAAAAAATTATTATTTAATTTTGGTAAACCTTCGCCGGGTAAACTGTTTGGGATTTTTCTATTTTATACAAAACTGTGTATAAATGATACAAACAGGTTGTCCTGGAATAAGTGCTTTAACTTGGGGGGGGGGGTGATTCTACATGATGGTAGGAGTAAAAAGGATTAACAACTTTTCCGAAATTCCAACTTTTTTCCATACAAAAAGACGTACCTGAAATCCTTATTGTAAGGTGCAGTCTTACCGTTTTTTTAATTTATCGTTTTTACTTTATCTTGTAGAATCACTTTCCGAAGTTAATGCACTTTACCCCCGGACACCCTGTATATTATGTTTGAACATTAAATAAACGAAAACATGAGTTTTATGAGGACGTGTCATTTGGTGACAAATATAGCACGACACGACCCGAGTGTTTTTTTAAACAATGTGACATTTAGTGAATGAGCCTGGTAGTGAAACCTGGTCAGTAAACCTGGTCAGTAACATGTAAAGTCATTTAAAGCGATTCTAATTGGTGGTCTTTCACCAGAGCTTACCGCTCCAGAAAGTATTGCAAATATAGCATGTTTTATTATAATATGACAGACAAAGGATCATTTTGTATTGTATTGTTTGTAATATATAAATAAAATAAATAAATAAATAAAAAATATAGATAATTTGTAGAGCGCCGTTTTTGTGTGAAATCACCTCATTACGAATAACTTATTAGTGAAATAATACAACATACCAATTAAATACATTGTATTTACATTTTAAACAACCACGTGACACGTGTTTGTGTTGTTAAATACCATAAATAAATAAAGTCATTTCCTTTTGACCTCCGTAGTTTTCAGCTTTTCAGAAGAGTAATTCTCTATATTTTACGTGAAGGCAAAAGCCCAAATCCGTCGGATATCGAACGGCGGTTGTCGAGCGTTATCGGCTGTCAAATTTCTGTGATTTTCTATGGGTTTCAAAGGATTGTCTAGGCGTATTGATGTCAGTTGGTGTGGATAAATTAGTTGGTGTGGATTAAAAATATATATTAACCCCTCGGGGCTAGATAAAATAACATCATGTCATAAAATATTCCAGCAATTCAATTTCAGATACATTCGCTATTTGTGACGTATTCAATTAAACGGTGTTTTTGAAAGCAGATATAATACTCTTGCGGTTATCATCAATAAAAAAATATTAGTGTTATCGTCAAAAAAAAATTATTTTAAATTTTGGTAAACCTTCGCCGGGTAAACTGTTTGGGATTTTTCTATTTTATACAAAACTGTGTATAAATGATACAAACAGGTTGTCCTGGAATAAGTGCTTTAACTTGGGGGGGGGGGGGGGGGTGATTCTACATGATGGTAGGAGTAAAAAGGATTAACAACTTTTCCGAAATTCCAACTTTTTTCCATACAAAAAGACGTACCTGAAATCCTTATTGTAAGGTGCAGTCTTACCGTTTTTTTAATTTATCGTTTTTACTTTATCTTGTAGAATCACTTTCCGAAGTTAATGCACTTTACCCCCGGACACCCTGTATATTATGTTTGAACATTAAATAAACGAAAACATGAGTTTTATGAGGACGTGTCATTTGGTGACAAATATAGCACGACACGACCCGAGTGTTTTTTTAAACAATGTGACATTTAGTGAATGAGCCTGGTAGTGAAACCTGGTCAGTAAACCTGGTCAGTAACATGTAAAGTCATTTAAAGCGATTCTAATTGGTGGTCTTTCACCAGAGCTTACCGCTCCAGAAAGTATTGCAAATATAGCATGTTTTATTATAATATGACAGACAAAGGATCATTTTGTATTGTATTGTTTGTAATATATAAATAAAATAAATAAATAAATAAAAAATATAGATAATTTGTAGAGCGCCGTTTTTGTGTGAAATCACCTCATTACGAATAACTTATTAGTGAAATAATACAACATACCAATTAAATACATTGTATTTACATTTTAAACAACCACGTGACACGTGTTTGTGTTGTTAAATACCATAAATAAATAAAGTCATTTCCTTTTGACCTCCGTAGTTTTCAGCTTTTCAGAAGAGTAATTCTCTATATTTTACGTGAAGGCAAAAGCCCAAATCCGTCGGATATCGAACGGCGGTTGTCGAGCGTTATCGGCTGTCAAATTTCTGTGATTTTCTATGGGTTTCAAAGGCTTGTCTAGGCGTATTGATGTCAGTTGGTGTGGATAAATTAGCTATGCTTGTGTATTGATGTCAGTTGAATAAATTACCGGTAAATGACTATACGTTTGACGTACTATTTTGATGTTTGAACGCGATGACATTCGTTTCAAGTTTTCCCCCGACTGACATCTCTTAACGAGGATTACGCGGCTTAAGAAGTTTTAAGAGTTGGTGTCTTAACACAAGCGCAGTGCTTAGATCGTTAGCGCGATACGGTATAACACATTTAAGAAAACTGTCAAAATGTGTCGGATACGACCGATCTTACACGCGTTACTCTGTAGCAAAAGATACATAAACACAATTCAGATGTAGCAATCTTGTCGAATTGACATTCAACATAATAAAAAAAAAATCTTTTTGTTATATTCGATTCGATTTAATCAGATTTGATTATTATTTTTTAAACGGTAGATGGTGTTTCGATTAGTTGTTACTGAGAATAATGTATTACTACTATTAATAAACGTTTCTATAATAAGCATCGTTATCTTTTTTTTAAGACACGATATTTTTTTCATCCGAATATTTTTTTAACACCCTGTAAATAAAACAAGTGATCTTCCAATCGCCGACAACTTGCAAAAGCGTAATATTTCTTGTATTACTCGGGTTTTCACAGAAGCACGTGTCCAGCTCGTATACATTATAAGGCAGCATAGTACACCTGTACAACGTTGTAGGGGAGTACGGCTGTACATGTGCAGTGGGGGGGACTCGGGGGGGGAGTAAATGGGCCACCCCCTCGGTGGGGTGGGAAACAGAATCATATGGGGCTTCGCTGACCGCCTTATCGACTACATGACAACAGGGTGGCAGGAGCGCACTGGAACAAAATTACAATTTTTTTTCAGTGAAATATTTTTTTTTTTTTTTTTTTTTAATTATTTATTAACCAAAAAATACATGTTATGTACATTACGTAATGTTTTTGTATTTCACAACCGACAGACATATTCCCATGTTGTGGCAGTCGGTATGATGTATCTTTTTCTTCTTTGCACTGTCCCAACTCATTGCCTAGGTAGGCTGTTGGGGTTGGCTTTTCTCGTTCTCGGGTTATAGTTTTTTCGATTCTGAGTATAGCTTTCATCCATGCCGTTTCTTTGTAGAATTTCGGATCATTGAGTTATTTAGGAGTTCTTTGGTCTTCCTCTGGATGACTGTCGATGAAGCTCCGTAGACATTGCCTGCTTCACTGTGCAGTCTGGCGGTCTCCGTCTTATGTGCCCATACCGTCTCAACCGTCGTTCCTCCAGCTTACTGTTTATGTCCGTGACACCCAGGCTACCACGAATGCGTAAAACTTTTGATTTTGTCTTTTAGTGATGCTCCTGCCGACCATCTAAGCATTCGCATTTCTGCTGTTTCGAGTTGCCTAGAGTAGTCGTTGTACATAGTCCAGCATTCTGATTCATACATTATCGCGGGTCTAACAACAGTCGGTAAGCTGTATCGTGCGCTGTTAAAATACATTTATAATTAATCAGTGTGACCAATATATTAAAAAAAACTATATTGTGTGAGGCGTAACATTTCCCATAATAAATTGTAATCGATAGTTCTTTTTTATTTATTTTTATAAAAGCTGCTCAGAAGTGAGGGAAGCCAGTGAGGCCAAAGTTAAGGGGAGAGGAAGGGGGTAGGGGAGGAGGCAGGTGGGAAGATCCTGGCTATTCAGATCTATTCAGGTCACTGAAGACGGCTAAAGTCATTTCAAGGAACGTTCCAAATCTGAATGGTTGTCTTACACCAGGGCGATACTGAGGGTATATTTTACTCTTTCGGCTCTTCGCGTCTTTCAAATTTGAACTGGCAAAGTATACCAAATCTTAAGTATACCAAATCAAAATAGCGACATAAATATATTTATAATTTTGTAGGCGGTACGGGTACCATTTATTTGATAACCAACACCTCTGCCATAGGTCACCCCAAGTGGTTCGCTATTTTTGGTGACTTAGCAGGGATATCTTGATTGATGAAGTGAGGTTTCTCAATATCTTGGCGACGAATGTGTTTTCCCACCTACTGCGTATTCGACCCGGATTGGGAAACTCCTTGAAAGAGACCTTTTGACCTCTCCAGGCGGACTCTCCCTACTCTTCGCCTTGCCCCGCAATGGAAGGGATGACACTGACCCCCAGATTCCTACTGACCACTAATATATTTTCCTTTCCAGAACTTCCTCTCCTTCCTTTCCAAATGGCTTCCCCAAAGCTGACAAAAAGCTGAAGGGAATTATTCCTCATAGCCTCCCGAGTGGAGCTAATGAAAAAAAACACAAAATATATAACGTCATACAATTACGTCATCTTGTGGTTCGCCGTCCATTTTTGAATAGTCTTCCTCAAGCTTCTCAAAACAAACAATCTTCTTGGAATGATAACAAGTAATATAACAGGTATCAGTATCGATCATGGGTCGGATGTACATATTTGTATTTGATAATATAATATTGAAAAATGCTAACCGATAATACAAGTTTTGTTCTATTAAGAAATAAATCAGATGTTTTAAATAATTTATATTTCGCTTGCCTTACATGCAATCTTTATACTTAGAAGTAACCTTGTCATAAATAATTATCTCTTTATTTCTCCCTAAAAATTGTTTATTGTTGGTCCTGTAAAAACTAGTAACAATATTTTGATATGGCTTGATTTAATATCGTAATATGGTGTAATATCGTGATATGGTTTAATATCGTGATATGGTTTAATATCGTGATATGGTTTAATACCGTGATATGGTTTAATATCGTGATATGGTTTAATACCGTGATACGGTTTAATATCGTGATATGGTTTAATATCGTGATATGGTTTAATATCGTGATATGGTTTAATATCGTGATATGGTTTAATATCGTGATATGGTTTAATATCGTGATATGGTTTAATATCGTGATATGGTTTAATATGGTGATATGGTGTAATATCGTAATATGGTTTAATATCGTGATATGGTTTAATATCGTGATATGGTTTAATATCGTGATATGGTTTAATATCGTGATATGGTTTATAATGTCTTTTAATATGCGTCTAGGCGTAGACCTGTTTCTGAAGCTAGTAGTCTGTTGCGGACCATTAGATCTGCTTAGACTGGAAATACAAGAAGTGCCAAAAGCAGTCAATATCGACAGCTATAAGCAGTCGCTGCATAGTGATCAGCAGTTAAATCGATCGCAGATAAAAAAAAACTATTTTGACATACCCTAAATGCTGTGTATTTATCATTGACAACTTGAAGCTGTCGAAATCGACTGCTTCCCAGCTTTTCCTCTGTGGAAAACTGCATGATTATTGTATCATAATATGCAACTCTGGGGCGTGTAAATAGTCCCAGATCTCTCTGAGCGTAATACCCAATGAAATATGGTTATGAATCTATTTGCGCGGACATATATTATATTACATAAATGCTAAGAGTATGGATATTAGAGAGACGGCATGTGAAGTGTGGCCGCGCGCTTCAAGTGTGCCTTTTCGAGAATTTTACCCAAACGGCTTACATTGGCTGCTGGTTTTTGGCCATTTAATACGTTCCGACAGCAGCCATTTTACATGGTGACAGCCAATGTCATCCGTGTGGGTAGAATTCTCGAAAAGGCACACTTGGAGCGCGCGGGCACACTTCACATGCCGTCTCTCTAATATCCATACTCTTAGCATAAATGGCTGTCTGGTACAATTTCGATTGAAAAACAGAGACGTAAACTTGTATGTCAGCCTTGTATGAGAAGCCTCCCTATAATTCCAATTCACGTTCAGATCACCAGCACAATATTATTGATTTTCGCAAAAGTCCCGTAGTCAACTTTTCACGACTGAAATAAAATTCACAATCAAAGAAGCAAATATGCTCAAAAAACACAAAATAATGGAGAGAGAGTTTTTTTTCATATAAACAGTTTACATGACGACAGTTTCCAAGAGAGAGTTTCTATGATTACAGTATCACTATATTATTTTAACAATACATTATATTAGTGTCCCGATAATCTATAAAGACTGTCTAACAACCATTTTTTTAATATAAAAAATACATTATTTTATCGAACAAACAAAAAACATATTATAATATAATTAGTTATGTCCAGTAGATTTTATAATTCTTTAAAAAATCACATAACCCCAGTCCCCCCCTGCTAAAAAACTAAGTAGTTTCACCTTGTAGAATGTGTAATGTGATTATGATTCAGAACGTCAAAGCAAAACCTCTGAACTACCAACTGAGCGCATTCCTCGTGGAGACGACTATTCCGTAGCTTCAGCATCAGAACGACGCCAGTTACCGTCGCCTAATTCAATCAACTCCTTACAACAAACGATATTACCAATATTATATCCAGTTAAAACCGGACCTTGTGCGACCATCGGTTGATAAACAACAATAATTTTATGTTTCAACTCTTCAAATTGTTCAATTGTTCACGAAAAAGCTTCAATATTTCTTTCTCCGGCAAATTAATTTGTTTTAGTTCTTCTATTAAAATCGCCACCTCCGCAAACATCTGTGATTCGTTTTGCTTAAAGTTTTAAATACAATGGAAACATTCAAATGTGATACAGTGATTATGTGTTTATAAATGTGTAGGTTTTCTGTTGAATCTGCGAGTATTTTTAAAGAAGGTATGGTTTATTTTGTTTACTGTTTTTGGATAATTTTTACTTGATTTACTAGAACTTTCCTCTTATAGTTCTATTGTTACAGGAAAGTATAAACGATATGAAAATATTATGTAGACTTTTTAATAAAATTAAAAATCAAAAGTGTTTATAAATCAAATTACCACTTTTTTTAGTATAAGATTAATTATTTTGGACGCTGATATGGTTTCTTCAGTACGGCAATAAATAATCTGTTTAAAATAGATAGTAATAATTATTGAAGAAGAAGATAACGATAATAATCTAATTTTTTGAAACATGATTCTCCCTGTTTAACCCTCACTAACTACCAGTGGCGGTTCGTGGTCTTTTTAACGGGGGGTTCAGAAATTCAAGAGAAGAATGATATATTCTCTAATCAAAATTTACTCTTGTCACACAAATTAAATAAAGTTAGTGGGGGGGGGGTACCTAAATAGGTATCTACTATTGTTTTTAAATAACTTGATACTCCTCGACACAATTATTAAACAACCAAAATGGTTTTAGAGGATTTAAATTGTTTAATGGTTTTTACAACACTCAATGTACGTTGCTAATTATTATTGTTTTTTTCAATAAGAATAATTGCGTAGAATATAGAATATAATATAATTGATATTTTAAAACATAAAAAAAAACAAGAAACACAAATAAAGGTGGCAACGAAATAAAATTAGCTTTTTTCACTTACACTAAAAATCCATTATACACGTATACAAAAAATAATAATATTTAATTTCCAAACTTTTTTCATAAGCATTGGCGTTATTTTTTGTATATAACACTGTATTCCGTCATTGTGCGAAAAAAATAGGACAGAATATTCCCGACAACCGATAAACGCAACCAATTTCAATTTGAAAGCCGAAACAATACTAGGAAAGCTCAACACAAAATTGCCTAACTAGCGACGTTGTTTGCCAAAACTTTAGTAAATGTACTCGTAACTAAGGGATTTAACGACTTATCTATAAAAAAAACGAAAACAGAAGTCAAAATCGGTCCACTTCAATAGTAGATTTACAAATGCCATTAGTAAACGGTTGGAGAAATGCAGAAACAAGAAAATAAAAAATGTACAAAAATGACTACAAAGTTAAATACCATAATATATAACATTTAACTTGCATCCGTCGGTGCATAAGTCGACCGTCAGCCGGTCATCCTACGACAATCTCGGGCTTCTCGTCAAAGTTCGGAGGTCACGTGGCATCTTGACTCGTGAGCAGCGCACCAAGCTGCGTAGTTTTGTCCATTCTACCGTCACAGCGATTCGTATCGGCTATGATTTTTCGTATGGACAAATGTGTGCGGATCGCAACGCGCACAAAATGGGAATAGATAGGTAATGTATTTTTCGGTGGCGCGGGTTTTAAAGACGGAATTTTAATTTCGAGCTATCTGTGATGCGCTTATATTACTATACAACAAGATTGTTTTATTTTATCATATTTTTAATGGGGGTTCACCGCACAACCGCACTTTAGAGAAAACCGCCACTGCTAACTACTAACTAACCATCACACCGTTTCCCCGCAGGGGTAGGCAGAGAGAACGGACCGCCAAACATCTCGGTCTTGGCACACACTCCTTGCATCATTCATATGCATACATCTTCGCTTACATGCTCTTCTATTAATCCGACTACTGACATGGACCGGCTCAAGTATCTGGTTCACTTGATCGTACCATGTCTTCCTCGGGCGTCCACAACTTCTTTTTCCATTCACTTTTTTTCGTTCATTCGCTATACATGCCCAAACCATCTGAGGGTCCCTTTCTTAATCTTATTCATTATGCTTACATCAGCCTTGCATTCTTTGCGGATATCCACATTTCTCACACGATCATACATGGTTTTACTACACATACGCTTCAGGGATCTCATCTCTACCATAGTATATATTAGTACCATAGTACCATAGTACATAGTACCATACATCAGGATAGGTATCAGCACTCCATTGTGGTCTGCTAGCTCCGCCCTCACCCCCTCTTTTAACTCTCACCCTATCCCCTATTCCTCTACCAGCCTGTCTCTGATGGTCTCTCTCTCTCTGAAATGCTTTCTTTTTTTACCTCATAATCTTCCTCGGTACTGTAATTTAATATGTATTTTGATTGAACTAGTGAAGGTTGAGATCAACCGAAACCGGTCGTCATGTACAAATAAAATAAAAGGGTTTTAAACAAATCAATAATAAAACATTGTCAAAGATAGCAAAGAAAAGTTATATATTATAATTATCGTCCTGAGGCCATAGCACTCTCACTCGATAACGATCGATAGGATAACTATCGGTAACTTCTCATTGTTCCCTAGGACAACTGCACATCGCTAATGTACAAACAACAGTTGATGTCGAATGTGTTTCGGACACTTAGTCATTGTAAACTGTCACTCATTCGTTGGCGATCTGTAGTCGTGCTAGGGAACGATGAGAAGTTACCGAGAGTTATCCTATCGATCGTTATCGATCAAGTGTGCTAGGGCCTCGGTGAAAGATTACCATCTAGTAAAGAAACATTGCTTGAAATGGCTTTAACCATTTTTGGTGAATTTCCAGGTAACTTCAACCTCACAATATACTCCAATTGGGCACGCTATAGTCGCACAAGCAGGGAGGCAATAAGAGTTTTAACTGAGCAGTTGATACTCTTATGCAGTATACACAACATCATCAAAAATACCTTATTTTATCAAAAGCAATCGTTTACATTATGTATTATTCCATCATTTTTGGTAAAATGGCATGTTGGTTATATAGTGATTTAAATATTGTGTATTGAATACATCGATGAATCCCTAGAAATTCTAACAAAATAATACGTTAGCAGAAAGTTGTACACATATATTTATATATTTTAATCCCGTACGTTAATCCATTGTATTTGAAAGCCTGCAAAAACGGCTTAGAGGAATGTTTTTATAACACAACACACAATATCATGAACCCAACTAAAAACAGGTTCAAACACAAAACTCCATTATTCAATCGAAAACAGACGAAAACAGGTCAGGTGAACCATGAACCGAGTCACGTGCCCGTACAACCTCTATACAGCCTTCAAATCAGGGGTGCACAACCTTTTTAAATGCAGAAAAGCAATGTATTATCATCAGCATCATTTCTGTACCAAGTATAAACACTGAACTTTTGTTCAGGAAAGCAATTTTTGTGTTTATGTTTATGAACTGAATGTTTGAAGGTCTAGAACTTTTTTACTTACTGCAATAATTAAGATATTTGAACGATACATTTTATAATTTCATTCGTTTTTGGCCTTATTTAAGACAAATATGTAAATTAATGATTTTTTTGTTTGTTTATCCTGTAAAGTAAATTGGACTACACAGGTTTTATAATTAGTTAAATCAGTTTATATACTATTTATGCATTTCATTGTTTCATCAATGTAATAAAATACAGACAATTTTTCTGCGTATTCAACTCAAATCTGCCAAAAAAAATGTGGACTTCCGTGGTTTATCCTTTACGGTACAGATTTATTCCCTACTTGGGGCGATTTAGACGGCCTCTGTGGTCGAGGGGTAAGGCTAAGGTAAGGCTCTTGACTAGCAATCCAAATATAATGGGTTCAAATCCCGGCAAATAAATTTTATTTTAATGTATTGTATATTTATAGCACGTTACGGAGAGGAAAATCCATTCATAAAAGAAACATAATATTAAATATATAAGACTGTTTGTTGTCTTTAGGTTTTTTAATGACAAATAAAACAACGTGTTGCTCTGGAGTACAAAGAAACGACAATTAAAGTTTATTTGTCAGAAATTAAATGGTTTTTATAATATTTAAATAACATGTCAGCCACATAACATAATTTGTAACCAAAGCAATGACATTTGAAAAATAATAGAATAAAATAAAATTAATAATTCAAATATAAAGGAATCCTAGACATTTCTAGGTAGGTATTTAAATACTAGGTAGGTAGGTAAATAAATATTAAAGAATCCTAGATATTTCTAGGTAGGTACTCTTATTCCTTTACAAATATATAAAATAACAAAATTCTGGTTTTGCTATTTTCTATAAAAATACATGCTTTTAATTTTACAACTTGCAAAGAAAACTGGCACTTTTATTAATGTATGTACGTGTAAATGTTTTTTTAAAGTTGGAAATATTAATAATATTAAATGAATAATGTTGAAGTGTGCTGCCGGTGGTTGCGTACCTCTGCATTATTTCCTTCCGGCCGTCCCGTATTTCCGATTACATGTTCGGGTTACGGCTCGTTATTTATTCCCAATAAAGTGGAGCGAAGCCTCCAATGGGAACGGAACGAAACACAGCCTTCGGTGTCCCATTTCCTATTTCCTACATCCGGCTCTTTGATGTGCTGCAAACACTTCCGGCATGCATCGTCAAAGGAACAAAAATAACTAATAAATTGATTGATGTTATTATTTTTTTATGAATTTAATGCATTGAACCATAAAATAGAGCCAGGATGAATAAGTTACAACATTGTACATGCTGTAAACAAATAGTAAAAGATTTTTAAGTTGCTCTATTTTTTTAAAATTCTCTTCACTGCCTTTATAAGAAGCAATTTAGAATACAATTCCATTGTTTGGTCTCCATACTAATACACATCAAATAAAAAATAATAGAGCTCAACACAAACTTTTAAAGTTCATTAAATTCGAGCTATCCGCACCCATTGAACGAATTCATTATGATAATTTTCCCCTTTTTATTAGGTATTATCAGCCTGATGTGCAGTTGTCCCTTTCACTCAGCATTTAGGGGGAAGAGGTTAAATGCGACAGTGATAACAGTTACAATTATTTAATTTTATCGGCGACCGTGTTTCCTCCTAACAAAGCTAATAACGTTCCGAGTAGGTACCAAAACGTTAAACAAGGATTCCAGAACTGTTCTTTGTTTATTCGTCAAATACAAACTATTTCAACCATTCCCCAGTCCAAAGGCTACAGAGACAAGGAAATAAATGCATTTCCGTTGATATTTTCATTATCACCATACCAAAATTTCAATCAGAAATGTCTAGCATTTTGTTTCACCAATATTATTACAAATAATCTGTCACTTACTTTTCATGTTATTTATTTACCTTATTTATGCTCCACTTTTTCTTTTATTGTTGATTTTTATTGTTTACTCTTGGCAGGTTTAATAAATTATTAACACACCAGACTTTTAGGTTCGGTTTTAGTTTTCCCCATAGGAAAAACTAAATCCTTTCACACACTTTTCCACAAAATCGATCATCTAGCAAATCCACGCTATGCAAGTGTATTATATAAGTATAATTAATACAAAATAATACAAGAACAACATGTTAACCTATCAGACTATTTAAATGGGAAAATAATTCACCGACTCCGGATATTTTCATATCAGAAGGTTTGATCCCTTAATATAAATATTTAAAAAATCTTTCTTAATCCTGCATGTACTTAAAATGACTGATTATTGCACAAATCATTAATACGCCTAAAATTTTAAAGAGAGAGCTAGGTATAATGCCAGTAGCCGAAATAATAATATAATAAAAATTTTATATCCCGAAATAATTAAATTTTTATTAAATATACATGTTTATTAAAGGCTTCAAAGATAATTGCGATGGTTTCAGAAACTAATAGAACTACCAATTCGTATGCAATTTCACCTCAGTAAATACTTTGTATTTGTACAATGTTCGTGTTATTTGTAAAATTTACACTAAACATTTTCTCGTTAAATCCTCTTGTTTATCTTAACCACTATTCAACGTTTGTCTGTTTGTACTTTTTTGTATATCGGTCTACATCTGTTTATTTAAATTAATCTATTGATTTTTAGATTATTTTCTACTAAACAGGTAACTTATTAGTTAGACTTTTTACGTGAATACCGCTCAAAAGTCCCAACTACTTCCAACTGTGTGAAGGCAGTAGAACTACGGCATCCCCAATAATTAGTGTGAGGCAGAAGGTAGGGAAATGGATGAAGAGGAAGGTCGAGAAGTACCAGGACATGCGTCCAAATCAGGGATCAGAGATCAGGTGTCCAAACACGGTTAAAGAGAGTTCAAGCAACGTTTTGAATCCAAATGGCGGACTTTAACCAGACAAAAAATTAAAAGCATCTACCACTCGTGCAACAAATGTATATTTATTTATAATAATAAAGAGGTTTGCCTAAAACATAAATTTGAATTTGCGGCCAAAATATTTGCGAAACTAAATAAACTTATTTAAAAAAAATGTATAGCACATATCTAGTACGGATACGGATATATGTTAATTTATTCAAATAATAGGCCATTAAAGAAATCGATTTTTCATGATTCCGGAGCCAACTTTGGCAATTATTTTGTGAGTTCATGATAAATATTCAAAACATTAATTTTGCCCTTTTTCTTTGTAAATATAAAAACCAAAATAAAAATGATTTAACAAACACTTTCATGAGCTTAAATTTAAATTAAAAAACGACCGATTTACTTTGGTATACATATTTTTTCGTGACTATATAAATTAAAAATTTCGATCAAATTAACCACCATTTTAAAATGATTTATTTTATTTAAATGAAATAATTTACTTTTGTGTACACCACTGTAATCAATGTTATAACTTTGATATTATTTATTTATTTATATAATACATGTTACATAATTGGGACAATTACATAAAGTGTATGTTTTAAATCACTATACCCACTCAAGCGCGTTTTGCCAATCACATTATGGCAATATTTCCAATACCTCGGATTGCTTTGTAGCCAAAATGTGTCAAATTTAAAAAAAAAAAAATTATTAATACGACTATATAATGTATTGAACATTAAAAATATAACAAAATAAATATTCTCTAGATAGTTTAAAATGTTTTAAGGTTAAAGATTTAATTATATATTTTTTTTATAAATCCTACAAGTGATAATAGACAAAACATATGGGAATTCATTGGCTACATAGAACTATAATCAGTTTGTATGTCTCCATATTCAAATTCGGAGGTATGATTTTTTTTAATGTAGGTGGAAAAATTTCCTTAACAATACGAGAAAAAATATTTTAATTACTCTGTCGCACCAGTGGATACTAGGCCTGTATCATGGAGACCAATGGAATATAGTTACTTTGTATGAATATGAAGTCTAGTGTAAACCTGTAATTAGGAGAAAAGATGCTTGAGAAATGATTATAACATTGTACAGTGGTTTACACAAAAGTAATTTGTTTCATTTAAATAAAGTGATGCCACAAAGTGAGTTTGCAAGTATGAAATAACACTGTATTTTGTATTTGATTATATTTAATTTGCAGATTGGTAAAGATATTTTATTTGAGTTATTACTACTAATTCTCAAATAAAATATCATAGTTGTTGTGAAAAATATCATTCTTTAATGGCTTCGACCAATTTAGACAATGTTTAATGGCCTTCATTTTATAATCTTACTATATTATATATAATATTATAAACGCGAAAGTTTGTATGGATGTATGTATGTTTGTTACTCTTTCACCCTAAAACCACTGAATGGACTTTATTGAAACATTACAATAATATAGAGCCCATACATCAGAATAACATATGGGCTATAATTTATACCCAAAGCTTGATATTTTCCATGTATTACAAATAATAAACGTCAAAATTTGTGAATGACATTTTGAAAAACAATGATTGTAAAACCAAATTTCTATTTTGAAAATATTTAAATTAGTGAATTTATTTGAAGTACTCACCTTTGAATCGAATCAAGATTATAAATATTTTAAATAAATAAGTTAAGAATTTTGGTATAAACATAGAAGAGACCTACGAAAAGAAAATTGGCTAATCGAAGTACTAATCCTGCGCAGACGAAGTCGTAGGCGCAAGCTTTTTATATATAAAAATAAATAAATAAGCACATATCCTTCCTATATATTTGCTTTACCTTTTGAATAAAAAAAATTGATATTTGTAATAAGCATTAACTTTACAATAAAAAAATATATATATATATATGTATGCATTTGTTTTAGACCACTTTAAAGCGGTCTAAAACATTTGAACATATTTTTATCGTAAAAAAGAATCTAACGTTTGGTCTAACGTTTTGGTCTTAAATTCAAATTTAATTTTTAATAAAAAGGCACTGCAACCGTTTCTCTGAAATGTAAAATAACACGTTTTTATCAAATAAAAGTTCCACCACAGAGGTCGTTCTAATAAAAATAAACAGTCACATGAAACCTGAATTCCAAAACAAGGATAATACGTAGTAATTAATGGAATTCCCAAAAACTTTGTTTGGGATTTTTAGAGATGTTGATAGTTTGTAGCTAGATAAAAAAAACTGGTCGTTTTTAGATCATTAATATGTACAAACAAGTAACATGTCGAATGAAAACCGGTTAAGCCATAAGGCTCTATAAATAGACGATAGTAATAAAGCACCGGGGAGTCCGGGGAGTCCTTTTCATTAATGTAATGACGTCAAAGGAAACTTCTTTCGTCACTGTTTAGTTGGTAAGAAAAATTACACAAAATGTTGGTATAGGTGTGTGAAAAAATCTTGAAAGAGACGTGATTTTAACAAACCGGGTTTTAGGATATGGCATCTTACTCTCGTAATTATGAAGCAGATTAAATATTTGTGTGACATGTTTTGAAATTTACGCAGATGTTTAATCTGTAGCTGTGTTATACAAACGACCCGTTCTCATGAAGTCAACATCGACTTTGAACGGACGTTCCATTTGTATCTGTCAAGTTTCACGCACGTACTACACTGCACCGGAGCTGCTAGCTCCTTAGAGCAGGCCCCATTCAAATAACTGTAGAATTGACCCAGCTTGCCCACGTTGCATCTGCGCATTACAAATGTCAATCATAGACTCTCGACTTCCAATCAAAAGGTCGCGGGTACCCAGCGTGCGAAAATAAATTTCATTTGATATATTTTTGTTATTTCACTTTAATTAAATAAAAATAATATATCGTACATTTGCGGCGTTCCAGAGTGGAAAATACTCTCAGTTATCACCCTTGTGAAAGACCATCATCCAGAATTGAAACTTAGCTTGAAATGGCTTTAGCCGTATTTGACGACCACATCTGAATAGCCATTTACTTCCCCATCTCCTTCCTCTCCCCACTACATTTAGCCTCACAACATACCCCAATTGGGGACGCCATAGTCTCACTGGCTCTAGACGGGAAAAGTTGGGACTCTTGTGCGGTATACATATAAAAATAAAAATAAATCAGGATTGTTAATCAGACGGAATGCTCTCCTTTGCACAGAATCAAATAGGGATTATCTAATACTGTGGGGCTCCAGCCCAGAGATGGCTCCCTATTTCAGCCGTTAGACATACTTGATATATGTAAATGGTTAGCAGCTGGTTATTATTGAAGAATCTGCCAGCCCTATTCAAGACTACAAGTTTCTTGGAAGCCAGATTTTCTCTACAATAGTTTTAAATACTTTTTCGTTTTATTTATATTGTACTAGCTTCTGCCCTTCGTCTGCGCAGGATTAGTACTTCGAGTAATCTATTTTCTTTTCGTAGGTCCCATCTATGTTTTTATTTTTATTTTTTAGTATTTCAAATTTATTCAATAATTTAAATATTTTTTAAAATAGAATTTTGTTTTAACAATCATTGTTTTGCAAAATGTCATTCTCAAGTGTTGACGTTTTCTATTAAACTATAATTATTATTTTCAATATATTGAAAATAAATAGCTAGCTTCATAAATTATAGCCTATATGTTATTCTGATGTATGAGCTATATTATTGTAAAGCTTCATTAAAATCCATTCATTAAATTTCGATTTAAAGAGGAACAAACATACATACATCCATACAAACTTTCACATTTATAATATTAGTAAGATTAGTAAGATTAGTAAGATAGTAAGATTCCATTTCCAAATTCTGCATTTCCTACTGATGGAGAGATGTGATCATAAATATCGTAGAAATTCAAGTAAATTGAATAAATACAATGATTTTTTCAATTTACTTGAATTTCTACGATATTTATAAATACAATGATTTTTTCAATTTATTTGCGTTGGCAATAGGCAGGTGCCACTTTTAAACACTTTCCCCTGCGCTAACGAAGTCGCGTTCAATCATTGACTGGAATTGCACTCGCATTGTTCTTCAATTAAGGCCTTTATGACAGTACTGCCGGCTGCTGCCTGCTGGATGTTATCACAAAATTGAATTTAATAGAAAGGCTCACAGGAATACCGATACATCTTAAAAAAAATATTACAAACATTTCAGAGTTACGGATGTTCTTGAGTTTTTTCTGCTCTCAATAATCCTGAAAAATGTTTAATTAACTTATAAACAGCCGTTGTTCCCATCAATCTGAGTCTCCGATCAGCAAACTGATTTGTTTTGTAATGCTAAATGGAGAGTTGCGTTGGGAAGAGCTTATTTGTGCATTTGGGGAGTGTAGAGCCAAAATTTCGGCTCAACAGTTGATCAGTAGGATTGGGAACAACGGTTGTTAGTAATACCTCAATGTATACCTCACTGATAGACGAGTCACATTTATAAAGGTAAATTCTAATTTAGATTGTATTACCAGAGAATACCTGAAATTAGTCATTTTTAAATCAAATTCTAGACGTATTGACTCTTTTTTACAAAAAAACGTAAATTGATTTTGAAAGATTGTTATTTTATCTGGTACTAAAAACTAAGTGTATTTTTAATATACTAAGGTTATACCGTAGGTCGTTGTCAGATTTGTTCAATTTTCTAAAGATGGATTCTATTAAACATCACTAATTTCAAATCATATAATTGTACAACAAAATAAATCAATACGTAATCTAGTAAACACAGTTTTCAGAATTTTAGTGTTAGTTAAATTAAAATCATTAAAAAATAAATCCGAGAACGTGTTGTGTGACAAAAATACCTCAGTTTTTCTATTTATTTAAGGTCTTACAAACCAAAATATTTAAAAATAATTTACACAATGATTTTGTTTCAGACATTATTGAAAAATCATAAATACTTATGATAAAAAAATACTTACAAGAAGTACCTACACGATATTTAATAATTTATCATCGTGCGTTTTGAGCATGTTTTTTGCTTACTTGAATGTAGGTGTATATTAAAGTAAGTTTTTAATGAAATAAATCGTTATTAAATTATTAATTTTAAAAAAATAGGTACGTTGAATAATCGATCTTTCTCGTTGGAATTTCCCTGTACAGTTGCAAGCATTTTAAAACTTTTATTCTCTGTTGCTGGTCAATCTCTCTTAAATCCTTGTAGTGTTTTATCGTCCATCAAAATATTTGCTTTTCCTTTCCTAAAAACCTTCATTAGAACAGAAATATATATATATTATATTAAAATAAATTCCAAGATTTAATAATTGCATTTTTAATAACATAATATGTTCCCAATTATGTCTTCTGCGTACGAACTGTATATAATTTTTCTCTAATAAACAATGAAAAGTGTTAATCTCAAGTGACCTCTCTAATTATGGTATGTTATGTATATTATCGGCATGTACAGAATATAAATAAATTATAATATTATGTAATAAGATATCATTGCGTTCATTGGTCAATTTGGTGCATTTTACATAGAATTAGTGGTCGTGTGATCGATGAATCAGTAGATGTAATCTTTTGGCAATAAGTTGTTATAACACTATAATAGTTTGTCCAGTCCACAGGTTCTCAAACTTATCTACATTGAGATTTTAAAAAATCTAGGGCCTCTATATTGTTTAACTTACAATTATACATTAAATAATCTGTTGCGTTTCTTTAAAAAAAATACCAATTCGACAAAAGTTTGTCCAAATGGACAAAATGAATGTCCAAGTGGACAAAGACTTGTCCAGATGGACAAAACGAAAGTCAAATTGGACAAAAAGGAGTCCAAAAAAGGAGACAAAAAACAAAGTGAATGGACAAAAAATATCTAAATTGAAAAAATGAACGTCTAAAGGGACAAACATTTGTCTCTGATCTCTGAAATAGGATATCCAATCCATTAATATTATTAATTTTGTCCATTTGGGCAACTTTTGGTCCAATGGGACATTCATTTTGTCCATTTGGATAATTTTTTCGTCCGATTGGACAAAATGAATCTCCCATTGGACCACAAGTTGTCCAAATGGACAAAATGAATATCCCATTGGACCACAAGTTGTCCAAATAGACAAAATTAATATAATATTAATGGATTGGATAGATAGTGTGTCACCCATATCCTATTTCTGAGATCAAAGAATGTTTCAATGAGAGAAAATAAAACTCATACTTAATCATGTACAAAAAACATTGGAGTACCAATGGCGGTGGTAGAAACGCTATAATTCCATTATTTATTTATTTTATAAGTTTTTATTCCAGAAAAAAATAAATTAAATTTTTACTTACTTAACTAGAAAACTACATTACAAACTTTTTTACATTATATTACAATACGATATTACTCATTTTCACTATTTTATGGTTTGTGACTAAAAATGAATAAATCTGTTGCGTTTCTTTAAAAATTGTTCAATTGGACAAAAATTTGTCCAAATGGACAAAATGAATGTATAATTGGACAATAAAATATCCAACTGGACAAAGAATTGTCCAAATGGACAATACGAAAGTCAATTGGACAAAAATTTGTCCAAATGGACAAAATGAATGTCCAATTAGACAATAAAATGTCCAAGTGGACAAAGACTTGTCCATATGGACAAAATGAAAGTCAAATTGGACAAAAAATTGTCCAAATGGACAATAACCAAATGAATGGACAAAAATATCTAAATTGACAAAATAAACGTCCAAATGGGTAAAGTGGATTTCCGATTGGACAAAAAATTGTCCAAACGGACAAATTTAATATCCAATTGGACGAAAAATTATCCAAATGGACAAAATTAATATAATATTAATGGATTGGATAAGTAGGATTGCACCCATATCCTATTTCTGAGAGCAAAGAATGTTTCAACGAAAAAATAAAACTCATTCTTAATCATACACAAACATTGAGGAACCAATGACGGTGATGGAAATACTATAATTCCATTATTTACTTATTGTATAAGTTTTTATTCTTGAAAAAATTAAATTATATTTTGCTTACCTAACTCGAAAACTACGTTACAAACTTGTTACATTATATTACAATACGATATTACTCACTTTCACTATTTTATTGTTTGTCAATAAAAATGAATAAGTTTTTATAAATTTACTGAAGTAAATTAAAATAAAAACAATTATTCTGGTTTTACAATCTCTTGTTAGCTGGAAAAACAATTAAATATTAATTTGAAATAGCTCACTGCTCGTCACAAGTACCCATATTTCACGTAATTCACGACATCGAAATTGACAGATCAAATCGCCATGTTGGTCAACTTCCGGAGATGAAATGAACTTCATGAAATACAAAAACTGAAAATGCTTGCCTATAAAGTTCGCACCACTTTCTGACACGATGTGGCCATATTTGTATCTGTTTCTTGCGTAGAAAGCTCTCACACATAATGTAAAGCGTAACGGTACGCAATACATTGTTCAAGTGCCATTAGTTAAAAAAAAGAGGGAGTTAATAGTACGATTTCGTAAATTCTGAATGAACTCTACTATTCTCCTGTGCTCTTCAATAAATTGGATGCGGCGTCCATGGTACCAATATACTATTATGTATTTCTGTATGGATGTAATATTGTTAGAATGCGAGAGGAATGGCTGACAATAACAACTGATGTCAAGTGTTATTTCGTTATGTTATACTGTTAAATTGATGGTCGTTGTTAATTTTATCACGCTACCAACATATGTCGACATAGACCTGGTCTTATGCAAGCATGATTGATCCGAGCGACAAGTTTCTGTCGTGCCCTACGTAGTTTTCATTTACTGACAATATTTGAAAACTCCTACTTACATCGTTGTAAGCGGAAGATGTTGCTTATGTAATTATGGATCAGGGGAATTGAATACACAATGCCTGGATGGAAGCCAGACATAATTGTCAACTAAGCCACTGACAGGTCTCTGACTACAACAACAGCAAGAATGCTAATTACAACACCAACTCGTGATTGATCCGAGCGACGAGTGTCTGACGTGCCCTACGTAGTTTTTCATTTATTGACAACATTTGAAAACTCCTACTTACATCATTGTAAGCGGAAGATGTTGTTTGTGTAATGATGGGGCAGAGAAATTGAACACACAATGCCTGGGTGGAAGCCAGACGTATTTGACAACTGAGGCACTGACAGGTCTCTCAGTACAGTACTAGCATATCCAAGAAACTCCAATGTAAGATATTAAAAGTTCGTGTTGAAAATAATTATAAAAGTAAGGCAAGCATTAACCGGGTTACGAATAGAGGGAAAATGTTTTAAATCTCTTTACTTCCAAAATACAAGAGTTGTTTTCAGCGGTTGAGTGGTTCCTCGGCTACGAAACCGGAGGTCGCGGGTTAAAATCCCGGAATGCGCAAGTAAATTTAATTTGATTAATTTGTGTTTTTTCACAATATTATAAATAATATTTAGTATATTTCCGGAAATTCCGTTGTTCTAGATACTTTCAATATCGCCCTGGTGAAAGATCGCCTTTCCGAATAGAAAAGTTGCTTGTAAAGAATTTAGTCGTATTTGGTGACCAGATTTGAATATTAAGGTTCTTCGCCGCCGTACTATTACCCACTTCCTGCCTTTCAGCCTCATAACATACCCAGCAGTTGGGACTCTTGTGCGTTACTCTAAAAATAAAATAACAGAGGAATGAAGTGCCAATGAAACAAGGAGTGTGTACCGTTTACCTTCTCAGAACATCCTGTCCTTCCTTTGTTTTAAAGGACCATCCAAGGAACCATTGCAAAAAAAACTTCATTTGATACATCAGTTTCAATTTTGACAATGAAACACAATACTCTGTTTAAAATATTATATTTTAGGTACATGTACACTTGTCGGAAATCTTTGCAAAATCAGTTCTAATTTTGAAAATGACGCTTAAATTCATATCAAAATTAACTTCATTGAACCAGTGTTATGCCAGGACGCACCAACAACCGAAATTATTATTTTTGATTGTGTATTTCGGCCTTGTACCTACAACATACTAGAATAATACATCAGTTTTGAACAGTGAGTAAGAGGCGTAATAAATCTCACATGGTGTTGCAGCCTTCGCAGATACAGCCTTATTAGCAATTAAAGTTACATCCGCTGCAGCCCTCTCCGTCCGATGCAGCCTCTCTTCACTTGATTTGTGTACAGTACTTAACAGCAGGAACAAACAGCTTCATAGCAGGATTAATATACACATGTAGTAGAGATGTTACGAACATTCGCATTCGCATCGATGTGAATGTTTAGCGAATGCGAATGTGTGCAGATCATGTCGTGACTCGCCCGAAAACTCCGACGGTGCGGAATCACCATAACACGGGCATGTGCCTAGTATGGCGGCCATAAATTCCACAATTGTTATATATTTATTATTCAAAGAATAAAGAAACATTAAAAAAAAAAACTGTAAGCTGTGAAATCAACGCTCAATTGAAGGCATATCTTAAAGAAAAACGAGCCTCTCTTGATGAAAACCCTTTGGACTGGTGGAAGACTAAATTGAAATACGACAAATTGACAAAAGTGGCTCTTAAATATCTGACCACCGGCCAGCGTTCCGAGTGAACAATTGTTCAGTGCAGCCGGGCGGCCTTATATACGAGCCCCTTATAAATCGCCTCATGGGAGAAAAGGCTGTAAAATTGCTTTTTCTGAAATATAATATACCTCTTTTGAACTTCGATTACTAAATTGCTTAATTACGATTACAACTTACTGTATTAGAATTGATTTATTGTTTTATTTTTTTATTAAAACGATGATTAATGTTGACTAAAAATTTTTTTTTATGTGATTTCTTAACATTCGCATTCGCACATTTGCACTTTGAACATTCGCATTCGCATTCGCGAATGTGAAAAATATCACATTCGTAACATCCCTAACAGGTAGTATATACATAGTGAAACAGAACGTGCATGAAGGGTTTTAATCAGCATTTCTAAGCTGACTAACAATATTTATAAAAATATAAAAATAAAAAAATTGTTATTCTGGATTTAGAGCCAGATTCTAGAGGAAGACCAAAGAACTCCTGGATGACTCAATGCTAGAAAATCCTAAGTAGAAACGGCCTGGATGAAAGCGATACCCAGAACCGAAGAAGCTACAACCTGAGAACGAGGAGAGCCAAACCCAACAGCCTACCTAGGCAATGAGTTGGGACAGTGCAAGGAAGAAAAAGATTTTGGATTTAGAGCCCTCACACATCACTTCTCCGTAGAGACCCTGTACCTACATATAATAAAACTGAATACACAGGTGGCTTACAGAGTAGTTGCATCTACCCCGCGTCAGCGCCGCGCCTAAAAGAGCAATCCAATCAACAAATTTAATTTGAAAACCGAACACTATTAGCTCATTTATGTCTTGTGTTTGTTCAACCCCTCGATAGGTGAAATATTAAAAATCGTTCATAATTTAAACTCAGATCTGTTAACCTGCTGAAGATTTTTGTTACAACTAGGTAGTTATAATTATTGTCTAAAAAGACTACTCCCCTACACTACTCTATCTTTATTCAATTAATCGTATCCTAAAATGCCCTTCGATAGCCACTAATTTCTTTATTTAATTCCTTTCTCTAATCAGTCGAGCAATTTTTGGCATATTATAGAACTTTTTCCTTTGAACGATTCGTTACCATAATACGCCAAATTTACCTACCTACTGGAGTCATTTAAAACTTTTTCTCGGATTGCTGAAGGAAATTTTTCCGCCCACATTAAAATATCATACCTCCGAATTTTAATATGGAGACATACAAACTGATTATAGTTCTATAGACAATAAATTCACAACTCTTTTCTTTGTTACCACATTTTCGTAGAATTTATAAATAATATATTATTAAATCGTTAACTTTAAAACATTTTAAACAATTTAGAAAATATTTATTTTGTTATATTTTTGATGTACAATATATTATATACTCGCTTCATTAAAAAATACAAAATCTCCATGTTTTTGCAACAAAGCAATCCGTGGTTTTGGAAATAGTGCCATGTTGTGGCAAAAAGCGCTCGAGTGGCTGCCTTTCGTAAAACATTTTTTAATTTTAAAAAAATTGACATATTGAGTCATAAGTACACTAAAATAAGTCATTTTTTGTACGTCTACTAATACGTACATATCGATAGGTGGGTCAAATCCCAGCACTGCAAAGAATGGGAGAGGGCACCCGGAATGAGACAATCCAAAGTTCTCATAAAAGGACCGGACCCTAGACGAACCAGGAAACTACTCGATATGGACAGAAACTCGCTGAGAGAACTGGTAGGACTATTAACGGGACACTGCCATCTCAGGAAACACATGCAGATATTGGGAGTGGAAAACACTAATATATGCAGAAAATGTGAAGAGGATGAAGAGACTCCAATTCACCTATGGTGCCAATGTCCTGCCCTGGTGGGAACTAGGCTCAGATACCTGGGGAGACATACAGTAGAACCAGAAGACATAGCCGCATATCCAATAACAACGCTGGTGAACTTTATTAAAGGGACTGGTTTGTTATTAAAGGATTGAGGTAAAATGGGAGATAGCACAATGGGCCTATGGCCTAAGTGCTCACGGGAACTGCTTGTAAACCGTCTCCGCCTTAAAAAAAAAAAAAAAAAAAAAAAAAAAAAAAAAAAAAAAAAAAAAAAAAAAAAAAAAAAAAAAAAAAAAAAAAATACGTACACAGTCCATTATGAACAAGTTGATAAAGTTGTTGTTATTGTTTTAATACTAGTACCAAATTAAATTACTACTTGGTTAAACTACATTATGTGAGTCCGTAGAATATCAGTAGGTAATTTCGCCAAAGATGTGAACGGTTCTTAAAAAAAATACTAATTAATGTTAGAGTAATAGTAATAAAAATGATGACAGAATGAAGTAGAAAAGAAGAAGTCATGAATGGACATTGATAGAAATATAACATTTTGCCACCATATTCCAAGGACTCTCTCTGCGAATTTTTTTGTCCAAAAACGACAAAACAACTTTTGCCCTAACGTTACAGATTAAGAAAAGACGTACTGTATGAAAGATAAAATTAAACAAAGCACAACTACATATACAATAGATATGAACTTATAATGGTCAAAATTGCAATATTCGTCAGAACGCTTGTAAATTATTGGCCAGCGTCCAATTTGTTTCTGATCGATGTCCAAAACGAAGTCAGTATTTTTTTTATCGATTGGAAGAACATTTAAGCTGTGAATCCGAGAATTCATAGTTTAATGGTGGTAAAAAGGTTAACAGTGTTGTTTACTGAAATGTCAGGGTAACCTTTAACCGCATCGCTGCAGACAGACTCGGCGTACAAACTAGGGGATTAGGTTTACAATCGTACGTGTGGTGATTGTGGACAATGATATTTCGTGTAATGCAGGGATAAGGAATTCAGCCATTGGAAAGCATAATAACCCAATAACGTACGGTGCAAAATTGCTTTATTTCCTTTGAAATTGTGGTCGAATTCTCCTAGAAGTATTGCCATAAAATTGATTAATCAATCGGATATTTAAGCTGTAAACGACACAAATAGAAAATATAGCTCTGCTTCCCTGATATAACTGGGTTTTCCATCAATATACCATGTTTTAATTTTTATCGCCTAATTACTTTTATTCCAAAAGGATTGGAAACAAATTTCTTACTAATATTATAAACGCGAAAGTTTGTATGGATGTATTTGTGTTTGTTACTCTTTCACGCAAAATTTACTGAATTGATTTTAATGAAACTTTACAATAATATAGCTCGTACATCAGAATAACATAATATAGGCTATAATGTATAAACCTAGCTATTTATTTTCAATATATTAAAAATACTAATTATTGTTTAATAGAAAATGTCAAAATTTGAGAATGACATTTTGCAAAACAATGATTATTAAATCAAAATTCTATTTTAGAAAATATTTAAATTAGGGAATTTATTTGAAGTACTCG
Organism: Limnephilus auricula; assembly: GCA_951813805.1. Taxonomy (NCBI): domain Eukaryota; kingdom Metazoa; phylum Arthropoda; class Insecta; order Trichoptera; family Limnephilidae; genus Limnephilus; species Limnephilus auricula. The sequence goes on from OX638406.1 coordinate 18,876,244, forward strand.
CCTAATACTTTGAATCGAATAAAGAATTATAGATATTTTAAATAAATAGGTTAAGAATTTTGGTATAAACGTAGATGGGACTTATTAAAAGAAAATAGATTACTCGTAGACGAAGTCGCGGGCAGAAGCTAGTTATAAATATTTGTCGAATCTTACGATTATTAAAAAGATATTTTTGTGCGAATATCCTCAACCCCAATTTCTGGTGAATGTTCAGAGTTAAGTTTTATTATAATCCGTAATAAATCATTTTCGTCGCTATGTATGTGAAAATATAAAATATGGGGCTTGTAACTTGTACAATTCGTTTTGTATCTAAGGGGTTTGTGTTACAAAATTAATGTAGTTGTTTGTCCGAATGTGGATTTATAAACTTTGAATGTTTTTTATGCCATTTTGATTTGATCCAGTATATTTTTGGCATATGTTATGTACATTTGGTACGTCAAAAATTTTGTCATTTTCTATAGAAGGCATTCTTGAGCATGGTCTTCATCTTAGAGAAAATAAGTCTTTATGATTGCTTTATATGAATAAATTATAAGGGCACATGTTTTTTTTTATTAATTTTAGGGTATATTTCACCATCCTCTTTGTTGCTTATCCATACTAAAACGAATATTACTAAAAATTAAATACTCGCAATAGTTGGAAAATTCGGCCAACTTATCCGATATATAGCCATTATTCATAGGTTTGAGTACCAAATAGTAAACTCCATTAAGAAATATATAAGCCGTTATTTGTAAATCTAAAATATACGTTATCCTTTGAATAAGCTATGAAGAGGACAGTGAAAAACCCCCTTAGAGTACAATTAAAGTTAACATAATTCGTGTTACACCTTATTTAGGAACAATGCTTATTTACACCTTATTTAGGAACAATGCTTTTGTAAAAAAAGGTGCAGAAAAGTGTGCGAATTACATGGTAATTTTTTTAAGAAAGAGAAAGAAACGGGAAAAAAATATATGTATGAAACAAACAAAAGATATGAAAATGAACAGAAAAAATTATAAGAGAGAGAAAAGGAAAAGGATTTCAAATATTATTATTGAGAAATGTTATTATATATGATAATTAGGATGTAGGTACTATTGATAGAGTTATTTATTTTATTTTAGAATTTTTTAATTATTTCCAATCTTAAACGGTTGATTGGTTAAAACATTTAACTCCAAAAAATTTGTAAAATTTTTGGGCTGTGGTGGTATATAATATCGCGGGATAGTTATCGAGCCTAAAACACGTAAGATTTTCGTCAATTTTAATTGTATGTGTACAAAATGTATTGATAATCGTCAATTCAAATTCTACAGGCACAAATATATTTATTATCAGTATAATATCAACTTACCAAATCGGTATAGTCAATTAATACGATAATAGTCAATTATAATCGTTCAAGTACGAATATCGTCAATTTCTACTGAAGGTATTTTAACTTGGACCCCCCCCCCCCCCCCGGTCAATTAAGTAAGTGAGATATAGTGGGACCCCCCCTCACATGAGATTTATTCTTACTCTCCAAATAAATGTTTTTCATAATAGCCATTTTTTCAGCGGGCAAAATGGGACACTTCAAAAGAAGTGAAACCATTTTTTTTATTTTTTATTATCTCTATAATAATACATACTCTTTTAAAGTTGACGTGTGATTTTTATAGACACCCCCTCCCCCCTCTCGGTGTAATGAGATTTTTCTGAATTACCAATGTAATATGATTTTGTATTTATTTTAATTCTCAGTGTACCAGTGCCAGCGATGACGGTGTCCAGAGAAAAGTGTGTCAGCCCTGGGGGCGATGCAGATATGGTGAGCCGCCACTGGGGCAAACCACGCCGGGTGGCTGTGAGCAGGGTGCCCAATGCGTCACTGGGCATCAGCATCGTGGGCGGAAAGGTAAGTGATACGCTCTCAAAATTCAATTACAAAAACCAAATATAGCATTGCAATCAAGTGGCTAATCAGCGTTCAACAACATGACAGTTGTGTTTTTCCAGTCATGAGAATTTGTTCAAAGGCTACAACAAACATAGAAATGAACAATAAAATATATAAATTTGTTTTAGACCACTTTAATTTTAATTACACTCTACCGGTTTCGGAAGAACCCTTCCTTCGTCAGGAGAATATTAAAACTAACCTATGATACAAAATATTGATAGATATATACCAAACATTTAGGTGCTGGAGTGGGAGGTCAAAGTGGATACAACTATACATAACACATCAAACCATCCCGTAACCCATAAACATTCTGCCTATCATTCAATGGTACACCGGTTAGTAAAAATCCCCCTTTCATCTGTTAATTTCACAATTGAACTATCTAAATTAAACAAATTGCTCTGAATAATGGTTATTCCTCACACTTAATTGATAAAATCCTAAATAAAAAACTTAAGCTCATTGGATGGTTTGATGTGTTATGTATAGTTGTATCCACTTTGACCTCCCACTCCAGCACCTAAATGTTTGGTATATATCTATCAATATTTTTTATCATAGGTTAGTTTTAATATTCTCCTGACGAAGGAAGGGTTCTTCCGAAACCGGTAGAGTGTAATTAAATTTAAAGTGGTCTAAAACAAATTTATATATTTTATTGTAAATTATGGCGAGCCAGAAAGTTAATGCTTATTACGAACATAGAAATGAACATTTAACTTGTTGAAAGCCAGCATACAAAAAATATATGTTTTCAATACGACGTAAAATATTTGACAGTTCTCACCTTTCTCACGAATTCAATTTTTATAACATTTCTTTTGTGAAATAATAAAAAAAAACATCAAAATAATGTAGATAAAACGAACTTCCTAACAATCACTCAAATCTATGCTTTCCACAATGGATGTATGTAAAAAAACAATGAGTAAATATAGACTTTCGTTCATATTATCAAGCGGCAGCCATTTTGTCCGCCATCGTTGGTGCCCGGCGCGTCATTAGCAATTAATATGAATTATTCGGAGTGGCTAAATGCTATCCAGTTATTCGTAATGTCAAGAACGAAAATGGCCCAAGCGAATCTGACCTTGTTCTTCATACAATTTCTTTATACATGAGGAGCAAGACTGCGGCCTACAAGAGGTTGGGACGTTACAAAAGATTAAAAAAAAATCGCTGGTTTACCATTTGATGACAATGTTATATTTGATTTTCTTTGAAATGCCTAAACTTTGTCAATTTACCTTGAAGACTGCAACACGAACACAATGTTTTATATTTCTCCCCTTCACAGCATGACTTTTTTTCAGAAAAAATATTTACGTTTAAAAAGTAAAAAAATAAATTTCGCTGGCTTACCATTTGATGACAATGTTATATTTGATTTTCTTTGATTTTGTCAATTTGCCTTAAAGACTGCAACACGAACACATTAGGGAAAAATAACTAAAAATATGTTTTTTCATAAACTACGTTTATTTTAAGAAAAACGCTATCATATCATAATAACATTTCATCAAATTTGGACATACAAAATAAATAATACAAATAACATTTACATTCAATAACCACTGGACTTGGATTGCTCGAGATTTTGAGACGATCATTTTTTAAATTTTTATATCTTACCTTCGCTTTGCATTTTAACATGGAGACATAAAAACTTATTAAAGCACAATATAGCCAATGGATTAACTTGTATTTTATGGTTTATCTCTTATTTGTAGGATTCATAAAAAAAATATGAAAAAATCATAAAGCTTAAAACCGCGCGGATCCTGCGTGTTTGATACTTTAAACTGCCGTCAGAGGTAGATACTTATTCGAGTCAACATAGAAAATTTTCGAGTTTTGTATGTCATCTGTGGTATATTTGAAAAGGCACTTAATTTTAACCGTAAACAGCTGAACAGAAATTCTGCGCGAAAAAAATATTTAAAAAAATATATTTTTAACATCCATCTAAAATAGCATACAAAGAACGGATTTGCAACATCGACGATTATAATAGATAAAGCATTTCAATAGCTTTGTTAATAATAAACGTGGGAGCTATAGATATATATATTTTTTTTTTTAAATTTCCGAATGAAGAGATAATTGACTTTTTTATCCGAATAGCAATCGTAGACATTTAAAATGGCGCATGTATTAGCCAAAAATCGCTCCAGTGGATAATACAAATAACATTTACATTTTAATAACATAAACTTACATACAGTCCATATAAACTATATATCTTGATATAATATTAAACATCACAATTCTTCTAAATCTTGATATAAAGCGTAATCTCAAAATATTAAAAAATTTTAATTTAATTTTTCATATTGACATAAGCCACCTATTGGAATTCTTCGGCCCAATAATTATGCATAGATAATGTAAAAACCTTAATGTATTACTAAAACTCTGATTCTGGATAAAATAATTAACTCATTTAAAGATAGTATATGTACTGATCAACATGGTTTCATAACCGGCAAATCAACACTAACTAACCATATTCTATATCAAAATTTCATTTCCGATGCAATGGCGAAGAAGCTTCAAGTTGACTCAATTTACACTGACTTCAGCAAAGCGTTCGACAAGGTTTGTCACGCTATTCTTGTAGAAAAACTGTCTAAAGCTGGAGTTTGTGGAAACATGTTGCATTGGTTTATAAGCTATCTTTCAAACAGAAAACTTAGTGTTAAACTTAATGGGGAATCATCGTATGATTTTTTTGCATGCAGTGGTGTTCCGCAAGGTTCCCACATTGGACCTATATTATTTATCTTTTTTGTGAACGACCTTTGTAATATTTTTAAAGACATCGACGTACTTATGTTCGCAGATGACTTAAAACTTTTTAAAGTAATTCGAAGCCTGAACGACTGTTATATTCTCTCGGCAAACTTGTTAAAATTAGTTGAGTGGTGTAGCGATAACAAGCTATACCTTAATGTCAATAAATGCATAACTATGAGATTTTTTAAAATAAAAAATCCGATTTATTTCAATTACACAATGAATAACATCATTCTCGAATCTGTTTCCGAAATTAATGACTAAGGTATTACTTTTGACACCAAACTTAGCTTCATACCACACACTGAAAATATTGCAAAGAAGGGTTTAAAAATGTTAGGTTTTGTACTAAGAGTGGCTAAAGATTTTACCAACATTAAAACATTAAAACTTCTGTAAACATCACTAGTAAGGAGCCAGGTTGAATATAATTCAACTGTATGGTCTCCCCACTATAACGTGCATTCACAAACAATAGAAAGAGTCCAAAAAAATTCCTAAGCTTTTTAAATTATAAACTAAAAATACCGAAAGAACAAAAAAACTACCCTTTTCTACTACGATTATCTAATCTATTAAACTTGAGTGACAGGATAATTGTTTTTGATCTAATATTTCTATTTAAAATCTTGCATAATATAATTGATAGCCCTGAATTCTTATCGCTCATAAATCTTAATGTGCCAGCCAGAAATACAAGGTCAGTACTACCATTTTATTGTAGTAATACTGCAACCAGGGCCCAATTCAACATACCACTACAGAGAATTCAAAACTTGGGAAATATGTATTCGCACGTAGATGTATGGAATGTGTCGCTGATACAATACAAACATGAAATTATTAAATCATTCATGTCAGAATGTGAAATCAGACGTGTTTAATATTAGTTACTGTTATTTAAAAGATTCCATAATATTTTGATGTAGCATATTCTTATAATGTAGGAGCTGTTGCACATATTTTTGTATTATTTCTATTTATCTATAATGTAAAACTTGTTACTCTCTTTTGTTTTTCTGTATTGTAAACTTTTTCTTGTATTACACATCTGTAAATTTCTAATATTAACTTACATTATATATTATTATTTTTATGCCATCTGCAATTTAAAAACTGGTTTCAGTTTAATTTATTTTTACTTTTTCTCTTTTATTATAATATAATACTTTTTACTTACTTTTATACCTACCATTTTTATAATGTTAATTGCTATAAGTTTATATTTCTTATTTAAACATTATATTACATATATATCACTGTATAATATACTTATTATGTAAAAGCCCATCAGGGCGTTGAAAATTAATAATAAATGAATAAAAACTCACCACAGACGTCAGGATTACCAAAAATTAAAAAAAAATATACCAGAAATTTTACACTACGCAGTAAATGGTAAGTGAAAGTGGAAGCAGAGGTTACCCTAGCTGAGCTAATTTCCTAAAGAGAACTTGCATCCGATGGTTAAGGAATCGACAAAATGGGACCCCTTGCTTGAATTCCAAAAAAGAGTCACTGATGAAAATACTTTCCCTCAGGGTCTATGTGGTCTTTTGGGATGCTGCGTTTAGGGTCCTATTAAGGAATGGAAAGAGAGAAAGTTCTAGAAAGCATATAGGTATTAGGGGTGGGTAGGAATCTACGTGCCATCTGTCCACGAGAGACGACCGTATGAATCCATCCCTCGAACTGCGATGCAAAATTGTAAGTCAATAGAGAAAAACGGGAGAGATCAAAGGGTCTCCCCAAGTCGGACTGTGATGATCTGCCAATAACAGACCGCCACGTAGCTAGTGGGCAGGCGCATCCGCCGTCAATATCTGAACACACCTCACCCGATGAACGCGGACACACATGCTAAGTTACCAAACGTAGCGAACCACTTAGGGTTACCTATGGCAGGGGCTTTGGTAATACAGTAAATGGTTCCATGGCAGTGGTCCCCTAATTGAATGGATTTTTGCGATCATATTTGGAAGCTAGAAGGTCAATGGAGAGGAAAAATGAATCTCAACCAAAGAAAAAATCCTGCTGATTAAAATTCTAAATCCAATTATCTCTGTAGCGGAACAGATAGGTTAACTCCTTGCTCAGAACTAAAAAGTTGCCGCACGGGAAAATAAAAAATGTATAAAATACGTAAACGTGTAGGTAATGAATGTGGTAAACAGGAAAATGTTACCCAGAACTTTGACAGTGTTTATAGAAAACACATGTTCATCGTACATGAGTATTCGCTGATTTAGATCAATACTAACAGATATTCTGTTTTTTTTATTGATGTTTGATTATGAACTTGATAAAATATGATGGAAAAAGCTCCTACTTAATGGTATTTATTTATTTATTTATTTATTTATTTATTTATTTATTTATTTAATACATGTTACATAATTGTGACATTTACATAAAGTTGATATATTAAATCACCATACTAGGCGGCTGCCTGTATCATGGTGACCAATATAGTATAGTTACATTGTATGAAATATGAAGTCTAGTGTAAACATGGAATTAGTATAAATCATGTTAAATATTGGAAAAATTATAATAAAAAGTAGAAAATAGAAAGGAGAAAAAAAGTACATTAGATTATATAAACAGGCTTTTATATCTTATTCATAACATCAACCCTCAAATTAGGCACGTTAACCTCAATAAACAAACGATCATAATTATAAATGAAAACCTCAAACAGAACCCATTCCATACAGAATGCCAACTCATACCTAAAATTAAATAAACAATCCATCTAAACTAAAAGCATCTAATTCGGTACAGGCCAGAACTCTGCAAAGTGAAGTTGAACCAATTATCTCACCTGGCTGAAATAACTCGATAAAGACTTAACAGAAGGTTGTATTATTAGGGTTGGAGGCTTTACAGGTGCTTCTGAAGGGGTGCTAAAAATGCCCGCAAAGGATGTGAGCGACTTCCGGTTCACGGAACTGAAAATAACCATCAGGCTGATTCGTTTCCGGCTGCAATGTATGATCAACAGATGTCGAACTATGTCTGCCTTTGTGGGGGGCAAATAACAGTGGAGCGGTGCTTATCGGTGCATAAAGACTAAAATCCAACTATTTTATGGTAGTAAATATAGCCTAGACTGTAGCAGGGCTGGGTAACAATTTTACTGGAAATCCGAATTGAGAATCTTAAACTTAAGAGGGTATAACCAGACAATACCGGAAATTTGTCCCTTTTAAATCAAATTCTAAACGTATTGATTCTTTTTTCCAAAAAATCATTAATTGATTTTGAAAGATTGTTATTTTATCTGATAAACGCACTTTTTAAAATTTGAAAAACTAAGTTATTTTTAATGTACTAAGGTCGTTGGGAGATTTATTAAATTTTCAATCGAAATATCGTATTATACAACACAAATTTCAAATCATACAGAAAAATAAATCAATACATAATCTAGTAAAGAAACTTTTCAGAATTTTAATTTTACTTAATTTAAAATAATTCAAAAATAAATCCTGTAACGTGTTTTGTGACAAAAACACCTCATTTGTCTATTTATAAGGTCGTACAAAAAAAAATCTGATTTTTCAACACACTCATTTTGTTTAGACATTATTGAAAAATCATAAATACTTATGATCAAAAAATACTTACAAGAAGTACACGATATTTAATAATTTATCGTCATGCATTTTGAGCATTTTTATTGCTTACTTGAATGTAGGTATATATTAAGCATGTTTTGAATGAAATAAAAAATTGATACGGGGAATAATCGATCATTCTCATTGGAACCTCACTGTACAGTTGCAAGCTTTTTTGATATTTTATTCTCAGCCGCTGGTCAATAGGTCTTAAAGCAGAAAATTTGCTTTAAATACGTAATCAGAAAAAAAATCTAGAACGACATTATGAATTACGTACCGGTTCTTTTGTCTACTTTGTGTATTAGTTGTGATCAGTAAGGAAAAAATAATACAAAGATAATTAATAAAAAAATAAAATTCGTAAATTTACAATGAACCTAAATGGCCTTGAGCTATTTGAGAACAATTTGTAGACCCGGGGTGAGGGGAAAATGTATGAAAAACACCTCTATCTACATAATTTTTTTTTAATTACTTGTTCCACTCCCTCACTTGTCTCATAAAATATCCAAAAAATTATACGTAGGTCGTTATTAATATAATTTCGATTATATCCAAATCATTTCAAAAGGTTATCGTACAAGATGGTTGCCAGGCGATTTCCCCTTATGCTAGATTTGGCTTCAATGTCATTCATACAAAATCGCACTAATGGTACTCGTATTTCCAGGACTTTTTAACTTCTTGGAAAAATGCATTTAACATTCACCTGTGTAAGTGTGTAGTTAATTGACCCTATTTTTCTGTTCTCGACAGGTGGACATAACCAATTCAGCTGGATCCGTGGACTCGACTGCAGATGTAGTTATCTCTGGAATCTTCATCAAAAATGTGGTTCCGAACAGTCCTGCCGGTAACTGTGGCCAACTAAGAGTAAGTTCTATTTTACTGGCGGTTAAACAAAACACGATTAACTGCTTTTTTAAGTCTAATCTGAATATTCTGAACATGTCTCTAGAATAATGTGCTAAAATTACGCATTAATAAATCTAAAAGACACTACGAGATCTGAGAAAGTCTTTCGCTGTAAACTTCCACAGAGTCCCTCTGGACTAAAAAAACATAGAATTTTAACGTTCAATCACATTCGAGTTCTATAAGGACCAGTTGTTTCGGAAAAGTTCACGTTTGAATTTCCTTCAAATCGAATTTCACCGAAAAATTGGGTTGTTTCAACCTCCGTCAGAAGAAATTTCATCGAAAATTCCATAGGACCAGTTGTTTCGGAATTCCCTTCAAATTTGAATTTCCTTCAAATTTGAATTTCCTTCAAATCGTCATTCACCGAAAAATTGGGTTGTTTCAACTTCCGTCAGCAGTAAATAGCAACAAATAACGTTCGATAAATTTGAAAATTTTATTCAAGTGTTCCCCGCCGAATCACAATTTTGACGTCTGCGCATGCGCCTCCCATTATTTCGCTAACCGTCCGGACTCGGCTGATCACATTCACATCACATTTCTATAGTATTTTCACTGCTGACGGAAGTTGAAACAACCCAATTTTTCGGTGAATGACGATTTGAAGGAAATTCAAATTTGAAGGGAATTCCGAAACAACTGGTCCTATGGAATTTTCGATGAAATTTCTTCTGACGGAGGTTGAAACAACTCAATGTTTCGGTGAAATTCGATTTGAAGGAAATTCAAACGTGAACTTTTCCGAAACAACTGGTCCTTAGTATTCAAGTACTGACATTTGATGGAATACTAAGAAAACTTGAAGAGCACTTTTACAGAATTTGAATGTTAGATTTGAAATTATATCTATTGTTCATATTTTGTGAAACAAACTGAATGTGTTTCTATGCTATATAGTAGTGGAATGATTTTAGACTATTGTGTAACCACATTCCAGCAACAAGTGTCGCTTCGCTCACCTACCCATCCTTCTCTAAGTCCTTCCACAAAACATCCCCAGGGATGACATAGATCGTGAAGGAAATCTGATTTCTGAGTGGAGTTGACATAAGATCGATTATTGAATTGCTTGTTTAGCTACGAAAGATAAAAGGCTGAAGCATCGACTAAGATAACATAGATCGTAAAGGAAATCTGATTTCTGAGTGGAGTTGACAGAAGATCGATTATTGAATTGTTTGTTTAGCTGCAAGAGATAAAAAGGCTGATAGCATCGACTAAGATGACATAGATCGTAAAGGGAATCTGATTTCTGAATGGAGTTGACATAAGATCGATCATTGAATTGTTTGTTTAGCTACGAGAGATGAAAAGGCTGATAGCATCGACCAAGTTATTATACATCGATGGCTGATACGAGATAATGAAAGAAGGGAAATGCAGGAAACTCCATTAATAAAGGTCTGAACTAAATCAATGACCAAAATTGTCCAAAGAAGAGAAGCTAGCAGTCTCCAATGGAGTGCTGGAATCAATCCTGATGTGCAGTAGTGGGTCAGGGATTGGCAAAGGAATGATGAAAGCAGATTGAATGCTATAGGAATGAGAACCGAGTTGTTTGCGATCCGTTGTTTAACTAATCCTATTTTTGTTGCAGACTGGAGACAGGATCCTGGAAGTAGACGGTGAGGATGTGAGGACAGCATCCCATGAAAGGGCGGTACAAATAATTCGGGCAGCAGGAGACCCAGTCACATTTTTGGTGCAGAGTCTGCTTCCTTGGGTAAGTTGAAACAGGAAACCTCCATAATCTGTTATAAGAATATTTTCTTAATCATTACAGACTTGGCATCTCTGAGAGAACTTATTTTAGACTTGTCGCTTTTTTCTTCTTCTCAAATGTGCTACTTAAATAACTACATGGGGACATTCAACAAAAACAAATCTTCTTTCAGTGTAAAATTTACAATATTCCTTAGTAAAATTATTAAAACAAAGCTGAATACGAACAAAGACATGATGTATCAAAATCATTACTATATAACTCTGTAAATTTATTATCTGTTCGTGCTATATTGTGGTTCAAAAATGCGAATCAGCATACATCTCAATCTGAATATAATAAAATAGTGGTACATTTCATAATGCAAGACTAACTGCAAACGATGGACTTGTTATTCCCAGATACCTAAATAAATACGGTCAAAGAACTCTAGAATACCTCGTACCAATAATTTACAACATTTTACCCAATTCAATAAAAAGCTGTGAATTGACTTTCAGAAGAAAATGTATGCTAAAAAAATGGTCATGTGATAGAATTTTTTTGTACTAACCTCCGTATTTCTAATTTTCGTTTTTAATGTTTTTTCCATTATTATAATCTTTTTTCATTTTCTTTCTTTCGTTTTTCCTCTCGCTCTTTATTTTATATATGTAAAAATATGTGGATTGTATATATATACATAATGTAATAATGTGTATATTTTATGTACCTGTTTAAATTTTCTAAAAAGTAATTGTTAAAAGAACCCGTTGACAAACTGATATAAATCAGTTTAACGGGACTTAATGTTAAAATATGTAAAAAAAGAATGTTAAATAAAAAAAAATATATATATATACAGGGTGTTAAGGGATGGACGTAACTTACTTTAACCAGTGATTCCTGAAATTGTTTGGAGTGAAAGATGTAAATAAAAGTTTAGTCTCCAGTGATATCTTTGATATAATTTATTTTTTTTATGGTGAACACCTCACAAGAGTCCCAACTGCTCCCATCTGGAGCCAGTGAGACTATGGCATCCCCAAATGGGGTATACTATGAGGCTGAAGGTAAGCGGAAAAGGGAAGGAGATGGGGAAGAGGAAGGTGGAGAAGTACCTTGCTATTCAGATCTAGTCACTAAACACGGCTAAAGCCATTTCAAGCAACGTTTCAATTCTGAATAGTGTTCTACACCAAACAGTATCTTCCACTCTGTAACGTGCCGCAAATATAATATATATTATTTTTAATTAATTAATTGTGAAATAACACCAATTAATCAAATAAAATTTATTTGCGCACGCCGGGTTCGAACTCGCGACCTTCGGAATGGGAGTCCAAGGTCTTACCCCTGGACTACGCCGGCCGATGTTTTTTTTTCTACAAAAAATAAAAAAATATTAGGTGTTATTAGTAAATTTATTTGGTTTTACTAGAACCGCGCGTAAAGGTTAGACGCACTCATTTTTTTGATCAATGATAAAATATCACCAATATCTTAAAAATACAGTTCAACTATCCTATAGGAGGAGATATGTGCTATCCTAAATAGGGCCCGTATACCAATTGGTATTTATCCTTGCTTGGTTGTTACGACGAGCTTAGCAAATAATCCGTATATGGGTCGTAGGCACAGATATCACGCGTTTTGTGTAAGTGTCATCACGACGTTTGTTTTTATGCTGGTTTAATTTACGTAAAAACTTACATTTTTTAGGCCGCGGACCATTATTAGATTATTTATTTTTCGTTTATAATTATTCGTAGACGAATTTGTAAAATTTCCCTGCGTTCCAGCCATTTGAATTATAAACAACACCATTTTTATTGTCACACTACTAACTGCCACTTTTTACTTCAATTAGAATTCACAAGAATCAAAGAGAAAGAAGGGTTAAACATTATGTTACTTTTTTCATTCTTCAAACTAGATTTTGAGTGTTATTATTGTTATAATACTTGATGCAGCATAATTGAATTGCTCGTGCTTACACTGGTAAATAATATTCATCAGGATTTTGCACTGGTCTTTACTGAAAATCGGGCACCAATCTCCCTTTTCATCTTCCAAAAATAAGACGAACCAATGCGTTCTTCTAAAATCTTTAGTTAAATCATATATTTATCAACAAAACCCTGTTGAACTTACCTTATCCACTTGAGCGCTTTTTGCCACATTATGGCACTATTTTTCAAACCTTGGATTGCTTTGTTGCCAAAATGTGGCTAATTTTCTAAATTTTTAAATTTTATTTATTTATTTATTTCATTTTTATAATTCAAAATATAACAAAATAAATATTTTCTAGATTCTTTAAAATGTTTTAAGGTTAAAGATTTAATTGTATTTTTTTAATAAATCCTACAAATATATAATAATAGACAAAAGATAGGGAAATTCATTGGCTACATAGAACTATAATCAGTTTGTATGTCTTCATATTCAAATTCGAAGGTATGAATTTTTTAATGTGGGCGGAAAAATTTTCTTTAGCAATATGTTGTTGTATATAGAGGTTATATATTAGTAAACTAAATAAACGAGTTTGAGTTTGCTTTGACGTTTTGTAATTACCTGACAGGTTACGCATTCCTTGTTGCTATACCTACGATGTTAAAATGGTGAAATATAAATCGAACGTCATTTCCGATTTCATATGTTACTTCTGTCCAAAAAAGATATGGGTAGCTCAACGTAGTTGGTCTAAAAAAGTTTTAATTAAAAAAAATCTTCATTTTTTATTTATTGAAAGAATACATAGTTAATACATATCAACCAACAAGTCCTGCTAAGCCAATTGAATTGGCTTGTCAACAGGTGTTTATAGTTTAGTTAGACCTACACAATACATTTATGAGTTAAAATTTACATCTTATATCTACAGATTGAACATTTTTTCATACATTTTTTCACACATATCAATATATTTTTTTCCGATAGCCAATTTTTCAACATATATTTAACCTTATTCATAGAATTGGATTGCTTTATAGTGTCAGGTAATAAATTAAATATCTTCGGTATGTTGTATTCAAACGTCTTCTGACCGTACTTATTATTAAATATCGGAACTATTAACCCGTCGTTGCGCGTCAATCTAGTTCTGTATTTATGTTCTAATTTATCTTTATGCTGCGGGATAAATATATGCTGAATTATAATTTTGTGCCATAGTACAGCCTTAACAGGTAAAATTTTGGCACTCTGAAACAGAAAAATAAATAAACAAAAAAACTTCAAACCCAATGTCGTAGTAATAAAACCACGCATATTCTTTCCCATATAAAATAATTCATTAAAAAACCTACCATTGACAGATGGTCATTGAAATATTTAATCCCTTTCATGTTGCAAAAAGAGCTGAATAAAGCAAGGACTGGATTAGCAAAGGATTTTACTAATTGGGTAAATGTTTGGACTTTGCTCATTAATAAATTCAAGGAATTGGCACTCCCGAAATGTTCCACTGCAAATTTTATTCTAGAAACATTGCAAACCATTAAATCCTAATGAGGTATTTTCTCTAACTGTGGACAGAGGATAATTCGGAAGAATTGAAGCTTATTTTTCTTATTCTTATCGCATACCAAAAAAGGTTTTCTTAATATTTTCATTCAAAATTATATTTTTTTAATTTTTTTAATACCGCATAGGACATAGAAAAAGCTACATCCTAGCCCCCTGGTACACTCAATCGATAAAGATTGATAGGACAGCTGTCGGTAACTTCTCATCGTTCCCTAGTTCAACTACACATCGCTAACGTACAAACAACAGATGATGTTGAACATGTTAAGGACACTTAGTGTTTGTGAACTGTCACTTATTCGTTGGCGATCTGAAGTCATGCTAGGGAACCATGAGAAGTTAACGAAAGTTATCCTATCAATCGTTATCGATTGAGTGTGCTAGGGGCCCTGCTAAGTCAGGAGTCACCGACCGATGTGGCGACAAAACCGCAATACCATAAAAAAACGAACTTGTCTTTTTGACAATTCCGACACGGCACTTTTTAAACCTTTTTGGATTTTTGGAAAAATAAATAGATAAAAATAAAAAAAAAATTCCTTAATTATATAAATTTTTGTCAAGCATTAAAAACAGTTAAAATATCCTGTGGTTGCCTTTAATCTTTGACCCACGAGAGCCAAAGGACTTCCCTTATTCAGGTTTAGAAACTTATTTTTTTAATGCAGCGTAATGAATATTTGTGGATTTATTAAAGGAAACAGTTATCGGTGCAGTTTTAAGATGTTAAGTTATACAGGGTGTTAAGGAAGTACTAAATTTACTTTAACCAGTGATCTTGAAATTATTTGTAGTAAAAAAGGTAATAAAATTTATGAAGGTATTAGCAGTTAGGTGTGGGGTGGGAGATTGATCGATTACTCGGCTGGGTGACCAGTGACCATTGACGACATATGGAATACTTTGTTTTATTTTGAAGTAAAAAAAAATTAAAATATTGAAAAGACATCAAAAAGTTGCTGGAGGCCAAATTTTCACTTATTTTATTTATTCCAAATAATATCAGTAAAATTACTAGTTAGAATAGTTAATCAAATGCGTCCCTATTGTCACATCGTCGGATCTGCCCTGATGATGGACACTGCAACGCTGTCCGAAACGTCGGCTAAAGAAGGAGGTAGCGCAACACGGCATAACACCCCAAAAACAAACAACAAAACTGCTTTTGGCCGTGAAAATCTAAAAACTTATCTGATGTCCCTATTGGGCTATCGGGTGCGCGGCCGGTTTCGTACAAAACGTAGTTTTGGATTTTAGGCCAAAATACTTAACTAAACTGAAAAATTATTTTGTAATCAAAAGTTGTCAAATATCGATCTCGGACAGGAGCTACTTTATTTAATTTTTCTTTAATTTATAAAATATAAGCTATTAAAAATTTAATATTTTATGATTTTAGAGGCAACTTAAACAATTATTAGCGATTAAACGTAAAAATTTAAAAAATATATTTTGTTATATTTTTAAAAATTTTTTTTTTTTTTTTTAGAAATAATTTTGATGGGTGTAAATTTAAATTACAAATTACCTATTTATATCGGAACAAAAACTTACCGTTTAAATATTAAAATTACTACCCAAAGAATAATATAAAACCAAGTATCAGGCACATTTTTTTATATTAATAATTGAACAAAAAGTTGCTTCCAAAATGAACCAAAACTGAATTCTTCTTTAATTACCTGTACCTACGTCATTATTTAAAAGCAAAAGAAAAGTAGCTCCTCTCCGAGATGGACCTACTTTTTTATTAATAAAATATTTTTTCAGTTATGTTAAGCATTTTGGCCTCAAATCCAAAACTACGTTTTGTACAAAAGCCTAAATTGTTCTTTTTTTTTATTTTCACCACATAAGAAAACCTGGAAAAATTACCTACATACTAAAAAGTGATTAATTTTATAGTGCGAAAATACGAACCTTAAATATTGGAACCCGGAAAACATTATTATAGTGTGCCTACGCCACGGTGTGTTAGGTTTCTAATAACAAATTGTTAACCGTAACGGTTTCGCAATGATGGTTTGAAGTTTCAATTTCCCGCTTGACCTAATTATTTGTAAACGCTTTATCCGGAGTTCGTGTTAATGAGTTTTTCTTTTCCATTACACATTCAACAAAAACCTACAGATGTATAAATGTATGTATATACGTGTAATCGGGGACGAACCCTTTTTAAAGACGGAAAAAACATTCTATCGTTACCAATATTTACAAGATAATATATTAATTTCTACTCTTATCAATATAAGAGTTAAATGTTGTGTATGCAAAAATGTAAGACTTAGCTTGGATTACACGGAGAAAAGTGTTATTCTAAAATACGATAATTTTATTAGTAAAAACGGTTAAAAACGGGACTGAAGTTCTTACGAACAAATAAACAGTGTTTCAATTTTTATTGGCGGGAAAATGTAAGAATAAACATTGAAAACCTATTAATTTGTTCGTAAGAACTTCAGTCCCGTTTTTAACCGTTTTTACGAATAAAATGATCGTATTTTAGAATAACATTTTTCTCCGTGTAAACTCACGAAGCATTGACTGACGCATTTGTCCATTAAGCTACTAACAGGTATGTCTCACAGGCAGATATTTAGGATACAGTACTAAAACAGCTGATTTGTTGGTTAGTTTATCTATTGTCGATCCATAAAGATATATTTGTAAACAGATTCAATTCAATATTTTGAACCGACAACTAAAATCCTACTTAGTTTATTTTATTGTTTGGTTTAATTTAAAACTAAAACACGAATTCATTGATCTACTTACAGCCATTGTTTTTTCTACGTATTGCGAGTATTTATTTATTTTAAAAACCCCCAAGTTTAACAGAAATTATCGTCCGAAAAAATGTGTTTTTATTTCGTTCATGTTTCTTCAAAAATAGTAGTGTTTTAAACAAAATGCTTCTAGAGATTATTATATAACTTTATGTTTTTTCTTTTCTTAGAACACCGATTCCAGTGACATCGACAGTCAGAAACAGATCAACAGCTCCACCGATACGTTAAGCGGCAGTCCACCTGCCAAGATAGGCCCCTCGGCCCGGGCCCCCGCGAGCCCCGCAATCAGGGCCTCCGCAAGCCCCTCAGGCAGGGCCCCCCCACCTGCGAGCCCCAGGGCTTCTGTAAAGAGCCAGGCCCCTTCGCCTAGCGCGAGCATCAGAAAGGCGAAGGCACCGGAACCGCCGAAAACACCCGATTTTGAAGTGAGAAACATATTGTATTACTTTATTTTTTATTTATATTTGTGTTACAAATACGTTTTTTACAATGATAATATAAACATTTACTTGTACATACGTAATATATGTCGTCATTGCATATATAATATGAACCATTTGATACTGAGTACATTCTGAGAAAATCGATAAAACCTAACATTGTAGAAGAAGACAACAATAATAATCTAAATTAAAATGAACAAGACACTTAAAAATAAAAATAAAACATAATTACACGACTATTATACTATAGAATTATATGTAGTGTTATACATTATTATACAAGGTGTAACATCACGTACCCAAAGGATTTTAACACAGTGAACACCTCAGCACAGGTTCTCTAGTGAGGTATTTACGAAACATTACAGTGTGTAAATCATTAACATTTATTTCAATTATTAGTATGTTCTACACAGGGTGTAACAGAACGTGCCCAAAGGATTTTAACCAGCGATTTCTGATCATATTTGGAGTAAAAAAAGTAGGTAACATTTTGCTGTCAAATGATATTTTTTTTCAATTGAAAACAAAAAAAATGTGTTTCAAAATCATTAAAAAATAAATCCGAGGACGTGTTTTCTGACGAAAATACCTCAGATTTTCTATTTATTTAACTTCTTACAAATGAAAATATTTCAAATTGTTTTTACACACTTATTTTGTTTAGACATTATTGAAAAATCATAAATACTTATGTTAAAAAAATACTTACAAGAAGTACATGCTATTTAATAATTTATCATCATGCGTTTTGAGCATTTTTATTATTTAATTAAATGTAGGTATATATTAAAGCAAGTTTTAAATGAAATAAATCGATATTAAATTTTTTGTTTAAAAAATTTGATAGGGGAATAATTGATTTTTCTCAAATAATTGCACAGTAATTTTTAATTATTAGAACATAGTGTTTAGGTAAAACCTTAAAAAATAAGATGTTTATAAGAAGCACGCGTTAGGTGACAGTCAATTAATAAAAATAAGTGATTTGATCGGGTTATTTCTATTCCTACTATTAAAAAATTAATTATAAAAATTAGTTTTTAATTGCACGGCGGTAAATAACGATAGTGATTTTCGCTCTGAAGTTTTCTACCATGCTTTTCCCTTTATTGCATCTACATTACCTATAATTTTTGGATAGAGGTAAGAAAATCCAACAATCACGCGAAAGCTCAATCAGTGCTGCAAAAGCTTGGGCGCACCTCACTTATACATATTAGACTTAATTTTGTCGTAAAACGATATTTTAAGCAATGTGGTCTTTCACGACAAATATACTTTTTCATGTGAATACCGCACATGGGTCCCAACTTCTCCGTAACCTGCCCCAAAATATACTATTAAATATTATTTTATGTGTAAAAATATACTATTAAATATTATTTTATGTGTAAAAATATACTATTAAATATTATTTTTGTGTAAAAATTTACTATTAAATATTATTTTATGTGTAAAAATATACTATTAAATATTATTTTATGTGTAAAAATATACTATTAAATATTATTTTATGTGTAAAAATATACTATTAAATATTATTATTAATGAAGTGTTTGGAAAATAACGAAACTCAATAAACCCGCAACACTTGGATCCGTAATCAAGAAGCTTACCCCTTAACTACGGAGGTTTTAACGTGTGCTTTAAGGACAAAGCTCACAAATTCACTATATTTATTCATTAATCTATTAATCTTGATTTAAATTTTTATTACCTTCTCATTTGTAATAGGGTAATTCTTGCTACAAGCACGCCTCAGGGATTTTATTTCTACACCATTTAGTCTACGTTTATCGCTCCTCTGCCACATCAACAACATTGAGTTAGTAGCCGGGAAGACAAATTCATCGGGTTCCCACTCAGGCGTCTCGTCATGGCCTCAATTGCCTGCAGCTTAGATCCTGTATTATTTCACAATGGTGGAAGAAGGACGTATACAAATATTATCAGGTTATCATCGTATTACCGAAATGTGAGTATTTATCAAAAATCGCAAATCCCGCACATTTATCAAATCCCGCGGGATTATGAAAAAGATTTGAGAAATTCCGTGGGATTTTATTTAGGGGTGTTAAATTGAAATATTGCAATAGTTTCATAAACTTTTTTTTTAACCTTTTGTATTAATTATCCTAGATTCTAGTATACTATATAAAAGACATTGAAAAGGTATGATGGTTCCCAAGTCATTTAAGAGTATTTTTCGTATCAATTATCTTTGGAACCAGTAATTTATAAAAAATTATTGAAAAGGTAAACATAATAAGTATTTTACAAAATTTGATAAAAAAACATATAAAAATAAAACTGTCACTCAGAACAGAATTTCGCGCGTTCATTTGAGTTCCATCACATAACGGTACTGGTAATATTAAAAAAAAAACCATGACGACGTAAAGTAATAAGAATGATTTGATAAAAAATAAGGTCGTAAAAAATAAAGACTATGGAGAGTCTCGACACCCACACGTGACTTTTGAGCGTGCTGGCGGTTACGAATCACGTGGTTCGCTACATGGAAGTACGTGCATATGAAGACAGCATGTGTTCAGTGTAAATGTAGTATTCTATTCAATTTCGAAAATACGCGGGATTGTGGGATTGCGGGATTGCGTGATTGCGGGATTGCGGGATTGTAGTATTGCGGGATTGCGAACCCCAGTAGGAGGAAATAACTTGAAAACTTATAATCCAAGAAAATAAGATTCTTCGAGACTTTTTTTTAAATATCCACTCCTTACATCGCTAAAGATGGCATAGCTGTAAATATTTTTAACAACGTGTTTTATACTTAAATAATATTATTTAAATACTCTCGTTACCAACATACACAACTTTATAAAGGTGTGTATGTTGGTAACGTCGTGTTGTATGGAAGTGGGAAGAATTTCCCCTATCGCAATGAAAGATATTTGGTTTCCGGAATTAATTGGAGGGCATAAAATAACATGGAAACGTAGGGAAATAATTGCAGTGTGTTGGGTTTCACAATCGTACTGCGTGTGAAATAATGATACATGTATCGGATAAACAAGTATAATAATACGAGACGGAGCAAGAATGTATAGAATATTGTGGAATATGGTGGAACGTATGTTTTAGTTATTGTAATACATTTGGAATTGATACTAGATACTTTAACACAACACTTGCCACTGGTCACTTAAAACTTGACACTTGACACCTGGCACTTGACACTTCACACTTCACACTTGACACTTGACACTTGAAACTTGACACTTGACACTTGAAACTTGACACTTGACACTTGACACTTGACACTTGAAACTTGAAACTTGACACTTGACACTTGACACTCGACACTCTAGACCTACACTCGACACTCGACATTCGACACTCGACACTCGACACTAGACATTTAAAACTTGACACCATCCTTCAGAAACTAATCGCATTTTTTTTTAGGTGACAGAGCCAGATACGCCTCCCTTATACAAGAAACCAGTAAGCAGGCCAGCCACCCCCGGAAGCCTTAAAATCAGTCTTGAAAAAGAGCCTCTTTCTCTACCAGTTACTGCCAGTCCTGCAAAATCTGCAGATATTTCTGCGGCTCTACCAAGCCCTGCTAAGTCGATCGGGGCTATCCCACCAAGTCCCTCAAAGTCCCTTGGCAGTGGAAAGATTCCTGCAGCCGCACCACCTCCGGCGATTGAGAAAAAAGAAAAGATCGTCTACTCTGATGACGAGGATAGTGAAGACGACGAAGAAGAAGATAGGAGAGAGTTAGAAGGAAGGACTTATACTGCTAAAGGAGTTGAGGTGTGTTTCTTATAAAGTTTTTTTCTAATTACGATCAATTTTGACCAACAACGATTTGCTAATTTTAAAAATTCATTAATTTGCTAATTTTAAAAATTCATTATCTTGTGCCAATCTAAAAAGTACCTGCTTACCTGACCTTTTTTGTAAAAGTTGTGCAGATTACATTCTAGCCATTGTTTGTTAAATGGTACAAAGGTTTGAGTATCATAAAGTTATTAATAATTGTTGTTAACCTAAGGTCAGAATGGTAAAAGTTCTTCAAAAGCATTGATTGTTCTACAAAATCATGTTTCTTTACAGATCGACCGAGCTAGCGCGGGCAACTTGAAAAGGACAAAGGAAGAAAAGGATGCGGACACAGAAGAAGAAGATAGTTTCGGCTACACAAGTAGTGAGTGCTTTTTTACTACCTCGTATAATCTTCATTGAACTGAATTGTTTATTTTGTTCATTTTTATTCCATTAATAATAGGTTTTTAAGTCATATTTCTTTCCTTTTACACATAGATATTATAATTTTTTTATCACAATATGAATTCTAACTGTATTCGGATTTACAAGCTAAACTCGTACCATGAAAATATTTGTAACGCCGAATGTACGTTTTTTCTTTAGTAAACGAACCAATAAATACGAATAATTTTTTAGAATTATTATTTTTTGACAATTGTGTTATTATAGAAAGTTCCAGCTGATTGAATTATCCTTTTTCTTATCAGAAATGTTACAATACCCATGCATGATGTAAACGAAAGAACTCGATTATTAGCCACTCGAGCGATCGCCTATATACAAAAAAATGCCTTTAGCGAAGAAGGCTTCCGGGGGATCGGTTAGGGGATCATTAAAAAAAATCGTTAAATACGGAAATATATAAACTGCTTACTTTGATTTAAAGCCTATGAATCTACATAATATATTTCACCGTACATCCCATGTTTCCAGGATTTAGTATATAAGAAAATCGTTAAATTCATAAATTGTGCGTGCTTGACAACAGAAATCGTCCAAAATTGCCACAAACAAGTACATCATAATATACTCACTTGATTTGTGGCTTGCAAGTAAGATATGCTAGTACATTAAATTTGTACGTATCGTACGACAGAGTAATGTCAAGATCCAAAAATGACGTAAATGTTAGGCGACTAATTAAATACATATACAAAATGTTTCAGTACCTACCCAACAGCATTACCAGCGATTTTTAACATTACACGAAGAAAAATGTTATTCTAAAATACGATCATTTTATTCGTAAAAACGGTTAAAAACGGGACTGAAGTTCTTACGAACAAATTAAGAGTGTTTCAATGTTTATTGGAGAGAAAATGTAAGAATAATTTGTTTGTATACGTACGAAATTACGTATACCAAAAAATTATTCTTACATTTTCCCGCCAATAAACATTGAAACACTGTTAATTTGTTCGTTCTTACGAAGTACTTCTTACTTCGTTTCTTAGTTCGTTTTTACGAAGTACTTCTTATTCCAGAATAACATTTTTCTCCGTGTAGCTCTACACCGGAATCCCTGAGAAAAAAACATCCGTCAGGGCCTGTGTCATCTTCAGATATTTTGTGTGGAGGGTCGTTTTAACGAAAAGGGGGAGATAATGTTCTGGGAAGGAAAAGGTATTTATGTAAGTAGGTGTGCAGGAAGTCTATATGCAGAGAGTCAGGCTGGAGAGTTCAAAAGGGCTCCCTGACCCAGATTCTCCCGATCCGGCCCGCCATGTTTTTAAGTAGGCAAACACACCCGCCGCCAAGTCTTAGTCAATCCTCATCCCAGGAACCCAGGCATCCCTGTTAAGTCACCAAACGTAGCGAACAAATCGGGGTGACCTATGGAACGTGTGTTAGTTATCCAAAAATTGGGTCCAGGATTATCCAATAAATAGACCGATAACCGTCTCCCAATTAATTATTTGGAGTAAAGATTGTGGAAGCATCTTTGTTATTCGAGATACATTTTTTTTATATATTAACGCCGCACAGGAGGCCCTGAGGAAAATTATTTCCGTCAAGGTTTATGTCATCTTTGAAGCTGATGGGTGGAAGGTCTCTTTGAGGAAAAGAAGGAGTGAACATGGGTCTTGACGGGATCCATCCGGCAAATCGTTCCAGAGCCGCTGTTGAACTGAAGAATGAGTCGTAGAAGCAACCCATTCTCATGTGACAAATATCTACCGTGAACATATGTTGAGCGCGCGTTTGGCGTGTTTCCCGACTATGCCCCGGTTGCGAGGGCATCAATGACGCTAGTTCCTTGGAGCGTCTTCCATTAAAATACCGGTAGAACAAGGATAGCATTCCCACCCGACGCCTATTCTCTAAAGATTGCAATTTGTTTTATTAGACGGAAGAACCCATCAAACGGACCAGAGGCCCTAGCACGCTTGCTCTATAACGATCGGTAGGATAACTATTGGTAACTTCTAATCGTTCCCTGCGACAACTGCAGATCGCAAACGAATAGGTGACAGTTCACAATGACTAAGTGTCCTTAATATATTCGAAATCAACTGTCGTTTGTACGTTTGAGATCTGCAGTTGTCCTAGGGAACGATGAGAAGTTGCCGACAATCGGTCGGTAACTTCATATCGAGCGACCGTGCTAGCACACCTGCACAGATTCGAGGGTGTTTTTCAGGTACTTTGGGACTACAGATCAGAGGTGGCTGCCAAATTCAACCGCGGGGCGCATTTGCGATGTTTACAGGGTTAGCAATTATGTACTAATTAAGTATCTGCGGGCCCTGTTCAACACGCCCAATTTTCGAGAGGCTAACTTATCTCTGGCTTCGATGGCCCCGTACCTAGCTAGTTAGAGTTACACCGAGCATATCAATGGAAGGCCTCTTGTTAATGAGTTCAAATAATTAACATATATTCTTATTTCGGTCATATGCCGCCACTGGTCACATTGATTATTCACAAAGCAACCTATTAATCGCTGGTTTAAACTTGTCTGGTACGTTTTGATATGCCCTGCTTTTATAGTGTATACCATACGATTCAAGGAAGGTGTACCGTGAATCTGCGAGCTTCTTTTTATAATTCGATAATTATAACCTGTACCGGCTGCGCCACTGTTAATCTTTGATTAATTATTAGATATTTATAATGATTGGTACAGGGTGTATTATAAATTTATTGTAACTATGAGAATGTACAGTATATTGAGTCTAAACTGATAGCTGGGAACAGAGCGCTACTAACTAGCGAACAAAGGCAGATACGTTTTTAGATTTTCACGGCCAAAAGCATTTTCGTTGTTTGTTTTTGGGGTGTTATGCCGTGTTGTGCTACCTCCTTCTTTAGCCGACGTTTCGGACAGCATTGCAGTGTCCATCATCAGGGCAGATCCGGCAGATCCGTCGATGTGAATTGGTTGTGTTAAGTGTGTGCTTATTTACTTGGAAGCGATACCGTGTCGTCAGCTTCAATCCACTACGAGCTGGTAGGTATTACTGCGATTTCTCAAAATTTCCTTTTCAAAGTAGTTCGCTTTCTTCTGAAATACCTACCAGCTCGTAGTGGATTGAAGCTGATGACACGGTATCGCTTCCAAGTAAAAAAGCACACACTTAACACAACAAATTCACATCGACGGATCTGCCGGATCTGCCCTGATGATGGACACTGCAACGCTGTCCGAAACGTCGGCTAAAGAAGGAGGTAGCACAACACGGCATAACACCCCAAAAACAAACAACAAAAATACTAGAAAGGCATTTATAGTCACTCTGTCTCTTCCGTCTCTGTTACCTACTGCGGAAGTCAAGGTGAAACCTATCTCACAGAAGGGAAAATACGATATGAGTTAAAATAGAGTTGTTAAATGGCATAGATTAGATGAAGTCTTGAATTTCTGTCTTCTTCTTTGCGGTAGTTTTCTGGTTCCTTCTTCAATTCCCAACTATCTAAATAAGTTATAGCGAATTTGGCAGTCAATTCGTGCACCAGACAAGATAGGGTGTGTTACTTAACTCGTTTTACTTATTTGCATTCCGAGGGCGAGACTGGCATGTAATTTAGTGCCCGTTCAATGTTAATTTACACCCCCGGTCGAGCAGATATCTTGGCAGCACTACCGCCAGTCTAGTTTACAATTCTGATAAAAATTTCACCAACAGACCTGATGCAGAAGAATTAGAACGAACATTTATAGACATACGGCATATTCATTTGGCATTTCATAAAAATTTGGTCCCTTAAAACAGGCAATCTGCCTACCTAGGAATTAATATCAACCTAAGTAAACGTAATAAGTAATAACACTTTTACACATTTTTTATTTTTTCTTTTATAGGACAATATTATTACTGTTATTTTTGCTTTAAATTTATCCAAGACTATAGAGATATAGTTGATAGGTATGTAATCAGATCTTAAGAATTAATGATATCTAACTTTTTTTTGTAAACATAAATTTTTTTTTTTTCGAAATTCAGTTCATTACGGACTTAGAAGTACAAATTATTTATTTAATATTGTTGTTTTGGAGGCAAATCTCACAAATCTTGAAATTTAATTCAGTACAGTCAAATTACCTATGTCTACCTGATTTCGTATTAAATTTCTAATTTATTTACCTTTTCCTTCTTAAGTTTTGGTTATAATGATTTTCTTCTTAAAAATTAGCTCCACACTAAAAGCCATTTATGTCATTATGGGGATGCTGTGTGGAGGTTTTTTTAGGTGGGTAGGAATCAGGGGCTCAATGTGTCCAGAGTGATCCCTCCCACTTCGGTGCAAGGCGATGGGTCTAGAGAGTCCGGCTGGAGAGGTCTAGGTTAGATCTTCCTTAACCAGTCTCTGCCAATCTAGTTCGCTACGCAGGAGGTGGGTTTTCGCCGCCAAGACCTAGACCCATGACCCATGAACCCGTGCATCCCTGCTAAGTAACCAAAAGTTACGAAAAAGTTGAAGTGAAATACGGCAGGGGTGTTGGTTATCCAATAAATGGTTTCTGAGGCAGCGGTACTCATACCCGCCTCCTAAATTGGATGATCACGATCTGGGAGTGATTCTTCACTTAAGCGCGCTATACAAATAATTAAACTACGTATATGTACCTGAGACAAATGAATTTTTTGGAGGAGGCCTTCACCTTCGGCTAAGAGAAGGGTTCTTCCTTATGAAAAACTTTAGATATCTATATTACATTTATATAAATAGCATTAATTACACTTTTTCTTACTTTTCACAACTCTGTAACATACTTAATTGCAAGAAATAAAAGGCATTTTATTTTTTATTTATTATTATTTTATATGTACCTACTGTTGTTCAAATAACTCTAGCTAACAAGGTGACATTTCAACGCCTGGATTTGAAATGAACACCAACACCAACTTTGAAAAGTCATTAAAACTGATTTTTTGCCCATTACTCTTTTTATAGTTAACACCTCACAAGAGTCCCAACTGCTCCCGTCTGGAGCCAGTGAGACTAGGGCATCCCCAATTGGGGTATGTTGTGAGGCTAAGCGGAAGAGACGGAGATGGGGAAGATGAAGGTGGGGATGTACCCGGCTATTCGGATCTAGTCACTAAATACGGCTAAAGCCATTTCAATCAACGTTTCAATTCTTAATGGTGGTCTTACACCAGGGCGATACTGAGAGTGTCTTCCACTTTGGAACGTGCCGCAAATATGTTATAAATTATTTTTGATTAATTAATTGTTAAATAACACAAATTAATCAAATAATATTTATTTGCGCACGCCAAGTTCGAACCCGCGACCTTTGGAATGGGAGTCCAAAGCCTTGCCTCTGGACTGGACTACGCCGGCTATCGACCTAACTTAACGTAACCTACTAACCTAGACGACTATGCATGTCATCTACATGAACATATTTTTTATAAGTCAAAATATTTTTCACTCTACTTCCATATTACTGCATATTTCATACATACATTCTTATTCTTATCATTTTATTTTCTAAATCTCTTTCTACTAATTATTTCACACTTATCTTATATAGAAACTTTCTAGTATTTAGCTAATTTGCACAAAATTTTGTTACATTCAATTATTACAACTGCATTTTTATACTTAGTTACTGTAACCAGTGTATAAAATTTTCATGTAAAGGCCCATTAGGGCGTGAATAAATAAATAAATAAAATAAATAAATAAAATATTTTAAACGTCCAAATTAGAAATGATATCAAGAGCTTTAAAAGTTGCATCAACCAAAAAAACTTTGAAAATTTTACATCGGCAGATCTCACCGTTAGAGAATGTGTACTCTGCCTGTTTTATATCAAATTCAAAATGCAGTATCAGTCCTCGTTCGTAATTAAATTTTCAGTGCCCCGACCGGAAAAAATAACCGCATTCCGTCCGATGGAAATGACAGAGAACAGACAGCAAATAACACCCCAATGAAAACAGTATGCAGTGCGGATTAAAGTGGTTGCTGCAAAACACGTCCTATCAAACACCCATCCCAACCTACCCCTTTCCCAGTCTGGGCATCAATCACCCCATTATGTATGCATGGAATAAATTACATTGGCGCGAATGAAAAAATAACAGCTATACACTGCAGTGCACCGAGGCGCGAATCGCAATTGTAACTGGTCAAAAATACTATTTATGTATAGTTATTTTTAAATCAAATAAAAGAAGCGAAGCTCGCATTCCACAATGAAGTACTGGTACCTTCCCTGGTGTATGGCAGTGAATACTTACTTTGAGTAATTTATTCTATGAAACTCACCGTTGTTTCATATATACTTTTACTTTTTTTTAATTTAATTAGAACAGAAAAAATAATTTCGATCGTGTTTTGTTAGAGCTTTAGGCTAGTTCACCATTTTTGCAATGTGATTTCTACTGCTTTCAGACTTTCTTTTCAAAACAATTCTGAATGCCTAGAAACTGTAAAAAAATACTCCCAGTAATGTAATACTGATGCTTAAAAATGGCGCTACTTTTGCGGTAATAAACAAAATGAACAAATTTATATATTTTTTATTGTGGTGTAATTATGGCGAGCCACAAAGTTAATGCTTATTACGAATATGAAACAAAAAAAAGTTATAAGGGATAAAAAAAATTTATGCTACTAAAAAAATTTCATCATAATTTGTTAACAATTTTTTGTCTAGCAAAACTTGCAATTCGTACCACTGTGCATCATCAGAGCTACACTCTAGCAAACTTTTGCAGGAAAGTTTTGCGAGCTTTGCAGACTGGCAACTTCCTGAAAAGTTTGGCTGACGTGACGAGTGCGAGGTCACCGAGTGTTCGAATTACCGAGCTTTTCTCATCACATTATATTATGCGATCACTTGAATTAAGTGGGTTGCTTTTAACGGAAACTGTACATCGGAACACGTCGAGACTTTGACGAGAAAAGTCCCCTGGCTTTGGATATTAAATTGGTAAAAGTGTTGGATATGCTTCCGTTCACAACAGACACATTGTTTAAATGACTTTAGCCGTGTTTGGTGACCATTTTGTACAACCAGGAACATCCCACAGGCTCCGGAATGTTGGAAGTAGTTAGTAAAAATGATAACTCTTAACTTTTACTAAAAGTTGACCCAAATGTCTGGAGCAAGTGGGACTGCAGAAATCCCAATAATTTGGGTATGTTGATGTTATGTATTGATATGTTGGTATTCTCTTGTCATTTATATCGTTATGTTGGTAGCCCACAAGCGGCACTTGTAGAATAACCTGGAATGTATCGGAGTGTCAATAAACGTCATAATAAGTCAACCGTTTTCTTATTGATTGCAAATCCCAGACATTATAATTGGCGACGAGATAAATCGGATAAGTTAAATAAAAAACGAGTGCAATATGTCCAGTGTAAAACAGTGATTTCGTCTTTGAAAAAACAACCAGTTTCAAAATGTCTAACAAGAGCTTGCCCGTGCCGCAATTCGAAGCGAACTATGAAACTTTCGCAATGTTTTTGGAACGAGTTCATATTTATTTAAAAATTATTAATATCACGGACAAAGAAAAAATTGGATATCTTTGTATGATTATCGGTGCGGAGAAGTATAAAATTTTAAAAGAAACAGTTCATCCGAAAAACATTGAAGAGTTAACCTATAACGAGGTTGTAACAACACTACAAAATAAATATGAAGAAAAAACATGTGCAATCGCCCAAAGATACAAATTTTATAATCGT
Organism: Limnephilus auricula; assembly: GCA_951813805.1. Taxonomy (NCBI): domain Eukaryota; kingdom Metazoa; phylum Arthropoda; class Insecta; order Trichoptera; family Limnephilidae; genus Limnephilus; species Limnephilus auricula. The sequence continues at coordinate 18,905,959 of OX638406.1, forward strand.
CAACAACAGTCTACCGAAGGAATTGATGAATACATTTCAGAAATAAAAAGTCTGTCTATATCGTGTAATTTCGGAGTATTTTTGGATGAAGCCTTGAGAGATAAATTGGTGTGCGGTATAAAAAATGAAGCCATGACTATAAGATTACTATCTGAAGATGAGTCACTGACTTTTGAAAAAGCAAAAAAAATTATCAAGAATATGGAGACAGTAAGTAATAGTTCAGCTGAAATAATGCACAAAAAGGATCATTCAGTTTTGAAAGTGAAAACGTCACGTCAAGGAAGTTTAAGTCCATCTCGGAGAAGTCAACACGGACCAAGGAATTCAAGGTCATCGAGTCGTCCGTCATCTCCATCACATTCAAGTTCCAGAAAAAGATGCGAGAGGTGTTTTTTAAATCATCAACCAGAGTCATGTCCGTCAAGAAAGTGGAAATGTTACAAGTGTAATACGTACGGGCATACGTCAAAATTTTGTTCTACTAAAAAATCGGTTATTAATCATGTAAAATGTGTGAATAATATAAATGTTTTAAATATGTCCGTGTCTGAAACAGCGAACATTGATTTGTTTTTAAACGGTATAAAAATATCTTTTATGATTGACACAGGAAGTTCATCGACCTTAATAAGTCACAAAATGTATATAAAATTTTTCAAAACTTGTAAATTAAGTCAGTTCTATGGTAATTTGTTTACAGCAAATAGTCAAAATTTATATTGTTTTGGATTTTTTATGACAAAAGTAAGTATTAATGTTGATTCTAATTTTGTCATAGATTTACCAGTGTTGGTTGTTAAAAATCTATCGTCTGATGCTATTCTTGGTAGAAATTGGTTAAGTGTGTTGAATCCGTCTTGGGAAAATACTATTATAAATTCTTTCATGTCAAATATTGATAATGATAATACTGTAAATTCATTGTCTGTTAGTGGGAAAAATAAATCAAATATTGTCGAAAAATTGTCACAAAACTATTTAAATTCTTTTTCAAAAACAAATAATGAGTTACCAATTAAGGAGTTTTCTGTAAATTTAAGTTTAAAAAATAATTCAACTCCTGTTTTTCACAAAGCATATGAGGTCCCTTATGCACTTCGCGCAGAAGTATGCGAAGAACTAGATCGTTTGGAAAGCGAAGGCATAATTTCTAAAGTTAAATACAGTAGTTGGTCTTCTCCGATAGTCTGTGTACCAAAACAAAATGGAAAAATACGTTTATGTGCAGATTTAAAATCTACAGTTAATCCACAATTAAGAATTGATCAGTATCCTATACCATGTCCAGAGGATATTTTTAATAAATTTTCAGGTTGTCAAGTATTTTGTAAATTAGACTTAACAAATGCATATTTACAGTTGTCTGTGTCAGATTCTAGTAAAGAATTACTTACAATTAATACATGTAATGGTTTATATGTTTACAATCGTTTACCATTTGGGTTGTCATCGGCTCCGGCCACATTTCAAATGGTCATTGATACAGTCTTGAGGGGCATAAAAAACTGTACTGCATACATTGATGATATTTGTGTAGGTGGTAAAGATGAAACAGAGTGTTCTAATATTTTAGATGAGGTTTTGTCAAAGTTGAATGACTTTAATATAAAAATTAATGTGTCAAAGAGTGAATTTTTTGTGTCTTCTTTTGAATTTTTAGGTTTTACCTTCTCAGGTCAAGGCAAAAGCCCGTCTTTGTCAAAAGTTGAGAAAATTAAGTCTACTGGGTGTCCAGAAAATGTCACTCAACTAAAATCATATCTGTCAATGTTGAATTTTTATAGGAATTTTATTCCTATGTGTCCTACTGTGCTAGAACCACTCCATAATTTATTAAGAAAAAAATGTAAAATGGTGTTGGTCTGACGAATGCGAAAAAGCATTTATAAATAGTAAGTCTCTCTTGTCTGATAAAACTTTGTTAGTTTTATTTGATCCGTCAAAACCATTGTGTCTTACAGTCGATTCCAGTGCATATGGTGTCGGATGTGTCTTAAGATGATAGACTTCGCTTTTCGGCCCATACAAAAAGGACGCCCGGGAAAAAACACTTTTCTACATCGAAAATTGCACAAAATGAATATATTTTTTTTATACTGCCTTCTAGAAGGTGAAAACTATGTCGGTATGTTTTCGAATTTTCGATGCGTTTCGTATTAACGTAAACATTCACTGACAAACATGTACGATTTATCAAAAAATATTATTTAAGGAAAAAGTGCTGCTAACTCAACTCTCATAAACAATTATAAAATTATAAAAAGCTACCGACGTAGCTTCTTCTTTCTAAAAAATATATTTTTTTTTAAATTTCAATTTCGTGAAAGTTTCGGTGTAGAAAAGTGTATTCTCCATAAACCCCTTTTCGAGCGATTTCTGTAGGTAAATTTGAGCGTTGTCTCATTCGCACATTCCGCATTCGCATGTATTGTAAGTGTGCGTGAGCTTATTGTGAGCGGGACAGAATGATAGTCGCGGGTGTTCCGCGTGTGGTTTAAAGTCTAGCCTCTTAAGTCATGTTGTAAAGAATCAAGAATTTCCTATAGCTTTTGAGTCTGCGACGTTAAATTCGGCTCAAAGAAATTATAGCCAATTGCACAAAGAAGCCCTTGCGATTATCTTTGGAATCAAGAAATTTCATAAATATTTAATTGGTCGTCCTTTTACGATATATACTGATCATGCACCATTGTTGTCTTTATTTGCCGAAAATAAAAAAGTCCCGGTTTTAGCAGCATCACGTCTTATAAGATGGTCTATAATATTGTCCGCGTACAATTATAAATTAGTTTATAAAAAAGGACTGAAAATTCCTCAAGCTGATGTTATGTCACGGTTGCCAAGTGAACAACAATGTAATATAGAGGAATGCAATTTTGTATACATGTCAACACCCTTAATTCCATTTTCAGAAGTTGAAAGTCATTCTATAAAAGATGAAATATTATGTAAAGTCATTAAGTATGTTTCAATCGGTTGGATTGAAACCTTGTCAAGTCCAGAAATAAAGAAATATTTCAAGTTCAGAAATTTACTGTCGGTCAAAGGAAAATATCTTTTATTTGGTGACAGAATTGTAATACCAGAGTCTCTAAAGTCTAAAGTCCTTAATCTAATACATTATGGTCATCCTGGTATAGTCAGATCAAAAATTCTAGCTCGTTCTTATGTTTGGTGGTTAGGTATGAATCAAGATATTGAAGATATAATTTCTAGATGTGAAATGTGTCAGTCTGTACAAAATGCTAATAAAAATGTACGTCATAATTGGCCTATTGCTGAAAGTCCATGGGAAAGAGTGCATTTGGATTTTTTTGATTTAAAAGGTTCCAAATACCTATTAGTTTGCGATTCATATTCAAAGTGGGTAGAATGCTTTTATATGAAAAATACTAAATATTCGGATTTGTTGTCAAAATTAGGTGAAGTTTTTTCCAGATTTGCGTTTCCGAAAACCATTGTTTGTGATAACGGTCCTCCATTTTCATGTAAAGAATTTTCTATTTTTTGTAAAGAAAAATCTATTAAATTATTATTTTCTCCACCTTATAATCCTGAGTCAAATGGATTAGCTGAACGATCTGTTCAAACATTCAAAAAGATTTTAATTAAATTTATGTTTTCAAAAAATTCTAAATATTTGTCACCAGCTCAACGTTTAATAGATTGTTTGTATACTTATCGTTCCACTCCTACTTCTGTCACGGGTGTGTCTCCTATGGCTAAAATATTTTCGTATGAGCCACGTACACCACTACACATTTTGTCAGAAGAAAATCATGTAAATAAAAGTAAGGAATCACAAAAGGTCACACAATCGAGGAAAAATGCCATAAAAGAGTATAAGGAAAATGATAGTGTTTTAGTCTACTTAAGACATCTAAAAAGTCCGATGAAATGGGTTCAGGGAATAATTGTACTAAAATTAAGTCCATGGGTATATTTAATTAAATTAATGGGAGGAGAAATAAAGAAGGTTCATGTTAACCAAATAAAAAAAAGTTGTTTAAAGTTTAAATCTAATTATGAAAATCCCGAAAAATGGTTCGACTTGGGAAGCCAAGAAAATAAACATGATAGTGAACCTGAACCCAGCACAAAAAATGATGTTATTACTAGGTCTGGCAGAGTGGTGAAACCCCCTGTCAGGTTTAGCCATAGTGATTATGTTTAAGTTGTGTCATTGTGATTAAGTTAAAAAAAAATGAAAGGAGGAAAGGATGTTATGTATTGATATGTTGGTATTCTCTTGTCATTTATATCGTTATGTTGGTAGCCCACAAGCGGCACTTGTAGAATAACCTGGAATGTATCGGAGTGTCAATAAACGTCATAATAAGTCAACCGTTTTCTTATTGATTGCAAATCCCAGACATTATAGTTGAGAGGCTAAGGGATTGGCGGAAGGATTTGAGATTAAAGATTAGGTATTGGTGATTACGGATTGGGGATAGTAGATTAAGGATTGGATATTGGGGTTTGAATAAGGAATTGAGAAAGGTTTATTGATTGGAAAATGGGGATTGAATATTAGATTTGGGATTGGCAATTTGAGATTGAGGATTGGGGATTTTGGGGTTGTAGATTGGGGATTCGGGATTTGGGATTGGGGATTGGGAATCGGAGATCAGATCGGGAATCGGGAATCGGAAATCAGGAATCGAAAATCGGAATCAGTAATCGTCGAGAATCGTGAATCAGAAATCGGGAATTGGGGAATGAAGATTGGGGATTGGCAATTGGGGAAGAGGACGGGAGGAGGAAGGTAGGGCTCCGGCTATACCGATCTGATTACCAAACACGACCAATATTATTTAAGCATCTCAACGATTCAAAATGGTGATCTTTTACCAGAACAACACACGGAGAAAAATGTTATTCTAAAATACGTTCATTTTATTCGTAAAACGGTTAAAAACGGGACTGAAGTTCTTACGAACAAATTAACGATGTTTCAATGTTTATTGGCGGGAAAATGTAAGAATAAATTATTATTATTAATTATTAGAACAAATTTCGTACGTATACCGACAAATTATTTAACATTTTACCGCCAATAAACATTGATACCCTGTTATTTTGTTCGTAAGAACTTAAGACGATAGACTTCGCTTTTCGGCCCATACAAAAAGGACGCCCGGGAAAAAACACTTTTCTACATCGAAAATTGCACAAAATGAATATATTTTTTTTATAATGCCTTTTAGAGGGTAAAAACTATGTCGGTATGTTTTCGAATATTTGATGCGTTTCGTATTAACGTAAACATTCACTGTCAAACATGTACGATTTATCAAAAAATATTATTTAAGGAAAAACTGCTGCTAACTCCACTCTCATAAAGAATTATAAAATTATAAAAAGCTTCCAACGTAGCTTCTTCTTTCTAAAAAATATATATTTTTTAAAATTTCAATTTCGTGAAAGTTTTGGTGTAGAAAAGTGTATTCTCCATAAACCCCTTTTCGAGCGATTTCTGTAGGTAAATTTGAGCGTTGTCTCATTCGCTCATTTCGCATTCGCATGTATTGTAAGTGTACGTGAGCTTATTGTGAGCGGGACAGAATGACAGTCGAGGGTGTTCCGCGTGTCGTTTAAAGTCTAGCCTCTTAAGTCCCGTTTTTAACCGTTTTACGAATAAAATGATCGTATTTTAGAATAATATAGTTTTAAAACCCAGGCGAAATTACCTATTGATATTTTACAGATTTACGTAATAGGTACAAAACCATGTAATTTATTTAAAATACCTTACAACTTATATTTAATGTACTGTGTAAATCTTATAAACAAATAAATAAATAAATAAACAAATAAAAAAATTTCTCAGTGCACCTAGAATTTTCCAATTAGGAAGTATCTATCTTTATAGGTCTGGTCACGAAGCTGAAGCCACCCAATTTATATGTAGAGTTTATATACTGAATTGAGAAATCATCAGGGCGATACAAGAATTGCAAATGCATTAAATTCAAAATCTAAATATCTTTTTTTTTCCCGGCATCGAACCCACTGTTACATAGGTCACCGCATTATTATTTATCATTTATCACGACCATTGCGGCGGCTATGAAGTTATTTTGCTTACATTTAAGCGAATGACACCTCTAATGTTTGGCGTTTAACAGGAAGATTGGTTTACGGTTAGGGTTGAATTGTTTATCCTTATTAACTGCTTATACTTCTGTGGCGTCATGCTGTCAACTTCCAAAAGTTTCGATTGTTCAACCACATTATTAAAGGAACCCACGGAATAATTACAAAAGAAACCAGTGGCGGATAAATTCTCAATAAATTTTCAATAAAAAAATATTCATAGGTAAGTTATTTAAAACATTTTTATTTTTGATACTGACAAATCGTAGTGGATTTCTAATGTAATGATTTATTAATGAATTGGTCGCAATTAAAAAATGTACTAATCTGAGAATGACCATAACAAATTTTGAAGAAATTATCGAAGATTTAAAAAATTTTAGTAAATCACTTATGTAACTTGCCTATGGTATAATAAGGTATGAACTATTATAGTGTATCTATAAATACACAAATTCAACTGACCCGAACAAAACTTACTATGTATTGGTATGTGTACGCTTCCAACAAAATTGACCAATGCCATCAAGATTAAAGCTTTCGAAAATTTTTTACGGTTGTCTTCTATTTGAAAAGAAGATGAAACAACCGAAAGTTTTCTTCGTTTTTATCGGCGTCATAGGGGTGAAAATATGTTACTAGTGCATGGGAGTTGGATCATAATGACCCTCTTATTCAACACCAGTTATTTATTAGATATGAAATTAAACCATTTTTTTCACTTTGTTCCACTTGTTTATTTACACCAGGACCGGTTTCGTCCTACTACGGACATTTTCAGACTGGTAATATCTAATACAATGGAATTCCACCATGAATTAACAATTAAAAAACTAGACTCATTAAAACCAGTTATTTCATTATATTTATGTTTTTTTTTTGCTTTTAGGTATATTGTACTGTATTAAGGAATTAAAACGTGACATTTTTTACCAAACAACTTACCACTTAGTAAAAGTAAATAAAATTAACTTCCTCTAGCTTAATCACACTGAGCACTTATTTTTATCATTCTTTAAATTTAATTGGCAATTTCAGGAAAACTAATCTTTGGAAATAATAAGAACAATTTAATTCAAATCATCATTATTCATTATGAATGCAGTCAGCAAAAAATAGGTCGACTGCCAGGGTCATATTCATCGACGTCAGCTTACGACACGTGTAACTCGCTTGTCGATCGCTATCCGACTAATTTTTCATTAAAAATGTTTAAAGAAAGTCAACATCTCCACCTACTGAGAAGAGCGGCAACATCACATGCGTAGTTATAAAACCACATGCATTTTAAAACATTTGTTTTACTTTCATGATTATTTTCTTTTCTGAAGTCGAATAACATGCTGTCTGTAAGCAAGACATATTATGCGTGTGAGTACTATATTCGATTCATTATTTGCCTACGGTGAATTTTGAACCCAAGACCTTTAAGTCTCGAGCCTAAAAGCTTCCATCACGAATTTCATAAAAACTTAATTAATTCTAACAAACTTATTTTCTTATGTAAACATTCACCAGCTGCCACTGGTCAAAACTGATCCAGAAATAAACAATGGTTTACCAAAGTTCCGAGTTTTGAACCGGCGAATATTTGTTTATATTGCCTTACTAAAATGATTTCACGGCAGCTGACAGGGGATTTGAATTCCGATTTTGTATTTGAACACGTGTTACTGTATTGCGGAATTTTTTAAAAGCCAACGGCACGTGGATGTATTCATATACATGTATATTGTACTATTGCGGTTTTAGCCTGAATTAAAGCGCAAAAACAATCAAAAATGTATGTTTTTAGTTAGTTAGTTTGACAGATGACCTAATAAGTTTCGCGGTGGATGTGAACATAGTATTCGCATAGATGCATTATTTCAAAATCGTTATTAAAATACAGAAAATGATAATTCTAGTAAAAATGCTTTTTAAGATATTCATAACAATTTTTATAATAACCAATTTTAATATATTATCTTACATTATCGTTCATATGTTGTCCCTTTTTCGCTAAAAAAACAATATTAGACTTACCAAGACAAGACTTGTGTAAGATCACCATTCAGAAATGAATCTTTATCAAATCTTTGTCTTCATCGTCTCCTTCACCCTGCCACAACCTTCAGTCTCACAACAGCTACCATAAGATCACCATTCAGAAATGAATCTTTATCAAATATTTGTCTTCATCGTCTCCTTCCCCTGCCAAAACCTTCAGACTCACAACAGCTACCATAAGATCACCATTCAGAAATGAATATTTATCAAATCTTTGTCTTCATCGTCTCCTTCACCCTGCCACAACCTTCAGTCTCACAACAGCTACCATAAGATCACCATTCAGACATAAATCTTTACCAAATCTTTGTCTTCATCGTGTCCTTTACCCTGCCACAACTTTCAGTCTCACAACAGCTACCATAAGATCACCATTCAGAAATGAATCTTTATCAAATCTTTGTCTTCATCGTCTCCTTCATCCTGCCACAAACTTCAGTTTCTTTCTCTCTCTATCTCCAGATGGATGAGAACGGTTGGAACTCTTGAGATTTCTCAGTGACGTTTCGCTGTTAGAAGTATATGCACTTTTTTATAGTCACTCCACACAGGAGGCCCTGGGCAAATTAATTTCCCTCAGGGTCTGCGTCATCTTTGAAAATGCTGGATCTTTTTGGGTCACGTACACAGTACGCGTACAGTTTATTGACAAGTCCTCGGTGCCAAACCCGGTCAAAGGCTTTGGAAATGTCCAGTGAAACCGAAAAGTTCCAGGCACCGCCCCCAAACATGCGGCATATACGCAAGAAGATCACCGCACGAGCGGTTTCAGCGGAATCCGTATTGACGGTCGTTAATAATTTTATTCTTTTCGAGGTATGTGAGCAGTTTATCGTTGATCACACGTTCCATCACCTTGGATAGAACTGAGGTGATCGCTATGGGGCGGTAGTTGGCCGGGTTGAAGCGGTCACTCTTTTTTGGAATAAGATGGATGACAGATTTTTTAACAGAGAGTTTAAAAAGTTTTGGAGCTATTTCATCAGGCCCGCTAGCTTTATTAAGATCAAGCCCTCGTAAGGCTTGGAGTACATCCCGATACCGGATCCTCAGCTTTTTCCGCAGAAACCACAGCGAGGAGCCGATGTCGGGACTGGACCTTGATCATCGAGGGTCGAGTTTTCGGCAAGCATTGTACCTACTAGGTTAGCCTTTTCGGTGGCGGTATTTGCTAGTGAGCCGTCAGGTGTGGTCATGATCGTAAGTATGTGTTGCACACCTCAAGTATAATCGCGTGACCTACAGTTATAAATCGCCAAGATGAAAATGCCCTATTATGTATTGCTTTACAATGCTATTTATGCATATAATCCTTAAGTAAAAAAAAACAGTAAAAGTAATAGAATTATTTGCTTAAAGTTATGAAATTTATAAAGTTTTTCTTGAGTTCAAAAATTTTTTGATAAAGCTGAAAATTGTTGCTTTGGCTTAGAATTTTTAGACAGAATGCCAATTTTATGACTATGGAGATCACCGTTGATTAGGTTTTTTTTTCTTTTTCGTGCACAAGTTTAAAATAAGATATTCATACTTTTTATGAAAAAATAATGTTTTTTATTTAAGGTGGTAAAGAATGTAAAAAATACAAGAAATTTTATATCAATTAATATCACTGACTACGCTGTAAATTTCAGAAACAAAATGTTGTGACGTCAGAGCTCAAGGCTCAAGAGTTATTATTAAATATATATTTATAATAATTTTAACATGATATCAGTATCGCCGTGGTGAGAAACCTATATTCCAATATTCAGGATCCAACTTTTTTTCAAATGGCTTTATTTTTCTTTAGTTTCTAGAACTGAAACACCAGAAAAATCAAAACCTGGATCTCTCTCATCTTATTTTTTTCGCCTCACAAAATCATTCTCTTAGATTCGTGAAACATTTTGTTCATCATAGTTCCACTGTCTTCAGATAGTGGTACCTACCTATTATTTTTGTAAAAAAAATATGACGAACAGTCCGCTTTTAGAGAAATAGTGAACCCAAGAAAAAGTTAAACTGAGAAAGAATTAGAAATTGTCACAGAATGAAAGCATTGCATATTCATTCGCGTAATGCTCCAGGAAAACGTACTTACAGTAGGCAATGGTTCCCCAACTGTTTTGCTTTGATCTACTTCTTTTGTCAACTGTAAGCTTGAGAAAAAGAAATGAGATATTTCTTTAAGCTTTTTATTGTGGATTTAAATGATTATTTATTTATTTAAATGAAAACAAATTTTTTTTTTAACCAAAATTATCAACATGTTTCGAAAAAAACCAATGGTTTCAAAACATGTTTAAAGAAAAATAAAAATAACAATAGGCAAACAAGTATAGAAAAATAAGTAAGAACATATAAATAAAAATAAATCATGAAAAGAGTGGTGATTAATTCGTTAAAGGTGTCATAAAACCTGGTGTATACAAAATGATTTGTTTTTATTTAATTAAAATGATACCCCAAAGTGAGTTTGCGGTTATTGATGAAATTTATGTATTAACGGATATATGTACAATTTACAAAATCAGTAACACAAAACAATTAGAAATAAAAAATGGAAAAAAGGATTAAGCAAGACAAATAAAGACAAAAGTGAACATAAGAAAATAGAAGTGAGAAGTCAAGTCAAGATGAGAAGTCATAACGGTCTATTTACGTAATATTTCTTCACTTGCTTAGTTACAGACGTAAATCGAATAGGCTTATACCAAAAAATCAAGGAATGGTTTTGTTTATACCAGTCTACACATTCTGGACAATTGTGAGTAGTGTCCATAATTAGTTGGATATTGTTTGAGGAAGAGCAGTTTGTTATATTTTGGTGTAACGGAGGGGATGTTGAAAGGGATGATTTTTAAAGTAGGAGAATAAATAATAGATACAATTAATAATTTTGAAGAAATGAGATCAAATTTGTTCCTAAGGAGAGAGGTTTAGAATTAGTCCAATTTCATCACATGCATAATTGTCTATTATGTTTTTCTCTTATCTCATTGTTAATTTCATTTCTCAAGTTCATTGTGAATCAAATATCCCATTTTTAAATCTTACATTAGCAGTATCGCATACCGATATATTACTGCGCAGAAGATGGAAATTTTAGTGAATAATAACCCTATATGTATTTTTAAACCCTTCGTTAAAAAAATAATCTATTTGCATTTATTTGTCGTGTTAATGTACCGAATGGAATTCAAAATTAGATTAAAAGCATTCATTGTAAATACTCTCTAGATCTAGATCTTGGAGGCACTGCTGAAAACCGGCTGCATTCCAGGAGAAATCCTGAATCGCAGTTGAGCAGTGACCTTTTAGAACCAATGTGTAATCAAAAATGTATTTATATTGTAAAAAAAAACTATTGATGAATAAACGATTTTATTATTATATCTAATTTGATCATATTTGATCATATTTGCAAACATCTTTTTTACAAATTGACGACGGTAGAAAGTTTTCTCCAGCTTTTTTTACCAGAACTAAAACGAAAAAATACAATTTGTTAAGATTATCTCGAGAAGTAAGTAAGGATTTTTTTTTTTTATTTTATAAAATTTCGAGATGAAATTATCATAAAATTGGTATAAAGATGAAATGACAAATACCTCGTGGTTTTTCAGTTCCTCAGTAAAGAAAGTACCTAAACATTACAAAAGCAATTTTTTCTAAGAATTTTGATTGAAAGAATTTTTCATTCGTAACCAGGAATGTTTGTCTTTTTAAAAAAAAAAATCAGATTAAAAATATCTTCAATGCGCTCACAGATTTATAAGCTCTGCCCTAGAGGTAAAGGGTTACTGAATTCATGATGTCACGACAGAACATGGTGTCCGTGGGGTGGGATAAGAAGAGAGATAATGCTAAGGAAAAAGCGATACACCTTTTCAAAAAATGGTCTATATTTCTTTTAAAATCTATTTAAATCTTAGTTATTATTTGAGCGTGAAACATTTTATTGCTAGCTTTCCTATAATTAATCGTTATGCTATACACGGAGTCTAGAAACTCCTACTAGATACTTAACTTTTTTTGATTTAACCTTTTTGCTTTCGAGTAAATCGAGTCCAAAGTTAAATAATTTTTTTAAGACAGGTAGTTAATTTCAGCTTTTTAATAACTTGCATCGGCCGTCTCCAAAACATTTTTTAAACGTTTTTAACTCTTTAGTTGCCGAAAAGAGGGAAAAAATCAAAATGCTCAGATTGAACAAGTTTCTTATTAATGAACGAACGAATTTCATTATCAACCTGATATATATTACACTTATTTTCCTTATGCAATATTTTTCTCTCGTAACTTCTTGTCACGTGTCCTGCAATATATATTTAATTTCCTGATACTCTTAATTTAATTTTTATAATTGGAATGATTTAAGGAAAACTTAACACCTAGTAAATTTAATTATAAAATATCCTACGTACTTGTGACCGGATCCGGAATGGATGCTTCTATTATTAAAAAATAATAAAGTTAACTCATCGTTGAGACGTAAATATAATATCCAAATTCCATTATTTTCTACTCAACAAATGCAAAATAATTATGTATACAAAGGGATAACTTACTTCAATAGCCTTCCCGAAGAAGTAAAAAAAATAAGAGATTTAGCATTATTCCAGAAAAAGATCAAACTATTCTTAAAAAACTGTATGCAATAAAACCATGTAACCTTAATCCTGTAATTCAAACCATCAAATATTGTATAATGTCGTCCTTAATCTAGTCCTTAAGATATTATATTAATTATGGACTAAAAATTGTATATTCTTACATAACACCTACACCAAGCTCAAGAGCCAGTTCTCTTAATTGGTGTAAAAACCAAAAAAATGATGTTTTCACCTTTTTGTTATACCTTTTTATTATATTTTTGTTTTTATTTAGTTATTCTATTGTTAAACAATGATTAAAATGTAAAATTGTTTATGATTAAATATAAATGATTAAAATGAAATAAATTGAAATAAATAAAATAAAAAAATAAAAATAAAAAATTATTTTTTTGTAAAATACCTAAAACGCATCAAAATGGTTGTCCCTAAAATAATCCAAAAGGTTAAAGTTTTTAAATATCTCTCGTTTTCATATTTTCCAACACTCATAATTAAATAAAACCATTCGAATGTTATGTCTGTAATTATTCTTTCTTGAAGAATTCAGCAATAAATTCAATTCGCGATTGAACTGGCCCACGCCAGATTAAGCTATTGAACTGTATATTAAACATTTCGTCTCCCTCCAGTACGCAAGATTAATTTTCTCACTTGGAAGAATGGCAGTGTTGACATTCACCAGACAAGAACGTATTTACTCATTTGCTCCGGACTTACTGGAATAATTGCACAGAAAAATCTCATCTCAATAACAGAATGACCTGTCGACACTAAATGCTCAAACGAAAACCAGTCTTAGGGAATCCGAATAGCCCCGATTATGATCGGGAAAATAGACAAGGATGGCACGTAGATTTTCCGGTTTATCTACGTTTGTTAGAAAGAGATAACGCGTTTGATTTCCTTTTGTGAAGTTCGTTTCGGGAATACGTACATATTCCGGCAGTGCGCTCCCGACAACGGGAGGGGCAAGACGTGTAGAGGGAGGAATCGTCGCTCCTCTGAATATATTCGGGGGCACGAAATGAAACGAAACAGAATGAAAAAAATGTCGCACTATCCTCTGCAGCAACGTCTGAATCACGATTCCGTCTAGTTTTTGGTGTTAATTATCAATTCTGCGCATTAATTTCAATAGACTAAGTTTTATTTTTAATATTTAATGGTGTTTAGATATTGTGCTTAGTTTTAATGAGATGAAACTATTGTGTTTTTGACATTAGTTGTGCGTGTGTAAGTGCTTCGATTTCTTTGGAAACTTTGTGTGTTTTTGAATGTGAATATAGCAATTAATATTAATTTGAAGTTTTGGTGTTTGATAGGAATGTGTACGTCGTCTGTTTTTAGTGTTAGGTATAAAGCTTCAAAATAAATACAAGCGTTTGTTTCTACAGTAAGTATTCAAGTAAACAGACAAATTTCTGTCATTTCTGTATTAATTTTATGTATTATCTAAAATATGTTTTATATACTTAAATGCAATAAGCAACACATTTTGTACTTAAAACATGGTTATGAGTTGTGAAAATCGAGATAGATTATTTGGTCTTCGAATTACTAAAAAGATTATTTAAAAAAACAATCAAACACATCAATACCAATAGTACCTAATCTAATTAAAGGAAAATATTTCAATTATTTTCACAAGTTTTCAGTATTTATCATTCAGTAATGTTTTCATGCTCAATCTGAATGACATTTTATCGTCTGTCAATTTTATTAGCTTACGTAAACATTGTACGAATCTTTAATAGCTGAAAATTTCAAATTATAAACCTTTACTAACTGATCAGATTAATTTATCTATGCTTAAAAGTTAACGTTATTCGTAAGTAAATCTTTAATAGCAGAACTGATTAAGACATCAACATAATAGCTGACAATGCTGACATGCCTAATGGCAATAGCTGATAGTAGCTTACATGATTACATGATAAATTTGTCGTTTTTTCATAACAAATATGATTAATTGATTAATCTACGTTAGCTTACGTAATTAATTTTTCAATCTTTAATGATAAAGAGTTAACATTCGAGTTTTGATTCGTGTGTCAATCTTTAATAGCTGAACTGTCTAACCTATGCTTTGTGGCAAAAGCTAACAATAGCTTACACGATTCAATTAAAACGATTACATGACAAATTTGTCATTCTTTTTTAGCTAGTATTGTTAATTTTGAAATCTTTGATAGTTGACATAATTAATTTATCAATCGATATTTGATTCATACGTCAATCTTTAATAGCTGAACTGATTAACATATCAACATAATAGCTTACAATGCTGACTGACATGCTTAATAACAATAGCTGACATAATAATAGCTTACACGATTCAATTAAACGGTTACATGACAAATGTTTCATTCTTTCACAGCAGATATTATTAACATATAATAATATTAATAGCTGACATAATTAATTTATCAATATGTAATAATAAACAGTTAACGTGATAAATAATAATTTTTGATTAATTTAATAGCTGGCACGATTATGTCATTATTCCAGTAGCGAACACGTTTCGTCAATCGGTTTTGAAGAAATAATTTTTCCAGAGGCTAAAAAAATCACCATCATGCTCGTGCATCTAGTTGAACCATGTTACTTTAATAAATTAATCCACTCTCCTCTAAATAATCTTCTTATACAGGATGTCCGGGGGTAAAGTGGATTAACTTCGCAAGGTGATTCTACATAATAGTGTAAGTAAAAAAGATACATAACTTTTATCGAAATTCCAACTTTTAGGGGTACTTTTATGGTAAAAAGATAAAATTAGTACGCCGTGTGCGGCCTGCACTATAAGGTATTTTCGGCCGTTACGAACGCGCCAGTCAAAACCAACGTCGCCACAATGCGCCCGGCTGACTCACAGTAAATTTATCGGGTTAGTTTGTACCTTACACTAAGGATTTTTAATAGGTACGTCTTTTTGTATGGGAAAAAAAAGTTGGAATTTCGAAAAATTTGTTAATCTTTTTTACTCCTGTCATCATGTAGAATCACCACCTGAAGTTAATTCACTCTACTCTCGGACACCCTGTATATAAAGGAGAGTGTCTGTTGTGGCGGGAGCGTAGATTTGATTTGTATAAGTCTTATTTCGGAAGATTAAAGATGGATGCAATTTTGCACGCTAAACCATCAAAACACGATATTTCCAAAAATCACCTCATCCCCTTTTATCACCCATTAAAGCAGCATTTTGATATTTTTTTATGAAATATCGCATTCTTGACATTCAAAGTAAGAGGAAAATTACTGGATTCTAAAAACTCTCCCTAAAATCCCGGCAACGCCGGGGACATCAACCATGTTTTATTTATTATAAATGCCTCGGTGTGTTTTGATTTTTATACAAATCTATATATTCCAACATTGATGAATTTTTGCACACTATATCTTGAAAGCATGAGAAAGGTCTTAAGTTTATATTTATTTATGTTTCACTGTCTATGTGGGGTTTCCACAAACTACCCGTTTCACTTTTCCCACCTCCTTAAAGCATAAAGAATAAAGCCCGGGTAACGCCGGGTGGTTCAGCTACTATTAAATATATCTAGTATAATATTGTTGTGGAAATATAAATGACGTTTCATTTGAACCTAATGATGAAATTTTGAATGGCCATGAGTTTATCTTTCAAATGCTGGTTATCTGATATCTAATGACAATTTCACAGTTTTAACGTTCCGCCCCCCTCCTTATCTCCATACAGTTAGGCAGACCTCATGTTGTACTGTCATAGATATTTAAACTGTATAGACTTCATAGGCCCGGTATATCAGCTAGTCCGTATCCTTGCTATGTACGACATTCCTCGCTCGAATTTGAGCGTGCTAATCTACCGCTTAAGCTTCGCTAAGCTGCAAAATAGTTCCTTTTTTAGACGCCGAGGCGCTAGCAGTCATATGCCAATACCGATGTTATTTATTGGTGATCAATCCAAAATAGTATAATAACGCACTTTAAAAGTTTCAACGCCATGATAGTTTGTTTTCAGCGGTTAATTTAATTTAGTACACTGACTAGTAAAACAAATACTACTAATTAAAATTAGCTTACTAGCCTGTAGCATCATGCTGATTGAAGTGGAGAACTTTATCAAAAATTAACTCGTAAATTAAATCCGCCTAAAAATAAACTGTCGTCGTTTTCGAAAGATCGTGATCACAATATTGCGATTTCCCGGTGCGTTGAGATGACCAGTAGAGAGCACAGACAGTAGATTTGTTTATCAAGGAAAAAAGATACATAATTCCTCTATTAAATTCATAGACAATATACTTAATATTGGTGAGATCTTGGCTTTCGACCTACATACGAATTTTGTTCCAAGCTGTGCTAAGCTCGACATTACGAGATTAAAATCAACTGATATACCGGGCCATAGTCATAGATATTTAAGTATCTATAACTTCATAGCGCCATCGGCTTTATCGTTATACGTATTTTTTAAATTGACTATTACATTACGATTACGGTAATACACATAAATGTGCTACACGGTTAATTGGCACGCTTTATTTTGATTTTTTTGAAATGTTTTAATGTTATTTTTTCTTATCTTATTTAACCCAAACTGAATCTAAGAACCTTATAAGGTTATTAGTTTCACAGTATGAGTTTAATTAAAAGATATTAACGAACTTGCTTAATATTATTGTGTCAAAACATAGCGCGAAGAAAGTGTGTCACTTTATCCGGTTTTAACGAAATAGCTGTTAAAATACGTTGTTTTCCATTCTCGTTTATTGAAATATTTATATAATTTTTATCTAACTTGAAAAAAATGTTTTTGATATAAAATATGCATATTAACTGAATCCCACTATTGTGTATAGTTTATCAAGTGTAATTTTGGTTTTACGAGCAATCTTAATTTAAACATTTTGTAAAAGGAATAAAAAACTCTTTTTTTTTTGTATTTTGTATTTCCTTCGCGACATTACTGATTCAATTAATATCAAAAGTGAAATCGTAAAAACGTATCGCCTTGAAAATTCATTTCATCAGTTTCCCTATGGCACATCTGTACTGACCCAAGTGACACTCGATACCGTTTTTTTTTTTTTTATTTTTTTTTTCAATTTATTTTACCTCTTACAAACAACAATTTTACAATTTTAATCATTGTTTAACTAAATAAAAACAAAATATAATAAAAAGGTATAACAAAAAGGTGAAAACATCATTTTTTTTTTTTGTTTCTACACCAATTAAGATAACTGGCTCTTGAGCTTGGTGTAGGAGTTATGTAAGAATATACAATTTTTAGTCCATAATTAATATAATATCAAGGACTAGATTAAGGAAGACATTATACAATATTTTATGGTTTGATTTATATGATTAAGGTCACATGATTTTATTGCATACACTTTTTTAAGAATAGTTGATCTTTTTCTGGAATAATGCTAAATCTCTTATTTTTTTTACTTCTTCGGGAAGGCTATTGAAGTAAGTTATCCCTTTATATACATAATTATTTTGCATTTGTTGAGTTGAATATAATGGAATTTGGATATTATATTTACGTCTTAATGATGAGTTAACTTTATTATTTTTTAATGTCTTATCTTTGAATATTTGTAATATTGAGTCTTTTTTATAGAGATCTTCAATTTTTGGAACTTAGGTAAAGGAACTTAGAAGGGAATGTAGGTGGTTTTTTTAAAATGACTTTAATAATTAGTTTTTGAACCACATTTACAGGGTTTACATTTTTTTTATATGCACCTCCCCATCCAATAATTCCATATTGAATTACTGACTGTACTAGTGCATAGTACACCTTTTTTAAATTATTTACCTTTAGAATATTTCTTAATCTAATAAATATATAAATACATTTCCTAATGCGTTTAACAAGTTCACATATGTGTCTGTTCCATTTCATATGTTGGTCTACAATTACACCGAGGTACTTTATTTCAGTTGTATGATTTAATTTATTACATGAACTATTACAGACAGTTTTGTTACATTTATTATTGTGTATAATTATATCGATGTTTGGGTGAGTTCTGAACTTATTTATTGAGAAGGGAATGTAAAGTATCTTTTTTGCATTAATTGAGAGCAGGTTTGTGTCGAACCAGTTTTTTAGGATTTGCATGTCATTGTTTGCATTTTTCTTTAGAATATTCCAGTCCTGACCCTTAACTATGATGATAGTGTCGTCCGCGTAAGAAATAACGCATCCACTGAGGTTTTGTTTAAAAATGTCGTTGACATACATGATAAAAAGTAATGGCCCTAATACAGTACCTTGTGGTATTCCAAAATCACTTGTAAGAGGTTTGCTCAATGTATGGTTAATTTTTACCACTTGTGATCTGTTATTAAGATAACTTTTTATCCAATTTAAGGCTCTGCCATTAAAACCAACAGCGTTTAGTTTTTGTGTTAATTTGACATGAGAAATGCTGTCGAAAGCTTTTTGAAGATCAACAAATATACCAATACACTTCAAAGATTAATCTAATTCGTCTTGCATAGTATGAGATAATTTAGCAATAGCATCTTTTGTGCTTCTGTTTTCCATGAAACCAAACTGGTTTTCATGAATTATGTCATTAGTCTTAATGAAATGATTTATTCTTTTTTTTACAATTTTTTCAAAAATCGTTGACTGGTTGAATAACCTCAAAACCCCACTTTGGCATGAAGCAGGAAAATAAGTAATTGGCTGGTTGCGTCACGAAAGTGTCGTAAAAATGATGCGTAATCAATTATTTTGCAAAACTTCAATGAATTTCTTCAAGTGTTATCCGAAATGACTATCAGTAAATACTTTACTTCGTGATTGGGCCATAAGCCATAAGGTACAGCATCTTCCTCAATTAAGTTTTGTGTTGATCATTCACTTGTTTGAGGTAATATTTTGTTGATCCTCATTTATTTATTTTTTTATTTAATAAATTTTTAAATGTTACAGTTTTTTACATTTTTTTAACTACCATGGTA
This sequence comes from Limnephilus auricula, assembly GCA_951813805.1. NCBI lineage: Eukaryota > Metazoa > Arthropoda > Insecta > Trichoptera > Limnephilidae > Limnephilus > Limnephilus auricula. The sequence goes on from OX638406.1 coordinate 18,925,680, forward strand.
GGCTAATGCCCGTGTTGTGGTAGTCATATTATTATTATTTTTATTTTTTTAATTATGTATTAACCAAGATAATACTACAATATATTATACAGATAAATATATTTTTTTTTTGGTATATACCACCTCAGTAGGCTGAGCCTGTTCCGAGGTGACAGAAATTTTAACTAATTAATATATTTTAATCTTGGAAGATAAAATAAATTTAATTTTGAATATAAATTTTAAAAGATAATTAGAATGAGAGCAATAAAAAGAAAAGAATTAAGAGAAAATAGAATAAAAAGATGACAGAAATAAATAATAGTGAGGACAAGAGTTTAGAGTGTTGTTATATCGTGTTCCCAATGCCCTTGTTGACTATCTATGTGTGAAAATTTAAAAAAAATTTGGGCCAGATTATACGCGGTATTTGTCTTCGGAGCCGTGTGTTGACGTCTAAGTCTTGTTTCGTAATTGTGTTGTGCAGTAGGGTGGTTTAGTTTATGCTTTTGGCAATGTATAGATATAACCTAAAGTTTAAGTTTAGACTTACGGAATTCAATTCAATTTGAATGTACATTTGCTGTATGTTCAATAAAAGCGAAGTCCTAAAATAACTACATCGTCGAGAGGGTCCATATTGGTTTTAGCAGCACCACCCCAACCAATTATACAATGGGTGATAATAATTGATTGGGCTAATGTTTCGTACGTTCTTAAAAAAAAAATCAATTATGTAAAACAAAAAGTCAATTATGTGACTATTCTCAGTCAATTTTAATTAATAACTCTTGTTTATTGACGGGAAAATGTAAGATTAATTTGTTGGCATACGTACGAAATTACGAAGGTATACCAACAAATTATTCTCACATGTTCCCGCCAACAAACATTGAAACCCTGTTAATTTGTTCGTAAGAACTGCAGTCCCGTTTTTAACCGTTTTTAATATTAAAATGATCGTTTTTTTTTCAAATGACATTTTTCTCCGTGCAGAGAATATTTATTTTGTTATATTTTGAATGTACAATTAATTATATAGTCGCTTTAATAAAAAAAAAAAAATAGACACATTTTGGCAACAAAGCAATCAATGGTTTTGGAAATAGTGCAATAATATGGCAAAAAGTGCTCGAGTGGTTAAACCATGAAAGTAATTTACTTGCAAACTAATTAACAACTTACGGTAAATCCGGTAAGATATGACTTCAAACCACTTCACTGGTACGATCAGCCTACTCTGAGTTTCAATGCAAAAATTACGCCAAAAAAATAAATCCTTCAAAAGTTGAAAAATGTCTACACAAGAGCATACATTAAAAACTAAACAAACGTGTAAGCAGAACTTAAAAAAAAAAAATATGATTAATTTTTGCAGGAGCAGAAACAATAAACTATGGTTTTTAAAGAATAAAACTTTACGACAAAATCTATTTATTTTTTTATTTATTTCTATACCTATACATCATTTAACAAATAATTACAATGGTTTACATAGTAGTACAAAAAAGGTTCATATTCAGTCTCTCCCTCTCTCTGGTTTCAATCCTGGGATTGGTTTGCAGCAATTTCCTTTATTTATTTTTTTTTTTAACTAATATTCAGTAACTGGATGTAAAAAGGTATGTAAGAAGGTTAATAGTAGCTTATTGTGAACACCTCACTGGGAGAACCGGTGCTGAGGTGTTCGCATGTTTAGGATTTCGAGATATTCTGCCGTAAAAACACCGTACATATTTGTTACATACTAAAATAAATATGGTCTGACAACAATTAAGTTTACCCAATCAAAAAAATATCGAAGGGTACCTGAAATATCAAGATACGAATTATCGAACGGTACGATATACCATACATCCCTAAATAGGAGTAAGGAGGACAAAAGTACGAATTCTGGGTGACATTTCACAAGAACATTTAATAACAATATTTAACAACATGAATTTATATTCAACCCAATAACTTTATCAATTTAGTTTAGTATGAATTAATCAACTTGCCTGCAAAAGCAGATAACCGCACTTGCAAAAATATTTAAATTGGTTTAGTTCTGCGTTTTTTGCAGACAAAAAAGAGCCAGAACTTAAAGCTTTTGCTGAGTTTCACTAACAATTCTTTGAATGGTTTTGAAAGCTTCCGGTTAGCGAGGTGGTTCATTCATTGTTTTACTTTTGTACCCTCTAACTTTGTCGTGGTTGAGTTTTGTATTTTATAATCTTCCGTGCAGTACATTATCGCGTTTGTTAGTTATCATTTATCATTATGTGATGAATCGTTTAAAGTTACTGACTCGAAATTACTTATTCTCATACAACTGACACAGCTTTCTGCGTGTTGGTATTTTAAAATATTACTTGACCGTTACCTTTGTGCATTAATATGGCGTGGTCCAATTCAGAAAAAGAACTGACTGTATTTTAAAAACATCATCATTGAAGTTACTAAAGTACCCTTATCCATGAAGTTGTACCGTAGAAGCAGCTCTATCTATTCAAAACCTAGTTCCCCTCAGAACAATATAATTAACAATAATTATAATTATAGTTCATATAATAAATCTTCATGGAACTGGATTGGGATAATGTATTCAATCTTATCCTCAGTACTACACACTGAGTAGGTATATGTAATTAATACAATAGAGGTTTGTTATACGAGATTGTCGTTTATTGAATACAAATGTTTACAAAGTAAACGTCCAGCCTAGCTGGCGGTAAGATTATTAATGGAAGCGCGGAGCAGCGCTCGCTAAAGCGCTGCCTTGAAATGACCCACTTCGGGTCGCAACTCCGTCAACGTTCGGGACGTTGCTCGGCGGTAGAGCCCGCTTATATATCATAGAGTAAGATGCAGTGTTGCAAATACCAGAATAATGTGGTAATTAATTTTTTTTAACACATTACAATGCCAAATCATTCAGGCAAACACATATTACTTCCAAGTATACTCGTAGTCGTGATGTTAAAATTACAGTTATGTGAAATACAACTATAAAGATGATATTGTGTTAATATTATATCTTTGGCAGAGCGTGGTAGATTTTCTCATTCTCACTCTCATAAAACCACCATTTATAATCGAATCTTTACTTGAAGTGGCAATTGCAGTCTTTGGTTACCAGGTCTGGTACTTCCCAACCTTCCTTTTCCCATCTACTTCCCTTCCGCACTCTATTCTGTCTCACAAATACCACAATTTGGTATGCCATAGTCCTACTGGCTCCTGAGAGTCGGGGCAAGGAACAGGTAAAACATAAGAGCCAAAATTACCAATTGAACCCCATAAACGTTTAACATTACTTCATCTTTTCGAAACGTACAATATGATGCGTTTGAAAACAGGTTTCCTAATATTTTATTTTTGAAGAAAGGGTTCCGGAAAGCTTTGTATACCTTCTGATGACAGCACTGTTTCTGTGTACCTACTAATTTATTTACTTGAAGGGTTTTTTTGTCTGCAAACTCACGCACGAACCTACTTACAAAACTGAGGACAAATGACAAGCTGCCGTCTGTTGTTTGTGTTCCAAAAATCCATTTTAAATAATTAATAATTGCGGGTTGATAATACCTTCCAGGGTTGTTGCGAATGAAAAATTTCCTTTAGCAATCCGAGAAAAAAGTTTTAAATTTCTCTGTTGCTCCAATGGATAATGACTCACATAGTATGGTTGCTTAAAAAAATTAGACAGATGTTTCTTGTACATCCTGTCATTCTTTGTTGACTGGTTTGTTCCTTCGACGCGCGACATAAGTAGGAACAACCCTGCCCGGCTGGTCTCGGGAGAATGTCAGCCATCTGTCCTGTGTACGATCATCCGCGCAGATATATGAAAGTAATCAAGATACTTGTATTGTAGAGTATCGGACAGGTGCTTATCCTTGGAAGAAGGGCCCCAGGCATAATAACAATAATAATAAGTAGCAGGCAATGGATCTGTCATAAAAAAATGTCTATTTTAATTCAATTGTAGAGTATCGGACAGGTATTGTAGAGTAACGGACAGGTGCTTACCCTTGGAAGAAGGGCCCCAGGCATAATAATAATTATAATTAGCAGGCAATGGATCTGTCATAAAAAATTGTGTATTTTAATTCAATTGTAGAGTATCGGACAGGTATTGTAGAGTAACGGACAGGTGCTTATCCTTGGAAGAAGGGCCCCAGGCATAATAACAATAATAATAAGTAGCAGGCAATGGATCTGTCATAAAAAATGTCTATTTTAATTCAATTGTTGAGTATCGGACAGGTATTGTAGAGTAACGGACAGGTGCTTACCCTTGGAAGAAGGGCCCCAGGCATAATAATAATTATAATTAGCAGGCAATGGATCTGTCATAAAAAATTGTGTATTTTAATTCAATTGTAGAGTATCGGACAGGTATTGTAGAGTAACGGACAGGTGCTTATCCTTGGAAGAAGGGCCCCAGGCATGTTAATAATAATAATTAGCAGGCAATGGATCTTTCATAAAAAAAATCTATTTTAATTCAATTGTAGAGTACCGGACAGGTATTGTACAGTAACGGACAGGTGCTTATCCTTGGAAGAAGGGCCCCAGGCATATTAATAATAATAATTAGCAGGCAATAGATCTGTCATTAAAAAAATGTCTATTTTAATTCAATTGTAGAGTATCGGACAGGTATTGTAGAGTAACGGACAGGTGCTTATCCTTGGAAGAAGGGCCCCAGGCATAATAACAATAATAATAAGTAGCAGGCAATGGATCTGTCATAAAAAAATGTCTATTTTAATTCAATTGTGTAATGTTTTTTCAGAATATTGTGCTTCTTACATAAAATGTCAAATGTATTAATTTATTACGTGTATTAAACGAAGGTTGTACATTTTAGCACGAGAAGTTGCATGGGAGTTAGTGGGAGGATTGAGCCAGAGGTCCCTCGAGGGACATGGCGTGCTGTAATCTGAACCACTCTGCCAAATTTGCAAATCTACTCCCACCTCCTGAGGGTGGTGTCTTACCACTTAAATTACTGCATAACTTATTTTATAACCGTTTGAAGAATATCGTTAAGTACACCGGCTGGGGTTTATGGTTGCCAATTAAATTAATGTGGGAATAAAACATAATGATCAGTCTACAGCCATTTTTGATATTTTGATCGAAAATTTGAAGTCCGATTTGATCCAGATGTCAACGCTTAAAGATTTTTTTAATAACTCTTCTAGTAATGCGTTATTTTTGCATTAACTCCAAATAGGAGGCTATGATGAGCATAATTTCTCTGTTATTTTTTAAAATTTTTGTTTTAGTTGTATGTGTGGTAAAACCATGTATGATCGTGAGAGGAATGTGGAGATCCGAAAAGAATGCAAGGCTGATGTGAGCGTAGTAAGTAAGATTAAGAAAGGGACGCTTAGATGGTTTGGGCATGTTGACCGAATGAATGAAGAAAGGAGTGTAAAGAGAATTTATGACGCGAATATGAACGGTATAAGAAGCCGAGGACGCCCAAGGAAGACGTGGCACGATCAAGTAAATCAGATACTTGAGTCGTGCCATGTCAAGAGAATAATAGAAGAGTATGTATGATAAGATGTATAAATGTGAATGAGGCAAGGAGTGTGTGCCAAGACCGAGTTGCTTGGCGGTCCGTCCTCTCTGCCTACCCCTGCGGGGAAACGGCGTGATGGTTAGTTAGTTAGTTAGTTATTTTTTTAAGGTAGAAAAGGAAAGGGGAAGTTCTGTGAAGTAAAAGTTTACGAGGGGTGTTATATCTGAGATCGGACTGCATTTAAAAAAAATCAGATATGATTCAAGATTTTCAAAAAAAAAAGTATTTTGTTATTTATTTTTGGGGTGTTATGCCGGGATGCGCTACCTTCTTCTTTAGCCAGCGTTTCGAACAACGTTACAGTGTCCATCATCAGGGCAGATGTGTGCCCATCAGGGCAGATGTTTCACACATCGTTGGCTAAATAAGGAGGTAGCGCAACACGGCGTAACACCCCAAAAATAAGTAAATCAAGGGTTGTAAACAAATGAATTGTTTTATTTCATTAAACAAGTCAAACCACAAAGTGACTGATTTCTACCAAAATATGAAATTAAATACTTACGATCATTTTTTACCTCAAAAATCAATTACTGTAAAAAGCTTTTATATTTTTCATTTCTCAAATTGGAATATTATTAAGACCTTAAAACTCCTTCTATAATTACCATTTAATTGTATTTTAGAAACATTTCGGTGTCTACTAAAGTTATATTTAACAAAGTTATCGATAATGACAATTATTATAATTTTGAAGTATTCATAATCAATCTTATCGTTATGTAGGGGGAGTTATCTTACAACCCCCTCCATTAATCTTCCCTGTTCACTAGGACATAAAGACAAGATGACAAGATCCACAATGTCCCCTGGAGATAGGAAACTGTTAAAATATGAATAATGTTATTATTATATTATAAAATATTTCAGTATCACAAACTAGTTGTTATTCTATTTTTTTATGTTTGTTTGCAAATCAAATGCTTTAATGTTTTCTGTTTTTATCTCATTATCGTGTATAGTGGAGATATTGGCTGCTTTTATATTTCGACCAGTTCAACCTAACCTAACCTCTCGTTGTCGATAAAATTTTCTTTCGATGAATTGATTTTCGATCAATTCGTCGGTTACCAAATAAACAGATTAGTTTTTTAGCTCCTGTTGACACTATATTGTCAAGTCTTCGATTTTCTTAATGTATTTTTTTAAAAAACCCACCGATCACATGATAATACATCAACACTGCGATTTTGACCGTCGGCTTTGACGTTTGGATTTGACAATTTTGACGTCATTCTTTGATGTCGTTTTACAAAATTATAAAGTAATCTTATGATATGATTTATTATGTTGAATAATGTTTGAAATTGGTTTTGCTTAGGGTCAGCTTGATAATGGTCCGATTTCGCGGTCAAGGTTTAAAAAATACGAAGAATAATAACACAGATGTAGTGAAATTTTGCCAGAACAGCAAAAAAATTAAGAAATGTGATGCTAGGGGATGCTAACATATAGGGAAATTTTTGAAGCTGAAGGAATTCCGATTTTGATGATTTTTTTTAAATCACCCACAACCCCTTTTCCTAACCCTAAAAGCAGAATTTGGATACTTCTTGAACAGCCGTGAAAAAAAAATCCTCTTTTTTGTTTAAGCATCTTATTCTTTTTTTATTTTATAGCACACATACGGTGTCCTCAGACCCCATACCTGAGACCCACTCTCGAGAATGCTACGCACTAAGCTCAATGCAGCCTTCAAAAGAAAATATAGAGAATTTAGAATGTGGACACGGTATTCAACATATATAATAAACGGTAGGATTGGAAACATTTCCAAGTATTAAGCATCTATAAAAGAAAAAACCCACATATCTCATTACAGATTCTCCTGTAATGTGTACGAGAGATAAATGCGTGCAAGCGAGAAAGATTGCTTGCAGTGATCTATAAAAAGTCACATTCTTTTTATATTTTTATAAGAAAAACTCTCTTTTTAACTTTTGAAGGTTATTCCCATCAATGTAATATATCATTGAAGAAGAAGATAACTAAATAAATAAATATAATTCGGATATATTTATCCGAGACACTATCTAGGTAACAAATACATTCTTTGAATACTTGTTTCAAATTATAAAGGTAGCTGCCAATAATATGGAAAAAAAACATTAGTCGAAGATAATATTGTTAATTCCGAAATATGAAGTTGACAATTACCACAGTCTCATAATAGATCGCAGTAGCCCAATTGGTAGAGGTGTATGTCCCGGTAAGACTAATAGGTTCTGGGTTCGAGTCCCAGTTGCAACCGTTATCTTTTATTATTTTTCTGTGTCTTATTAATTTTCATATTTTTAAAAAATTAGATTATTATTGTTATCTTCTTCTTTAATGATATATTACATTCTTTTTATTTATCTTGTTTTTTACAGTCGGCTACCGCCACATAACAAACGTTGTACCAGTAATAATAATAATCTCTCTTTAAATTAGATCCTACGATCATCACATTGGCGCAGCCGGTAGAAATATATTTGATCGATAATTTTATCCACACGCTAACCTTAAAACTTACAAAAATAGTTTACATTATCTCTGTTAATGTAACCGTGCCAGTGGAATTAATAAATAAATAAAATATTTTTTCGTTTTTTGTAGTCCATTAGTGGCAAAGAAATATCGAAAATCAATAATTCTCTATTTTGTAGGAAATAAAATTGCTTCTACGACTCATTGTAGCTTGAATTATTAATCGGAATTGTTTCTGATTACCATTTTCCTTTACTGAAATGGTTCTAACTTTGGTTTTTCGTAGTTATGAGAAAATGCTCTGAACAGTTTTTCAATTACGTTTAGACATTGTGAAAAAGTACACTTTAACCGAAGTAAAAAGTGTGTTTTTTTTGGTGAGATTAAAAAAGTCACCAAGTGTTTGCTGTCGTTCGAAAGTTTTGTTATATTAAAGTTTCTGAAAGATTTCTCCTGAATGTGATGTCATCTCGAAAAGTCAAGAACAAAAGTTTGTGAAAAGACGTGATTTATTTTAATAATGTTTTATAAACTGCAAAATAGTACCAACCTCTCCCAGCTCTCCTGAGCTAGTGGGGCTATGGCATCCCCAATGTGTGCATGTTAAGAGTCTGGGAGAGTGGGGAGAATAAGAGTATTGAAAGGAGAATGTTGGTAAATACGTTACTTTTCAGCTCTGGGATAATCACAGATAAAGCCATTTCATGTCACGTTTGGATTCTGAATGGTGGTCTTTCACTGGGGCAATTTTTGGGGATTCCTGAGCATATTATAGTATAAAAACAAATATATTTTTAAATCACAAGTCGCCACTATTCACATTTCCTACAAGTCGCGACATGATCACGTGATAAGCGCCCTGTTTCGTGTGTTTTAGTGGTGTTGAAGTGAGACGGAATGCTTATCACGTGGCCCGTTAGGCTAAACCCGACTACTTCGTTGTAACGTGTGAAGGAATTTTTATAGTTTTTAATTGAGAAAAAACCGTCAACGCACAGCAAAATGACATCTCCATTTTTAAGTTCAAATATGCTGAAGAATCGCTTCGGGTATGTGCAGTGCCGGATTAAGACTACTTGATGACCTAAGCAATCCACGCCTGTGGGCCCTCATATCTATAAGTAAACTGGTATCGGTCTCTAAAAAAAACAAATATTTAATAAAACGAGGTAGATTATTACTAACTAACCTACTAACACGCCGTTACCCCGCAGGGGTAGGCAGGAAGGACGAACCGTCAAACAAGTCGGTCTTGGCACACACTCCTTGCCTCATTCAAATTCCTACATACTCTTATATTATTCTGACTCTTCACGTGGCCCGAATCAAGTATCTGATTCACTTGATCGTCCCACGCCTTCCTCGACCTTATTTTTATGATTTTCATTGGCATGTGAATGAAATTGTTTAATTTCAGTTTCTAAATCGGTATTAAGGTCTTGTGGATACCTATGTGTTTACTAAATTTCTTCAATGATGACTGTATTCTGAAGTATGATCAGGACACATAATTTTATGGACATCGTGTAAAATACCCATGAATGAGAAATTGTCAAAATAGAATAAAAATATCGGCGCTTGCTAGAAACCTATTTTCTTCGGGTTGTTTGCCTAAATACATAAGTAATTAAACGAAGAATTGAGATATTTTGACTTTGGATAAAACAAAACCATATCAAATGTACGAACGTCAGCGCTGTGGTCAATTTAAAATACGCGGATTTTAAAACAGTTTTACCTTTCACGTGCTAGCATATATATTTTTGTGCTGTTTCTGGTGCCCTCCCAGACGTGATGCCCTAAGCAATTGCTTAATTTGCTTAGGGGATAATCCGGCACTGGGTATATGCTGTTATACAGGATATTCGAAATAAATAAAATTGTAAGTGAAGAATAATAATAATTATTTGATAATTTACATGCAGCAATTTTCCGCGTGGAGTTTAGATTATAGAATTTTGAACCAACTACAAATATTTTTCCACCTTCATATATTTGGCAGGAAAAATGCATGAAAAAACGGTCTTATAATATTTATTTATTTATGAAATTAACGATTGGCCTGCAAAGTGGGGTAAGTTAGGCAAGGGCGATCTCAATTATCCGTTCCCATTTTCCACTGTACTGGATAAATTTAATTTATTTCTCAATCGGAATCGAAAAACTTTATGGGTGTCTTGTAGCAAACTGTAGCAGAGAGCATATTAAATAAAAAGGAATACTGTAAAAGTTTCCAATCATATTTTTTATTAACGAGTTTTCCAGTAAAATAAAAAAGTAGATCAAAATTATAAAAATATTAATAAAATGTTCTTAAAATAATGTTAAAAAGTTATCAACTAAAAACGCTTCATGATTGTTCGAAAGAATTCTGTCGTCATCTGTACCCTGGTTTATATGAAAAATAACGGTTAATATTTACATAAAATATGAATGAAAAAAAAAAATTTAATGTAGTACCTAGTTAGATATTAAATAGTGTACTGATCAATTCAGTTACCGGAATTTCGAAAAAAGTTCATTTTTTAAATTTAAACACGAAATATAATTTTTCACCGCCACCATGTTACGAACTATTGCAAGTTTCATGGCGGTCGCACAGATCAAATATCACGATTAATGAGTTTTCGTGTTTGTTAACCGCTTGGACACATAAGCTTGTTTTCACGATAATTTAACGTAGGTAGACATAGGAATGACGTATGTCCCATACCTGAGTTATAATCGAGCAAAATGATGATTAATATGCATTATTTTTCACTTCCGGAAATTGAAATACTTACTTCTTATTATTATCTAACTGATACAAGGTATATATATTTTCTAAAGTTCGTATTTACCGTCGTAATTCGTAAAATAGCTGTCGATGAAAAATAACATTTCGTGTTTTTAAATTTAAAAAATAACCATTAAAATGACTTTTTTCGAAATTCCGGTAAAACTGAATTGATTCGTAATAGTTAATATCTAACTACTAGATTTTTTAAAATTATTATTTTTAGTCCATATTAAGCGTTTTCCCGGTTTTTTTAATATTTACTGTTATTTTTCACACAAACCAGGGTACAGATGACGTCACAAACACACCCTCCTCTTGTCGGGCGTTTTGGCGAACTTAATAAAATTCAAACTTTTAGAATTAATGTAGGTTATTATGAAAACGAACGTTTAAAAAATATAAAAAATACTGGTATTTAAGTTTGAATGTTAACATTGATAAAAAATATATAAAAAATGAACTCAACTTCCTTATTGGAATTACCTGTAGTAGTAATACCTATTTTATTTTTATTGGAATAACTTTTTTTTATAACTATTGTAGCCGTCAATTTAATAATCATTGAAGAAGATCATAATTCTAATAAACCTTAATAAAACATGATACAGAAAAGAATTGATTTTGAAACATGCCGATTATTTAAATAGTGGCTTATACAAAGTTACGTAATTTTATTAAATGAAATCTTGTTTTTCAGTTTTTTTTTTACATTAGCTCCACGCAGGAGGCCCTGAGGAAAATTATTCCCCTCAGGGCCTTTGTCATCTTTAGGAATGCTGTGTGGAAGGTATGTTATACCCATATCTGAGCATAGCGCACTCCTGCTTTAACTCGACCCTTTGAATCCCATCTATCTGTAAATTAGTTTGTTACGCTAAAGTTGGATACTACCTTTTAATCCTGCCAGACTTCATAAATGCCAGAATCATGTTTTTTTACTACGAGATGTCAAATCGGTATAATAATTGTAATGGTAACTACTGGATTGAAGAAAGTTTGAAAATAAAAATTATTTCTTCAAACTTCGCAAAATCACTTTGTGGCGTCATTTTTAATTAAATTAAACAAATAACTTTGTATCAACCACTATTATATAATCACAATTACCTACATGTTTCGTAACCGATGGTTTCTTCGTCAGGGTAGTAATGACATTTATTTATTTATTTACTCTCTTTTAAGCCCATGGGGCTTTTACATTTGGTGTTTGTGCACGTAATGTTTACATATTTTTATACAAGGATTGCTAATAATATAGGTAAATAAAAAAAACTTACATTACTATGGTTTGCAATTGGATAAATTTGAAAAAAAATAATGAAACATTTAAATAAATATCGATGTAATGGTAACATTTCTTAAGACAATTTGTATAAATTCCTTATCTTATTTATTTTAAAAATCTTATGACAAATATTTATGCTTTGAAATTTAGCAGGTAGGTATCCAATAGTCTGTTCACACATGCTTAGAGGCTTCCCCTTCCACCCGATAATCCATTGAGCATACTCACGAATCAAACGGCTGTTGATTTGTGAGCATGCTCATTTGGCTTCAAATGAGCATGCTCATTACTAGCAACGTCACTGACATACATGCTACTAGGTAGCAATTTCTACTAGGTAGGTAGCATGTTGTTTGGCTTCTAATGAGCAAGTGTGTCCGTAGCTTAAATCGATTCACTCTACTAAAGAGCTGACTTACCTACTCTAAAAAAATAGTGGCGTTCGGACGCGTTTAGTTAGGTACTAATATACTCGCTACTCGACTAAAGTACTTGCCTAGTGCGAACGGCTCTAAGACCATAGTATGTAATCTTTGTAAGCAATTGAAAAATATAAAGTTATTTGAATTTATCTGAAAATCTGTTAAAAAATTTCCGAAATCTCTTAAAATGCTTTTCTTGCTTTTGTTTATTTTGAGACACGCGTCTATCTCGTTTTTATCAGCAATTAAAATTTGAATGAGTTATCAATACGTTAAAATTATAAACCCCCTTCTAGATTTTTTATTTTTATTTTTTTAATCTTACTAATATTATAAACGCGAAAGCTTGTATGGATGTATGTATGTTTGTTACTCTTTAAATCGTAATTTAATTAATGGATTTTAATGAAACTTTACAATAATATAGATCATACATCAGAATAACATATAGGCTGTAATTTATAAAGCTAGCTATTTATTTTCAATGAAAATAATAATTATGGTTTATTAGAAAACGTCAAAATTTGAGAATGATATTTTGCAAAACAATGATTGTTAAATCAAAATTCAACTTTGGAAAATATTTAAATTAGTGAATTTATTTGAAGTACTCGCCTAATACTTTGAATCAAATCAAGAATTATTCATATTTTAAATAAATTGGTTAAGAATTTTGGTATAAACGTAGATGGGACCTAGGAAAAGAAAATAGATTATTCGAAGTACTAATCCTACGCAGACGAAGTCGCGGGCAGAAGCTTGTAGATTAATAATACGAAACAACGTTGAATTAAAAATATATATGTTAATCATTACGGCGCTCACTTACTTCCGTCATGAGCGAAATTAATAAATTTAAATCTCTGACAATGTCTTATAAAACGTTAAATATATTATTATCAATGAGATTATTACGATTTTATAGACGAGTAATTTCATATTGTAAATTAAGTTCATTTTCCAATATCCGGAACTCTTCAAGGCCCGCTCTGACAAATCTCTTCCTTCGGCTAATCCTTAACCCGCCTCAATAAGTTGCACACAATACACAGATGGGAGGAGATATAGTTCCCATGTTTCTACACCGTATAAATAAAATGGCGTAAAAAATAAAATAATAATAATTTAGACTAAAAAACCCAATTTCCGTGTTTTTTATCAAATTTATTAAATAAACTCTTTTTAGAAGTAATTTGATGTTAATGATTTCGGAAACATTTTCCCTTCCAAGCATCCAAGCACTGAATAAAAAATCCGTGGAAGTGTGATCTAAACTTATTTGAAAGAAAACTATTTCGTCAATTCACGTATTTTGACCTTTCGCCATCGGCCAACAAAGTCTAGACAGGGCGTGTAGACATTAAAAACGACACCGATACCAAAATTATTGGTTCCAAGAATTGGATTTCGAAAACATTTATAAAAATAAAGTACATTATTTCGCAGTCAAAAGATCGCAATAAGCATTGCTTTTTATTTTTTGTTGGTCTGCTAGGACCAAATTTTTCTCCCAAAATATTATGCTAACGAAGACGTAATCAGACGAAGAGTTTGCTTATAAATTTTTCGTAAAATTAAGTCTGTTTCCGATCATCAACTGATTCAAAATGACCTCGACACGCTCAATAACTGGTGTACTGTCAACGATATGCACTTAAATGTCGAAAAATGTTACATTTTAAACTTCACTAGAAATCGAATTATAAAAGATTTTTCTTATGTCATTAATAATATTATTCTCAATAAAGTGTCTTCAATAAGAGATCTAGGAATCATTCTTGATTCTAAATTCATATTTGATGTGCACATTAACGACATTAAGTGCAAATCATTAAAAATTATGGGATTTATTCACAGAATATGTAAACCTTTCAAAAATCCTCAATCAATTCTGACCCTTTACAATGCCTTAATTAGAAGTAAACTTGAATATGGAAGCACTATTTGGAATCCACATTACTGCAAATATGAAAACATTGTAGAGTCAGTCCAAAAAAAAATGCTAAGAATGTTGTCCTTTAAATGTGGACTACATGACCATCTTAGATCATACGACGTACGTCGTGATTACTTCAATATTGATACACTTAAAACTAGAAGGCAATTGACTGATCTAATATGTTTACATAAAATCATCCACGGCCATCTTGATACTACACTATGTCTTAGCAATATTGAAATAAATGTTCCCAATTCCCATTGTTTAAGACGTCATAACATTTTTCACCTGAATACATTTAAAAATAATATCGCCCACTTTAGCCCTCTGACCCAGATGTGTCGACTATATAACAAGATAGAGTGTGCTGAAGTAGATATTTTTGTCGATAATTTGTATGGATTCAGAAAAAAAGTTCTGGCGCTGTTAAAAAATATGCTAAACTAATTAAATTGTGTCATTTGTCTCTCTATGCATGCCTCTCGTGCTTCACATGTCTCTAGCCTCTCATTGTAATATCTGTTACTTGAGTGAGCTTGTATATAATTTTGTATATTTTCTATTGGTGATGTTTCTGTTTTTCTAATTGTTTGTATCTGTATTTAATTGTAGATTTTTTGTAATTATGTATGTTTTTTTGTCCCTATTTGTACAATAACTGAGTTTTTATAACTGGATTGTTCTCATGTAAATGCGAACATCTGTAAAAACCCAGTATAAATAAATAAATAAATAAATAAATAAAATTACTTATTGGTGGGCCGAATTATTAAACCGAGTTTGTAAGTCACTCTAGAGTTGTTACATTGATGCCTTGCGTCGCAGACGCCCAGGAGACCTAACACCGTCGATCGATAACTTCCTCTGTCAAAACTACATTGATTAAATCAATCTTCTATGGTCAGTTGGCGATAGTTGAGAATACGGTTAACATTGATAAGAAACATTCCGATCTAAGCATCCGACATAAGCCGCCTGATTTTAGCTCGGCCTCGAATGTGTCAGATAAGCTTCGGTCAGAACTGTCAATATCATATTTTTGAATAAAGTCATTCTTTAAGGTGATTTTTCCATACAAACGTATTCCCTATTTATCTCTCTGGATTTTAACCCTAGAGAAAATATTGTTTTTGCATAAAAATAGATATCAACTACTAGCGTGTCGGTACTTTTTGTTTTTTTTGAGAGGTTACTTTTTATAGAAGTTACGACCTTCCAAAAATCAATAAAATTGACTGGTTTAAACGCCGTCAAAAGATGTTCAGTATACAAACCAGACAATGTTTTTTAAAAAAAAGCAAAACGTACAGACATAGAATAGTTTTTTCTTATGTAATTGGTAAAAAAAAAATTGAAAATCAGTCCACTTTTGGAGGAGAAAAGTGGGGAATACAAAACCTCCATTTTAGTTAGGTGTCAGTGCATTGTCCCTTTCGCTCAATATCCGGTGGAGTAAGAGCAACAGTGACAGCAATATTTTAGTAAAATCTATTTCTGCACCACCGGGTATCATCTTAAGGAGGTGAACTAAAGAAGCTCTTAGAAATACATGTAAGAAGTCGTTTAAGCGATTAATTGAATCCGTTCGAACTTGGAAAAACGAAAGTTAAAATATAACAAGTTTAGTACAGTCGTTTGGTAAGAAAAAAAAGGGTTACCTGGAAATATTTCCGGGAGTTTTGAAAATTGATAATAACAATATCTCCTTTCCGACTCATTTTACGATAAAAACATATGATGACAAAATAATCTAGAGAAATTTTCCTACAGTTTACGTATTAACAATTTTTTTGTAAAACCGTTATGGCGTACGAAAAGTATACTTCAATATGCGATTTGGCTAAAAAAAACTCAAATCCACACCACCTTGAGGTAGGGTCTATCCCCTTTAGGACTAATCCACAAGTAATCACAATCTCAAAATTTTCTTCGTACGTCCTAGACCGAAATTTCATCTGCATCTCAGTGTCGCCCTGGTGTAAGATCACCATTCAGAATTTAAACGTTGCTTGAAATGGCTTTAGCCGTGTTTGGTGACCACATTTGAATAGCCAGATATTTCCCTATAATCCTCTCCCCATCTCCTTCCCCTCACCACTATCTTCACCCTCACAACATACCCCAATTGGGGATGTCATAGCCTCACTGGCTCCAAAAGGAGCAACAAGGACTCTTGTGCGGTATTCATATATTTAAAAAAAATCCTTTTAGCTCCAGATAGGAGAATGAAATTGATTATACTTTCCAGATAGAATTTAGACATCTGAACATTTTTGATAAATTACACCCGGGGTGAGGGAAAATTAACCTTACTCCGAACACACCAGGCACGATAACAACATACTTTTATCAGTTTTACTCTTCAGTGAACCGTAGAAACCCCTGCAACGTGTGCGCGATATTCAAATTGGTTGGTATTGCGTATTTTTATATCCGTTGATTATGCCATTCTGTCGAAATCACGGCACCCATTTATCAAATAGAATTATCATCCCTTAGCGTTCGCAAATATTACGGGCTTGTAAAAATATAAACCTGCGCGAAAACAGGGTGATCGCACTTTTCACTTTTCTTTTAGCCGAGTATTTTTGATATCCTTTTTTAGTAGTAATTGTTTTTTTTTTTTTTTTTCTTCATTTTAAGCATATGCCAAAGCAGGTTAATTTAATAATATTAATATAAAACTAAAGCACACATATAACAAGAAACCACAATATAATAGATTCAGAAGAATAACTTATCACTCGAGCGATTGGTTTTTAGTTTTTGATTTGTCCATTCGATTTAATTTATATCATTCTTTAAAATATTAAACATATAAACTGTTTACTGCGGTTTAAAGCTAATGAATCCATTTAAATCTCACTGTTTGACCTACATTTTTAGGTTCGTTAAATGTGGTCCAATTTTGGTGTGATATCAATCACATAAATATAAAAGCAGTCTAAATTTGGACCTAAATCACTCCAGTGGTGTATATTCAATACAAAGGCGTAAAATACCCAGACATACATTATATAATTGTATATAAGATTATAAAATATATAAAAAAATAAAAATAATTGAGTTATTGCTAGCTAAGTCCTCCATTATTGCATAAGCAACCCTTTCTGCTTACAATTGTAGGAGTAGGAGGTTTCAAAGATTGTCAGGTAATTCCAAAAACGGAATAGTTTAGGTAATTTATTTTAGGAACTGTGGTAAATAGGATTATGTATGTATTTTCAATGTGGTTAGATTTCGTTAGTATAAGGTAAAAAATGTGTAGTTTTGAGGTGTCTCAACCGATGTCAGTTAAGTAGTATCTTAGTAGAATGGCAACAGATGCCGTTCGTGTGTAATATTCGAACGATTACGGATAAAGCCGATGGTATACGATCTACAGCTGGCCACCACTTTACAAGCAATAGTTGATTAAAATGTATTACCTTTTATGGTGGCCAATATGATCAAGTCACTACAGCCAATTCAAGCGATGTTTGAATTGTGTTTAGTCGTGATTCTACAAGGTGGTTTCCGCAAGCGCAATTCTGAAAATATCTTTTACTCTGGAAATATATCTACTCATTTGCATTGCTACATAAATTTTATTGATTGTAGTTGTTCTTTCTTAAAATGTTAAGCATTCCGTGAACTTCGACACTCCCTATGTCTCCTACCCTTAACAAGACCGGAAAAAACACCCCGCAAAATGTTTCAAGTGACCTAAATAATATTTATAGGTTAGGTTCTCGTGGCAGAGTTGAAATCCAACAAGCGAATGCTAGATAGGTTCTAATCTACTATAAAAAGAAATAAAAATACAAATACAAAAGGAATCTGTATAGCTAGTACTGTCAATTGAATTCTAAACTCGAATGCTAGATATTAAAGTGGAATTAAAAATTCAGTTATAATACAAGGGGAATCTTGTTAGGTTAAAAGGTATGCCAACCTAGTAGAGGTGGAATTCCAAATACGAATACAGGAGAAATCTTATTAGGTTAGAAGGTATACCAACTTACTAGAGGTGGAATTCCAAATACGAATACAGGAGATATCTTATTAGGTTAGAAGGTATACTAGCCTACTTGAGGTGGAATTCCAAATACGAATGCAGGAGAAATCTTATTAGGTTAGAAGGTATACTAACCTACTACAGGTGGAATTCCAAATACGAATACAGGAGAAATCTTATTATGTTAGAAGGTATACTAACCTGCTATAAGTGGAATTCAAAATATGAATACAAGAGGAATCTTATTAGGTAGAAAAAAACTAACTTATTTTTTTTCCTATGAATAAAGTACCTAAAAATGAAGACAGTTTATATTGTGACTTTGTTTTGAGATCAACTAATATTTCTTGTAAAATCTTTAAAATAAATTTCCAAGAAAATTGTATTTTATTTACAGAACCAATTAAAACTATTTTAAATAAATGAAATTAACTAAATCTGAATAAAAAGTAAATAAAAAAACGTGCTCTGAAGCGTTTGGTTCTCTTCTACGATCCTTACAATATGGTTATCTTTCTAAGGTTAATATTTACGAAAAAATCGCAGTTTTTCTTAAAATGCTTCATAACATTTGAATTTAGAAAGATTTTTCTCTATTTTAAATAAGTCGTGTTTTAATAAATAATATTTTCATAACAGTACCTAATAATCGTTATTTTTTTACCCTCTCTAAGTTTCGTGTTTACATTATTATCTCCCTTTCAAATCATCTTCTTCTTCTTTTTGAACGCTCATAACAGAGCCTTAAATATCCAATAGCTTAGAGCACGCCGTAAAAGCTCCGAAAGCATCCATTGCTATAAACATGAACGGTTCCTATGTACAATGGAGATCCGTTCACTGGAATTTAAATATTTTTATGGTAATGTGTAAAATATGTAAGTTCCCTGAATACAAGCATCTGTAGAGCGGAATGTATTTTATCTGCACCAGTTTAATGCCAGAATAAATACATAAATTTCACATAATACTTCAATCTCGTCTTGTTTCTAAGTTATGTGCACAGTCAAATAACAATGGTTTTTCATCAGTTTGTCTTCAATGGGAATTAAAGCTGTATCAACTGGAGAATTTTTGCAATGCGTTTTAGCACCTAACCTCACAACCTAGCCTAACATAACCTCACCTAACCTAACCTAACCTAACAACACTTAACCTAACCACACCTAACCTCACCTACCTAACCTAACCTAACCTCGCCTACCTAACCTAACCTAACCTCACCTAAGCTAACCTCACCTAACCTAACCTCACCTAGCCTAACCTCACCTAACTTAACCTCACCTAATCTAACCTCACCTAACCTACTGACATGATTCGTCATCCAAATATTTAGTCAATCGAATTTTAAATTTCCCTTACAAAACTGTGTTTCAACATGATTACGAAAAGCATATGGGATGGATACCTACGTTGTTATGCAAGTATAAGTGAGGCAGAGCGCGTGCTAAATGGGCTTAATAGAACATTTATTTTAAATCAAATTTTATATATATATATAACGGATTTATTCTATGGGCAAACTTATTTTAGCTATATCGTGAGGGTAGCGGGGAGCGGATGGATATATGAAATAAGAAGTTGGAGAAGTAACTGACTATTCAGATCTGGTCACCAAACACGGCTACAGCCATTTCAAGCATAGTTTCGAATCTGAATGATGGTCTTCTACCATATTTGTGAGAGTATCTTCCACTTTGAAAGTACGCAAGATCGAATAATTGATCGGTGACCATTACACAACAGAGTGCGATAAACATACAAATCCCAATTCAGCCCCCAGCATTGTTGCCACAGTTCCTATTGATCGCTTGATTAAGCCACTTAAGCCCAATTAACAGCTTACACAAGGAATACTCGTTATAAGTCAGCATTTCTAGTCAAATTGTTATTACTCGTATTGCCGGGAGATCAGCGAATAACACAGGTTGTTTACATGATCTTATAGGTCATGGTCCAAGAGATGAAAATACATCTGGGTTTAGGTTAGATATCTCTATTTTACTGTTATTTATTCGATGTTCTGTGATGTTTTTGAGGTCTGTGTACCTATTGGTAGAAAGGAGTAGGTATCACAGCCATTTTTTAACTCAATAAAGCTCGCAGAAAAATACAATTTTTGTTCCATAATTAATCGAGCGCTTTTTGCCACAATATGGCACTATTTCCAAATCCACGGATTGCTTCATTGCCAAAATATGGCAAATATTGTCTAGATTCTTTAAAATGTTTTAAAGTTAACGGTTTAATAATATTTTTGTTATAAATCCTACGAATATGTGATAAAAGACAGATGAATTCATTGGCTATATAGTACTGTAATCAGTTTGTATGTCTCCATATTTTTAATGTGGGCGGAAAATTTACCTTTAGAAATCCGAGAAAAAGTTTTAAATTGCTCTGTCGCTCCAGTGGATAATGCACGTGTTTTTTATTTATTATTTATTGGAGAAAGCACAGATAGGTACAGTCATTAATTGGCAAAATGTAATAAAAGATTAACTGGATAATTCCCTCTTATATATGATAATTCTCATCTAATTAACGATTTTTGGTTTCAAATAGATAAATATAACATCGGAGAGCAAAATGACAACTACTTTTTGTACTTCAAATATGCCCAGAAATCGCAGGTTAAAATTCTTCGGTACGTTCTGGTAATGGGGTATTCGGAAAATGTTTAAACGAACTACGCCAAATTATTGTTATTATTTATCATTTCGCTTGTAAGTTTTTTCACGAAAACGGAGCTTAGCAAATTATCATTGTTTTTACTGAAACGAACGTCGAATAAGAAATGTTCATTTTTAATACACATAATTGAAAAACACACGTCGTGGCTCCATAGGTACTTTACTGAAGAGTTCTGTTAACATCAGTAGCAGGCTGACTTCCTCTTCAGCCTTCCTGAGGCTTAGACAAAAACAAGAGAAAAACAACAAGTCGATTACGTAGAACGAAGCTCTACTGAATTACATGAGGTAAAATTACTCTCCTACTACTACCGCTGACCTATAAATTGAACTTTGAACTCCAATTTTTCATAATAGAATTTAGTCAAAACTCCATCGCCCTCTATTGAACTCGATCGCTTCGTTAGTGATCTTGGGAAAATCCTCCTTCCAAATGATTCAGCCACCGGTCTTTACCCAGTGATTTCTATAAAGTTCAATGTTGCAATAATTATCAACTATAAAAACTTTTCGATAATTCGAATTCGAATAACTTTTACCAGGTGTACCTGCACTTGTCCCTATTTCTCAAAAAGAAACACTAAGTATGCGTAAGCCAAACAAGGTGCTGATTCTTATTGACGCTTGGTAAGAAGCGTTAATTGTTAGAAGCTATTATAATACATACAATTCATATCCATATTTGGATTATTAGGTAAACAAGAATTAACTTCAGACATCATAAATCATAAAGTAATTTTAAGGCGATGCACCACGTCATGTAACATTTGGAATCGAGCCCGCTAACAACAACACTCCTTATATAGAAATTTTTTTTAAACACGAATGAAATAAAACAACAATTTATACAATGTACAAAGTTCTGGTAATAAATAAATAAATAAAATGGATGGCGATAACGTTTAAATTTCCGCTTAACACCTGCCGCCTATTTCGATTTAAGCAAAAAAAAAGACATCATTAAAAAAATGTGTTTTATTTTGTTTTACGAATTTCATTTTCTAAAGAAATTAAATTGGCCACATTATTCAATGAGAAAAATAGCCGAAAATGGGTTCTTAGATAGGAGATTTTTTTAACTTTAAAGCAGTTTTTATAGGCTTGATACTTTATTTTTTCTGGGCTTACGGAAAGACTCAAATTACTCGATTATTTCAACGGCCAAGATGTGTTCTACTCATAATATTTAATTAAAGCATCTGTAATATTACTAAGCGGTCAAATTTTCAAACCAAAAACACACGGTTTTGGATTACATCGTAGTGCTTCACCTAAATGCATCATAATATCACCAAACAACATACCTTTTTTTAAATTTATTTATTATAGAAGGATACAAAAAAGTACATTTTACATATAAGAAAGCTTTGCCTGTCCAACTAGGAAAGTTTCCCGTTCCAGGACAGACAAATTGACAGGTTTTAGTTCATATTATTTGTCCTTAAGAAATGTATATAATTACATAACAAAAAACTGAAAACCATAAAAAACAAAAACAATAAATTATTTTTCTGAAACCAAGTTGTGTAATGAAGAAATATATAAATATATGTTTTTTGTGACAATGTAGAAAAAGTAATATGGTAGCATATATTCTATTCGGATTTACCGAATTAGCCTGGTAACATATACTGTATTCAGATTTACAGAGTATGAGATAAGTAGGTAAGTTGGTAGTATTTAATGTGTAAACCAGGTACCCGATAACAAGATGGAGGAATTACAATATAATTTACAACATAACGATATGAAATTATGTTAGGTTATATGTTTAGAAATGTGAACTGATAATACCTACATCTATATATATAAAAATGAATCCCTGTTTCCCTTATGGTGACTCCATAACTTCAAAACGACTTTATATATTAAATTTATCTTTTTTTTAAAGTTTTTCTAATACTTTGTAGAAGCTTCTTACAGAAAGAAAAATTAAGAAAATTGCGCAAAATATTGGATATTTTCAGAAAACTAAACGACTATTTTAACTCATACGTTTGACCTATTTAGATATTTCCAATAGCATTCATCTATTCATCCGATTGCGATGAAAAATTTGTGAGTTGTTGTGGACATGCCCGTTAAGGTTTCGATATGGCAAATTTCTATATTGGTGAGTTCTGGAGTTATGAAATTTGCAAAAAAAAATTGCCATAGGGAACACGCGAGTTGTTTCAACGATAAGTGTTTTTTATGGAGTTTATCGTCAGGGAAAAAGGGTGGGAGGGGGAGGGGAAACCGGGAGGGGCGAAGGGGAATGAAGGAGGGGTGGTGGCAGGGGGATTAGGGAAGGGGAAGGCGGAGGAGATGGAAGGGGAATTCATGAGGACCGTGAGAAAAAGGTGGGAGGGGGAAAGGGAGGGAATACGGGAGGGGTGGAGGGGAATGAAATAGGGGTGGTTCGCGGGAGAGAGAATGAGGAAGGGGGAAGGCGGATGGGGGGAGGTTCGCGAGAAGGTGGACAGCGGGAGAGGGAAGGGGGAAAGCAGGGAAGGTGAAAAGGGAACGCGGGAGGGGAAGGATACGAGGGTGGAACAGAGTTGGCGGAAGGGGAACGGGGACGAATGGGAAAGGACACGCACTGATAAACAAATTCTTAATTTAAGTGGCATTGCAACGCAAGCCGGGTATCAGCTAGTGATATAATAATTATAAATCTTGATTTGTACAGCGCCCTTGAAGTGGTTTTTCACGAAAAAGGCGCTATATAAATTAGCCAAATATTAATATTATTATTCGCCAAAACAAACGAGAATACGATATTTTTTAACTTCTGTTAAAAGATTCTCTTTGATGATGTGAAATATATTATCCCCTTCTATATTTCGAACGTCGATGTAGATACTATAATATTTTCGCAAGTATTGTGTTTATGCGCGAGATCTCGGATGTTAGGCGATGTTATCGAATTCTTCGTTGAAGTCTAACCATAACAAAGTTTGTGCGTTTACTGAAACCTTTGCCAAATATCGATCTGTAATTCTCAATGTTACTTGATAAAATCATGTTAGATGGACATGGCTGAATGTTCCTTGTTCATAACATAAAGCAATGGTAAAAAAGTATTTAGATATAAATAAATGAATACAAAATATTTTGTTTTAAGTCACTTTATTTTTATTCAACGTCTACCGGTTTCGGTACCTCTGTACTCATCTAGAATGTTACAAAAATAACGTCTACAAATACAGAAGTACACATATATATATATATTGTTATGAAAGAAAGGGATAGTATAGTAGAGTGGGACAGAGCGTCAGTTGTTGGAGGGAGGAGGGGAATGGGGGATAAGTGAAGACACGGGGATCATACTTAAAATTTGAATGAAGGTTAAGTTTAGTTGGTTATTAATGATCTCATTCTTTAAATTTACTGATTTTTTTTATTTCTAAAGAATGTATTATGAATTATATAAGATATTATGTATTTAGTTATTATGAATTATGACTATTCAAAGGGAATATGTAAATATTCTAGAACTTATTGCTAAGTGTTCTTCTAGTAAAGCGTGCGAACTTTGAAAGAGCATTTATCCATTAAAATATGTATAGGTACATATAGAAGTTTACAAAAGTTTTTTTTTTCATATCAGAATGACCATTGCAAGGCCATGGCTGAATGTACCGCATTCATAACACAATTACAATGAGTATAAATCACGTCTTATTTATAATAAGAGTGCTTTTGAGTCTGTGTATGCCTATGTGTATGTTACCTATCCTATGTGCAGTGGCGGCTCGTGACTTTTGGTGAGCTAGAGTGCTAATATTAACAAAAATGGCATTATTGATGTCGTTGTAGCCGAAAAATATTTTTTATTTTTTTTTCGAAAATTTATTTTTTGTATGAAGATTTTCAGGAAATTTCAGTTTTGCCGTGCGCCGCACAGATTTCCTGAAAATCATCATACAAAAAATTTTTTTTCGAAAAAAAAATAAAAATTTTTTTTCGGCTACAACGACATCAATAATGCCATTTTTTGTTAATATTAGCACTCTAGCTCACCAAAAGTCACGAGCCGCCACTGCCTATGTGTGATATATCTATGTGTAACTTGAAATTTTATTTACTTGTACTTTCTTTGCGGTTTCTCGTTATATGTGTGCTATAGTATTAATATTGCTAAAGTGTCCTGCTGACAAACAGTTTTGGCAATTTACTAGGTGAAAGAAGAAAACTATTTTATACATGTCTCCAACGAATTAGGCACATCAAAGTTTAAAAACATATATATTTGTTTTTTGTGAATCCAATTGACAAATTTTCAATTATAATTTTTACAAAGACAAGTCTGAATATTCCGCAGTCAATACGCAAGGATATGCATAATCAGGTCCTATGATCATTGCAATGTTAAAAATGAATGTCCCACATTCATAACTAAACGAAATAAGCATTCATGTATCACGATCACTTCAAGGACGCACTGAATATACCGCAATCATAACACGAATTATGATTATTATTAGGACATTTAATGACACTGAATGTTCCGTTGTCATAACCCAAAGTTATAAAATAATCGGGTCTTAGGATCATTGCAAAGGTAAAGCCGAATGTTCCACTATCATTGAACAAAGATATTGTGATTATCCGCTTTTCGCACCATTTTAAAGACTATTTCCAGCCTGTTTTTAATGAACTTCTTAAAGCTGTATCTATTCCTGTATTTTATGATAGGTTTATACAGCTTCCGAGATGCCCTGCATCGATGGCGGATCTAAAGAGGCTTGTTTATCCTAAGGTCGTTAAATCGCACCGTAAAATCCACCATACTTTTGAAGAAGGGGCGTACTAAAATTTCACAAGCCCACGGGCAAATTGGTAAATTTGACCTAAATTAAACCTTAAAGCTTAAAATGTGAGGAGCATCTGTAGAGAATTATGTCAAGTTTTTTTAAAGTACAATCTACTAACTGAGGTACATACATACATTAATATGGCACGACGATTTTGGTTTGGTTTTTGGTGGTGTGTTTTCTGTTAAAAACTTGCTTTCGATGAAGCTCCCTGACCTAATTTGATTTCTTTACAACTGTTTCAGTTTTCAGGTCACTTCAGTAGAAAAAAACTCCGAATAAATTGTACCTACTTTGATGTTTATTCACAATAAAACACTTACATGAGGTCTTGCACTTTTTAAAATTCTACACAGATTGAATTGGCTCTTCCCCCCGTATTTCTGAAAAAAACTGCTTGTCCCCGCTTGCGAATTAGAAAGCAGAAAGATTTATGGAATCCTATTGCAATTTTTAATATTAGAGGGTTAAAAAACTAATACCACAACAAACCAATTGTCAGTGTATTAACAAATAGAGCTCATAAAAACTCTCTTCATTACCGACTTAGAGAGAACTGCTTTATCATATAGCAAGTAATAAACGTAAATGACAGCAGGGTTTAGTCAAGCTCCGAACCTAATGCCTTTGAGTTTTAACCTTATTCGAGGATCAAATATAAACGAATTTTACATGAATCAAGGGCATAATAAATTAATATTAATTATACCGTTATAGAAAATAATTAGTTTCAAAAAAGCAATTTTGGTTATGTTCTACAATTTTTTTCACGTTTATTATTACGCTCTTATTTTTTTAACTACATCTACAGAACTATTGATAGCAAATATTATAAAATTGTGCTAAATCAAGTTCAAAAATAATGTACGTTCATATTACGTACTAAAATAACTGACTTCAAAAGAAGCATTAAGAAATAGATTATGATCAAGGGAATGAAGAATTTAGATATATTTTTGCAACCCAACAAAGACTAAAGCTAGTATTGTGTTTTATTCTGATATTGTTTTTTTTTTCTTCGTATTATTTTAACATATGTACCTACATACTTACTTTATTTCAAACACTTAACCTTAGAACGGGGTACGCGAAAAGGACACATTATCTTATAAAAAAAATGTTAAAAAATAAATAAATAAAGAAGAAGATAACAATAATTATCTATTTTTTTAAATATGAAAATGAACAAGACAAAGAAAAATTATAAAATATAATGGTCTCGATAATAGTCGTTTTTTCTTTTTTAAATAAAAAAGTAGCTGCCAATAATATGGAAAAAATATTAGTCGAAGATAATATTGTTAATTCTGAAATTTGAAATATGAAGTCTGACAAATGCGATAGTCTCATAATAGGACGCAATGACTGAATTGGATAAAGCGTATTTCCCGGTTAGATATGAGGTTCTGGGCTCGAGTCCCAGTTGCGACCATTATCTTTTATTAGTTTTCTGTGTCTTGTTAATTTGTATTGTTCATTACTATAATTTTTTAATTTTTTATTTTATTTTCTTTTTCGTCAATGATATATTACATTGATGGGAATAACCTTGAAAAGATGTATTACATTGATAAAATAAAAAAGAGAGTTTTTCTAATAAAAATGTTAAATAATTTGTTTATTTTATACTGTCTATATCTACAGCATGCATCATATCTAATGATCTAGTTAATGGCTACCTAAAAGAAATAGTTCTTTCATAATGTGCGCCATGCAAGAGTAGTCCTCCAATTGTGGGTTTAATTTTTTGTGCAACAATGTTTTTTATATATCTTTTATTCATTTTGGCCGTAACTTTGTATGGAATCGCAGCATTGTGCGTTGTCCCAATGAGTCCTCCAATTGTGGATTTAATTTTTGTGCAACAATGTTTTTTTATATTATCCTTTATTCATTTTGTCCCTAACTTTGTATGGAATCGCAGCACTGTGCGTTGTCCCAATGAGTCCTCCAAATATGGATTTAATTTTTGTACAACAATGTTTTTTTTATATTATCCTTTATTCATTTTGTCCCTAACTTTGTATGGAATCGCAGCACTGTGCGTTGCCCCAATGTGCTCAAGTATTAACGCGCCACAGCTTCAAAGTTTCAGATTGGTATTTGAAACTGTAAACTTAACGAGGGCACATCATCAAAATGTTTGAACCATTAACCCCATAACTCTGCTACGACGATTTGGCATCCGGAGCCGTATTGCTAAGTGTCAGCAATTTAATATATTGTCGGGGAAGAGTAATTTTATTACCCAACATGTTTTCTTCTCTTTATTCTCATCTTTTTAACTGCTGATAATTTTTTACTACTTTTAGTGCCATATTTTTACAAATTCAACGCCGTTTCTTTATAATACTCTTATTATGTTATATAGCTATATATGTCGAACGTGCGTGGTCGAGTGGTAAGACACTTGACTCCCATTCGGGTTCGAACCCGGCGTGCGCAAATAAATTTTATTTGATAATTTGTGTTATTTCACAATTAATTAATAAAAATAATATTTGTTATATTTGCGGCACCTTCCAGAGTGGAAGATACTCTCAGTATCGCCCTGGTGTAAAACCACCATTCAGAATTGAAACGTTACTTAATAAGCCGTGTTTAGTGACTAGATCCGAATAGCCAGGTACTTTCCCACCTTCCTCTTCCCCATCTCCTTCCCTTTCTTACTTACCTTCAGCCTCCCAACATACTCCAATTGAGGATGCCATACTCTTACTGGCTCCAGAGGGAAGCAGTTGGGACTCTGGTGAGGTTTCTCTACAAAAAAATATTAAAAAAATAGCTGTTTTCGTATTTATTTTAAAGGACGGGTTTTTAAACAATTTTTATTTTAGTATTATGTAATGAGTTATATTTACACTACATTGGTGTGTAAATTAATGTGCGCAAGGTAACATTTCACTATATAAAATTATATTTTATAAAGTTAAATTATATTTATAAAGCATAAAATCCCTTTTTAAATACGTTCATTCTTCAGTCTTTAAACATCTTTAGTCCTCTATACATTAGGCAGTTCTGTGACTCCGATTTTCCTCATACGCGGCAATTTAACTCAATTTGTATTTCTCATTTTATAATTATGAAAATCTCAATTAAAAACAATTACGTCAAGTAGGAAAGCTATGTCTGTTATTTCGGTATTTAAACTGAAGGTTCTACGTCTTTGATCTCTACGAAATTTTTTACACAGATAGTTACCATATCATTTTTATGCTCTATGGTTCAGATTGTAAGATTGTGTATGGGTAAAATGGTGCACAAGTTACTATTGAAGACAATTTTTTTGACAAACGTGATGCGTCACTGAGAAACAGCCGTTTGTCTTGCTAATGCCTACTTATGGTGGGAAACGGATAAACGCTTGGGATGAATTTGAATATTCGAAAAGTTAGGAAAACTTTGAGGAAAATTTACAGATATGCGAAAAGTTTTACGGTATGTTCTTTTTATTTTATTAAAAATGAACTAATTTTGTCTTTCTGCAAGCAATGCTTCTGCAATGTGAGCAATACGTCGGCATCAACCCTATTTGCGATACCTACATTTTTTATTTTTTTTATAGTGAATACCTCACAAGAGTCCCAACTGCTCCCGTCTGGAGCCAGTGAGACTCTGGCATACCCAATTGGGGTGTGTTATGAGGCTGAAGGTAAGTGAGGAAGGGAAGGAGACGAGGAAGAGGAAGGTGGAAAAGTGCCTGGCTATTCAGATCTAGTCACTAAACACAGCTAAAGCCATTTCAAGCAACGTTTCAATTCTGAATGGTGGTCTTACACCAGGGCGATACTATGAGTATCTTCCACCCTGGAACGTGCCGCAAATATACTATATATTATTTAAAATAATTAATTGTGAAATAACACAAATCAATTAAATAAAATTTATTTGCGCACGCTGGGTTTGAACCCGCGGCCTTCGGAATGGGAGTCTAACGCTTTACCGCTGGACTACGCCGGCCATACATAGTTGTGATCACTGAATTCTACGAACAAGTAGGTTAGTAGATGAGTTCGAATACATTTTGGCAGGAAACAGGAGGACTAATAAGGATATTGCCATGAACAATATTGCCATGGCATGGATATTGCCATGAATGAAGGAAGTTCACTTTGGAGGAGTGAATACAGTAGTGCCTTGTAAAATGCTGTCAAAGGAAACGAGGCTTGCATTTGAAATGAGATTCCGATTCCATCCTATTTTACGCTTTTGACGTAAACGTCACCACGACTTATTCTAGACACCACACGATTGAACAGTCCAGAACGACAATGCACCTATATGATCCTTAAAAAAATCCTTAAATTTATGAACGCATGAATCCTGCGTATTATTTACTTTAAAATAGGCGTACGTGGTACCCATTATGATATTATTATTTATGTGTGTTAGCTATAGCCTAGTTGATAATAACAAATATAAATTTAAATTCGAACACACATATTTTAATATGTAACACGTGGTCAATGATTTATCCAATTTACATTCAATAATTTACATAATTTACAATACAGAGCAATTTAAAACTTTTTTCTTAAATTGCTAAAAGAAATTATTCCGCCAACATTAAAAAAATTTAATCTCCGAATTTGAATTTGGAGATATTCAAACTGATTATTGTTCTAAATAGCCAATGAATTCATCTATATTTTGTCTATTATCACATATTCGTAGTATTTGTAAAAAACAATATTATAAAATCTTTAACTTTAAATCATTTTATAGAATCTAGAGAATATTTGCCACATTGTGGCAGCAAAGCAATCCGAGGCTTTGGAAATAATGCCATAATTTGGCAAAAAGCGTTCGAATGGTTATAAGAAAATAACAATAACAGTCAATAACAAATAATTCAGCTGAGATGCAAGACATCACTTGTTGAAAAGTAAAAAAGTTTTCTTCTTGATTAATCGAAGTATACAAAGTTCGGAAACTTTTGAAATAATTCCAATAAATGTAATAAAAATCACTTCAAAGTATTAGTATTTGCAAATTGGCTACAGTAGATATTAATAAGGGCCAGTTGTTTCAACCTCCGTCAGAAGAAATTTCAAAGTAGTAAGAGAAAATATCATAGGACCAGTTAGACCAAAATTTCATGTTTGAATTTCCTTCAAATCGTCATTCACCGAAAAATTGGGTTTGTGTTAACTTCCGAAATGTGAAAATTCCGAAAAGTGAAATTTTCAAATTTATCGAATGTGATTTTGGAGTTGAGATAACCCATTCCGTTTTTGAAATGAAGAAAGACGTGATTGCGTGTCAAATTTGAAATGAAAAAAAGAATTTGTACATTTTTTTATACATCTCTATGAAATTTTCGTTGAAATTTCTAAACCCCATTTTTCGTGGAATGACGATTTAAAGGAAATTCAAACGTGAAATTTTCCGAAAAAACTTATCCTAAGTTATCTTTTTGATTAATCGAAGTGTACAAAGTTCGGAAACTTTTTAAATAATTCCAATAAAAATGTATTAAATTCAAATTGGTCACATTTTGGCTAGCGAACGTTCGATTGTGTTTGGAAATTGGCCAAAATGTGGCCAAATACGCTCTAGTAGATATTAATAATTAATACCATTCACTTCTACTTCATTTAATCTCCTTACACTCCTTTCTTCGTTCTTCGACTCTGCATGAGCAAACCACATAAGCTTCCCTTCCACATTTACATCAGCGTTGCAAGAATTCGGATCTCCACATTATTAACACAGCCATACATGGTTTTAACACACATTCGCTTCAGGGGTCTCATCATATCAAAAAACTCAAAACGACGCTGATCGATGATTTGATGGACATCTAATGTGATAAAATTTGGATACATTCCCATCCTAAGTGACTATTTCCGTTTCGTAAAGGTTCCACTTAGCAATAATTATAGTAATCGATTAAATTTCTATTACTTTTATTAGCTTTTAATTAGCGCTACCCGGCGGGTAAGTGGCCATTAAAATACGTCTAAACTAATCTACCTTCAAAGTACCTAGTCATTATTCCCCGATTAGCACCGAATTTCCTCCGAATGTTGACAGTTCGACAAATTGTATTGAAGTTTATTCGAACTTGATACGTTTTTAATAGCTAATGTGATATTTATTATTGATTTACACGAGTAGCATAGAACTGTAATTGAAAATGAAGAAGTTTCCATGTAATAATCATGTTTTAAGGCCCGGTAGTAGGCGTTTAAAAAGAAAAAGAAAGGTAGATGTGTAAATACTAATGTAAGAAGGAGCGCACTAATAAAAAAACGATTATTATTAACCGAAAATAGTTTAAAAATTAATATAACCCGACTCGTTTAAAGAGCAAAACTCGTTTAGAACAAAACTTTTAAATACATAAATTATAAAAAAAAAAAAAACTTCTCAAATTACACCGAATCTATTAATTACCATAACTTCGACTCCCTTCATACACGACGTTTAATTTTTGACCAAATCTTATTATTTAAAATTCTTAATAATGGCCTGGACTCGCCAGAACTAACCAACTTAATAAATATTCATATTCCGACAAGATCAACACGGCAATCTTATTTGTTTCATTTGCCTACACATAGAACTAACTTTAGAAAAAAATCACCAATTCCCCGTATATGTGCACAATATAACACAAAATTTCAAAATATTGACATATTTAACAATACACTTCACAAATATCGATTAGAAGTAACACGTACGATCGAAAATTAATGCAAGAGTGTGGAATGTATTCGGAGCATCTCCTATCCTCATCCTATATTCCTCTTCCTCTCCTTCTCACCCAAAACTAATTGTATGTAATAAAACTCCATCTCCATTCAACTTTAACATAGGAGACTTTTTTGGCTTGACTTCATTTAACAATGTATATATTTATCTTTATATTTTATGTATAAGCTGTCTGTCTCTTACCAATAAATAAATAAATAAAAAAAACACTCTCGACAAATGCTAAAGTTGCATTTTAAGATACAATTTAAGGAAAGAAGGAGTTCCTGGGAAGTAAAAAGGTATGAGGGTGGGTAGGAATCTGGGGGTATGTGTGTCCAGTAGGGACGGGCGGCTCCAGGCTCCGGAATTCCAATTTCCCACTGCAGTGCAAGGCGATGAGTCGAGAGATCAAAAGATTTCCCTCAAGTAATCTTCCGATTGAGCCCGCCGCAGCAGGTGGGCAGACACATCCGCCGCCAAGATCTAGACAAAGCTCACCCCATTATCCCGGGACCTCTTAAACGCGTGTAGTCGCCTGTTTTTACATTTTAACAGCGTTTTAAAAAGCTCAATAGCTTTTGTTAGTAATCAAGATTTACGACGCCAGAGCTTACTGCCGAAGAGTTTTTACTGCGTATTCTTCGCAAATTAGCTGTTTCATAAGGGACTTCTATGTGGAGTAAAAATTAAAAATTTGCTGGAACTATTTACAAGAGAGGACAATAATAAATGCCAAATATTTCAAATACGGTGTTGGTAACAGCATCACAATGATTGTTGCTTGGCTTTATGCCAGAATGTCGTAGCTGATTTACATTCAGAGTCCCTATTTCAGAAAAATATCGTTCATCCCTAAGTAGTAGGCATTAAATAAGCATAGAGCCGTCTATGTGCGTCAGAGGAAAATCACTTTGCGAGAGAAAAAATAAAATTAAACAAAGAACTGTCTATCATTTGCACAAAAACCAGAATTAACTGCTGTGCCAAATTATATTTTTTTTTTTATCTCAAGGCTTCAACTTCTTCGATCGTAGTAAAGGTGGATGACCTAAGGGTCATCATCTTAAGATGATAGACTTCGCTTTTCGGCCCATACAAAAAGGACGCCCGGGAAAAAAACACTTTTCTACATCGAAAATTGCACAAAATGAATATATTTTTTTATACTGCCTTCTAGAGGGTGAAAACTATGTCGGTATGTTTTCGAATTTTCGATGCGTTTCGTATTAACGTAAACATTCACTGTCAAACATGTACGATTTATCAAAAAATATTATTTAAGGAAAAAGTGCTGCTAACTCAACTCTCATAAAAAATTATAAAATTATAAAAAGCTACCGACGTAGCTTCTTCTTTCTAAAAAATATTTTTTTTTTTTTAATTTCAATTTCGTGAAAGTTTCGGTATAGAAAAGTGGATTCTCCATAAACCTCTTTTCGAGCGATTTCTGTAGGTAAATTTGAGCGTTGTCTCATTCGCACATTTCGCATTCGCATGTATTGTAAGTGTGCGTGAGCTTATTGTGAGCGGGACAGAATGACAGACGCGGGTGTTCCGCGTGTGGTTCAAAGTCTAGCCTCTTAACAGGTAACTTTTTATAATTCTTTATGAGAAGTTGAGTTAGCAGCACTTTTTCCTTAAATAATATTTTTTGATAAATCGTACATGTTTGACAGTGAATGTTTACGTTAATACGAAATGCATCGAAAATTCGAAAACATACCGACATAGTTTTCACCCTCTAGAAGACAGTATAAAAAAAATATATTCATTTTGTGCAATTTTCGATGTAGAAAAGTGTTTTTTCCCGGGCGTCTTTTTGTATGGGCCGAAAAGCGAAGTTTATCATCTTCAGTCTGCCTTATTGCTGAGGATTGTGATAAATTTATAAATAAATAAATTTATAATCCTAATATAAATAAATTTATATATATATTTCCTTATTGCTGAGGATTGTGACCCCCAATCCAATTTCCTTTATTTCAATTTGGGAGGCGCAATGGGTACCGCCGTAACCATTTTTTTGATAACCAACCACTAGCATTCGTCACTCCAAGTGGTTCGCTCCAGGGGCTTCCGGGTTCATGAGGTGTGGTTTAGGAGACTCTTTGAACTCTGCAGCCATACTCTCGACCCGTACAGGAAGAAAAATGTTATTCTAAAATACAATCATTTTATTCGTAAAAACGGATTGAAGTTCTTACGAACAAATTAACAGTGTTTCAATGTTTATTGGCGGGAAAATGTAAGAATAATTTGTTGGTATACGTACGAAATTACGTTACAAATTATTCTTACATGTTCCCGCCAATAAACATTGAAACCCTGTTAATTTGTTCTTAAGAACTTCAGTCCCGTTTAGTAAACAACTGACCCTTAATGCCGTCCTAGTAAAATACTATAATTCAGAATCAAAACATTACTTGAAATGGATTTTGTAATGTTTGATGGCTGGATCTTAATAGCCAAATACTTTCCAATATTCGTCTTTCCAACCGCCTTCTCTTCTCCGATGTCTTCAACTTCACAGCGTACCTTAATTATTGGGGTTGCCAAAATCCAAATTGATCTGGACATTTTTAAGAATCTTGTGTGGTCTTCAAGTAAAAAGGAAAACTTTGTTAAAAGCAGAATAAAAAAATTTAAAGAACTTCGGGACGAGTTAAGGCTATTGGCTGCGCGGCCGGTTCCATACAAAACGTAATTTTGGATTTGAGGCCAAAATACCCAACCAAATTGAAAAATTATTTTTGCAATCAAAAGGTATATCAAATGTATATCTCGGACAGAAGCTAGAAACAATTTTTATGGCTGTAAATTTAAATTACAAATTACCTAGTTACAACGGAACAAAAACTCGTTTATATATTAAAATTACAAAGAAACGCATTCTTGAAATTTTTTATTTTATTTTTTCTTTAAATATGAAATTATAAATAACTCACCAAAAAATTCCTAAGTTGCTTCCAAAATGAACCAAAACGGATTTCTTTAATTACCTATATCGACGTCTTCACTTAAAAGCAAAAAAAGTCGCTGATTTTCGAGACAGATTTTGAAATGCCATTGTATTACAAAAATAATTTTTCAGTTTGGTTGTTTACTTTGGCGTCAAATCCAAAACTACCTATTGTATGAAAACGGCCGCGCAGCCGTTCGACTTAAAAGATGCAAATTTTTATACAGGAGACATAAAATACAGATAATACTCGCTTTGGATATATTTAAAAACTAAACGATCGTCAAACTATCCAATATATTACTCACCGAAGTCAGTTGTTGCCAATAAAATTTCGATTAAGACCAACAATTTATTACAGGATTCGAACAAACAGATAACTACAATGGAATAATAATCGAAAATAAAACCGCACAGAATAAATATACAAACCATCAATCATTTTCTTTGCTTCTTTTAAACGCGAGTTCTTTCAGTCCGAAATAATAATTACTGTTTGAGATAGATTTGACTAGGGGTAAACAAAATTAAAATTTATTTTCTGAAATTTTTTACGATAGTTGCCATTGTTCTGTTGTCTTTACAGTAATCAAAGATAATAAAGAAACCTCAGATACGTTTTTAGATTTTCACGGCCAAAAGCTTTTTCGTTGTTTGTTTTTGGGGTGTTATGCCGTGTTGTGCTACCTCCTTCTTTAGCCGACGTTTCCGACAGCGTTGCAGTGTCCATCATCAGGGCAGATCCGTCGATGTGAATTTGTTGTGTTAAGTGTGTGCTTATTTACTTGGAAGCGATACCGTGTCGTCAGCTTCAATCCACTACGAGCTGGTAGGTATTTCAGAAGAAAGTGAACTACTTTGAAAAGGAAATTTCGTGAAAGCGCGGTATTTACGTTAGCCTGGGGCCCGTCCACGGAGAAATGTAACGAAATGTCCAACGAAAGTAGCGTCATCTTGTGGCGAATTCTAGAATTAGAAAAACCAAGCTGAAGCTGTAGCACAACACGGCATAAAACCCCAAAAACAAACAACGAAAATAAAGAAACCTGTTTATCTGCAGTACCTATAGGTAATTACTACTTTTCATCATCTAAGAAATTTCTTTTAAAAAACACATTTTCTTATTGAAGATTTTGATCGTCCATTTGATTAATCAGACATCTTTGAAAAATCGAAATTTGAGTTGTTAAATATCTGGCACACTACTCAGATTACTCATAAACACGACAAAATCAATTATAATACATAAAAAAACTTGTAATACTGTACAGGGCCCGCAGATACTTTAATAGTATACAACTGCTAACCCTGTACAAATCGCAAGTGCGCCCCACGGTTGAATCTGGCAGCCACCTCTGGTCTAGAGCCCCACAATACTTGAAAAAAACCCTCGATTCTGTACAGAAACGGGTCCGTTTGATAGATTCTCCCGTCTTAACAAACGGATTGCAATCCTTACAGCACGGGTGTCGGATGGGAATGCTGTCCTTGTTCTACCGGTGTTTCAATGGAACTAGCATAATTGATCACCTCGGCACCGGTGCATAGTCGGCAAACATGCCAAACGCGCGCTCAACATATGTACACTTTTGACATTTGTCACATGAGAACGTGTCTTTTCTACGACTCGTTCTTGTGTGCAACAGTTCGGCCGTGGAACGATTTGCCAGCCTCTGTATTTCCTTCCTCCTACAACATGGGTCTCCTCAAGACTCATGTTCACTCCCTCCTCTCCTCAAAAGGACCCTCCACACAGCATCTTAGATGGCATATGCCCCGAGGAATTTTTTTTCCTCAGTGTGGAGTTAATGTAAACAAAAAAAAAATTATATCCTCTAGGTCACTAGTATGTTATTTCAAAATTTCACACTAATGTACCGGACTGATACGCTTTCCGTGTTATTTTACATCATATTTAATGTGTAAAACACAGATACGTATAAATAATATTTTATTTATGGTGAGCATTAGTATAATACATTCCTCATTATCTCAAAACGTAATATTTGGAAATGTCTGACTTATTGATTGGACGATCGATTTGTAAAAATTTGGCACAAACACACACGTGTTTTTCTATGTAATAAAAAAATATTTATTTTAACAGGTCCGTTTGATAGATTTCACTGACTTAACAAACGGATTGGAATCTTTAGAGCACAGGCGTCAGTGAGAATTGCTGAGTTTCTGTTATGTATTTTTAATAGGCGCTTCAATATCAACGTTCACTCCTTCAGTTGTTCAAAAAGACCCTCCACAAAATATCACCAAAGATGACAGGGGCAAACCTCCGGGCCTTCTGTGTGGATTTAATGTAAAAAAAAGACACATTCTTCGGTTGCGGATGAAATAACAATATTAGATTTCTTACTACTTCTCATTATAGTGGTTAAGGTGAAACAAAAAATTATCGGAAGTTACGCCTATAATTCAGATTATCGATTTCACCGTGCTAGAGCTCTTGGAAAAAGAAAAAAATATTTGTTCTAGCGCCTTTCGACACCAAATTTATGCAGTATGAAATATCACATGGGTTTTTTCCCCTCATAGGTGCGTTTTGGGATCCGCACACGCTGTGGCGAATTTTTTTTCTTTGAAAATTTATGTGAGCACATTACAATCCAAATCATTTTCGCCGTAATTTTTCTTTGGATTTCACTTCACAACTGCTCATTAGAGAAAACCGTGACCTGTTTTTATTTAAGCGGGCGACAAACGCGAAGTTCACACCAAAAGATACTGTGTTATAAAGTATCACCGACACACTACGCTATAAAAGATTTCTTTCTGCGGCAGGAGAGGGGTTCAGTTGAATTCGGAAGCGGCCGAGGGAATATCATTTCTTTGTACAGGATATGTCAACTTGACGGTATGTCAACTCGTGTATTAAAAATGAGCTTTTCTCCTGTTTACAACGGAGGGGGGGTCGCATAACTTTTCTGATATCGCGCCGTTAGCGGTTACGGAGAATAACGCCGAATAGCGAAGACTCGAACCGCGCTTATAACACATCATCTTTTTACGTCTGACGGATCTGTATGGTATTGAATGGCAAGCGCTATCATGTTAAGTATCTTTTGATGTGAGCTTCGCGTCTATACCGTGCATAATGTTATATGAAATGTAAGAGAATGTGAAAAGTGTTCGCAAAGAAGTAAATGACGAGCGAAACTGGGAGGTAAAACCAGAAAACAATCCACAATGTGACGCATCACAATCAAACACTTTACACTCTCCGTAATCTCAGTTTCCCGTCTGTGGCCGCCGATTACCCGTCCTACAAATCTGTCCCTTGCCTTCTGAGCCGCCGACAGGTCTCGAGTAATCTGACCTTGTTATCATTAATAATTACCGCATCAATATCACCACCACCACCACCTACTGCCACCCCCTGTAAACTGTAAACCAGGCATGCCTCGTGTGGTTCTCAATCGTTTCAAAACATGTGATTTAAGAGGAATTAGTACAACCAGCTTTTCGTTCTGCTTCGCCCAGTTTAAGTGTTGGTGACTATTTATAAGGCATCACCCTTTTGTAAAACTAACTACTATTAACATTAAACTACAGAATACTTATATTTAAATGGTAGATATATAATAGTAGACATTCTTACATTAAGACCGTGAATAATGAGAGGAACATAAATCTTCTTATTATTGAATGAAAGCGAAAAATGTTTCTTCTTCTTCATACTTTTTTCCTTAAATATAGTATTATAGATGGCGCCACTTCCGTTTGCAAATCGCATGTGAGCGAGTGATAAGTGTGCATATTACGGCAGCAGCTCCGTGGAAAAAGGCACGTTCACGGACTTGTCAGAACAATTTCCATACAATGTGGCGTATGAGATTTACTCGGAGTCGGGTTTCTTAATTTGAACTGTACGGGCATTACCGTATTAATATACTTCGATTCTAGCGCAGAAAAGTTAAAAAAACACTGGATTTATTTATTTTAAAATTGTGAATTATTTCTTCAAATACAGCAAACTTATTAAGTAAAAACATCGCAGAAACAAAATTGTAAAAATATAAACAAATGATTAAAACCATTTTATTTTAATTATACACGTCGACCAATTTCGGTTGGCCTCAACATTCATCAGCAATAAACGTGTAAATAAATAAACATATTATCCTGATGTAGGTTGAGATCAATCGAAATTAGTCGACGTGTATAAATTAAATAACGTGATTTTAAACAAAGGACTTAACTTCATTTGCACAAGGTTAAATCACAAAGTGTTTGCTTTATCAATTAAAAAATAGATATATAAAAATGTTATTGTTTTGAGAATTGAGCCGAAATGTCACACTGTTTTTATTCATATCTGGTTTGTGTAAATTCGAACCCCCATTTGCGAGGCTTTGTACCTTGGAGGAATCTCCAAGCTCTGTACCGTAAAGCCTTCTCCGAGTCCCAGGGGGGAGGGGGTTGGAGGGTGGGTGGTAAGAAAATGCCTCAAATGCCTCTAATTTACCCGAGTAATCAAGCCCTACTCGACACGATAAATAATGCAACGTTTATAATGCCGTCAACGTAAATTACTCCGTGACTTTATACGAGTACGCGAGAATATAGACTTTCCATAATATACAAGTAGAAGCGATATATATTATAACTAGCTTTTGCCCGAGACTTCATCTGCGTAGGTACTAATCCTACATGTGCCCGTATAATTTATTCATTTAAAGCAATCATCAAGACTTATTTTCTCTAAGATGAAGACCATATTCAAGAAAGCCTTCTTTAGAAAATGACAAAAGTTTTGACATACTACCAAATGTACATAACATATGCCAAAAATATTCTGGAACAAATCAAAATGGCATAAAAAACATTCAAAGTTTATAAATCCACATTCGGACAAATAACTACATATATTTTGTAAAAAAAACTCCACAGATATAAAACGAATTGAAAACTATAATACGTACAAGTTACAAGCCCCATATTTTATATTTTCACATACATAGTGACGAAAATTGTTTATTACGGAAAAGTTAAGTTATTATTAAAACTTAACTCTGAACATTCACCAGAAATTGTGGTTGAGGATATTCGTACAAAAATATCTTTTTAATAATCGTAAGGTTCGACAAATATTAATAACGAGCTTCTGCCCGCGACTTCGTCTGCATAGTATTAGTACTTCGAGTAATCTATTTTCTTTTTCTATGGTCTCATCTGCGTTTATACCAAAATTCTTAACCTCTTTATTCAAAATATGTATAATTCTTGGTTCGATTCAAAGTATTAGGTGAGTACTTCAAATAAAATCACTCATTTAAATATTTTCTAAAATAGAATTTTGATTAAACAATCATTGTTTTACAAAATGTCATTCTTAAATTTTGACATTTTCTATTAAACAATAATTATTATTTTCAATATATTGAAAATAAACCTCTAGCTTTATAAATTATAGCCTATTTGTTATTCTGATGTACGAACTATATTATTGTAAAGTTTCATTAAAATCCATTCAGTAAATTTTGCTTGAAAGAGTAACAAACATACATATATCCATACAAACTTTCGCGTTTATAATATTAGTAAGATAAGATAAGATCTATTTCATTAACCTGTTGGTAAATTATGGTTATAATTCAAGGGTGCCCAAAATCATGCTCGTATTTAAATTTTACATACATTATACAAAATGATAGATACAAAAATGGAAAAAAAAATTCTCAAGTTTAACCAATAACAACCATTTCGAAACTAAATATCATCCGTCAATGGACATATAGAAAGTGTCGTAAAAAGTTAATTTTACAGGAGCGAGCAAATAAATTAACGATTGATGAACAAGCGGTAACGTTGAAAAGAGATGTTAGCGGCATCTTGCAGAAATAGAATAATTTAACTTATATGCGTCTTTCTTAAGGCGTAGATAATCATAATCACTTCACTTTTCAGATATAAAACATAAAATATAAAATTTTGACTTACGACTCTTTTCTACGAGTTTGCTATATGTTTTTAAGGCGAAGCTTAAGGTGAAGACATGCGAAAAAATTCAAAATCATACAAAATCTTGTGTGTTAGTTTTGAAAATTTGATCGCTTAGAAATAATATAGGTGCTTCAATTAAATACTGTGAGTAGAACACATCTTGGCCTTTGAAGTGATCGAGTATTTTTTGATAAGCTTTTTAATAAGCTGAGAAAAAAATTATGCGTCTGACCTATAAAAAATGGTTAAAAGTGAAAAATCTCCCGCTTATAAATCCTTTTTCTGTTATTATTTTATTGAATAATGTAGCTAATTAAGTTTCTTATAGAGTGATCGGAAAACATGTTAATATTTGTATCTGAACTTCACAAAATAAAATAAAACGTGCATTTTGGCGACGTGTCTTTTCAGTAAATAAAAATAGGCGGTACCCAACGAATTTGGAACTGCGAATTTCATCCTTCTGTCATATACCAAAGGATTTTATCCTCGCTCAGTCTACACTCAGAATCCGGAGCCAACGGACATGCCTTAGTCTACGCGGCGCTTTGATCTTTAAAATTTTACTTGCGGAATAACAAAACACTGTTGTTGGCTAGATATTAGGGTTTTTATTGGTAAACGCCCAAATATCGTTCGCTCCGCCCGAATCCGAGTGAGTCAAGGACTAGTGGATCGTCTTAACGCTGAATCACTATTTTATATTAATCTTTACCACGAATCGGTTTGCATTATAGAAACAAAAAATGTGCTTGGATTAATAAAGCTTTTCCTACCATTTCCCTTGGTATATATAGTTGTTAATAATTTTTTTGTAAAATAT
The DNA here is from genome assembly GCA_951813805.1 of Limnephilus auricula. Lineage (NCBI taxonomy): Eukaryota > Metazoa > Arthropoda > Insecta > Trichoptera > Limnephilidae > Limnephilus > Limnephilus auricula. Next base: position 18,968,065 of record OX638406.1, read on the forward strand.
AAGCGTAAAGCATTAAAAAAATAATTTTTTTTCATTAGAAAAGTTTGAACGCACGTAAGAAACAATTAAAAAATATATAATTTTATTATAATATTTTAATTAATGAAGATAATATTAGCGAAACTCAATCGAAAATCTGGAACTGAAAAATCAGAAAAAGATACGGATACATCTGGGACTCGAACCCAGAAGCTTCGAGATCCCAGGGTTAAGTCCCAGATGTATCAGTATCTTTTTCTGTTTCAGATTTACCGATTCAGTTACGCTAACATTATCTTCATTAATTAAAATATTATAATTTAAGGTTATCATCGTAGACTTGCAGAAAAGTCAGTAGATGTCGCGTATTAAATTAAAAGTGATAAATTTATCCTGGTATACTATCTAGACCGTCCGTGGTCGAGTGGTAAGACACTTGACTCCCATTCGGAAGGTCGCGGGTTCGAACCCGGCGTGCGCAAATAAATTTTATTTGATTAATTTGTGTTATTTCACAATTAATTAATAAAAATAATATATGTTATATTTGCGGCACGTTCCAGAGTGGAAGATACTCTCAGTATTGCCCTGGTGTAAGACCACCATTCAGAATTGAAACGTTGCTTAATAATGGCTTTAGCCGTGTTTGGTGACCAGATCTGAATAGCTAGGTACTTTCCCACCTTCCTCTTCCCCATCTCCTTCCCTTCCCCACTTACCTTCAGCCTCACAACATACTCCAATTGGGGATGCCATAGTCTCACTGGCTCCAGAAGGGAGCAGTTGGGACTCTAGTGAGGTATGTCTATAAAAAAAGACGATATTTAGTTCAATCTTGAGTTGAATCTTGCACTCATACATAAAGATAGCAGCCAATAAAATGATGCGTTAAGAAAATGAAGATAATGTTGGTAGTTCTCAGTCGAAGTATGATACAGTTAAATATAACCGAATCAGAAAGGGTTACATTAACTCAGTGGTGAGAGCATCTGCCCGGAAATCCGAAGGTCCTGGGTTCAAGTCCCAGATGTATTCGTATCTTTTTTCAGATTTTTCTGTTTCAGATTTTCGATTGTTTTTCGCTGATATTATTTTCATTAATTAAAATACTATAATTTACGGTTTAACTCATTAAGTCAAAAAATTAGAAATAAAATAAAATTTTAATTATTTATCTGCTAGTTTTTCATTTAAACGTTTTTCCTTTAAATACCTAAAAATAATTATCACTTTTGCGTTTGAAATCGTCACCTCCGTTGCCAATCGATTTTTCTGTCTTTTACCTGCATTCGTGACTGTATAAGGCAGACTACATTTTTTGCTTGTAGCGTCCTCTTATAAGACTGTGAGTATCTGTTTTCTGGACGATTTGGATCAGAATAGAAAGAATTTTTAAGAAGTGGCCTTCAAGCGTATTTAAAACAATATAAAACACCGAAAAGATTTAAACGTTTTGCCTCATATTGATAAATTGGGCTGTTATTGGACAATCTCTATTTCCCGTGGAGAGAAATTGCTCCAGTAGTTTTAATAGCCTATTAAAATAATCGATCAATTCAAAATTATTGATATCTCCATCATGTGTTGTACCACTTGAAGGAACACGAAATGTCAATGAGGAGACACTAGTGCCGGGTGCCGCGGGCAGATACGAGCACTGCACCAAAGTTGTATGTTCGACGACGGTATAATGGAAACTTCGTCAAGTCGCTAAGTTAGTTTGGGTTCCTCGTTCAAAAGTCCCACATCTTCCTTACATCGTACAACTTGGGGGCTTACACGAATACTCTAAACTATACTAACAGATGCTTACTTACTACTCGACAATTGCACGAGTTAAGACAATGACGAACTTCAGCGAAAAATATTATCTTTATTAAAATAGACCAATAAACGCTGATCCTGCTTACGTAAGCTTTTTTAGTGTATATTATGATTAAGAATAGAATTAGTAGATCGTCATTTAAACATGAATAAAACACCAACAAACTAAAGGGGATTTGATTGGCATCACTGGCATCAGCGGCTTCTGACGTCAAATTGAATATTCGGAAAGTAGTTCATTATGCTTATGTCAAAAAATTATATAGAATAAGAAGGTAAAGAATACAAATAAAAGAAAAGGAATAAGTCGATTTTATTTTGGTATTAAAGTTCACATATCTTTTTTAGTTTTTTTTTAAAGTTTTTTGCTAAATTGAATCTTAATCTGGTATAAAATTGTTATTAATAATTATTTATAAAATTATTTAATGCAACACGTTATCGCATCTAAGAACATGAGAACACTCTTCACCACTATCAATTACACATCTGATGATGGAACTTAATGATATTTAAAACGTTGGCTAAAGACGGAGGTAGCGCAGCACGGCATAACACCCCAAAACAAATAACAAAAATACTTTTATAATATTTTAATTAATGAAGATAATATTAGCGAAAGTCAATCGAAAATCTGAAACAGAAAAATCAGAAAAAGATACTGATACATCTGGGACTCGAAAACAGAATCTCTGGCAATCCGGGCCAATGCGCTTTCCACTGCGCCAACGTATCCCTATCCGATTCGGTCATTTTTAACTGTATCGTACTTCGACTGAGAACCACAAACATTATTTTTATTTTCTTAACGCATATTTTTATGTATGAAAAGTGATAAAATTTATCCTGACACTATCTAGATGTCATTTAGTTCGAGTTGAATCTTGCAATCATTCATAAAGATAGCAGCCAATAAAAATATGCGTTAAGAAAATGAAAATGGTGGTTCTCAGTCGAAGTATGATACAGTTAAAAATTACCGAATCGGATAGGGATACACACCTCACACACCATCCTCAAAGACGATATAGACCCTAAGGATTTTTTTCTCAGTTTCTTCCTGAGTAAAGCTAATATTTTAAAAAAATTGATGAATATATTTTTAAAATACTTTCAGCTTCACAAATCCTACAATTATTATATCCTGTGATTTTTAGGGATCCCTCTAGCGTAATATAAACAAACAACTTTTAATTTTCGTCGCATAATCTACGTTCCACGTGTTTTTAGCATCGTCTATCTTCCGAACTAAAGCGTACATTTTACGACTTTCCAATACTCGAGGGTGATCAGTTTCCGCTCCTGGTGATGGGGTGTCAAGGGATGAGGGAGGTAATCTTGCACCCCCTGTAATCACTTCTGTCGGCACTTTGCCGCTCGGAGGCTGTTGGTAATATTTTGTACCGAAGGCTCCATCTACATATTTCTACGTTTACGTGATCTCGTTTAAGATTTAGGCAGAGGGTTGTAAATTTATTTGATTTAAATGAGGGTTGATTTTTATTGGTTGACCTTGATAGCTAAGGGAAATGACTTGGTAATGATGTATACTTGCGCAGTTTTGTTTGAAGAGTGATTGCTATTTTATGGTATTTTTTATTTTCTCTCAAATCGTTGTTGGATCAACATCTATTAATTAAGTTTATGGGTTTTCTCGTTTGCAAAGCAAATACGCAAATGTACGCACTTTGCAGAGTTTTTCGTATTCTAAGATAACATATAATTTTTTATTTATTTTACATGAGCTCCGCACAGGAGGCCCTGAGGATCTATGTCATCTTTGAAGATGCTGTGTGGAGGGTCTTTAAGGGAAAGGAAGGAGATGAAGTCCTGGGAAGGAAATAGGTTTGAGAGGTTGGGTAGGAATCTGGAGCTCAATATGTCCAGGAGTGATGGACGTATGAAGACATCCTTCCCTCTGCGGTGAAAGGCGATGGGTCGAGAGGGTCCGGCTGGAGAGATCAAAAGGTCTCCCTCAACCGATTTTTTCTCATTGGGCAGACGCATCCTCCCCCAATTCCCGGACAAACCTAACCCCATGAACCCGGGCACCCCTGCTAAGTCACCAAACGTAGCGAACCACTTGGGGTGACCTGCGGCAGAATTGTCGGTTGTCCAACAAATAAATATTTTCTAAGACTCTTTAACCTAACCCAAACAAACCTAAATTACCCTAACCCAAACTAATCTGAACTAACCTAACCTAACCTTACCCCCATATTACCTTGAGAGTGTCTTCTCTTGGGGTAAGAATAACCTCGTCGAATTCAATGTTTCAAAGACCCAATCATGGTTTGATGACGTCTAAAAGGGGTCGAAATGTAAATCTAGTCTCCTTCAACGAAAGCAATCCCTCCATTGATATGCTTGGTGTAACTCTAAGTGATCAGCTCAGGTACGGGGGCTCCATCGAAGCCAGAGTCAACTAGTTTCCCAAAAACTGGGCGTACTGTACAGGGCCCGCAGACACTTTAATAGTATACAACTTCTACGTACATATCGCAAGTGCGCCCCACGGTTAAATTTGGCAGCCACCTCTGGTCTAGAGCCCCACAATATTTGAAAAAAAAAACCTCGACTCGATGAAATAGGCCCTGGGGAAAATTATTTTGTGGAGTTAATGTAAAATTTTTTTTTAAAAATTCTGAATACAGCACAAGAACTCAAATGTAGGAGGCCCTGAGCTAGTGGGACTATGGTTTTCCCAATTAGGTTATTTCTTAGACTGAAGGAAAGGGAAGGAGATTTGGAATAGGCAGTTTGGAAAGGACGAGGCTATTTACATCTAGTCACCAAGCACGGCTACTGTTATTTCAAGCAACCTTTTGTTTCTGAATTGTGGTCTTTCTGAAATTAACAAATAAAAAAAATAACATTTTTTCAATTTTATTTTTATTTTTTCGTTTTATTTATTTCTATTCTTGAAGATACATTTTACAAATGATTACAGTGGTTTACATAGTAGTACAAAAAAAGTTAGTTTTCCGTAACAAGATGTAAAAAGGTTATAGTAGTAGCATTTTGTGCACACCTCACTGGGAGAACCTGTGATGAGGTGTTCGCGTGTTTTAATGCATCTACTTTCAATTTTCGAACTAGTTGCGCCATCTCTTGGGCTGGTTAGTAACCAATTCCATTGAGATGTATTTAAAAAAAATGATTTGACTGCAATTCAATTTGATCAAAAAATTTGGTTTTACGAAAACTTCGTCCCTGTGACTGGCTATGCAAACTTTTAAAATGTCTTTTAAAACTTTTAAATAACAAAAATTATTAGACTGAGGGTTGAATCTTCCACCCCAGGGACTCACTAAAATGAGTGAACACTTAAGCCAAATCCTATTTGAAATTGAAATTTATTTAAATTTATTTTAATGTTTAGGAAGTGTAATTTTTTTAAATATCGAAGTTATGTTCATTATTATAACATCCAATTTCAAAGTTAAAAACAAATCGAAATAGATGTTTTTTTTTAATTTAACAAAGTACATTTTTTGAGCATTGAAATAATTTTAGCGCCGTTGATCCCTTAGGCACCGGTGCATAGTCAGGAAAAACGCCAAATGCGCGCCCAATATTTACGATTGACATTAATTTGTCACATGAGAATGTATAATTTCTCTCTTCTCGTTCTTCGATTCGCCTGCCTCTGTATTTCCTTCCTCCTACAATAAAGGTATATGAGCGTATACTGTGTGAAATTAATGTTTAAATAAAAATAATAATCATTTTTTTCTTATGTAATATTTTCTTGCTTGAAAATACGAGATAAGTTTGTAGAAAAACGGTTTGAAAATACTTCGAATGAAACTAAAATATTGTCTGATTGCTTCATTTGAATACGGAATCGACATCGTCTATAAATCAACCTCGAAATAAATCTCTGTAAATATAATGTGCACAAATCTGAACATCGGGCCGGAGAATTTCTATGCTTGTGTGTTATGTTATTTTGTGTTATGTGTTATACTCACACACAAAGCGTGGTTGAATTTAATGTAACGTTATGATGGTTGAGTTTATTTGTTCGATTTAAGAAATTATTAAAAAAAAGTATTAAATGATACTCTCAGTATCGCTGTGGTGAAAAACCTCCATTCAGAAGCGAAACGTTGCTTAAAATAGCGTGGACTCTTTTTTATGATGACATAGGCCCTGAAGAAAAAAAAATCCTTTAGGACCTGTCATCTTTGAGCACGCTGTAAGGAGGCTCTTTTTAAGGAAAGGAAAGAGGGAAGTTCTGAGAAAGAAAATTGTTCGAGGAATGGGTATCTGGGGGTCAATGTGTTCAGTAGTGACGAATGTTTAAATCCACCCCTTCCAATTCGGTGTAAGGCGATGAGAGAGTTCTGGGTTAGGTCTCCCTCCGATCTCCCAAATTGAAAACCTGGTCACCTTTGACAACTGTTGTCTTTGGTGACAAGATCTGAATACTAACCAACGTAACTCATTCCCTTCTCTACCTCCTCTAGACTCATTCAGCCTCACGATATAGCCTATTTGGGGATGCCATAGTCTCATTTTACTCACATAGATGCATCGCTTGCATGCAAAAAAGAAAATATTAAGTGAAATTATTCACGTTCAATAAACTCAAATTTGCTTTGAATTTAGATGTCATTTTTAAAACTAGAACTGCCTGTATGAAGAATAATTCACCTATAATATAATGTTTCAGATTAAATTGCCTTTTTTTTCAAATATAAATGATGATTGACCCGTGATTTTTCATGAATCTGCGCTAGTATTTAGTATGATAGGTATAACACGTTTTAATTATTTTTAAATATTCAAGTTTGATCAATGGTTACGCTTGTTCTAAGAAAAATAAGTAAACGCAAGCAATACAATGAGCTGTTTCTCAGTGAACGTTTCGCAAGAAGTAAATTCATACGCACCAATACAAAATACAATCCGTTAGTATGTATTGTTTGGGTCGACTAAAATATTTTATGACTTGGTTCAACTTCTCTAAAGCTTTTACGTCGTTTATTTATAACAACATGAAACCAAAATTATTGAACTATTTCGTGCTATCGATTCATAACACACTCCGAGAGTTAAGTTCATTTTACAATACAAAGGCTAATACCTACCTACAATATTATCTATTTTACATCCGGTTGAAAGGCTATATATTAGTTTAACTACTGTTGTATGGAATCTGCATTATCGTTGTGTTTATCGCACTGTTTTTTTTTTTAGTGTCATCGTTTAATATTTATTTATTTATTTATTTATTGAATCTATATAATAAGGTTTACATTTTTTTTTGGCCTTGCCTGTCTCACTAGGAACTCCTGTGTCGAGACAGACTAGTTTACAAATATTTTCTAATTATAATATGAAGTACATTTTTCAATAAAGCAAAAATATTTGACAAAATTTTCAGGTTGGTAGGTAGTGGTAACAATAATGAGATATACGATTATATTTGGGTGAGGTGACTAATTATTGCACGACCTTTTTCGATGATCCATTGTTTGATCAGGATTTTGTATTTTTTAATATTATTCGATTGTCTTGTTTTGTCAGGTAGGTTATTGTATATTTTAGACGCAATGTATTTGAAATTTCTTTGACCAAATGTTGTGTTTGTTTTAGGTATTTGTATGAGTTCTTTGGTTTTTGTGCCGCGTGTTTACAATATTTTGGGTATTTTTATAAAATGTATGTGTTTTATTTTTAAACAGATGAGTTAAGATAGTTTTTGTGTATATTTGTCGAATATCTAATACATTGAATTTGTTGAATATATCTACAGTACTTGTTATTATGGGAACTTTAAGAATAACTTTCATAATTAATTTTTGTGCCTTCGATAATGAATCTATAGCTGATAGTGTTGCACCTCCCCATGCGATTATTCCATATTCAATGATTGATTGACAAAGAGAGTAATAAACAATTTTCATAGATTTGGAATCTAGTATGTTTCTAATGTTTTTGAAAAAATAAACATGTTTTCTAAGCTTATTCGTGATAAGTAGGCAATGTGTATTCCACTTAAGATATTGATCAAATGTAAGACCAAGGTATTTGATATGGTCCGTTCGATCTAGGCAAGGACATTGACAGAATGTATCGTGAATACAAGAACATTCATGTACTTTTATTTCAGCATCTTGATTAGGTTGGCCAACGATATTCATACTAAAAGGAATGTATTTTGTTTTGGTAGTGTTTAGTGCAAGAGATAGTATAATACTAAGCAACTGATGTATGATACTCATTTTAATTATCATCCCCACACACATGTAAATTGTAAAAGGTATAAAAAACGCCAGTCAAATTCGGATGATTTGAAAAATAATTCCTCAGGATGAGCTTGTAGTGTAAAATATAGAAATATGTAAATCAAATTAGATTTATTTGTAAAACAACTCTGCAGGGTGAGCTAAACACAATGCACCTTGTAATCTACACTACTCCAATGTGAAATGTAGGAAAACGCTAGTCAAATTCGAATGATTTCGATAAACCGCTCAGCGGGGTAAGCTAAATGTTACGCACCTTGTAATATACACTACTGCAGTGTAAAATGTTGGAAAATGCGGGTCACATTCGAATAATTTGAAAACAGCTCAGCTGGGGTGCGTTAAATACAACGCAATATATACTACTGCAGTGTGAAATGTAAGGAAACGCGAGTCAAATTCGAATGATTTGAAAAATAACACGATCGGGTAAAATACATGCAATACACCCCGTAACCTGTAGTGCAGCATTGTAAAATGCATTAAACCTTGAATCAAATTCGGATGATTGAAAAATAACTTCCCAGTGTGAGGTTAATTCAAAGCTCTCACTACACCTGTAGTGTTAAATGTACAAATACGAGAGTCAAATTCGAATGATTTGAAAAACAACTACGCAGGTGAGCTAAATGCAACGCGCCTTGTAATCTACACTGCTGCAGCGTAAAATGCAGAAAAACGCGAGTCAAATTCGAATGATTTGAAAAATAACACCACAAGATAAGCTAAATATAAAAAAAAAACTCCTTAACTTATACTTCTGCAGTATGAAATGAATAAAACCAGGAGTCAAATTCGAATAATTTTAAAAACGGCCCAGCAGGGTGAGCTAAATGCAACGCACCTTGTAATAATCTACACCAGGGTTTCCCAAACTTTTTCTTCAATGGAACACTTTGCAAAGCCGTAAATTTTAACGGAACCCTTGGTTTATTTTTTAGGTTGGGTAATTCCTAATAGTAAAAAAAAAATTTAAGTTATTAAATACATTATTTATTTAGCAATAAACATATTATATGAATAAAATAAAAAATGGAATAAATAAAGCACATAATGACTGATGATTTTGAGTCCGTGAATTGCATGTCTTGTTGATATCAGGCACGAAATATTGGTAAGTAGGATTCTAATATCTGGTGAGGCGTCGAGACTCTTCCTGCACTTTGACTTCGTCGCAGCATAATTAGAAAATCCCGCTCCAGATAAATAGGTGGTATAAAATGAAAGTAAAACAATAATTAGCTTGTTTTAATAAATTGGGGTATCTTCTGATAAATACACACGGCAATAATAAATAGAGTTGGGTTCCTTGGGAACAGAAATTTAGTGAAACACGTGCAGATCCGTTACCCCGTTGTTATTTTTTCACATCGCAAAAATATTCATATTATTTACCCTTGTCACAGTATTTATACAACACAGTAATAAAATTAAGATATTTTTTAAAAATAAATTATATAAAATAAAGATTTTCTGCGATAAGAGCAGACAAACGGCTCTTTCAACTTCCATAAAGCTTAGCCTTTCTCTTGGGAATGATATTAGTAGTGCAGAAATATGAATATGCGTATATTACATTAAATTAAATTCTTTTGACAAATTGTCGCGGTACCCCTACTCAGGTTCTGCGGAACACATTTTGCGAAACCCTGATCTACACTATCGAAACGCGAATCAAATTCGAATGCTTTGAAAAATAAGTCCATAGGGTGAGCTAAATGTAAAACACGCCGTAAATTACACTACTGCAGTGGGAAAAGCGTGACAATACTATAGTCAAATTCGATTGATTTCAAAACAAACTCTAAATAAGTATAAATGCGAAGCGTAGTGCGAAATATAGGAAAATGCTATTTACGTCAGATCGTTTAAATTGAGATGGAGCAGAAGACGTGTTTTGTGGTTCACCAGATTTTATCAGGTACAGGGTCAACGGACATAATTGTTTTAAACCATGAAACAACAATAATTGTTACCCTTTGTGCTATGCATAAAAAATCTTGTCCTAAACATTTATTAGTTTATCAATTTAAAAAAAAAAAAAAATATTTGACGAGTTAAATTATTTCACCAAAAAAAAATGTAGGCAAAATAATTCTCGACGCCACCTAGTGGGAGAGTTAGCACTTACATGCCTTTCCCATATAAAATTAAAGTTGGTTGTTTGCAGGTGAAAAAATGTAATAAGCAGTAATTGTTGAATGAAACATTAGGTATATATTGAATCATTTGGCGGGTAGGAAGTAACCCGCCGTAGCTTAATGGTAGAGCTCTTGACCGGCAATCAAAGGGGTGCTTTTTTATATGTATCTTTTCTCGGAAGATTTTTCAATATGGATGAGTGTTTCAGGCTAATAATTATTGCTTATAATAATCATGAAACAAAACACTCCAATTCACTTCAACCAATGCTTATAAATGTGTTGCTTATTACAATGAAATATATATTTAACACAAAAAATATGTTTTGTAGGTAGGTACAATTATTAATGATAAAAAAATATAATTAGTGAAATAAAAATATCACTAGAAATAATACTGTGATCGGCTTAGTATACATCTTAACGGCCCTCGGTATTAAACGTTTCCAGCTCGAATTCGAATATCGAACCCGCCTGCACCTGCAGCTGGCCGGTGCGTTCCATTCACAATCAAGTCGCACAGAACAAAACAAAGTATTATTAATTAAAGATATTGTGATTATGAAAATTATGTTAAAATATATATTAGAATGTAATGCAATATAACGATAGCCTAATTGATGGAGGAGGTTCTCAGTAACTTAAATCGTTTAATATAACTTTTTATTTGGATTTTTTTTGATACATACCTACATAGATGAAAAAGATATATGTAGTAATACAATTATAAAGAATGACAAAAGGCTTGGCCTTTGTTCCAGCCTGGTTTCGCAGTGCGGCGGGGCACTGTTAATACTAAATTGTCTAGTTTGATTTGAGGTCACGGGTTCAAAAGCTGGCGAGGACAAAACAAATTTAATTTATTTATTATAAGTATATCATATTGTAGAATTTAAATAAAATTTATATAGGTACATATAACGAATCTGTTTCTCGTTTCAAAGTGGAAGATACATTCAGTATCGCCCTGGTGAGAGACCATAATTCAGAATTGAAAGTTGCTTGAGAACGGCGTAGATATGTTTAGTGACTAGATCTGAATAGCCAGGAACTTTCCAACCCTCCTCTTCCCTATCTCTAAAAATATAAACTACATTCATTAGGAATATAAATGAAATTTCTCCTGAAGACACTTCAATGAAATAAAATGTTCTAACGTGTTTTGGTTTTAGCTGAAACCAATTTTACTTTACTTTTTTTTCGCTATTATGCACTTTTCTAAATACTCATTTTTTCTAATAGGCATGCAGCGATTATGTCGAGGATCAATTAATTCGGATAGCATGCAAAAATTGTAAAAGCGTTTCAGCTGTTCAACCATATTAGTCTGCCAAAATTCGTCATCCCGTAAAATTTTTTCGATTTTTATTCCGAGTTCAGTCCATACATCAAACATACAAATATCTCTTTTTGTTACTTGTTACACTTTTTGGCGCTGAACCTGGTAAAACCAATCGTGAGATGTATTTACCAGCATTTCTCGATTTTTGTTCTTCAGAAGAAATTCCATCTGGGGTCGCACCCATATACGGATACTCTTCATCTATGAAAAGACCACACTTTTCTATGGCAATGTTTTATAGTTCTGCAAACTCCTTCAGGACATTGTATTCATATTTTTGTCCGTGTCGAATTGAAAAAATATTTGATAAGGTTTGCTGGTACAGTATATTTCTGACTAATGGAGCGCAACTGATATTTTGCCGCCGTTTGCACACTTTTTCAAACCACGATGCCGTAATCATATTGCGGCGCATCTCGATCCACTTTCCACTAGACGCTTGAAGTACTGTCACCCTTTCAATTGCTTGCCTATCTTTGGCTATGGTAAAAAGCCTTTCTAAAAAATCATATTTAGCTGCCTCATACGATGCTTGGGCCATATCAGGTTTTTCTGCATTGGGACCATAATGCTGATCTTTTGCTGGAGCGAGCTGCAGGGTTTTTCTTTTCTTTTTTTTTTACTTAATACTTGTTGATTATTTTTCTGCAATCTTTTTAATTCTAAATGCTTTTTGAGTTTTCCGCGACTATTACCGGTTGCAAATTTATGCAGGGAATAGTGTGGAAGATTGGTGTTGAACGCCACTACTGCTGCAGCGCACCTTCCTTTGTAGGACCGTTTTAGAGCTTAGTTGATACGCTTCCCACCAACAAATTTAGCCACAACATTATTATAGCACTCCACAGTATTGCTGCCTAAGTCATGTATTAAACTTCGAGCATTAGATGCCAAAAGTCGAACGTGCTGCATGATTTTGGACATTATCAAGCTCGAAGTCATATTGGGTACGTAATTAGTGTCGCCAGTATCCCGTTTGCAAAAGTATGCCCGTTTCTTGCATAGTGAGTGGTCTCCAAATACATGTTTTGGCCCATTCAATATATCCAAATATAGCTGTTTTATGTTTTCCTCTTGACTACAATTCATAGCCTTCCGGTACTTTATGGCACAACGTACAGCCGTTCTAAGGCGTAAAATACGTCTTGACAATCTTCCTCAATGCTAAGGCATACTTTGTATCTTCTGACAGTGATCTAAGTTTTTTATTGGCCATTTCCACACTTTTATATTTTAAAAATATCAAATTGTTTATTAATTATAATACTAGAAACCCTAAAAAATGTTAACAATAAATTAATTCTTAATAATACTATTTGACACTACACAGCTTCGACGGAAACTCACAGCTGAAACATAGAAAAGGCGGCACACTATTATAGTCCCTACGCGGAACGCATAGAGTGGAATATTGTTGAAACGTCGGCGTCACATGGAAATATTGAAGACCCCAAGGCAAGAAGTTGTTAACTTACATTGAAGGCATTCTGAGATATTTAGACTTTTGCGTTTTGCCTTATAATTTTTTTATTTTAATGTCATATACAATGTACTGATCCTTCATGGTGTAGTAAACAAACCAAATTTACATTACATCTAGTAATATTAAGTAGTTTTGCAGTCTAAAAGTTAAAATAAACACGTTTTTTACAAAAAAATGTAGTTAACATGTTCATGCCATCTACATATCTACAGGGATAGGTGAGGAAGATACAGAATTGAAAGGCAAGAACATGTTATATTCTTGTTGTTTTATTTAATCAAACAAATTAAACATTTTTTTTAAATATATAAAGTAACTAAATAATAATTATTATTGAAAAGAAAGGGTAGCAGAGCATGTGAGTCATTTTTTTTTTGAGACTGAAAAAATCCACAAAAAACCTCATCCAGGTATGGTAACAATTTTTGAATATCATTCCATGTGGCCGCATCAATTTCTTTGTTATCTCTCACTTTTGATGACAGCATTGGAAGATTCTCTTCCAGTTTTGGTGTTCTACAAGATTTAAGACTTTTTTATAATTAACGTCTCTCATCACCGAATCAGAATCACCTCTCATCCTAACTAACTAACTAACTAACTAACGAACTAACCATCACGCCGTTTCCCCGCGGGGGTAGGCAGACAGGACGGACCGCCAACCAACTCGGTCTTGGCACACAGTCCTTGCCTCATTCACATTCGTACATCTTTTCATACATACTCTTCTTTTATTCTGACTCTTGACATGGCCCGACTCAAGTATCTGATTTACTTGATCGTGCCACGTCTTCCTTGTGCGTCCTCGGCTTCTTCTACCATTTACATTCGCGTCATAAATTCTCTTTACACTCCTTACTTCATTCATTCGCTCAACATGCCCAAACCATCTAAGCTTCCCTTTCTTAATCTTACTTATTACGCTCACATTAGCCTTGCATTATTTTCGGATCTCCACATTCCTCACACGATCATACATGGTTTTACCTCATTTCTACAGCATTCAGTCTACTTTCATCCTTTCTCTGCCAGTTCCATGCTTCACTGCCATATATCAGGGTAGGTACCAGTACTCCATTGTGGACTGCTAGCTTCACTTCTGTGGACAACTTTTTGTTGGCTTCAACGGCGTTCAATCCTCCATTAATGGAGTTACCTGCATTCACCCTTCTTTCAATATCTTTATCAGCCTTCTCATCTCTCGTAAACATACTTCCCAAATATACAAACTCATCCACCTGCTCCATATATGCTCATCCTAGCGTCCCGCGCTATTTCTCTTGCTCGCCCTCTAAGCCCTCTAAAACAAATTAATAAGCATTTCAATAAAAAACGGTTGACTTTTAGACAGAAAAACACTAAAACAAAAATGCTTCACCCACTTTCAAACTACTCCTAACCTCAAACTACTTTATGGACAATTTAAGATAATGCTAATGTTTTATACAGCTTACCTGATTCTGTGATCAATTGTTGACACATTTTCACCATTTTTTCTCCTCTGGAACCCATTTTCAATGATTTTTAAATAAAAAACACGCACTGAAACTTGCAAACAAGTGAGTGAATAACATGTTAACTATAGAAATCTCAACCAATGTAGATGGGAAGAAGTTGTTAATTACAGAATTACGGCAAGAACTTGTTAACTTTGTAGTTAACAAGTTCTTGCCGTAATTTAATCAACTTAATGTCACAGAAACACGTAGTTAACATGTTCATCACATTGATATAAGCATGTTCTTGCCGTTTTTAAGCTCTGGCATGGTGTTCATTGGAAAGAGCGTATGCGAATTAGTTTAGAGAGCATTCTAACTCATTTTTTACGAAAATGTAAGTTAACAACTTCTTGCCTTGGGGTCTTCAATAATTACGTACGAGGAATTTCGAACTTTGAAAAAAGATTGACAAGACGGACAGCAAAAAGCGTGCATCCGCGGCCACCTCGGAGAGCCGAATGAGTAGGAGAATTCTTAGATGATCATTATATAGTATTTAACGAAAATAAGTTGTTAATAAAAATATATATTTCGACAGAAAAATGTATTTATGATAGCTTAACGTGGCTACATTATCGATATTTTGACGATTAATAACTTAGATTGTCGTTTGAATCTGAGAATTCATGATACTCCATACAACGATTGAGATCGCTAGTAAGGAAGGCCCTTAACTCTATGAAAACTCCCGTAAGTGCCGCCCATTATTGGTTTTAAAAAAATAAGTGTAAAAGTGTATATGGCGTAGAAAAAAAAACTGGACCAAAAAATGTCTGATGTTTTAAGTGTTAACAAGTGCTTTTAAAAATAAAATTATAAATTTAAAAAGTGAGAATCATACATAATTATAATATCTGGGCAATTATTAAATTTAAAAAAGCTTAAGGGTGTTTGTTAATCGTGTGGTTTTGTAGCGTCGCACGTCACGGTTCGTTGCTGAAGTCACGTTACATTGTGCAAGTGTTTGGAACACGAGGTATGAGCTGTACCACGTTTTCTGATGTGCGAAAAGGATCCTTATGCAACCTTTCCTTAACGGATGTCCTTGCAGGCCAATGGAGACTATAGCAGAGGATCAGGAAACGGACTACGAACTCGGTAAATATTTTAGATGTCTGAAATGTGCTTGAATTCTTAATTTTATTGTTTATTTATTTATGTGTAAGACCAATATTTACATTATTAATGAAAGTGTAATTTTTCTAAATAACATGATTTTTTCCAGTTAAAGGTTTCCACTTGAGTGTTTTTTAACAATATTCCCAAAATAAGGATCGAGTCCAAGAAGAGCCAAAAAACTTTTTTTTCTTTTTACAGATTCTGATACATTTTATTAATTTAGTTTTTAAAAAATGCGTCATTAAAACTATTAGCGAAACATGAAATAAAATGTGTAGGAATCCGGCAAAAAAAAACTTTTTTTGAATCTCCAAAAAAAATCCAAATATCTTATTGACTCGACGATATAGTATCCACAGTGGAGCAAGTTACTGGACATAATATTTTTTTCTTAAATATGTAGGTACTTACATCGTAATTGGTCAGTTAGTATTCATTCTGTCTTATTTTTTGTTACGCATTTAACCGCTCGAACACTTTTTGCCACATTATGGACTAGGTCCAGAGCCTCGGATTGCTTTGCTGCCAAATTTGGCAAATATTCCCTCGATTGTTTAAAAAAAAGTGGTCTGCAGCCCACGTTATTTGAAAATTGAAAGCCTGCTTCTGCTACTGATCACTCCACATTAACAAATATATTTTCAAACAGTCGCTGTCAGAATTTTTTCGTTTGTAACGTCATTATTGACGGTGTTTTAGTCGATTTTTTTGTACCATTGTAACAATGATTGAATTATCAATGTATTCAACGTGTTTAAAAAATTGAATATTTTCAAAAAAAAGTTTTGTTGGTCCCTACGATGCAATAGTTTAGTCGAGTTGACTATGTTTGGGAATGGATTATTTTCAGTAAATAAAGCAATAATCGAGTTTATTTGTATTGTGGATTAAAGATAATGAATTTATCATTCTGACATGTTGCACCTATTTCTGGTAAGTGTGTTAAAAATTCCATTTTAGTGCAATAAAATGTGTGCATTTCTCGCCTTTCAACACTTGAGAACTTATAAAAATTCAGTTTTCTTATATACATTTGTATAGGCGATCATTAATTAGATCATTTAAAAAAAACTCCATAGAAAATATTTAATGTCGACGCAAAAATAAACTTCCCACGGCAGTTTATAGCTAGAAAACCCAGAGAATATTTCCTTTTATAATGTTTATGATTTTTAATATTTTTTTTATATTATTGAATATTTAAATATAGGAGAATTCATTGGCTATAAAGCACTTTATTCGGTTTATATATCTCTGAACTAAACTTCGGAGGTATTATTTTTTCTAATTTGAGCGGAAAATTTTCAAAATGATCACCAAAAAATCTCGAGTTATCCGAGAAAAATGTTTTAAATTATGCTAACGGTCCAGTGGTTAAAGAAACCCTCTGTCTGTTGAGTATTTTATTTTTTTAAATCCTTGAAATTACAAGTGAAGTTAGTAGTGAATTGAAAAGAGTAATTAAAGAACAAAATTCATAAAAAAGTTATTTAAATGTGGATATGGAGTGGGGTGCGAAGATCGATCGGTTTGAAATATAAAATGTTGATTTATTTATTTATTTCTAACAAAATACATAATTTAGATAATAAATAGGTAGTTCCGCGAAGTTGCCACATGACTCTTTGTCTGCAGATTCTACAGCAATATACAATAAGAATGTAATTCATGTCCCCTTATATACTAAATAAATGATAAACATTAATTTATTGTAGTTGTATTAGTTTATTGTAGTTGAATTTGTTTGTATTAACATACATATTTAAAAATCCCAAGTACACAAAAATTTTACACGATAACAAACATTTAAACACAATTCATACTAACTACGGTAAGCTATCCATTGTAGTCCAGTCAAGTTAAACATGAAAAGGGGGTCGTGCTTGCAAAAGGTCCGATCTTTCTGATTTTTTTATATGTTGTTAGGACCTAAACAAATATTAAAAAAACAGATTTGCAATTTCCAAAGTGCTGTGCGAGCGGCGGTGTACCCAAAAAACCATTAAATATTCGGACTTTTTTCAGTTTTTGCTCAATATCTTAGTGAAGGAAGGGTCTGACTGGTATATTTGTTCGACACTATTTTAAAGTAGACTAAATTTGCTACAATTTGAGACCAAAAAAAGTTCTATACAGCAATTGGTTTTTAAGATACAGTTCTTCGAAAATCAACAATTTTTTCCAAAAAATGATTTTTTCTCGAAATGGTCACTTATTTTATGAAATATTTTCTAAAATACGATTCCCACCTCAAATATTATATGAAATGAAGTTGTAGTAAATTTAATTAGCTTTCATTTGAAACCAAATTGCTACCTGTAGGCCCAGCGGTTCTCTCAAAAATTGCAGATAACCAAAGTCAAAGTGGGTTTTGGGGGAAATGCAAATAAACTGACCCCACGTTTTTTTATGGCTTTACTTATCAAACAGTTACAATTTATTTATTTTTGTTATTGTTAACAAATTGTTTGATAGAAAAAGAATAAGATAATTTACCTATCGGGAATTACGTGATCATCAAACATTGTTTTATATACCTACATACTAAAATGCTTGTACAAACATCATGGTACCTACTATAAGGCAAATTCGATTTACTCAAAAAAGAAAACTAATATAAATCATGTAGGATTGTGTTTTGATGGCCAAATCATGCCATTCTTTTTATCTCAGATGGCACGGGCTTGGGCTCGCACGAAGATGGTGTCTCGAAGGCTGTGATGGACGCTGGGAGAGGCGTCCAGTCTGCAGTCGGGTCATCTTTATCGTGTACCATGCACAATTTGCCAGAGGACTGAGCAGTGGAGTCCAGCCTTTCTGCATCTGCACAGCTCCCAGAGCACCCTTTCTTGCATTTACATGAAATTTTTCGCAGAAGTGCAGGAGGTGCGGGATTACCGGTGGTGGGGAAGGGGGTGAGTAACTGAGAAGACAGCTTCCACCCCAATCAGTGGGATTCTAGTTGACACACCTCTACCTCTGCACTTGGAGGAAGCACCTTGCTGCATGGTGGCCTGCGGCATATGACCTGTGGCAACGGGCGAGGTTTATGCTCGTTGAAGTGACAAACGTCTTATATCTCAGGAAATCCTAAGTATCCCTCGCGATGTCACCCCCATATGAAGCCACGAAGCACTTGATGTCTGCTTCTCTCACGGCTTTTGGGGTGGACGAAGGACGACCTCCACTTGCTCAGCAAGTGGTTCACTCTTGCTCAGGAGTGTGGTGATTTTGGTCTTTCCTTGGCCAAACGGTGCTGTGATAGTATCGCACCCGGTAAACGCTTGGGTGAATAGTATATAACGTCCCTGCACCCCTAGCACGGTCGATCGATATAAAGTTACCGACCGATTGTCAGTAACTTCTCATCGTTCCCTAGGACAACTTTAGATCGCAAACGAATAGGTGTCAGTTTACAATGACTACCATGCTAGCACCCCTGGTGGTTGTAGCAGGTCGTAGAGTAGTGACAGCAACCAGCTTCGCCCTTCGTGCTCTTCTGTACGTAGACTTTTGTCTCTTCAGCGCCTAAACCATTGAGAAGAACGAGCAGGTCGGCGTATTCTCCCACTAAAGCGCCGTTTGTACTTCATTTGATTTGTACTTCACTGCTGGAGGTCACATTTTGAGCAGAAACATAGTTCTGCATACGTGGGATATTTTTGTCTCGCATTACTGCTCTCGGGCGGGTCACGCATATAATGCCTTCCATCTCATGAAATGTGTTATCACCATCTAGGGTGTTAATGTTCACCTCCGTATTGTCAGAGACAAATAGGATAAAATCTTATTTTCCTATTGGTGGTGAGGATTCATCTCAAAAGATCGCCGAAGTTTCAAGCTGCACAGCTACTGAATAAGAACAGGATAACCCCAGCGCAGCGCACATATTTTCGGTAAAAGTAGATATTAATTCCAATCAGAAGGGAGGAAACAAAAGACCGAGTTCGTACAGCACTATCAGAGCATGAGAAAATAACACACACTTCTTCTTCCATGTTCCAAGGAGGCCACGCATGTTTTTGAGAACAACAGTCTCAAAAAATAGCTGTACTGACTCAGGGGTGACAGAATCAACATTGTTGAAAAAATCCTCCGAGGTGGGATACTGACTGGTTTTATACACTTGTGTGCGGGTATCTTCTACGATGATTTCTGCTGCTGCCTTCACAACTCTCACCGCTCTTGCTGCGCACCGCCTTTTTGTTCCTTGTACCAATCATCATACAAAATTTTATTGCCGGTGTTTATGAAGCAGACGAGTGTCCCTTTGTTGGAGCTAAAACGTTATTGAAGGTAAGTTTTCGCTGTTCTGACATCAGGGATACAATCATTCCTAATTTGCTGCAGAAGGTGTGATAAATAAAAATGGCATTCATCACTGTTTTCCAATAAGTAATCGTACACATACTCCATCGCTTCTTCAGAATTACTGGCTGGACGATACCCTCTCTTATTCCCAGTAGCAGGTGGTAATCTTAATAGGCTCACGTAGCACAATCTGTGGGTTCCGTCTGCAGCAATCAGGTCGCCAATGGCGAGGAGGCGCTCCTCCAATCGTCACCTCGGCGTTTAGCTGTATCTAAAATAGTTTGCTTCATTCCCAACTTCTCAACTGTACGGACCACATTCCTTCTTGCCAAGGGCAGTTTGCTTTGTTGCCCGAGAAATTATTCAGTGATAGCATCACCACACAAAATTCAAATCCCTCTCAAGGTAGGAGCCAGTTCACTTGATAATCTTGTCGATAAAGTCTTCGGTTGGGAAGCAGAATCCCTTCCTTCAACGTTACACACAGCTGTATATCTCTTCCTGGTTGAAATTTTAGAGGAAATTTTTATTTTCTGTGAGACCACGTTTTTGACTCACTTCAATTAGTGTTCGAATTCCTCGTTCTTTGATGATTACAACAGGACCTGTATCGAGGTCCTCACGACACACAAAACACACGCTCAGACGGATAGACATTACACAACACTTTGAGAGCTGCCCAGGAAGGGCCGGGTGCGGGTAAGGAGGTCAAGGGAGGGGACAACGAAAACACTTAGGGAAAATCCGTCCGTTATCTGCCATTTTTGAATTTTTGAGTGAACCGCTGGACCCACAGGTACCAAACCGGTATCAAATGAAAGGTAATTAAATTTACTACAACTTCATTTCATGTAATATTTGAGGTGGGAATCGTATTTTAGAAAATATTTCATAAAATAAGTGACCATTTCGAGAAAAAATCATTTTTTGGAAAAAAAAGTTGATTTTCGAAGAACTGTATCTTAAAAACTAATTGCTTTATAGAACTTCTTTTGGTCTCAAATTGTAGCAAATTTAGTCTACTTTAAAATAGTGTTGAACAACTATACCGGTCAGACCCTTCCTTCACTAAGATATTGAGCAAAAACTGAAAAAAGTCCGAAAATTTAATGGTTTTTTGGGTACACCGCCGCTCGCACAGCACTTTGGAAATTGCAAATCTGTTTTTTTAATATTGGTATAGGTCCTAACAACATATAAAAAATTCAGAAAGATCGGACCTTTTGCAAGCACGGATGTACATCTTGACTGGACTATTGGGCGCTCCACTGACGAGGCAACTGAAACTAAAACCGGCTGGTTGAAACATGTCGATTTGTTGAAATAAAGATTATCGTGGTAAAAACAAAGTGTTTTAATTTTTCATTAATAAAATGGTGCCACAAAGTGAATTTGCAAAATTTGAAGAAATGACATTACAGTTTATTTGATGATTTAATGCAAAAATATACCACATAACAAAAATGTTTCTTAATCAATCAAAAACATTGTTTTTTTCGAAATTCTTTAACAAAAAAGAATAGTGTCATCTTTTGATTCACATTGGCACATGTCGGGGTGGCCCTAACGTGATATGAAATGATACTGTTTATTGTACCTACTGCTAAGGACATGTAACACGTACCCGGTATTGATCCTTGCGAACTAGGGCGCTGCTACCTGCATTAGCTTCTAACAGCATCAAACCTGTCGGGAAATGTTACTTCTGGGAATTCTGGGTTTCTTTAACCCTAGGAGGGGGAATGTAACTTTAACATTTAACCCTACGCGAACGGATATATTTTCACTGAAAATATGACAAATCATGAGCTTGAAATTTTTGAAATATATTGTAAGAAAGGGTTTAAGAATTACTCTAAAATATAAAAATTATGTTTGTTTGTTTATTTATTTGTTTGTTTGATTGTTTGTGTGTTCCTATATGTTAGTGTTGTGCGCGGTCATACCGTTCATCCGGTTGCGATGAAACTTTGTGAATATGATGTGCTTATACCTGGGGTGCTAGCATTGTCGATCGATATGAAGTTCCCTAGGACAATTGCAGATCGCTAACGTACAAACGACAGTTGATATCGAATATATTAAGAACACTTAGTCATTGTGAACTGTCACCTATTCGTTAGCGATCTGCAGTTGTACTAGGGAACGATGACAAGTTACCGACAATCGGTCGGTAACTTCATATCGATCGACCATGCTAGCACCCCTGTGAAGGTTATAGGATAGTGAGCTCCGGCGTTATGAAATTATTTCTTATACTATTTATACAGTTTCATCCGATTTCTATTAAATGTTTTTAAATTGTAGTGAAAATCCGAGGTCAAGCGAGTTGTTTAAAAATGTGTCTATTTTAAGGAGTTAAGCGGCAGGGAAAAAAGGCTGGGGATAAGTGTAAGCAGGAGGGTCGGATGGGAAACTAATTAGTGAAGTTTTGTGGGAGGGGGGACTTAGGGAGAGAAGAAGGAGGAGAAGGTGAAAGCGGAATGCGTCAGGTTGGGGAAGGGGGGTTCGCGTAAAAGTGGTGAGCGGGAGAGGGGAGGGGGGATGCGGGGAAGGTGAAAAGGGAACGCGGAAGAGGAAAGGGACGTGGGAGGAGAAGAGGACGAGGAGGCGGAAGGGGAACGGGGACGAATGGGAAACGACACGAAGGGAGAAACAATGTATTTATTTAAGTAGTATTAGATCGCATGCCGGGTATTAGCTAGTCTATTATAAAATATTGTGTTTTGTGTATATGTATAACTCGTGTTCGGTAAATTCTTTAACTAGAATTTGCTTTGTTTTCAAAATTGAAATCAATTCAGAATCAATTCAATTAAAAAAGTGTTAGAACTTACCTACTATGTATTAGTTAAAATTTTTATAGCAAAAAAAATGTGACAAATGACTTGAAATATGGTATCAAGCAAATTGAAAAATTAAAGATTGTTTTATAAAAAACATCGATGTTAGCAGCCCATTTCATAAGTGGAAGACCAATGTTTTCTACCCTAAATAATTTTAATATATATTAGCCATTGTTTTGTTACGTGTCACATTTGAACTCCGTTTCAACATTTAGGAGCAGTTGTTTCAAATAATGAAAATATTCTTTTAATTCACTTCAAACTAGATTGGCAATCACGTCTTCCATCATTTCAAATACCAAATGGGTTGTTTCAACTCCGATCACACTCCAATCCACGTTGAAAATTTCACTGAGTGTTCCCCGCCGAATCCTGCATTTATTCCGCAGAATTATTTATTTCGAAGACCGAGATATTTTTATGATGGCAACACTTATAAAATTTCTATGGATGCGCATGCGCACGCCGACCACGGCCGTCAGGATTTTACCGCTATTTTATTTCGTTGCGGTTGGAATATTTTTCTACGATATAAAACGTAAATGATTGAGAATGAGTGTTGTTTTTATTCGTATTCAGTCAATTACATACATAGTAAAGTTAATATGGTAACGTTCAATCGTATTATTTGTATATTATTTAATTTTAGACCGATTTTCCGGAATGTGACCACTTCAGAGATGTAACCTGAAAGCAACGTGGGAAAAGTGCTAAAGAAAACATAAAAATATATGGAAAATGAATTCAACGTGCCCATATTTACAAGCTACGTTTAACAACATAAAACGTCGTACATTAGAGGTTACTTGTATTATTAATAATGAGTATTTTTTAAGTCCGAATTCCGATAATTACGTATCTACTAAAGTTTATTTGGTATCCTACAATCGTATAACTATATTTGCAACTAACATTATTAACAATGAATGACGGACATCTCATTTATTGTTATTATTTGATATAATATTAAGTTTGTCTGTTTTACTTATCAGGTACCAACGGATGAAGTAAAATATGTTATAATATTGATACTTGTTTTAGCGGCATTGCAGTATGGGAGAGAAATATATAATGGAGGATTGCAACTGAAATTATGACAAGTCTGTGTTTTGGATAAAGGCTATCTCCAAACAGAAACCAACTTATCTCATGCGAAAGATATGGGTACAAAGGAGCAATAATCACGAACAGATAATTTTAACATTGTTCTTAAGTCGCCAATTAAACATACAAGTGAAATGAATAAACAGTTTTTTTTACCCACATACAACTGTGTACAAATACTGACTTATATATACGTGTACTTATTCTTATAACTTTTATGACGAGGAAGTTTTACATGTATAAATAAACATTTGAATACAGATATATATTGAGCACAAAAGGATTTTTATTATAAAATACTATTAATTTCGTATCTTGTACGAAATCGGGAGTTCCTCAGTTGTATCAATGTACATGAACCTATAGCTCCATGCAGCTCCGTGGTTTCAAGGTAAATAATCAGTAAAATAATTTGACGGGGATATGTCAATAAAAAAAAAGAGGTTTCTTATATATTGTAGATTCATAATGTAAGTATTACAGTTGACAATTATTGTGATACCATCGGTCAATAAGAGAAAACTTTTATTTTGTTCAATGTTTTCGCCAGTTTTTACGTCATTTTCAATCTCTGAAACTGGCGATTATCGACAACTATATACTTTGAGAGGATATCTAACTTCTTATAGAGAATTACTTTGAGAGGATATCTAACTTCTTATAGAGAATTACTTTGAGAGGATATCTAACTTCTGAAGTTTTAACCATTGTGCATTCTTTACGTTATGTACAAAAATTGTCCAGCCATATTTAGTTAAAAATATTACAGACATTCCCGCCACGACCTGTCAGATCACAATATTGACGTCTGCGCATGCGCCATTCAAGCTTAATGGTTCGAACTCGGCTGATCACATTAAGGTGATGTCCAATCACATTTGTATGGAATTTTCGTTGAAATTTCGTCTGACGGAGGTTGAAACAACCCAATTTTGCGGTGATTGACGATTTGAAGGAAAATCTAACGTCAAATTTTCCGAAACAACTGGTCCTTAGGTAATCAATCACTGTGAACTGTTGGAATATTCCTTTTTTCAGCATTGTGTGTTTTGTATGAAGTTCAGAATAGAAAGATTGTGATGGTAATGTCGACAATCAATTGCAAAGTGAAATATATTCTCATTATCGCCCTTGTGAAAGACCACCATTCAATGGCGGATTCATACGGGCGGCACGGGGGGCGCGCGCCTCACGCCTTGCGGGGCCGCCAGCCCGCACGATATTCGCTAGTTTCTTTCGTCAGTCGACTCGAGTCGAGCTATCAAGTAGTTGTACTTTCTTATGCAGCACGCATATTTATGTCTGGCATATGGATAGTGGATAGCTAACCTACGAGAAAAGTCGCGGCCATTCTAGTGATCTCGATTATTTTCTCTGGCATTTGTTTGAGAAATGTCGCAAATATTCTACTGGTTGTAATTTTTCACACTCCATAAAAGTCTGGAAGCAATCATTCTGGCACCGAATGTTCCCGAAACAGCCGAGCTACATATGTACGTAAGGGAAGCAGAGTCTTCTCTGGTAATTCCATCTTAAATAGAAACGAATAATGTTAAAATGGCTTTAGCTATGTTTGGGGACTAGATCTGGAAAGCCAGTTATTTCCCCACATATTTCTTCCCCACCTCCTCCCCCCTACCTTTATCCTTAAAACATACTCGTATTGATTTACCCATTAACTATTATAAAAAGATTTCCTACTTAATACGTTTTAAAATTTTCCTGAAATCAGAAATTCGTCAATTCATTTATAAAGAAATAAGCTTGGAAAAATACCTACGCAAGCAGAATTTACATATTTAAGGTTCTGCGAAGATAAAGGCTGAATGCGCAAGGATTGTGTATCCATCCTGGCGGAAATAAACAGATAAAGGACACCTTATTTCCCTTTTGTTTTATTGTTATCATTCCGGCTTCCTCTGCCAGTTCCTATGAACTCTAAAAGACCTAAATCTCAGAGTAATATTATTTAATTCATTTAGATATTCTTTAAAACATAGTATTAAGTTTACTTTGTTAGAACAACGCCATTTTTTAATAATTGTGTATTAACGGTTCCGTTCATAAATCAATTTAAATAATAAAAAAAAAAACAAAGTAAGGGAATGTTATGATGCTAAAGGTGGTGCGGAGGGAAGGGAGATGGGGAAGAGTGGGGAATTACCTGGTCACAAAACACGCCTAAAGCCATTTCAAGCAACATTTGGATTCTTAATGTGGAATTTTCACTACACGGAGAGAAATGGTATTCGAAAAAACGATCATTTTAATAGTAAAAACGGGACTGAAGTTCTTACGAACAAATTAAAAGTGTTTCAATGTTTATTGGCGGTAAAATGTAAGAATAATTTGTTGGTATACGTACTAAATTACGTATACCAACAAATTATTCTTACATGTTCCCGCCAATAAACATTGAAACCCTGTTAATTTGTTGGTAAGAACTTCAATCCTGTTTTTAACCGTTTTTACTATTAAAATGGTCGTTTTTTCGAATAACATTTTTCTCCGTGTAGATATCTCAATAATACAAAAAATTTTAAAAAAGAAATGCACACAAATCAATATCAATATATAATCTCAAATTCAAAAAGTCAATAGCTCGTTCTAAACCTCCCCAAACTACACCACCCCCACGTCCCTCGGCTCCGTGCGCTATCCAATTTCGCCCCTAGGCGCAAATAATTTATTTACCTTGCACTCCTAGCGGGAACTTGAGACGGTTCTGTATATACAGTTACCGTCCACCTTTAGAAACACCTTCAAAAATTTTTTGCAAGAGTTCAAATCAATACATTTTTATGTATTTGTAATATTAATATAACATAGAAAAGAAATTCTGAAAAAAATATTGCCAATTAATTCATCGTTTAATTCGTGGGTACTTTTTTTGTGGGTAGGTTGTCACAAGGGTGTCAATTGCCAGGAGCCTTTTGGAATTTGAATAATGCTTCCGCAATTTTGAAAATGCATCATTACATTGGGGAATGCATCATTAATAACAAATTCAAATTAAATATTTCTCAAATCGATCGGTCATAAATCATAATAGGTCATTGCGCCAGTTATACAGACCTGTTCAGCGGCTTAACCTCTCGACTGCCGTTCGCCCACCGGTGGCCGCGGGTCGAAATTTAAAAAAAAAAATTTTTTAAGCGATTTTGTTCCTTATGTATAAAGAAGTTGTATGAAGAACAAGGTCAGAATCGCTTGCGCCGTTCTCGGTCTTGACATAGCAAAAATCCGCATAGCGCCAACCCATCTGAATAATTTATAATAAATATCTATGGTCAACTTGGCGTCACTTTTACAAACGGTTTTCAACTGTCATTTCATTTTCAAACAAGTATTTATGTCATTACTTCTTCGAAAACACCTTTGAATTGGTTTTTTTCATGTAGGGTGTCTATTCAGGTTTGTAGAGAAATAAAAAAAATTATCATTTTCGTATGAATATATTTTATTTACATTTTTTTGTCGAATGGGAAATATTTTCACATTTTTTTGTTAAAAATAGCTATTCTGGGAAAACTTGTAACGATATTATCATGAAATATATATGAATAATAAGGTACATTATCTGGCAAACAGAAAACAATCACAAAAAAAAACAATTCCTTTGTTTTCATACGATATTTGAGCAAAAGCCGGGAAGATAATTTCG
Organism: Limnephilus auricula; assembly: GCA_951813805.1. Lineage (NCBI taxonomy): Eukaryota > Metazoa > Arthropoda > Insecta > Trichoptera > Limnephilidae > Limnephilus > Limnephilus auricula. The sequence continues at coordinate 18,995,634 of OX638406.1, forward strand.
CGCGATTTTTTCCAAAAACACCTGGCATTCAAGAGGAATTTGAATAATGCTTCCGCAATTTTGAAAATGCATCATTACATTGGGGAATGCATCATTAATAACAAATTCAAATTAAATATTTCTCAAATCGATCGGTCATAAATCATAATAGGTCATTGCGCCAGTTATACAGACCTGTTCAGCGGCTTAAAGAATTTAACAAATTTTGAAAAATCCTACCCAAACCATGAAGTTGAACCGTAGAAGTCGCTGAAAACCTTATATCCAAAACCTATTTCACCCCAGGACTAGATCTCCTAGTGAGGAGGACGAATAAAACACACTATACCTCCTTCAATATTTGTATTTCATATTTGTTGGTTTTTTTAACCACTACGACAGAGCAAATTAAAACATTTTTCTAGGATTGCTAAAGGAAATTTTTCCGCCCACATAAAAAAAATCGTACCTCCGAATTTGCATATGGAGACATACAAACTGATTATAGTTCTATATAGCTAATGAATTCACCTATCTTTTGCCTATTATCACGTATTCGTAGGATTTATAAAAAAAATTATTAAATCTTTAATCTTAAATCATTTTAAAGAATCTAGAGAATATTTATTTTGTTATATTTTGAATGTAGAATATATTATAACTAGAATATATTAACTTAAAGATTGTGAAATTATTAACCCAGATACAGGCGAACCCTAGTGGGGTTAATAATCAATGCTGAACCATGTATTTTAATTGTAAAGAAATAATAAATAAATAAATAAAAATTATATATAGTCGCTTTAATAATAAAAAAATTGCCACATTTTGGCAACAAAGCAATCCGTGGTTTTGGAAATATTACCATAATATGGCAAAAAGCGCTCGAGTGGTTAAATTGTCAAAATTACTATGGTAATAATTTTATTATAAAACTTATATTATTCTAAACTAACGAAGATTTCTCTACTTCAATAATTTTTCAAAAGTAAACAAGTTTAATCCCGTACTTACCATTTATGACATTTAAAGTCTTATCTTAATCAATTACGAAATAAAATTAAATCCGCATTTAAACAACTTGGCATTTATTACCACCAAACATAATTTTATTTTTAAAGTTGTAGGATCTTCCTATTTTTATTGGTTTTTCTTGTAACAGTCTTCGCTTTGATAGCCCTCATATCTAGGTTATAGATTGTCTAGGATAAGCGTAGGTCACATGTCACATCCATTATTGATCATGGACAATAGAAGCTATCATTTTTTGCTTGAAATATCGATTTTAGATTATGAAATTCCGTGGCTGTATAAACGCTTAGATTTCAGGCTAGAAAGATAATACGGCTATAGATTTTATTATATATATGTTCTTGGCAACAAAACTAAAAGGGTGTTATACACTTTATTGGAGGTTAAGTAAATTTTAAAGTTTAAAAAAATCGTTAAGTGTCGCCAATCAAATTAGCGTCAAAGGCTATACAAATGGTAAACTCTGATGAAGAATAAAATTCTTTTATATCAACCAACAAGCGACATAAAAATTAATATTCTAAAAATACATCTGTTATATGTGTGTGTTTTTTATGTACATCACTAGAATCAAAACTATCCGGATTCAGCATATAATGTCTGGGATTTGCAATCGGTAAGAAGACGGTTGACTTATTTTGACGTTTATTGACACTCCGATACATTCCAGGTTATCCTCCAAGTGCCGCTTGTGGGCTACCAACATAACAATATTATTGACAATAGACTACCAACATATCAATACATAACACAGCAGAAATATCACATACTAAATTGTGGTGTTTTCTGAGGCAGAAGGAACGGTGGAAGGGAAGGAGTTGGGGAAGCGGGGAGGGTGAAATTATTCAGATCTGGTCTCTTAACACGGCTTAAACCATTTCGTCAATTTTCTTCAAATCCAGATGGGTTAGGATCACTGCAAGACGATTTAATTTTTGTTGAATTTTTACTAATTAAACGTACTGATTTCGGTTGTTAGAGCATGGGTAATGTCAAATATTTGTTCATAATGCAAACAAGTTCAATAACTTTTATCTTTCAAAATTTCGGACAACTACATCAGATTAAGAAGATACCAAAATATATTTTTTATTTATAATTCTTTATTCCAAATTTGTATATGTTTTATTAAAATATTGATATAATTAGGCGAACGGTAGCTGACATGTCATTTCTCCATAAAATAATACATAACGAAATAGACTGCACAGAACTTTTAGCCCAAATATTTAATATCCCATTTAAAAAAACACACCACACCAACATTTTTTACACGACTAATAATAAAACCAAATTAGCAAACACTCTACCGATATATTGAGACAATGCGTGTGTTTTCACTGAACTAGGTCCAGTGGACATACTGTGGGCCGTTCGTACACCTATTTCATTCGTACTCACATAATATTCTTTGTCCTTTTCATAACCGGTTCTACATAATATGACTATTTATTTTTACAGTTATTATAAGCAATAATTATGAGCCTGAAACACTCATCCATATTGAAAAAACCTCCCGAGAAAAGATACATGCCGCTGACAGGACTCGAACCCGCGCCCCTCTGATTGCCGGTCAGGAGATCTATCCACCAAGCTACAGCGGTTTATCAGTAACCCGCTAAATGATTATATATATACTAGTGTTTCAATCGACAATGCTCCTGACCGGCAATCAGAGGGGAGTGGGTTCGAGTCCCGTCAGCGGCATGCATCTTTTCTCCGGAGGTTTTTTTCAATATGGATAAGTGTTTCAGGCTAATAATTATTGCTAATAATAATTGTTACCGTTTGTGATATTCATAAAATCTTGTCTTAAACATTAGTTTATCAATTAAAATAATTTATTTTTACAATTTTATTAGATAGATTATCTTAATTTTCTAAGATTACATTGTAGAGTTGGATGTTTTCTTTTGTTAGGCAATGATGGGTAAATACTTATTTTTGAAATACTTACAGCTTCTCAAATCCAACAATAATTATACTATCCGGTGATTTTTCACAGCTCACCACCACAACAGAAGTATTTATTCTGGTTGACAGTTAATACAATAAATTTTGGGTTTCCAGCATAGTATGTAATTTTCTTTAATAGCTCTACTAACCCTTAAAACTGTTTGAACGCGCAATACAGGGTGAATTATACCCCATGTATAGGGAATGTCCAATTGGGTATAAAATCCCTTCAGAACACGGATCTGTGTTATTTTTTTTAGAAATTCCTTTCGGGCCTAGTGAAAAAGTCACCCCTCTTTAAACGAAGCTCACTCTACCATATAAGCTTAACGAACACAGAATGAGGGGTGGATGGAAAATGAAACCATAATAGAAAAGCTAAATATTACTTTTATTTGAGTCCGAAAAAATCTAAAAAAATTCTATAAAAATTCTAAAATCCTACAATTATCATATTCCGTGATTTTTTACTCATTCTTTTCGACCCATTAAACGCTTGTTTATTATTTTTATTTTATTTTATAGTTGATTATATTTACTTAGTAGAATGGTTTTATGATAATCTTTATATATAAAAAATCACGTCTCACAATGTTCGTTCGAGGTAAACTCCGAAACTGCTTAACCGATTTTGATGAAATTTGGCTTACTGTGTGTAATTTGGTCCAACTTAAAAAGATAGTTTTTATCTCGACTATTGACCTCAATATTTTTTTATTGCGAATTAAATGTTTTTTATGGGACAATGATTTGAAATTATTTTTAAGTTCGATAAGTTTCTGACAGATGGCGGTGTGAGTTAATTTATTGAGAAAACACTTGGTTATATGGGTTAGGTAACCATTCGGTTGGCGAATATGTGAAAAACCATATGTGGCGTCGTGTTTTATTAGCCACAGCAACGCGTGGGCGGGTCAGCTAGTAATGATTTTTTCTTATAATTATTATTAACTCAATTAATGTCAATTTTATCTCAAAAAATCATGAAAAATAGAATTTTTTTATTAACTATATGTTATAAGTTAAAACTTAAGTTTGCTATAAATTTGAATTAATTATAATTTTTTTTTAATTCGTCCTCAAATCCAAATTAAAGTTTTGTGCGAAAGGGGCCGCGTAGCCGTTCCCCTTAAGAGATTGGTTGAAGATTAGGGATTACCCTTAAGTTTTGCGTAGATTATGTAATACATGAAATTCGAGTGTAATAAACAGGAGATGTGGAGAGGAAGGGTGTACGTAGAACGTGGACTGCGAACACGAAGTGCCATCTAGAATAATTATTACGAAATTGAAGCTGAAGTTATATTAATAGAGTAATTGCTACGTGTCAAATATACAAAAATATGCTTTGAATAAATTCGTTTCCATTGAGTAGAATTAATATAAAATAGGTAATCCTTCTTCTTCTTCTTCGATGGCGCTACAGCCCGAGCTTTGGCCTCCCGCAACATTCGCCTCCAACTCCTCCCGTCCTCAGCAGCTGACTTCCAGTTTGTTACCTAGAGAAGCTGTGCTGCATCCCCTCTTACTTCGTATTCCCACCTCAGTCTGGGACTTCCCACTTTTCTCTTTCCACCTGGGTGTCCAGCCATAATACCTTTTGGGACGCGTGTGTCTGGCATTCTCTGTACATGTCCAGCCCATCTTAACCTGAGGAGTCTCATATGGGCTGAGATATTGGGGGCCTCATATATATCATACAGTTCTTTGTTGTGCCGGATGCGCCACTGTTCCCCCTCTTTCACGGGTCCACATATTCTTCTAAACATTTTTCTTTCGTAAGTATCCAGCATTTCAGCCATCTTTGCCGTCAATGTCAGCGCCTCACATCCATATGCCAATACAGTTCTGACAATAGTCTTATATATGGTTACTTTCGTTTTCCCGTGGACGCTACGTGACTTAAACACTGGCAGCAAAGTATGTTTTGTTGGCCGCTGTGATTCTCCTTCTGATTTCTGCTGGATCCTCATTGTTCTCTGTCAGACTGGAGCCCAGGTAGGTGAATTGATCGACCACTTCGTATGAGTATTGTCTTAAAATTCTGCACTACCTCTTCTTCTAAGTGAAGTGTTTCTGCTTTGTTTCATCATTTTCGTTTTGTCAACAATAATCCACAGTCCTATTGCCCGCGCCGCTACTTCTAAAGGGTAAAAATCATTAATTACTTAATAAAAACTCAGCTAAAAATATATGTTATATTAGCTTGCCACAGGGGAAAGAATCAGTCTTATTTCACCACCCCCTAAGGCTCCCTTATACCGACTTAACCTCTGAACAAGAATATTAGCTGACTGAAATTGTAAGAGAAACTACTGAAGCATTTCTTTTCAAGTAACTCCATACTCAATTATACTTGTCTTTTCTACGACTCTATGTTCTGGGAAGATTAATCACGTTCCTGGAATATTGAAGTTATTGCAATTTTCCTACCCTTACCCGACTTTATGAGGTTGGCATTCATACTTTCCGAGAAATAATGGAAGTTAAATTAGTTATTATATGAAGTCGTATTGAAAAGCTTTGAAAATTATATAAATCAAGTTTGTATTATTATTATTGTTTTATATTATTATTAGCTCCGCAGTAGGCCCCGAGAATAACAATTTCCCTCAAGGCCTGTATCATCTTTATTTTTTGAGGAAATGAAGGAGAAGAATTTCTGGGAAAGAAAAAAGGTATGAGGGGTGGATAGGATTCTGAGAGTCCATTCCATCCACTGCGGTGCAAAACGGTTCGAGAGGGTCCGACTAGAGAAGTAAAAAGGCCTCCCTCAACCAGCCACTCTCGAACTGGCCCGCCACGCAGGAGGTGGGCAAACGCAATTCCCGCCAAAACTTCACCTCACCTCATTAAATTATTGTAATACCTTTGTTTTATAATAATTAAATCACATAATTTTACTGTTTAAAATGACCGAAGGGGTTAGGTTCGGATTAACTCAGTGGTTAGAGCAAAGTTCTGACAAGGCTAAATTTCTGGGTTTAAGTTTTACGTACGCCTCAGGGATCTCGTTTTTATAATATTCCGTAAACTGGGGGTACTCTGCATCTTAAGGGGGAACTTTGCAAACAACACTAATAAGAATGAAGTCTAGAATGTGCCCAAAATATCTTTATAGCATTACATTGTACAAGTAGGCCATATCCAATGAGATAGTATATATAAGTAAATACGGAAGTAAAGCAAAGTTACTCCCTCGTCAAAATTACTTTACATATATTGAAAAAATATGACTAATTTGTAGAACTACTAACACTTAAAACTTTTGACCACCACAACACGGGCATGGCACGTAGTGTTCGTAAAATCGTAATTTTTTTTTTTTTTTTGTAAATTCAATAGTAAATATTCAAAATAATAATATGTTTAGTACAATTAGTAGAGAAATAATATCAAGTCAAACTGGGGAGCTAGTCTACATACTAGTATATATTTGGAAATAATAAAGTTACAACGTAATGCTTATAAACAGTTTGCTTAGTTACAAAAATTAAATTTAAAATTTTTATTTTTAAAGGATTACAAAAATATTGAACCAAAATTAAAGATACAAATAAAAATAGCAAAATAATAAAGAATATATCTGATAATCATTCGATAAAAACGTAATTGTATTAATTTTTTAAATTTAGAATAGTTTTTCTCATCTTTTATTATATCATGTAAATCAGTGGTTCCCAAACTCTTTTGCCCCACGGACCACTTTTCATAGTCAAAATTTTCCCATGGACCCCGAGGGTAGGGAATGAGTGATCCTGCCAAAATTCCTTTCTGAACGACAATCCTTTCTGTGGGGAGGTGGCTAGAGAATTAGAGAATTGTATGTTATGAATTCTATATTTTACCTACGACGTAAAAATTGCAAATAATTTGTGCATTAATTTTCATAATAACTTCCATATTAATAAATATGTGTCTACCCCCTGACATTGTTCAGGGGCTCCCTTAATGATCCCCGGGACCCCTAAGGGTCCATACGGACCACTTTACTTTAGGAACCACTGGCCTACATTGATAGGTAAAGCCAAGACAACATTTTGGTTCTTTACTATCGAAACCAGATAATTTTTTGTGGACCCTCAAATACAACTTGTGAACCCTCATTTTTGTATCACGCCAACCTAGACCCCCATCGAGTCTCCCGTGGACTCCTGGGGTTCACTTGAACCACTTTGGGAAACACTGATGTAAATTGTTAAATAGCTTAAACATGTAACTAGTAGTTGAATGAGAAAGAATAGTTTTAATTTTTTTTTAAACTACAAAAATGACGATACATACATCATATTATCTGATTATTAAATTGAAAATACTAATCATTCTCTTAAAAAAATGTGAAAAGTTATTAAAAAGTGATGCAAAGTAACCCCAGTTTACAGTTCGGTTTACGATCGTCTTTCCTCTAACTCACTGCCATTCATCAGGGTAGGTAACAGCATTCAAATAGGACGTAAATCATTACAAATATTAAAAATTGTAAATTCATACCTTAAAATGACTGAGCCAACATAAATGCATAGGTTTTCTACTCCAACAATATTATGTGTCAAATCCCTCTCAAATATTATGTGTCAAATCCATTCATACTGTCATCTTCATCCCTTAGTTATGAAACGATATTGTGACGTAAATAACGAAACCTGCAGGCTCTCATTGTGATACCCCTTTTCCAGGCTTTGACGGAAAAACAATATCTTATATCTAAGACCCTCTTCACGGTACACTTGCCGTTACAGCAGGTAGTGTAAGATATTATACAGCGCTGCCTGCAAGAAGGCTTTCAATACAGTGAACACAACTACTTCTTTGTGTTGGATATTCGTAACAAGAAGTATTTGCTGCGGTGCGGTAAAAAAAAGAATAATTTGTCTAGTAATGCAGGTTTAGGTGAGTAAAATGTAGGAAGAGCACAAACCTAACCTGGTGCGTATGTTACTTTTCAAGGCATTTTCTGGTGTTGCAGATGGTTACAGTAACAATTGGCCCGGATTGCCAGAGATCCTGGGTTCGAGTCCCAGATGTATCCTTATCTTTTTCTGATTTTTCTGTTACGGATTTTCGAATGACTTTCGCTAATATTATATTTATTAATTAATCTAATAAAATTTATTTACGCACGCTGAGTTCGAACCCGCGACCTTCGGAATGAGTATTATTAGGAATATGAAAAGAAGTTCGTACAAGCGTAAACGATACCTTCCTACCTTTTTTCGCACTCAAAAGATACACAGGAAAATAAGTTCTCTCAGGGCCTATGTCATCTTTGGGAATGCTGTGTAGAGGTGGTTTTAAATAAAGGAATAAAAGTAATTTCTGGAAAGAAAATGTGTGAGGAATGGGGAGGAATCTGGCTGTCATTAAGTCCAGGAGTGGCGTTTATATTCGACCCTCCCACTGCGGTCAAGAGAGTCCAGCTGGAGAGGTCAAAGAGTCTCCCTCGACCGGCCTCTCCCGATCCGGCCCCTCACGAAGCTGGTAGGCAGACGCATCCGTCACCAAGCTTGGACAAACCTCAACACATTATGAACATATATCAATGTATAAATAAAAATGTGACACTCTTTAATAATATCTCCTCTTGGGCTGTTTCTTAAACGTCGTTTTTTGAATAATTTTTCTTCGTAAATAAATTATAAGAAAGTCTCTTGAATTCAAAAACATTTTGCTTATTCCTGATACCCCTCTAATGAAACCTTTTCCAAAAGTCCTATTTACAGAAAACAGACTATGTCAATCTTTGTTTCACACAAAGAAAAGAAAACTATTGAGAAAAACAACAACCGTTTGTCTGTTTACTAATAAAATATTTATCCTTTACTTTTCCCCCAATTAGGTAATAAACCCCAACCCTTAGACTCCTTTATATGCACCCCCAGTCTAGGGTAAATAAATACATAATACACACTCAACCCAGTCTATCAATTCTTTAGTTCCCCGTGAAGCCTTGACCTAGTTGGCTCTGGGGAAGAAATCTCGGCAGTTGACACGGATCCTGCTAGTCCTCTGACCTTTATCTACAGCCTCCCAGAACCTCTCGAGTCCTCCCACCTCCCCACAAAGCCTTCTAGCCTCCCAGGAAGCGGATGTGTTGGGTGCTGGCAGGAAGCAGCGATTTTATCAGTGTAGTGTGTTTTTGAAGGATTAAAAGTTTTATTGATCCTCTCACAATTTTATTTTATTCAAAAAGGTTATTATATATTTTTTAAATTTACAGAATAAGATAATTTTCTTTCAGCAATAAAGTAAGACTTCTTCAAAATTGAATTACTTAATTAACGTCTTCAATGTTAAATTCTTTGTTCCGCCATATATTCTTTATTTATTCTTTACAATCAAAAACAAACCATAAAATTAAAAGAATGTCAATCCATAAAATACATAAAAAAATCTTCTCATAACCTACCAAAAACATTACATATTATCACACCCACTAATGATTCCAAATATCGCACATCCCGTAGAAAATTGTAGTAAGTCAAAAAATTTAACTTTACAGGATAGTGAAAAAAAAAATTAAGTAATGGTGAACAAGCCGTCCCGTCGAAAAGAGATGCTAGCGATCTTGCGGAGAGTGAATTACGGTTTTCGTGGGGTATAGATAATCACTTTACTTTTCACATTGAAAGCGTAAAATTAAAAATTTGACTTACGACACTTTTCTATGGGATGTGCGATTATAAATATACCTATACAGTTTTATATAGAATTTCAGAAAAGCATGTTTATCAAATCTAATCGACCAGTTTGTAGCCGAGTGGAATAAGCAAATGGTTTCCACCCTACATGGAGAAAAATGTTATTTGAAAAAACGATCATTTTAATAGTAAAAACGGGACTGAAGTTCTTACGAACAAATTAACAGTGTTTCAATGTTTATTGGCGGGAAAATATAAGAATAATTTGTTGGTTATGTACGAAATTACGTATACTAACCAATTATTCATTTTTCTCAACATTTGTCTCCTTGTATGGAATCGCGCGTCATGGGGCAAGGCTTCCTTGCTTTAAAAAAAGAAGAGGGAAATAGGCTTAGCCACATAATAATCAACACAGCCTTCTCTAATTTAATCGTCCTTTTAAAATTAAATTATTTAAAGACGTGGGTGTCTAGCGCAGTCGATCGATATAGGTTTATCGATAATATTGGTAAGTTATCATCGCTCCCGAGGAACATACCCAGGACAACAAACAGTTCATTATCGCCTACCATCGGTATGAATAGTATTTAATTAGTCGAAGTCGCCTACGCTTTGTCTCACTATCTTTAAACCAAACTGTATTAATTTTCGTTGTTTGTTTTTGGTGTGTAATGCCGTGTTGCGCTGCCTCCTTCTTTAGCCGACGTTTCGGACAGCGTTGCAGCGTCCATCAGCAGGTCAGATCCGGATCTGCCGATAAAAACAAACAACGAAAATGCTTTTGGTCGTGAAAATCTAAAAACGTATCAGACTGTATTAAGGTTAACACTATTTTCTAAAAAGATTTTTTGTAAAATAAACAATTCACGTGTACTTACACAAACACGTGCTGATCTACTAAATATACCCAATATTATATAATGTTTTTTCAGAAAATCTGAAAAATATCCACTGTAAAAAACCTCGAAAATCGCTTATCGTGATCTAACACCGAATCCGATAAGAATTTTCTGAAAGCTCGAGGGAAGGCTTTCTGATTGATTTAAGGGAGGTCTTAGAAAACAACCCTAAGTATTTATTCACTAAAGGTTAGGTACCTACAATCTTATCTGGTAATCCGACCGAATCGGGGTTCGTAAACCCTTCGAATTTTTACGCACTTTGCGTTTTTAAAGGAATTATAGCGCACAAGAGGTGAAGATTATTTTTCTGACTTATTTTTGTTTTATTTGGTCAGTGTTTTAGCTCGACTGATTAATTCTGATACACTGGTGCTTGGTTTTTGATTTTTCCATTTGTTTTTTTTTTACTATTACAATCGGGTATTTTCACAAACGAGGGATATTGTTGAAAATGTATGGAATATTTAAAGACCATTTTTCTGATTTTATTCATCGTACTAAAAATGTTAGTTTTTTACGTTTTCATTCAAAATTATTCATTTTAAAAACGCTCTAAAATCTACAAAACCAAAAAGTCCCGTGGTTGAAATTACTTTATTCGCTGTAGAAAATTTATTCGTCAACATAAAAATAAAATAAAAATGCCATAATAATGTATTTTTTTTGTAAAATTTTGTTAAGAGTTGTTATACATTATATATATATATTTTTTTTTTAATAATACATTTTTAGTTAATAACATACCTCCAAATATTAATATGTTAATATATGAACTGCTGCTTACTGCGGTTTAAAGCCAATCAATCCATCTAGATTTCACGGTTTATCTTATATTTTAGGTTTACTTAAAAAAATATTCAAATAATCTTTGTATTTATAACTCATAAAAAACACTTACTTGTCATCCTAATGTTCACGATTTTCAGAGCGAAATGGAAGATATAAAATATATACAATTTTATTTATTTATTTCTCATCGTCTGAAAACAAATCATGATGGATGACTGTTCTAGAATGGAAAATCTCCATTATACAGATTGGATAAAAATAAAATAAATATACACAAATCGACTGAGGCTACCAATTTTATTATCTCGGTAGAATGGAGACAAGTCGTAGAGATCGGAGGACAGAGAAAAAAAAATTCAAGGAGATGGACATGTATAATCTAATTTTGAAATACATCGGACACAGAATATAGTTTGCAGACACTTATGCATCAGCATATTTCCAAACTTGTTATTCGACTTCGTTTAGTGGTCACGGTCCTTGGCTATAAATCCGTAGGCCGAGTGTTCTTGTACCCGGGTGCGCAAATAATTTTATAAATTTCACAATAATATAGTACATTTACATGACTACCATTCAGATTCGAAATGTTGCTTGAAATGGTTTTAGCCGTGTTTGGTGAAGAGGTCTGAATAGCCACATCGTAGGTAGGTACTTCCTTTAACTTCTTCCCACTGTCTCCTTCGCCTTCCACTACTTTCAGCTTAAAAACACACCCCAATAATTAGAAAAGCCATAGTTGAACTGGCTTGGGCAGTTGGGAGTCTTGTGCAGTTCTCGCAAAAAACAAGAATACCCCACATGAAGGAGATAAGTAAGAGGAAGGTTTGGAAGCACCTGGCTATTCAGATCTGATCACCATACACGGCTAAACTCATATCACGCTACTTTCCAAATCCGAGTGGTGGTCTTACACCAGAGCGATTCTGAGAGTGTCTTCCACTATGGAACGTGCCGCAAATATACCTTATATTATTTTTTATCATTAAATTGCGAAATAACAACACAATTCAATCAAATAAAATTAACTGGGGCACGCCGGGATTTGAATCCGCGACCTTCAGATTGCTAGTCGAGAGTCTTACCTCTCGATCACGGAGGACGTCTAGAATGAAGTTCTATTACTTACAGTTAAAATAAAATTTAGAGTTTCATTATTATTACTCATGGTAATTCTACCTCGTCACTCTTGTTTATATACTTCAATTTATATTAATGACCCATTTGCTACATAATGAGACTCGTTTAAAATTTATCATTTCACCCTAACTGCCAATTAGAATCTACCACATTATACTAAATAAACTATTCTAAATTCCACAGCATCTCTAAATCCCTTTTAAATAATATACACACCTCGCTGAATACAAAATTCCTAGAAGCTTAATCTATGCCCATTTTAATGAGAACTGTGGTCGCCACTTCAGGTACATAACATCTTTTGATTACTGAAAAAGTGATACTTATTTTTTTTAAATGTGAGTAACTCCCAAGAGTCCCAATTCCCAAGTATAGTGTGTTTGCGGTAGGTAGTAGGTTGGAAGATACTCTCAGTATCGCTCTGATGAAAGAACACCATTCAGAATCTAAACATTGCTTTTTTTTTAAACTTATACATACACACACCGAATTCATTTAAAAGGCCACAAAGAGTACCAAGTACACAGACAATTTACACAACACAATAATATACATTTAAACACCATTTATACTCTACGGTAAGCAAACCATTTGTTTCGAGGGGGGGCAATTTAATTTATATAAATGCCTTCCAGATTATAATAAAAATTATAAGGCGAGAAAAAAAATACATACATTTATATAAGAAGTAAAGCTTGTTTACGAAATCTTTCCCTTTCTTCCCTGTTTACTCTGTCTTTTTTATATTTTTTGTCTCTTTTATACGGCTTTTGGCAAAGCTTAATACAATATCTATTATAATTTTTACTACTAATCATTTGACATAATAATAATATATATAAGCCTTTTATTCTGGACTTCTGTTAGGTACATGAATTTAAACATTTTTTTGTTTTTTATAATATGTTTGTTATAATATATCCCAAAGCTCAGTTTGCCTCTTGGCAAAGGCCTCCTCTAACATTTTCCATTGGGACCTGTCACGCGCTACTCTTCTCCATTGATGTCCAGTCGTGAGTTTTAGGTCGTCTTCCCATCTTATGTGTTGACGTCCTCTACTTCTCTTGCCATCTCTCAATCATTTGACATTGTGATTACCAAAAAATATGCTTTGGATAAATGGAAGCTTTTCCTATCGTTCCGCTTTAGTAGAATTAAAATTAAATATAAAATTACTTCGGAAAAAATATAAGCATAAAGTACTAAAAAATATAATTTTTTACTAGAACCGATTTCAAAAAAATACGTTTTATTGCTAAGATTATCAGTGACAGCTTCCACTGATTAACTTTTTTCTTTATTATAAAATTATTCCCAAAATAAATACATGCCACTTTTGCTTGAAATCAAGCGTTTCTTGACTCTGTTTGACAAGCTATTTTTGCCTATTACCTGTATTCGTGGCGAAAGAAAAATGTGTGCACGGAGAAAAATGTTATTCTAAATTACGATCATTTTATTCGTAAAAACGGGACTGAAGAATATGTAAGAATAATTTGTTGGTATACGTACGAAATTACGTATACCAACAAATTATTCTTACATTTTCCCGCCAATAAACATTGAAACCCTGTTAATTTGTTCGTAAGAACTTCAGTCCCGTTTATAACGTTTTTTACGAATAAAATGATCTATTTTAGATTGACATTTTTCTTTGTGTGGCCTGCGGCTCCCTCTTTAACCATGTTTGATGACTTCCCCATCTTCCTCTTCCCCATCTCCTTCACTTCCCCATCACCGTTAGTCACACAACAAACGCCAATCAGAGATACCGGAGCCCCACTAGCTCCAGAAGTTTAGGAGCAGTAGGGACTGTTGAACGGTTTGCATATAAAAAAATAAAATAGTCAAAAATGTTCTACATTAAATTAAAATTATTTTTTTATGATATCGGAAATTTTTTTTTTTTTTACATCATCCATTTTCAAACGTTTATCAATGTACATTCTACGCGTTGTAAAAAACGTCAGTTCCACTGCATCATTCTAAAGGGACGTATAAACAACAGAATTATACGACTGGGTAGATTCTGCTACCGCCCTACCCCTGCTTGTGTGTTCTGTGCAAATATTCAGTGGGGGACTCGGCGTGAGGGAGGGCAGACAGGGGTGGGGATAACCTACATTGTGAAGAGCAAACAACAGTTTAAAACAGTTTGTCTGTAAAACTGGCGGAATGGTTTTTTTAACTGGCCGTCAGTTGCAACGAAAGGTTAAACGGAACAGGGATCGTCAATTGTTGAATGGATGAATTCTGCTTTATTATTACTTAAGCTCTCTTCTTCTTCCTTGCACTGTCCCAACTCATTGCCTAGGTAGGCCGTTGGGGTCGGCTCTCTTCGTTCTCAGGTTGTAGCTTCTTCGGTTCTGGGTATCGCTCTCTTCCAGGCTGTTTCTACTTAGGATTTTGGAGCATTGAGTCATTCAGGAGTTCTTTGGTCTTCCTCTGAACGACTGTCGATGAAGCTCCATAGATATTGCCTGTATCACTATGTGGTCTGGTGGTCTCCGTTTTATGTGACCATACCATCTCAACTGTCGTTCTTCTAGCTTATTGTTTATGTCCGTGACACCCAGGCTACCACGAATGCGTGAACTTTTAATATTATCTTTTAGTGACACTCCTGCCGACCTTCTAAGCATTCGCCTTTCTGCTGATTCAAGTTGCCTGGTGTAGGAGTTGTACATGGTCCATCATTCGGAGCCATACATTATCGCGGGTTTAACAATAGTCTGGTGTACCTTTCCTTTTAGTTTTATAGGCATTTTTGTGTCACACAAGATTCCTGTTACGGATCTAAATTTACTCCATCCCACACCTATTCTGTGGTTAACATCTGCTGCACATCCTCCATCTTTGTGGATGAGTGAGCCGAGATACTTAAATGTGTCACAGTTGGCTAATGTTACTCCATCCAGTTGCAACGAAGGAGTTACAGCATTTTTAGTTTTCAAATAGCAAGTACAAATATTCAGTATTTTTCCTGCTAATTTTTAAACCATTATCCTCTAGGATTTTTCTACACCTTTCCAGGCTATTCTGTAAGTCACAATGATTATCTGCTATCAGTACTACATCATCTGCAAAAAGCATAGTTTTGAGAATATTGTTGTTCATTTCTTGAATTGTTAGATAATTCATGACCAGGGGGTACTATATATTATTACTTACATGTTTCGAAAATTTATACTACTATTTTGTGGGGTAATTACTAATTACTACAACTAGGTAACTACGAAATCAGCGATTTTGAGTTATTTCTTCAGCCATTATATTTTGAATGTCCAATTATTTTATATAGCCGCTAAATTAGAAAAAAGATTCGTGGAAGCATAGTTTTCTATTTGATGTACATACACGGAGAAAAATGTTATTCGAAAAAACGATCATTTTAATAGTAAAAACGGTTAAAAACGGGACTGAAGTTCTTACGAGCAAATGAACAGTGTTTCAATGTTTATTGGCGGGAAAATGTAAGAATAATTTGTTGGTATACGTACGAAATTACGTATAACAACAAATTATTCTTACTGTTCCCGCCAATAAACATTGAAACCCTGTTAATTTGTTCGTAAGAACTTCAGTCCCGTTTTTAACCGTTTTTACTATTAAAATGATCGTTTTTTCGAATAACATTTTTCTCCATGTAGATTCACAAGATATCATTATCTCCATGTAGATTCACAAGGTATATTACAGTGGCATATATTATTGCAGTAAAATTAAAGGTCGAAGTTGTAAACTGCATTATGTTGATCTGTATGTAATTGTAATTAGTAATTACATTTACATGGGTACCGTGTAGTATAATTTATGCAGTGGCGTTGCGATAAATTCAAAGCTTGTAAAACATTGCCAACTTACTGCCGTCTAAGAACCACCATACAGTTTTAGCTTAGCAAATAATGCATTTGTAATATTAAATAATTTAGAGGGAGAAATCCTATACTTAGGGGGTTTCTCACCATCCCCCCAGTAGCTTATCTACGCTAGTAACGAATATTTACGGTTTATTTATTTATTAAGTTGGAGTTTTTAATTCGGTACTCGAACCTATGAATAGTGGCGAGTTTTCTAACTACTGCGAGTATTTTATTTTTATTTTTAATAATATTCGTTATTAGTGTAGATAAGCTATTGGGAGGATGGTGAGAAACCCCCTTAAAATGAGTAAAGAAATATATCGAATATAAATAAAACAACCAAAAAAAAAAAAAAAAAATTTTTAATTTAGAAAACTCGGCTTTTCAACTTTTTTTAATTTAGAAAACAGAATTTGTATATAAATCTCAGGAGGGTGGTGAAATGCCCCCTTAACTCTTGATAGCTTATCCATAGGATAACGTTACAATAAATAAGCTTTATCTACATAATCGTAATAGGTCAAAAACTCAAATAACTTATCCGATATATTGCCACTATTTACAGATTCGATGTTAGAATACCGAATAGTAAACTCTGATTTTATAAATAAATAAATCTTAATTCAAAAATGCGACATTAAATAAATCAATTGTTTCTCCCTTCGTGTCACTTTCCATTCGTCCCCATTCCCCTTCCGACTCCTCTTCCTCTTACCCTCCTGCGTCCGCTTTCCCTCCCGAGTTCCCTTTTCACCTTCCCCCCAGAAATATTCACGGTCATGTTCACAACCATTAAAAAAAAAATAATAGCAATCGGATGAAATTTTAATCGCAGTTCTACGAATAGTATAGGAAATAAATTCATAATGCTAGAGCTCACTATCCTATAACCATCCCGGGTATGCGCACATCATATTCCCAAAGTTTTATCGCATTCAAATGAACGGTATCGCCGCGCGTAAGGTACGAACAAAAAAACAAACAAACAAACCTTTTTATATTATAGATATTATGGATAAGCTATCAAAAGGATTGGTAAATACCAACTTAACCTGAAAAAAAAAACAATTGAAAAAAAATTAAATCAAAAAATAAATAAAAAACGAAAAATTGAACAAAAAACGAATCTTCATATAACGTATCTTAGTGTCCAAGGGTGTAATGGAAACCAATTCTTGAAGTCTGCTCTCTGTATAGTTACGTATCAAAACATTTGTTTTGTACATAGCAATGTCGTATTGTTTACAAACCAATGTTATAAGATGTTTTACAGAAACCCCCTCACCATTTTGAGCGTATTATGTGAAGATGCCAGAGAAGTACTTGCCAAAAATAAAAAAATTATGAATTAGAGGCATTCATTATAAAGAACGATGGGTGACAGTTGAGATCTAACAAAGTTTCGGGCAATTAATTTTCTCAGATCTGTACGATTTAATACAATCTTACAAAAACCAGAAATTTGTTGAAATATCGTTGTTTTCTTATAATGCCTATTTCAAAGCAAAAACATAAAATCAAAGGTAAAGATAAAATGTTTAATTTATGGTAGTTAAAAAACATTGTCTAAATATATTGTTATATGTTGTAATAATTGTAAAAATTGCTAATTATTATTATTAGGTATAAGAAAAAAAAAACAAAAAAAGCTACAACGCATTCCTTCGAGCCGGATTTGAACCAGCGGCCTATGGATATCTATACAACTTCACTTTACAGTCCACCGCTCTACCAACTGAGCTATCGAAGGCTGGTGGTTTGTCGACCAAAGTACTTATAAATACAGAAGTAGGTATTATTTTATGAAAACTTTGATAGAACATTTCGATCGATAGACGACAATATAGAGCATAGAGAACAAAAAATTTCTTTGTGGTTTTTATTATTGTTTTTTTAATTACTTCGTCTTATTCTATGCATCTGGACTACGTTTATTATTAAATTACTTCAACTAAATTGTAACGCAGTCTCAAATAATTAGCCGTAATAATTAATGCAAATCCTACGCCCCAATATATATCATATAGTATAAAATATATATATCATATAGTATATATATATATCATATCATATAGTATAAAACTATTATTGAAAATTTTATTATTTTTTTATTATAAAAACCTAGATGGCGCTAGTATGGTTACGTATTCAATTAACTATTTTCTACAGGACGGCAAAAACGGGAACTAACAAACGAACGATTTTTCGAAAATCGATAGATCCTCCGTGTACCCGAAAACATATCTACAGCAACGACGCACGAAGCCACAAGTTGTATGCTGATCATTATTTTGTTTACCCTCCTCTTTTCCTTGGTAGACATTGAATGCAAAATTTGAATCTCATTATGTACTTACCTACTAAATTTTCATTTGTAGTTATTGGCAGAAAGCCGAATCTTGCTTCACCGGGTTGGGATTTATTGCGGTGAAACCAGGAACTACCGTTGATTTTATAGATGCACACCAAAGGCATTATTTGTACAATAGTTCTCGTTTTCACCGCAAAACATCTCTCAGTGTTGTCACTAGAAAAAAATAATTAGTTGAAAAAAACTAGGATAAACCGCTGCAGAATAATATTATTTCTCGTGTTCAACCACGTGATCCCTCGTCTGCATTTTGCATTCATTGTGTTTTTATTGTATAACGTTCTGCGACTGTAGGAGGCAGGAACGATAAAGCCTTATCAAATCAACAGATTCGTAACAACCACACTTTATTATACAATACCTATAATAATATTGCATTGGCAACATCGAGGAATTTATCGCAATGAAATCAGGAATACATAAATATAATTCCTATCTTATAAAAATATTTCAATAATTTAAAAAATGTTCGTTGTCATCCATCGGTAAGCAGTTCACGTTTTTGCAGCGATAAATAATTTATTGGTGGTGCAAAATTCTTCCGGTGCAATAAAAAAATACATTAAAATTATCATTCTGTTTGCAGTATGCTATATAACCGTCTCCTAGCGGCAGGAGTTTTTCATACATTTTAATTTATGCACGAATACGCCATTCTACAGTAGCGCCTCTAGCGGCCAGAGTTGCCAGCCAATACAAGTAAATGTTGCAAATAGTTTAGATTTTAGACATTGAGATTTTTGGAAATGTGTAGGTAGGTAAGTTCTAGAAATTTCGATTTTGTAATGTAAATAACACATGTATTACAAACAGGAAACTAGGTATAGACAAATGTTTACTACGAGTAAATACTGCTAAAGTTTATGGTGTAGTATATTAATTTGATGAGTGATGTGAAAAACATAAATTAAAAAACATAATATAGGTATACGAATCCGTTCCTAGTTCCTACTTCCTACCTTCGAGCTTTGAATAAATAGATGGCGCTATCATCGCTATTCTTTCAGTAACATTATTGACGTTCACTAAAAATATCGACGTATAAAATAAATCGATTATATTATTGAAATGTTGAAGAATATAATGTATTCCACCGACAATATTATGACGCAGCGTTTTACTTCATTTAAATCTTGTCGCAGATCGTCAGAAAATCGCTTTCATTTTATTATTTTCCTCTCGATGACATCATTGTGTTATACATACGTACTTGCTGTAGCTCAATATCGTTATTATGACCACTGCCCACAAGCCTTCGATAGCTCAGTTGGTAGAGCGGTGGACTGTAAAGTGAAGTTGTATAGATATCCATAGGCCGCTGGTTCAAATCCGGCTCGAAGGAATGTTGTGTTGCGAAACACTTTTTTTGTTCATTTTAACACGTACTAATAATATTTTTGTGTTTTCTTCCTACTTCCACAATTTTATCTTGTAAATATAAAATATTTCATAAAATAAATATTACTTATTATTTTGTCATGTTGGAGGTATTTTGGTTGCTTCGTGAAGCAAATTTTTTACGTTTGTACATAATAAAAAAAAATACTAATTTCGGTTGTGTGTCTGTCTGCAACTCTTATTCAATAAACCTTGCATAAATTTGCTGTAAATAAGTTTCAATTCGAAATTGGAACTGATTAGTATCTACCATTTTTTTACATTAGCTCCACTCAGGAGGCCCTGAGAAAGATAATTCCGCTTAGGGCTCATGTCATCCTTGGCGATACTGTGTAGCTGGTATTTTTAGGAAAGGAATGAGAGGAAGTTCTGGGAAGGAAAAAATGGTCAGGGGTGGGTAGGAATCTAGGGGTCAGTGTGTCCAGCAGTGGCGGACATATGAATCCATCTCTCCCACTGCGGTGTTGTTCTAAGATAGTCTTGCTGGAGGTCAAAAGGTCTCCCTAAAAAAGGCACTCCCGATCCGGCCTGCCACTCAGTTGGTGGGCAGACACTAATATACCCCCAAGACTTTAACAAACCTCACCCCGTGAACCCAGGCACTCCTGCTTAGTCACCAAATGAATGTACCGAACCTCTTTGGTGACCTATGGCAGAGGTGTTGGTTATCTTATAAATAGTTATCCTAGGTATGTACCCTTACCCGCCTCCCAACTTGATGACATTGCTTGTTTGAAGGTGCCCGGGTGCACACACGTGAGATGAAAATGATTGAACAGTCTTTATCGTAGAAAACTCAGTTCATTCAAGAATGAATTACAAATAATACGACATTGAATCGACTCACCGTACTCATATTGTATTTGAATTACACAATAAAAAATAAATACGGTAATTAGCGCCATCTATGAACGCGAAGATTATAACTTAACCGTTAAATCTTCAAACATATCAGATTCAAACTAACCTCGAAGTCCGGAGTCCGGAGTCCGGAATCCGGTCGGCCGCAGTTGGTCCGGAACTTTTCTGGCAGCAAACAAGTTTAGTTTCGGATTCCCTCATTTCCAGGATCAGCCTCATTTGTGGTTTTGCCGCAAGCCACACTTTTACCATTTCCAGCTTATTTATATAGGTACATTTTAAAAAGGAACACAATAATGTTAATAGCCATTACAGTTCCTACAATATAGACATGCTACAAATGAATTTAATAACAAGATTATTACTATTTTTTAAGTAATACTTCTTTACTCACGCTTGACTTTGGGAGTAAGCTGGCGAATGCGTGACGAGAGCGTTACGAAAAGTGTAATCGGGCGAGGCGAACAGAATTTGAGGGGGAGATATAAGTTAGGGAAGATAGAAAGAGAGAGAGTTACGTTTCGTATATTACTGTAGGGGCAAGAGAGTGAGGTGCGAGCACACATTCTCTTTCTCTCTTTCTCTCTTTCTCTCTTTCTCTCTTTCTCTCTTTCTCTCTTTCTCTCTTTCTCTATTTCTCTCATAGTCAGTTACAATGCAAGGCCTATTGTCTGTATCACACTGTAGGAGCAAAATAGAGCAGTGCGCGCGCACAAGTTTTACTTCAATTGTGTGGTCTAAAGCACTATCGTTAAGAGGCTAGACTTTGAACGACATGCGGAACACCAGCGTCTGTCATTCTGTCCCGCTCACTATAAGCTCACGCACACTTACAATACATGCGAATGCGAAATGTGCGAATGAGACAACGCTCAAATTTACCTACAGAAATCGCTCGAAAAGGGGTTTATGAAGAATACACTTTTCTACACCGAAACTTTCACGAAATTGAAATTTAAAAAAAAATGTATTTTTTAGAAAGAAGAAGCTACGTCGGCAGCTTTTTATAATTTTATAATTCTTTATGAGAGTTGAGTTAGCAGCACTTTTTCCTTAAATATTATTTTTTGATAAATCGTACATGTTTGATAGTGAATTTTTACGTTAATACGAAACCATACCGACATAGTTTTCACCCTTTAGAAGGCAGTATAAAAAAAATATATTCATTTTGTGCAATTTTCGATGTAGAAAAGTGTTTTTTCCCGGGCGTCCTTTTTGTATGGGCCGAAAAGCGAAGTATATCGTCTTAATTTTTTACATATTCTTTAAATTGTTTGTTAAATGTTTTGAGGATTGTACGACCACCGTGTTTAAATATATTTTTTTTAATTTTCATCCCTCTTCCTACTGTATGGAATCGGTGGGACTATGGCATCCCCAATCAGGGTGTTAAAATACCAGTCGCCCGCCGCCCAAAAGGAGGTTTTTGAAAATTGTATGTTTTACCAGATTTTATATATACCTATGATACATAGTTCCAGAATGGAAGTCACTCTGAGATTCACCCTGGTGTAAGAATGTAATGGTTTTAGCCATGTTTAGTGACCAGACCTGAGTAGTCAAGAACTTCCGAGCTACCTCTTGCAATCTCCATCCCCTCACCACTATCTTCAGTCTCACAACAAACCTCAAATGCCATAGCCTCACTGGCTCCAGACGGGAGCAGTTGGGTCCCTTGTGCGGTATTCACAAAAAAATTACGAAGATTGTGAGTTTTTTCGGTAAACAAAAACGTGCTGTGACTTTTAAAAATCGGAATTACCTATATAAAGTTGACATGGAATTTTGCGACGCGCTTTTTTTCAGATAAAGTAAACACATTTACAGGTGACGAGATACATTATTAATATTTCTTTGTAAGATTTAAAGTAGGTATCATATAATCGAAGCAAGTGCGGTGAGTTACACTAGCAACCATCCACAGTGGTTTTCTTCGTTCAGTTAAGATGATAGACTTCGCTTTTCGGCCCATACAAAAAGGACGCCCGGGAAAAAACACTTTTCATCGTCGAAAATTGCACAAAATGAATATATTTTTTTATACTGCCTTCTAGAGGGTGAAAACTATGTCGGTATGTTTTCGAATTTTCGATGCGTTTCGTATTAACGTAAACATTCACTGTCAAACATGTACGATTTATTAAAAAATATTATTTAAGGAAAAAGTGCTGCTAACTCAACTCTCATAAAGAATTATAAAATTATAAAAAGCTACCGACGTAGCTTCTTCGTTCTAAAAAATATATATTTTTAAAAATTTCAATTTCGTGAAAGTTTCGGTGTAGAAAAGTGTATTCTCCATAAACCCCTTTTCGAGCGATTTCTGTAGGTAAATTTGAGCATTGTCTCATTCGCACATTTCGCATGTATTGTAAGTGTGCGTGAACTTATTGTGAGCGGGACAGAATGACAGACGCGGGTGTTCCGCGTGTGGTTCAAAGTCTAGCCTCTTAAGCCATTTCAAGCAACGTTTCGATTCTAAATTGTGGTCTTTTTCCAGAGAGAGTGAGAGAGTAGGTATCTACATCTCTAGAACAGACCATTTTCTGTTGTTTTTGACAATAAAATTTATAGTTAACAAAAAGAATATTGGAAATTCTGAGTCACAAACTTTCCTCCTCAACTTCACAATTTGTAAAAGATTTATTATTAAAGTGTGTGCCAAGACCGATTTATTTGGCGGTCCATCCTTGACATTAAAATCACTATTAATTTCATTAATAAATCCTTATCAATACACGTTATCCGGAAACTCGTTGTACAAGAAGAAAACTGGTGGATCATTTTAAATTAGGAACTAGCGTCATTGATCCCCTCGGCACCGGTGCATAGTCGGGAAAAACGCCAAACGCTCGCCCAACATGTGTACACGGATGACATTTGTCACATGAGAACAGGTCGTTTTTACGACTCGTTCTTGAGTTCAACAGCTCGGCTGTGGAACGATTTGCCGGCCTCTGTGTTTCCTCCTTCGTACAACATAAGTCTCTTCAAGACCAAAAAGACCCACCACGCAGCATCTTCAAAGATGACATAGGCCCCGAGGGTAATTATTTTCCTCAGGGCCTCCTGTAGGGAGTTAATATAAAAAAAAAAGTTTTTAGCCAATCAGTTAATGGCGGGTACGGGTACCGCTGCCCTGGCAAATATTTATTTTGTAACCAACACCCCTGCCATAGATCACCCCAAGTGGATCGCTGCGTTTGGTGAGGTTTATCTAGGTCTTAGCTGCCGATGCGTTTGCCCACCTACTGCGTTGCTGGCCGGATCGGTAGAGACTGATTGAAGAAGATCTTTTAACCTCTCCTTTCTTGCCCTAAAAAGACCCTCCACACAGCATACCCAAAGTTGCAATAGCCCCCGAGAGAAATTGGTTTCCTCAGGGCCTCCTGTGTGGAGCTAACGTAAAAGAGAAATCAATTTTATTGTGGAACGTTTTTTGAGTCCAAATTTGTAATTTTTCAGATTTGAATTTCATATATGAAAAAAATTGGTCGTTACGGGGTTAAAAATATCAGTCGTTTATTGTCTTTTAAAGTGTGACCACGCCAAAGAATAAAAGTGTTCTTCCTTATTTTATGATGAAAGCTTAGACCCGGCTCCACAACAGCTAATTTACCCTAATAGGTTAAATTTGCCGAAAAATAAATCATATTATATGTGTTCTCTGTGTGATGTAGATTCTTAGGTTAAGATGAAGACATGCGGAAAGATGCAAGCAAAATCGTACAAAATCTTGTGTTTTTACTTTTGAAAATTTGATCGCTTAGAAACTATATAGATGCTTCAATTAAATACCGTGAGTAGAACACATCTTGGCCTTTGAAGTGATCGAGTATTTTTTTGATAAGCTTAGAAAAAAATTATGCGTCTGACCTATAAAAAATGGTAAAAAGTGAAAAATCTCCTACTTACAAATCCTTTTTCTGGTTTTGTTTTATTGAATAATGTAGCTAATTGAGTGATCGGAAAACATTTTAATATTTGTATCTGAACTTCACAAAATAAAATAAAACGTGCATTTTGGCGACGTTTTTTTCAGTGAATAAAAATAGGCGGTACCCAACGAATTTGTAACTGCGAATTTCATCCTTATGCCATGTACAGAAAAACTTTAGCCCATCCCCAGAATCCGGGGCGAACGGACATGCCTTAGTCTACGCGGCGCTTCGATCTGTAAAAATATACTTGCGGAATAACAAAACACTGTTGTTTACTAGAGATTAAGGTTTTTATTGGTAAACGCCCAAAAATCGTTCGCTCCGCCCGATTCCGAATGAGTCAAGGGCTAGTGGATCATCTTAAACTAGAAGTTCCGGACACCGTATATTTCCACCACGTGTAATAATAACATCTCAAGGTTTTATTAGTTAATAATGTATCACAATATAAGTTTTGTGAATTACCCGTCGTCTTCTATAAATGAAATTCAATCAATTTATTTGGTTCGCAGTAATTAATTGGTTTCTGAATTAATTGATTTGTGGCCAATGGTTGGTCGGATAACTGCGCTGCATTTCCGTTATTAATAAATTTATTACCACCAAGCTTAACAATAATCCCATCGTAAATTGGACTGTTTAAGCTTTTATGTTTTCCAAGAAATGCTTAATTATAATGTCGCATGCAGTATCTACATAATTATGTAGAACTAGAATGTTCAATAGAAACTGTACGATAGTAAAATTGCAACGCAATTTCTTGAAAACAGATTTAAAGTTTTATATAATAAATAAAGTTTTTTTTATATATGACATCAATTGTATTACATTTTTTTAGAGCAACAGAGGTAAATTGCATTTTAACAAATCCTCATAACAGTCATAACTCATAACTCATAACATATCCGATCAGATGAAGCTATATGCCATATTGCTTTTTAGATTTATCTTTACTACGAATCGCCGAATCGGTTTACATTATGAATATGAAAAAATATATTATGGATAAATTGAAGCTTTTATCACCTTCTCTATTTATTGGAATTAAAATAAAATTATTAATTACGTAAAATGTGTAATTTCGAAAAAAGTCATTTATTTTTTTTACTTATATTATGTAGAATTATAATAATAAATAATAATAATAATGTTCGGATAATTTATATAGCGCCGTTTTTGTGAGAAAATCACCTCAAGGGCGCTTTACTGCTTAATCTATACATTCAACATTTGCGTTATAACTAAGATTGATAACTGTGACTTAAAACTAAAACTTATAACTAGTGACATAACATTAAGACTTATCCATAACTAGTGACTTAGAACTATACTTATTTGAATGACCGAGTAAGTATTTACTCGTATTATGACTTACGACTATCCTAAAAACTACATACATTTACTACTACGTAACAAACTTACCAATATTTAAAAACACATATTGCTATAAATACTGCCCGTGCTGTCTGTGGTGGGTTTTGAAAAAATATACAAAAGAAGTTTACGTTTAGTAAATTGTTAAAAAGGAGAAAGATAAATCGATGGACTGGCAAATGATATGGACTGAGTAATGAAATACTACTGAAAAAATACGGTCATTGTTCTGGATACGACAATTTGAAAAGATGAGTTTTGAGTTTTGCTCTGAACTCAGATGAGCTGTGGATCTTTCGCAAATGTGAAGGGAGTTTATTCCAAGCTGTCGGGCCTGCTACTGCAAAAGCCCGGTCTCCGAAATTGGTATTTGGATTGCGCTTAGGTTCTAAAAGTCTACATATGGCTGAAGAAGATGCTGATCGAAGGGTTGCTTGCCTGGTATTGACATCATTTGGAATGCATAGTTCCGACAGGTACGGTGGCGCCATGTCGTGTAATGCTTTAAAAACCATCCAGCAGAGTTTGAATTGGATTCTCACGGGACACTTAAGCCAATGAAGGTTTCGCAGATGTTGTGATATGTGAGAATAGAATTACCTCCCGAAGTTACTGCACTTTGCCCCCAGACATCCTGTATTTTGACTCCTTAAATTACATCTATTTGGAACAATATGAATATTGCTTAGACAATGAGTGGTTAGGAGCATGTTACGAAGGGAATAAAATGTCTTCTTTTTGACAGGGTTGTATAATTAAAGTTATGGAGTCGTTCCGTGTTATGTTTTGGGGTGGTTGTTTTGGGGTGGTTCGAGGGCACCCACCACTTTTCGAACCGTTTTAAAGACCAAATGGGTATCTTTATCGGTTCTCCTTTGTTTTTAAAACGACTCTACTATTAAATGATTCTAAAAGCCCCTGCCCCTGATTATCAATTATACATACCATAAATGTTGTGTTGTTGATCAGTAGAGGTTGTTATGTCACCTTATTCTATTCTTTTTCCAGACAAGGTGCGGAAGAAGTACTCCAACCTGGGGCACCTGGTGGTGGCCGTGCAGCTGGAGAGGGCCGGCGGCGGGTTGGGCCTGTCGCTGGCCGGGCACAAGGACCGCTCTCGCATGGCTGTCTTCGTGTGCGGGTTGCGGCCTGGGGGAGCGGCTTCGCGGGCGGGGGGCGTGTTGGTGGGGGATGAGATACTGGAGGTGAGTCTATGTCAAATCCTTAACACAATATAGAACCTTAACAAAACAAAAACAATAACAAAAAATTATAAATAAAACATTAAGAAAACAGTAACATTAAAATACAGAGTAATTAGTAACCAAACAGAACACTAACAAGACGAACAGCAATAAAACAGAACAGTATCAAGACAAAAACATTAACTAAAAGTTATTAACAGAACCTTAAAAAACAGAAAAGTAACAATACGTTATAAAAAGTAACAAAGCAGAACCGTAATCAGAATGATATTTCAATAATGATACAGAAGAGTAACAAAACAAAAACTGTGACATAAAGTTAAAATCAAAATACTAACAAAACATAAAATAACAATACAGTACTATAAAAGTAACAAAGAGAACAGTAACAAAATAGAACAGTAATGAAACAAAAAGTATCAAAACAATACAATGACGAAACAGAATTAAGACAAAACAGAACAGTAAATACATAAATAAACTAAACCGCATATAAAGAAATAAACAAAACATTATCAAATCCTCCTGACAAAATTTAACAATAATACAACAGAATAATTAAAAAAAAAGAGACCAAAAGTTATTAACAGCACATAAACAAAACAGAAAAATCACAATGCATTCCAGTTACTAAACAAAATAATAACAAAACCGAACAGTTACCCGTACACCGGTAAAAAGTCTCTGAAAGTCTCGGTAAAATGTATGTATATAATAATATATCTCTAACGATTCATGAAACTATCCTTTTTCCGTTTTTCAGTTATCATCAGACATAAAGCAAGAAATTTCAATTGCCGAAATTTCAATTGATGTTCACCAAAATATTCATCATTGCCTAAATAAATGTTTAAGGCATCGATCAGGCTATCCACGATTTTCATAGAGATGCTTAGACCATAAGACTATGGATAATAGATGGTTCCGTGCTTAGAACCTAATATTAAATATGAAATATAACCAACCAGATAATTCACAAATCCACCTTTCGTTAAAGCTTTTTGTTTATTATTGTTCTGGTGTTCTTTTAGTTTGTGCAAAATAAACTACACTTTAAATTGTGGTAAAATTCTAGTAAAGTACAACCAGTTTTTTTTAAATGTTAAGAAATAGAAACTATACCAGATTATTATTTTTTTGGCCCGGACACCCACCTTAATCTTTCTTTCGGCTAACCCTTCTTATCGGTTTATCCCATAGACATATGAATATGTATAGACCTGCCCTAAGTGATAAAAGCGTATTATTTCCCCCTCCTTAATTCTGGGTTCCATGGAACCGGCCTGGCTGGCGTATAGGTTCGCGTGAATCTAGAAAATGTGACGTCATCATTCTTGTGCGGAGTAGCGTCGAGCTCTTATCGGTACATTTTACGAAATAACACGGCAAAAATGGTAACTTGTGCTATTAAAACATGTAAAAATAGAAGTGAAAAGAGTTTAAACCCAATTGTCGTATTACCTTCCATATGCAGGCATTATTTGTCATTATTTTAAGCTTATTCACATCATATAATATGATCAGTTTTAGACATGAAGCGTAAGCAACCGAAATTCCCGGTCCCGTCGTGTGCACGTTGCAGTTTACTGTGATAAGTAAATTATGAAACATTTGTAAAAGTGTCTTAACTAAACACGGTAACAAAATATTCGACTCTCAAAACAAGCGAACCTTTCTTCATTTTATATGGATTACACAAGTTTGTTCAAACCGGGCGAACAATTCGCGCTCCCATGTAAAAAGGTCTATTCATTCAAAAGCAGATTTTACTTTTAAGAGCTAAATGGTGATGTTATAATGCGTGATTCCTATATACTGTCATATTGAAGTTTTATCTCACTTAGTTTGAACTCATCCCTCTCCGCCCCGCTACAGATGGTTATTACCCCTCTCCCTGATTCTCAAGTCTATGAATAATATGTCTGTGGTTTATCCTCTCACGTGCTCTCAGCGTCTTTGCCATAAATACATCTGATATAAATAATGTTATTTATGGTAAATTGGTTTGTTCCAGGTGAACGGAGTAGTGCTCCATGGAAGATGTCATTTGAACGCCTCCGCAATCATCAAAGGCCTGGCTGGACCCATCTTCAAAGTCATCTTGCTCAGGTATTTATATCACCACCTTGTGACTTGTCATTGAACACTGAACACTTAAATGAATACTTCTAGTATTGATTTTATGCTTAAGTTTAGAGGGGTAAATCGGTGAAAAAAATAATTACAATCTAATTAATTTTAATCATTGACAAAAAATCAATAGGTAAGCTTCTCGATTTCCAATCCGAAGGTCGCGTGTTCGAACCCAACGTTGCTTAATAAATGTTATTTGATTAATTTATGTAATTTAACAATTAATTAATTCAAAATAATATATGGTATATTTGCGGCTAGTTTCAGAGTGGAAGATACTCTCAGTATCGCCCTGGTGTAAGACCACCATTCAGAATTGAAACGTTGCTTGAAATGGCTTTATTATTATTTTGTGGTTAATTTTTTGTTATTTGAATAAATAGTGTGATGTTTTCTCTTTCCAAAAAAGTTTAGATCATATTTCTCACTATGATAATAAGCAGTCGCGGCTCGTGACTTTTGGTGAGCTATAGTGCTAATTTGAACAAAAATGGCATTATTGCTGTCGTTGAAGCCGAAAAATATACATATATTTTTTTTTCGATTTTTTTTTTGTGTGAAGATTTTTAGGAAATCGGTGCGGCGCACAGCAAAACTGAAATTTACTAAAAATCTTCATACAAAAAAAAATATTTTTCGGCTACAACTACATCAATAATGCCATTTTTTTAATTAACACTCTAGCTCACCAAAAGTCACGAGCCGCCACTGATAGTAAGGGGAACCCAATTATTTTTATGAGAGCTATACTAGCTGGGATAAACATGGTCTCCTGTGAACGGGATAGGCCCCTGTAAAAATAATCGATTAATTAAATGTTATTAGGATTTAGTTATGGTTTTATTAAAAGTATATTTCATGCAGAACATCGTTTAATAATTTTTAATCTTTATTTTTGTTGGTCAAATAGTTTCTTTAATCTTTTCAGGAGACCACAATCCATCGAGGACGTAGCTGTAAAACCCATCACGCAGTTTCCTGTTTCTTTGGAAGAGGAGGTAAGTGTATTTTTATCCATTAACATCAAGTTAAAAATAACAATTCATAAAATAGCGAAAATATATGTAACTAAAAAAGCATAAAAACATCTTCATACTGAGAATTATTATCTTTATAAATGGTGATTAATATTTGAAGGATAGACAAAGGATCAGGTTTACCAGTAATGTAATACAATACATCAACATCTACATCGATACATCGATACATCGATACATCAGTACATCAGTACATCAGTACATCAGTACATCAGTACATCAGTACATCAGTACATCAGTACATCAGTACATCAGTACATCAGTACATCAATACATCAATACATCAATACATCAATACATCAATACATCAATACATCAATACATCAATACATCAATACATCAATACATCAATACATCAATACATCAATACATCAATACATAAATACATCAATACATAAATACATCAATACATCAATACATCAATACATCAATACATCAATACATCAATACATCAATACATCAATACATCAATACATCAATACATCAATACATCAATACATCAATACATCAATACATCAATACATCAATACATCAATACATCAATACATCAATACATCAATACATCAATACATCAATACATCAATACATCAGTTCGCGGACGATACGGTAGCTATATTTGAAGGAGAGGATTGGACTGAAACTCATAAACATGCTGAAAGTGGAATCAATGCGATAAAACAGTGGCTTGACAAAAATCT
Source organism: Limnephilus auricula (assembly GCA_951813805.1). Lineage (NCBI taxonomy): Eukaryota > Metazoa > Arthropoda > Insecta > Trichoptera > Limnephilidae > Limnephilus > Limnephilus auricula. The sequence goes on from OX638406.1 coordinate 19,026,957, forward strand.
ACTAACACTAAATATAGCAAAAACTAAATACATAAGATTCAGCTCAACCATAAAGGGACGACCTAGTACATCGTACACAATAAAAACTCATAAGACTAATTGTACTTCCTATAAAATGGACTTAAACTGCAACTGTGAAGCTTTGGAATGTGTGAACAAAATCAAATATCTAGGTGTTATCATAGACAATCAGTGGAAATATCACATCGACAACCTTTCAAGTAGGGTAAGAAAATTGATATACATTTTCTTTACATTACGAAACATAATTAAACAAAAAGACCTAAGAAAAATATATTTCGGACTGTGCAACCCCATCTTAATATATTGTATTGGCTGGGGAGCGTCAGGAAGAACGATTTTAGATCCGTTTGTAAAGGCCCAGAAATCCATAATTAGAGTCATTATGCGTAAACCCTACAGGTTCTCAAGCGACAAACTCTACAAAAAATTTAACTTTCTTGATGTTCGTCAAAACTTCATAAAAAATATTATTATCCATGTACATAAAAATATAGAGAATTATAAAATTGATCACAAATACAATACAAGAAGTCACAACAGAAAGGATCTCTTGGTTCCAGGGAGCAAAACGGCAAAGTATCAAAAGACGTATGCGTATCTGGGACCGAAATTATACAATAAAATCCCCCCAGACTTAAATATTAAAAATTGCAAAATGTCCTGCATTGGTTTAATAATAACTAAATGGTAGATTGGCTTAGGTAGGGAGGAGTCTGAAAAACTAATATGTAAAATGACTTAAAACTATACATGGTTACCTATGAATGGCACATTTAGTAAAAACTTAGTATAAATAAGTATTAATTTAAAAAAATAATAATAATTCAAATTGCATTTGGCACTTTACAAACTTTGGTTCCTTAGAACAGGCAATCTGCCTAGCTAGGAACTAATATCGACCTAAAACAACGTTATAACACTTGTATTCATTTTAAATATATCTCTTTTTATGTAATATTATTTCTGTTATTTTGGCTTTAAATGTATCAAATATAAATAAATAAAATAAAATAAAAAAATAAATCAATACATCAATACATCAATACACTTGAAAGTATTTATAAAAAAAAGCTTGCTTCAGGACCATTTTGTTTTCCGTAATTTCGCATAGGAGGCCCTGAAGAAAATAATTTACCTTAGTCATCCTTGGGGATGCTATGTGGAGGGTCTTTTGAAAAAAGAAAGGAGTGAACCTGGGTCTACGAGGAAAGAGACACACCGATCTGTTGAACTCAAGAGTGAGTCGTAGAAACTACCCGTTCTAATGTGACAAAAATCAGCTGCACACAAATTAAACGTGTGTCTTGGAATCTATGACGCTAGTTTCTTAGAACATCTTTTTTAAATATCGGTGGAATGAACATGGACGATATTCCCACCCGACGCCTATTCAAAGTGTATTCGGAAAATTCATGGAAATTTAAAAATTTTATGTTCAAAATTTCGTCATACAAGTATTTATGGAAATACAGCTTAGATGGTTATAAAAAACATTTAACACATTCAAAGATTATTTTTCAAAAAAATGTTATTTAGAACGTGTTCAACTGAGCAAACAATTTGGTTTACCAGTTTTTGTGGAAACTGTTTGAAATATTAATAAGATTAGAGAAAGATTTTTAATACTTACAAAATTGTAATCAATTTAAACAATAAGCTAGAGGAACGACAGTTGAGATGGTATGGTCACATAAAACGGAGACCACCAGACCACACAGTGAAGCAGGCAATGTCTATGGAGCTTCATCGACAGTCATCCAGAGGAAGACCAAAGAACTCCTGGATGACTCAATGCTCCAAAATCCTAAGTAGAAACGTCCTGGAAGAGAGCGATACCCAGAACCGAAGAAGCTACAACCTGAGAACGAGGAGAGCCGACCCCAACAGCCTACCTAGGCAATGAGTTGGGACAGTGCAAGGATGAAGAGACAAAAGTGTAATCAATTTGGAGCCGATTGTATTTCCCATGATATTCATTTCATTACTCTACTATAATGTATTGTTTTCTTTAATGCATGTAATTTTATTAATCTGTAAATGTTCCTTATAAAATAAAGTTTAAAAAAAAACACAAATTAAAAATGTACATAATGTTCAGATTTTGGTAAAAAGATTCAGTTAGGAAGCTGTAATAAATTAATCAATTTTAAGAGGCAATTTAATTCGTATTCATATTTATTGCTTACGTCAAAAAATACATCCTTCACAGTGCAGTTAGGCGTGAGGCACCCAAGTTTGGTTATAAAAGAAGATCTTCGAGCGCTTTTAATAAATCCCGTCGTTATAAAACGTCGGTAAAGTATGATAGGGTTAGCTGGGCCATAAAACAAGAAGCAAAATTGTGTTTCCATAATATTATTATTATCGCCTGAATTTATGTCCGTCGTTAAAATTATTTTGATACAAAATATTAGAGCTTCCTGAGCTACTACCGACATCTATCTTTTGAGAAATTAATTAAATTATTGGTTCGCGTGATTGCCGCCAGGTGGATTACATCGTTATAAAATTGCTTCCCTCAATAAATGTACACCTCTTCACTACTGCGGTGAGATTCGTTTTCTTATTCGTAGGTTTTGATTTATTTTATTTTGATTTTATATCAGTTAAGTGCTGACCTGTAAAAAATCACGGGATATTATAAAAGTGTATGATATTAAATTAATATTATCTTTATATTAAAAGTTTTTAAAAATATCGCAAAGCACATAAAACAGAGGTTCTCCTCTGAGGACGCTCCCGTGAGGGAATTCTAGAGAATTTTCCTTAGAAGGGAATTTCTGAAGAAAATTTTGTTTACATCACAACAAAATATTTTTGCATGAATACCATGGGGTGTGTTGTGAGGCTGTATAGGTGTAGAGAGTGGGGAGAAGGTGGGTAAGAGGACCAAGAAAATGACAATATGACATTTTATAACAAAAACCACATTCAGAATTCAAAGGTGAAGCTCAATTAACCTTTACTACAATTTCTGTTTACATTATGCCTACCAAAAACTATCAAAGGCCTGTTCGGGCGAATACAACCGTAGGTTATAAAAAAATTACAAATATCTTCAGCTAGTTGCAATACAAAGCTTAAAAATCAAAGCATTAAAACAAAGTTGTTTTACTGAATTTCTAATCTATCTGTTTTCATAAAACTTTTTTTTTTGGTTTGAGTGATCGGGAACAACAGCGCTACGAACCGGGCATTTTGGAATTGGAATTTCAGAGAAATGCGTGAAATTATTTCCCTTAGGGCCTATGTCATCATCGTCCATATGCATAAAACTTGGCGTACTGTACAGGGCCCGCAGATACTTTAATAGTTCACAACTGCTAACCCTATACAAATCGCAAGTGCGCCCCACGGTTGAATTTGGCAGCCACCTCTGGGCTGGAGCCCCACAATACTTGAAAAAACCCTCCACTGTAGATTCTCCCGTCTTAACAAACGGATTGCAATCTTTAGAGCACAGGCATCGGGTGGGAATGCTGTCCTTGTTCTACCGGTATTTCAATGGAAGATGCTCCGAGGAACTAGCATTATTGATCCCCTTGGCACCGAAACAAGCTAAACGCGCGCTTAACATATGTACACGGTTGACATTTGTCACATGAGAACGGGTCACATGAGACATACGTCTTGTTCTTGAGTTCAACAGCTCAGCTGTGGAACGATTTGCCGGTATCTGAGTTTCCTCCCTCCTACAACAAGGGTCTCTTCAAGACCCATGTTCACTCTCCTCTCCTCAAAAAGACCCCCACACAGCATCTTAACAGATGACATAGGCCCTGATTATTTAGTTATTTTCCTCACGTGCTCCTGTCTAAAATAATGTAAACAAAAATGCATGGCGGGGCACTCCTGGACACCAGATTCCTACCCACCCCTCATACCTTTTTACTTTCCAGAACTTCCTCTCCTTCATTTCCCTAAAAATACCAGACATGAAGTATCTCCAAATGTGACACAGGCCTTGATGTATTTTTTCCTTAGTAGGTACCACCTTTAAAAAATAAAATTATAAAAATTAATTGTTGATTTCCCAAAGAATAAATAATTATATGTTATTATTACAAATCTCCGAAAGAGTGTATACATAAATGTGTATGAATGTGTGTAAGTTTTAGGCGGCATTTCTGTTTATACATACTGTTTATAGATTCTGCTACTTCTGGCAACTTCGCATTTTGTAAGTTTGTCTTGTCGGAATGTAAAATAGAGTGGTACAATAAAGATAATGTTTGGGTTTTACGCATTCGGTAGCGCTTACTTCTTGTCGTAACATTAAATTTATTAATTAATCACAAAAAAATATTTTATTTGGTAGCACATGTCGAAATTCTTGCCAACGCGTAAATATTTTTTATCTCACTTCAGTAGTCGGCAACATTCTTCAGGTGCGTAATTATTGTTTTTGTTTTTTACCTTTATTTAATTAGGATTAACTTAAGGACCGGAATTTCGATTTTTCGAATTTCGATTTATAACATATGTCCCTTGAACACTTTTTCTAAGTTCTTTAAAAAATATTTGTTATTTTTTAATATGATATCTGGAGATTTGTAGAGCCGAAACATTAATTACATAAAATTGCCTCGATAGAAAAAAATCGCAACGTTTGCTCCGAAAATTATTAATATCACTTTTGTGTCTGTTAATTTAAATGTTATATACGAGTATATGAAAAATCCACAATGTTTCTTTAAATGCTACTTAAGGTGTTGATTATAGATTTTTGCTATATTGGAGATTTGTAGAGCCGAAACATTAATTACATAAAATTCCCTCGATAGAAAAAAATCGCAACGTTTGCTCCGAAAATTATTAATAGCACTTTTGTGTCTGTTAATTTAAATGTTATATACGAGTATATGAAAAATCCACAATGTTTCTTTAAATGCTACTTAAGGTGTTGAATATAGATTTTTGCTCTATTGTAAACGAGTCGTGCAAACATTTTTAAACATTTTCCCAATTTTCGCTTGAATTTTATCGCTCTCCCCAACATTGGTGTTGTCGTATCTCTCCTTCTTCTATTTTTTGGGCAGGTACTACAGGCCAGGGCATTACTAGAGAATACCGGAAATTAGTCTTTTATAAATCAAATTCTAGGCGTATTGACTATAAATAAATAAATTGATTTTGAAAGATTGTTATTTTATCTGGTAAAGTTATGTTTTAAATTTTTAATAACATAATTTCTTTTAATAATAAAGTAAGGTTATACAGTTGGTCGTTGGCGAATTTGTTAAATTTTCAAACGAAATATTGTTTTATACAACACCCATTTCGAAAAATATACCTAATCATACAATAAAATGAACCAATACATATTCTAGTTAAATTATTTTTCAGAATTTTAATTTTAGTTAAATTAAAATCATTAAAAAATAAATCCGAGAACCTGTTTTGTGACAAAAATACCTCAGTTTTTCTATTTATTTAAGGTCTTCAAACTAAAATATTTCAATTTTTTTACAAACTTATTTTGTTTAGATATTATTGAAAAATCATAAACACTTTTGATCAAAAAATACAAACTTACAAGAAGTACATGATATTTAAAAATTTATCATCGTGCGTTTTGAGCACTTTTATTGCTTACTTGAATGTAGGTATATATTAAAGCAAGTTTTAAATGAAATAAATCGATATTTTTAATTTTTAAAATTTGATACGGGGAATAATTGATCTTTCTCATCGGAACCTCCCGGTACAGCTGCAAGCATTTTTAAACTTTTATTCTCAGCCGCTGGTCAATGGCTCTTAATGAAGTAAACTCATTGTAATAATATTTAATATTTAAAAAAAACAATATTAACAGCTCACAATGATAGGTGGAAATAGAATAAGACACCGAATATGAAAATGTAACGGTCACAATTGATACTCGATCCCAGTTCCTCTAGTCTCATCCATCGGAGCCAACACTTCACCAATTAAGCTACTCAGACCTAATTAAATTCGGTCATTTTTTATCGATCTCAAAAGAAACAATTTTATACATTTTATATATATTTTATACCGCGCAAGAGTTCCAACTGCTCCCGTCTGGAGCCAGTGAGACTATGGCATCCCCAATTGGGGTATGTTGGGAGGCTCAAGATAGTGGTAAGGGGAAGAGGATGGGGAAGAGGAAGGTGGGAAAATACCTGGCCATTCGAATCTGGGTACCAAACACGGCTAAAGCCATTTTAAGCAACGTTTCAATTATGAATAGTTGTCTTACCTCAGGGTGATTCTGAGAGTATCTTCCACACTACTGACGACTGACGTAAATACTTCTTTAGTAGTCTAACCTAATTTTCTTCCTGCACGGAGAAAAATGTTATTCTAAAATACGATCATTTTATTCGTAAAAACGGTTAAAAACGGGACTGAAGTTCTTACGAACAAATTAACAGGGTTTCAATGTTTATTGGCGGGAACATGTAAGAATAATTTGTTGGTATATGTAATTTCGTACGTACACCAACAAATTATTCTTACATTTTCCCGCCAATAAACATTGAAACACTGATAATTTGTTCGTAAGAACTTCAGTCCCGTTTTTAACCGTTTTTACGAATAAAATGATCGTACTTTAGAATAACATTTTTCTCCGTGCAGGAAGAAAATTAGTTTAGATTGCTAAAGAAGTATTTACGTCAGTCGTGGGGTCTAAAGCACACTCGTTTTTGTTATAATGTGAAAAAATCTTACAAAAATACAGGAAGCTGTATTATGTTTCCAATAAAAAAATATTCGGTTACACATGTTTTACTTAAAAACTTGTCACGTGTGCGCCACCTCTTTAAATAACAAAATTAATTTATGCGTTTTCAATTTTACGTGCACACCAATAGCGCTATTGCAACCTCTCCTTCTATCTCGTAAACTATTCATTTAACAGAAAGAGAAGACTCAACTGACTTCTCAGCGGCAGGACAGTATCACACCGTTTCAAATTATGCAAACATGTTTACTATACCTGAGATTCACCGATAGGAAATATGTGTCAGTTTACGGCACCTAATTGAAGTGTCGTTTAAGTTGCATGACGGCAGACCTTTTATTCTCATCACTTGTGGGATTTTTTTACTTTGATTAATCATTTTCCACGACAGTTTGTAGTAGCAAGGTGCCGGCACGATTAGAGATACTGCGGGTATGAATTATAGTGACAGTTTTGGTACGAAAATTAACGTTAAAAATTTATATAAAAATAATTTTATTCGAAAATTGCAAATAATTCAAATTATTTATATTCTACTAAGTAGTTTTTACAAAAACCTAACTCGTCCTAATTTCAACATTTTTAAAAAATGTTATTGAAATTTTGTTACAAACAAACTTAAAAAGGGGGGTTATTCAAAGCGGAAATAACGAATAAGATCTTATGGATGATACATAAATTAACATTAGTTGCATTCAAAAATTCTTGAAAAAAAAATCTCGTAAATAACATTAAAATATTGACCAGGTACATGTGTGATTTTGTGAGTGAAAACTTTTTTCATAATCAATATTCGTGTATATTGTATATCTCTATAAAAGTTTGTTTTTAAATTTCATCTTATTTATATTTTCCTACTAATCGTATATATATAAATAGGTTAATCTTTCGGGTCGACTAGACACGCTTAGCTTATATTTTATTAGAAAAACCATTTTATTCATCTTAAATACTATAAAATATAACTATTTGCATTCGGAAAATACTGCATTTAAAATCTCAATTACATGAAATGAAAATTTTCTTTCGTCGTATTTAATGACAGCTGACAACTATCTACAATATACATAAGAGTATTGTTTGTAATTTTGTATTGACAATTTAAATGCAGTGTTTTTTATCGCCCCGATTGCAAATATTTGTTTTTCTTAGTCATAAAAATGATTCAAAAGTTTTTTTTCTAAAAAATATTCAAACTTACCGTGTCCATAGTCATATCGAAAGTTTACCCTAAATAATTATTTTGCTAAGTATTATATTATTTGATTATTAGTTCGTTGGCAAAACCCGGGAAGTATTTAGTCCAATTTTTGGTATTGTACATGATTATATAATATAGCTTTCTAACGTATATATTAAAATGAATACCAGTAGTTCTGTGAGGAGCAGATATCGCACAAATAAATGTTGATCACTCCAACCTGGTAGCTCGTAACTCGTAACAGTCGCAAACTCACTCCCAAACTCAGATTAGCTAGAAGTCGCAATGCTCGAGCGCTCTGGTGGAATAAAAAGTGTCAAACACGGCTACCATCTTGAAAGAATTGACCGGAATACGTAAACAAATTTACAGACGGACGATATGCAAAGTAGTCCAATCCAAAAAGGACTTCACTATTCTCAGATAATGATTGTAACTAATTGAATGAACCGTGTTATGTTTGCATTACCGACACAACCCCGACATTATTCAATTTAAATTTGCCATTGCAGACATCCCAGGCGTTTATTTAGTATTTACCTCTACCATACATAATTTAATTTTGTTACCCGTTTCGTCAGACAATTTCTGTTCCGAAATGGGTTACTATTAATTATCTCGCGTTAATCTCCTAATATTAAATTTATTTAGATGGAATCTCGCGTAGCACAATAGAGCAGCAATTAGGGAATCTTCCTCTTCTCCTTCAATGACGCTACAGCTCATTTCGAGCCTTGGCCTCCTTCCACGTGAGCCTCCACCGCCCTCTGTCCTCGGCCGTCGTCTTCCACTCTACAACATGGAGTAGTCCTCTTTCATCCTATCTTGCAAGTAGGGAATCTTCTCTTCTTCTTCGATGGCGCTACAGCCCATATCGAGCTTTGGCCTTCCGCAACATTCGCCTCCAACTCCTCCTGTCCTCAGCGGCTGACTTCCAGTTTGTTATCTGGAGAAGCTGTGCTGCATCCCCTCTTACTTCGTCTTCCCACCTCAGTCTGGGTCTTCCCACTTTTCTCTTTCCATCTGGGTGTCCAGCCTTAATCTTTTTGGGACGCGTGTGTCCGGCATTCTCTGTACATGTCCAACCCATCTCAACCTGAGGAGTCTCATATGGGCTGAGATATTGGGGGCCTGATATATATCATACAGTTCTTTGTTGTGCCGGATGCGCCACTGTTCCCCCTTTTTCACGGGTCCACATATTCTTCTTAACACTTTTCTTTCAAAAGTATCCAGCATTTCAGCCATCTTTGCCGTCAATGTCAGCGCCTCACATCCATATGCCAATACAGTTCTGACAATGGTCTTATATATGGTTACTTTCGTTTTCCTGTGGACGCTACGTGACTTAAACACTGGCAGCAAAGAGAATAATGTTTCTTCAAATTATGCAAATTCACTTTGTGGCCCATTTTATTAATGACAAATTAAAACACTTTGTTTTTACCACGATAATCTTTATTTTAACACATCGACATGTTTCGAGAACGATCTTCTCTTCCTCAGGACATAATATGTACTAAAACTAAATAATCAAGTATAAAGCTATGCGTGGGTACCCTCTTTCACTTCCACACAGTTCATCTATCTCTTCCTAAGTCTGCAAAATATCTATCCCATTGGAATCTTTGGGACCGAATCTGTAAGATCTTTGTCACATATTCTACATTTGCTTTGAATAAAAGATTTAATTTAATCTTGGATCGCAAGAAAAAGTAGTAATCCTTACAAAAATATCCGTGATGAACCGATCGTGGGAAGAATTCCTAAGATTTATTTTCGTTTGTTTGTCTTACTAGAAAGTCTAAAAAAATAAATTCCAAAAACTGTGAAACTTAAAATAAATCTCAGACAAAACATCATAATATTCAGAGTCAATAATTCGCGCCGGGTCATAAATCACGAGGTTGTAAATTTTTTTGAATTTTCATTAACTTGTTTTTGTAGCCAAGTATCAGAACAAGATTTCATTAGAAATCCCATACTTCATTCACGGCGCCGCACCATTTGCTGTAAATTTAGAAGCTGACTCACCTTTTCGCATTATATCTGGTTCTACTGTTTACGTCTCGCCGTGTGATGAGGCTGCGTGTTATTCGCTCGAACTTCAAGTATCCACGTTCGGCTGCCACTTCTACTACCAGTGGTGATGTGTGGTAGGGAAAATTCCCCAGATCTGGGGAAAAAAATATTGAATTATTATATTGAAAAAAAGATATTTTAATCTGAAGATTTTCCGATTAATTAATAAAAAAATACAATGCATTATACATAAATGCATACATTTATTAATTTTCTACAAATATTTATTTTAATTTATTATCATTCGCCTCGCCCGATCAATCCGTGCGCATAGATGTCCGCTCCCCCCGCGTTTGGCACGTCACTGGTATTTCAAAATCTGACTGAAATATTTCATGCACTGGCTATGAGAGGAAGAGAGAAAGAAAGTATGCGCGCGCACTGCTCTCTCTTGCTTCTATAGTGTGCCCGTTCGCCTCGCAACGCATTTCACTTTTCGTTACACATTCGCCAGTTTAACCCTCAAGTCAAGCGTGCGTAAAGAAGCATTTACTTCAAAAACCACTATAATTTATTGCGATGATAATAATTCTGTTGACACTACTTTGAATCCAGGAAATTTGTGGGAAAATTTTTACCTCAATCATTTATCAGGGATTTTTTTTACACCACATCACCGCTACCACCACTTACTGATTTACCACTACAAGCAGTTGGAGTCGGACAGTTTGTCGAAAGTAGAAGTGTGTCACTCCACTCATTTTACGGACTCAAATCCGGAACTGGAGTCAGCCTAATGGACTCGATTCATTGGACTCGTTCCTTTGACTCCTTTGGTTCCTTTCGCTCCGCCTGACTCGCCGAATCCGGCGGAGTCAAATTCATTGCTTCGTTCCGCTGGACTCATTGAATCAGCTGGAGCCAAACCGTTGAGTTGATTCAGCTGAACTCACCGAATCCTGTGGAGTCAAAGTCTTTGTGTCGTTCCGCCGGACTCAGCGAATCAGCTGGAGCCAAACACGTTGTTTCTGCTAATCGCTGTAATTCAATCTGTATGTAATCGCTGGACCCGGTGTAACATAAAGGAGTTGTAGAATATAGAGATAAGAGGTTTATAGATTACTTTAATGTTTTTTGAAAAATACTAAACATGAATTATTATCACCAATTTTATTGTTGTCATGTAGGTGTCTGTTAATGTAAAATTATTATTATAATTAAGATAACATGATATTTTAATTGATATTTGCACTGTTGGATTTTCAAATGATACATTTTTATATCGGAGTAGGTAAAATATTAAAATGGACACGTATATTTTGAAGTATTCATACAGTTTATTAAATTGTTAATAATTAAGTCCAGAATTCTTTTTGCGTATGAAAAATTATGTTCATAAAGCCATGAACATCTTATGTAACGTTGCCGCGAACTTGCTGGAAGGCAAAATTGCTCCATGTAGACCAACAAAAGGCAAAAATCTACGCTTCTCGCTATATTTTGACTCCGAGATAATGCTAATTCTTTTTGAAAAGATTCCGGGGTCAATTTTAGACACAAATTCCCGCTGTTCAGAACGTTGGCGCGAACTTGCTGGAAGGCAAATTCGCCCCATGCAGACCAACAAAAGGTAAAAATCTATGCTTCTTGCTATCTTTTGACTCCGACATAATGCTAATTCCTTTTGAAATGATTCCGGCGTCAATTTTAGATACAATTTCCCACTGTTCGAAACGTTGGCGCGACTTGCTGGGAGGCAAATTTTGCCCCATGCAGACCAACAAAAAGTTAAAATCTATGTTTCTTGCTATCTTTTGACTCCGACATAATGCAAATTCTTTTTGAAGTGATTCCGGGGTCAATTTCAGGACCATTTTCTAACAGTTTGGAACGTGTGATAATGGATCCGGAACTGATTCATTACATTTTGAGGACTCGGAGCGATTCACACGCATTCGGAGCCATATTCATTGGATTCGTTCCGGCCGGAACGACACACTTCTAGTCGAAAGCCGGTTCGCCGATCGCCTCCCGCACGATATCGCAATAGTCTACGTACAAATCGGCGAAACAACCTCAAAACCGCCGTGATAATAGTACGAAAAGTGGTCAAAACGTTGCCAAATGGCTGGTGTAGTGTCTCAAATGTTTAAAAAATCTGCGTGTTTTAGTGTTTTATTTGTAAAAAAGCAGAGTTTTAACTGTTTAACTTGTTGATCGTGTGAGATCGTAGTGCGGATAAGTGTGTAAATAAGTGTAAACAGTTGGCGAGATAATATTGTTATTGTATTCGTCGATGCCGTAGTGTTTTTACTAAGTAAGGTCCTAGCATTTTACACAAACTGTGCTGGTGTTTGTGTGGATTTATGGTCGGAGCGGCCATCGTGGGCTGCTTTGTGTAATTTTAATTTCACGCGATGTGTTATTGTGATTGCAATTAATACAGTTTCTTTACGTTATCAAACCGGATTCCGTTCGTTTACATTACACGCCCAGGCGTGTCTGCCAGTACTGTAACCACATAAGTTAAATCGATCATAAACGATGGTTCCTTTCGTTCAATCTGCGTCTATTTGATTTTTTTTAATTATCTCTTTTCGACTTATGACGTTCTTTTAGTGCGTTGAGAAAATTGCAGTCCTGAGGCCCTAGCACACTCGCTGGATAGCGATCGATAGGATAACTATCGGTAACTTCTCATCGTTCCCTAGCATGAATACAGATCGCCAACGAATAAGTGACAGTTCACAATCACTAAGTGTCCTTAACATATTCGACATCAACTATTGTTTGTACGTTAACGATGTGCAGTTGTCCTAGGGAACGATGAGAAGTTACCGATAGTTATCCTATCGATCTTTATCGAGCGTGTGTGCTAGGGCCTCTGCTTTTTGTATGGAGGCTGAAAGAAGTTCTGTGAAGCTGTCAGCCTGGCTGAAAAAGATATCTAAGATTTTTTTACTCCTAGTGTGAAAAATGCATCCGCGGTCGAGGGGTAAGGCTCTATCAGGGTCGCGGGTTCAAATCCCGGCATGAGCAAATAAATTTTATTTGATTAATTTGTGTCATTTCACAATTAATTGATTTAAAATAATATTTGCATAGCGTATTTGCGGCACGTTCCAGAGTGGACGATATTCTCTTGAGAATATGGTAATCACACTTAGTTTCAATAATTACTACGAGAAACCACTATTTATTTGCACAAAATAGGTTATTAGGTTCTTAGTTTGGGTTAATTAAAATGAAACCATACGCCAAATTACTATTTAGATTTATCTTTACTACGAATCGGTTTACATTATGAATATGAAAAAATATGATATGGATACATTGAAGCTTTTCCTACCGTCTCTATTTATTGGAATTAAAAATAAATTGTTAATTACGTTACAAAAAATATAAGCGTAAAGTACTAAACGATTTGTTTTTTCATTACGTAAATATGAAGTTATATAAGAAACAACTTTAAAAAAAAACCTTTTTATGACTAAGATTATTTTTGACTATTTCCATTGCCTAACTTTTTTTCGTTCTTGTAAAATTATTCATAAAAAATTAAAAACAATTTTGGCGCTACTTTCCTCACGCAGAAAATACCAAAAACACGCGGAGTGCTAAAGGGGTAAGAATTCAAATATTTCTGGCGTTTAAATTCCTCTTAATGTTTGGGTATTTAGATTGAAAAGAAACTTTCGCAAAAACAAACCCATGCTAAAGAAACCAAAAATGTGGCAAAGGAATAAAAATGGAATTTTTTAATGCATCGTTTACCATCTCTCCCGACGTAAATATGTAACTTGAAAGGGAGTGTAATTTCTGTAGTCTGTTCATATTAAAAGTGCGGCTGTTAGGAAAATATTTACCGTAACTTTACTCTGAAATCCTTGAAATCTGACATCATTGTTCTGATGCTTCATCCACTCGAACGCTTTTTGCCACATTATGGCACTATTTCCAAAACCTCGGATTGCTTTGTTGCCAAAATGTGGCAAATTTTCAAAAAAAAAATTATTATAACGAATATATAATGTATTATACATTCAAAATATAACAAAATAAATATTCTCTGGATTCTTAAAAATGATTTAAGGTTAAAGATTTAATTATATTTTTTTTTATAAAATATGTAATAATAGACAAAAGATAGGAGAATTTATTGGCTACATAGAACTATGATCAGTTTGTATGTCTCCATAATCAAATTCGGAGGTATGATTTTTTTAATGTGGGCTGAAAAACTTCCTTTAGCAATCCGAGAAAAAATATTTTAATTGCTCTGTCCCTCCAGTAAATAAGCTCTTCGCGCCGTTTGCGGTTGGGTAGGTAATTATTTTTCCTTAATTCGTGGTTCGGTTCGCGCCTCGGTTTGCAAGTGTATAGGCAGCATTACCTTCTGGTGAAGGTGCTAAGCCTATCAGACTGTGGGGGTTTCTCACCATCCTCCCAATAGCTTATATACACTAATAACGAATATTTTCGATTTACGATTTACGGTTTATTTATTTATTAAGTTGGAGTTTATAATTCGGTACTCGAACCTACGAATAGTGGCTATATATTAAATATGTTGGCCGATTTTCTAACCACTGCGAGTATTTTATTTTTAATAATATTTGTTATTAGTGTAGATAAGCTATTGAAAGGATGGTGAGAAACCCCCACTTAAAATAATAGATTTTTTCAACATTGAGGATTTAAAAAAAAGCGCAAGTTGCGCCACAATACGAAGTATGTCAAAAAAATAAATATAAATAGTAGTAAATCTGTGTGCTAGGATATAATCGCCAACCTTATGATTCCAGAGATAGACTCGTTTTTAATGTCAGTGCCATACAATTTTTTCTTTAAAAAATGATAACTCTTTCATTTGTACACGCAATTGCTTCATACAAAATTTTATAGCATAGTAATGATCAGCAGAATCCATTTCTAGCCAAAAAAGACCCTTGAAAATTCAAGTCTCTATGTCTATGAAAGGCGATTTTCAGCCCACTGTGCGCCGGCCGTCTTACCTAGTCCAGTGGTAAGACAGCCGGCCTTGTTGGGTTAGACTGATTGGGTTAAATCTGTTGGGTTAGACTGATTTACGATAGGTTAGTAGGTTAGATCACCTAGTAGTTAGTAGGTTAGGTTAGGACAGGTCACCATAGGTTAGATTGAGAATGCCGATAACTTACAATTTTATTTTCGTTTTAATTTTACGTCTGTACAACGGTCATTTACCTATCTATTTTAATATATATTTATATTCCCACTATGAATGAGATGCTTTTAGATTTATAGATTTCCGTCTAACCTTTATCCGATTGTTGCAATAAGAGAATTTCCTGCCGAAAAGTAAACAAGAAGTAGTAAAAAATATCTCGAAATAAATCTGTGGAAGCTATAAAATGCTTTTTCATTGTGGATTCCAGTTACAAACATTATTCCTCTAAGATAAAAACGGTCCATTGGCAACGAATCAATAAGTCAATTTTATGTGATTAATTTGTGCTATATCACTATTTATTGATTTAAAACAATATACCTTATATTCTTTTGTACACCTTACGGAGTGTTAGATACTTTCAGTTTCGCCCTGGAGAAAGACCATAAGTCAAAATGGAAATGTGGTTTGAAATGGCTTTTGCCTCACTACTTAAATACTCCAATTGTGAATGTAATAGTATCACTGGCTCCAGAACTCCAGATGCTTCGGAGAACCAAAATTAAATCACATTGGTTTGTGTAAAGGCGGCCTAGCTTATTCACATTCGGTTAAAAAATCTTTCAGATTCCAGAAAACCAGGAAAAATCGATTGTCAAAAATTAATTGTGATATGGATACGAGCAAATAAAAATGGTGTGTTGTGATTTTTGAAAAGACGACTTAAAAATATATATAATATATTAAATATATTGGGAGTAAAATAAATACAGGACTGTTTTTCAGTGAAAGCTAAAAACATTCTAATCATATTTCTAAGACAACCAAATTTTAAACAATAGTCAAGTCTGATTCACAAGATATTAAGTCAAGTCAGATTCGCAATATAATAAACAACAGTCGAGTCAGATTCTTAAGACAACCAGATTACAAACAACACTCATGTCAGATTTCAAAGACAACCAGGTTACAAAAAAATATCAAGTAAATTTTTTTAAGACAGCCAGTATTACAAACAACAATCGAGTCAATTTTCTAAGACAATTAGGTTACAATAAACAATTAAGTCAGTTTCATAAGATAACCAAATTACAAACAACAATCAAGTCAGTTCCTAAGATAACCAAATTACAAACAATAATGAAGTCATATTCTTAAGACACACAGTATTACAAAAAAACAATTAAGTAGATTTCCAAGACAACCAGTTTTACAAACAACAATCATGTAATATTCCTAAGACAATCAGTTTTACAAACATCAATCACGTCAGATTCCTAAGACACCCAGTATTATAAATTATGAATAACAATCAAGTTAGATTTTTTAGACAACCAGAATACAAACAACAATCAGGTCAAATTCCGAAGACAACCAGATTACAAAAAACAATCAGGTAGATTTCAAAAATAACCAGATTACAACAACAATCAGGTCAGATTTCTAAGACAACTAGTATTACAAACAAAATGTGTGAATCAATATGAAGGTAATTAATAAAATAAATATTTTCATAAGCATAACTGATTGAAATAGTCAAATAATTTTGTGTCAAAAGATGATCAATATATATATATCAGGTCAGATTCCGAAGACAACCAGATTCCAAAAAACAATCACGTAGATTTCCAAAATAACCAGATTACAAGAACAATCAGGTCAGATTTCTAAGACAACTAGTATTACAAACAAAATGTGTGAATCAATGTGAAGGTAATCAAATAAATATTTTCATAAGCATAATTGATTGAATTTGATTGATTGATTGATTGACATATTCAAATAATTTTGTGTCAAAAGATGATCAAACAAGCCCATTTACATCAGGAGTCAAAAAACGACCGACTTATTTTTGCAGCACGTCTGACAGACTACTAAGAACACTTTTGTTATGCATTATATGAAAATGAAAATCAGGATTACAATTTATGGCAATGTGCAAGCTACAAAAAACCGTTTTTTTATGGATACAGCCACGAAAAAACCTACAGTTATTTTTCTTAAAATTCATGTTTTTTTTTATTATTATATAAAAATGGCACACAACGAGAATTTAAACCAGCTAAGCTACTACAAGTTATTATCAGTTATTATTACTTATATATTACCCGTACCTAATACATATAATCCATTTAGGTATATATATTTTTTTAATTTTGGTCGTCACCATTGTACGAAAGTCATGGTGTAGATCGATCATCCAGTTTGGTTGAGTTTCGAGATTTTCTAATGATGGTCACCATAAATCAAACATAATTACACCAAGAGGCGTGTCTGGGATGGTCTGGTGCACTAGTAGGATATTTAAAAAATATATCAAGCAACGACCCGGACGAAACCAAAACTTTGTTTTGTTCTTTACAAGACTACACGTCGATACGTACGAAATTACGTATACCAACAAATTATTCTTACATGTTCCCGCCAAACATTGAAACCCTGTTAATTTGTTCGTAAAAACATCAGTCCCGTTTTTACTATTAAAATGATCGTTTTTTCTATTAAAATGATCGTTTTTTCTATTAAAATTATCTTTTTTTCAAATAAAATTTTTCTCCGTGTATCAGCGTTGTAAATAATTGTTTAGATGCATTTATGATTTATAATCTGAGTAATGAAACAGATATATGGTAGGTACACTTTTATATAAAGCTGCATAAAATTATTCAACTCAAATTTCGTATTTTTGCATTTCCAGTTCATTAGTCAGATGAACTGGACGAACATATTATTGTGGTCGCTCTTAAAGCATCTAATGGTGTTCGTGCCCATTCTGTTTTCTTATCTCGACCGGATTACTGAATATTTATTATGTTGTTATATACTTATAGTTATTTTGTATACTGTTACATTTTTTTGTGTGACCCATTCCGGAATTTGAACAAGAAATAGGTGCGGTAGACGTTAATGCAGTTTTATTATATTGGTTTTTAAATGTTAACCACTAATCAATCTGTCATAATTTGTACGATACCTACCTAACTGGAAAGTAATTTTTTCTTTAAATTTACCTTAAATAATTAAGCGTATACGTTTGCTTCTTTTTTGTTGTTATTTACATTATTTTTATTACGGCAAAAGAGTCCGATCAGTACGTAGCTGGTGGGACTACGTCTGTACCAGAGGCCCTAGCACGCTCGCTCTATAACGATCGATAGGATAACTATCGGTAACTTCTCATCGTTCCCTAGCATGACTACAGATCGCCAACGAATAAGTGACAGTTCACAATGACTAAGTGTCCTTAACATATTCGACATCAATTGTTGTTTGTACCTTAGCGATGTGCAGTTGTCCTAGGGAACGATGAGAAGTTACCGATAGTTATCCTACCGATCGTTATAGAGCAAGCGTGCTAGGGCCTCAGGTTTGGAATGTTTTAAAACCCGAAAAGCAACGAAGGGGATAGAAATGTTTAGAAGCACGTGGATTTTCAGATCTCGTCACTAAACACAGCTAAAACTATTCCATACAACTTGCGTGTATATGTAATATAATATGTAATGTCTTATGAAAGTCTCGCAAATTGACTATGTAGGATGTATTTGGAGTGGGTAAACGTGAAACGAAGTACCTGTACAGTACATGCTTGCATTACAATATTTGAATTATACGTGTAAATACTAAATACGTACTTTCGTATAAAAAGTTTTACAACAGACGAGCGAAATATGTAAGCATATGACATAACATAAAACCTTTCGTCTATAGACGTTATACCACATTAAAAATTTCGCAATGTTTATCTAAACACATAACTACTACAAACGATCGAGTTGCGATGATCACAACCAGTGGCGAGCAGTGGTTTTGGTGTGTTAGAGCTATTAAAAAAAAACGACATTACTGGTGTTGTTATAAGCAAAATAAATGTTTTTTTTAAATTAGTGTTTTTGTAGTAATATACATACGGCCAAACCGAAATTTCCTGATAATCTTCATAGAAAAAACCGATTTTCGAAAAATAAAATCGTTTACGGCCACAAAAACATCAGTTATGCCATTTTTTTTAATATTGGCATTCTAGCACTCCCAAAAGTCACGAGTCGCCACTGATCACACAACATTGATAATATATTGTTATTGTTTACTTTCAACCAGTGGCGGCTCGTGACTTTTGGTGAGCTAGAGTGCTAATTTTAACAAAAATGGCATTATTGATGTCGTTGTAGCCGAAAAATATATATATTTTTTTTTTTCAAAATTTTTTTTTTTGTATGAAGATTTCAGGAAATTGGTGCGGCGCACAGCAAAACTGAAATTTCCTGAAAATCTTCATACAAAAAAAAAATCGAATTTTTTTTAAAAATTATTTTTCACCAAAAGTCACGAGCCGCCACTGCTTTCAACCTTACTAGGGCCAGCATGTGTTGAGGTTAATAATTTTGAAAATTAAAATTAAAAAAAAACACAAAATAATGTAATGACAGAGCAATATTGTTAAACATCACATATTGATAGATGTGCTGCCGTATATATTTTTTTAAATCTACGCATATACACGTACAACCCAAGAACGATATTTATTTTCAAATTATAACTATAACTTTAAAAAAAGTCTAAAGACCTCGTATTTAATTTGCTGCATACTCGTAAGTGTATACGCTTAAAGTCCGCAAACATGTTAAATTATGCTTTATGTGAACAGAAACTGTTTTTATAGGGTTTTTTTATATAGTGAACATCTCACAAGAGTCACAACTGCGCCCGTCTGGAGCAAGTGAGACTATGGAATCCCCAATTAGGGTATGTTGTGAGGAAGAAGGAAAGCGGGGGGAGGAAAGGATATGGGAAGAGAAAGGTGGGGATGTACCTGGCTATTCAGATCTAGTCACTAAACACGCCTAAAGCCATTTCCAGCAACGTTTCAATTCTGAATTGTGGTCTTACACCAGGGATATACTGAGAGTATATTCCACTCTGGATCGTGCCGCAAATATAGTATATATTATTTTTAATTATTTAATTGTGAAAAAAAAAACAATTAATTATTTATTTGCGCACGCAGGGTTCGAACCCGCGACCTTCGGAATGGGAGTCCAAAGCCTTGCCTCTGGACTACGCAGGCCGTCAGGTTATGATAATATTATTTGCTTGATTAGAAACCTTTGCCACAGAATATTTAAATATCATAATGCAAATCAATCGTATCCATTCAACGTTCTGAACAATGAGTTTACCTTAATAGGGCGTGTAATTATCGACTAGTAATTGTAGAGTATTTAATTACGATATTAATTGTTTATTATTGTACAATACATAATAATACCTGTTGTTAGAGTTGAGAATGGCTTCCACATGACCGTGAACCCTCCGCGCTGCATTGATACTATTGTAATTATGTAATACGAGATAAACACCACGTATTTGCATGGTAATTTCAACCTTACGAAATATCCATGTAAATAGGCCACTAATAAGTTTGTATCATTTTTCGACTCTGTGTGTTGAATTATATTTATTTATTATCAAACGTCTTACGTAAACAATAAACATGTTTATATGTAAGTTTGTCGTATATTTTTAATAATTATACGTAAATAAGCACATATAAATTAGAAGGTCAATACTACAATTTATAATGTTGGCAATGAAGATATAAGGTGATAGAAGTGTATTGAGGGCGTGTCCGCGTGCCCTAATGCATGAAATTGAACAAACCCTTTCCTTATAATCGGTATAGATCGCATTTCTAGGAATGCTGCGTTTGGAGGTCAGGTCTTGGCGGCGGATGCATGCCTGCTTGACGGAGACATTTTTACCTCTCCATCAAGACTCCTACAGCGGTAGGGGTGGATTCATACACCGTCACTCCTGGATACACTGATCCTCGAATTCCATTCCACATGGGTTTTTCCTTTCCATATCTTCCTCACCTCCCTTTTAAAAAAATCCTCCACTCAACATCCTCAAAGATGGCACAGGCCCCGAAGGAACTTATTTTCCTCAGGGCCTCCTTTGTGGAACTAATGTAAAAATTGATTACCTCAAATAAGTGCCGCCATTTGGAAAAATTATGTCGGTTTTAAAATTCAATCAATTCCTCAGGACCTTTGTCATCTTTGGTGTGCGGAGGGACTTTTTTGAAAAGAGAAAAGAGGAAGTTCTGGGAAGGAAAATGTATGAGGAGTGGGTAGGAATTTGGGCGTCAATATGTCCAGGAGTGACGGAGGTATGAATCCACCCTCCAGGGATGTTAATAAATGGTTCCCGGGAAGCAGTTCCCATCCCTGCATAAATTATCATTTATTTTGTAATATTTATATTTCAAGTAAGTAGGTACTTACCCATGAATTGTTAGTAAATAATTTCGACCTTTTGAAGTGCATTGATTGTATTCCAATGGCAAATAGTTATTATTTTTAATAATTAAAAAAAAAAAATGCAAAAAGTAATTCGCCCATTGCAGGTAGGTACTCTGATAATGATAACACTAGAAAATAATTATTTTTTTAAACTTAGTTATTTAAATGTATATTGTGTAGTATGTACCTATTAGAAAATAATAAATTAAGTCTAACCACAAACCTAAACTTATCGTATTACCACAGACGGAAGTGCTGTTAAAATATCATTAAAAATGATTTACTTTCTTTTGACTTCGTCAATAACACAATTAGTTGCGATTTTATATAAAATAATGTGGAAGTGATGTTAAAACTGTGTTCAGGTTCCTGCCCAGGTTAATTTTTCTGCTTAGCTAAATCCTTAAGAGGCTAGACTTTGAACGACCCACGGAACACCCGCGTCTGTCATTCTGTCCCGCTCACAATAAGCTCACGCACACTTACAATACATGCGAATGCGGAATGTGCGAATGAGACAACGCTCTAATTTACATACAGAAATCGCTCGAAAAGGGGTTTATGGAGAATACACTTTTCTACACCGAAACTTTCACGAAATTGAAATTTTAAAAAATATATATTTTTTAGAAAGAAGAAGCTACGTCGGTAGCTTTTTATAATTTTATAATTCTTTATGAGAGTTGAGTTAGCAGCACTTTTTTCTTAAATAATATTTTTTGATAAATCGTACATGTTTGACAGTGAATGTTTACGTTAATACGAAACGCATCGAAAATTCGAAAACATACCGATATAGTTTTCACCCTCTAGAAGGCACTATAAAAAAAATATATTCATTTTGTGCAATTTTCGATGTAGAAAAGTGTTTTTTCCCGGGCGTCCTTTTTGTATGGGCCGAAAAGCGAAGTCTATCGTCTTATTTATTGCACAAGCAACATTTTCCGGTTGTAAAATTAAACAAAGACTTACGGCCTTTGTTACCAATCCTACTGATCAACTAACTGGTGAGCCGAATTCTTGGCTCAATACGCTCTTCAATTCGCCTACCAACTACCAACGACGTTCCGTTGAGAAAGATCGATTATTCCCCGTATCAAATTTTTATCTAAAAATTTAATATCGATTTATTTCATTCAAAACTTGCTTTAATATATATCTACATTTAAGTAGGTATATATTAGCAATAAAAATGCTCAAAATGCACGATAATAAATTATTGAATATCGTGTACCTTTTGTAAGTATTTTTTGATCACAAGTATTTATGATTTTTCAATAATGTCTAAACAAAATAAGTGTAAAAAAAAATCTGAAAAATTTTAGTTTGTAAGACTATAAATAGAAACACTAAGGTATTTTCGTCAAAAAACACGTTCTCGGATTTATTTTTCAATGATTTTAATTGAACTAAAATTAAAACTCTGACAAGTGTCTTTACTAGCGTATGTATTGATTTATTTTGCTGTATGAGTCCTGTCACTACGAAAGTACGCTCACCGAACTTAGTATTTGGTGTGCGCTTTGGTTTCGTCAACGTTCCTTTAGCTGATGATGCTGCTGACCTAATAGTTGACTGTCGAGACCATGTTTATCTTCTCTGCCTACCCCTGCGGGAAAATGGTGTGATGGTTAGTTAGTTCAACATTATTTTCAACTTTAAATTATACCTCTGACTTAATACAAAGTCTCAAAAATACGTATTATTATTACAAAATTATCTCTGCGGGGATTATAACGAATCTGTAAATATGTTGTCGGAATCATCTCAGACCGACGCGTAGCCCCAGATAATACTATTATGGGAACTGGAAATGATCAAGTAGGATTTAACGAGTTACAAGCAAGTGATACTGTACAGCGCTAGACAGAAAGAAATCTTACTTACCTATTAATATATATATAGGGAAATTGAGGAATTCACGTATTATGTAGATAAAATAGCGAGAGTTTTCTGCAATAAGAAAGTTTAACATTGAAAATAGGCATGCTTCTACTGGCGAGGACAGCCCTTTGTCTTGTTTACGCCTACTTATTGGCACTGGTCGAAGAGAGACAGCAAGTGTATACGATGCTTGTAAAATAATATTTTTAAGAAATTAGAGCTTATACTGTGTTTATCGCTTCTTGTTCGATCGGGTACCATGATATTGGGTGAAATTATCTCAGTTTTCATTATTTTAAATTCGCCTCGTTATTCTTCTCCTTCTTCTTCCCTTTTTCCTATTCGGGTCGAGAACCCACTACATCCACAAAGCTCCTCCATACGTCCTTGTCTTGCGCTGATTGTTCGGCCTCCGTCCATAGCAGACCCATCCTCTCCTCGCACAGTTTTTGGAGTTGCCTCGCCCAACTGTGTTTGGGGCGGCACAATGGACGTCTACCCTCTGGAATGTCACTTAGTATTTCCTCGGAATTCGGTCATCAGTCATTCTTAGTACATTCCCAAGCCACCTCAGTTGCGATTTTTCTATAAAGAGTAGCAATGGTTCAATGCTTAGATCATCTCGGATCGTAGTGTTTCTTATATTCTTATATGATCCCATTTCGTAACCCCTGCCACTCCTCTCGAGTACCTCATTTCGGCAGCTTGGACTCTAGAGCGTGTTTGTTCGTTTAGCATCCATATCTGGTGGCCGTAAATGAGCGTCGGGCGGTATACAGTTTTAAACACTGCCATCTTTGTCTTTATGCCGAGCTCGGTTTTCGGTAGAGTAAGTAACACACTGCTTGCTGCACTTATTCTTCGATCAATTTCTCCGTCTTGTCGACCGTCGCTGGAGAATTCGACCCCAAGGTATTTGAACCTGTCCACCTGTTTCAGCTGAGTCCCATTAGCGAGTATATGTTGCACTGAGTTTGGTCCCTTCACATAACCATCACCTCTGTTTTTGAGGTACTCATCTTCATTTCCGCCGCCGTGCACTCTTCGTTGAATCGGTTGATCCACTCTTGTAGTCCCTCCTGTGATGTCGTCAGCAAATAGTAGGGAGCTGATTGTAGTATTGCCTACCAGTGCTGCATCCGGTGTTTGGCTGTTTCGGCTGATTCGGTCCATGAATATAGTGAAGAGGATTGGCGATACAGGGCACTTTTGTCTGAGCCTGAGGTCATCGTTATTAACAGATTTATTTGTATCAGTTTTTCAGCTGCAATAGTTTGTTTATTTTATTTAATTAATTCATTGAACCACGTATACTTCTAATATATAAATGATATATACAATAGCAGATGCTGATAATACGTGCGTATATCTATCAACACAGATAATATATGATTTACCTAATCATTTACAAATATTTTAAGGGTTTAGACTATGTAAAGCCTATATAAAGTCTTTGGGAATATTTTAAGGGATAAGAATTCTTGTAATTTTTGATATAGGTACAAATAGGTATTTTTTGATAACTGAACATTTTTTACACTATATCACTTTAATTATATTTTTAACACGTGGATTACCACGTAAGTACTATTTATAAATAATATAATATACACCTGTACTACATATCTACTAAAGGTTTATAATTCCATTCCGCTTGTTCTTTACAACAGCAAACTGTATTGTTTATTGAATCTTAAAATATCTCACCATGTTTCAAGAAGGTAACAAATAAAGACAGTGTAATTTATACTGTTGTACATCTTCTGTATACATTATTCATATAGTGTAATAATTATTCTTTTGCTATGTAAAATTGTGCCACCTTGTATACGGATTATGTAAATTTATCCTATCCAAATGGTTTTTCAAACAATATTTCGCTTTACTTCATTTTATTTGAATAATTTATAATATCTTCATTTCCCTGAGGCTTTTTTTGTGTCTAAAACAGTGATTCCCAACGTGGGTGATATCGCTCTAGGCGTTGAACAGGTCAGATTTAGGTGGCCGGTGGTTGCCTTTATGATTCGATAATGGCTCAAAGCGAAATGATTCCTAATGGGCACAGGGATCAATTCCTAGGTGCGACTGTAACTTTTTTTGATGTTCCGATATCAAATTTTTGATTGAGTAATATTGATTATAATAAGCAATAATTATCAGCCTGAAACACTCATCCACATTTTTTTTTTTTTAATGTTTCTTTATTCTTTGAATAGTAAATATATAACAATTGTGGAATTTATGGCCGCCATACTAGGCACATGCCCGTGTTATGGTGGCCGATTGAAACAATCTATCGAGAAAAGATACATGTCACTGGCCGACGGGACTCGAACCTGCGCCCTTCTGATGTCCGGTCAGGTGCTCTTAATCCACAGAGCTACGGCGGGTTACCTCTTAGCCGCCAAATGATTCAATACATACTAGTGTTTCATTCAACAACTACCGCTCATTACATTTTTTCACCTGCAAACAACCAACTTTATTTTATATAAGAAAGGCATTGTAAGTGCAAACTTTCCCACTAGGTGGCGTCGAGACATATCATGTCTACATTTTTTGGTGAAATACTTTAACTCGTAAAATATTGATAATTTTTAATTGATAAACTAATGTTTAAGACAAGATTTTATGCATAGCACAAAGGGTTACAATTATTATAAGTAATAATTATCAGCCCTTGCATTTGTGATATGCACAAAATCTTGTCTTAAGCATTAGCTTATCATTAGTTTAAGTAATATTGATAGTTATAAAAAAAATATTATTTTTATTTTATTTTTTTATTTAATTTAATAATGTTATTATTAAGTTCTGCAAGTGTTTTTTTTATTTTTATTATTATTCTGACAGCTTTTACGGCTTACAAGGCCATTTTCAGTGACCAGTTTTTTTAGTAGTCGAGAAGGTACTCGTAAATTGAATAGAATTGGGAGATCGCAACAGTCGAGCTCTGATTCTGTGATTTTCCCCAAACTTATTGAAAAAAAACAAGACAAGCCTTCAACTTTATTTTTTATCGAAACTAATCTTCGCAAATTAATACTTTTAATCGTGGAACCAATCGCCTGTATCCACTCATTGACGACAAATGGGCTAATTGCTTAAACCTAGAGAAAATATTGTTTTTGCATAAAATAGATATCAACTACTAGCGTGTCGGTACTTTTTGTTTTTTTTTGATAAGTTACTTTTTATAGAAGTTATGACCTTCGAAAAATCAATAAAATTGACTGGTTTAAACGCCGTCAAATAATGTTCAGTATACAAACCAGACAATGTTTTTTTAAAAAAAGCAAAACGTACAGACATAGAATAGTTTTTTCTTATATAGTTGGTAAAAAAAAAATTTTAAAATCAGTCCACTTTTGGAGGAGAAAAGTGGGGAATACAAAACCTCCATTTTAGTTAGGTGTCAGTGCATTGTCCCTTTCGCTCAATATCCGGTGGAGTAAGAGCAACAGTGACAGCAATATTTTAGTAAAATCTATTTCTGCACCACCGGGTATCATCTTAAGTATTAGATTACATGTATAAAATTGCACATTTATTTATTTATTTATTCACACCTTGAAGCCTTGTGTAGTAAGTTTGTTTTAGTATTATGAACTGTTTGATGTAAATCATGTGGTGAAGTAAGCAAACTTTTATCACACCCGGTTGGTTGTTTTACAGAAAATATAACAGGATGTTACAGGACGTACCCGAGAGATTTTACCCATTCCTGAGCATATTTTGAGTAATGTATTTGTCATTTTGCTGTCCGATGAATTTTTTTTTTCTAATAAAAACATTAAAAATATTTTTCCACGACGCGTCGCAGCTGAGTTTGTTTCTAGAGAAGCGCATACATATTCTAGCGCGCCTTGATAAGCCTTGTGTCTCATGTACGAAACCGCGCATGTTTCACTCAAACCCACCGTGACGCAATATTTCCGATAGCTAAGAGATCAGTAGCGACGTGTGATCGAAAAAAATATTTTATTACTTTTAATAGAAAAAAATGTCATCGGACAACAAAATGACAAAAACATTTAATACGCCAAATACGCTCAGGAATCTCGCCGACTTTTAACAAAATATTTCTTCTCATTTAAAAATGTGTAACCATAGACATATGAATATGCGTGTAATATACAATAAGTAGCTTATTTTTTAAATAAATTTGGATATTTCAAAGCATCTTAGCTCACGATGAAAGCGATGTTTGGAGATGAAAATTCTTTTGGAATAACAAGGTTCCATCTGTCCTGGTAACGTCATTCGATAATGAACTCTAAAATAGCTTTCTATAGATTCCATTATCGCACGACGTTACCGCGATAGATAGAACCTTATTATTCCAAAGGGTCGGAATGTAGATGCTCTCAGTTTCGTCCTGGTGAAAGACCACTAATCTAAACGCTATTTGAGTTGGCTTTAGCCGTGCTTGATGACCAGATCTGAAAATTCCGGTATTTCACAATCATCCTGTTATTTCCATTCATTCCCCACTTCCTTCAGACTCACAGCATTCCCCAATTATTCATAAAGCCGCAGTCCCCTGGCTCCGGACAGTTGGAAGCGGTTGAGACTGTTTTATAGTACTCCCATAAAAATATGTATATTTACGTTGAAATAATATGACCTTCCTCACTCACAATCATCCTGTTATTTCCATTAATTCCTTACTTCCTTTAGACTCACAGCATTCCCCAATTATTGATAAAGTCGCAGTTGGAGGCGGTTGAGACTGTTTTATAATACTCCCATAAAAAATATGTATATTTTACGTTGAAATAATATGACCTTCCTCTTTCACAATCATCCTGTTATTTCCATTAATTCCCCACTTCCTTCAGACTCAAAGCATTCCCCAATTATTGATAAAGTCGCAGTTGGAGGCGGTTGAGACTGTTTTATAGTACTCCCATAAAAGATATGTATATTTTACGTTGAAATAATATGACCTTCCTCTTTCACAATCATCCTGTTATTTCCATTAATTCCCTTAATTCAGACTCACAGTATTCCCCAATTATTGATAAAGCCGCAGATCCCCTGGCTCCGGACTGTTGGAAGCGGTTGAGACTGTTTTATAGTATTCCCATAAAAAATAAGTATATTTTAGGTTGAAATAATATGACCTTCCTCTTTCATTATATATGTTGACAAACTTTTAGCATTATTTTATTAGCAGTCTGTCTGAAATGCATTATTTTAAATATGCAGGAATTTATTAAATACCTGTTTTTATTGATATGTTTGAATTTAAAATTTTGATTATACTTTTATTTTGACACGTGCTTCAAACAGCCTATCAAAATTTAATATTAATTTATTCTCCGCAATATTTTGAATATTACTTGTAAGCTGTTAACCTTGAAAACAAACGTATTTTTCTTCAAATTTTATTTA
Source organism: Limnephilus auricula (assembly GCA_951813805.1). Taxonomy (NCBI): domain Eukaryota; kingdom Metazoa; phylum Arthropoda; class Insecta; order Trichoptera; family Limnephilidae; genus Limnephilus; species Limnephilus auricula. Next base: position 19,055,648 of record OX638406.1, read on the forward strand.
TATGATTATATTATTTGAACTTTATATAATAACGATATTTCCGTATTATAGAGAATTAGGTACCTACATTTCGTGGTCTAATAGAAAAAAATGTTTTATTAAATATGTAATATGTGTTACTTAAGGAGCTTGTATAAAATTTTGTATTTTTATTTTTTATTTTTTTTTATTACTTATTTTTATTTTTTTTAACAACAACACAAATTTCAAATCATACAATTATACAACAAGATAAATCAATACATTATCTAGTCAACACAGTGTTAATTTTATTAATTTTAGTTAAATTAAAATCATTAAAAAATAAATCCAAGAACGTGTTTTGTGACAAAAATACCTCAGTTCTTCTATTTATTTAAGGTCTTATAAACTAAAATATTTTTAATTCTTTTTACACATTTATTTTGTGTAGACGTTATTAAAAAATTATAAATACTTATGATCAAAAAGTACTTTCAAGAAGTACACGATATTTCATAATTTATATCGGGCGTTTTGAGCATTTGTATTGCTTACTTGAATGTAGCTATATATTAAAGCAAGTTTTTAATGAAATAAATCGATATTAATTTTTTAATATAAAAAAATTGATACGGGGAATAATCGATTTTTCTCATTGGAACCTCCCTGTACAGTTGCAAGCATTTTTAAACTTTTGTTCTCAGCCGCTGGTCAATCACTCTTAAATAACAGAACAAAATGTGTTTTTAATAATTTTCAAAGAATACTTAGCGATTTTTTTCTATCGAGAGAATTTTATATCATTGCCGTTTCGGCTGGACAATATGCAGATGTTATCTTAAAAACTAACATATAATTTTTTAGTAACTTAAAAACGGAAAGTGTTCAAGAGAAATATATGAAAAATCAATAGAAATGGGGAATGATGCATTTTATTAATTGCCGAAAAGTATATAAAAATTGTAGAATAACTAAATATTGATTGCGTTAGAACCATCTTTTATGAATAAAAACTAACATATAATTTTTTAGTAACTTAAAAACGGAAAGTGTTCAAGAGAAATATATGAAAAATCAATAGAAATGGGGAATGATGCATTTTATTAATTGCCGAAAAGTATATAAAAATTGTAGAATAACTAAATATTGATTGCGTTAGAACCATCTTTTATGAATGAATATTAAATATAACAAAAGTGATTAAGCATTAATAATAATATATTGTTTATAATTATAAAGGTCATGGGCCACTTAAACAAATGGATTAAAAATAAGTTATAACAATAACAGAATTCAGTTTGGTGACAATAACAACAATAATGGAAGATCGGTTAAATTTCGCCTGCGGTGCGCCAGTGGCGTGCGATCTCTTGTGACCCATGGGGGGCAAAACTTTAGTAGAGAATCCCATTGGCGCAACTAGATCCAATATGATCTTTGCAAGGGCCGTGAACAAAATCATTCACCTGAAAATCGCCTGCCTTGGGGTTGCACCGGTAAGTTTATTTTTTATGTTACTTTTACTAATACATTTATGTTTTTTTGGTCACCCAATTTATCCCTCGGACTTTATCTTGAGGATAAATGGCCGTATAAGAAAATTCTAAATATTTATATCTACAGGCGTCTTGAGTCTTCTTCTTTCGTATGGTGGGGGTGGTCAGAGGGGGACATATAGGTCTGCGAGCCAGTCCAGGGCCTCAGGCGTCGCCCTGTGGACCCCATTAAGATGATACCCGGTGGTGCAGAAATGGATTTTACTAAAATATTGCTGTCACTGTTGCTCTTACTCCACCGGATATTGAGCGAAAGGGATAATGCACTGACACCTAACTAAAATGGAGGTTTTGTATTTCCCACTTTTCTCCTCCAAAAGTGGACTGATTTTCAATTTTTTTTTACTAACTACAAAAGAAAAAACTATTCTGTATGTTTTGCTTTTTTTTTAAAAATATTGTCTGGTTTGTATACTGAACATCTTTTGACGGCGTTTAAACCAGTCAATTTTATTGATTTTTGGAAGGTCATAACTTCTATAAAAAGTAACTTATCAAAATAAACAAAAAGTACCGACACGCTAGCAGTGGCGGCTCGTGACTTTTGGTGAGCTAGAGTGCTAATATTAACAAAAATGGCATTATTGATGTCGTTGTAGCCGAAATATATTTTTTATTTTTTTTTCGAAAATTTATTTTTTGTATGAAGATTTTCAGGAAATCGGTGCGGCGCACGGCAAAACTGAAATTTCCTGAAAATCTTCATACAAAAAATAAATTTTCGAAAAAAAAAATAAAAAATATTTTTCGGCTACAACGACATCAATAATGCCATTTTTGTTAATATTAGCACTCTAGCTCACCAAAAGTCACGAGCCGCCACTGCACGCTAGTAGTTGATATCTATTTTATGCAAAAACAATATTTTCTCTAGGGTTAAAATCCAGAGAGATAAATAGGGAATACGTTTGTATGAAAAAATCACCGCCGGGTATCCTCTTAATCCCGCCGGAGAATGAATGGAGCGGGCATTCGTTGACCACATGTACGGTGGTCTGCACCGCACCGCATTCGCACATCGCCGACTCTGTGGGCCCAGGCCCCATCTGTGCATCATATGGGCACAGCGGCTATGGGAGCACCTTATCCTATTGATGGCGGACCAGAGTTTGCGAGGCAATGAGAACCCAGGCTGTCTCTCAATGAGGTTTTGTACGAGATGAGCATTTTCCACGTTGGCCGATTGCCACTCAAGTTTCCACCTGTCTTCTGGGTTGAGGGGTGATTGGAGGAGTCTTTCTCCTACCGTCCGTCTCCAGTGAAAATCCGCTAAACAAATAGTTTTTTTTTAATAATGCCGTGTCTCCAAAAGAGCATGCGAATAACACAAAAATGTATATGCAGTCGGTTTGGTGAAAATACGATATACCTACTACCTACCTACATTATAATATTACCAAGTCTTAGGACGGGAGTTTCACAGAATTTGAACAATTAATCAAATTCTCAAGTTATTTAAGTTCTGTTATTATCCAAGTACTGTGAAACATCAACTTCTGACGAAATAACAATGCAACTTGAATAGAAGTTTCACAGAAATTGCTCTCTGTATGCCTCTTAGTAGACACTTAGTCATACTAATAAAATATTTACATAGCGGATTTTTACTCACGATATCTCCAGATAAACGTATGTATATTAGCACTTGTAATACGACCCCATATCCTCCCTGGTTACGTTATAAGGAAGTGGAAGTTCCCACAACAGAATGGATCAAGTGTTCGGGGGATCAACTGAATGGTAATCAACTCTCTAGGTATAAAGCGCCAAGGAATTGTTTTTTGGTTCCATGACAAAACAGAGCTTTAAAGAGAAAAAAAAGTTTTATTATTTATTGCCCGTAAAAGTTTTTCTTTACTGAAATAAATTTTCCCTTGTTATTTTTCTACTAATACTTACATAAATGTTTAATTAAAGCTCGTTTATTTTCCAAACTTGAGAAATATTTACAACTTTTAAAAGTTCATTCAACATTTTGCTATCTGTCAGTATTCGCGACTTTTGATGTTAGTCCAATCAAAAGTTTTCTTTCTTACAATAAGAATAGAATTCAAGAACAGTTAATATGCCTTTGGGCCAACGTGGAATTGCATTGCGGCACTGTGTTCACATTTTGTATATCTCTGGCTAGAGCGATTTGTTAATTAAATTGTTAGGACGAGTATATATATATATATAAAAAAAATTAATATTAATATATAATTATATATATATATATATATATATATATATATATATATATAAGTATGTTGTCTGTTGTATGCTGATGATGCGGTGCTGATTTCTAACAGCATAGAAGATCTGCAGTCACTCGTATCTAGGATGAACCAAGTATGTATGAAGAATGAGTTGATGATGAATGTAAGTAAGTCAAAAGTAATGGTTTTTGAAAGAGAGAGTACGAAAACAGTGTGCAACATAGTTGTGAATGATGAGTACTTAGAGCAAGTTGATGAGTTTGTGTATTTGGGAAGTATGTTTACGAGAGATGGGAAGGCTGATAGGGATATTGAAAGAAGGGTAAATGCAGGTAACTCTATTAATGGTGGACTGAATGCTGTTGGCGCCAACAAAAAGCTGTCCAAAGAAGCGAAGCTAGCAGTTCACAATGGAGTGCTGGTACCTACCCTGATGTATGGCAGTGAAGCATGGAACTGGCAGAAAAAGGATGAAAGTAGACTGAATGCTGTAGAAATGAGATCCCTGAGGCGTATGTGTGGTAAAACCATGTATGATCGTGTGAGGAATGTTGAGATCCGAAAAGAATGCAAGGCCGATGTGAGCGTCATAAGTAAGATTAAAAAAGGGACGCTTAGATGGTTTGGACGTATAGAGCGAATGAACGAAGAAAGGAGTGTCAAGAGAATATATGATACTAATGTGAATGGTAGAAGAAGTCGAGGACGCCCGAGGAAGACATGGCACGATCAAGTGAATCAGATACTTGAGTCGGGCCATGTCAAGAGTCAGAATAATAGAAGAGCATGTATGATAAGATGTATGAATGTGAATGAGGCGAGGAGTGTATGCCAAGACCGAGTTGTTTTGCGGTCCGTCCTCTCTGCCTACCCCTGCGGGGAAACGGCGTGATGGTTAGTTAGTTAGTTAGTTAGTTATATATATATATATATTACGACGTTAGGCACGGTAGATCCGTCTTCGTTCCATAATTTTGGTTTCCTGAAACAGCTGATTGGTGGGATAGGTCTTTGTCGACTTGTACATTTTCTTAATGATAGACATCTGAGTAATTTATAGTGGTTTTACATAATTATTGTATGTTCCTCCCCAGGCGATTATTCCGTAAGAAATACATTAAAGCCCCAATGCGTCGTAAATAAGCTCATGTTAACAATATTGCTCATGCATTTGAATATGTAATATTATAATATTATATATTGTTTTTACTTTTTTGCTATGAAATACAGTTAAGTTTTTTTTTTAATTCGTCAATTTTTTGTATATTCTCTTATCGAAAATGAATTAATGCAAATCGTTGAAGTGGAAATTAACCCACTTCCCGACATCCGATCGAGCTGAAAATGGCAGATTATATTTTCGGAAATTGAATGACCTTATATTTAAAAAAAGTATACAAAATAACTGTCGGTATCACCCAATTAGGATTTGGCCTAGTTGTAAACGGTATTCACTCATACTAGTCAGTCTCTGGGGTGGAAGGTTTAATCCTCGGTTAATAATTTTTTTTTAATTCTAAGCTTACTTCATGAGAATTTTTATTCTAAAATACGATCATTTTATTCGTAAAAACGGTTAAAAACGGGACTGATGTTCTTACGAACAAATTAACAGTGTTACATGTTCCCGCCAATAAACTTAGAAACCCGTTCGTAAGAACTGCAGTCCCGTTTTTAACCGTTTTTACGAATAAAATGATCGTATTTTAGAATAACATTTTTCTCCGTGCGGGCAGATAAATTCAAAACATATTGCAATGTTGTATAATTTTTGTAACACTAAAATTATCATGTGTTGTTATGAAATAATTTCCAACCCAAGGTGTTTGCACACTAATGACCAGAGTCCAATGACTAATAATTTATTTAGCTGTTAATTAGCATTGCATAAAATTAAGCACTTTAATCAGCAACTTGTTGAATTTAGTTTAGTCAGCATTACCCGTAGTTAAATTATAATTAAGTATTTAATCAATTTAGGAGAACGACAAATTGGCATGTTGTTAATTGGACAACTTTTATCGCATTTCCTTTTCGGTTCTGGCACAAATGGAACTTTTTCTGCCAGAACAGAAAATTTATTCTCAAAATCGATGTATGGTAAATTAACGATTTACTTGAGGACTAGGCAGATAAGATTTACCGCTACAATTCGGTGCTGGCACACTCTCCTTGTTTCATTTTCATTCATACATACTGTTCTGTTATTCAGACTCTTGAAAACAACAAAGAACATATTCTGAACATTGGTTTTTGCCTAGTTTTTCCTGTTATACAGAACATATTGTTCTGTTATTCAGACTCTTGAAAACAACAAAGAACATATTCTGAACATTGGTTTTAGCCTAGTTTTTCCTGTTATACAGAACATACTGTTCTGTTATTTAGACTCTTGAAAACAACAAAGAACATATTCTAAACATTGGTTTTAGCCTAGTTTTTCCTGTTATACAGAACATTCTGTTCTGTTATTTAGACTCTTGAAAACAATAAAGAACATAGCCTAGTTTTTCTTGTTATACAGAACATACTGTTCTGTTATTCAGACTCTTGAAAATAACAAAGAACATATTCTAAACATTGGTTTTAGCCTAGTTTTTCCTGTTATGCAGAACATACTGATCTGTTATTCAGACTCTTGAAAACAACAGAGAACATATTCTGAACATTAGTTTTAGCCTAGTTTTTCCTGTTATACAGAACATACTGTTCTGTTATTCAGACTCTTGAATACAGCGTATGAAAATAACATATTCTGAACATTACTTTTAGCCTAGTTTTTCCTGTTATACAGAACATACTGTTCTGTTATTCAGACTCTTGAAAATAACAAAGAACCTATTCTGAACATTGGTATTAGCCTAGTTTTTCCTAGTTTTGAAAACTGGAAAAGTACTAGGATAAAAACTATCATGGTGAAATAAAACAAAAGTTAAATGTAAAGACGACAATCTGTTAGTTTCTGAAACCACAAAAAACCCGCCAACGGTGAGCTCTGGCGTTATAAAATTAGTTTTTTTGGCTGTGTTGATTTTAGAGGTCAATTCACGAAATCGAAGGGGTTCACGGCGAGTTCATCGAAAACGAGTTCAACTAACTAAAATTCAACCTAACCTAACCTTTTTTTTTGTATTTTGTAAATTTGCTTTTTAAAATTTATTTTCGATGATCTCATCGGTTACCAATTAAAGGCTAGCAAGATCGTATTCATCATGATATAGGACACAATTTTTCCAAAATTGATATTGTATTAATTTTCTCCGAGTATTTAAAGAATGCCAAATATTTGTTAAATTTTTCGATTTTATGGACATCATATTACATATGAACCTTAAAGGCACTGGACAGAAAATTAGTGCAATTTTGTGTGAATGACATTAAAGCCTAAGTAGGGTGAGGTAAAATTGCAAATGGCGGCCATCTTGTATGATCATCTGTTGAAATGATTTGAATGCAACGTGGTTTAAATGAATCATTTTAATCTTACTTTAATTTTATTTTGTTAATCCATATAACGGTTTATGATAAAATTATATTTTTCATACATCTTCCTCCTCACCCCGCGGCTTTAATTTGTTCTCTAAATAGCTCTGTCCAGTATGAGATTTTTTTTTTCATAGACAATACCGCATAATATGTGGTTGTTTTTTCTCTCCCTTCCACAATTTGGTATTGTTTGTCGACTTTTACTTTATATAATTCACTGAGATACGCTCTTTCCACTCTTTAAAATCATCCTCCGCACAGCACCCCTAATATGACATAGACCCTGAAGCTTTTCCTCAATTAAGGAGTAAATATGATAACATCAAAAAACTCTTTTCTTCTTGAAATAACAAAAGTTTTGTGTCACGCGTCGTGTAAATTGCTGATTTCCTTCTGTTACAGATATTCACGGAATAGTCAATTCCTAGAAGTGTGTTCTGTTCGATCTATCGATTTGAAAGAAAATTGATGTTTCTTCTTCAAACTTCGCAAAATCACTTTGTGGCGTCATTTTGAATAAAATGAAAACAAATATCTTTGTTTAAACCACTAATATAATCACAATCACCTACATGTTTTAAAACCGATGGTTTCTTCGTCAGGGTAGTAATGACATTAATAACAAAATAAACAAACAAGTATAGACTAAAAAGAACAGATTAAAAAGAACTATGGACAAAAATATTATAGAGAGAGGTGATTAATTAATTAAAAAATATCGAAAAAAAAAAACAATTATTTAAAATTAAATATAAAAATTATTTTAAAATATGAAAAATTACATTATTTAAATTAAAAAACATAATAAATATGTTTAAACAACAAAAATAAATTATTTTAAATATAATTATTAATAAGAAAATAAATTTAAGAGATGGCTATTTTTAAAAAATATGAAAATTGATGTCGCTAATTTGCTTTTGTTTTTTTCCAGTAATAGATAAATTCCAATGAAAACGATTATTGGTTCAAAAAATATTTTCTGATTTTAATTATGTTTAAGTAAGGTAATATTGAGCTTTCTTCGGGAACACGAGCACGCCAACAAGGCATTTCTAAGGGCTTATGCTTTCAGTGGAGATAGTATTAGCACCGACATAATACCTTACTCGTTCAGAAATTTTCTTTTGTAGGACTTATCTTGGAGCATTGCTGAATCCAAACTCCTTTTGTAGTTTAGGCATTACAGATTCCATTGTGTGTCGGCTCCGTCTAAAGCAGAGGTACACAAGCATTTTTACAGTATGTAGTAATATATAGAAAATTTTAACATTTTTTAATATTGTTCACGGTACGTATACATATGTGTGTATAATTTCGCTTTGGAGATATTGTGATGTAACATTTACGTATTTTATTTGATTTTAATCGCCGGCAACCCGGACGTTTATTGAGATAAAATATTCTGATATTACACGTAAATTAACCTCCTTATTAGACAAAGTATCTTTTGAGACGGGTAATAATACAAAAAATAAAATATCGAAAAAAAAAAGAATTCTTACTTATGTTAAATTTGTAAAAAATAATCATGAATATAGGAAAGTGTTTGATTCAAGAGAAAAAAAAATACACATATCTCGTTAATAAAAGAGATATGTCAAAAAATAAGCATGTAAAAAAATTATTATGGTTTAAAATATTACATTTTGTAAGGTTTTTAAAAATAAATACACGTAAATAAATAAGGCACTTCTTAGAGACGAGAAAAATATATTTCGATTTTTAAAAAATTATTGATTAAGAAGAGATTGCCAGTAACTTGGTGAAGTATGTAATTTTGTTGTGTGATGACCACATATTGAAATTTTCATATAACCGTTGAAATTTTTTTTTGTTATAAGATTAGAGTTTTCTTTTAGGTAAGCTATTGAAAATGAGAGGAGCGAGGTAGGATTTGTGATTTTTGGCAAAAATTGATTTAATATTTGGTACTAAACCCAACATTTACCCTTTAGAAAACAGCTCCAGAGAGAGACAACTTTATTACTGAATTTGTCAAAATTTTTTGTACCTACCACATATTTTCTACGTCCTTTTTGTGCCATTGCAATTATACGTATTACAAATTTTATTTACAAATGACAATATTTTTTTTGTGCCACCAAAACAACTTTTCTGACAAACTTTTTGAACCCCTGAGGTCCTTACATATTAAATTGGCGTTTTGCCGTACTGGCAACTTGGATCTCAAATATCTTCTCTTTAGTTAGGAATTCCAAATTCAAATTTATACAGCAAGACGGAGAAATTAATCGAAGAATTAGTGCGGCAAGCAGTGTGCTACGTCCTCTCTACAGCTCAGTGATAAGAAAAGCCGAGCTCAGCATCAAGACAAAGATGTCAGTGTTTAAAACGGTATACCGCCCGACGCTCACTTACGGCCACCAGATATGGATGCTAAACGAACAAACACGCTCTAGAGTCCAAGCTGCCAAAATGAGGTATTTGAGAGGAGTGGCAGGGGTTACGAAATGGGATCATATAAGAAATTCTACGATCCGAGATGATCTAAACATTGAACCGCTGCTACTCTTCTTAGAAAAATCGCAACTGAGGTGGCTTGGACATGTACTAAGAATGTCTGATGACCGAATTCCGAAGAAAATACTGAATGCCATTCCAGAGGGTAGACGTCCAGTAGGCCGCCCCAGGCACAGTTGGGCGAGGCAAATCCAAAAACTGTGCGAGGAGAGGATGGATCTGCCATGGACGGAGGCCGATCAATCGGAGCAAGACAGGGACGTATGGAGGAGCCTTGTCGATGCAGTAGGTCCCCGACCCGAATAGGACAAGGGGAAGAAGAAGAAGAAGAAGAAGAAGAAATTTATACAGCTATTCACTCATGTATTTGTGTTTCGAAAATTATAATTCATTTGTTTTTTCCTTAATTGTTTTTTTTTCTTTGCGTCACCAAACGCTCACATGTAACTTTTTTGGAGTCAATTTTCGCTTGGGGCATGGTTTGGCAGGTTCGGCAGGTTCGGCAGGGTTTAGCCATTGCGATGAGCACTTCCGATTATCGTACAGGATCCACTTTTCATCACAGGTAATGATTCGATTTAAAATCCCTTCATTAAACTCCGTTTCGTTCCAGCAGCACGGTAACACGGTGATCCCTTTGCGACGCGAAGGAGATATATGTAATTAAAAAATAATTATATTTGTTTTTAATAGAAAAAAATATAATCGAATAGCAAAACGATATCTACTTTTTTTACTTCAAATACGCTCAAGACTTCTGGTACGTGCTGTTACGCTCTGCATATAGTGATTAGGCGCGTTGGAACATTTATTTGTTGGAAATGTTATCTGAACCGGGATAAACTTTCTCCCACGCTGCAGATAAGAAATCGTTAATAGGAGAAAAATTATATCAAATTTCAACATTTTTCCGTTGACCTAAAAAAAATAAAAATGTTAAACTTATTTTATTTTGCGGCCTACGACCTTCAACACAAAAAATGCTTTTATAATTTTTGCAATTACAAAATAGAGGTCTAATTATTCCAGAACAATATTGTACTCCGTGATTCCGTGATACGTGACAAATATTTCATTTCTCAATAAAAACTTATTTTTGAAGTAAAACTTCTTTATGCACGCTTGAATTGGGGGGTAAGTTGGCGAATGCGTTACGAAAAGTGTAGTGCGTTACGGGCGAGGCGAGCGGGCTGTATCTCGCTGTAGAAGCAAGAGAGAGCAGTGCGCGCACACATTTTCTTTCTTTCATCCTCTCATAGCCATTGGATGAAGGTTATTCGTAATTTCATTTTATTCTTGAACAATTTTATAAATACTGTAGGAGCAAGAAAGTGCAGTGTGCGGCCACATTTTATTGCTCTCTAGAAGTTTTCTTCAGTCGTGTGGTCTAAAGCACACTCTTTTTTTTAATTTTACATTTTACCCCGTCCAAATCTCCTGAAGCGTTGATCCTAGCAAAAATGTGTATAGAATCTTTTTTTAGAGAATTTTATGTATATAATTTAGTACATATACATTTTTTCGCTAGAGGCAAAGTTTTAGAGCTATTCACGAAAAACTGAAAAGGGGAATCTTCAGAGACCCCCCCCCCCTACCCTTAGCTCCACCCTCACCCCTCGGTACTTTGAGTATGTTGTTAAGGACATCATCCCCTAAAACTGTGCCAAAATTGGCTTCTACGAGAATTATTTCCGCTATTTGGTCTTTTTTGATCTTCGTTGCCTGGACTATATTTGCAGCACGTTCCAGAGTGGAACGTCTCTCAGTATCGTCCTGGTGTAAGACCACCATTCAGAATTGAAACGTTGCTTGAAATGGTTGTAGCCGTGCTTAGTGACCATATCTGAAAAGCCAGACTTCCCCATCTCCTTCCCTTCCAAATACCTTCAACCTCACAGCATAAACTATTTGGGGATGCTGTAGTCTCACTGGCTCCAAATGGTTGGGAGTAATTAAGACCCTTAGGGGGTACACAGATTTAAAAAAAAAACCGAGTAAGTTGTCAAAAAAACTCGTGTTGTAGTTGTGAAGATATCTCACCAAATTCTTATTTCACAAAATTTCATGAGAATGTGCCTAGTTTAGTAGTCAAAAATCATCCAAAAAATACTTCTGTACAAAATAAGTAAAATAAAATTTGTAATTCGTCATGAATTTAGGTGATTAATTTGAAAATAAAATGTGTTAAATTTAACGACCACCCGTTTCTACAACAGTATATAATACCACGTCTATTTTATATATTAAATTCCTTATCAGTTTTTAGAGCACTTACACGGTAACCTATATAGTTTGTTGTGCGATTTCTGTTTGTGTGTACGTCTGGCATAACCGCGTGTTATCTGATATCGGAAGTGCCTATTTATAAAATTATCTCAAAACTACAATATCAGAAACTGAAAACATAGTGCATGCTAAATTATACGATCATTAATCTATGTACAGCTGAAATATATGAGTCCGAAGCAGTAAAAGCTCTTCATCGATAAGCTTTGGCGCCAAGAAATTTAGTAATCTGCGCTGTCTAGAAGATGAAATTTCTCAGTAAACAATTTGGAACCTATCATAACCTCACAATTAAGAAAATTTAGAGATATATACAAGAAATCAGTGCCAACTCTTGAAAGGTGTACTCAGACTGCTCAGTCCTGAGAATGAAATGAAAAGAATGCACAACATGTACCATCAAATATTCAAGATTTCCGGATTCATCGGGTTAGGTGTGATCTCAAGTCTTGGCGGCGGATGCGCCTGCCCACGAGCGCCGTGGCGGGCCGGATCGGGACAGGCCGGTTTAGGTAGACCCTTTGACCTCTCCAGCTGATCTCCCTCGATCCATCGACTTGGACACAATGACTAATAGATTTCAACTCTTATTTCATACATTTTTTCCTCCCCAGAACTTCCTCTCATTAATTTCCTATAAAAGACTTACCACATAGCAACCCCAAAGATGACGTAGACCCTGAAAAAATCATTTTCTTGGGGCCTCCTGTGTGGGGTTAATGTAAAAAATAATAATATTTAAAAAAAAAAAAAATATATATATATATATACCATATATACCTTCTTCTTCTTCTACTTCCCCTTGTCCTATTCGGGTCGGGGACCCACTGTATCGGCAAGGCTCCTCCATACGTCCCTGTCTTGCGCCGATTGTTCGGCCTCCGTCCATGGCAGACCCATCCTCTCCTCGCACAGTTTTTGGAGTTGCCTCGCCCAACTGTGTCTGAAGCGGCCCACTGGACGTCTACCCTCTGGAATGGCACTCAGTATTTTCCTCGGAATTCGGTCATCAGACATTCTTGGTACATGCCCAAGCCACCTCAGTTGCGATTTTTCTATGAAAAGTAGCAGTGGTTCAATGCTTAGATCATCTCGGATCGTAGAATTTCTAATATGATCCCATTTCGTAACCACTGCCACTCCTCTCAAGTACAATAATATACCTATTATAATAAATTATATTAAAATCGTGTTTTAGATTACTTTTTTTTCTCTTTATTTTAGTCGGGCCATGTCAAGAGTTAGAAGAATAGAAGAGTATGTACGAGACGATGTATGCATAAGGCAAAGAATGTGTGCCAATACCGAGTTGTTTGGCGGTCCGTCCTCTCTGCATACTCCTGCTGGGAAACGGCATGATGGATAATTAGTTAGTTAGTTTATCTCTATTTTAATATGTACCTTTGCAATTTCCAATAAATAATAAAAAAAGCATCTTTATAATGATACTTAACTGTGGAGCACTATTAAACGAGTGTAAACAAAAAATTGTTACATAAACAAATTAATAATTCGTGGCGTTTCTCCATTGAACCAATTTGAGTCAATTCCTAGCTGAATGGCCCAATGATGCCTCATCGATCCAACTAACAATGTCAGTCACGTATTGGCCATTTCGCTGAAAATAATTTATCGCACCGGTATCCATCGTGGGTTCTGTGTAGCCCTTTACATCGCGTGTAGACCCTAAATTACTACTTTACGTGGCATACCAAATAGCCGAATTGTTAAACACGACACATTGAACGAGACTCCGGTAAGAATGCTAAACGGTGGAAAATGTGTACTTTTTGGAGTTCCACAGGGCTTACTTTAAGGACCTGTTTAATTTTTATTGGTTTTAATTATTTTATTTATATCTATACTCATACATACGGTAGATGTTTAGAGTTTACATATATTGTAAGTGCCAAAAATAGATACAAATATGTTCCTAATATAAAACATGGTAGTCGATGGTAATATGTATAATCAGCAACTTATGTCCTTTTTTGGAGTTCCACAAGGCTTACTTCAAGGACCTGTTTAATTTTTAATATTTTTACAGTCTAAAGATGTTCAGAGTTTAAATAGATGGTGAGTGCCAGGAATACAAAGAAATATGTTCCTAATATTATAAAACATGGTAGCCGATGGTAATACGTATAATCAGCAACTTATGTCATTTTTGGAGTTCCACAAGGCTTGCTTTAAGGACGTGTTTAATTTTTATTATTTTTAATTTATTTATTTATTGATATCCTTGTACGTACAGTTTACAGATGTTTAGAGTTTAGGTAGATGGTAAGTGCCAGGAATACAAACGAATGTGTTTCTAATATAAAAATGGTAGTCGATGGTAATATGTGTAATCAGAAACTTATATCCTTTTTTGGAGTTCCACAGGGCTTACTTTAAAGACCTGTTTAATTTTCATTATTTTTAATTAATTTATTTATTTCTATACTAGTACGTACAGTTTGTTTAGAGTTTAGATGATGGTAAGTGCCAGGAATACAAACAAATGTGTTCCTAATATAAAAAAGGTAGTTGATGGTAATATGTGTAATCAGAAACTTATATCCTTTTTTGGAGTTCCGCAGGGCTTACTTTAAGGACCTGTTTAATTTAGTTTAATTATTATTTTTAATTAATTTATTTGTTTCTGTACTCGTGCGTACAGCTTACAAATGTTTATTGTTTACATAGATGATAAGTGCCAGGAATAAAATAAAACATGGTAGTCGATGGTGATATAATTAGTAACTTATGTACTTTTTGGAGTTCTACAGGGTTTACTTTAAGGACTATTCAGATCTGGTCACCAAATACGGTCAAAACCATTTCAAGCAACGTTTCACATGATGGTTATACACCAGGGCGATACTGAGAGACTCTTCCACACTGGAACGTGCAGCAAACAAACCTTATATGATTTTAAAGATTAAACTGTGAAAATATAAATCAATCAAATAAAATTTATCTTCGCATTGCGGATTTTAAACCGCAATCTCCGGATCGTTAGTCGAGAGCCTTGCCCCACGATCACGGAGGCCGTCAAAGTAATTGCTTAAATAGAATTGCACTCGATGAAGACGAACGAAAGACGAATGATATTTATTTAGTTTTCTGGGAAATTAAGTGCTTCCCTACCCTTATCTTCCACATTGCTTCCTCATACACTTTTTTCAGCCTCACACCTTTCCCTAAATCGGTTTAGTCATGATTCTACTATCTCCAGTTGGGATTTTTTTTATCTGGTATCGCATAAAAAGGATATGTAGGTACTCTGGATTCCATGAGCAGTACCGATAGAATAAGTGTACAACAATGTTAATTCTCTAGCAATTGTATACCAATACGAAACAACTGTGACCGAATGTACATTAATTTTATCACTCAATCAAAGCAAGTTCTTGCGTGTCGATCAAACCAATTAAAAGAACCGCGTTCGTGTCCGCTGAAACGTAACATACATTTAAAACGTAACATCTCTCAAGTAACGGTGTCAATAATGTTGACAGTTTCAATTGAAAATCAGTGACACTTTCAACGATCAGATGGCGATATCATTTAACGAGCGAGTATTGATTTTTGAGTAGCTGTTGTGCTGTTTGTTGTACGTTTGTAACATATGGGAACGTACGAACACACATTACGAGAACATATTGCGGGTACATAGAGAGCACACATGTTTAACAAGGCTGTGGACTGATTAGATAAGAACTTGCAGTGAAGAAAGATAGATAATGTATTCTACCATAGGTTAAAAGGTACATATTCTATTTTAGTTAAATATTTTACTGCAGCTATTAGAAATATGGTAACCGCGCAAATCAGAACAATGACAAATCATAACAGTAACAAATCAGACCAGTAACAAAACAGAAAAGTTTTTAAAACTCAAATAAATTCACGAATGGTTAAAAAAAACTTGGTTAACATGGTTAGTTTTTTAAGGTAGTTGTTTTATTTAATAACTTTTGAAAGGTGTGTGATTATCATCATTACATTAAGCATAATTTTCCGCTAATAATGATGGTAGTAGTCGGAATTAAATTAAGAATATTGTCAGGTTATTCGTATATATATAGTTGTAAAAGTTGCCCTTTTTTTATGTGACGCCTCTCAAGAGCGCTCTTGTCTTAACAATATAAAGACGTAGGGACTATATTGCAACACGCTTAGGCAGCGTTCTGAGGTTGGTAGTGAGGCTTTTATTTGTGGGTCTTGAGGAGACCCGGATTATTTGAAATAAGAAAAATAGGATTTCGGTGGCTCGCTCTTCATAGGAGCCGACTTAACGAAGAAACTACCCGTTTTCGTAAAGCCAACATCAGATATGTTGAACGGGTGTTCCGATTGTGTCTTCTGCACGTGCACCTGTGAACCAGGCTCAATGCTGCTAAATCCGAGCAGGCTCCATTAAAATAAGTACCTGTAGAACAAGCTGTAGATCAGTATGCTCACGTGCCTCAACACTGCAAGGTCCTTACACTTATTCCAAGCATTTTAATAGAATATGTATTGGGGTGATTGTTCCTTTCAAATTGCACTTTTATTTCAATTGGTGGTGGTCGAATTGTCTCAGAACTTCTCGAGCTGTTCAGACGTCAAAGGTCATAAGTAGAAGGAGGCTTGTCAAAAAGATAACCCTCGTGAGCGGTGCTATCGTCAGCATAACAATGAATTTGTGCAAACTCGACAAGATCATTAATGTAACAATAACAACATCGGTGACATTATTATGTCAATAATCTACATAATAAATTATAAATAGGTATCTATCGCAGAAAAAGTTGATGCGAGCAGAGTACTTGTAGTCGCAAAGATGCGAATCATGAGAAGTGGACTGTATCAAAATAAATATAAGGTGGCGTGACACAACTATGAGGATTGTAATTTTGGACTTTGGAAAGGATCTGACTTACCCTGAATTCCTTGTTCCGTTCTTGGGGAGTTATTGTGTCACACAAACACTTGCCTTTCACTTGCGCAAGTATCCCGTTTAATCGATATTATAGCGCCGAGGGATGAACAATCACGCACTGCACAGCACATATAATAGATTCCAATAAAGTCGATGTTAAGCCCGAGGGAACACTCTTGGTTCACTGCACAGACTCTAATCAGACTTCCGTGTTTAGTCGATGTTGAGGACGAAGAGGGATGAAGGTACATCAACTGCACATCGCCAAAAACAGACTTCATAAGGTCGATGTTTACTGCATTGCGCACAAAAACACACTGGTTTGAACACATGTAGATTGTATCGCTAACACATAGTATTGTCCCCTAGTGGGTAGTCAGAAGGGATATAGGTATCTTAGTGGAAGGTGTATATACATGCATAGTTGCGCCAACATTACTCATACAGATGAATTACCTGCATACGTCGTGTGATGTTTCAACTTGTTATTTGACGAAAATATAATAGAATTTTAAAAAAATAATCCTGCATGTAAAGAACACTGTGCAAAACTTTTCGAATACGAGGTGTGTAAAAGCAAAGGCAGCAATCTCCATTTCGGCCAGATTGCATGTTTGATTTTGAAATGTCTTGGAGATTGCTATCTTTGCTTTTACGTACAATATTACATACAAATATTGTACGTAATATACGTGTATACAATATTTGTATATGATATTGTACAATAACTCAGGTACGGGACATACGTCATTCCTATGTCTACCTACGTTAAATTATCGTGAAAACAAGCTTAAGGCTCCGTCAAACAGAAGGCGTACTTACGCGCGTCAAGGCGTTAAAACGTCCCGGACGTATAACGCTGCGTTGTGTTGTACTGAACACGTCGAAGCCGTTCAAACAGAAAGTACGCGACGTTACGGCGTTTTGGTGCCTGTTTGAAGGAGCCTTTACGCTGACGCTTTGCCGCGCGGTAAGTACGCCTTCTGTTTGACGGAGCCTTTATGTGTCCAAGCGGTTAAAAGCAAATATTAAAATCTTCAGGTCATTTTAAAAACAAACATCGCTATCTCCCCAAAATGGAGATTTGCTGCCTTTACCCCAAAACTACCCTCCACACATCATCCCCAAAGATGAAATTTACCTTGGGGGATTTTTTTTTTCCTCAGGGCCACATTGAGCGACCAACACTTTAGAAATACATCATAATAAATACTGCGAAAGCACCTACTTAGCAGTGGCGGTCCGTGAGTGTTCAGTGAGCTAGAGTACCAAGATTGAAAAAAACGACGTCACTGATGTTGTTATAGCTGAAAATCAATTTTATTACAAAAAGTTTCAAATTGAAATTTTTTTTTTATTCATTTTCAGCTTCAACAACATCAGTAACGTCGTTTTTTTTAATCTTGGCACTCTAGCTCACTGAAAACTCACGAACCGCCCCTGCACTTAGCTCAGTTACACTTAATAATCTAACAATGTTCTCATAATACGTATTGTAAATAAAAGTAGATAAATAAGCATTTTAATATCATAATCTTTAAGACCTGACACGGTCATAGCGACCTCGTAACCATTCTATCTAGAATCTATTATGTTTTGTTTCCCTAGGTAATTCCGTCATATTATTTTTAAATTTATTAGAATAACAAAGACGATCTCACAACGCGCAGCGGGTGGATTTTAAATTATTGGATATTACTTATTTATTAATTTATTTATTGTTTGAAACATTTTAAAGACATTGCCGTTGGAATGTGCACAGATATTAACAGTATTAACATTCCAATTTTAAAAAATTCACAGCATGCGTAATCAAGTTTTAGTGGTTATTAGTTATTATAATCTAATAGTTAAAAAAACAGAAATAATACTAATCAAAATGAAATATATAGAACATGAGATATAAAACATAGTAAGTATACATTACCTACAGAGAAAAATAAGAAAAAATAAAGAAAAAACATACTATTAAAACGATTACATAACTGTTCTGCATCTCATCATGAAAGAAGATTTTTAATTCGGTTTTTAAATTATGCGAGATTGTTTCCGAAGATATCTATCTATATGGTTACATTCATTACAAAATATTAGTGACAATGAATGGTAAACTTTATATGGAGTGTAACAATCCGAAGGATTTTGAGCAGCGATTCCTGGGCGTATTTGAAGTAAAAATGTAGGTTCAATGGCGTAGGATCTTATATATATCCATTTTTTCTTCACTTAGTACAAACAAATTGCCTCCCTGTATTAAACCCGCGTTCTATACTGACAACAACTTAGGTAAAAAACACTAAAGATAGAGATCATAAATTAAACCACTCAGGCATTTACCAACTATGTTGCAATGATAGTCCATCATTCTACATAGGTAAGACAACCAGAAATGTAAATATTAGAATCACGGAACATTTAAGATGTTTAAATAATAATCATTTTTCGGAGTTTGCCAATCATCTTATTTCCACCTGTCAACAACAACATAACTTATAAAGTTTTCTAATCCTGTCTTCTTTTTTTCTGACTTCAAGACTAAAAATGTTAGGTTATGTATTGTTAGGATTACGTGAATTATTGAGGTTAATAATTGTATACAAATTATCCAAATATTATTATTATAATAATTTGTTTTAATCAGTCCACTTTTCTTCAAAATTCTGTTTTGTTATGGAACCCTTTCACTGGGAGTGCAGGCATACAAATCTCTGTAGGGCTATATTGTCCTATTTCGCATACAAGCCAAATCACATTCCTGCATAACTTCTCTGTAATATATCTCGGACCCTCGTGAAAGACCATGTGATGTCATTTCGGGCCGTTTTCTTTAGCGTGTTTTTTCTAGTGAAAAATGACCGGATTCTTGGGCGGCACAGATCATAACACTGGCGCCCAGTGGGTGGGGTGGACAGGGTGGGGGTAAGGGGGAGTGATTGATAATCCTTGATCGCGTCAAATAATAACATCGCCGGGAAATTTCATATTATAAAGTTATTTGGAGCGAAGTTCTTGTATAGATTGCTACACCCGTTGTCAATCTGCAAGGAGAAAAATGTTATTTGAAAAAAACGATCATTTTAATAGAAAAAACGATTATTAATATAAACGGTTAAAAACGGGACTGAAGTTTTTATGAACAAATTAACAGGGTTTCAATGTTTATTGGTGGGAACATGTAAGAATAATTTGTTGGTACACGTAATTTCGTACGTATTTTACCGCCAATAAACATTGAAACACAGTTAATTTGTTCGTAAGAACTTCAGTCCCGGTTTTAACCGTTCATTTTTCTCCGTGTGTGCACTGTAGTGCGTGTAGATTTTTACGTTTCTTTTTGAAAACAATTTTTTAGAATTATTTTACTTTTTTTATATTAGATATAGGTATACAAAAAGCCAAGCGAAAAAAAATTCCCCCAGGGCCTTTGTCATCTTTGGGGGGGTGCTGTTGGGTGGCGGATGGAGAGGTAGTTCTAGGAAGAAAAACGGTATGAGGAGTTGGAAGAAATCTGAGGGTCAACGTGTCCGTATGCATCGATCTCTCCCACTGTGGTACAAGGCGATGGGTCGAGAAAGGTAAAATGGTATGCCTCAACCAATCTCTCCATATCTGGCACGACACGCAGTAGTTGGTCAAACGCGTGTGCCGGCAAGTCTTATACAAACCTCACTCCATGAATCCGGGCACTCCTGCTAAGTCACCAAACATAGCGAATTACTTGGGGTGACCTATGGCAGGATTTCCACTCTGGAACGTGCCGCAAATATACTATACCAGTAAGTAGAGTCTCATAATGCTTCCTAAAAAGGGATGCCATAGTTTCATTGCAATTGGACATTTGGAGCTTTTGTGCACTACGAAGGTTTTAATATTATATATATTTTTTTAATTAAATGTGGCAAGGAGTGTGTGCTAAGACGGTGATGTTTGGCGATCCGTACTCTCTGCCTACCCCTGTGAGGAAACGCTTCGTTAGTTAGTTCATTTATTTCTCTTAAAATTGGGAAATATTGTCTAACCTAAATTAGACAATTTATATCAAATGAAAACTCCATCAGTTACGCGTCGATTCAATTTGAAATATAATGATGATTATAATTGGTCAACAGGCTGTGTTCACACTAATCGTTTATTCGGTTTTCCTTGTAAATTATTTTCTAAAAATAATAATAATGTTTGGAATGACAACAGCTACTAAAAGAACTTTACCAACGCTACTAAAAAACACGACATGTCAGAAAATCATATAAAGTGTTTAAACCTATCTAAAAAACTCGTGCACTTGTGGTAATTTTTAAAATTTTTATTTGAATCAATTCGGCGGTTTCCTTACTGCCTACCCTGATCAAAAACTCGGTGCCCGCCACTGCATATAATAGTTTATATTATGATAACCGGGATTATGAATTTCCGCGCGATAGTTAATCTCCGAGCTAATCTGCAAAACAATAAAATTATTGTTATAAAAATTGTCGGGAAAATCCGCGAAGAGGTTTTACCAACATTGAAACTGGTTAAAATCTAGGAATTCACATCACCCCTAGCATCATATTTTATCCGAGCCAATAAAAACTAATAATAAGATAACGCAGAGATTTTCCGAATTAGTGGAAAAGTTAAGTATATTGAAAATGTTTTGAGAAAATTATATAATCTAAAAAGCATAAATTTAAAACGTTCGAAGAAACCTGCTTTCTAAAGCTCGACAAAAAAGACCCAACAAAATTTTAAGAAATTCTTCAAAAATCATTTGTCTCTCAAATAGTAATTTCTTTTCCGAATCCTGTCTCTCAAATTGTTCTTCATCGTTTTAAATTCCGCGCCAGATCCTTTACCCAATGATAGATTGCATTTTCCACTCTAGCTTCATGAAATTTTAAATCCCTCAGTAATAAATCATGAGAACGGAATAAGCTCTTGGAATTGGGTCTATTGTTAGCTGAAACACATTTTAGTCTTTCACTGTTTTCTCCATCTCTGTTTATCTTACTGATCTTTTGGATGCATTGTCTGTACCTCCTAATGAAATTAATAGTCTGAAACCATAATTATGTTTTTGAAGAGTTTTATTTCACGTGCACATTTGTTACTCGGCTACCGGTTTCGACACATCCGTGTCATTCACTAGCAAACTTAAAACTAAAGCTAAAATTGATACATAATTAATGTCCAAGAAATACAAAAAATTGCAACCATAATTTTTGTTTTCAAGAATCGGCTTTATACGGTTATGAAGACATTTCATTAATGCACTAACAATAGCAAATTTAATAAACTCTACCGATATAAGTTTCAATTTATTGTTGTCATTTATATAAAAATAAGTGTAAACGGTAGACTTAGTGATAATGACTAACAAATATTTACGTGTAAATGATTATGTCATTTCAAGATATGATCGGGAACAATATAACAACAATTAAACCAGAGTTTGCAGAGGTGGCATGACACGTTCATGTCAACCTATCATTGAAATCATGAATACCTACTTAATAATGGCAATAACGACTAAAGAGACTGCCCGATGATGTAACCAAGCGACTAAAGCAATAATTAAACAGGCTACAAGAAAAAATCCGAAAAACAACAAAACATATTATAACACCCTGGTATAACCAGACATGTTTTGCATAGCTAACAAGAGTCACTGGATCAACTACAAAATAGACTACATGATTTGAAAAACAAATGACTCGATAATTACGAGGCAACAAGAGACATCGAAATAGACATAAAAACCAACTACTCAATACTTATAAGGCAGCAAGAGATATCGGAATAACGATAAAAATAACCACTAAATAATTATAAGGCAACAAGAGATACCGAAATGACGAACAAACCACTAAATAATTATAAGGTAGCAAGAGACATCGAAATAACGATAAAAACAAACTACTCAATAGTTATAAGGCAGCAAGCGATATCGGAATAACGATAAAAATAACCACTAAATAATTATAAGGCAACAAGAGATATCGAAATGACGATAAAACAAACCACTAAATAATTATAAGGCAGCAAGCGATTTCGAAATAACGATAAAAACAAACTACTCAATAGTTATAAGGCAGCAAGCGATATCGAAATAACGATAAAAACAAACTACTCAATAGTTATAAGGCAGCAAGCGATATCGAAATAACGATAAAAACAAACTACTCAATAGTTATAAGGCAGCAAGAGACATCGAAATAACGACATAAGCAAACTACTCAATAATTATAAGGCAGCAAGAGATATTGAAATAATGATATAAATAAACTACTCAATGATCATAAGGCAGCAAGAGACATCGAAATAACGATATAACTACTCAATAATTATAAGGCAGCAAGAGATATCGAAATAACGATATAAATAAACTACTTAATAATTATAAGGCAGCAAGAGATATCGAAATAACGACATAAGCAAACTACTCAATAATTATAAGGCAGCAAGAGATATTGAAATAATGATATAAATAAACTACTCAATGATCATAAGGCAGCAAGAGACATCGAAATAACGATATAACTACTCAATAATTATAAGGCAGCAAAAGATATCGAAATAACGATATAAATAAACTACTTAATAATTATAAGGCAGCAAGAGATATCGAAATAACGACATAAGCAAACTACTCAATAATTATAAGGCAGCAAGAGATATTGAAATAATGATATAAATAAACTACTAAATAATTATAAGGCAGCAAGAGACATCGAAATAACGATATAACTACTCAATAATTATAAGGCAGCAAGAGATATCGAAATAAAGATATAAATAAACTACTTAATAATTATAAGGCAGCAAGAGATATCGAAATAACGACATAAGCAAACTACTCAATAGTTATAAGGCAGCAAGAGACATCGAAATAACGACATAAGCAAACTACTCAATAATTATAAGGCAGCAAGAGATATTGAAATAATGATATAAATAAACTACTAAATAATTATAAGGCAGCAAGAGACATCGAAATAACGATATAACTACTCAATAATTATAAGGCAGCAAGAGATATCGAAATAACGATATAAATAAACTACTTAATAATTATAAGGCAGCAAGAGATATCGAAATAACGACATAAGCAAACTACTCAATAATTAAAAGGCAGCAAGAGATATTGAAATAATGATATAAATAAACTACTCAATGATCATAAGGCAGCAAGAGACATCGAAATAACGATATAACTACTCAATAATTATAAGGCAGCAAGAGATATCGAAATAACGATATAAATAAACTACTTAATAATTATAAGGCAGCAAGAGATATCGAAATAACGACATAAGCAAACTACTCAATAATTATAAGGCAGCAAGAGACATCGAAATAATGATATAAACAAACTACTCAATAATTATAAGGCAGCAAGAGACATCGAAATAACGACATAAGCAAACTACTCAATAATTATAAGGCAGCAAGAGATATTGAAATAATGATATAAATAAACTACTAAATAATTATAAGGCAGCAAGAGACATCGAAATAACGATATAACTACTCAATAATTATAAGGCAGCAAGAGATATCGAAATGACGATAAAAACAAACTACTCAATAATTATAAGGCAGCAAGAGATATTGAAATAATGATATAAATAAACTACTCAATGATCATAAGGCAGCAAGAGACATCGAAATAAGGATAAAAACCAACTACTAAATAATTATAAGGCAGCAAGAGACATCGAAATAACGATATAACTACTCAATAATTATAAGGCAGCAAGAGATATCGAAATAACGATATAAATAAACTACTTAATAATTATAAGGCAGCAAGAGATATCGAAATAACGACATAAGCAAACTACTCAATAATTATAAGGCAGCAAGAGACATCGAAATAATGATATAAACAAACTACTCAATAATTATAAGGCAGCAAGAGATATTGAAATAACGATATAAATAAACTACTCAATGATCATAAGGCAGCAAGAGATATCGAAATAACGACATAAACAAACTACTCAATAATTATAAGGCAGCAAGAGACATCGAAATAATGATATAAACAAACTACTCAATAATTATAAGGCAGCAAGAGATATCGAAATGACGATAAAAACAAACTACTCAATAATTATAAGGCAGCAAGAGATATTGAAATAATGATATAAATAAACTACTCAATGATCATAAGGCAGCAAGAGACATCGAAATAAGGATAAAAACCAACTACTAAATAATTATAAGGCAGCAAGAGACATCGAAATAACGATATAACTACTCAATAATTATAAGGCAGCCAGAGATATCGAAATAACGATATAAATAAACTACTTAATAATTATAAGGCAGCAAGAGATATCGAAATAACGACATAAGCAAACTACTCAATAATTATAAGGCAGCAAGAGACATCGAAATAATGATATAAACAAACTACTCAATAATTATAAGGCAGCAAGAGATATTGAAATAACGATATAAATAAACTACTCAATGATCATAAGGCAGCAAGAGATATCGAAATAACGACATAAACAAACTACTCAATAATTATAAGGCAGCAAGAGACATCGAAATAATGATATAAACAAACTACTCAATAATTATAAGGCAGCAAGAGATATCGAAATGACGATAAAAACAAACTACTCAATAATTATAAGGCAGCAATAGATATCGAAATAACGATAGAACAAATCGGAACAACGATGAAACAAAACTGACTAGACTCTGGTACAAATGCAAAAAGAGTCACCATAAAAAGAACAAAGGACAACAGAACCATTAAATAGAACCATATTATAAGCAACATAAGTTATTGTATAGAACAACGACAATACACAATTTAGGTATGAACCTACTTTAATTTAACCAGGCATGCTTCACAATTTGCAAATACAACAGATCAATATAACAATAGCATGCCATTTAACTATAGCTTACCAAGCGATTTTGATAAATCTAGTACAATAAACGTTTTTGATAAATCTAGCATGCGATTGTAGGCGGTACCTTTCAAAAGATAACACAAGACATTGTTTAGGGGTGAGGGGGTAGTGGTAGGGGGGGGGGTGCCTGATCATATGGGAAGCATCTCGGGAATTTTACTAAAAGTAGAACATTAGCCACTTTCTACGGCACTTTGTCATTTTCAGAAAACACTCTTTAACGTTTTAACACCTTGAACCCAAGACTTAAGAGTACAGTGGTTATTATTATAATATATATATTACAATCACTGTTTGTAGGATAATGTTAAGTAGTCTTATTGCTTATGGAAAATGTCATTTAACCTTAATCTTAATCTATTATTGAGGGACGAATCACATAATATGTAGATAAAGATTGGCTATTTGTACACATATTTTATGACTCTAGTTTAGCTCCAAACTCATCCATTAATCCACACAATCTATTACATAATTTAATATCGATATTTTTTATAGCAAAGTTATAAAAAATTATTTCCTTTTTATTCCGCCGCTAAGCTTCTTATATCACTATCATTAGATTTCCCGTGTCATAATAATAATATGATTATACTTTTGAATGTAGTTATAACTTCTTATTTTTTTTTTTTTTTTTACTTTCTTTTATAATATATATTGTATATTGATTATTATTTTTCATAATTAGATACCTAGGTTTAGTACCTATGTCTTTTTCTGCTGCGAAGGTTGCTGTAATCATGGCATTCTTCGTTCCGGAAGAAATCCGCGAAACTGCCACGAATGTTTTTTTAGTTGTACTTAAGACGTATTTATTACCTATGCCTAATTACAATTTTGCACATTAACTTGTTAATCAAAAGTACTATCTACGTAACTGTATTTTGAGTCTGGGGCGTATCACAGACGTATGCATTGTAACCCCCCAGAATTATTAGTCCGCTTTAGTGAATATATCATACAGGTCTCATAGAAATTCTCGTGTTTCCCTTACTTGAGAAATATGATCGAAACAATGTTAGGAAGAGAAAACACAACGCTTTACATTAAAATCTAAATGTTATCCCCAAAATAATTCAAATGTACACCTTTATAAAACAAAAGTTTCTGACCGCAATTTGAAAAAAAATAGGAAAATAAAACTTTTTTTTTCTTTATTCATTAAATTGTTATTTACATGTTTTGAGGATTTTACGACCACCATGCTAGGCACATGCCCGTGTTGCAGTGGTCTATTGTGAATTTTGTATTTATTATTTTAACAAGAGTCTACAAAAATGTAAGGTGATGACAACGTTTATAATAAATTTATCTTATAAAATATTTGTTTGCTTTTACTTTTACGCGTTATCACAAATTTTAGTGCTTATAAAGGTAGATGAACGATTTTTAAAACTTTATTTTTGGCTTTCCCTTTTTTACATTAAAAAATTACACTAATTTTTTTATAAGAAAAACTCTCTTTTTAACTTTTGAAGGTTATTCCAATCAATGTAATATATCATTGAAGAAGAAGATAACAATAATAATCCATTTTTTTAAATATGAAAATAAACTAGACACAGAAAAATAATAAAATATAATTGCTGCAACTGGGACTCGAACCCAGAACCTCACGTTTAACCGGGACACACGCATTAACCAATTTTGCTATTGAAATATAAAAATATATTATAAAAAAAAGGATTATTATTGTTATCTTCTTCTTCCATGATAAAAAATTACACGTTTATTTTTAATAATAAAATTTGATAGCGTATTTCATCACCTTTTAAACGCAGTTTTTAGTTTTCGGAAACGTTCAAAAATGTTCAATTTGCTTGGATTTTATTGCAAAGCGGAAATATTTGGAACTACTGACAGAATATGCCCGAGTAATAATATTTTTTTGCTTTATATGAAAAACATAAAAAATAATAACCAATAAAATTAATAAATAAATAATATTATTTTGTCCGGAACTCAATAAGTTAACTTCACATCTTTATGCTGGAATGTTTTCAGAAATAATGTGGAATGCTCGCGAAGTCTGTTTTATGGGAAGGGGTGCACAACAAAGCCTTATTCATAAAAGGATTTTTTTGTCGCGAGATAAAACATGGATACAATTATTTTTGACTTCCCAATTTTCGAAACTGAAATTATTTAATAAATTATAACTACGAATTATGTACCTTCATTACTATATTCTCGTATACGGCTTTCTTTAACTTTTCTTTACACTAACATCCAACTTCATCAATCAAACTGAGGGACCGTTAAGCTAATAATTAAATTATTTAAATATAAATTAAAAATTATTTATAATCATAATTATTTTATGAAAAAACCATTTTTACAAGTTATGCTGTAAAATATTAAGTTGCGCCCTTAACCACTTAACAGCAATTTAAATGTTTTTCTAGGATTGTTAACGTAAATTTTTCCGCCCACATTAAAAAAATCATACCTCCAAATTTGAATATGAAGACATACAAACTGATTATAGTTCTATGTAGCCAATGAATTCCCCTATCTTTTGTCTATTATCACTTATTTGTAGGATTTGTAAAAAAAAAATTTAAAATATTTAACCTTAAAACATTTTAAAGAATCTAGAGAATATTTATTTTGTTCTATTTTGAATGTACGATATATTATATTGTCGTTTTAATATTTTTTTTTTTTTCAATTTGCCACATATTGTCAACAAAGCAATCCGTGGTTTTGGAAATAGTGCCATAATGTGGCAATAAGCACTCGAGTGGGTAAACATGCTGTATAATTTTATATAAATGAATTGTTTAGATTGAATGGTTGCGAGGACTCACACCTCTCCAAATGAATTTGTATGTCTTTTTATGAGAACTAGAAATTAGTTGGAAGAATTATCCATAGATGTCAGTAAGGGCAAATTCCCCTCAGAGCAAGGAAATTAAATAAATAGCCTGTTTTTTAGGTTTTATTTCTATCTCAACAATAGCTTCTCGACAAGTAAACAAATAAACTCCTTGGTCTGTCTTGGGTAGTTTGGGCTTCCTGATATTCACAATGTATTTGGGAATAGAGAAAATAAAAACACAAGTCCTTTTAAGTTTCCTAAAGATGCGTTATTATTTTACAAGTTCCTTAATCCAAAACATTTACACTTGCAATGTGAACATAATACATAGTTTTATCCGTCTTTCTTTCTTGAAAGAATTGGGTTTTTATACGAACCAAACTATTTATTCATATTCATATTGCGTATTGACAGGCGCAAAAAAAATGATTCATCTTAATATTATTTAACAGCAAATTTAACAAAAAGGGTTTTTCCTAAAATAATTAAATTACCGATATGGACTTAGCACGGCTGCCGGTTTCATAGCGTGAGGTTTGTCCGGATCTTTGAGGCGGATGCGTTGGACCACTATTTGCATGGCAGGCGGGATAGGGTGAGACTGGGTAGAAGAGACTTTGACCTCTCCGGTAGAATTCTCTCGGAATATTGCCTTGCACCTCATTGGGAGAGACAAATTCATACTCCTCGACACACTCCCTCAGATTCTTATCCACCCCTTATGCTTTTTTCCTTCCCAGAACTTCCTCTCCTTCTTTCCCTAAAAAGACCCCGACGGAAAAATATTTTCCTAAATGCCTTCTGTGTGGAACTAACGTAAAAAATACAAGCCAATATAATCAATTATTTACTCGAGAAGTAATTTCGTATTTTTTTTTATGTTTGATCAAATTCAACAAAATTAAGAAAAAATAATTGAGCTAACTTCAGGCACGCGGACACGCCTGCAACACACTTTTTCACCAATTACATTTTCAGCACTACCGTACAGAACATAAGCAGTTACCAAAATCTGTTTATGACTTAAAATGACGCGTCGCAAACACAATGTCGTGTCAGTAATCCAATAAGGCCGAAATGTGCCGCGCCGAGTACTTCGCTCCTTGTGAACGAGGCCTGAGGGTAGATAGGGGGAGAGAGGAAACTGGGTTAGTAAATTTTTCTCGCTTTTACTCTTCCGCGTGGGTGAGTTCTTTCAAAATTTTATTTGATATTTGTGTTATTTCACAGTTTATTCCTTTAAAGTGATTTTTTTACATCAGCTCCACCCCTTAAGTTTGTATTCAAGTACCTACTTACAAATCTAATGATTTCATAAGAAATTTTGGTTTGATTTATGATATAAGAGAAATTTATTTAGAAACATTGTTTTTCGAACGCGAATTCTTCTAAGTACTATCTACATCGACTAACAAAGTCTAGACAGGGCGCATCGATGTTAAAAATGACACTGAAACCAAAGTTTTTGGTTCCAAAAATTGATTTAGGAAAATTCCTATCAAAAAGAAAGTGCATTATTTCGCAGACAAAAGATCGAAAGAAACATTGCTTTTACTTTTTGTTAGTCTGCAAATGACCAAATTTCTCTCCAAATTATCTCTCAAATTGTCTCTCAAATTGTCTCTCAAATTTTCTCCCAAATTGTTTTTAAATTGTCTCTCGAATTTTCTCTCAAATTGTCTCCCAAATGTCTTTCAAATATGTCTTTCAAATTAGTCTTTCAAATTGTCTGTCAAATTGTCTCCCAAATTGTATTTCAAATTGTCTCTAATATTGTCTCCCAAATTGTCTTTCAAATTGTCTCTCATATTGTCTTCCAAATTGTCTCTCAAATTGTCTCCCAAATTGTCTCTCAAATTGTCTCTCAAATTGTCTCCCAAATTGTCTCCCACGATAATAAAACTACTTTCGAAGAGAGACAACGGAATCCGATGGGGAGTTTGCTAAAAAAATTATCCATAATAGGCGGGCCGAATAATTCCATCGATTTTGACAAGACACGCCATATTTAGAGTTACTAGCATAAATTGTATCGAAAACATATTTTTAAATTATAATTTTGGATGAAGAATAATGTTTTCTCCCGAAACCCTTTTTCGAGCTATTTCTGAAGCTAAATATGAGAGTTTACGGCAGTTGTACCATTCGCACGTTTCGCATTCGCATGTATCGTAAGTGTGTGTGAGCTTATTTTGAGCGAGACAGAATGACAGACAATGAAATACCTCAATGTTCTGCGTATGGTGCAAAGTCTAGCCTCTTAATGTAAATATAATGTCGGTCTTACGAGGGGTTGATTTTTATAATTTTATAACATATCTTATTATTTCTTTATGCCAATCTAATATTGTTGTATTTTCTTTCTTTTCAGACTGATGAAAATAGATATTCCGCCTACAAAAATGTCAGAAATGTCACCATCAAAAAGGTAAATATAAATTGTTTTACAATTTATTGTTAGCACCTACCGATTGAACTTTACACAAACATTGACCTAAATTTTGCTTGCACTAAGTTGTAACTTAAGTTTTTGAACAGGTGTTCAAAGTTAAATAGTTGATTAGCTCCATTTACAATAATAGACTTCTCAACTTCCAGTCCCGAATGCACGTAGATGCATACATTATGCAACCCCTATATACATAGGCAAATAAGCACTGCTTACCATCTACCTTACTCACATAAAAAATAGTCAATTTTATAAAATTTTACGTGCAATCAATGTACACTTTTAAAAGGTTTCAATTTACTATAGTTAGTTATATCGATCACTGAAATTTGAAATGCTGCAAAAGACACAACAGTAAAAAAATAAGACAAAATGTTTATTATTCCGGAGGGCAAAAATTTTTATTTTGTCCATAAAAAAATTCAAATCATTTCAGAAAGTCTAACCGATACAATATTGCATTGAATCACCGATGCAATATTGTAAAATATTTATTCACATTCGTAATGCGTATACACAGGTGAATGTCAAAAGAATTCATATTCTACGCTTTCGTAGATGGCGCTCGTATAGTATTTTTTTTACTTATAAACGCTTTTTAGAAGTTATGCTTTGAAATATTAAGAAAATTTTATTGTTCGCGGAAGTACACAAGCAAAATGAATATTCACAAATAGTTTTGTTAATAAAAATCTTTAATCTTTTAAGAAAGGCTAACAAATACAATATTGGATTGAATCACCAATGAAATATTGTATTTGTTAGCCTTTCTTGAAAGATTAAAGTTTTTTAATTAACAAAACTATTTGTTAATATTCATATTGCTTGTCTACTTTCGCGAACCATAATTTTTTTTTTTATATTTCAAAGCATAAATTGTAAAAAGCGTTTATAAGTAAACATACTATACGAGCGTCATCTACGAAAGCGTAGAATATGAATTCTTTTGACATTCACCTTAATATTTCAAAGCATAACTTCTAAAACGCGTTTTTCCCTAAAATAATTATGCTCACGCCATATATGAAAGAGTAGATTATGAATTATTTTGAGTATCACCTTTAAGTAGACGAATAAATTTTCTATGGCAATTTAAAATGTGCCATTTTTGAATTGTCGCCAAAACGACACGTTCTTTTTTGTTAGTCAATTCGGCGGCGTTGACGTCACACTGGGCAAGGTTGGTGACAGTCATCTTACCATACATTGTCATTTTTATGTCAGATTGACGTTGTAGCCTATTGGTATCGTCTCATAATGTGCGAATTTTATAAACCAGTAATTATTAATAAGAATGTCAAAATTACACATTTTTGGTACAATGGTCAGAATCAAAAAATTAACTTTGAATCTTCCACACATCTTAAAGGTGTTCATAGTTTGTGAAAATATCCCATCGAGCGACCTATAATATAATAAAACCTAAAGCTTGGAATGGACTGCCACATGAGTTTAGAATGATCACAGACTCGGCGGAATTTAGAGCTAAACTTAAAACTCATCTGTTCAGACTGTCTTATCCATAAAGTCAAAAACCTTTCACTTTCACAGCCCGCGACGTTATAAATTACTAATTATGAAAAAATATGAGCTAATTCTCTTTTTGTAAGCTTTATTTATAACTTATAACGGTCAATTCATGAAAATTCTCCAGTCCTAAGAATCCTAAAATTCTCAAGTCTTTCAAAATAAATATTAACTCACCTTTGGCATTAATCTTCTTATAAATGAATGCCAACAGTGATGAGGGGATGCAGTAAAATAAAATCATGCAATATCCAGTGTTTTCAATATAATGTCCTCCGCGTGCAAATTGGTATCTTCTCCAAGCATAGAACTTTATAATTAAATTATGTTTATCGGAAGTGACCGGCCAGATAAGTATGTTTCTGTATACATTTGTAAATACGAGTAATAAACTTAGATATATCCTAAGAATTATACAATATATTGTACAGCGCCCTTGAGGTGATTTCTCACAAAAACGGCGCTCTACAAATTATCCAATTATTATTATATATAAAGGACATTAAGTTTTCTAGTCAAACAAATTTTAATATCGCGGTAAAAGACTCTTAATAATGAGTAATAGCAGTAAAATACCCATTGTACGAGAAAATACAACAGATAATTACCACAACAAAGAATGTTTTGCAGAAATGCAAAATTACACGACATTTCTAGGAACATAATACATAAAAGCTTTTGAGAGTTAAGTAAAATATGATTTCTGAAGAAATTTACTTGTCAAATGCTAGTAATCTTGTTAAATGTATTTAAAAAATTTAAACAAGAAAATTTCAATTAATAATTATATTAAATAAAACAAATAACTTAGTTTTAAACCACTTTATATTTATTATTATATTTGTCGACCGGTTTCGATTGGACTCAATCTTCATCAGGACAATAAAATAAACTAAATCATAATACAGAGAAACAATATAAGGTAAACAAAATAGAGAGAGAAAGCAATATATGGGAGAGGGAGAGAACATCATAGACTGGTTGGTGGAGGGGTAGGGGGCGGGGTAAAGGAAGGGTGGGGGCTACATAAGGAGTAAGGGAACAACTTTAAAATTGGACTGTTTGTTAATTCTAGTTGTTTGTTTAAAATTTGCAAATTATTTTTATTTGATTTTGAAATTTCTAATGCTTCTAAATTATTCAAGCGTATTCCTATTTTATTTTTATGTATTATTTGGACTCCCGTATTTTTATTAAATGTGTGGTTAGTATTAATTAAATGTTCGGCAAATTCTGAAAAACCCGTGCTTGTTAAACACCTGACATGTTCTTTAACTCTAATATTTATATTACGCGCGGTTTTACCTATATATGTTGCTGGGCAATCATTACAATTTAATTTGTAAATGCCAGAATGGCTTAATTTATCCTCCTTATCTTTAGAATTTGTTAAAAATTTTGTTAAGTTATTATTAGTATAGAAGGCCGGCCTTATTTCTGACGGAAGGTTAGAAACGCAAAGGGAAGAGAATTTACTTATATACAAAATTCTGCGCCATTGGGTAGCAACATTATTATTATTAATAGATGGTAGGGCATTATATAGAAATTTATTTGTTGTGATTCGGCGAAGTTTTTTTGAGAGGATTTTATCAATTAGATCGGGATCATATCCGTTGTTGATAGCTATTTGTTTAATTGTAAGAAGTTCATTAGAAAAATTATTATTAGATAAGGGGATAGTAACTAGGCGGTGAATCATGCTGTGGAAAGAAGAATGTTTATGTGACATAGGGTGATTGGAAGTATTATGTATTATGGTGTCAGTAAATGTAGGTTTTCTAAAAATGTTGAAGGTTATTTTGTTGTTAATGATGGATAAGGAGAGATCTAGAAAATTTATATTGGAATTTATGCCTATCTCAAGTGTGAACTGGATTTTTGTATGGAAGGAATTAAGGAGTGATAGGAAGGCATTTAATTGGCGGTCTGAGCCCGTCCAAACGCAAAAAATATCATCGACATAACGTCTCCACAAAAGAACATTTTTTAATAAAGGGGATTTACATTCAAATATCTTATTTTCGATACTATCCATGAATATGTCAGCTAATACAGGACTGGTAGGTGCTCCCATCGCGAGACCATCTTTTTGTTGGTAGACCACCTCATTGAATTTAAAATAATTTTGATTTAAACATAAATTAAAAAGTCGAGAAAGATCATTAGACATGTCATTAGATAAATGGGAATTATTAAGTAAGTTAGTTACTAAAGATTTACATTCACTCACAGGTATATTAGGAAATAAATTTATAACATCAAATGAAATGAGTTTAGAATTAGACGGGAGAACTAAGTCCTTCAAATGATTCACTAATTCCATGGAATTCTTAATTGTATATTTAGGGGAAAAAACATTGCAATTATTAAACACATTAGTAACAAGTGAGGCTAATTTAAAAGAAGGGGAATTACAACAGGCAACCACTGGCCTAATTGGGGAGAAAATCTTGTGAATTTTTAAGAACCCATATAACCTGGGTATTTTAGGATTTTTTGTGAGTAATTTAACTTGGTCATATGACAAATCTATGAACATTGGGTTTTTACAGTCTTTCAAAGCATTCTTTACATGTTGTTGGAATTTATTAGTGGGGTCTGATCTTAATATTTCAAATGCATCATTGTTAAGAAAATCTTCAATTTTAGAGTTATATTCCATTCTGGGAATAATTATTACAGTATTGCCTTTATCTGCCTTTGTTAATACTAAGTTTTCAGTAGTTAACTTGTTTCTAACGGTCCTAGCATATAGGATTTCTGAATTAAATGAAGGGATGTTTTTGGGGATCAAGTCTTTTAGCAATTCTGCACTTTTATAATGGAATTTTCGTGGAGCTTTGTGTAGCGCCGTTTCAACATCCACTGCAACATTTTCGATGGCATCACTATAGTTGTGTTCGGTGTAGTGGAGGTTATATTTTAAACCTTTCGACAGGAGAGCAATCTCCTGTGGTTGAAACTGGATCGACGAGAGATTTTGTACGCGGTCGTAAAATTTT
Source organism: Limnephilus auricula (assembly GCA_951813805.1). Lineage (NCBI taxonomy): Eukaryota > Metazoa > Arthropoda > Insecta > Trichoptera > Limnephilidae > Limnephilus > Limnephilus auricula. Next base: position 19,091,242 of record OX638406.1, read on the forward strand.
TTTGCGGGTATTGTTGATGATTTATTTATTGATTTATTTATTTCACATAGGGTTTTTAGTTTCTTTTCTAAGTTTACACGTTTTTCAAAACCTTTTTTAGACACATAATTTCTCACTTTATCGTCAAATAAGTCCCATTCTACTGGGTGGAGATCATGTACCAGTTCAGTGTGTAGGATTTTAATTTTTAATTTAATGTTATTACGTTGTTTATAGGCACTTTTTAAATCTTCTTTCAACCAGGCTATTTTAGCTTGATTTATAGAAGTAGAAACGATGGAAGCACTTTTAAAGATATGATCCCGATCTAATTGATAAAATCCTCTCAAAAAAACTTCGCCGAATCACAACAAATAAATTTCTATATAATGCCCTACCATCTATTAATAATAATAATGTTGCTACCCAATGGCGCAGAATTTTGTATATAAGTAAATTCTCTTCCCTTTGCGTTTCTAACCTTCCGTCAGAAATAAGGCCGGCCTTCTATACTAATAATAACTTAACAAAATTTTTAACAAATTCTAAAGATAAGGAGGATAAATTAAGCCATTCTGGCATTTACAAATTAAATTGTAATGATTGCCCAGCAACATATATAGGTAAAACCGCGCGTAATATAAATATTAGAGTTAAAGAACATGTCAGGTGTTTAACAAGCACGGGTTTTTCAGAATTTGCCGAACATTTAATTAATACTAACCACACATTTAATAAAAATACGGGAGTCCAAATAATACATAAAAATAAAATAGGAATACGCTTGAATAATTTAGAAGCATTAGAAATTTCAAAATCAAATAAAAATAATTTGCAAATTTTAAACAAACAACTAGAATTAACAAACAGTCCAATTTTAAAGTTGTTCCCTTACTCCTTATGTAGCCCCCACCCTTCCTTTACCCCGCCCCCTACCCCTCCACCAACCAGTCTATGATGTTCTCTCCCTCTCCCATATATTGCTTTCTCTCTCTATTTTGTTTACCTTATATTGTTTCTCTGTATTATGATTTAGTTTATTTTATTGTCCTGATGAAGATTGAGTCCAATCGAAACCGGTCGACAAATATAATAATAAATATAAAGTGGTTTAAAACTAAGTTATTTGTTTTATTTGGTATAATGTCAAGCCACAAAGTGTTTGCTTTCTTCGATAATAATAATTATATTGTTTAGGTCCCTACTTTATTTATCGCTCGTCTGATTTTATTTGTACATCAGTTCCAATTTTCAAAATTTAAAGTTCATTCAACTTGGATAATTTTATGCATTACGCATTAATGCGCTTCACTTCACATCTATAGAAATATAATGATATGAGTCATTTAATAAATAAAATTCCCTACTGGCCCGTACCTACTATAAGTCCTTTATAAGTTCAGTCACGTAGCGAGTGTTTTAGTAACTAAACATATCCGAACACCACGAGTTTAGTAGTTAATGCTCGAAGTTTTAGGTAAAAGCTCGAAGCTTAAAGTTCGAAGATCGAAAGTTCAAAGCTTGAAAGTACAAAGCTCGCAAGCTCAAAGCTTGAAAGTTCAAAGATCAAAAGCACAAAGCTCGAAAGTTCTGAACTCGAAAGCTCAAATCTTGAAAGTTCACAACTCGTAAGATCAACGCTTGAAAGTATAAAGCTCGCAAACTCAAAGATTGTAAGTTCAAAGATCAAAAACTCAAAGCTCGATAAGTTCAAACATGAAAGCGCAAAGTTAGAAAGTTCAAAGATTGAAAGTTCAAAGTTTGAAAGTTCAAAGCTCATTAGCTCAAAGCGAGTTACTCGAGTAAGTCGTAAAACGGAAACATTAAATTACCGACCAAGATGTAACAAATGTTCATTACTTATAGTAAAAACTCAATAATAACCGTGGAAACCTCAGCCATTTTTTTATAACCGTTTGGACAGAATGTTTGGCATGTATTTGGATCTGTGTGCCGAGTTCTTCTCTTAGATATTTTGTCATTGATTAGAAAGATGATTCTGTCTCTTTTGTGTTCTATTTTGCGTTACGAGACAAAAGGCTAATAAATCCTTCGGATATCGGAAGGCGTCTGTCATCGGCTGCCAAATTTCAGTGATTTTTAAAAAACACGAATAGCTATTTATTAGTTATTAAAACTAGGTACTTAAATATAAGCCTGATAGGCGTTCCCAAATAACAATCCGTTTGTCATATTATTTTGATGTTTGTACGATGACATTCGATTCACAATTTTCCCGCGACTGACATCACTTAACAAGGATTAGCGAAAAAGGCGCCGTCATTTCTGGCGTTAGCGCAGGGGCGTAGCTACCGCCGTATCAGCCGTATCAATGATACGGGGCCCCCGGGCTACAGGGGCCCCTAACGTGTGTAAGCAAAAATTAGTAAAATGTTATCCACAATGTCACTTAATATCGTGCTTCCCGGGAAAAACATATAAACAACTGTCATTCGTGTCTATAGAGTTTTCACTTCAGAAATGACAAAAGTCAAAAAGAGCAATCTCTTTTTTCACGGGTTAAGCGTGCGCCCAAAAGTTGGCAATAACCGATCTACAATGATTAACCATGGAGAGCAATACTTACTGTATAACGTGGTATCACCCCTAGAATGAAAACTGTTAAAATGTATAGTAAAATAATGATTTAATTTAATAATTAATAAGTAATCAAATGAGAGTAGCAAGTTACAATACAGTGGAACCCCTCATGACGAGTACCTCCCATAACGAGTAATTCGCATAACGAGCAAAACCGATTTTGAAAAAGATGCTTCCTTTCGCATAAAAGAGCGACATTTCGCATAACGAGTGACGCAAGCAACGCATCTTCATGTCACTTACTTGTGGCCCGGGACTTCCACGCCAGTGCGTCGGTCTCTTGTTAGCACTTGTTCCTCTAGCACTTTGTGTCGCATATGAACACATATTATTTCAAACTTGTATTCAGACATGGTTTGTAAATTTATTTTGTTTAAATGCCCTTCGAGAACATGAAGAGTTGCAGTCGGAACATGAATTCTCAACTATGAGTAAACTTGTGGATTTTTAAAGAATCCATTCTAGATCATGAATAATTTCAATCGGAACATACTTACATACGGTTTTTATCCACTATGCATCAGCAAAGGTTCCTTTGTAGTACATGAATAGTTACAACGGAAAATGAAAAAGGTTTAGACCCACCTTGGGCCCTCCAACTATTTTTGATACAGGGCCCCTCCAATGTACGCTACGCCACTGCTTTAGCGTGACTACTGTCTTGCGCTGGTATTTAGCAGGTTGGACGGAATACTGCATTTAAAAAAAACTATCAAAAGGTGTTGTATAGGGCCGATTTAACACGTGTTACGCTGTTGCAAAAAATACACAACACCCTTCTGAAGGATAACGCACGACGGACGCCTACCTATATCCGACGGATTAAGATTTTTATTTTAGGGTTTTCAGAAGATTTTTTATTTACCCTTTGTCTTGGTTATCATTCCAATTGAATTAGTTTGTTGTTGTATTAAGTTAAATGTTGTTATTCTAAGTTTGTTGTTATTTTACGCTTATTGATTAGAAAAACGTGAGGAAAATGCATTTAGCGCATTCCACTTCTGTTGACGTGTTCACTTAGGAAATTACCTGCACAACTATAATGCAATATTACGAATGCAAAGTAATAAAGCGATAAGAGAAAGAATGTAATGGTGTACTGTGGGTAAAAAAATAATTAATAAAGGCACACTCAATGAGTTCAAAGTTCATTTCTGTCTAAAATTTTAAAAGTACTTTTGCAATATAGAAAATAATGTTTGAAGTGAAGCTTTTATTTCGATTAACTAACAACAATCATGTAGTTTCTCCGTAGAGGTAGGCAGAGAGGAAAGACCGCCACACAAAATTATTAAATCACACTTGCTTAATTCACATTCTCACTTCAGCGTCCACAGCATACTCTTCTGGTTTTTGATTCACTTGATGGTGCCATGTCTTTTATCTCTCTCTCAAAGAGAGCAAGCAAATCATGTTTTGTTAGTAATGTTAATATTACGGTAAGCGCAGACCTGTGAATAAAACTCGGGATATTAGACTATCAAAATATTCAATATTAAAAATCTTGTATTCTTCTCTTAGGAGTCAAGTCGAATATAACTCTTCTATTTGGTCTCCTCATTTTAAAATCCACTACGATTCTACAAAACAAAACATAACTTCCTAAGTTATTTTAACTATAAACTCGGTCTACTTATAAATCCAATAAATTACAACCATTTGATGAAAGAATTATAATTATTAAAACCCTCAGATAGAAGACTTATTTCCGAGTAGACTTTTATTTTTAAAATTGTTAATGGTATTATAAAAAAAATCTGCTTTAATCCGAATACCAACAAGAACTACTCGATCTAAATTTATTTTTAATTGCAACGACAATATCAGGACTGAGTCATTTAGATACTGGCTTATACCTACATATCATGCAGTTTGAAATGCTTTCTCGGAAGTAGAAGTTATGTTCAACTGCAAAGAATATAGTTACAAACAGGCTACAGTAACATACCTCAATAAATCAACGTTAGCAGAATACCTACTATTCTTCTGTCTGGGTTCTTTATAATTTAATTAGAATAATTTATTTCGTGAATAGTGCACCACTATTATATACATCACACGTTTTATAAATGCCCGTATAGACATCATAGTATATATTCACCACCACAAAAGCAAATTTTCATTTTACGTTATTGAAATTTTGAATGCAGTATTTTCAATCGCCTCAAATGCAAATACTTGTATTTTATAGTAATTAAGATGAAAAAGGTTTTTTCTAAAAAAACTTGTTCAGCGATTCCGAAATTTTACAAAAAAAAACTAATCTCTCCTAGATATGATTTGAAAATTTATTTTGGTTTATTATGCCTTATTGTTCTTCTCCCTTCTTGACCTCGTCTGTATGAAACGTTGGTTAAAGAAGGAGGTGGCGCAACACGGCATAGTAACCCAAAAATAAATCACGATAAAATAACCTAACCATACAACCGTATCTAACACAAACTAATGAAACCTAATCTAACCTGATCTATTATTTTATTACATTTTGTTTAGGTCACAATTCGTTTTTTCCGTTTACGATTTTAGCAATATAAAATTTGAAAACATTGTCAACATCTGTATTGCATCAAACATCCTTACACGTGAATCCTGTAGAATCCGAATGGCTTCACTGGTCAATCTTGCCCCATATCCTGATTTCCTTATAGCCGGATGCACAAATCAGGTGATCCTTGATTGCCCACTTGAGTCAATCAACAATCTGCCATCCGCAATCATCAATCAACAATCTGCAATCCGTAATCTGAAGTCTGGACTATTGACATGTAAATCTCCTGTGCACAGGGACGGATTGAACGAATGTCCGGTTTAGTCGGCGTGTATGACGTCATAAAGAGACGTGCTATGATCTAAAAATGCATTAAATTCAAATATTTTAGTATGTACCTTTCTACCCTTATCTTTAAATCAATGAGCATGCTCATCAACTGTACACATTTGCTCATAGATAGATGAGCAAGCTTGGTTATTTTGTTTGTTTTTGGTTTTTTTTATTGCTTGAAAAATTAAGCAAAAAATTACGATTATTATTGCATTTTTATTTTATCTTTATGTTGACGAGTAAATTTTCTACAGAGAGTCTAAGTTTGTAATCTAAGCCATTTTTGTAATCCCGCAAAAACGGCATTTTCGACGTGTGACGTCATAAGAGTCGCTCGTTCTTGAAACAGTTCTACTTTGTTTGTTTGATGACGTGCGTACGAAGAAAATAAAACGGTTGATTTGAGTCCAAGATGTAAAAGATGTAGAACAATTTTTTTGGTTTCAATCTTTGAGGTATTTCATTTTGGAGGTGAAGGAGTTTTTGGGGATTATTGTGGGCTCACAAATCAACGGCTGTTGATTTTTGAGCATGCCGCTGTGGTAGATTAAGCAACCTCACTGACGCACGTGCCACTAAGTAGCATTTGCTCATTGGTAGCATGCTATAGTGCTACTAATGAACACGTCTGTCAGTACCATCATAAGCAAATCAATGCAAAACTGTTGTAAGAAATTGGTATTGATTTATTTTTCGAATTTTAAAAATTCGTTGCGCCAAATGGGCCTTTCGGCTCTTGTCTTCACACGAATTTAAGCCTATACTAAATCCGGCCAATGTTTCTACTTATGTTTTGATGTATAATAATATTACGTAATAATGTTTATGTTTATTTTTCAGGGTACACAGAGCCTGGGCATTATGATCATAGAGGGCCGACACGCGGAAGTCGGCCAGGGCATATTCATATCGGATATTCAGGAGGGAAGTGCTGCGGAACAGGTAAATACGTGCTATTTGAAATACCCACATTTTTATTCATATTAAAATACCGTATAATTGATGTAAAAAATACCTGCGAATGCTTACCTTGTACCTGCGGCTATTAAGAGGGTATTACCAGAGAATACCGGATATTAGTCCTTTTAAATCAAATTCTAGATGTATTGACATTTTTTACAAAAAAAATATAAACTGATTTCGAAAGATTGTTATTTTATTTGGTAAACACATTTTTTAAATTTTGAATAACTAAGTTTATTTTTAATATACTAAGGTTATACCGTTAGTCCTTGGTAGATTTGTTCAATTTTCAAATGACATATTGTATTATACAACACAAATATCAAACCATATAATTATAAAACAAAATAAATCAATACATAATCTAGTAAACACATTTATCAGAATTTTAATTTTAGCTATATTAAAATCATTAAAAAATAAATCCGAGAATGTGTTTTGTGTCGAAAATTCCTCAGTTTTTCTATTATTTATTGAATGACTTACAAACTAAAATATTTCATTTTTTTGTACACTTTTATTTTGTTTAGACATTATTTAAAAATAATGTAAATTTTTTTGATCATAAATAATTATGATCAAAAAATACTTACAAGAAGTACACGGTATTTAATAATTTATCATCGTGCGTTTTGAGCATTTTTTATTGCTTACTTGAATGTAGGTATATATTAAAGCAAGTTTTGAATGAAATAAATCGATTTTAAATTTTTGATTTAAAAAATTTTATTCGCGGAATTTCGCGATTTTAAATTTTTGATTTAAAAAATTTTATTCGCGGAATAACCGATCTTTCTCATCGGAACCTCCCTGTACAGTTGCAAGCATTTTTAAACTTTTATTCTTAGCCGCTGGTCAATGGCTCTTTAGCCGCGTCTCCTCCGACAAAAAAGTGTACATAATTTGTAGATGGTAAAATCGGGCCACAATGTTTTTGTATTCTTGGCCGATAGAAACAAAATTTTTTTTTTTTGCTTGTTTTGTTAAACATTTTGTCGCAGGAGACCGGACTTTCCTCTTTACAAATTAGGTACTGAGGCATGGAACGATGGAACTGGCAGAGGAAGGATGAAGACTGACAGTATGTCGAGTCCCGTCGGCGGCATGTATCTTTTCTCGGGAGTTTTTTTTTCAATATGGATGAGTGTTTCAGGCTAATAATTTTTGCTTGTAATAATTGAAGACTGACTGCTTCAGAAATGATATCCCTAATGCGAATGTGTACTAAAACTATGTATGATGTAAGCGTAATGAGCAAGATTAAGAAAGGGACGCTTAGATGGTTTGGAGAAAGGAGTGTAAGGAGGATAAATTCTACTCCTACATATTCCTAATGGTATTTTTTTGTCTATTCCAGGCTGGCCTCGTGATAGGGGACATGATCCTTGCTGTAAACAAAGATACTCTCCTGGGATCCAACTATGATACGGTAAAAAATTATAATATTATTATTTAAAACCCTTGGAATGTCAAGTAATAACTTATTTATTTTTGCAAAATTATATTGTGTAAATTGTACCGTCTTACCCTTCAACCAATTGGTCGAAGTCCAAATAAATTGTTCACATTTATAAAAATCATTTATTAAGATAGCTACATGTATTCGGAAAAATGTTTCTTTGCTCCCTAGCATAACATTGTTAGCATTATAAACAATAACATTATAAAATAATATACAAAAATGAAAACGAAATGTTCTAGAGTTTCATTATATTTGCCTGCTAAATAAACGTTCTTCAAAACAAACATAAGAATCATATTATAATCACATCATAAAAACAAAAATTAAATCATGTGAAAAAAATAAAAATCAAAAAAAATATTTTTGTAATGGTCTTTATTTTATAACTTGAAAGACAAATAAATAAAGGAGCACATAACCGTACTTGTTATTTGCTATAATTTTTTTTTACAAAAAGAATTAATCAATTTATACCGCCGCCCTGGGAACCATGTATTGGATATCTAACACCCCTGCCATAAGTCATCCCATTTCATTCGCTACGTATGGTGACTTAGTAGCTGTGACCGAGTTCAAGGGGTGAAGTTTGTACGGGTCTTGGCGGTGGATGCCTTGGTGGATTGCCCACCAGCTGGATGGCAGGCCGGATCCGGAGAGACTGGTTCAGGGAGACTTTTTAACCTCTCCGGGGCCCCTAGCATACTCGATCGATAACGATTGATAGGATAACTTTCAGTAACTTCTCATCGTTCCCTAGCACAACTGCAGACCGCCAATGAATATGTGACAGTTCACAATGACTAAGTGTCCTTAATATATTCGACATCAATTGTTGTTTGTACATTAGCGATCTGCAGTCATGCTAGGGAACGATGAGAAGTTACCGAAAGTTATCGAAACAATCCTTATCGATCAAGTGTGCTAGGAAGCCAGTAGGAATCTCTCGCAACATCACCTTGCACCGCAGTGGGAGGGATGGATTCATACATCACACCTTTTTCCTTCTCAGAACTACATCTCCTTCCTTTCCTAGAAAGATCCTCAACACTGAATCCCCAAAGATGACGACCCTAAGGGGAATTATTTTCCTAGCTGATGTAAAATAAAAAAAATTTGTCAAGTATTTTGGCTTCAAATCCAAATTTAAGTTTTAGGTATATGAAAAAGGCTACATAGTCATTCTTACGTTTGGTAAATTGTTTTCAATTGTCCAGAAATAATAAAGTATTGAAGGCATTGCTCATAAGTTTGGAGTAAGGCAGTTAGTTCAAGTGAATATTAATAAAAAGTCTTTGTCATGTACCTTTCAAAATATCTATAATATCTAATGTACATTTATTTGAATTATCAGGCGGCCTCCATGCTCAAGAAGACTGAGGGTGTGGTGGTGCTGACCGTGTGCAACCCCAACAAGAAGGGGGACGAGGCGGAGGGCGGGCCTTCACTGGCCCCCGAGCCCGCAGCCCCCGCGCGCGCGTCCACCCCCTCCACCCTGCGCGGGCCCCCCTCCGCTCACCCCTCAAGACCCAACACGCCGGCCGGCAAGTCGCTGGCGTCACCTGCTAAAGGTAACTATTCTAACCTACATTTATGCTAAAGGTAACTGTCTAACCTAATCTTATCGATGTTAGCTTTCCTAAGGAAACTCATTGGCCTTCTACGCTGACATTGCTGATAATAACACTGACGGTTGGGCCATCTACCCAATACACCTACATTTAAGTACTACACATCTACATTTATGTACTACACACCTACATTTATGTACACACTTACATTCATGAACCGCTGTACTTAGGAGATAATATTGTTACATATTCCTAACTAAATTCCTATACTGCTCCTGTGTAACTTCGTGTCATTAATTACCCGCACCGCCAGTAATAAATTGATTCCCGTTGAATTAATATTTTCACCTCAATATTCCGCTTTCCGCCATTAAAAAAATACATTATACCGCTAACTACTATCATACAAATATTCCACCATAAATGCAGTGCAAAGCAGCCAGAAAAGAGAGTCCTACAGGTCCCGCAGTAAGTCCTATTTATGTCTTCACCTGTATGTGCATATTTTCTCCTTGTTCATCTAAGATTCGATCAATTTATTCCGTTTGATTTCGGAGAAATGAAAATGGTTCAAATATGATTAAAGACCTCATTAACTAATTAACTCCAGTTTAGCAGAAGTATACGCGAGGGGCCGATGTATCTTAATGTTAGTATTTCAATTCGAAATTGTCTATTTATTAGTATATTTAATTTTTTGTAGCGGTTGTCGTTTAGGAATATAAATCCATAGACAGATCTGCACCATGTTGCCAGCGTATATCGATTTCATATTTATTCTCTTTCAATATAGCTTCGGCTATCAACGGTGTAACCATGCTCAGAATATAACAAAAATCCATTCAATTCCAATTAAATCGTTGGAACTTATGTCTTCCTATTCAATATTGCAAAGATATCGATTTCACTTTGCTAGACGCCATGTAAAAACACAAACATTGAAATGGGAAGATTAAAAACAAATACATCCCTCTCCTTTTCTAAGAATATCACCTTTATTAAGAATAATGGTTATGGGACCTAATGTGTAATATAATAAATAAACAATGAATTAACTCTGTCCACAAAAGAGACATTTAATAAGAATTAATGTGCTACCAATAATAGCCTCTGACTTTCCCCTAGGTAAGCAGGAAATAAAAGTTTCCTAGTGTTACCCTAGATACGAATTTAGCAGTCAATCAATGTCCACATTTTGTGGACGAAACTTCAGTCAACTGAAGCCTATAATTTCAACAGTGCCATCTAGTGGAGTGAAGTAGAACCAACCAACCATTGTAATATTAAATTTAATAAATATTTTTTATTAACTCCATAAAATTTTTATTGCGTATTATTTAATTCATGTATGATTTAAGTTCTGCTTGTTCATTGAATATTTGGTATAACAGCTATTTCGCCTTCCAGTCTTTGATATATTTTAAAACTCTACAGCCCATCATGAAAATCATGCTGAGATCTGAAATACTGCATTATATTAATTTCATGACAATAATATATTAAAACAATTTTAAAGTTTTCATAACAGGTGAGCTCAACGTCGAGAGGTTTAAAAAAAAAAATAATACTTAAAAAAATTATGCGTTTATTTCAAAGCGTAATATTTAAAAGCGTATTACATCACCTTTTAAAAACCAGGATTTTGAAAGGTGATGTAATACGCTTCCGGTTCAGCTGGAATGGGTTCTTGAACTCTTCGTTTGAGGGAAGCGGATCCCACTCCTACTCCTTTTTCAAATCAACCACTCCCAGAGAACTCGGACCCAAATGCCTCTACCCAGCGCTCGGCAATGTCACTTCCAATGTCCACATGCGGGTCCTTGTGCGGATCTGCACCCCCATTTTTTCCCCCAGTCCGAGTTCGGGGCCGGAATCATGCGTCTCGGCACCCACCACAGCTCTCAGTAGGTACCTAGTTTGTATCAAGAACTCGGAACCTGAAATCATTATTTGAACTCGGGTTCTTTACAAAGGAACCACTCCTCGGAGGCCTCCAGCAAAACACGGAATCTACTTATCACTAGTTAGATTCCTATCCATCCATAGTTCGTATCAAGAATTCAGAACCTGGAATCACTCTTTGAACTCGAGTTCTTTTAAAAGGAATCACTCCTCGGAGGCCTCCAGCAAAACACGGAACCTACTCATCGCTAGTTAGAATCCTATCCAACCAAAGTGTAAAAAGTTTTAATATTGGCTTCCTTATCAATCAATTATTATGATATATTTTTTGGCTGTTGATAAAATTCTATTTGGTATTTATTTGATCTATTCACATTACTATATATGTATATATTTGATCGATTCATGTTACTAATTGGTATATATTTGATTGATTTGCAGTAGGTACTAATTGGTATATATTTGATTGATTTGCAGTAGGTACTAATTGGTATATATTTGATTGATTTGCAGAACTAATTTGATCGATTTGCAGAACTAATTTGATCGATTCATGTTACTAATTGGTGTATATTTTATTGATTTGCAGTACTAATTTGATCGATTCATGTTACTAATTGGTGTATATTTTATTGATTTGCAGTACTAATTGGTAATAATTTGATTGATTCACAGAGCCGATAGCTGATCCAACTACAGCAGCCATAAACCCCGGCAAAGAGACCCTCATTGACATTAACACCGAGAGCAAACCACTTGGCATCCACGTGGTCGGAGGGCAGGACACGCTGTTGCCTGTAAGATAAAGCTGAAATGATTAACTACATAAAATCAAATTTTAGTAATTTATATTTTCTTCTTATGGTTGGATTAGATATTAATAATTAGATGTATTATATTAGTTAGTTAGTCGAGATCAAAGTGGGAGGCAGGTGTTATTCAGTCAGTCGACGGCATTGGGAGACACTTGGTTCAGAACATATATGCCATAGGGAAACTGGTGAAGTAGACATTCTTTTAGGGGAGACCGGACAACTCAACAATGAGCAACTTCATCAATTCTTTGAAAAGTCATTAAAAGCGATGAAAACAAAAAATTGATTAAATAGGTTATGTTGGGTTAGGTTATGTGCTGTTTTTTTGTAAATGTTGAATTTTTTTGTTGTCATGGAACGTCTTTTACGATGTGTTCTGTTTCAATTTGTTCACATTCAGACAATGAGATCGACTCCTATTTTATTGTCATATTGAGGAAAATGTATTACATTGAATTTTGGTAAAACACGTGTCACATCACAAGTCCCAATTCAGTACATTTCACAATTCTAATGGCAGTACTGCTTACTTTCACTTGCTATCTCTTGCGTGGCTACGTCGGTCATTTTATGAATCACGATGTCACATGCTTATCGGTTAGTCACCTAAAATATCAACATTTTAATGGTTCGTATCTTTTCCAAAAAAATTTTTAAGTTTTGCCCTCAGCTAGCTATAATTAATATGATACGTTTTTCATGTGTGACTGAAGCAGACTAATTTCACAGTCCCTTTTGAAAATCACCAGGTATTGTTGGCAATTGTATAATTGGCAATTTCTCTTGATTTATATTCCTAAAAAAACAACATCCACTTTATTCTCCAGGGTGGCATGGTGATCCTGGAGGTGTACCCTGACGGCAAAGCAGCAAAGGACGGAAGACTAAAACCCGGAGACCAGATCTTAGAATGTAATGGGGTGAAAATCACCCCGGAGATGAAGAATGAGAAAGCCCTGTCCCTCATCAAACAAACTTTACCTAAGGTAGGTTTTTTTTTATGTTACCCAAATTACTTTTTAAATAATTGATGTCTATTATAAGTTTTGGATTTTGAGAAACAGAATTGTTTTATAATTTATTTAAATTAGTTTCAGTTTCGGCTGGATTATATTATGTTCAGATTTTTTTTACACGGTATTCGGTGAAATGTATCCCATGGGTATTTTGTTTTATTCACAAGTAGAATAATATTAATAATATATATTTTTTTTTTTTATCCACATTTGTTTTTTGTGAAAAAACATAATTCAGAATCCAAACAGAGCTTTTATTGGCTTTATCTTTTTTAGTGGCTAGATCTGAATAAGTTTCATCCTCCGTCTTCTCCATCTCCTTCTTCTCCCTAATTTTCTTCACATTGAAACATTTTCCAAAGAAGTCACGGGGATTTAGGGAAGGCACGGAACTGTTACGCAGTATGTGACCAGACGTTCTATTTTCACCGGGACAGTCCCGTTTTCAGGCAGCGTGTCCCAGTGTCCCCGGATGCCAAAATTTCCCATTTTTGAAAAGAAAGAAACTCGCTGTAGAATTTTTTTTAAAATATAGAATCAAGGCTTAGTGTGATCTAGCCTCCTACATAGTAAAGTAAATTCACTCGTAAAATCCATGCTATATAATTTTTGTAAAAAATATTTTTATTGTAGCAAATTGCTATATTTTGTTTATTAATAAAAAAATCTCTGTTTTTTTAATAAGGGTTTAGAATTCCAATCGTCCATGCGATTGGTAGCTGCAAGATAAATTGTAATAGTCTATAGTCTCTTTCTCTTTCGTAGACTCTTGAGTAGGTTTACCAGATGACAGGAATTTTTCTGACATCCGGAATTTTAGCTGCCTGTTAGGGAAAGAGGGAAAATTAGAAATTGTCAGGAATTTATAAAAATATAAGAAAAAATTAATATTATGGAATTTTGTGTGCAACCAAAATTAAAGGACAGATTTCCTTGCAGAATCGAATAAACAATGACAAGTCAGGGATTTTTTCAGGAAAACTCAATTTTGAACCTTTTTGTCCCGGTATGGGAGAAAAATAAATGGTTACGTTAAGTATGTCATTAAAAAAAATACGATTACAAATTAAATAATTATGGAAAGAGAATTTCAGATTGACAAACTTATCTGTGCAGTTGGAGGCGTCACTTCAGTAGATGTTAAGAATTTAAATCTTTGTGTACAAAAAAAAAAATTTGAATTTTCATTAGTTTTTCTTTTAGTCAAATACACAAATAACCTTTTAGAACTGTTTTGTTTATCAAACATTATTTCTCAGAGAGTGTTGTATAAAAGAATATAATATGTTCTTGAGATGTACTAAACTCGGCAACATTATTTATGTAATTTAAAAATAAACCCTCAACGTTTACAATCTGTAATATTAATATCTATGCACGGAAGATCTAAACAGCGAACTGTGAGTTTTGATTAATGTATTTTTCACTATCTTTATTTAAGTATAGTAAATAACAAAAAACTGCACATTTTTTCGCGTACCCAAGCATATTGGGAATTTTGGTGAGATTATTGCACAAAATATAGTTATCCTAAGACTAGCAAGCCGAAGGTCGCGGGTTAAAATCCTAGCACGCTCAAGTAAATTTTGTTTGATTGATTTTTGTTATTACAAAATTTATTATAATATCTAGTATATTTGCGGCATGTTCCAGAGTGAAAGATATACTATAGATATACACCATTCAAAATTGAGGCATTATAATGAACAACTAATATAAACCCAAAACTCAAGTCATGTTTGTGAATTTCAGATGAGAATGGTAATCCTCAGACCAGAGACAGTGTCTTTTACCGAGATCGAGGTGGACCTTGTGAAGAAGCCCGGCAAGGGAGTAGGCCTCACCATCATGGCCATGAAACCTCCGCCAGGCGTCTACATATCTGAACTGGTGAGTTTAAATGTCACATTTTGGGGTTATGTTAATGTTTACCATCTGTTTTGACAACAACTTCAAACTAAAGGTAGCGACAGACTCGCAGCTCACGTCAAAAAGATACTGCGTTATAAGTATATTTTCTACCGACACACTACGTTATAAAATATTCCTTCCTATGGCAGGAGAAGGGGTCAGTTGAAATCGGAAGCGGTCGAGAGAATATCATTTCTTTGTACTGGATATGTCAACTTGACAGCTCTGTGTATGCTCCATGTATTAAAAATGACCCTCTCTCCTGTTTACGGCGAAGGGGGGGTCGCATAACTTTTCTGATATCGCAATCGTAGCGGTCACGAAAAATAATGCGAATTAGCAAAGATTCAAACCGCGATCACAGCACATCATATTTTTACATCTGGCGGGTTTGTATGGGATTGTATGGCGAGCGCTACTGTGTTATAAGTATACACCGGCACCCGGTGAGTCAGTTCATGTTTGTTATATGTGTGCCCTCTTCCCCCCTGTCCCAATGAGACTCTGGGGGTTTCTCACCATCCTCCCAATAGCTTATCTACACTAATAACGAATATTTTCGATTTACGATTTACGGTTTATTTATTTATTAAGTTGGAGTTTATAATTCGGTACTCGAACCTATGAATAGTGGCTATATATTAAATACGTTGGCTGAATTTTCTAACCACTGCAAGTATTTTATTTTTATATTTTATAATATTCGTTATTAGGGTAGATTAGCTATTGGGAAAATGGTGAGAAACCCCCTCTATCCACTTACGACAATGTTACTTTTTTCTATAAAATATTATTTGAGGATCACCGATATCATTGAAAAGTGGCTGATTTTTCAAAACTCACATACAAAATTAATATGATTCACGAAAAATAACCAACTTATAACATATGAACTAATGCTTATTTTGATATATAACTCAAAATTTCTTACCACAATATATAAATTTTTTAAATTAAAATTATGACACTTTTCCAAATGTTACGCAAAAATAAAGCATTTACTCATTTCCCATAAACAAAATTACGGCAAACAGGAAGTTGACAGTTTTCATAGAATTACATTTTTTACAAGTACGATCTGTTACAAGGTCATTAATAATTCTTCTTCTTCTTGGCAAAGCCCTCAGGGGCGTGATATAACCAACTGTGGGAATCACTGATGTTGATTAGCGATGAGTAGGTTCAGCATTTTGCCAGAGGCCTCCGAGGAGTGGTTTCTTTTAAAAGAGCTCAAGTTCTAGGAGTGAGATCCAGAGTCCTTGGTACAAACTGGGTACTGGGAGCTAAGTCGGGTGCCGAGACACACAGTTCTGGCCCTGAACTCAGACCCAGATGTGGACTCGGACTACTCACCGAGAACTCGGGTCCAAGTCCCGGTCCAAGTTCTCTGGGAATGGTGCATTTGAAGGAGTGAGATCCGTTTCTTGCAAAGGATTTGAGTTCAAAAACCCATACCGGCTGAACCTACACATTGGCTAATGTAGATGAAGAATTTCAACTTCTGTAAGAATACCTACACCTTTCATCCCTGACGTTTTTTCTTATATTTTCTTAGGGCTTATTACGTGTGCCTTCCTGTGGCATCATAAAAATAACCGTAACCGCACAATCGTAAGCTCCAGGGATGTGATATACCTTTACATATACTTCACAATCGTATCAAGCCATTCATACATTATTTCTAATAAATTTTCGTATTTTCTAGGTCCACGGAGGTGCCGCAGAAGTAGATGGCCGCCTGCAAAAGGGCGACATCATTGTGTCCGTAGCGGGTCAGTCCCTCAAGGAGGCCACAGTGGAGGAGGCGGCTGCCGCCCTCAAGGTCGCACAGGCCAAGGTCACCTTGAAGGTCGCACGACACAAACTCGCGCGGTAAACTCTACATGTGAAACAAGCCAGCTAAATGGTCAAAGGGTTCTGAATGTGAACATTGATAACCTAAAAACCTAACCTAACCTAGAAATTCAAAACAGATCATAATTCGCTAATGGTTATCCTTCTTAGTTACGGAGAAATTTGCAAATAATTTTTGCACCTGCGTAGGGTTACCATACTGTCACCTGTCAAGCCCTCTTTCTTGACATCTCGATTAAACCTAGAATGTTCCGACAGAGTAACTAGGTAGGTAGATACTCCGGATTAGAGGTGACAGGCGACCTGGGCACCGGCAGCCGGTGAGTCAGTTCATGTTTATGTGTGCCCTCTTTGCCCCCCCTGTCCCAATGAGACTCTATCCACTTACGACAATGTTACTTTTTTCTATAAAATTTCAAATTCAATTTCTATAAAATGATATAATTAAAAATTTAAGCTATAATTTGCCAAATTCTGAAATACAACTCTGCTAACCTTATGTTAACTATTTATATTGATTTCTATGTTCTCATTTATATTCTAAAATACATACCTTACAATGAACATCTTCATATTTACGTGATTTAGGGCCGGTATATCAGTTGCTCGTTATGCTCGCTAACTATGGGAATGCTTGCTCAAATTTGCTGGCTAATTCGGTTATCATTCCTTTATTAAAATCACAGATAAAATGTGTAACAATATTGGTGACATCTTCTGAGTATGCTTAAACTTTCTATGAATGTATTATGTGCTAAGCTCGTCACAACTAAACAAGGACAAAGAGCAACTTTTTACTGACCCCTGGGCTTAAATGTTCATTACAGGGTGTTTAGTGAATATAATTTAGAATTTAGAAAACATTTTGATTATATTTGGGTGCCAGCGTTTTATTGACAACTAATGGGTTGAATCTTAAAAAAATTATATATTTTGCAAAAGTTTTTCATTAATTTCATCCCTAGTAAGAAGTGTCATTGTCAATAAGTTCTCTATTCAAACGGTTGAAGATTGTTTGAAAAGAGAATTTATTTGAGCCTCCAGATTAACACGATAAATTTGATTGGTTAGCGAAATTAAATTACGTTAAAATTGTTGGTATCTTTCATAAAGAATCACAAATTTACATTTACATCTGATTTTGGCGGGAAAAGAAAGTCTTAGCATCGCTGCTATAAAAAACTGATACTATTCTGTTCTGGAGGAAGAAGTGATGACACATCTGTCATCTTTTATCATAAAAATTGATGATTTGAAATCATTGTCGAATCAGCGTCTGTTTTGAATTTCTATGTTAAATGTGTTCAGTGTTGACAACCCTGCTATTTTCCGGGCAGGCATAGACTAAACATAATGCCAGAGACAAGTTTGTTCAAAGTGTTAAATATTTGCCACACAGTGTGGAATGTTACAGAGATTTTGCAGAGTTAATAATAGTGTTATTTTTGTGAAGTGAGCGAATTTCATATTATGACAGTAAGTATTAGGAAAAAAAATATTTTTAATAATTTCATTTGCTTGTTTATATAATATGGTCCGTACCCAAAAAATGTATGTTTTAACTCCTAGAATAGTAAAAATACTGTTTACAGTTTTTCACTACTTTGTTATTCTTCCATAAAAATACATACTTACAATAAATTAGGATTTTCTGTGTTAGGTAATGTGCCTATGTTACAAATAAAAACTAAATAAATGTCAATGGTAAATAAAAAAATATTATACTAAGTAACATGGACAAGGAAAAGCTGTGTTTGTTCTGCTAGCATTTCAATGCACAATTATGTGACACAAAACAAACATATTAATATTTTTTCCAAGAGAATGAGTTGTTTTACAACATATTCTCGAGGAATGAATTGTTGATTTTTGTGTTTCCTGTACCTACTTCATGGGTCTCCTCAAGATCTAAAAACACCCATACAGCATCTCCAAAAAATGGCTTCAACCCTTAGTGAGTAATATTAAAAAAAAAAAAAAAAAAAATTAACTGAACCTATAAAATTAATAATTGTTTTTATAAATCATCTAAATTTAATTCTGTTATTTGGAGCGTTCACTCAACTGAAATTTGTTAAGAATAATTGTCAATGTATATTATTTAAAGATTATGATAAGCATGTATTTCTGTAACATTCTATGGGGCGTGGTTTAACATATAATATATTATATTATGTGGTTACCAGGCCAAATGTAATAGTGATCTATTTGTGTTATTTGCATTCTAAAGTATATTACTTAGACTAAAAATAACTTAAAAAACGTATTGCATATAGATTGTAGGCGGATTGGATTTAGTCTGACTCAATTCTACTCTGTCAAGTTGCAATCTCATTATTGATATATATATTATAATACTGTAAGGAAATTTTTATTATTATTATTAAAAAGTCCCTAATATTGATGTTTTGCCTCACAAACCTTTATATTTAATTATACCATCTAGATCTACAAGCATCTAGATGTATTTATTCTAGTTCATACAAGTTGCGGACACATTGTAGTTATGTTGCAGACATATTGTAGACATGTTGCAGACATGTCGCAGGTGTGTTGCAAACATGTTTCAAACATCACACTCCCTCAACTAGACTGCTACATGTTAAAAATTTGCCACTGCGTTTGGTAGAATATATGTATACCCTTTTAAAGAATAATTCTACATCTCAAACGAACATGGATATTACAATAAAAAAGATAAATTCTATTTAGATAAATTTTTTTTTCTTTAATATAATCTGAAATTTATTTTGTTCAAAAAGTTTTATTGTATTTTTCTCAAATGATTTTGTTAACTGTGTTAAAGGTATGTGGCAGTTACTTCACATCTCTCTCCCTCTATCTAAACATTAGCTCTACATTAACTAACTTGTATCTACTAGCAACCATTTAGTTTAGACATTATTTAATTTTCATTTAATTAAAACATTATTTTTGTTTGAGTTCTGCTAAACTGCTACAATACACTATTACTTATGCCTTGTTCTGACCTGACAAGTAGAAGGTCGAGTGGAGAGTAACTCGCTACTCGACTCACCAAAAAGTGTTTGCACTGCTGTCAAGTAGAGTTAATTAGTAAAAAGTTCAATAAAGTAAATACGCTAATTAAGCTGATTGTAATGCATTTGTGAGATAAAAATAAATAAACTCTGGCCACGAAAACAGATCAATAGCCACAAAAATAAAGAATTTCAGAGTAGTATTTTCACTCAAACGGGACGACATATTGCGCGCGTCTGCGTCTACAAATGAACTGCGCATGTCATTGCGTGGAGGGGGACTCTACTCGCCGAAAAAATAGAACCAAATCGATTCAATCTACTAAAGAGCTTGTTAGCCTACTCTACTAAAATTGTGGTGTTCCGACACGTTTAGTTACTAAAATATTAGCTACTCGACTAAAATACTCTCCCAGTCAGAACAAGGCATTAGAGCTGTAAACACGAATATTCAAGCTTTCATTGTAATATACACATGTTTACAATATGTATATTTACACATAGTCATTCATATACAGGTATTGTAAATATATTTGTCAAGCCCATACAAGTGTAACTTCAAACCATGTTCCATTTTATTATGAGGGTTCATTATCTCAGTTTGGTTTTTGTGAAGTTTAGTTGCGGAAGTGTGATGTTGCATACTTGTTGCAGACTAGCTGCAGACATGTTGCAGACATTTTGCCGACATGTTGCAGACTTGTTGCAAATAAATCATTAAGAGCATTCCCCTACTCCCCTGAAATTATATTTATACTATTATCCTTGGAGATATTTTATTGATTGTTCAAACAAATGTATTTCTAGGAGAATATTGATTTTATTTTCTAAATTAATTAGAAGTTCGTTAATTAATTAATTTTTAATGTTATTTTTGCTTATTTTAAAACAACTTCTTATTTTTTTCGACACAGATTTAGATTTGAATCATATTAAAAATGCTAAAAATGATCTGGCTACTTTTTTGATACCATATAAGATGACATGCTGAACATGGTATGTGCATTTGTCTTTCCTTCCTTTTTTAATACAATCCTCTTCAAGGCCAGTATTAACAAATCCCCTCCTATAACCCCTTCCTTAACCCTCCTCAATGTTTTTACCTTTGTTAAGCACAGTTCGAATGACAAGTTCTTATTAGAAGTCACATTAATAAACAAAAATTATTTTTTGAAAGGCAACATTTCAAAGTGACCTTGAATTTCAATCAATATATATATGTATATATTATGATATTATTAAAAACAATTGGCTTTTCTGAAATATATTCTTATGTAAATTTATTTTCAAAATATTTTCATATTAATTTCAAAATACACTTCCTATTTTAAATACCTAGTCATGCAATGCGACAATTTAGTCATGAATCTCTTAAAAGTACAAAATTTCTGAAGCAGCAAAAACTCTCAATCGGTGAGCTCTTGCGTCATGCAATTTACACAACCAAGTGTAATTTCCTGCTAATTCAACTGTTTCATCATTATTATTTCTGTATTGTGATAAGGAGCTTTGAAATATCCATAATAAAAGTTTAAAATGCAAGACCCCATAATGTTTTAAAATACCTAATCAATTTAATTGTTGCATTATTTCAATATTATATTTATTGAAACCTTCTTGTATTGTTTTGTTAAATCAACCTACATTTATTATTTATTTACATTTTAAACGTAGTTAAATTTTACTCGTTAAATCCATAGTATTTCAAAATAAATAATTTTATTGTTATTTAATTAATTTTAATCTTAGTTATTGAGATTAATTATTAATAATTTTTGTCTCTTTTTACTGTAAGTTTCTCTGCAGTATTTCTAGGTCATTTAATATAATATCAATTAATTCTTAAATTAGATTTCTTTTACATGTAATTTATTAGTTTTAAAATTGACCAATAATCTTCTTTTTCTATTCCAAGATTTATTTTTTTAAATATATACAATACAAAAACATTTCCCACAAGAGATTATGAATAGGTATTGCGGCGAGAGTTGATGCGAACATACTACTTACACAGATGAATTACTTGCACACTGCATGTTTCAAATTTGTTATTCGAGATAATTAAATAAAATTCCAGTGAAATTACAAATGTTAATTCTTATAATAAGAAACACAATAAAACCTACCTGTTCCCTTTTTTGATAAAATTCTTACAATAATATAAAAGGCTGTTTCTCAGTGACATTTTGCAAGGACATCTCTGTCAGAAGTGAATTTATATGCACCAATACACACAATCCTAAGTGTGTGTTATTTGCATCAACTCTAACTGCACGACCTATAACTATGGATAACTTGTAGTTTTTGATCTCATTCTGGTTTTTTCAGACACCACTAAAATATTGTAGATTACAGAATTTTAAATCTCTGAATATTTTTTCTTTATATGTTAGGATTTTTTGTTTGTTTTGTGTTTACTCCCTAAATTAAAGGTCTCTCTGAGATCTAGGTTCACTCCTTTCTTTCATGAAATACACCCTCCACACACCATGCCCAAAGTTGAAAGGCCTTGAGGGAAACTTCATTGTCTCCTGCGTGAACTTAATATGAATTAATAAACCTTTCTTTTGATCTTTCAGAAACTATTAGTTTCATAGAATATTATAAAAGAAAACATTTTTAAGTCAAATTGTAGACTTTTAAATTTTTGAAGTAAAATTGAACATTTTTTGTTATTTATTTAATCATTTTTCTTTACACAAATATTTCAATTAATTATTACTACATGTCTTGATGCACCCTATGATTTTAAAGTATTGCTTAGTTATAATTGTTTTAAATAAATAATAATAATTTTGCCAGTAGCATTTAATTGATATTTTCTTTTCTTTTCTCTTTTTGCATTTTCTTTGTCATTTAATTATAATTAAACTTCTTTCTTGTGCTTTGAAATTTGATAGTGCCAAACTAATTAGTAGGAACAAGCGGCCAAAAATTAAAGTATCATAAAATTTATGTTACAAATTAAATGCAAATTTCGTATGAAAATTTCAACTAATTTATTGTAACGAAAGGTCAATTTTTATATAGCTTCTCATGCCGCGTATTAAAAGGTACAGGCCAAAATTCAATGTAAACTTAGGTTAGATAATTTCAAAATCTGCTAAAATAATTGTTTTTAAACATTGAGGTTATGTACATAAAGAGAATCGGCGAGCCTGAATGTGATTTAAACCGATGTTCCATTTCTTTTTGGGGAGAGGTCTAATGCGTTCGGCTCGATTCGGCGCCAAGTGCCAAGTGCCCTATCTAATTGCATGTACATGGTGTCCATAAATCGTAGGACAAGTGGAAAACTGCTGAATTTACATAACATAGACATCAAAAAAAAAATCTAAGTTACTTTTTTAAAAAACTTTTTTCTATTTTTCTCAGCAATTGAAGGTTTAAAAAAAATAATTTTAGAACAGCTGACATTATCCCTATATCAGACACCTTTTTTTTTCAAATTTGACTAAAAAACCAGTAGATTCACCAGTTTCCGTCTTGTACTACAAGTTTCCGGGCACCGTGTTTACATCTATGGTTCAAACCAAAATATCAATTTTAAAAAATATATGCGTCAATTATTTGTTTAATTTCATTAAAAATTATTTTTCTTTACAATGTAATATGTAAATACCTACCCCTGTTTGTAATATAATATGATTGTTTACTGTTTTTTCTAGTTTTTATTAAAATTCACAGGAGGCTAAGAACCCCAATAAATAAATACTAGCTTAATTTATATCAATTCATCCTAATTATGCAATCATAGTTCCATGATACCTACCTACCTACTTTTACATATTAAAGTTTAAAGTTTAACTAACAAATTTCAAATGTAACATTGTCATCAAAATACCAATCAGCGCCAATGATGTTGCAATGTATACAGACGCTGTGGAAATCTTATAATGGCAAGCCAAAAGAAAGTCAATTGTAATGTTTTTGGTTTCGCAGTTTTAGTCCAAACTGCCACATAAGTTTGTGTGCTATTTCTAAGTAAATTGCATTAAAAATTGCCAAAATGCGTTTGTGAGCGATGAGAAAATGTTTTCGTTATTCAGTAAACACCATTAAAGGCGAGGAATAACACTTCTTTTTTAAATTCAAGCAAATTACTTATTATTAGAAATGATACAATTGTTTTCCGCCTGAAGGTTATGAGTCATTATACATGGCAGTTGACCACAATTTGATAGATAGCTTAAACACTAGAATTGGCGTGTAACCGGGACCTTTCGAATGTCAAAAAACAAAATTGCACCAATCGGTTATTTGAAGACAATGCTACATTTGAATATTGTGAAACATCCCAACCTAAACATCCATGTTTAAATGCGCATTACATGTATGTACATTAACTGCACATTTTAACAGTAACAAAAAGTAATAAAAGAAATAGTAACGTGTGTTAATAGATAAAATCTTGTCCCTTGTACCAACGCCTTATTCACTTATAAAAGCCTATACACTGAATTAAGATGGCCGCCAATCTAAAATGGTGGATGTTTATTGATTAAATCACATTGATTAAAATATAACATATAAAACAATATCCAAATGCATGAATTCGAATCTGTCATTTGAGATGTTGTCAGTATCTAGGAATTTATATGGGAAGACGTTGCTTATACATGTTAGTCTGAATTTTAAAAAATGCATTGTACTCCTCCTATTGAAAGGAAAAAA
Source organism: Limnephilus auricula (assembly GCA_951813805.1). Taxonomy (NCBI): domain Eukaryota; kingdom Metazoa; phylum Arthropoda; class Insecta; order Trichoptera; family Limnephilidae; genus Limnephilus; species Limnephilus auricula. The sequence continues at coordinate 19,115,807 of OX638406.1, forward strand.
CAAAATGATAGAATGAGATAGCTGAAATATTCTACTAGTGTGAACATGCCTCATAATCAATATGGAAGTGTTTTTCTTGCCAAGTTATGAAAAAAAATAATTTATATTGAATTTTTGGTAAAAGTACAACATATTTTATTATCTTGTTAAATTCAGTTTCATTATTTTTATTACAATGTTACCATTATTAAATTAGGTAGGTATATCAGTTTTAAAATGTGTATTATATTGTTTTAACTTCATTCCTTTTTTGTTTAGCTTGTTTTAGTTTAAGTGTAAAGAAGAAAACGTACTTATTAAATAAAATATCATTATTTATTAATGATTAAAAATAATTTTATTAATAAATTAAGAATCCTCAATATACTTTATAAAATTTTGTTAATTTAATAAAATATTTGTGTATATATTATTGACAGCAGATTTTAATTGATTACAGTAAAACTGAACTAAAAAAATCTAAGTTTTGAAAATATTTACAAAATGTTAATATTTTAATTTTCGCCAATTTATGAAATAATTTTTTTTTAAATGTTTCTGGTTATTTCAAGTAAATTATTACATTATTATAATTATTAGGTATACATTTGAGGGATTATTTTTATTGTGTGAAGTATATAATACCAGTACCAAATCTGTAATGAAATAGTTTGTATGTAAAGATTAGTAGCAATGACTGTTTATAAAACAATATAATATTGTATTGTTTAAACAATTTAAGTTTTGCCTCATATTATATTGTTACTATGGAAATAAAACATTTTAATTCCTTGCACAATCGTTCTTATTCTCTTTTTTAATTGATAAACTAATGTTTAAGACAAGATTTTTTATGCATAGCACAAAGGGTAACAATTATTAGAAGCAATAATTATTAGCCTGAAACACTATTGAGAAAAGATACATATCGCCGACGGGACTCGAACCCGCACCCCTTTGATTGCCGGTCAAGATCTCTACCATTAAGCTACAGCGGGTTACCTCCTACCCGCCAAATGATTCAATATATACCTAGTATTTCATTCAACTAGCTTAATGGTATAGCTCATGACTGGCAATCAAAGGGGTGCGGGTTTGAGTCCCGTCGGCGATATGTATCTTTTCTCGGAAGATTTTTTCAATGTGGATGAGTGTTTCAGGCTAATAATTATTGCTTATAATAATTGTTTTTATTCTGATCAATGGGTTTCAATTTGGGAGGCATATATGGGTAAAATATCGAACACCTCTCCGAACGGTCACCCCAAGTGGTTTGCTGCATTTGGTGGCTTTGCAGGAGTGCCCTGGTTCATACACACCGTATTGGGGGCGGATAATCCTGCCCACCAGGTGATCGGGATCGGGAGAGGCCAGTTTGGGGAGGCCCTTTAAGATTACCTGCACCGCAGCTAGAGGGATGGATTCACACATTTGTCACTCTTTCTCACTGACCCCTATATTCCTATCAAACCCTCATACCATAGGACCTAAAGCGTGGAGTTAATGTAAAAAAAACCTTTTTCCTTCCCAGATCCTCCTCTCCTTTCTTTCTTAAATAAACCCTCCACACAGCATCTCCAAAGATGTCAGAGGCCCTGAGGGAATTCCTCAGGGCATCTTGTGTAAGGATAATGTAAAAAAAAAACTTCATTTTAGTCACTGACTTCAAAAAAGATGGGCAATAGGCCTAACAATAAACCTAACACAAAATCTGGCCTAACAATAAACCTAACACAAAATCTGGGTATCATTTCTTCTTCAAAATTAAAAATCTTATATAACTTCTCATCGATCCCTAGGACAACTTCGGATCGCTAACATACAATCCAATAGTTTACGTGAAAAATATTATTAAAAAAACTTAGTCATTGTGAACTGTTACTTATTCGTTGGCAATCTGTAGTCATCATGCTAGGGAATGATGAGAATCCTTATCTATCGACTGTGCGGGGGGCCAGATCTTAATAGCCAGGTAGATCAAAACCACCCTCTTCCCCCATCTCTTCTTCTACCATTCTCTACCCACTTCAATAGCATTTTTTACAACACATAGTTAACTCAAGGTACAATGAATTAAAAGAAAAAAATCTGAAGAACAATATTTATTCACAAAATTCATATCATCTACTTAATTATTGTATTGTCACCTAAATAAATATTGCTAGTGAAAGCTATTTTCATAACTAATAATATGTGTATCACGGTTTTATTTTTATTATTTACATTTAAGTACCTATTAAATTTAAAATATCAGTATTTCGGAAATGATGATCACTACATTTACTAAAAAGTACCTAATAAAGTCATTCATTACCTAAATGAAAGTAATAATATATAATTTTCTTATCAAAATAACTGATTGATTTTTAAATAATTTTCTAATTGATTAATTTCAATCAAAGTCATCATTAATAAATAATTAATTAAAGAAATAAAGATTTTAATTATTTGAGTACAAAATCAATAACATTGTCTAATTGAGAACCTAAATTAAATATTCTACATAATAACCGAGTAATTGAATTGTATGAACGAAGTGTATGAACTGCTTACTGCGGTTTAAAGCCAATGAATTTACCTAAATTTTACCATTTATTCTACATTTTTAGGTTTTGTATTAAAAAAATAAATAAATTTACAATGCATTTAATTTTTTTAAATCTTACATTTGAGTAGTTATCGCTTAAAGGGTTAATCCATAAAATTAGTAAGGAATTAATACTGAACAATAAACATTAAACATAGAAGATTTTGTTTTGACATAAATACAAGTAATAGTTGTTGCTCTTCAGTATCGTGCCATATAATTAATTAGATGCTATATAATTTTACTGTTATTACAAGAGCACCTTTTTAGTAACATTTTCCTGTAAAACTGGAAGGATTCACTGATATGTTTTCTTTATTTAATCAATGGAGAAGATAATATAAACAAATCTAATGTAATATGAAAAAGACAAAGATACAGAAAAATATAACTGTCGCAACCAGGATTTGAACCCACATCCTCTACTCTTACCCGGACCAACACACTCAATAGATTTCTTTCATATCTGAGATACTATCTGGGTTGCAAATATATTAAAAAAGATCAATGTATATATTTGTGACAGCACATCGCATGTTAAATCAGCCGTATATGAAACATTTTGGCAATTTTCTTAAAAGCGGTATTCCGTATTGCGCTAACTCTTAAAACTAGTAACTCTAACACCAGATATATTAGTAACCTCATTAAGAGATGTCAGTGGCAGGAAAATTTCAAATTGATTGTCAAATCATACAAACATCAAAATAATATGACAAACAGATAGACATTTATAAACGCCTATTAGGCTTATACCTATGTAGTTTTAAAAACTAATAAATAGTAATTCTTGTTTTTAAGTAGATAATTCATTTAACACACGGCAGCCATAGACGAACCATTAAAATCACAGAAATTTGACAGCCGATAACGCACAACAGACGACTTCCGACATATGATGGATTATGTTTTTTGAATGGCTTTTTATAATTTAGCTTGTCTCATATTTTTATAATTTCATTGGATTTATTATTATTGGTCATATTTTTTCAAGTTTTCTAACATTCAATAGGTAAATTTCTTCATTTGAAAGGCAATGATCCGGAGGCAGATATTTTTTTTTTCACAAATACTTTGAGCATTAGAAATCCTACAATTACATAATATCCCGTGATTTTTCACGGGTCTGCACTAGTAGTAATATTAATAATAATAGGCTGCATTTTGCATTAAGTTAATAATATAATACTTGAGTCTTATCAGTAGATAATTGATTAATAAATATTTAACTAATTAAAACTTGTGCAACTCTTGATGGGAATGTCTTGTATGTTCTCCATCATGCTTCTTGATGACCAGTGGCTTCAGACGACTTCTAATTTTCACCAACCTCTTACTGACTTTATGGGAAACATCTTCATTTAGATCTGGCATTGATTTGCTCGTATGCTCACTTGGTTCATCTGTTAATCGTGCGATATTCCTAGATTTTCTGTAATACCTCGGCATACTGTAGTCAAACTCTGTAAATATGACATCAGGAGTCTTTGCAATGCTTTGTAAACTCATTTGTGCCTTGTACGCTGGAATATCTGGCGTTTCAGCAAAGAATTTAGGCAGAGCGCCTTTAATAACTGGAGTGTCTGGGATTCTACTTATCAAGGAATGTTCTCCACTTGGATGAGCATCAAAGTCTAAAGATGATATAGTGAAGACTTCTTCACTCTGAGCTTTGTCTGGATGATCTGGATCTACCATGTCTGGAACCGAAAGGAATGAAGCACTCCTCTCTGGTAGTCTTGCAAGTATATTTCTTATATTCTTTGCACTGTCCACTCTTCTTATTAAGTCCTGCCTAGAGTTGTTCCTTGTGAAACTTTTGACACTGTCAGATCTAGGTAAATGCAAAGCACTCTTTGCCCTTGGTAGCAAGTGTTTTGCGTGTTCTATTCTTGGTGTTAGGCTCTTAGTACTGTCTTCCCTCAGTACAATATTTCGTGTAGGGCTTATTATTGGCTCTGGTGCACTTACTGTTGATTCAGGGGTGTCTGTTAGTATGACTTTATCTTCAAATTTATTTGAAAAGAACAGAGTTTCTTCACCGTCAAAGTGTTTCATTTTTATTCCTTCATCTGGTGTTTCTGGAGATTTTGGTTTATCCTCATCTTCTTCTTCATCTATTTGGTATAATTCATCTTGGAACATGATTTCGAAATCTGAAAATGGTTTCTCTTCTACCTTGTCTTCTTCTTCTTCCTCAAATTCTTCTTCTTTGCGCTTAACTTCATCTTTGAAAGACACCACCTTCCCAATGTGACCGTGTTTGTAATCATTTGGTTTGTTGTTATTCTCAATGATGGCATCTTCTAGCTCTAATTTTTTGAACTCCGGATCATCTTTGAAGATCATGGATTTTGAAAACACCTGAAAGCAACACATTATTTTTTGTTAGTGCAAACTAAACTGATTGATCAAATATTTGGAAAACTACACCATTTCAACAACTGCGGGAAAGCACAAGGTGGTTAGATTTTGCCAATAGTCACACTAAATTATGTTAATCTTTCCTTGATAAAAATAGATAAAAACCCACAAAATCAATTCTATTCTCAGCCACCATCTCCAAACTGTCGTTCGCACATACGCCGGTCTTTCTTTCACCTGTTCCTCTTCCACAATCTCTTCTTCAACACAACCAAAATAAATCTGCGTAGTTAAAAAGACAATCTTGGTTTCTAACCTGGTATAAATGCGGTGCCAAAATTGGCACCTCGACAAGCACCTCTCTGTGCCTGTCCTGGTAGTCATACTGCAGGTGGTTATTATTGTTGCCCACCGGCTGCCTGGTGACGGGGTGCCCCAGGGCATCATCGATGCTAGCGCCCCCATTGTGCAGGCCCTGGGAGCCCGAACTGGGGCGCTCATGGCCGTGCTCGCTCTCCCACTCCTTGTAATCGTACTCAGCTATGGCCTCGTCCCAGCAGAAGCGCTCCTCGCAGCAGTTCCAGTACCAGGACTCCAGGCATCTGGAATTGTTAAAGATATAAATTTTCATTGTCCGATATCATTACAGACTCCCACTTCCTCTTTTGGGAACCTCGTTTGAGAAGGAAATACTTGTTAGAAGATGGCCACGAAAAGAAAAACTTCATTTAAGAGTGTGTAATAAACATAAATAATAATTATTATTTACTTTAAGTAAAACCTCAAATTGTAATATTTTAATTAATGAAGACAACATTACTGAAACTCAATCAAAAATCTGAAACTGAAAAAAAAACGGTCACATCTGGGACTCGAACCCGGGACCTTCGCATTTCCGTGTAGGAATCGCAGGAGGTAAAAAAAAATTTTTTTTTTAAATTTATTTATTATATTTATTTATTTATTTGAGACACAAACAGGATATTTATAGAACATTCTTGTTGGTAATATAAACAAAATCAAATACAAATATAAATATCCCTAGACTAATGTGTATGCAGTAATCATATTTGCATGTACACAGAAACAAACACATAAAAAAATCAAATGTCAGTATTTTTATACTTAACTAAAAAAACATAATTATAATAATAAAAAAGAAAGAAGAAAAAATCTAATAAAATTTTTTTATGAAAAAATAATAAAACAACAAACAATCAACAACAACAATTATAAAGTCCTTATTAGGATTATGGGTTTATTGTATAATCCTGGAAGAGCCGACTCGATGTAAGTTAAAAACATTATTATTTGAAAAGTGCTTTTGAAAATTTTAATCCTTTTTTCTCAAAACTGTGTTTTTAAAGTCTGTGAGCAAGATTTCTCGAAAACAGCTACGCCCATAAGTCTCAAATTGTTCCACAAGTTTTTAAATATATTTTTTAGTAATTAATCGAAGGTTTTTTCTTACCGATTTTTCATTTTATAAAAAAGCCAAAATTTTCAACGAAAATAGATTTTTTAAGTGCCGCCATTTTGTTAAAAAATAATATTTTGCTTATTGCTTTTTTTAAATACTAGATTACATCTTATATTACCGAAATCTTTTGTATTTTTTGATTTAGAAGGTACAATCCGGTGATATAGTGCCTCTTATCAGCTACAGCAGCTTTAAACATCATTATTTTAAATCAACAAAAAAATGTGAATAAAGTTAAAAGTTACGACAACATGAATATAAATTTTTAATCTGATAAAATAAAATGTCTTCCCAGGAAAAATACTTAAAAAATGTATTTTTTCGGCCTCCTAACCGTATATAACCCCCTAGACCTACCATCTTGAAAAAAAATCACACTCACTTCTATATCTAATAATTCGATTATTTGCTCCTGTTACATTTTTTTAATGTTTTAAAATTCGCATCTTTGATTTCTAAACTTTTAATATTTTATCATTTAATTATCCGTTTTCTTTTTTCTGATGGAAGTGAGATAGTGTTTAGTGGAAGTGGAGACGTAGAGAGGTACTTATAGTTCCTTCATCCAAAAGCAATTCAATCATAATTAGCATCATACACACGGCGGAAATGCAGAAAACTGGTTCCTTTGGAAGACGCAAGGCAATTGGCAGTACCTACCTATTCACAGACTCAATGATTGAATTTAATTGCCTTTAATTACCATATGCGAAGAACGTTAAAGGTATCTACGTAAGACCGACTATATCACTAGAGATAGATGTACCTACTATCTACTCCAGTGAAGCTTCGAATTAATTTCTCGAATTCTTTTTTTTGAAAAACAAACTTTCAGGGGTTACGAATAACCTGACGATATTTGCAAGATGGATCGGCTATACAATACGACAAGAAGGCCTCTTGCATGCCATAATGGAGGGTATGACCGAGGGGACTCTAGGGGACGCCCGCGCCGAGAGTACCTGGAGGACCTGCTGGTGGCATGAGCTGCTCATCATATGCAGACTTCAAAAGAACCGCACAAGACAGGGAAGAATGGAAGAGAAAATAGAGGAAATTGCTGCAAACCAATCCCAGGATTGAAACCAGAGAGAGAGATTTGAAAAATTCCTACTACCATTATCACAAGCGAAAGATGTTGCATGGATTGGAGGACTTAGCCTAGAAAAGAATTGAACCCACCACACAACGTGGGAACACAACGCATTTTCAACTAGCCTATACGCCAAATTACTATTTAGATTTGTCTTTACTAGGAATCGGTTTACTACAAAATTGAATATGAAAAAATAAGCTACGGATACATCAAAGCTTTTCATACTTTCTCTATTTATTGGAAATAAAATAAAATTATTAATTACGCTACAAAAAATATATGCGTAAAGAACTAAATAATTTATTTTTGCATTACGTAAATATGAAATTAAATTAAAAAAAAAACAATATAGCTTTGTAATAAAAATGAATTATAGAAGAAACGGCTTTTAAAAAATATCCCTTTATGGCTATGAATATTTTTAACTACGAGTATTTCCATTGACTGACTTTTTACAGTCTTGTAAAATTATTCATAAAAAAATTAAGAACCACTTTGGCGCTACTTTCCTCCTGCAGATAATAACAAAAACACGCGGAGTGCTAAAGGGGTAAGAAGTCAAATAATTCTGGCGTTTACATTCCTCTTAACCGAAACGATTAATGTTTCATTATCGGAGCTTCTGATTAATACATTAATTATCAAAAAAGAAATTAGTGTAAATATTTCATAAATGGCGATGTACCTTCTCGCAGTATTTAGATACCATATTTGACCCAGCTCACATAGGTCTCTTAGAAATCGTTGTTTCTTCCTTCTTATCATAGTGAGAAGTAGATATGATCTTAACGGTTTTGGAAAGAGAATACAACACACTGTATATTCAAATCCAAAAATTACCTCTAAAAAACATAAAATGTACACTTTTATGAAACCAAAGTTTCCGATCGCAATTTTTAAAAAAAAAATGAATCTTTGTAAATTTTTAAAGAATATTTTTTTACATAAAACGACAAAAAAGTGAGGTGACAGTAACGTTTATAATTCATTTATGAAATATGTGTGTATGTTTTTTTTTCATTATCAGTAATTTTAGTTTAAAAAAACGAAGTGAGTGAAGTGAGCCATTTATAAATCTTTTAAAATTTTTCATCCAAATTGTTTATTTAAAAAAAATTATTTGATTATTTCTATTAATAAAATTTGTGAGCTTATTTCTTCACCTTTCAAAAACAGATTTTAGTTTTCAAATATTCCATTTATTTGGATTTTATTGCAAAGCGGAAATTATTTATGCCTCTGAAAAAATACGCCAAAATTTTGAAGGGTTAAAGCATCTAAAATATTTCTAATCTTATATTCAAACCAAAAACACGATTTTTCATTTTTTAGTAGTGCATCCCATAAAAAAGGAATTCAACCAAGAATTATCAGTTATAAAAATAGATATAAAAATATATATTTTTCTCAATTGCATATTGTAATGCGACACTGTCAGTAACCGTTCCCTGTTTCTTGAAGATATTATTACCAGTAATAATTTGTATCAATCAGTTTGATCTTTAAATTATTATGACTGAACAAGTTCAAAAGACAAGAAGTTGTTTTAGGGGCGTAGCAACTAACTGTCGCTCCAGGCTAGTCCGTTAACCGGGCGTTAAAAATATGAGTATCAAATTTTATCGGTTCAATATGTTGTATTTGTGAACTTTTTTTTCATATTTTGGAATTTTTAGAGCCTAGTTAGGAATTGTTAGTTGATATTTAGTAAAGTTAGTGCATATTTCGGAAATTTAGTGCATATTTTAAAATTGTTACTGATTATTTTGGCTTTATGGTGCATATTTTGGCATTAGGTACTGAAATGTGACAAAGAATGCAAGGCTGATGAGTAAGATTAAGAAAGGGACGCCCAGATGGTTTGGGCATGTAGTGTAGAGCAAATGAAGGAAGAAACTAGTGAAAGGAGAATACATGACGCCAATGTTAATAGTAGAAGAAGTGTAGACGCTCGAGGAACACTTGGCACGATCAAATGAATCTAGTCGGGTCATGTCAAGAGTCAGAGTAAGAGACGATGTATGAATGTGAATGAGGCAAGGGTGTGTGTCTAGCCCTGCGGGAAACGGCGAGATGGTTAGTATCTGTGTGTCGAATTATTAGGCAGAGGCATCGACAAACTTTACACTAGACTGGGCGCGTGGATCTTAAAAATTGATTATAAATTGGTTTCTGAAAAAGTTTAAAAAAAATGTGCTTGATCTCGTACGTAGTCAAGGGTCGCAAAAGCATTTTGTTTTTTTACATTTTTTTAGTGTACAATCTACTTACATGGAGCAAATCCGACTCTTGGCATCGAAATCTTTTGTGAAAGACAAAATTGTTATCTTATTTCATTTAAAAATTAATATAATCGTAAAAAGCTGTTTTAGGTTCTAAAAATAATATGTGATACTTCGATTAAAATATATTTAAAATAGTCAATTCATACACAACGGTACACAAAAATCATAATAATCAATAAAATTGTTGTGATATTATAATTATATAAAACAAAGTCGGGTTAGTTACACCATTCATAACTCAAGAACGGCAGGACCGATTTTCGTGATCTTTGATTTGTTGGATTTGTCTCCGTCCCGATTAACAGAATAACTATAATATAACTATAATAATTAAAACATCGGAAAAAAATCACGGGAAAAATAATTATGAAGCAATAAATTTGTTTCATATATTTTGTATGGAACGGCTTTTCAAATAATGTGCGTTGGTCGACATAATTTGAATCAATTCGAACAGCTAATAAATCAAACACAACATTATTTATTGATTCTGAGGCGGTACGAAGTTTGCCGGGTCAGCTAGTTTTTATATAAAAGTATTGTCGATGACATTTTTGGGAAAATTGCTAGCCATTTACCACATTTTGATGGCTAACAAAATAGTATTCAAGTTTTGCACTGAACAGAAAAACCTTATATGTCAATAAAACTAGTGGTATCACCTCATCAATTTCATTGGCCGGGTCACCGATAAGATATGAAATGAAATAGATGAAATTGATTGATGAGATTGATGATCAAATTGATGAAAATGTTGAAATTCAATGAAATTGATGAAATTCAATGAAATAGATGTAATTCAATGAAATTGATGATCAAATTGATGAAAATGTTGAAATTCAATGAAATTGATGAAATTCAATGAAATAGATGTAATTCAATGAAATTGATGAAATCAATGAAACTGATGAAATTCATTGAAATTGGTGAAATTCGATGAAACTCATTAAATTCAATGAAATTGGTGAAATTCAATGAAATTGATGATATTTATTGAAATTGATAAAATTCGTTGAAATTGATGAAATTCAATACAATTGATGAAAATCAATGAAATTGATAAAATTTATTGAAATTAATGAAATTTATTGAAATTGATGAAATTCAATAAAATTGATGAAAATCAATGAAATTGATGAAATTCAATGAACTTAATCTTGGAATCCAGGGAGATATTATTAAAAAAAATTCATTAATAATTACAATACCTTATAATATAAGAGCCCCAGCATTACGGGAAAACCCGAATAATCAAACAAAACCGCAAATTTTACAATCTAATCCTTTCTAATGAACACATTTCAATATTCAACATAAACGTTGGCATGTTGGAAATCATATTATCATACCAATAACTAATGGATATAGTGGATATGCCATAAAATACGTACACATTCTAACAGGGTCAGTTCACAGCCTCGGGAGTTGATCAACCTTCTATATCGCCTTAATACTTAATCTTACTCTCTGAACCAAATAAGCATCAATAGTAAACCACAATCATGTGATAATTATAGGTTGTACGCGGTTTATTTTGATATTTGCTTATGTCATATTATTTATACATTTTATATCGCACTGGGGAACAATAAAATCGGGCACGTTTTTCTTGTCCATGTTTGGTTCCATGACAAAAAAGGTACGAAAAAAACCTAACCTAACCCAGCCTAGCCTATTCGTTTAATACTATGTTCTGTTTTGTCATTTTTCTGTTAGGCTATATCTATTATTTAGACGGAGATATAAAATCGTAAAAATCTTTCATTTTATCGTAAATTACTGGGCATTTTTGTCAACGTTTGTACAATGCATTTTTGACATGATCCATGATTTTGATTAGATTTTTCATAGCTATGCATTATAGAACATTGAATAGTTATTTGTTTTTAACATAAAAATGTATTAATTTACTTTTTTAGTCAGTTAAATACAACTAAAATTAAATTAATTTTATTAGATCAAAAAGAAGTGTGTTATTGCCGTATCCCATTTCTACATTCAATGAAACAGGGACTGATTTCGAAATTAATTTTAAATGTAAAAAATTAATTTTAAATGTAAAAAATTAATTTTATAATTTTTTAAACAGATTCAATAATGTATTTTTGGATAACGGAAAATTGGATCAACGTTGAAATAAATCACGTTTAACATTTCGGGTATAGAATCCATGGCGGGATATACATATATATATATATATATATATATATATATATACGTAGAAATATTTGGTAAAATTATAAACAATGATATTATTGTAAAAAGTTTTTTTCAATTATTTTTCGCACCTAACTGATCTGCCCCAGCAAAATATTTTTGTATTTTATAACCACTCCAGCGCTTTTTGCCACATTATGGCACTATTTCCAAAACCTCGGATTGCTTTGTTGCCAAAATGTGGCAAATTTTCAAAAAATTATTTTTATTAAAACTACTATATAATATATTATACATTCAAAATATAACAAAATAAATATTCTCTAGATTCTTTAATATGCTTTAAGGTTAAAGATTTAATTATATTTTTTTATAAATCCTACAAATATGTGATAAAAGACAAAAGGTAGGGAAATTCATTGGCTACATAGAACTATAATCAGTCTGTCTGCCTCCATATTCAAATTCGGAGGTATGATTTTTTTAATGTGGGCGGAAAAATTTCCTTTAGCAATCCGAGAAAAAATATTTTAATTGCTCTGTCGCTCCAGTAGTTAAGAGATAAATTGAAGATGTTCACGAAATAATCCATCAATACCCCCATTAGTATTCTAATCAATGTGAAGTACATATTATGGTAGTTATCCCAGAATTTCTTAACTCAAAAAATACGACTTCTGGTAATCTGTTTGAAAAACTACACCGTGCTTATTTCCATTCTGGGGGTCATTGTGTCGTGCGGTCAACGCACCATAATATAGATGACATAAAAAATGATATTTGTGTTCTAATTTTGGTAATAAAATATTTAAACTAGGTAGTTCTGCGAACAGGCCTCGCATCAAAAAATGTATGTTTCTATTTTTTTCGTATTTAATAAATCAAAACCAAAATTTCCGCTGAAGTCACAAGATTGGTAAGGAGGAACTTAAATATGTATAAATTTAATAAATATTCATTTCATATCTAAGATAAATCTTTACTGAGACATTAAAACGGCCACCATCCTGAACAGGAACCAAAAATTCCAAATAGCCGAGTTAGAACTCATTAAAAAATGTATTCAATTCCATGCCCGCTTTTGTTGCTCAACTCTGTACTTTTGTTTTACGTACCTTCACAGTTATAAAATCTCACAAATTATAACCCAATTTGAAAAATATATTTGTAGTTGGTCTGACATAACAAATTTTAGAAAGTAAATAAGTTTTGAACCAGAAAATGATTAATTATTGGCATTACTGTGAACTCTTAATGGTCGCCCGGAGTCTTTCGTAGGTCGGTAAATTATAACAGAACAAAAATTGATTTATATTAATTTAGCACCGAAATAGGCTTCGGGCTGGAGTAATCATGTTAATGTCTCTTTTACGGGCAAGGTGATTTTCTTTTTTTATTTTTATTTATTCAACTTCATTAATTGCATTATATTGGTACACTGTGCCTGTCTCACTATAAAATACTGTGTTTAGTGCAGGCACAATTAATAACTTAAGCAGTTTACATCAAAAGTAAACAATAACAACACAATTTTACGTTTAAAATAAAAGATAATCGGTATAGCACCATATATACCCGATTCCAACGTGGCTACTTAAGATGATAGACTTCGCTATTCGGCCCATACAAAAAGAACGCCTGGGAAAAAACACTTTTCTACATCGAAAATTGCATAAAATGAATATATTTTTTTTATACTGCCTTCTAGAGGGTGAAAACTATGTCGTTATGTTTTAAAATTTTCGATGCGTTTCGTATTAACGTAAACATTCACTGTCAAACATGTACGATTTATCAAAAAATATTATTTAATGAAAAAGTGCTGCTAACTCAACTCTCATAAAGAATTATAAAATTATAAAAAGCTACCGACGTAGCTTCTTCTTTCTAAAAAATATTTTTTTTTTTAAATTTCAATTTCGTGAAAGTTTCGGTGTAGAAAAGTGTATTTTCCATAAACCCCTTTTTCAAGCGATTTCGGTAGGTAAATTTGAGCGTTGTCTCATTCGCACATTTCGCATTCGCATGTATTGTAAGTGTGCGTGAGCTTATTGTGAGCGGGACAGAATGACAGACGCGGGTGTTCCGCGTGTGGTTCAAAGTTTAGCCTCTTAAAAAGTATCTAAAGCATGTAGTGTCCTTTTTAGTTATCCTGTTCAATAAAACTTTCGACTTAGGCGAGATACCCCAACTACTTAAAAAGGCTCTTGTTTTCCCATTTTTAATAAACCCCAATTATATTCTGTAGATTTAAGTAATTATCGTTCTGTATCGAATCTTCCATTCATCTCAAAAGTCCTGAAAAAATTATGATCAGGCAGATAACCGCCCATCTGGCCAAAAATGAACTTTTATCAAAGCACCAATCAGCTTACAGGGGATACCATTCTAGAGAGAGGACGCTTAATGCTTGCAAACGAGTCAGGTAAGTTAGCTTTGCTATCATTATTAGATTTGAGATTTGAGTGCAGCATTTGATACCAACGACTACAATTACAATTTCCTGATCGAAAGACTGGAGAAAACTTTTGAACAGGGTGGTAAAATTATTCAGTGTATAAAATCTTACCTCTGTGACCGAACCCAATCTGTATAAGCGGGTGGTAAAAACTCTCCTTTGGTAACCTTCACTTCTGGAGTCCCCCAAGGTTCAGTGCTGGGACTCCTACTTTTTTTTTGTTCATCAACGATGTTGCCAAAATAATAGAATCGTTCCTATTCTTTCCCATTGCTAAGCTGACGATCAGCAAATCTATTTCTACTTTGCTTCGAATGAGAAAGACAGATTAAGAGACTGGATGTCTTCGAACAGGCTAAAACTAAATCTAACAAAAATAGAATTTCTCTGGACAGCAAACCAAAACTTCTATCATTGCTTCTGGTTGTAACATCATCCATAAAAATGGTGTTAAACTCCTAAGTGTACATCTAGAAGAAAATCTTTCGCTCAAATTTCAGATTAGCAAAGTTTTCCTCTTGAAAAAAAATTTTTGGTCTTAATTTTTTCAATAATTCAAATTTTGTCTGAAAAAATTTCAAGACAGCATTTTTTGTACAAGAATAGAAGAGCTGGAGAACACCCACTGTTTCAGATGCATTATATCAAAACCAAACAGAACACTAACAAATCTTTTGAAAATTTAATGTGTAATGAATAATATATAATATATATTATATTATAATAATTAAAATTCAATCTCACCTATTACATGAAAAAATGTTAAAAAGTAAAAGCAAATACTGAATAATAGAAAACTTCTTACGATTGGCAACATTTGCACATCCTTGCGGGGATCTTCTCTCATCCGCATCCAGTCTCATCTCCGCAACCTGTGCTGGGTCACCGCCGCTTTTCCCGGGTCACTCCGGGACTTTCAAACCGGGAGTATTTCAAAACTCAGCTGATGTTAAATAAACTGCCACCTCATCTTCCTGGAAAAGACATTAAAATGCAAGATTAATAATATAATCGAAGAAAAATTAATAAATATCACATGTCGATAGCCATAAAAAGCTTTGAACTACAACATTATAAGTAATAGTCATAGACACATGAATACATATAGACCTATACATAAACGTGTAAAAATAGAAGTGAAAAAGAGAATAAACACAATTGCGTATTACATTCCATAGGTAAGCATTATTTTTATTTATTTTAAGCTTATTCTGATCATTTAATATGATCAGTTTTAATGACATTCACAATCATATCGGGATCCATGGCGACGCGAAACACAATGCAAGATTCTCAAGGGCGCTCGTCGCTGTTAATAATTTACTTACTGGGGTAAGTAAATCATGAAACATTTGTAAAAGTGTCTTAACTAAATACGGGAACAAAATATTCGACTCTCAAAATAGGCGAACCTTACTTTGTAGTATTTGAACTGTTCACAACGTGGCGAGCAATTTGCGCTCCCATGTAAAAAGGTCAAAATTTTAATAACTAAATGGTGATATTATAATGCGAGATGCCAATATACTGTCAGATTGATTTATTGACGAATCACATATCAATCACAGCCATCTTGACCCCTTCGCCCCGCTACAGTTGTTTGTACCCTTCTCCTTTATGTTCTCGTCTATGTATATTCATATGTCTATGGTAATACCGTCGCCCCTGCAACCATTTATTGGATAACCAACACCTCTGCCATAGGTCACTTAATTGGTTCACGTCTTAGTATGGGTACCCGGATTCATAGGGAGAAAAATGGCAATGTCTTGGCGGCGGATGCGTCTGCCCACCTAAGGTGTGGATTTGGAGAGACTGATTTGGAGAGCTTTTTAAGCACGACTCTATCGACCCTTTCATCCAGTGGGAAGGATGGATTAATATGTCCCTCACTCCTGGATACATTGACCCCCAGAATCCTACCCGTTAAAATTACATTCTGTTAAAAAACCCCCCACACAACATCCTCAAAGAGAGGCCCTGGGAGAAATTATCATGTGGGATAATGCTGTTTTTCAGTCAGTCGACGGTATCGGGAGCCAATTTGTGGATGAGTTCATTCTTCTACGATCTCTTCAACGTTCAATAGTTTGAATTTGTCTACCATCACACAATTCAGCGTTATTTAGGCCCCATTTGTGCGCCATGTATGGTATTTAAGAAAAGAATTCGAAATACCAAAAAATAATATATGATTGATTTCGTAGATACCGAAATAATAAAAAATAAAATCAGCGATTTGACATAAAATATTACGTATCAATCATTTAAATGTTTTATCAGGAAGGCGAGGAAATACATAGATTTTTAACTTCCATAACCAATAAAATCCTCAGTCCTATAAAAGCTATCATAACCTACCCTTCCCATTGTTATGGGGTAAGATAAACAGCTTGATTTTGCGCATTGTTTTTCATTCAAATTACAACTACCTACCTTGCTAAGCCCAAAATTCAACACATTTCTTCTTAAAAGACAATTGATATTTATGGATCCAAACATAATGCGTTTAATCATGTTTGGAAACCGTATCGCAGCTCCTTAGCTCATGGTCTTCGACCAAGTATAATCCTTCTTTGGTCGAAGCTTTTGGTGGAATTTGGTTTGCACGCCCTTTAAAATTACAAACAGAAAAAGCTGACCAAATTTAACAACGTCAGAGTTTTTGTTTCTCCAAACATCAAACAAACAGAATTTCTGTTTTTTTCGCCATTTCTTTCTTTAAAAAAAAGAATCTCGGCTTACAAATAACCTGACTCATTTGTCAATTCGGCCACAGACGGTCAGTAAACTTCTTTGTATTATGTCAATCTGTTTAAATCTTGAGTGAATTGCTGGCATAAATGTTGGATATTAACTTAAAATGGTCTGCGATAAAATCAAAATTACTCACAATCTAAGACAACATCACTTCATAACACTTTACGCTTCAAAATGCCAACCGTGCGTATAAAACCTGTCACTAAACTTTTAAATCATGTAAAACACCATATAAAACACACAAATATTAGCACAAGACTTGACATTCGTTCTTTGAGATGTTTGAACAAAACCTTACAGTAAATGCAAACAATAATATTGAAACGCAAACAGACAGTACGCTAATCAACTTGTACCGAGTTCCCAATTTGCACTAAGTCATCGTAAATTATCGCGGTTTCGCTTGTGTTTGGTTCGTCTAATCTAAGTCACGGTGCTTATCAGGTGAGTAGGAAAAGATAATTGAGATGGTGATATCTGCAATGTTCTTGTTTGGTTTGAGAAAGTGAAATTCCAAAGCAGCCACCATCTCGAAGACCGAATTTTTTATTTCCTTTTGACAATGTGAAAAAAATAACCCAAACGTTCACGTGATTCAGAGCACAATGTGATGAAAGATGACGAAAGGTGATGAAATTAGAACTTTAAGATAAATATTTACAATTGGATATTTTTTCAGGAGATGTAGGGATTTTTTCTGATATCACACCACTGGACTAAACACTGGAATTTTAAGTAAGTACTCACCGAGTTTCGCAAAGACTCAAAGTAATTTATTATCATTTTTTGGTATACGCAATGTACATAATGTTATCCGCCTTGTCTTTTCTAAGTTCTAAGGTGGATAATAATTGAGGTAAGATTGTTTTCTGATAAAAGTTTTTGTTATAAGGTTATTTTATCAGACGACCATGGGAAGTTTGAAGACGATAATAGTTGTAGCTGAACAGAATAGGGACTACCTTACAATAACCAGCAGGTTAGTTGTAGAATTAAAACATGTAATATTACGTTAAGTCTTTGAAAGGCTAAAAAAATCTCTCAATAAATTGAAAATAATCTGAAATCAATTATGTTAGAGCAACAAAGTTCACAGATGATAAAACAGGTACACGAAAAGGGTAACAAAACAAATCAATTTAATAATGGACTGGTAAGGAGACCTTAGGGAATACCTGATTATTTATTAAAATTTCTGACTTTTTACAGCTTCACGACAAGTTCAACAAATCATGGTTAATGCATATCTAAGCAAGAGTAATTACGGGTTACGGAGAAAACGTACCGACAGAAAATCGAAGTAATTTTTTATTCGATCTAATAATAAATTATTGATTCTTATCTTCAATCACCTGTTATTTTGCTTTTCCCTTTCAGCGAATTATTTCAAAACACTGTTGTTCAATCGCTAGTCACTAGTTATAAATAAGTGGTTTTTTACACCAATCGTAATCAATATCTAATGCATTATTTAGCTTACCATCCGGTATTCACATCCGGTGAAAAACCTGTTGGTAGCATTTCAATGTAGAGGTACATATATTATGTTTTTATAAATGGGCGATGACAACGTCAGGGGAACTTATGCACCTATAATAGGGCATAATATATAATTATTAATGCTCAAATGATATAATTTTTTTAATAATATATGGACCAAACCGTATCTATGTCTCCTGCGCCAATAATAATCTCGAAATTCCATAGCACCTGCTAATAAAAAATTGATAAAAAATTTCAAAGGAAATTTTACGAATTTTCATAAAAAAAGAGCACAGTTGGAGATTTTTGTGGTTTTCGGTAAAGATTGTGAATTGGGGAAACGAGAAGGCTTAGGTACTCGTAATTGGTAGCCTTACGGTAAGTCAAAATAGGAAAAAAAGGGCTAAAATCAGAGAAACATTTTTGAAATAGGGCTAAACACGGTCATCATTTTATATAATGCCAGATAGAATAACACCGTACATGCAAAAATAACGCATACCTACTTTACGCCAAAAACATACTAGCGAAGCTCCTCAAACACAGAAGTGCTTTTAACAATGTCCAAACTGCTCGAGATACTTTACGATTAGTTAGTTTGCTAAAACAACTTTTAGCCAATTAAATTTTAGATACTTTACAACAAAGCTTTACAATGCGCTTCCACTGGCCATTAGACAGAAACACAAATTTGAAATATAAATCAGGCACTAAGCCTTGGATCATCAACCAAGACACAAGCATAAGCAATTTTATTAAAATCTATTTATAAGTCTGTACTGCTGTACTCCCAATGGTATGACGTCTTTTGTCTTTTATTTAAAATAAAACATTGTTGTTGTTATTTTTATTTCTGTATAAACTGCTTATGTTGCCTAACTCAACACAGAAATTCCTAGCCAGATAGGCAAAGCACACCACCAATGTAATTTAATTAATAAATAATAAAAAAAATTACCCTGAATAATGTGATCGAAGTTTCAATAGCTGAAATAAAGTGAACAATGATCCCGAGAATTAAATTGAGCGAGTACCTAACCTTTATTAGATTCTATTGGTCACACATACTGTGATGGGCTGGGAATACAGAAAGATATCCATATGAAAAGTTGACGAAACTGATGACTAAGTGGGTACCCCAATAGAAGCAACTTAGAGGCAGATCGAGGAAGAGGTGGATAGACGATAGACCATGTGAAATAAGATTGTAGCATAACGGGAAGGACTGAGGAGTCAGGACTCAGGACTTCAGACGAATGGCGAGGGACCACAGGAGGCTAAATCCCACTCTGGGATGTTTTAGCTCTGTTATGATGATGGAAATAACCCTGTTTCCGCAAATAACGTGAATATTTAAAGATCTTACCCGTGCGTTATTAAATTCAATTATCTCAATCAACGCGAGTATTTTATACCCGCTATATAATATTACAATATCAGATGGTTTTGTCGTGTACATGACGTCAGCATGTATTGTATTTGAACGATTTCCTTATCTATGATCGTTGATAACGAGGTGCATGTGACTGGGATGTATTTAATTGTTGTAGTTATATATTAACAATGTGTTTACTGCCTTAACTTTTAGTCAAACTATATATGGTTCTTAGATTTAAGTTTGTATATTAGTTTATTATTTGCATCTCAAGTCAATAGATGAGATTTCTTAGGTTAGATTGATTGACCCAAAAAAAAGAAGATTTACATAAAAAATTTCACTCGGTATTTTTTAAAATTCGTTTCTCAAGGTTTTCAGAGTTTTTTAGCCTTTATGATGCTTATCTGTTTAGTTATATAAAACAGTTTTATTGTAACTAGGTCACCAAAAGGACGGATGTCACGGTATTCGGAAGATAAATCCAGGTACCTACCTAACTTATAAACTTATAACATTGAATATATAAGTAACTACCTAATATATAAAAAATAAAAAAAACAAAGGCTGCACAACTATCTGTTTATCTCCAAATAAAAAAATAAAAAAATTTAAAAAACTCACACAAAAAGATATTAAATAGACAAAAATTGCAGAAATTACATGCGTCTATTTTTGTGTCTAGATATACAGGGTATAACATCACGTACCCAAGGGATTTTAACCAGCTATTCCTAGGCATATTTGGAGTAAAAAAAGTAGATATCATTTTGCTGTCCGATGATATTTGTTTTCTATTGGAAAGAATTGGAACAAATAATATTTATGCTGATTATTTTTAAGGTGAAATAAATATATCTCCCAAATCAGAATATTTATTTCCAAGACCGTGAAGTCTCGGAATCAATTAATGTTTTTTTAGGCCCAAAGGAAAAAAAATCCCAAAGGGCCTATAACATCTTTAGGGATGCTGTTTCGAGGGTCTTTTTATGGAAAGGAAGGAGAGAAGTTCTGGGATGGAATGATGTATGAGGAGTGGGTAGGAATCTGGGGATCAATGTGTCCAGGAATGACAGGCGTATGAATCTTTCCCTCCCATTGCGGTGTAAGGTTATGGGTCGGAAAGTTTTCGCTCAATCAGCCTCTCCCGATCCTGCCTGTCATGCTTTAGGTGGGCAAACACATCCGTTGCCAAGACCTAGATAATTCTCACCCCATGAACCCGGGCACCCCTGCTAAGTCACCAAACGTAGGGAACCACTTAGGGTGACCTATGGCAGAGGTGTTGGTTATCCAATAAATGATTCCCGGGCGGCGGTACCCATACCCCCCTCCCAAATTGTGAATTTGAATGTGAAGTGAATGTAACGGTATAAATAGGTAATGGTATACACAGTACCAATTGCATATGCATTTTTTGCGCACAGCATGTTGGAATTTGTTTTTCAATTTCAGAAAAACTAATTAAGATTTTTTAAATATTGAAATGATCACAGCACGATTGTAAATCTAATCTATAAATTATCATAATTGATCAACGAAATACACTTGATGATCCTTTTTCAGTAAAAACAACAAATAGAAGTAACAAAGATAAAATGCCGTTTCTCAGTGACGTTTTGCAGGACATCATGGTTGGAAGTGTACGCAGTACACGCATACATACTTGACCTAATACACACACTTCTAATAAAATTGGTAGCACGTTGCAATAGATTTTGCATCATCATCTGACTTTATAATTGAGTGTTTTTGTGTATTATTAGTTCACCCGAACAATATCCTCATATCATTGATTATTTTTTTAGCCGATCGATTTCCGTTGTGGGATTAAATTATTAAAATTTGCAATTCGATAAAAATTGTTTACAAAATAATCAAGAACAATTTCGTCATACAATTAAACCTTCGCCTAAATAATGTTTTTGCCCTGATACATACGCATAATAATAATATTATATAATATGTGTTTATTATATTATCATACTGAAACCAAAATTAGTGACTCTCTATCAAAAATTAGAAACAGACAATTCCGAAAAAAGTTTTGTCGCATATAGGAACTGAAATCAGAACTCTGGTTTACCACTGAGTTAATTTGACCCTACCCCTTCGGTCACATTTTACGGTATTCATACTTCGACCAAGAATGTGTTTTGATTTGCTGTCTATACATATACCACCAAAATATACCAGACGGAATATTTTATTCTACAACAATAACTTACAAGCTATGAATTGAGTGATGGAAAGAATACTCAGGTTGGGCAATGAAATAGCTGATGTCACTGACATATTTAATTTAAACTTCGACACATTAAAAGCCTAATTATTTTAATTCAATGAATAAGAAATCATTTTATTTTATTTTGATTTTCTTTTGTTTGTTTTTTATTTTATTTTCTATTTTATTATTCGTATTCTAGATGCAAACAACGAGCAATTAAGTAAAAATTAATGTGTTTTGATTTTTTCTTTTTTTAATTGCTTGTAGGTATATGAATTGTATCTACCTACGAGTTCTCTAAAGTGATCCATGTGGATTGAGCATTAGATATATTCTTATTTATTTTATTGTGTTCATGCTTTATTTATATATTTTGTAATCTTTTTTATTTATATTATACTGTTATAGGGCGTCAATAAATAAATAAATTATCTTAATTTTTTTACGCATATTTTTATTTGCTTACCATCTTAATGTACGATTCTTGCCGAAGTAATTGCTATCTAAATAATGTATTGGATAAACTTATCCATTTTTATTTAATGTGCCACACCTACTGACTTTTGGTGCAAGTCTAAGACGATTTTTTTATTTTTTTTTAACGAGTAAAACCTCTAATTAATTATGATATTTAATCACTGAAAACAATATTAGCTACTCTCAATTGAAAATTTGAAACAGAAATACAAAAAGATACGGTCGCATCTAGGAAATAAATCCAGGACCTGTATTTTTTTGTTTTTCAATGTTCACCAATAAATCAGAAGTTTTAGACGCATGAGCACGCCACACACAGCTATAACAGTGTTAACTATATAAAATTCACACATCAATCAACTCGCGCGGCACCTATTGTAATGTTTTATACAAATTTCATAATGCTAGAGCTCACTATTATAAATATAAACCTTAGCGGGCGTGCGCACAACCACTCACAAAAGTTTCGTAACAATCGGATTATTGTTATAGGAACGCATACGGAACAAACAAAGAAACATAATTTTTTTCATATACAAAGATCTACAATAAAATAAACAAATAATAATAATAATAAATAAAATAAAATAAATACGCTCTAAAATAACACTGGGAGGCATATAAAGGTCCGATAAATTAGAATGACATTTGAAATATCCTACTAGTGACCCAGAAAATATCAAAATTTTGTATAATTTATTACTTATCTACAAGTTTTTCTGCATTATAATTGATTCTGCATTACAATATGGTATTGTTGGCTGGGGTGGTGCATTCAAAACTTCTCTCTTGCCTTTAGAAATCATCCAAAGAATATTAATGAAAATAATTTTTAAAAAACCATATGATTACCCCACCATAAGATTATTTCAAGAATTTAAAGTCCCTTCACTACACATTATTTATAAAAAAAATTCACTTTTACAAATACACAAAGATTGTTTCAACAACGATACCTCAATATCTATTTCAAACAGCAAAAGACCAAGTATTCTTGGCTGTATAACTACCCCGGGTTGTAATACCACCACAGCCCAACAATTTTATAAATATTTTGGAGTCAAATGGTTTAACCAATTACCCCTTGACTTAAGATTGGAAACAAACTATAAAAAATTCAAAAGGTTAATTAAAACAATATATCAATAACATATTACAATCATTGTGACTGTGACTTTGGAAATCCTTTTTCTTTTATACTCTTTTTTTATTTTCTCTCTTCTTCTTCTTTTATATCTTTTCTTTTTTCAATTCTGTTTCACGTATAAAAAAATTAAATATTATAATTTTCATTATCCTTACTACACATTTTAAAAATATATGTTGAATTGTTTTTCGCTGCTCCACCTTTTTTACACGAGCATTGCTCAAAAAAAAGTTGAATCACGATATTTAAAAAATGTATTAAAAATATATATATACAATGTATAACAACTGTATTTGGAAAAAAAAAAAATTAAATAAATAAAATTTGGTGGTGTTCATAAGTAATCTGAGAATTTTGAATTCAAATTTGGTTTTTCGGAGATGTTTGACTAATCTACCGAACAGTCGATATATTGACATACGATAGTCTATTTGCGAGAGTTTGACACGAGTCTCGTATTTTTTTTAAAACCTTGTGATAATTGATTAGATTCGGAATATAAAAAAGATTTGTTAATAATTTATATCCACGTGATCTCTGCCGAACAATAATCATGTTCACAGGTATTTACGTCATTCAAGGTTATTCTGCGGTAATGTTACAAGAAATACCTTTAGTTGTTCATTCAGCCAATTGAAAAATAAAATCACGATAATTTTTCAGCTGATTATTTATTATTACTGGTTAGCATGACTACCATTACATCGAATGTGAGTACTGACATAGATAAGATGGTAAATTGTCTACTATACGGTTCCATGTCTGATCGGACACTTCCTCACATGATAATTCATCACATCATAACTCAAATAATCTAACCTAACCTAACTTAACCTAACCTAACCTAACCTAACCTATCCTAAACTAACCTAACCTAACCTAAGGTTAAAAATCCCAATTATCAGTTTTCGACGCTTCGAACATGATGAATTATCATGTGAGGAAAAGTTTGTACTCAATATTCATACACTTAAAAAGTTTTCACTGAGTAGACCGGTCACCGTTTATACAGTAGGGGGAGTCGCTACAATATAAAAATATCCATTGTAAATGATTGCGAATTCCTCCTATACAAAACAAAACATTAGTATTATCTAGTATTCGTATTTGTGACCAGATCTGAACAGCCAGGTACTTCAACCCCTTCCTCTTGCCCATTCCTTTCCTCGTTATTGTTTTTAAATGTGTTGAAACTGTGACGATTTTTTTTTACATTAGCTCCACTGGAGGGCCTGAGGAATATAATTCCCTTCAGGGACTATATCGTCTTTGGGTATTCTGTGGGGAGAGTATTTTTAGGAAAGGTAGGAAAGGAATTTCTGGGAAGGAAAAGGGTATTAGGGGGGGGGAGGATTCTGGTGGAATTAATCATTCCCTCCCACTGCGGTGGAAGGCAATGGGCTGAGAGAATCCGGCTGGAGAGATCAAATGTTTTCCCTCAACCAATCTCTCCCGATTCGGCTTGCCACGCAGTAGGTGGGCAGACGATCCGGACAAATCTCACCCCATGAACCCGGTCACCCTCACCAAACGTAACAAAGTAAGGTAGTAAAACGTGTTACCGATAAACTTCTAACTTTTGGGATTCCCAGCTAAACTTTTCAAAATAGCTTGGGCCCTAAGGCAATTCTGTCATTAATCATCCAGATGTGATGACCATTCGTAATGTGATGCAATCTATCTATTTAATGATATAATGATATATGATATATGACGACCAGTCCAATCAATATCAATTAAAGAGTTACATGACATGTCATGCTTTTGATATGGATCTGCAATTCAGATATTTGAGAGATGCATTGATTTTATTATGTGACGTCTCTTGGACTCTATTATTGAATCTCAATCACAAATACATAATCGTATATCATAGAGTAACAACAACAGATATTTATATGAAGACCGCAAAAGAGTTAACTGCTTACCGTAACTGCTCTCAAATATTCGGAGCCAATGTGTCAGTTGAGGGAACTAAGTCCAGCTTCTTTTCCGTGCCCTCCGGTGTACCTCAAGGTTCTCATTTAGGGCCATTATTATTTTATGTATATATATATGATACTTACAAATGTTTTTACACACCAATTATCAACACGGCAATCCCATTTGTTTATTTTTCTACACGTAGAACTAACTTTAGAAAAAAATCACCGATTCTCCGTATATGTGCACAATATAACACAAAAAATCACAATATAGACATTTTTAGCAATGCACTTCACAAATAACGATAAGAAGTAACACGTATGATCGAAAACTAATACAAGTGTGTGGAATGTATCCGGAACATCTTCTATCCTCATCCTATATTCCTCTTCCTCCCCTCCTCACCTAAAATTAATTTTTATGTACGTAATAAAACTCTATCTCCAAACAACTTTATCTTAGGAGTCTTTTTTGGCTTGACTTCATTTAAAAAATATATAACTTTATATTTTATGTATAAGCTGTTTGTCTCTTGCCAATAAATAAATAAAATCATCAATTGGGATATGTCGTGGTTTGTAAAAATATTGGCGTTTGACATAAAACAATAACTTGTTTACCCCGATCCAGAATTTTAACATAGTGTCTTCGCTATCTACTGTAATATGGCTCACCTTACTGAAGGTAATTAGACTAATTAGCACTTACTAAGAATTAAACTAAACTAATTATAATTCTTTAAGGTAAATGTATCAATGTAGAAACAGCTCTGTCTACACAAGTTATTTATTTATTCAACAACCCTGACACTCTTTCAATATGTATCGAGTTTTTTTTATCAATTTTCCAAGAAATTCCTACTTGCGATTAAGACGATAGACTTCGCTTTTCGACCCATACAAAAAGGACGCCCGGGAAAAAACACTTTTCTACATCGAAAATTGCACAAAATGAATATATTTTTTATCGTCCGTGAACGTGCATTTTTCCACTGAGACGCTGCCGTAGTATGCACACTTATCACTCAGCGATTTGCAAACGGAAGTGGCGCCTACTATATTTAAGGAAAAAAGTATGAAGAAGAAGAAACATTTTTCGCTTTCATTCAATAATAAGAAGATTTATGTTGGGGTGAAGAGTGTTCCTATCATTATTCACAGTCTTAATGTAAGAATGTCTAGTATTATATATCTACCTATTAAATATAAGTATTCTGTAGTGTTAATAGTAGTTAGTTTTTCAAAAGGGTGATGCCTTATAAACAGTCACCAACACTTAAACTGGGTGAAGCAGAGCGAAAAGCCGCCCGGATTTTTCACTGCTACTCATTATTAATTATCCTGCATAATAGCATGTCCTCTTCTTTTTATTTTTTTTTATTTTTTCATTTTACTATCTTCTTTTTTATATTCTCTATTTCCATTATAATTTTTCTACAATATTTTTCCTATTTTCAACATGTTTATACATTTAATCCATATGTTTACACTAGATCTCACAAAGTAACTATGTTCCATTGGTCACCAAGAAACAAGCAGTCGCCTAGTTTGGAAATCTAATGTATCATAAGTGTAAATGTTATAATGTTTTATCATGTACTTTATAAAAAAATAAATTATAAAGGTAGATAAAATATTATAAAATCCGGTCTATTTCAATTGATAAAGTCATTTATGTGCACGTGCATTGATGTGCGATTGACGGACTTTTTGGCATTTCATCCGTCTGGAAACGTGTTCCGTGTACGTTATTATTCAAGCAAACACTACTAGATGGCTAACTTCGACTGAATATTTCAATATTATTGTACCTTATGTTAAAAAAGGAACGATTCACGGTTGGAATCAATTCCTTGAACTGAATAAAATCCGATATCCGAACCGCTTCGAGTCATGTGACACGTGACACTGTTCAATAATAATAAATTATTGATCGTTACAACGTACAGCCCTACTTGGGTCTTGTTAAAGACTCGGTTGTTGACGGAATGTCATCGAAATGTCAAATCATTCATCATTGACAATACTGACAGTATCTGTGATGGTCTTTGACAGACAAGTGCTAGAATAATAAATTATATCTGAAGGCCAAACGCCGAATAATTCCAATTTGCCGTTTCATGGTGGGCAATTGAGATTCAATTATCTGCATTCAAGAGCGCGGTGCAATAACGAGACACGTCAAAATTAGTGTGTTTTTTAATTTATGTTAAAAATAAATTTTATACTTTTGATTTATAATTGTAACCGTCGTAGAATAAAGGTAAGATCACTAATTTAGGGTACAAAAGTCACGGGATTAAATTCAAATAAAACAAAGAATTATAATGAATTTTGTTTGGTTTTTCTTTAAAAAAATTATTTTATCTTACATTTATACAGTGAAATAATTTAAGGAGTATGTGATAAGATACCTATTTGTTACGTTTCAGTCCTCCATTTGGCATAAAACGAGAAAATAATAAAAAGCTGTGTTTACATGATTTTTTTTATTATTGTGGAAAAATTATGAACCCAATTTCAATCCACAAAATTAACAATTATTAAATTATTATTAAAAACTAGACATCGGATTATACGCACTAACAAAGTACCAAAATATGCATGCAAATATGCACTAAAAAAGGCCGAAATATGCACTAAAAACTCTTGATATGCCCAAATTATGCACAATGCAAAATCAAAAAACCATTTTTATTTTTATGTATTTTAATTAAAGGCGGTACAAAAACAGCGAATATTCTTAAAATTATGCATAGTTTTTGTGACAATATACAATTAAGTATTTTTCCAAATTTTCGATCGCAAAATTGTGACATTTGCCACCCAGTAATAATTTGTACGCCGAAAACGATCGTCAACTGACGTCACTGGACAAAATTTTAAATTTGTCACTATTTCTGGAGATACCTGTTTAGGCAGGGTACGGACCTGTGCCGTTGATGTAGGCAATGTTCTTTATATCTTCAAGACTCGGGTTTTTAAGCAAAATAGCATCTAACTTTTTACGAATCTTTTCTGATATTAAATTAGGAAGGGCGTTGGCAAGTTTGATCATTGTTTCCAGTATTTCAATTGATAGAGGAAGGTTTTTTGTTTCCAATTATTCTACGGCATCTGGTAACTTGTGGAAATGTGTTGAGATGAGGGCGATATTATGTTTAATGGATGCGTCTTCAAATGCTAGCTTGCTTGACTGAATTGCAATAGCCTCAGAACTGTCAAATTGATCAACGAAATATGCACGATTGGGAAAAGGGCTAATATATGCATTAACGCCGTAATTAGAGAGTTATTTGCATTTGCATATGCAAATGCATGAAATCCGATGTCTATTAGTAACATTATATTCAACATCAGTTTAACCGAAAAATATCTACCTCAGAAGAAAGAGAGTTTAAGAGTGTAATTATACTCCCCAAAGGCAAGATCAATGGTAGGTTAATCCTGCCGCTTGGAAAAATAAAAAAGAGCCTGTATTGCCCAGCTCTGGTGAAGTTCTCGGGGACCAAAAGCGTGTTCCAGAACATCAATTATTGCAGAACGTGCAAATTTGACCATTGAGCAGATTATGTGTTGCTAATTACAAATTTCCTCCTAACACCAGTGATACTCAAACTTTTTAGCCGCAGGGACATTTTATCTATTTTCAATTTGTTCGCAAGCGGCAGGGGTTAGGGTATCTTCAGCACAACAGTGTTAAATTTGCAGTCGGTGGTGTCGCAAACCTATTTCTATCTTCTAAAACGGTAATTATTTAATAAGGCAGTTACAGAACGCAAAAAAGAATGCGCCGCGGGCGAAAATTTTATATTTTCAACGCCAAACCAATAAGTATTGTATATTTTTATTATTCTAAAATAAAGATCATAAAAAAATACCTTAGCAAAATTATGAGCAACTTTTTATTATCGTTCGGAAAGTTTAACAAAATTTTAACAAGAAAACTTTTGGTATTTTTTAAAAAGGTGAAATTTTTTCTACAATTATGTAAGGTCAAACAATGAAATTATATTTTTTAGGAATATAACAAAAATCTAATTATTTTGAGCGGCTGATTTAAAACTTTGAAGAATGTTTTTTAAAGAAGTTTACTGCTAAACCCTTGCGCAAAATAGCATTGAAAATGTATAAATGATATGTCTCGACGCCACCTGGTGGGAAATTTAGCACTTACAATGCCTTTCTCATTTAAAAATAAAATTGGTTGTTTGCAGGTGAAAAAAATGTAATAAGCGGTAGTTGTTGAATGAAGCACTAGTATATATTGAATCATTTGGCGGGTAAGAAGTAGCCCGCCGTAGCTCAGTGGATTAGAGCAACTGACCGGACATCAGAAGGACCCGGGTTCGAGTCCCGTCGCGATTTTATGTATCTTTTCTCGGAAGATTTTTCAATGTGGATGAGTGTTTCAGGCTGATAATTATTGCTTTTAATAATTGTTAGCATAGAAACCATTGAATATCCTTTACCGTAAATTTTGTATAAGTGGGAAGTAAGAAAAGGCCAGCATGCCACACAAAATGGGCTTGCGGGCCGTAGATTGCTCATCAATGATCCAAGATCTAGACCAAGAGGATCTAGCATTAAAGCAAGAAAATCCTTAAATTAATGATTCCTACTACTTATAAGAAATTCCTATATTAAAGTCTGTCATACGCCAATCAAAATTAATCAGTAAAAAATAAACAAAAAAGACAGTAGTCATAGAATATGAAGTAAGGAAAATGAAAGGTTTCTCGTTCTTGCGTTGGGTTTTTCAATGAATTAACATAAATTTAAAAAAACCTTCGAAGCTTGATGCATGGCCAAGATGGTAAATATTGAGAGCACTGTTTCTCTGTGAAGGTGGTATTGTTATTAAATATAACAAATTATAGTACTGCGGATAAAAGCGTAGTATGATTACCCAAGCAATTGCGTAAGTAATATATTTTTTTAATGCCATTTTTTTGGGCTCCTTTTTTTTATAGGCAGACATAAAAGCGTACGTTTGAATTACAATGAAGGCATAATGTCTTTTAAAACTTGTAAAGTAAAATTAATATTTTACCGAAGAGAGACGAAAGATGAAAAAAGACATTAATTTTTATCGAATGTGGCATCCTCAAACGGGTGTTGTTTTGAGGTTGATGGAGTCGGGAGAAGAAAGCAAAGGGGGCGAGAAAAGTAGGGAATGGCTTGGATATTTAAATATGGTCACCAAACAACGCTAAAACCATTTTAAACTACGTTTGGTTTCAGAATGATGTTTCTTCCCCAGGGCGAGAACGAGAATAATTCGTATTAATTGACCACTCTAATTATGGTGGTATCTACTAAAATATTTACGTACTTAAAATGAACATTTAAAGGAACCATTTCGTGCTTACTTCTTTTTAAATCGTGAATATGGTAATTTTAAATATTTCTTCCAAATACTTAAAAATTAATTATAATCGAGACCCAGGACCCTTAGTTTGAGAATCTTTGAATTCATTATTAAACAACCGTTATAAAATAATTACTGTCAGAAAAACAAAAATAATAGCACCATTAGTACCGCATTGCTTGAAAAGTTATGATGTTTTTCTAAACACAATACCAAACTGGGTCAGTCAATATTATTTTTTTTAAATCCATTTATTTTTAAAAATACGACTACCGTGTAATTTTCTTCCGACCGACGAAAAAATAATGAACTTTTTATTTGCATTGAATATTTATTTATCAAACGGCCTTGTGTTTCGTTTAATACAAAGAATAAATCTCAGCAGGTTATTGATATTGCTAATTGTTTTCAAAGGAAACATCCGATGCATGTATTTGTTCGCTAAACATCTGTCACAACAAATAATATTATTTACAAGCTGATACCCGGCATGCGTTGCAATGTCCTTTTCCATTCACCCCCGTTCATCGTCCGCCCCCTGTTCCCCAACGTCGTCCCCTTCCTCTCCCGCGTTCTCATTTCACCTTCCTCGCGTTCCACTTCCCCTCTTCCGCTGTCCCCCCTCTCGCGAACCTCCCTTCTCACGAATTCCCCTTCCACCTTCTCCGCTTTCCCCCTCCCTCGTCCTCCCTCCAGCGAACCACTCCTCCTTCATTATCCTCCACCCCTCCCGGATTTCCTACTCCGCTCGCATTTTTTCCCTACTGCTAAACTCCATAAAATTCTATTGCAATTTTTGCAAATTTCATGACTCCAGAACTCACCAATATAGACATATTGCTATATAGAAACCTTCATGGGAATGTCCACAACAACTGACCAAATTTTTATCCCAATCGGATGAAAAGTATAGGAAATATCTCTAAATATTTCATATGCGCTTACTGTCAAACGTACAAACATTAAATGGTCGTTAGGTTTTCTGAAATTATCCAATTTTCTGGGCAATTTTCTTAATTTTTCTTTTCGTAAGAACCTTCTACATCAACTATTTCATAGATGGCGGGAGTATAATTATTTTAGGAAAAATGCTTCTTACGAGTAATGCTTTAAAATATTAGATGAATTAATTGTTTGCGCCCGTACATAATACGAAATATGAATATAAATAAATAGTTTTGTCCATAAACACACTCAAATCTTTCGTGGCTTCGTCTTAATTAGTAATTTGGAATGCTTTGGTCTCACTGGCTCCGGGGAGTTGTGACTCTTGTGCAAAAATCCATATGTTTCAATAACAATTTAAGACATTGTAATTCTAGATAGACCTTATTTAAAATAGACGTTAAAATAAATCACTAATATATTTTTTGATAAAAGGAGAATAAATAATTCGTTGAAATTATTAGATTTAATAAGTTTTTCTAATTAAATTACTCTTCAAATTAAAAATCTGTAGAAAGGGTAACAGTTTGTTTGTAAAATACAGTAATGACACTAATCACAATGACTAATGACAAAGTCATGATTCATGATTATTGCAGAGTGTTTTGAGTCAGTAATCATCCGTATTGAGTCGTGTGATTAAACACGTTGCTCGATTACCTGAATTTATAATCATTATTGTGTTTTATTCTCTTTACGAACCGCCACATTTTATTGCGCAAATATTTAAAAATGCATGACTATGGACATAATGTAAATGATATTTTTTAGTCAACCTTCTCAAAATACCATAGAACAAAGAAAAAAACGAAAAGTGCCTTCCACACAAATTTAAATGGAATGAAATGTTACATTTAGCATTCGCTCTGAAACACGTCAAAAAATAATTTCTTTCAATAGATGTCGTCAGTATAGTTAGTTGTATGAAGTTTTGTTACATCCGAAAATATGTCAGTTGGGATATCAGAGGAGTACCATCTATCGTCGTCCGTGTCTTATATATAAGAACGGTTACGATAATTGCCGAAGGCATCGGAGAGTTGGGCGAGCACCATCAGTCGGGTGAAATACTACCGGTAATAATACCGGACATCTAGTTTATTTATTGTAACATTTAAGGCTGGGAATTACGATTTTCTACCGATTTATAACATAATATGACATAACCTGTAATGTACACTTTGACTCAGGTTATAAGGAAAGAACAAGTAACAACAGACTACACCGATATCGGCTCGCAACCAGCGTTAACGCGTCTCCCGTCACCGCGGTCAACCGGCCAGTGCCGTTCTCCGCCCCGCGACTCCGCGCGCACGCTGCTCGAGACGACAGAGTTATTTGCAACAATAAATGTCTATACACTACATCCCTCCCTTATTATTGTTTTTGTAAATATAAATAAACTTATAAATTTATTTTTTATTTTTCCATAAGTACCTATATCAAGTACATTCAGCAAGTCCTTATTCAAATCATTTTTAATCACTAATCATCAATAATTTCCTCATTATTGACCATCAATTTATTCACTCGAGTTATGATTGATTTACATCGCCATTATCGTTTGTTTGAGCATCACTAGCATTATTCTCATCATCTAGCACCTTCCATTGCCCTTCCACTGATTTTAGGTGTACGACGTTTCGTCTGATTCGCTGACCAATTTTATTATTCCGAAGACTTACGACTTCTCCTTTGTTCGCTTCTACGGTATGTGTTTCAGGTTCGTAGTTTAAGCTCAGCTTGTTTCGTCTAGTCATGTTCTTGACGTATACTATATCTCCAACTTCCAATTAACAATCAGTAGCTCTTCTCTTCATGTCCGCATATTCCTTCCCTTTTTCCTTTAGTTCTTTATCTCTACCCCTCTTTTCAAGGTCCTCTGAGAGATGCGTCATGTCCTGAATCATAGGCAGCATGTCTCGAAATTGTAGTCTAAAGAACAGTTCTGCAGGTGTTTTTCCTGTAATTGTGTGTTGTGCATCACCATGTACTCACGAAGGGCCTTTTTCTAGTTCTTTTCCTCTACTTGAGAAATCTTGAGGCGTTTTCGGATGTCCCCATTCTGGCGCTCTACCTCTCCGTTTTTTTGCGGCCAGTAGGGAATAGTATTCTAGAGTCGTATGCTCCTCTCTGCACAGAAATTCTTAAAATCTTTGCTGAAAAATTGTTTCCCGTTGTCTGTTGTAAGCGAGACCGGATTGCAAGCCTGCTAAAAATGTCTTTTAAGCATTCCGATTATTTCGGAGCTTGTTATGATTCTGCATGTTTTCACCTCTTTATATCTGGTGTAATAATCCATGACTGCCAGGATGTAATCTCCACTAGTTAAGGGCCCATGAGGTCAATTGCTATGTCAACCCATGGTTCGGAAGGTAAGTCTCTTCTTTTTAATGGGTTTGGGGCGCTGGACCAGGATGCATCCTTTACAGACTTTGCAAATGTTTTCACCATATCTGCCCTTCATCGTGACTATCCCCGGGTGGCCTTCGTGCGCAGTTTCCAGAACTCTTCTGCGTGATTTATTTGGGATTACCATTTTCGTCCCCTGAGGAGAATATCGCCATGAAAGCATAATTCATTTTTGAAAAGTTTATAGGCTTCAACCGTTTCTTCCCAGTTTCCGTATCGTAAAGGCCCTCTCTAACCTTATGTATCTCTGTATCTCCAAGGGAACTTTCAGTGATCTCTTTCAATGGGATGGCTACTGGCCGTGCAGATTCGGTAACCGCTTGTACGTGTCTTGAAGGAAAGCCGTCGGGTTTGTTGTCACTTCACAGAGTCTCGATAGTGGATCGGCTATGTTGGTTTTCCTCCCCAGGCTTTTCACCTTGAAATTGTAGAATAGTTGTAACCTATATTTTGTACCTTCATGAGTGCCGCTTTGAGATAATTAAATGCGTTCTTTTGGGCGTCGCCCCAGTCATATTGAATATCCATGTTTCTTCCCGTTCTTTTCCGCAGCAGTTGCTTGAGGGGTTTTGTTACCGTTGCTAAATGATGTATCCATTTTCCCACATAATTCACTCAGTCGGGGCTCTGAATCCCTTTATAGCCAAGATACACTTGTCTAGTGGTTTACCTCACTGTTCTCACAGTTCATGCCCTAGGAAATGGACTTTTTTAATTTCAAACTGCATTTGTCGTCCCTCAACTTCACGCTGTTTTCCTCTAATACTGTCATAAATTTTTAAAGCCTTAAATCGTGTTCTTATTCGCCTTTGCCAAACGTCAAGATGTGATCTATAAGGTTGATGACTTCTTCACAAGCTAAAAGAATTTATTCTAGTGTTTTCTGGAAAATCTCCTACGCACACGAGATACCAAAGATCTTTGCTCGATGCATATCGACACATAATCGGTTGTCCCCTCCGTCTTTTAGCACTGGGACTATAGGAGAGATCCAGTTAGTAATTTTCAGTAATTCTTCCGGTTTTCTCTGTTGAGTTTGTTTGTCCGACATTGATTCCTGAAGTGTCCAAAGATGCCACATTTAAGGCAAGCCTTTCCTTTTGCCGGGCAGTTTTTTCCAAATGTCTGGAACTTTCACATCTACTACATTCCAATCTGTTATTAGGCTTCCCCTTCATGTTTCTGTACCTACACTGTTGATTGACTGACTTTCCACAGGTTTCGTGCCAAAATTTCCTAATTGACGATCTATGTCTTCCAGTGCATTCGCTTCTACGACTTTTCTCGTTTTCAATATCTTCTTTTGGAGTTCTTCTATCTTACCCTCTTCAGTTATTTGATCCATGATATGCTCGTATTCTTTTTCACCAAACTGACACTTCTTGGCTTGTAGTAGAAGTCTGACTAGAAATTTTTCGAACTTCTCATCCTGTTTCTGTTTAAGGAGACGAAACAGATGTCGCTCATTCACTTTGATCTGTTTAGGTGCAAAGTAGTTGTCTAATTTTTCGATCGCGATGTTAAAAAGTTCGCCTTCAGTTGCATTAGCTCCCGGCATGTTGTAGAAGATTTGTTGTAACTCGGGACCACCGAAATGTAAGACTAGCTCTTTTCCTTGCCTCTGTGTTTCCTTGCCTGCCGCCTCGAGGTAAAAGTGTCCAGACTTTTTTTTCCAACGGACGGAGACTGAACCAACCTCTCCTTTACATTCGAACCTCTCTAAGGTGTACTATGCCATTGGAGCTACCTGTTGCCAAGGTAAGTAACTATGTTGCATATATAAATATGCAATTTTTCAGATTTTTGACATGCTATCGCAATCTAATGCTAGTGATAAAGTGTCTACTGTACTTGACTGCACCTTATGTAACTAAATGCCAAGTCGCAATTTAATGCAAAGTCTCTATTTAATTGAAAGTCGCAATTTAATGGAAATACGGAATTTAATGCAAATACGCAATTTAATGCCAAGTCGCAATTTAATGCAGGGTCGCAATTAAATGCAAAGTCGCAATTAAATGCAAAGTGGCAATTTAATGCAAAGTCGCAATTTAATGCAAAGTCGCAATTTATTGCAGGGTCGCAATTTAATGCAAAGTCGCAATTTAATGCAAAGTCGCAATTTAATGCAGGGTCGCAATTTAATGCAGGGTCGCAATTTAATGCAAAGTCGAAATTTAATGTAAAGTCGCAATTTAATGCAAAGTCGCAATTTAATGCAAGGTCGCAATTTAATGCAAAGTCTTAATTTAATGCAAAGTTGCAATTTAATGCAGGGTCGCAATTTAATGCAAAGTCGCAATCTAATGCAATGTCGCAATTTAATGCCAAGTCGCAATTTAATGCAAAGTCGCAATTCAATGCAAAGTCGCAATTTAATGCAAAGTCAAAATTTAATGTAAAGTCGCAATTTAATGCAAAGTCGCATTTTAATGCAGGGTCGCAATTTAATGCAAAGTCGCAATTTAATG
The DNA here is from genome assembly GCA_951813805.1 of Limnephilus auricula. Taxonomy (NCBI): domain Eukaryota; kingdom Metazoa; phylum Arthropoda; class Insecta; order Trichoptera; family Limnephilidae; genus Limnephilus; species Limnephilus auricula. Next base: position 19,152,805 of record OX638406.1, read on the forward strand.
CAAAGTCGTAATTTAATGCAGGGTCGCAATTTAATGCAGGGTCGCAATTTAATGCAAAGTCGCAATTTAATGTAAAGTCGCAATTTAATGCAAGGTCGCAATTTAATGCAAGGTCGCAATTTAATGCAAAGTTGCAATTTAATGCAGGGTCGCAATTTAATGCAAAGTCGCAATCTAATGCAATGTCGCAATTTAATGCCAAGTCGCAATTTAATGCAAAGTCGCAATTTAATGCAAAGTCGCAATTCAATGCAAAGTCGCAATTTAATGCAAAGTCAAAATTTAATGTAAAGTCTCAATTTAATGCAATGTCGCATTTTAATGCAAGTCGCAATTTAATGCAAAGTCGAAATTTAATGTAAAGTCGCAATATAATGCAAAGTCAAAATTTAATGTAAAGTCGCAATTTAATGCAAAGTCGCATTTTAATGCAGGGTCGCAATTTAATGCAAAGTCGCATTTTAATGCAAGTCGCAATTTAATGCAAAGTTGAAATTTAATGTAAAGTCGCAATTTAATGCATAATCTCAATTTGATGCAAAGTCACAATTCAGTGCCAAGTCGCAATTCAGCGCCCAGCCGCAATCCAATGCAAAGTCGCAATTCAATTCCAAGCTGCAACACAACTCGCTCACCGCTCGATACTTTCGGTGACTATCGAAGATAATTCATTTTAATAAGTAGCCAGGTATGTTTGAAAATATGTAGGTATGTCACTTTCCTGAAACCTAGGTTACGCAAAACGTGAACCAAACAATACCCACGCAACTCACGGTCAAATGAGTTTACTTGCCTAGTCACTTTACATTACCTTCTATTCTCCCCTCTATAATGTCCCTTTTTTATTGTTATTAAATGTTCAAAAAAAAATACGAGTGTGCTCCAGACCACACGACCGAAGCAAACACCTCCCTATCAATCCAATGCAACTCTCCTCCTGGCCTCGAACAAAACCATTCCAATCATCAGTGTATAAGAATCTACACTGAAGATTCGCTTGGAATGTCACCAATTATCTTGAAAAATCAGTCGCCTCGATGCATCGAGTTCGCACACTCCAAACGAAAATTCGATCAACTTCATTATGGAAATCACGCTTAGAATGGGATTGCTGATTCAACTCTCAGAAAGCACAAAATATTATTTTTTTTTGCGGATTCTAGTCAGAGAGCGACGCTTACTCACACTTGCAGCAGGTAATTGAGAAAATTCCAATCGAAAGCGTTCTAGTCATCAGTTAGACTTAAACGTTTAGAATGTGAGAAACAACAACACAATTATAGTCAGCATAGATGCCAGCACCCATTCCAAACGTCACCACTATGGATCCGAGCACTGTCGCTACTATCAGACTGTGAGGAATGAACCTTTAAATCAATTACAATTAATGATCGTTTTGGCCAGCCCACCCCCAAGTAAAGCGTGCGCAATTACTTCAAAAATCTTAAAAATACTCACAGTTTATCCCGTCGCCACATGTAATGTACACTTTGACTCAGGTTATAAGGAAAGAACAAGTAACAACAGACTACACCGATATCGGCTCGCAACCAGCGTTAACGCGTCTCCCGTCACCGCGGTCAACCGGCCAGTGCCGTTCTCCGCCCCGCGACTCCGCGCGCACGCTGCTCGAGACGACAGAGTTATTTGCAACAATAAATGTCTATACACTACATAACCCTTGAACACTTTACTTTTCTAAGTTCTAAAAAAAAAAAATGTTATTTTTTAAGATAATTTCGGATAGGTACTGTCGAGCCGAAACGACAATAAAATTCCCTCGATAGAAAAAAATCGCAAATTATGCTCAGAAAATTTAAAGAAACACGTACGGTTAGTTATTTAACGCATCATTATTCTTCTTTATTCTTTATTATTTTATTTTTTTTCGGTTTTTCGGTTTTCTATTTTTAAATTTTCAATTTATATTATAATTTTTTTACTATAATCTTTCATACTTTTAACTTTAACATGTATAAATACTTAATTCATATGTTAACACTAGACCTCACATATTAACTATATTCCATTGGTCAATATGAAACAGGTAGTCGCCTAGTGTGGTGATCTAATGTATCATATGTATTAAAATGTCTTAATGTATTATCATGTATTATATAAATAAATAAATAAAAATATGTTTGATAAAATTCACAGTGTTTCTTTACATGCTTCTTAAGGTATTTGTAGAGAGATTTTTGCTCTATTTTAAACGAGGCAGGTTTTATTAAACATGTTCACAATTTTAGCTTCAAAATTAATTTTAATATTAGCGCGTTCCCTCCAACATTTGTATCGTCGCATCACTCCTTCTTCTTCTTTTTGGACGGGTACTACCGGCCCCTACGTAATCCCACGTACATTAAACTTTTAGGAAGTTTCCCCAACAAATTTACAGTTGTACTTACTAATCGAAATTAAAAAAATACAGCAAACTAAAATAACATTATAATTATTACACATATAATACGAAACGTAAAATATTCCACATACGTAACATAAAATAAAGAGACATTTATTACTATTGAGATAAAAAATTGCAATAATTTCAACAAATTGTCATATTTTACACCTTGTCTAAGATCACAGGTAGTTAGTTATCGGTGGCGGTCCGGGACAGCTCAATGAGCTATAGTGGTAAGAAACGTCATTATTGATGTCATGTCAATGGAAGACATTTCGACATAAATAAACAACAAATACTCATAAATAAATATAAAACTTCAAGCTGGCTCTTTAAAATAATGCAAATCATCAAGTTATTGTAATCCTTACGTGAATTAACTACCTGCTATCATTTACCCTTTGCAAACATTTTTTTTCAATAAAATTGCTCGTATATTTCATTATTGTACGTCTATTTCATCGCAATATGATGCAAAATCATAAAGACTTGTGATCGAGCTATGTGCTGATGATGAGGTATATTATTTCTTCGAATTCACTCAATAACTACCTCTCGGACTCGGATTCTCCTACCCAGTGTTCCGAGAATTATATAAGTTGGCAAAGGTTGTCAAGATGACTCCGGTATTTCTTTGTTGACTACGTCGGATAAACTCATGACAGGTAACGTCTTGTTAGTAAAAAAAAAACAAACCTGTTTTTGCTAAAGAATCATCTGATATGACGTAATCTTGTAAGTAACTGATAAAAATTTGTGTTATATTTTTTTTGTGCGAACACATTGAAGAAATTCACAGTCTGTTGTGGGGGTTTCCGTGTACCAGTTTCTTTTGAAAATGATCGAAAATTTCCGGTGTAACGGCACGTACCCGAAGAATTTTAAACAGCAATTCATGGGTAACTTGTCATTGATTCCGAGCACGACTGCAGATCACCAACGAACAAACAACAGTTCACGCCAATTAAATTAAGAATACTTAGTCAATGTGAACTGTTGTTTGTTCGTTAGCTGCTTAGGAACGATGTCAAGTTACCAACATTATCGATAAAACCTACATCGATCGACTGCGCTCGACACCCTGAGAATATTTGGAGTAAGTAAGTAGATGTTGACGATGTCAGTTGATTTTTTATCCTGCCGCAAATATTGTCCTTATTCTGATGTATTCTATGGATGTACTTTCAGGTTAAAAAATCCTACAAACACGTAATATATTATCGAGCGATATTGATATGCACTCGAATTGCAAGCGTTACCTATTCGAATTGCGAGCGATATCGTGAGATAGGCCACGCCCACATATTATATTCCTCGTGTGTAACAAGCTTAAGTAACTAGGTACCTACTTACAATAAAAAAAAATTACACAATTTGATGACAGCTTCTTCGTAGTAAATAATAACAATGTCTGACATTAATTTGCATCAGTTACATGATACTAGAGTTAGAGAGACACTACAATCTGCAAAACAATTATTATTACAATGAAAAATAATATTTCAATTATAATATTTATAGCCCGAGTCCAACATTAGAGTAGATTGCAATCTTTACCTCTTAAATAATTTTCATAATTGTCATAAATACGGTATTAAAAACAATTTATCTTCTTTAATAATTCACTAGTAAAAAGAAATAAAAATTTTATGGAACGTTTAAAAATAACATTCTATTAATATTTTGTCTCGTGCTTTAAAGCTATATTTTCTGAATTTATTATGATCTAAGATTTATAATCTTTGAATCAGAATAAGATAAGGCTATAGTTTGATAGATCTATAGGCTATAGATAGCACATTACTTACACAGATGCATTGCTTACTTACAGCAAGATCAATCTTTTTATTAGAATTCAGAAACAGTCATTCAAGTGAATATGAAAAAAGAAGCTTATGCTGTAAAACTCTTCATTGTCGAAAAGTTTTTAATACTGACCAGAAATATAGCTGAGTTGATAAAGCAATGGTCGCAGGTTAAAAAATGCTCTGTCAACCAAGTCATCCATTACTGCATAAGATAAATTTTCAGCTTTAATTAAAATATTTCCTAGCTATGATTTTTAAAATAGAAAAGCGAGAGAGAGAGAGAGAAAGGCCTTAAGAGCGATTGACCAGCGGCTGAGAATAAAAGTTTAATAATGCTTGCAACTGTACAGGGAGTTTCCAATGAGGAAGATCGATTATTCCTCGTATCAAAATTTAATATCGATTTATTTCATTCAAAACTTGCTTTAATATATACCTAAATTCATGTAAGTAATAAAAATGCTCAAAACGCACGATGATAAATTATTAAATATCGTGTACTTCTTGTATCATTAGTATTTATGATTTTTCAATAATGTTTAAACAAAATAAGTGTGTAAAAAAATTTTGAAATATTTTAGTTTGTAAGACCTTAAATAAATAGAAAAACTGAAGTATTTTTGTCAAAAACACGTTCTCGGATTTATTTTTTAATGATTTGTTTTGATTAGATTATCTATTGATTTATTTTATTGTATGATTAACTGATTTGAAATGTGTGTTGTTTAATGAACAAATCCGCCAACGACCAACGGTATAACCTTAGTATATTAAAAATGTAGTTATTTTTTCAAAGTTTTAAAACTGCGTGTACACGCTAAAATAAAAATCTTTCAAAATCAATTTATGTTTTTTTGTAAAAAAGAGTCAATACTGGCCTAAAATCAACGGATTTATAAACCTCATCTTTTGACGAGGGCTGACAACTTTTCGGTGTTGTCATCTGTTTCCAGAAACGATTAGCAGTTTATTGGATACAATATTTTATTTCTGGATGTAAGAAATGGACCAGCGTGGGATGTAACTTATTTCCAAAGCTCCAGAGTTCTCCAGTATATTTATTTTTATAGACTGTTACAAAACACACCTGTTTTAAAGCAATTTTAAGCAACGTAAATCGTAAATCAATGTCAGTTGCATGGAAAAATCATTGGAATTAATTCATTAAATATTTTAATACAACGACAATTTAAAAAAGATTGTAACACTTTTGTTGGTAAAATGTTATTTATTGAAGGCAAGTTCCCAGATCCACATACAGTAAAAATAGTCATAATGTATCAAATCACAATAATAATTAACTGAGCAAGGGATCGGAGAAAACCTTGCTGATTAGTCTTTGGGAACAACAAAACTGACTCGTGTCGTTATGGTAACGGGCGGCGGCGACTGTGTTCTGCTTAGAGGGTCGTACCATATCACGAAGCGCAACTAAGGCAGCAGTCGGGGTCTGGTTCAAGTTGAATACTCCTTAGAGGGTCGTGCCAAAGGACGAGGCGCAACTAAGAGAGTGTACTAGCTAAGGGCGAGCTGCAGACAACTGCTTGAATTAGGGAGCGCAGCTCTTTAAATATGCCATTTCTTGTGGCAGGGCGTGGTTTATGGGGCGACTCGAGGGTAGGAAATGCGCAGAAGGCGTCTGCGCAGCCTGGTTAGCCTAGGTTTGGATGAGCAGGATGGCGCTGTACGGGGGAAAGAGATGGTGTAGTGGCTAGCGTAAAAACGATGTGCTACAAGATCTCATTTTCATTGGTTGAAGACAAAAATGTTCAAAAATCAACCCGTAAAAAACATTTTTTTTAACTATAAAGCATCTATTTTTTCAAATATCTTTTTAAACTGACAATATTTTTTTTTTTACTTAGATTTGAACCTTCCTACCCAGTGATCGGAATCAACCGCGCTACCAATAGGGCCAAATGCCAGGCACGCGTTGCAATGCCACTTAAATAAAGAAATTGTTTCTCCCTGCGTGTCCTTTCCCATTCGCCCCTTTTCCCCTTCCGCCACCTCTTCACCACCCTCGTCCTGTTCCCCTCCCGCGTTACTTGTTCACCTTCACCTTCCCCGCGTTTCCCCTCCCCTCTCCCGCTGTTACCCTTCTCGCGAACCCCCCCCCCTCCTTCATTCCTTTCCCCCTTCCACCTTTTTTCCCTGCCGCTAAACTCCATAAAATACATTCATTTTTCAAACAACTCGCGTGTGCCCTATTGCAATTTAGTTTGTAAATTTTATAACTCCAGAACTCACCAATATAGAAATATTGCTATATAGAAACCTTCACGGGCATGTCCACAACAACTCACCAATTTTTTATCGAAATCGGATGAATAGTAGATATAGGAAATATCTCCAAATATATCAAACGCGCTAACTGTCAAACGTACGAAGTTAAAATTGTCGTTACGTTTTCCGAAATTATCCAAATTTTCTAATTCTTTCTTTCCGTAAGAACCTCCTACAAATACTTAGAAAACTTTAAAAAAAAGACGAATGAAATACGTTAAGTTGTTCTGAAGTTATGGCGTGACCAAGGGAAACAGGGATTTGTGTATATAGATATGAAGTGCTTGCATTTCTTCGAATTTCAGAAAAATGCATATATGTCCGAGCGTGTGTGCGTTACTGCCAGTAATAAAATGTGATAGAATGCATTGTCATCAACTACGAGTTTATCTGCTGAGTTTCAGCTCGATCGCATGTCGGTACTTCCAAGGTGCGTCATGCGTACAATTATTCAAGGGAAATTCAAATAGATGCTTTAAAAAAATACGGAAAGCATAACCGTGTGTATTATAATATAATATATTATATGTCTTAGGTATTGCCACTATGCAAAAAGTTGAGTCAAATACAGTATCTACTCGAACGAATACATTTTTGCCGTACAGATCACGTTTCAATTTTTTGTTATTCGACTTCTGAAAAGGAAATTTCAATGATTTTTAAAAGAATATCGATAAAATTCCACTAACCACCGCACTCTTATTAGGAACAGATTTTGGAAATTATACTGTGTTTCAATAACAAATTACCTTTGGACAGATGGTAAAAGATGCATAAAATTAAATTTTTATTCTTTCCCGTACAACGCGATTCTCTTGCCGGCATTATTTTTGTTTGAATTGGCATTTGCGTGAGTTTCGTTTCAATCTAAATATGATTGAATTACTTAGTTTACCCAAACTAAGAACTTAACAGCCTATTTTGTTTCTTCTAGTAATTGTTGAAACGAGTTATAATTTATATCACACTAGCTGACCCGGCAAACTTCGTACCGCCTCAGATCAATAAATTAAGTTTAATTTATTAGCTGAAATAAATTACGTTTTTATTAAGTTAAAATAAATAGGTACCTACTCTAAGTTCAAAAAATGAAATTGATGTTCGGCGCACTACACCATTGACAGTTCAAATTGATTCAAATTATGTCAACCAACGCACATTATTTGAAAAGCCGTTCCATACAAAATATATAAAAAAATTCATTTCCTCATAATTATTTTTTTCCGTAATTTTTTCCGATGTTTTAATAGTTATTCTGTTAATCGGGACGGAGACAAATCCAACAAATCAAAGATCATAAAAATCGGTTCAGCCGTTCTTGAGTTATAAATGGTGTAACTAACCCGACTTTGTTTTATATATTATAAGAATAAGAATAAGATAAGAAGTGTGTTGTTTGATTTAACTACAATTTTGCCAACCTTCCTCTTCCCTATCTCGTTCCCCTACTCACTACCTTCAGCCTCAAAACACACCCTGTGTAGCCTCACTGGCTCAAGACGGTTGAGAGCAATTGGGACTGAACGGGACTGAAATGCTGTTTCTCAGTGACGTTTTGCAATGATATCTCCGTGGGAACACGTACCTTTGCACGAATAGTTTGCATAATGTGTGTTGTTTGAATTAACTGTAATTTTGCCAATTACAATAATTATTTATTTCTTCAATCTTTGCTAATTATTTATTTATTAATAATTAATTATTTACTTACGTTGGTAATAAACATGAAAAATGCAGAGTGAAGGGTGATTTGGAAGAATTTCAAATTATTTAAAGAATAGGTGTACAACATGAAATTAATTCATTCTTAAAATTAATTATAAGTAGGTACATACCTACCCTCCACGAATGTATGTCTACGGGAAACGTAACGTAATAGTGTAATGTGATAATATTTATAAAATTACCACCAAAATAATAAAGCCATAAAAAATGTTTTATTATACTACGTATCGCATTTCAAACAAAGCGTTTTTATAGATGGCATTTATATCAAATCCAAAGGTAGTTAAAAAATTATATTTGTAAACTTGGAAAAAAGCAACTGTGTCGAGATAAGCAATACAAATTTAATAAAGTGATTTAAATTTGTGTATTATGCCGTACATTTTTTTTTTAATAGAGAAACCTCACAAGAGTCCCTCTGCCCCCTTATGGAGCCAGTGAGACTATGGCATCCCCAACTGGAGTATGTTGTGAGGCTGAAGGTAAGTGGGGAAAGGAAGGAGATGGGGAAGAGGAAGGTGGGAAAGAACCTTGCTATTCAGATCTAGTCACTAAACACGGCTAAAGCTATTATTAAGCAACGTTTCAATTCTGAATGGTGGTCTTACATCAGGGCGATACTGAGATATCTTCCACATGTAAAATAAAATAAAATGTAAAATTAAACGTATGAGTAAAATAAATCACGATAATATGTAACTACTTTAAATTTAACTTTAATTTCCTTAAAGATAAGAATGTAATGTAATTTAAATAAAATAATAATATAATATTTACCTTACGTCGTCTTGAAATTGATTCAAATTTTCGAGCACTAAAAAAATATTTCTAACTCGAATAACACCACAAAACCAAACGAGTTACTTAAAATTTTACGAGTTAATGTCACTGACGTCAGAATAATTCATCACTCCGTTTAAATACTTTATTTTAATCCGACTATTATTATAGTATGATTTTAATATTAAATAATTGTCACACTTTGATCATACTCATTACTTAACTTAACAAATTATTACCACATTTAATTCACAATAAGTCACTAATAATGGGTTATGCTTTTAAGTAAACTCCTTTCAGACACAATATGCCAAATTGATTTCTTAAAGTGTTAAACAAACTCAAAGATTTTGTTTATGTTATCTAAGGTTAAGTGGGAAACACTTATTTGTCAACAAAGCAAAAATAGTCACAGATTCACTACGTAAACTATTATTTTTCTTGATAATGGATACTGTAAGATTAATTGAAACGTTGACTTTAGGAAAAGGAATTGTAACACATAAAAACTAAAAAGTCAATATTTAATTAAAATGAACCACAAAAAATGTTTTACATGTTTAATTTATTTGTTAGCACTCTTTTTTATGTGTTATTGGTATTAAAAAGAACACAATTAGAACTGCTTTTAAATTTTAAGTGGTAAGTTACATCAAAAGTCAACAAACAACATGTAATTATACCACTGATAGTTTAAAATTTGTGATTTACGTTAATCTTTGTTGGTGGCACTTAGCACTTAGCTTTTTTTTGTATTAAATAACAGTAAAAAGTACACTGTTTGAACGTTTGTTTTAATTTTAAGTGATAAGTGAAGTCTTAAGTGATAATTTGGGTTTAAGTACGTATTTTTATCGTAAGCGCCGACAGCACTGTTTGGTTGCGGGAAGTAGACTGAAGAAATATTATGCACGATGGGCTGCTGTGCGCAGTGCGAGACAGGACTGTACTTAGATAAGTTACTTGTGTAGTTTTGGCACTTAGTCGAATTAACGAAAGTTGATACACTTATCACTTTAATTACAATAATGTAAACACAAATTAATACAAATTAATAACCTGCTCAACTTTTTTTTTTATGTGATTACCTCACAAGAGTCCCAATAGCTCTGGAGCCAGTGCGAATGGTGTAAGGCTGAAGGTAAGTGGGGAGGGAAAGGAGATTGAGAATAGGAAGGTTGTAAAGTTCCTGGCTATGCAGATCTAGTCACCAAACACGGCTAAAGCCATTTCGAGCAACGTTTCAATTCTGAATAGTGGTCTTACACCAGGGCGATACTGATAGTATCTTACACTCAGGAACGTGACCAAATATATATCTTTTTAGGATTTGAATAATCGAGAACCTTACCCCTCGACCATGAAAAACATCGGTAGTTCCTCTTTACCCTTTCGCCTTACGTGGAAAAATGAAAAGATGTTTTTTTGACAAAATTATTTAGAAAAAATATATATGAAATATTTAAATCTATACAAAAAATTACGTAAGGCGAAAGGGTAAAGAGGAACTAGCGATGTTTTTCATGGTCAAGGGGTAAGGTTCTCGATTATCAAATCCTAAAAAAATATATTTGGTCACGTTCCTGAGTGTAAGATACTATCATTATCGCCCTGGTGAAAGACCACTATTCAGAATTGAAACGTTGCATGAAATGGCTTGGAAGAGATATTTAAAAAAAAGGTTTACTGAGTTCTATAATTATTTTAAAATAGTAAAAGTTCATTGGACGTCACTGCACTAAATCTATTCTCATAAATCTCATAATAAAAGCCCAAACAAAAATTTTAACAAATTATTTCGTAATTTCATTTTATTGCTCAAATATACAATCCACATCTGTATTTTTTCACTGATTTCTATTTGCTATTATTTATTGCCATTGAAATACGCTAATTAAGTCTTTCACGCAATACCACAACAAAATAAAATATCCCTTTCGACAAATTGGCTTACTTTAACTTCATATTTACACGACTGACAGTTAAACTCATGCACCATGGATGCATCTACCTTTATAATAATATCTTCTATCTGAGTATACTTAAACCTGTGATTTAAACTTCCAGAACTTTCTAAAAATCGACTTAAATGCGTTATTACTCACTTTTGTTTGTTTCTTGGTCTGTTTTTTAGCTCCAAACAGTAATTTATAAAGATGGTCATCATTTCGTCATCTTTTCTAATAGCAGGTAAAATTTTATACTCAGGTAGGTAGGTACCTGTGGTTTTTGTTGGTTGCCTGAGAACGAAAGTAACATTGATTAGGTCAGGTTTTAAGTCAGTAAACAATTCCCGGAATGACCATTAAACGTGAATCAAAACTGGTTATGGTCTGGGATTTCACTGGAAGATGCAATGATTTCAAATACAGTAAAAAACTCTTTTGTCCAGAATCCAGTAATTGAGATGATTTTTGAAAAAAAAACTATATTTCTTGGTGGAAGACTACAGACTACTTTAGAAGCGAAATGTAAGTCGGAATGGGTTTAGCTCTCTTTTTTTATATGTATACCGCACAAGAGTCATAAATCTCCCGTCTGCAGCTAGTGAGATTAGCTATTCCCTAAGCAGGGTATGTTGTGAGGCTGAAGGTAGTGGGGTGGGGAAGGATATGGTGAAGAGTAAGTGGGGAAGTACCTGGCTATTCAGATCTGGTCACCATAGACAGCAAAAGCCATTTCAAGCAACGTTTCAATTCTGAATGGTGGTCTTACACCAGGGCGATACTCAGAGTATCTTCCACTCTGGAAAGTGCCGCAAATATAGTATATATTATTTTTAATTAGTTTATATTTAAATAAAATTTATTTGCGCACGCCGGGTTCGAACTCGCGACCTTCGGATTGGGGGTCGAGAGTCTTGACCTCAACCATGCCGGCCGTCAAACTTGTTGACTAGATCTGAATACCCCGGTTCTCCACAACTTTTCTCTATCTCTTTCCCATCCCCTTAACACTTCATTCAGTCAATATCTCCAAAATTTAAAAATTCAGTCCCACAGACTCCGATATGTCACATTGGGTGATTTGATGCCATTTCCACAGACTCCTGTCACACTGTGATACGATGCCAGTCCCACAGATTCATGTCACAGTGTGTGCCTTGATGACAGTTACATAGACTCCTGTCACACAGTGTGATATGATGACATTCCCCCAGACTTCTGTCACATCGTGTGATACGATAGCGGTCCCACAGACTCCCGTCACACCGTGTGATTTGATGCCATTTCCACAGAATCCTGTCACACTGTGTGATATGATACCAGTCCCATAAAATCCAGGTCCTGTCACACTGTGTGATACGATGCCAGTCCCTCAGACTTCTGTCACATCGTGTGATACGATGCTGGCCCCCCCACCCCCCAGACTCCTCTCACAGTGTGTACTTTGATGTCAGTACCATAGACTCCTGTCACAGTGTGTACTTTGATGTCAGTACCACACACTCCTGTCACATTGTGCGATACGTAGCCAGTCCCACAGACTCATGTTACTCTGTGATATGATGCCAGTCCCATAGACTTCCATCACACTGTGTGATATGATGCCGTCCCACATACCGTTTTCCTTCCCGGAACTCCATTTCTTTCTTTTATAGCCATTCAGCGAGGCAACCCTCCACTGTGTCTTCTCTATTACATCTTCCATTCCTTTCTCTACTATGCTTTCCATCAACCAATAGGGTATTTCCACAATAAAATTTATTGCTTAAAAAATTGAGCAAAAAATTACGATTATTATGGTATTTTTATTTTATTTTTATGTTGACGAATAAATTTTCTACAGCGAGTTGGCCATTTTTGTTTATATTGGCCATTTTTTTAATCCCGCCAAAACGGCGTTTTCGACGTGTGACGTCATAATGGTCGCTCGTTCTTGTAAAATTTCCGACAGTACTACTTTGTTTGTTTGATGACGTGCGTACGAAGCGACACGTTGGCAATCATGGGCCGTTTTGGTTTCGTTGGTTTTTAAGCGTTTTTAAAATGAATAAATTAGAATGAAAACGTAAAAAACAAACATTTTTAGTACGATGATTAAAATCAGAAAAATGACCTTTAAATAATGAATATATTTTCAACAGAATACCTCGTTTGTGAAAATACCCTATTGTGTATTACGACGAAGGCGGTATGGTATCAAACGCACTGATGTGATTAAACAATATTTTGGTAAATTCATCATCAATCATCAGGCTGTATCACTTTATGTCCGAAGCCATATTACTGCTAACGGAAATGATGTTGTTTAGGTCACATTAAATACCCGGCCCTTCGAGGGTTCCCAGTTCCCATTAAAACTGCATTCCTTCAAAAATACATTTCTTTTATATTTTTTAGAACTCGGTCGGCTCTTTGAGGTAGCCGGAAAATTTGAAGATGTTCATAATGATGTATTTAGAGAACATAAATTAATTACTTATTATAATATTTTTTTATTTTATTTTTTGTGTTTCATTTTAAAATGGCCTTGTAAGCCGAAACAGATAACAATGATTTAAAAAAAAGTAAAATACTTGCAGAACTTTATAATTTAAAATGTATCTATATTTAAAAAAATCGAAAGAAAATGTTTTATGTTAATTATAAAAAAATACTTACAAGAAGTACACGATATTTAATAATTTATCATCGTGCGTTTTGAACATTTTTATTGCTTACTTGAATGTCGGTATATATTAAAGCAAGTTTTGAATGAAACAAATCGATATTAAATTTTTTATTTAAAAAAATTGATACAGGGAATAATCGATCTTTCTCATCGGAACCTCCCTGTACAGTTGCAAGCATTTTAAAACTTTTATTCTCAGCTGCTGGTCAAACGCTCTCTAGTAACATTATATCAATTTTGGGAGGCGGGTTTGTGTAACGCCTCCCCTGGAACCTTTTATTGGATAACCTCTATGTGGTTTACTGTGTTTGGTAATTTACCATGGGTTTCAGGGCTCGTGGGAGAGACTGAGGGAGACCTTTTGACCTCTCCAGCAGGACTCTCTTAGAACATCTCCCAGCACCGGAGTACCCACCCTGATACCTTTTTCCTTCATAGAAAGTCCTCTCCTTCCTTTCCTATAAACGCCCTTCAAAGATGACATAGGACTTGAGGGGAATGATGTTCTTCAGAGCCAGTGCACGGACAAAAATGTTATCCGAAAAAACGATCATTTTAATAGTAAAAACGATTAAAAACGGGACTGAATTTCTTACGAACAAATTAACAGTGTTTCAATGTTTATTGGCGGAAAATGTAAGAATAATTTGTTGGAATACGTACGAAAATACGTATAACAACAAATTATTTTTACATTTTGGCGCCAATAAACATTGAAACCCTGTTAATTTGTTCGTAAGATCTTCAGTCCCGTTATTAACCGTTTTTACTATTAAAATTATCGTTTTTTCGAATAACATTTTTCTCCGTGTATGGAACCAATATCAAAAATACTAATTTCGGTTCTGGGTCTGTGTGTGAATGGTTGTAACTTTGGTTCAATCCGATTTTTCATAATCGGTATTGATTGTGTTCAAAATTTAGGCCTACCTATCTTATATACAATATTTTAATTATGGAAATAAAACAATTACCTTGTTTATAACCACGATTTATTTATTTTAATTTATTAATACAGACTGGTTTCGCTAAACACAAGCATCATCAGGGTGTAAAATTATTAATAAAATAAAATAAATAAATTGTAGTTAACAAGGTAATAGTTTTATTTCAATAAATATGTCAAACCACAAAGTGACTGCTTTCTATCAAAATAATATGTTTTAATTGTTGTCTTTTTCAAAATTAGAACTGACATATCAATAATTCAGAGATTCTTTGATAACTTACATAACAGAGCCAGAATGCTGCAGGAAATATTTTTCATCATTATTTTTCCTTGATCATTCAATAGCACCAATAAATTTTCCTTGTTCTGACGTAATCTACACATAAACTTTCGGCTCCACAAATTTTACAATAATTATAATCTGTCACGATGATTCACGGGTATGCCTTTAATAATTATTTAATTTGTCATCGAAGAAGAAGATAACAAAAATAATTTAAATTAAAATATGAAAATGAACAAGACACAGAAAAATAATAAAAGACAACGGAAGAGGAGAGGAAGGTTGGGATTGGGAAGAACCTGGCTATTTATATCAGTTCAACGGCTTAAGTTATTTCAAGCAAAGTTGTCAGTTCAACAGCTTAAATTATTTCAAGCAAAGTTGTGATTGTGAATATTGCTCTTTCACCAGGGCGATACTGAGTAAATATACCACTTTAATATTTGGAAGTATGTACCTATTATCACAATTACCTAACATAATATAGTTTATTTATTATTGTTTATTGAGGCATTTTAAGTAGGTACATAGTTATCTATGTCCTAATACAATCCTTATATATATACATAATTAAAGCAATACATTTACAACACATCAATCACATATTTACGTAATAGTGTAAAATATATATTTTTTTAAAACACTTACGCCCTTTAGTTTACTGCAATACATAATCTTAATATTTCTTTGTTTGTCCCTTTCTACGTAGAGCCTAAGAAGTCATAATAAAATGTACAGTGCCCTTGGGGTGATTTCTGACAAAAACGGCGCTCTACAAGTCAACCAATTATTATTATTATTATTACGCGCAACCTACAACATACTTCCAATAAGGAAGTTTTTTTTTATCAATGTTCACATGCAAACATAAATAATAGTTTTTTTTTTTTAAAGTTCGTTTTCATAATTAAATTATGAAATATAAGGTAAAATATTTACAAAACCGGGTCACCCTTAATATGGACGAAAAAAATTAATTTAAAAAGTTGTAGTAGTTAGATATTAACTAGTACTAATCAATTCATTTACCGGAATTTCGAAAAAAAGTGCATTTTAATAGATATTTTTTAAATTTAAAAACACGAAATGTCATTTTTCAGTTCCTAACATAGCGGTCGGTGAAAAATGACATTTCGTGATTTTAAATTTAAAAAATAACCATTAAAATGCACTTTTTTTCAAAATTCCGGTAACTGAATTGATTAGAACTAATTAATATCTAACTACTATAACTTTTTAAATTTATTTTTTTCGTCCATATTAAGCGTGTCCCGTTTTTGTAAATATTTTCCTTTATATTTCACACAATCAAGGACCGGGTTACGTCACGAACTCTCCCGCACGGTATAATTCTCTTGCCGGCGTTTTCGCGGGCTTTAATAAAAATCAAACTTTTAGAATTAATTTATTTACGAAAACTAATTTTAAAAAAAAAACTGGTATTTAAGTTTGCATGTCATCTACATGAACATATTTTTTATTAATATTTTTTTTACTCATTTTCCCTATTGCAATGAAACTTTAGTGTTGTTCGGATTGAAAAAAAAATATTTCAAAGGACTACAATAAACATATTTAAAACTCTAACCCTTTCTTTGAGTGTAATCGCTCGCTAGTAATGTATATTTTAAATCAGTGGTAATTATTTATCGTAAATTAAAAATAATCCACAGTGAAAAAAGAAACATAAATAACGACTTAAAAATATTAAATGCATTCAAGTAAGTACTTAATAATAACTCAACGCCGAGATACACAACTTTTCGTGCATAAATAACTCACAAAACGAGTCGTTTTCTCTTGGTCTTGACATTCAAAATAAAACACTGGGAATACCTCAAGGTCCCGAGTCTGGCCTTCTCTTGTATGAATCCAAAAGTGCACTGACTACTGTGATGTTGCCCAGTGACGGACTTGCCCAGCGATTTTCTTGGAATTGCATGTCGGATAAATGAATGATTCTGAGTATACATTCAATGATTTTATATCTTTTTCTAAGACTTTCATAATTTGTCCTTTTCTAGAAACAGATAGTTATTAATCTGATACGATATAAGATTATTTCATCACAGATAAAAACTGCCCTTGTTTACGAATATCCTGAAAATATTTGAAATTCTCCTACTTACATCACAATACCTACGCGGAAAATGTTGCTTGTGGAATGAAGGACTTAGGACTTACTAAAAGTACGTACTAGGCTAGTAGTTTAGTCGAATAGCCATTGTTTTAGTCCGAACACCATACATTTAGTAGTAGATAAATAAAAGCATTTTGGTCAGTCAAGTTACTCGTTACTCTCCTAAATTACTTGCCTAATCCGAACTAGGCACTAGCTAGCATGAGGAAGCCGCATAACGTGGGTAGGAACCTGACGAATTTGTCGACTTAGCTATTAACCGGTCTTATTTACTTATCATTTTAAAGAGAAGCATAGCGAAGGTTAGCTAATAGTTTGAACTGGTTATTTACAACAATTTTTAGCCGAGCAATTGAAATTTGAAATTACTTTTACAGAAAATTGCGTTTGCTTTCCTACATCCACTCAGCATCGATTGTAAAGACGTTTTTACGTCACAATCATTCAATTTTCATTTATCAATGATAACATGAAAATGGTGAGCCAAACACAGTTTGAGAGTTTTCTTTCAATGAAAAACAGATTTATTCTCTATGACTAAAATATTTTTCTTGAAAAGACACTTCATGCATCACTGATTTATTTTTCCAGTAAATTGAAAAACTTACCCGCGCCGCTGGCACGAACCTATTTTTAGTATTTTCAGTCCGCCACTGATGTTTGATGTATTTCTGGAGAAGAATGGGAGGAAGTACACAGGAAATATAAATCTTAAATTATTCAGGGACATCATTGGGAAGTTGAACGTTAATAAACTGAGGTCAATTTTCTGAGTAATTTTATGCCAATATTAAATTTTACTACCAAAGATGTGGGCGGAATTTAACATAATTCGATTATTAATATTCTTGGTCTGAATTTTATCATTATTGCAACTACGTGACATGCCTACTATCTTTATGGTAATTTACTGATTTTGATTTAATTATATTTTGTATTATATAGTAATTTTTCTTAAATGAATAAAGCATTTAAGTCAAGTGAGTAAATATTTTGATCGGCATACCGGGACGCGATTTACAAAATCAATTCCGTTACGATCGCGGCAGCTACTAAAATGTGATAGGTTTTGTCGTGCAAGATCATCCACAAACCCTACCCGGTTTGATAAGCGAAATCATCTACAAAACCTATACCATTTCAGTCACGGTGACGACAGTAGTAATAAAAGAAGTAGCGTTCGTTTACGCACTTACTTCGATATTTTTTTCATCTACAAAGCCCATACTATTTGCAGAGGATATACCGCCAATCAACTCGGTCACACTCCTAGCTTCAATCGCATTCAAACATACAAGTCGTCGCTCTAGTTCGTTTTTGTCTTTTGAGTTAAGTATGCAGTTGTTCTCAAAAAGCCTTTATTTATACAATAATCGTTCAAAAAAAAATTATAAAAGATTATTTAAGGGGTTTTCAAAACGTACTTTGTCTTACGTCCTCCAAAATTTGTGTGCTTTTATCGTAAAAAAACTGCCATTTCTCCCGATTTACGTTTTGGTCTGTTGGATTAAAACGAACTGAAGCGACGAAGTCTCTACCTACTACTCGTGTTTCATTCATAGCAACGAACTCTAATACCAACAGGACGTTTTTCCGCAGAGGTGGGCAGAAAGGATGGACCGCCAAACAACTACTAACGCGACTGAAATGTTGTAGGGCTTGTGAATGATTTTGCAAAACGAAACTCGTGTCATTTCAGTCGTCGCAGCGACTGAAATGGTGTAGGGTTTGTAAATACGCAACAGGGGCATTGATGGATTCAATAGTGTAGATTTTGTGGAAACAAAAAATGAAATAAATAATAAGCTCTTTCTGTAATGCCCTAAAAATAAATAAAATAAAAAAATTACTCATACTGTAATCTCGTAATAAAACTTCATTTCTTAATCCCACTACCAAAAAAATTGTGACCAAACCACGAACGTCGTCGGGTCATTGTTCTTTAACGGTCATTATCTTGTTTACTCTTTTATAATGATGAGTTCTGAAATTCCGTCATGGATCGTCCTCCTCTTAACGGCCCTCGGTATTAAACGTTTCCAGCTCGAATTCGAATATCGAACCCGCCCGCACCTGCAGCTGGCCGGTGCGTTCAATTCACAATCAAGTCGCACAGAACAAAACAAATTATTATTAATTAAAGATATTGTGATTATGAAAATTATGTTAAAATATATATTAGAATGTAATGCAATATAACGATAGCCTAATTGATGGAGAAGGTTCTCAGTAACTTAAATCGTTTAATATAACTTTTTATTTGGATTTTTTTTTTTGATACATACATAGATGAAAAAGATACATGTAGTAATACAATTATAAAGAGTGACAAAAGGCTTGGCCTTTGTTCCAGCCTGGTTTCGCAGTGCGGCGGGGCACTGTTAATACTAAATTGTCTAGTTTGATTTGAGGTCACGGGTTCAAAAGCCGGCGAGGACAAAACAAATTTAATTTAATTTATTATAAGTATATCATATTGTAGAATTTAAATAAAATTTATATAGGTACATATAACGAATCTGTTTCTCGTTTCAAAGTGGAAGATACATTCAGTATCGCCCTGGTGAGAGACCATAATTCAGAATTGAAAGTTGCTTGAGAACGGCTTAGATATGTTTAGTGACTAGATCTGAATAGCCAAGAACTTTTCAACCCTCCTCTTCCCTATCTCTAAAAATATAAACTACATTCATTAGGAATATAAATGAAATTTCTCCTGAAGACACTTCAATGAAATAAAATGTTATTGATTTCTTCGAAACAATTCCTTCTAACGTGTTTTAATTTTTGCTGAAACCAATTTTACTTTAGTTTTTTTCGCTATTATGCACTTTTCTAAATACTCATTTTTTCTAATAGGCATGCAGCGATTATATCGAGGATCAATTAATTCGGGTAGCATGCAAAAAATTGTAAAAGCGTTTCAGCTGTTCAACCATATTAGTCAACAAAATTCGTCATCCCGTAAAATTTTTTCGATTTTTATTCCGAGTTCAGTCCATACATCAAACATACAAATATCTCTTTTTGTTACATGTTACACTTTTTGGCCCTGAACCTGGTAAAACCAATCGTGAGATGTATTTATCAGCATTTCTCCATTTTTGTTCTTCAGAAGAAATTCCATCTGGGGTCGCACCCATATACGGATACTCTTCATCTATGAAAAGACCACACTTTTCTATAGCAATGCTTTCTAGTTCTGCAAGCTCCTTCAGGACATTGTATTCATATTTTTGTCCATGTCGAATTGAAGGAATATTTGATAAGGTTTGCTGGTACAGTATATTTTTGACTAATGGAGCGCAACTGATATATTGCTGCCGTTTGCACACTTTTCCAAACCACGATGCCGTAATCATATTGCGGCGCATCTCGATCCACTTTCCACTAGATGCTTGAAGTACTGTCACCCTTTCAATTGCTTGCCTATCTTTGGCTATGGTAAAAAGCCTTTCTAAAAAATCATATTTAGCTGCCTCATACGATACTTGGTCCATATAAGGTTTTTCTGCATTGGGACCATAATGCTGATCTTTTGCTGGAGCGAGCTGCAGGGTTTTTCTTTTCTTTTTTTAACTTAATACTTATTATTAATTATTTTTCTGCAATCTTTTTAATTCTAAATGCTTTATGAGTTTTCCGGGACTATTACCGGTTGCAAATTTATGCAAAGAATAGTGCGGAAGATTGGTGTTGAACGCCACTACTGCTGCAGCGCACCTTCCTTTGTAGGACCGTTTTAGAGCTTATTTGATACGCTTCCCACCAACAAATTTAGCCACAACATTATTATAGCACTCCACAGTATTGCTGCCTACATCATGTATTAAACTTCGAGCATTAGATGCCAAAAGTCGAACGTGCTGCATGATTCTGGACATTATCAAGCTCGAAGTCATATTGGGTACGTAATTAGTGTCGCCAGTATCCCGTTTGCAAAAATATGCCCGTTTCTTGCATAGTGAGTGATCTCCAAATACATGTTTTGGCCCATTCAATATATCCAAATATAGCTGTTTTCCTCTTGACTACAATTCATAGCCTTCCGGTACTTTATGGCACAACGTACAGCCGTTCTAAGGCGTAAAATACGTCTTGACAATCTTCCTCAATGCTAAGGGATACTTTGTATCTTCTGACAGTGATCTAAGTTTTTTATTGGCCATTTCCACACTTTTATATTTTAAAAATATCAAATTGTTTATTACCTAGAAACCCGAAAAATTGTTAACAATAAATTAATTCTTAATAATACTATTTGACACTACACAGCTTCGACGGAAACTCACAGCTGAAACATAAAAAAGGCGGCACACTATTATAGTCCCTACGCGGAACGCATAGAGTGGAATATTGTTGAAACGTCGGCGTCACATGGAAATATAATAATTACGTACGCGGAATTTCGAACTTTGAAAAAAGATTGACACGACGGACCGTAAAAAGCGTGCATCCGCGGCCACCTCGGAGAGCCGAATGAGTAGGAGAATTCTTAGATGTTCATTATATAGTATTTAACGAAAATAAGTTGTTAATAAAAATATATATTTCGACAGAAAAATGTATTTATGATAGCTTAACGTGGCTACATTATCGATATTTTGACGATTAATAACTTAGATTGTCGTTTGAATCTGAGAATTCATGATACTCCATACAACGATTGAGATCGCTAGTAAGGAAGGCCCTTAATGTTTTCGCCGTGACAAAGTTCCATGGATTTTGAATACATTACTATTTAAAAATGTGCATAAATAATTATTCCATTGTGCTGAAAGTGGGCTTGGGAAATCGTATTATAATTGAATATTTTAATTGAATATTAAAATTGAATATTATAAATGAATATTATAATTGAATATTATAATTGAATATTATAATTCAATATTACTGATATTATGTACCTACAAGGCGTACGGAAACTAATGGTATAATCCGAAAATTGGTTAATCTACATCAGCTAAATAACCCAAAAAGATTTTTTTTCGCTCCAAGCATTTTTTTATTGCATTAACTAGTGATTTTGAGTAAAAATGTAAAATAAAATTTTGCTCTCCGGTGACATTATAGATATCTTCATTTTTTATTTATTTTTCTTCATTACCAACAAAAAATTTCTTCCATAGCACTGGTCACTCGGTCGATTAAAGCGGGCGACAAACGCGAAGTTCACATCAAAAAGATACTGCGTTATAAGTATCTTTTCTACCGACACACTACGTTATAAAATATTCCTTCCTACGGCAGGAGAAGGGGTCAGTTGAAATCGGAAGCGGTCGAGAGAATATCATTTCTTTGTACTGGATATGTTAACTTGACAGCTCCGTGCATGCTCCGCGTATTAAAAATGACCCCCTCTCCTGTGTACGGTAGAGAGGGGGTCGAATAACTTCTCTGATATTGCCACTGTAGCGAATACGAAAAATAATTCCGATTAGCGAAGATTCAAACCGCGATCACAGCGCATCATCTTTTTACGTCTGGCGGGTCTCATGGGATTGTATGGCGAGCGCTATTGTGTTATAAATAACTTTTTGATGTGAGCTGCGAGTTTGTCGCTACCTTAATAGACCAACGAGTAGACGACTAAAATTTTAAATCTTTTTAGTTGAAAAAAAAATACATTTTGATTTCCGTTGATATTATATGTACTTTAAATATAAAAATCACTAGTTATTGGACATTTTGAAGCGGGTTGGATGGTTTTGAGGTTACTCGGCCGAGTGACCAGTGATGACATTATGAAGAAATTAATTCTGTGTTTGATTTTGAGAAAAAAAAAACTCACCGGAGACTAACATTTTATTCACATTGTTCTCTCCAAATAACGTCTGGAATCACTGGAAAAAGTAAGTCAAGGGTGCTGCATGTTGTACTAGTATTTACATTAAAATCTTGCTCTCGCAATAGGTAGGTACTACATACTTGAAAACTGAAATTCATTCCAAAAGTAGAAAATAATTTATTTCTGTCACTGTGAAAATGTCGTCACATTGCCTTGAATGAATGCTCTGAACCCAGTGAATCAGATACGATGTAGATACATACACACTGAATGCAAGCCTTTATATATAAAAAAGGCATGCATTTCTTCGGTAAAAAAAATGATAAGTAGATTTGGTATTTCTGTCTCAAGAAATACCTCCCCATGGTCAGTGGCAGCCGCTGCTCTTACCAGATGTTGGCGGATGATGGTGAGTTTTATTGGGCTATAAAACCAATGATACGATACTTTGTCTGCGAATTTCAGTGGCGGGGAATACAATGTACAAAAAATGGACCTGTTTTTGAAAAAAAATTCATGTAAATAACTCATTACAATATCTCTCATAGATAACAATAATCATTTTTCTCTTATTTTAATCGTCAAGTATGCAGTTTTTATCAAGAAGTATAAACATTCTACTTTATGGCGTTGCATCACGATGTGGAACAATATGAATCGGCTGAAATCACGCAGTCCACATCGATCGTCCCGTTCATTACTCAGACATATCCAAACACCGTTTTGAAATGATGAAGAAAAGCAACATTTGAACGTTATCCATAAATGAAATAAGTTTTACACGTGTTTTTGTTTTACATATGAAATAAAAAAGGAAGCATAACGGTCCGGTATATAAGCAAAATATTTAGAAATTTCCTACTAGTGACAGAGAAAACATATTTTTTTTGTTTATTTGGTTACAAGTTTCTGTGCATTACAATTTTTTTTTGGCAACTCCAAAAACTGTGCGAGGAGAGGATGGATCTGCCATGGACGGAGGCCGAACAATCGGCGCAAGACAGGGACGTATGGAGGAGCCTTGTCGAAGCAGTGGGTCCCCGACCCGAATAGGACAAGGGGAAGAAGAAGAAGAAATTTATTTATTATATACACTTTCCAAATGTAAGACAAAAGTCCCGATAAACTACTTTTTAGCAGTTTGTCCAACGGGTTCTTTACATTAAAGATCTTATTATAATGATTTAATTGTTATATTTTTACAATTACATATATAGATATAGATAAAAGAAAAATTATGAAAACATAAATAACAATTTTAAATTTTGGTCGTGTTCATGAGTTATCTGAGTATTGTACCAGACAGAGGGTTCACTTTTACATATAACTGCAAACTCAACTCCAATTTCGAATTTTTGGAGATGTCTGATTATTCAACTGGACGATCGAAATGAAGACAAGGTTGAAATTCCCATCCCTAACATCCTTTCCACATAGCACCCTGAGGGAAATCATTTTCCTCGGGGACTCATGTATGGAGTTAATGAAAAAAAAACTTCACCAAAAAGCATGTTTTATTAAGTTCAGACCACAGACATATTATTCATAGACTTGAGAATCAGGGAGAGGGGTAATAACCATCTGTAGCGGGGCGGAGAGGGATGAGTTGACGGTAACGATATGTGATTCGTTAATCCTTCAATACGACAGTATATAGGCATCACGCATTATAATATCACCATTTAGCTCTTAAAAGTAAAATCTGCTTTTGAATGAATAGACCTTTTTACATGGGAGCGCGAATTGTTCGCCCGGTTTGAACAAACTTGTGTAATCCATATAAAATGAAGAAAGGTTCGCTTGTTTTGAGAGTCGAATATTTTGTTACCGTGTTAAGTTAAGACACTTTTACAAATGTTTCATAATTTACTTATCACAGTAAACTGCAACGTGCACACGACGGGACCGGGAATTTCGCTTCATGTCTAAAACTGATCATATTATATGATGTGAATAAGCTTAAAATAATGACAAATAATGCATGCATATGGAAGGTAATACGACAATTGGGTTTATACTCTTTTTCACTTCTATTTTTACATGTTATAATAGCACAAGTTACCATTTTTGCCGTGTTATTTAGTAAAATGTACCGATAAGAGCTCGACGCTAGTCCGCACAAGAATGATGACGTCACATTTTCTAGATTCACGTGAACCTATACGCCAGCCCGGCCGGTTCCATGGAACCCAGAATTAAGGAGGGGGAAATAATACGCTTTTATCACTTAGGGCAGGTCTATACATATTCATATGTCTATGGTTCAGACACACATATTAATATGTTTTCTGATAGTTTTCTAAATAGACGTTAATTTGCCCCATTTGATATATTAAAAACCAATCCGAAGAGTGGTTCGTAAGTAGGTGATTTTGGTGCGGTATTCACATAAAACAATAGATATTCCATCAATCTTCTCCTGGATTGTCAGTTTGCTAATCTTGTAAAGCGCTTCTCATAACGTGAAGATATTTCTAGATATATCCAGTTGGAGTGAACCTCATTCAGCATCGGTCGATGATGACAAAGATAACGAAATGTCATTTTACTCTTTTGTAAAACAAATAAAGACGTCCTAATCAAAATTTCGTCGACAATTGGGAATTTCATAAAAAAATAACGCGATATCTTATATAATTATTTAGGTGCAAGCGATTTTGGGCTTGGCCTATTTTAGTATCTATTATATATCGCTCGCCATATATTCCCAATGGGAAGGCCAAGCCACGAAAGTATAGCGCGCACACAGTCTGACTCAGTCTTTATTTTAAAAAATGTGGTATTTACGGGTCCCCTGATTTTTCACGAGTTTTCACTGGTATTAATTATATTTACCAAAACTCGAACGCAAACCGCAAGCAGTAACCTACGCCGCTGGAGTGAAGCGGTGCGTGTGATTTATCATTTATTTTTATATTATTTTCTAACCTTGAATGAAGAATTTGCGAGGCCTTCCGTTGAGATAACTACTTGTTATTTTTACCATAACCACAAAGCGAACCTATTTGTCAACCACGACTAAAGACGTTATAAAGAATAATGACAATAAAACCAATTATTGTAACGTTGGATTTCAATCATCTATGTTGTGTGGCTACTCCATTAATTGTAGTCACGAGAATGTTATGGTACTTCCACACCGCAGCCAACGCGTGGTGGCTGCGGCCAACCTTCCAACTTTAAACTCCGAATTTCAACATGGCGGATGTCGAACAGCTGATTCGGCGCTTATCTTATCAGTTGCCTACAATTATTACGTAGAAGTATATATACGACATGTTTTCAAACAATTGTTATACCACTCTCCAGTAATAATATTTTCATTTTAACGGTACGCGGAACACGTGACTTGATCGCCAGCGGTTCGCAGAATGTGGCTGCGGCAGGCTGGTTCGTGTGACTTGGCCGTCGCGATCACTCCAACCTCCAAACTCGAACTCCAACCTTCCAACTCGATCTTCCAACGCACGAACTACCCCTCCACACACTCGACCAAATGTTTGAAGTTGGAAGTTGGCCGCAGTCTGGTCGTAGCATTACAATGGTGACCGGATTACTCAGAATGCATTCAACTCAACACCTCCATTGAAAACTCACTAAAAGTGAAGGAAAAAAATTATAAAAAATTGGTTAAATAGATTACGTTAGATAAGGGTTTGGGATATTTTTCAATATTTTTTTTTCATGGCTTTTAATGACTTTTCAAAGAGGTGTTGAGTTGGGTTGATTCTGAGTTAACATGGAAGCATTTAATTACGTTTCATTTAATTAATTTTTTGGACGCAACGAACACAGAACTACTACGTGTAGTGTTTTTTAAGATGATACCCGGTGGTGCAGAAATAGATTTTACTAAAATATTGCTGTCACTGTTGCTCTTACTCCACCGGATATTGAGCGAAAGGGACAATGCACTGACACCTAACTAAAATAGAGATTTTGTATTCCCCACTTTTCTCCTCCAAAAGTGGACAGATTTTCAATTTTTTTTTTACCAACTACACAAGAAAAAACTATTCTATGTCTGTACGTTTTGCTTAAAAAAAACATTGTCTGGTTTGTATACTGAACATCTTTTGACGGCGTTTAAACAGTCAATTTTAGGGATAAATAGGGAATACGTTTGTATGGAAAAATCACCGCCGGGTATCCTCTTAAGTAGTGAAACTATGGCGTTTCCAATTGGGGTATGTTGTGAGGCTGAAGGTAAGTGGGGAAGGGAAGGAGATGGGGAAGAGGAAGGTGGGGAAGTACCTGGCTATTCAGATCTAGTCAATAAACACGACTAAAGCCATTATAGTAACGTTTCAATTAAATAGTCGGCGTAGTCCAGCGGTAGGGCGTTAGACTCCCATTCCGAAGGCCGCGGGTTCGAACCCGGCGTGCGCAAATAAATTTTATTTAATTGATTTGTCTTACTTCACAATCAATTATTTAAAGTAATATATAGTATATTTGCGGCACGTTCCAGAGTGGAAGACACTCTTAGTATCGCACTGGTGTAAGAACACCATTCAGAATTGAAACGTTGCTTGAAATGGCTTTAGCCGTGTTTAGTGACTAAATCTGAATAGCCAGGTATTTCCCCACCTTCCTCTTCCTCGTCTCCTTCCCTTCCCCACTTACCTTCGGCCTCATGACATACCCCAATTGGGGGTGCCATAGTCTCACTGGCTCCAGACGGGAGCAGTTGGGACTCTTCTGAGGTATTCACTATAAAATTAAACTGGTGCAATAAAATATAGACTCCGAGATTATCAGTATTTATGATCAGTATTATATTTTATGATACTACTCTGACTATGGTGGGCTAAAGGAGACAACTTCTGACACGCAAACCCGCGTTATATCCTCTGTTCTTTAATTCCAAACATACATTCACTTGTTATTCAAAAGAACTTCGATCTACGTTCATTACACTTACACCCTTTGTACATGGAGTTACTTACAAGGTCGCCGCTACCCGCTACCCGCCATACTATGTTGATAGTGCAGCGCGTAGTGGCGTTTACGAACACTAATAATTGTCTGGAGGGTACAGAAGAGCGGCGATCGAGTCGCTTGAAAGTAGCTTCATGGACGAACGGCGTTACCTTCTTAGGTAACTACTTATATGATTTGTAAGTATTATCGTGATTCCATTTTGGGTCATTAATGCCGTGATACGCTTCTACACTTCTACCTTCTAACCAACGTTTCGGTTTGCCAATTTGTCCGGATGGCCGACTTTGCACGCTTGAAAGTATTCAGAAATCCTTCGATGGGATTGGTGTATTTGGTTCTATGAGATCTCAGCGTCTGAATTCTCATAGTAAATTTACTCAGACACGATACTTCCTCACATGATAATGTATCACATCATAACTCACATTAACCTAACCGAACCCAACCTTACCTAACCTAACCTTACCTAACCTAACCTAAAGTTAAAAACCCCAAATATCAGTTTTCTACGCTTCGAGACGTGATGAATTATCATGTGAGGAATTAACAACCGATGAAAAGTTTGTACTCAATATTCATACACTTGAAAAGTTTCCACTGAACATTCTGGTCACCGGTATATTTATGCCTTCGATACTCCGGTAGGCAGGGTTGGGCAAAATACACGCTCTGCTATAATAAAATACAAATTACAAAATACTTTCCAGTCGTGTATTTGAATTACAAAATACAAATTACAGTATTTTAACCATTTTTTTTAAAAAAACAAAATACAAATTACAGTATTTTAACAATTTTTTTTTAAAAAACAAAATACAAATTACAAAATACTTTCAGAACTTTTAATCGCAATAAATTGTCGTAAATACCCTTTTATAAGAGTGCGTTTCCATAAAAGCAAAGCTGAGCAGAGCGAAGCAGAGACGTGCATAAATTGACTTATCATATTGCTCAAAAGACTAGTAAAGTTTTGCGGTATAAGGATTCAGGTTTTAGGTAATGTAAATAGAACTAATCCGGCCCAGCCGATTTATCAGTAAAATAAGAATTTCCCTTTATGAACATTTTCAAATGCATCATCAGAATAACGGTTTCTTGTTGGGGAATGAATATAACCTGATAAAGAAAATAATCTTTCTATAGGTCCCGATGAGCACAAACTTGTGTTAAATTGTAATTGATTTAATTACATTTTTTTTATATTTGGATAGCTTTCGAGAATGGTAAGGTCTTTACTTTAATAGTTTAGAAAGCTGAATAACTCTAACTCCATTTTTGATGTCTTATTATCATAAGACCGCTAAATTTATTTGTGTGAAAATGAATTTTGAAGCCATGAGCATTTGAAATACTAATTACAAAATGCTTCAGCATCAGGTACTTGAAATACCAAATAGAAAATTACATTTTTAGGAAGTAATTGAAATACAAATACCCGATACGTATTTTTATTTCAATTACAAGTAATTCAAATACTGCCCAACTCTGCCGGTTAATAATAATACTGCCAACCCTGATAATTGAGAATGAGAATTTCGGTGACCGGACAGCTCAGACACTAAAAACTTCAACACCTCCTTTGAAAAATCATTAACAGTGATGACATTTTTTTATAAATGGTTAAATAGGTTACTTTAGGTTAGGGACAATTTACCTAAAACAAAAAAAAAATAATGAAAAAATCGATTATATAAAAGTTTCGATCATTCCCATCGCTATGTAATGTATCTTCTAGCGATGGGAATGATCGAAACTTTTATATAATCGATTTTTTTTAATCGAGACATCGCAATAATCGAATGATTAATCGATTTTTTGCTCGGAGTTCGGGAGCAATAGCTACGGTCAGGGGCAGGATTTTTGTCTGTGACGGGGGGGGGGGGGGGGGGGTAGGAAGCCGAAAATTATTATGGTGCATCATGTATGGCAACGCTTATTGTTTGTTGTAATTTTATTTGTTGTTTTTTGGATGCATTTCACAACATAACAATTATTGTTAAGCTACTTAGTTTAGCCCATTGGTAAAAAAAATTTCCATTAAAAATATTTATGTATGTTTAATAATATGAAAATAATTATAATTATATGACATTTTTGTCAAAAACAATAAATAATTATAATAATAATTATAACAATAATAAATTTTGATAAATAACATGTTTAAATAACGCAACATTAGTAAGTAAGTACTGCAACAATATTTCAATCACCGTTTTTATTTCCTGGCAATGGCAAATTGGCAAATTCCTTTTTGTTTGATGGCAACATTAGTGTTATTCCATTTTCCACGAATTTCAAATATGAGGGCATCTCACAACAATAAAATTACTAATAAGATATTTAGTTTAGCCGGTTGGTACAAATTCCCATTAATAATATTGACAGTGTGTCTGTGTTTAATACGAAGATAATAATTTTATGTCGTTTTTGTTAAAAAATAACCTCTAAATAACATGTAGGTTATGGACACCTTTTCGTATGCAATTATTTGTATTTATATTTTTATATTTGTAGTTTATCATTAAATAAAGTTTTCTTACTATAGACACCGTTTCATTTTTATTACAAACTAAGAAACACCTGTTAATTTCAAATATATTTGGTCATATAAAGCAGATATGAAAACATATTACCTACTTGCTGATTTTAGTAGAGTATTATTTACTGCCCTGAAGAAACTACGGTTTTAGCGAAACCCGGTCGGCATTAAATATAAAAATGGTATATACTAAGTTATTGTTTTATTTTAAATTAAATATACAATACCCAAATAGATGATACATAACCTCATAATAAACATTTTTAAATTGTTGAAAGCTATCACCATCGCAATCTTTTACGTATAAACTATACTGAAAACGTAAATCGTTACCTAAAAGTATTCATTCATAATTTAAAATTCACACATCAGGTTGATTATAACATGTACCTATAAAATATTTCGTTTGACAAGCAAAATCACTTTCGATGACGTTTCAAGACTATGCATTCGAATTCTGACATCGAGAAGCGAGAATCGATTCCAAGTTCGATGACGTTTCAAACCGATTGTCTCGGCCGTGCATTCGAAAGAATTTTGACATCGAGAAGCGAGAATCGATTCCAAGTTCGATGACGTTTCAAACCGATTCTCTCGGACTGTGCATTCGAATTTCGAATGAATTTGACATCGAGAAGCGAGAATCGATTTTTCTATGGAAATGAATCGAAATCATTCGATGGTAAAAAAGATCGAGTAAATACTAAATAATCGATTATTCATCGATTGTGCCCATCGCTAGTATCTTCCCATCTTTGTATCACATCACATTGCACGATATCTATGGCTGTCAAAAACATTTTTAATAACATAACCTACAATTCGAGTTCGATTATTCTCATTGCATTTATATATTATTAAATCTTTTACTAAAAGTTATCGTGTAGATTAAATACAATTTTGTCACAGGTTTAACCCATTATTATTTGAGAGTCAATCAACCAATGCCATGAAATTTACAAAACTTTGCAACTATAACCTAAAATGTTAGGTGTACATGTAACATATTCTAATTTAAGGTGTTTTATGTGAAAAACTATTCTATAAACATGGTTTTGCTAGGCAAATCACTATGGGCGGGGAAAAAGGTAAATATATAATTTTTTTATGTTTTAAATGATCAGTTCTTTTGTACAATATTGCAAAACATACTGAGTGTTTTATGAGTTTAGTATCACCTGTGTGCACCTGTGTACGTCATGCATAACGTCGAAAACGAAAAGAACATGGCCGAAACAATCACAACATATTAAGTTTTGAAACTTTGAAATCTCCCCCGATGTAAATAGTTGTCTTTTATAGTGTTTGCATTAAGCGCATTCAGCTGCTATGAAAGACTACTGTAAAAAATCCCAAGGAACATTATTTCTCCCTCTTCCTGGGTCGACTCGGATAGAGGTGGATAAATGTTGAGATAATTTCTTCTGTGTGGTGAGGAGGTTGCCTATTGTAAGGGTTTTCATGGTGTTAATCAGTGTATTATGTGAGCTAGTTATATTAATTTTATTTTACAGGGTGTAACAGCACATACCCTAAGGATTTTAATCAGCAATTCCTGAGCATATTTGGAGTACTAAAAGTACATGTTATTTTGCCGTCTGATGATATTTTATTTCATTATCTTCTTCAATGTCGTATGACATTTGCCCACTTATGGCCATATTCCATAGAAAATTAATATCAGCTTTCCGAGAGGCTAGAGTTTTGAAATAAAAAGCAACGTCTGGAATGATATTGGCGGAAGCAATTCTGACCTTGTCCATGTACAGTTTCTTTAAACCTAAGGGTTAAAATCGCATTTTATTTTTTAACCCCTCATCTGTCATCGGGACATCTGTGTCCTAGTGACAGATGTGTGGTTTAATAACTCAGGTCCGGGGCATACGTCATTCCTACGTCTACCTACATTAAATTGTCGTGAAAACAAGCTTACGTGCCCAAGCAGTTAAAACTAAAAATGTATATTTATCAGTCACACTTCGCCACTGATCACACACATAGCGACGGGATCACACCATATGCTTGCTGTTTCGTGTGTTACCTCCTGCTGGAACTAGACCGAGTGCTTTACTAGACATGCCAGCCTATACCCAATGACCACTCAGTTGCGATGTGTGATGGAAAAACATTTTTGGTTTTAATTTTTGAAAAGTGCTCAGTAATCGCTGGGTAAAATCCTATGTTAATAATTTATTTATACAGTGACCTTTAGGTGATTTTTCACTAAAACGGTGTTATATTAATCAGCCAAATATAATTTTTTTTGTTTGTTTAGATGCGCAACTTTCTTCGTGTGGGTTTCATGGACTCCCTGCGGGTGCACGTGGTGGGGGGTAATGGAGGCTCGGGGCTGCCGAGGTTTGGTGGCCAGGGCGGCCTAGGAGGATCCGTGGCCTGCGTCGGGGTCCAGGGGGCCAGTCTGGCCAGCATCAGGAGACAGTGAGTGCCTTCGACTTTTTATTTATTATTTTAAAGAATTGAAAATTGATTGAAATTTGCGTAGTTTTCTATTTTCAGATGATTTTTTTTAGCTAAGTACTCCGGTGTACCATAGATTTTGGAAGCGATTTTGTCCCTTATGTATAAAGAAATTGTATCAAGAACAAGGTCAGAATCGCTTGGGCCATTCTCGTTCTTGACGTAACAAAATACTGCATAGCGTCTAGCCTCTCGGAATAATTTTAATAAATTGTTTATGATGCGGCGGGCATGAAAGATGGCTGACAAAATGGCCGCCTCATCAAAATATGGACAGAGTTGGTTTAAAAGCTCTCCATTCTTTCATTGTTTTTGATATACTTAATCATTGTGGAGAGAATAGATTTCAGGTATTATCAGAAAGATCGTTTTATCCACATTATTTTCATGTAATTTTTGTAATATATCACAAAAGAAATGTTATAAATATTGGATTCGCAAGATATATTAAATTTCTTAAGTCGTAATGAAAAAAATATTTTTCCTAAGCTGGCTTTAAAAAGGATAAAGTATTTACTAAATACGCCTTTCTCTCCCCACTCTTTCAGACTAATATAATACCCAAATTGGGAATGCCACTGTCCCTTTTGGAACTTTTGTGCGGTATTCACATAATTTTTATTTATTTAGTAATATTTATTATCTTTTCCAGGTATCCTGAGAAGGCGATCAGAGCTGGTCATGGGGCGAATAGTATTCACAAGATGATCCTGGGACCCCCTGGTCAGGATGTGGTCCTCGAGGTTCCCGTAGGACTGACACTCATTCACAATACCACAGCTCTTGGTGAGCATGAGTTATAAACATACTTTTTTAATTGTTTTGTCACCTAAGAAATGTAATATTGTCACTCACATTATAACACCGCGTATCTCATTTTACACAGGTTTGCAGGAGGAACAAAAACCCGTTTAGTTTATTAAATAAAAATAACACATATTTGAAAAAAAAAAGTCTACTTATATTTAGCGATCAGTTATTTGGAGAAGTAATTTTTTTTATTAAAAACTTATTGTTAGGTATTTTCAATGACATTCGCGGTGTAAGAAAAAAGGCTAAGAAATAATAAAATATGCTTGGTTCTAATCTGAGAAATATATAATAATCTATTCAACTTTCTTTTTCAACCAAAATAATTATAAGAGCATTAATAAATTATGATATTTTTATTCTTGTTTCTAAACTAGCGAGTTCCCGCCATGCGTTGCAATGCCACTTAAATAAATAAATTGTTTATCCCTGTGTGTCCTTTCCCATTCATCCCCGATTCCCCTCCGCCTCCGGATCTGACCCTCAGCCTCTCAGCGCCCCTGCACATGATAACCATCAAATCTTTGACTATCGCCATTTAGAGTTTTTGTCATTGGAAAAATTACAAAAAAACTAGAAATTAAACTTTTCCTCTTAACCATCTTGACCGTTATGCTTCATAGCCCAAACAATATGAAATCAAATAAAAAAAGCTGAAATGGGCCGAGACCCGGCGTTTAATTCTGATTGTGATTTGATGTTCATCAAATGAGTTCAAACACACTTTTTTTTTAATGATAAATTTTACTTTTCCAGGTGAAATTAACGAAGTGGGCCAACAGATAATCGTGGCCCGCGGAGGTGAGGGTGGTGGGCCCAAGAATGGCTGGTTAGGCCAGCTCGGGGAGGCCCGCTCCCTGGAACTGGAGCTGCGACTCATCGCCGACGTGGGCCTACTGGGGTTCCCCAATGCGGGGAAGAGCACCCTTTTGCGGGCTGTTTCGAGAGCCAGGCCTAAGGTTGCCAGCTATCCCTGTAAGAATTTTCTTCTAACTCGTATGTCTATGATTGCTCAAGAATCCATCATGTGGCAACTGAATTAGGCGTAACCGGGCAACTCACGACAGTAACAAACCAATATACTTTTGAAAATTTAAATAAAATCATGAAAAGTTATGGAAAAAAACTAGGTTAAATATGTTAGGTTAGGTTTTGAAAATTATTTCAATCAATCACTTTTAATTACAGGGTGATAAGGGACATACTTGACTTACATTAATCAGTGATTCCTGACAATATTTGGAATAAAAATTGTAAATAAATTTTGGTCCCCGGTGATATTTTTGAGGTTTTTTTTTCAACTAATAATACAAAAAATATTTCTTATACAGTTAGGGTCGAACAGTTACAGGTTGGGCGGTTACTCGGCTGAGTGACCGTGTTTAAATAAGAAATTTATTTTATTCTTTTTAACCTGAAATTTAACATTGTCTTTTTTAATAATTTTAAATAAGAAATAAATAAATAAGATATTTGGGACACATTGCTCGCAAAATGGGTACTCCTACTTAGAGAAGTTCTGTCAGTGGCAAAGAAGGCAACAGGAGAAGTCTAGGAAGATTCAAGATGATCAAGTATCACAGACCACAGCAAAGTCGGTATCCCTAGCTCTCTCTGCATCACAGTTCAGTGGTTCATCAGGGCCGTTGAAATGGGGGAGTCACAATCCACAGTTTTGAGGCAACGTTTCAAGAACAAGTGAGGCTAGCAGTCCACAAGAGAGTGCTAATACCACGCAGAGGTCTTCGTTTCAATATAATTTTTTCTTATTTTACAGTCACAACGGTACGTCCACACATCGGCACCTTGGAGTATGATGACCTCCGTCAGATCACCATGGCTGATCTTCCTGGTCTGGTAGAAGGGGCGCATCTTAATATAGGTAAATTGTAACGGGTTTTTTCACAGAAATTTAAATGACCATTCAACGCCATCATGAAAGGTTCCCTTTAAATGGAATTATAAACCATTTCAGCTTTTGAACAAATTTTGATCAGCAGAAGAGAGCAACTATTATGTTATTAACCCTTACCACTCCATTATTTTTTAATATTTCTTGTCAGTCAACTCTAATTTAAATAATGGCAAAATATTAATTTATTGATATTAATGATGAATATTAAATTATAGATAAAATTAAAAGTTCACGCATTCGAGGTAGCCTGGGTGTCACGGACATAAACAATAAGCTAGAGGAAGGACAGTTGAGATGGTATGGTCACATAAAACGGAGACTACCAGACCACACAGTTGTACCATATGTACACAGTACCATATGTACACAGTTGACATTTGTCACATGAGAACGGGACGCTTCTATGACTCGTTTTTGTGTTCAACAGCTCGGCTGTGGAACGATTTGCCGGCCTCTGTGTTTCCTCCTTCCTATAACATGGGTCTCTTCAAGACCCACGTTCACTCCTTCCTCTCCTCAAAAAGACCCTCCTCACAGCATCTTCAAAGATGACATAGGCCCTGAGGGAAATTATTTTCCTCAGGGCCTCCTGTGTGGAGTTAATATAAAAATTTAAAAAAACACAGTGAAGCAGGCAATGTCTATGGAGCTTCATCAACAGTCATCCAGAGGAAGACAAAAGAACTCCTGGATGACTCAATGCTCTAAGGCCTGGAAGAGAGCGATACCCAGAACAGAAGAAGCTACAACCTGAGAACGAGGAGAGCCGACCCCAACAGCCTACCTAGGCAATGAGTTGGGACAGTGCAAGGAAGAAGAAGGAGATTAATTTATTGATAGGCAGTTACAAAAAAAATCGTTAAAAATTCATTCCTAATGATTTATTCTTCAAATAAAAGACAGTTTACAGAAAACATTACGGACTACAGTACAATCTCACTAATCCGGCACTTCACAAGACCGATACGTCCAATAATCCGGCACCCTCGCAAACTTTGTACATTATGTAGGTATAAAGTATTAATTTTTATACAATCCTACTCACTAGGGTTTCCTGTTCTGAGGCGGCCTGTAGTTTTTTTTAACTTTTGTATTTAGTAATAATGATATGCCCTCCATCGCCACGTCGCCGTCTAGCAGTCTAACCTCAACACTTATCTCGTGTGAACGTGCGTACGTATTTTATTATGTTTTTTTCTCTATATAATCCAGTAATCCGAACATTCCAATAATCCGGCACCCTCTGGTTTTTAATAGTGCCGGATTAGTGAGATTGTACTGTACTTATATTTTTGCATAGTATGATACTTTTTAAAACATTCTCCAGGGTGGAGACCAGGTTTTCTGGAACAGGTCTCACAAAACCACACTGTTTCGCGTCTTTCCCCTGGAATCTTTATTATTGTTATTTTCTGTGCTGTTAACACTATAATCATCAGGATCTTAAAAATCACAAGCAACAGGCTCGTAGTCACTGTCACTTTCATAAGATTCATCTTCCGAAAACACTTGGTATTCGGATGCCATATCATGCTAATTTAGGTTATGTGAATTTGCAAAGGCTATTTTATAGTAATTGCAAAAGTTATTTTGTAGTAGTGTATTGTCATTAAATAAAAATAAAAAAAAAGTTAAATAAAACCGGAAAACTGTCAAAATCTTATTAAAACGTTAATTTAATTGTTTTTTATCGAATAATCACAAGAAACAATGTCACGCGCCAAGTTTTGGCGGCCGCCAGCTGACAATTGAGTTGTAGCGTACAAATAGTGATGTCGCCTGGCACCCGACAAATGAGTGGTAAGGATTAAGCTTGTTGACTTATTACAAAATTACAAAAAAACGTAATGGTTTGGAATGACCATTTGGCCACACGTTAATTTCAGAAAAATGAAGTGCCTAAACCTCTTGTTTGGCATTTCTTTCATGTTCTTATAATACTTAAAGATAACGGATAAAGTTAGCAGTAACATTATAGTGCCCATGAAGTCCTTGAACTTTTTATTCTGCTTATACTAATTGGACATCATTTGAAGTAGATCTCTTATTGCACCTGCCCTACAATAACTGCAACCTTTAGCGCATAAGATGGGAATGCTATCCCCAAGCTGGTAGCGACATTGATCACGTCAGGATATACTCCAAACGCCCACCCAAAATTCTCTTATCCAGATTTTCCATTGAGCCTGAACCATGAATCAACACTTCTCTTAATAGTAGAAAGGTTTGTTGATTCAGATATGATATTCAAGAACTGGAGTCCAGAGCTTGAGCACTACAAACATAGTTCTATCATCCAGCAGATTTCCAAAAATTATTAATTATTGTTCACAAATAATTGTTATAATAATTGACCGAGCCTAGCAGAAGTCCTGTTTTCTTTCTGTAAATTGGTTTGTTATGTTCTAAGTTGCTATTCTGATTATAATACTTAAGGTAGATTATAAACACTACTGTATACTTATAAAAAATATATAAAAACATTATTTGGTAAGGCAGTGAGTGCAATTTACAAAAACATGATTATACAAAAAGAAGTAAGTTTTTATAAAAAAAGAATCAGTTGACGCAAGGCCATAATTTAGCATCAGTACACGATGGCCTAATGGTTCAAATATTATTATTTTAAATGTGAACAATCATCGAATCGACATGTTTATTAATTTAATAGGTAGGCATTTCAGTACCTACTTACAAATCTACCTACTTATGAATATGTACATGTGTTATTGTGTTTAAAGGAATGGGCCACAAGTTCCTCCGCCACGTTGAGCGCACCAAGTTGCTGCTCATGCTGGTGGATATCAATGGATTCTCCCTCAGCGCCCATCACAAGCACAGGTCCTGCCTGGAGAACATACTGCTTCTCAACAAGGTACAATTTATTAACTAATTCAATTTACACCATTTGGTAAAGCCCTTCGCTCATGAAGAAACCGAAACCAAAGTAAAACTGGTTGGCAACTGCATCAGACATATCGCAAGTTACTCGAAAACTGACAGCTCGTGAGGCACAACCATGGCAACATGGCAACTAAAAAGTGCAACTAGCATGGCGAAATGACGGCGAGTTGCTAGTGAACGTTGCGTTACTGGTTGCGTTGCCTTTGGCAACTGGTCTTTGAGAAGTAGCCTGCTGTGTTCGGACTGCCATTGTAATACACTTGCCAGTTGTCAACTGGTTTTTTTCATTTGCCGCTTGAGCTAGTGAACTAGCAGCATCATATTTTGTAACATAACTAATAAATAACAACACTTTGTCTCTTTCCAGGAACTGGAGATGTACAATCCAGAGCTTCTGAGCAAGCCCACAATATTGGTAGTTAATAAGATGGACACTCCTGATGCTGACAAGAATTTCGCCAGCCTCAAGGAAAAGCTGGAAAATTTGGAAAGTAAGTCACTAGATTTTTAAAATTATCATTCCCAATACCATCCCATATCTCACTAGCTCCAGACTGGAGCAGATGGGACTCTTGTTCGGTATTCATATAAAAAAAAGTTTATTCTGGATTCCGCTCTTATGAATCCATCACTAGTCTCAGCATAAACAATTGACTGTTGTTTTCTTCCTTCCCTTGCGTCTTTTACGAAAATGAAAACGACAAAAGAATAAAGAAAGTAAAAATAAAAAGATTAAATGATGAGAAAGCCACAAACAATTTTAGTACTTTGAGAAACGGAAACAGTTTCAGTTGTTTTTTATACAATAGTTCCAACTGCTCTCAACTGTCCAAAGTTGGTTGGACTATGGCATCCCCAGTTGAGATATTTGTGTGGAATGGAAAGGAGAAGGGAAGGAGATGGGAGAAGAAGATTGAGAAGTGTCTGTCTATTCAGATGGAGTCACCAAACACGGCTAAAATGATGGATTCAATCCTGTTGTTGAATCAAGTAGCTTCAGATATTATATTTTTTCCATCTTCCATCTGTACTACATTTCTAATCATTGATGACCAATTTTCATCATTCTTTTTTGATTCTAGATTTCCGCGACACCATCCCGGCAGGCATGTGGCCCAAGGAGCTGATATCTTTTGAGGACATTGCCACCATCTCTGCCAAGGAGGCCCAGCATGTCCTGGAACTCAAGGACAGGGTCCGTCTGGTCCTAGACCAGCTTGCCGACAGAGAAGCCGAGGAAGCTGCAACCGTCATTGCCGGAGACCAGCTCATTGAGGAACTACACTCCAAACTTAGGGAAAGGGGGCCCACGTTGACGTGAAGTTGTTAAATAACGTTCAATGATGTGGTTTTTTTTGTTGTTGTCGTGAATGCTGCATTAGTTCTAATTGGTCCCAACCGTCTGGAGCCACTAGGACTGGCATCTTCAATCAGACTCATCCAAATTTCCATAGGCGTGCAACTCATGGGGTACCTATAGTTGAACATTGTTGGAATTGATTAATTTTCTTTGATTTTTTTTGATTAATTTTCATTTGGGAATGTTTGTTTTGCATTGCGTGGACTGTCTGGACGAAGCTACTGGGTTATGTTTTATCTTATCTAATATGCCATGCATGACCAATAATGACCTTAAATATAATATTTTGTGAAATATGTATGTATAAATGTAAACTAATTTTTTTTGTATAATAATAAACAAAAAAATATTAAGACAGAATATATTATGTAGTGTGTAGCGAGAGGGAACGAGAGTGAAAAATAAAGTTAAGGAAGTAACTGGCTAATCAGATCTGCACCCCTAGCATGGTCGAACGATATGAAGTTACCGACCGATTGTCGGTAACTCTAATCGTTCCCTAGGACAACTGCAGATCGCAAACGAATAGCTGACAGTTCACAATGACTAAGTGTTCTTAATATATTTGATATCAACTGTCGTTTGTACGTTAGCGATCTGCAGTTATCGTAGGGAACGATGAGAAGTTACCGACAATCGGTCGGTAACTTCATATCGATCGACCATGCTAGCACTCCTGGTCATCAAACGTGGCTAAAGCCATTTTAAGCTATGTTTCAATTCTAAACGGTGGTCTTTCACCAAGGTGATTCTGAAAGTATCTTCAACTCTGGAAAATGAGGAATCTTTTTTTCTCTCTTTAAATATAACGAAAAAGGCCCACAACAGCTGCCCAAACCATAGACAATAAAATTGTTACACCACTGATGTTTTAATCTGTTACTTGAATATTTCATTATTTTACTGATTAACAATTTTGCTGAACCAAAATGTGTAAATTTATTTTAATTTTATGATCTGGTAGTTTAAATCTAATATAGATGGGGACCATAAAATGAGGACAGTTATTTAACCTCCTGTTTTTTCATAAGCCCGCCGGCGAAAACGACAAAATTTCTTACTCTTTTTTTTTATTGCAATTTTAACCCTTATGTATAAAGAAACTGTATGAATTACAAGGTCAGAATCGCTTGCGCCAATATTTTTCTTGCTGTAACAGTTGATATGATTAATCTAGCTACTCTGAATATTTTTTAAAGTAAATCTGTAAAATTTCGTCGCTTCAGTTCGTTTTTATCCAACAGACCAAAACGTAAATCGGAAGAAATGGCGCTTTAATGTTTTTTTTACGATAAAAGCACGTAGATGGGGGACGATGGAAGACAAAGTGCGCTTTGCAAACCCCTTAAATAATCTTTTATAATTTTTTTTTTGAACGATTATCGTATAAATAAAGGCTTTTTGAGAACAAATGCATACTTAACTCAAGTTCACAAAAATGGTCTGTTAGAAAAAATCAAACTATAGCGACAATTTGAAAATCACGCTTTACCTGCTGTCAACTTTTTAAAGAAGTATCAATGTCATTAATTCTTCGAAAACACCTTTGAATTGTTGGTTTTCATATATATTCAGGTTTTTGTAGAAACAATAAAATCAATTCATATTCATATAAATATATATTATTTTTATATTTGTTTGCCGAATGGGAGAAATTTTTTTTTTTGCTAAAGTTAGCTATTTTGGGATAACTTGTAACGATATTATCATATAATATATGTATATGAATAATAAGATACATTATCTGGTGAACAGAAAACAATCACAAAAAAACAATTCCTTTGTTTTTTGTGGATATTTGACCAGAAGTCATCAAGGTATTTCCTCACGGTTTTTCGAAATATCATCTGACATTCAATAGGTTGAGCGCGGTTGTACTCCAGAAACATGTGGATAGTTTGGGGTCAGGCTCAAGGTAACGTCTCCAAAGTAACTTTTCCATTACGTAAAAAATCCATGAAATGAAGCCTATTTTAAAATTATACAAATACCATACTATGGGCCACAGATTATAAAAATTTCTAATAGATGTCACCACCATATCAATCTTAGATTTTGGAATTTTCGATTATTTGGATTAATGTAGTTACTTGGTAGGTACCTTTATTATATTTTCATTCTTTTTACTTTGATTTTGTTGGAGCAATTCGCATTTTCAAAAAACGGCACCTCCAATTATTTTTTTGTTAATTGTATGATTTTTTTTTCTCAATAGGTAATATTTAAATAAATAAACATGCTTATATGTAATATATTTGTACATAATAAAAACTAATTTTAAAAGAAACCAATAAAAAATATTATATGAAAATATATGCTTTGTGCACACATGTTTTTTTTTTCAATTCATATTTACCTTTAGCAAATCATTAAAATGACAAAACAAGAGCCAATTAATGTTAAAATATTCTGGATGTGTAAGTACATTATTGTACAGGGACGTACTTGATTGACTCTAACCGTTGTTTCCTCTCATTATTTTAAGTAAAAAATGTGAATTAAATTTTAGTCCCTTTTTCATAATTTTTATTTTCAATATCAAACAAAATAATTCTTCCACATTGGTCACTCAGCCGAGTAACCGCTCAATCCCTTACCCCGGCCATAACTTTCGAATACTTGTGTTTTTAGTTGAAAAAAAAACATTAACGGCCGCTGTTCCCAATCCTACTAATCAATTACTAAGCCAAAATTTTGCCTTAGTATTTGATTAGTGCACAACTACGCTTTTTCCAACACACAAGTATCGCTTAAGCATGTATCTTAACCTAAGGAAGCCGGACTAGTGGATTAAACTCGTTCCGGCCGCCTCAGTTTTGGACTAGTTCTTAAAAGTGTCAACAGAGTAGAAAAAATACCGCGAACACAATGTATGGTCCATGAAATATCACTTTGACAGAAGACACAGTTTCGCGCTCATTTCACTTCTGTTGTATTGCGTTTATCAATTATCATTTTAATTAATATGGATTGAGAAGTTCGGATGCGTGCGGAGCAGAGACGAAAAACGGTTAATTTATGCGAAAAACTATGTCGTTTTCGAATATTCGAAAAGCCAAGTGTCAAGTCCAGTACCTACGGTCAAGCCGACACTTTATTTTATATACGTTTGTTTAAAAAAATATAAAATGTCAGTTTATGGATAAAAATATTTTAAATAAATTACGTGTATTAATAATAAATCCAACAATTAACTCTATAATATTAATTTAACTTCGAAAGTTCTTACTTTGATGTCATTTTATTGTCTATGAAAGCGGGCGAGGCCAGATAACATAAGATGTTTGGGGACACCATATATCGAGCGCTACCCTACAAAATGCTTGGCTGATAGCGGCCTCAGATGAATCGATGTAAAAGTTAGAAACAACGGCCGTAAGAATGTCACCGGAGACCAACAATTTCATTTACATTTTTTATGCCAAATAATGTCAAAAGATCACTGGTTAAAATTAGTCAAGTGTGTCTTTTAACACTCTGTATATTACATAAGTAAA
Source organism: Limnephilus auricula (assembly GCA_951813805.1). Taxonomy (NCBI): domain Eukaryota; kingdom Metazoa; phylum Arthropoda; class Insecta; order Trichoptera; family Limnephilidae; genus Limnephilus; species Limnephilus auricula. Next base: position 19,196,029 of record OX638406.1, read on the forward strand.
GTACCGTACTAGAAAATTTTTGAATTAGTTTAGCAATGAAAAATCTATTTTAAAAGTTTTTATTGGCAAAAATGACATTGAAAACAATTTGATACATGTATTAACCTCTTGAATATCGGATGACAGTCAGAGGTTAAGGCTGTATTAATAGAAAAATTAATATCAGAGCATTCCAAAGAGCTAAAGTGCTCCAATAAAAAGCAAATTCTGGAATGATATTGGTGCAAGCGATTCTGACCTCGACCTTGTACAGTTTCCGTATACATAAGGGTTAAAATCGCTTTTTATTTTTAACCTCTCAGCTGTCACCCTTAGGGCTTACGACAGATGACTCGTTAATCAAAATAATACTTTAATAATTGTTTAAAATAACTTTATATTGTATGAGAAAACTGCCTGGAGAAAAATGTGTTTAATCTGCTTCAGGATCGGCACTGAGCCAAATGGCAACTGGCGCTGTGTGAAGTTTTAGTTATTGTCAACGCCTTGGCTCTTTGACGCTTTGGAGAGTGAACCCGGAGTGAAATGCTTCAATTGCATCTGTACACTTAAATAAATTATAAGTCTGCTTGTACAAAATAAATTATAAGTAAGTATCTGATGGGTCTAAGGAACATGATGAATGACATCTAAGATGGAGGAAGGAACAGAGGCCGGGGTCTGTCTGCAGGGATGCAAGAGGGAACTCAGTATACCTCTAGGAAAACACTGTACTGTGTTTCAAGCTGAGATGAAAGCCATCTTGGCCTGCGCACAGGAGAATATACGCATCGGGTACAGGAATAAGAACATAAGCATATGTTCAGATAGCCAGGCTGCCTTAATGGCACTGGGAAGTAACCGATGCGACTCTAGACTGGTGATGGAATGCAGGACTATTCTCACAGAACTCCCTAACATCAATAAAATAACCCTGATATGGGTACCAGGACATAAAAATATTGAGGGCAACCAGCGGGCTGACGAGCTAGCAAGGAAAGGGGCGAAAGCACTGCTTGTAGGATCCGAGCCGGCAGTAGGAGTAGCAGCTTGCCACACAAAACTACATATCGATAGGTGGGTCAAATCCCAGCACTGCAAAGAATGGAAGAGGACACCCGGAATGAGACAATCCAAAGTTCTCATAAAAGGACCGGACCCTAGACGAACCAGGAAACTACTCGATATGGACAGAAACTCGCTGAGGGAACTGGTAGGACTATTAACGGGACACTGCCATCTCAGGAGACACATGCAGATATTGGGAGTGGAAAACACCAATACATGCAGAAAATGTGAAGAGGATGAAGAGACTCCAATTCACCTATGGTGCCAATGTCCTGCCCTGGTGGAAACTGGGCTCAGATACCCGGGGAGACATACAGTAGAACCAGAAGACATAGCCACATATCCAATGACAACCCTGATGAACTTTATTAAAGGGACTGGTTTGTTATTAAAGGATTGAGGTAAAATGGGAGATAGCACAATGAACCTACGGCCTAAGTGCTCACGGAATCTGCTTGTAAACCGTCTCCGCCTTATTAAAATTTTTTTTTTTTTTTTTAAGTATCTGATACTGCCACATGTCACGTGTTCACTAATTGACTACCACAAACTACTTAATTATATTCTTTTAGAGCCGTTGACCAATCACAGGCCACTGTGACCAATGAGAGAGTTTCTCTGTCCGCTACAAGTATCAATGAAAATTTATACAGAAGTAGAAAAACTTTTGGGGCTGCAACTAGGGCTGCCACCTCTCCGGGTTTGACCCGGAGTCTACAGGTCTTTGCATGGTGCATGTCCGGGCTACGGGTTTAACATCGATATCTCCGGGTCAGACCGGGCGGTGGCAGCCAAATATCATGATTTTGAGGATTCTGTATTCAAAATCTTTTCCAAATTCGATCTAACTAGTGCAGTATGTTACGAAGATACTGTGGAAGCTGTCGAATCACTCGGTTGGTTAAACTTTACGACGAGACCTGAAAATTAAACCAAGTATTTTCTCAGTTCGTACAATCTAGATTCAACATTGCCTGTTGATTTACGATGGGTTCAGTAATTGAAAGTCACCTCAACCTTCACCGAACTGCCAATTGCGGGAAATTCGTGGACAAATGAGCGAAACTGCTTTTCAGTGGACATGGTGAAGGCAGAGTTAATTGTGAAGATTAATTACAATATGAATTGCAAAGAATTTTTGAAGAAACCTGAGCAAGAAAAGATGCGACAATCCCTTCAGAATGAAAAATATAGTTTTAAGTGTCAAGCTGGTCCAAGTCAGCCTAGCACTACCAATAACTACAAAAAAACATTACCAATGGTAAATTATCATGACATTTTGCCTTAATTAAATAATTCGTACAAAAAAAACTATATAGTAAAAAAAACTATATTTCTAAAATCTCCGGGTCTACTGTTTTTGAAAGGTGGCTGCCCTAGCTGCAACTGATGTCATTAATCTTTTCTTACCGGAAAGAAAAAGAGTCACACATGATTCAAAGGGGGTCACTTGGGTTCCCCAATTTGTTTTGCTTATTAAAGGGTGTTAATGAAAACAATTTATATTTTTTTTTTTTTGATAATAATTAAAGAGACGCATAACCGTCAAATTCCAGTGGTCATTATGTAAATCTTTTGATAAATAAAGTCATAATTAATTATCTAATGAATGTAGACCATAATGCATATTTTTTCACAGAAAACGGAGAAGGCAGGCCGATAGCGAGCATCACTCCTCGTTTCCGAATCTCGACTGGCGATTGGCGATTAAAGCGTCCGCGTCCTTGGCTAGTTTGTTGCGCAAACTGGTACAGCAAAATGGTAAAAGCGATAATAAGGAAGCTAGTGTGACTAATTTATTACGACACAGCTCTTTTTATTAAAACACAACTTTTACCGATCGGCTACAAGCGCTGGTTAGTTACTTGATGTCCGATATGTGGAGAGGATATGAACGGGGAAATTCCAGGCGATCTCACAATAAGAGGTGAGGCGGGGGAATTGAATATTTCGCCGGAATTTGATATAATTTATTTAATATCTAAAAAAGTAGTAATACGATACACATTTTTGAAATGCAGATTGTTTTAATGAATAGTTTTTCTAGGATTACCTAAATTATAGGTATGTGGTGTAAAAAACCACTGGATACAGTGTAAAACTCTAGTTAGTGTAGGTGTGTAACCCAGTAAAAAATATATGTGTGAATGAATGAAGAAAGGAGTGTAAAGAGAATTTATGACGCGAATGTGAACGGTAGAAGAAGCCGAGGACGCCCAAGGAAGACATGGCACGATCAAGTAAATCAGATACTTGAGTCGGGCCATGTCAAGAGTCAGAATAATAGAAGAGTATGTATGAGAAGATGTATGAATGTGAATGAGGCAAGGAGTGTGTGCCAAGACCGAGTTTTTTGGCGGTCCGTCCTCTCTGCCTACCCCTGCGGAGAAACGGAATGATGGTTAGTTAGTTAGTTAGTGTAACCCAGTCCGGTGTGGAAGTGTTAAGCGGCTGGTAAAATTAATAAGGTGTGGTACAATACCGGTGAGATCTTACATTGGTGCAATTATTTTAGTAAAAAAATATTCCAAGTTACGTTGAAGAACTGTGTTTAATTTGATATTTTCAAGTTGATTTGAATGATTCAATTCGAATGTTGTTCATGAATGATGTGAATGAGAATTTTACGATAAGATAATAAAATGTCCGCAATATTTTTGCAAGCGGGTATGTACAGTTGACTCCAAACAGGCGTTACCATTATTTGAGCGTGATTTTCGATGGATTACGAAATGTGAACAAAAAATATTAAAGGAAAAACAGACGTTTATAACTGGCGCCAATGCTGTCACTTCATTTTATATCATTATTATAATTTTTAACATAACAACATCCTAGTACTTAAGATTATTTTATTATTTATTTGCACCCTAGTGGGCTTTTACATGAAAAATGTACAAATATAATTACAGTAATTTACAATATATGATACAATATAATATAAACCTGAAATAGTAAGTAAAAAAAGTACATAAAACAATAAAAAAAGCGGGTGTGCTTTAGACCACACGACTGATGTAAAACTTCTTTGGCTCCATCTATATTTATTTATTTATTTATTTATATTTCACGCCCTGTTGGGCTTTTACATGTTTTTTTTTTAATTAACAAAGTACATCTAAATCATAAATTTCATTCAATTCACACAAAATTAGTTGACCCTTTTTCACACAAAAGCGAAAAATAAAATTATAAAACTGAATCTAAAACAAAATCCAAAACAAAATCATAAACAAAATCAAAGTCAAAATCAAAAGCAAAATCAACAACATAATCAAAAACAAAATCAAATACGAGTTTTATAGAAGCAGGATACCCTACCATGCAAGGTAGAGAAACAACAGAATGGGATAAGTACAATTCGTAGATTGAGTCAAGGAGAACTAGTGGTATATTCAATTAAATATTATTGATCTTTTTTCGGATAAACATCTTACCATGAGGTTATTTATACTTAATAAGTGATGTGTCAAATATATCCGCAATGTCCTTATATTCATTTCCCAAATTCTGAATTCGGCGAATTGGAGTACAAAATTGTGATTCCGTGTTGGAGTTTTCACAATAAAATGGAAGATATTGCCTCGATGTTGGTTTGCGAGGTATATGGAAAGAAATCAAGTATAATAGTTCAGGGCTGTCAATTATTGAATTTACGATTTTATACAAACATGTTAAGTCATTAACTATTCTACGTTCGGACAATTTTATATATGTATGTACATATATGTTTGTATGTATAATATATACATGTATATATATATGTACATATACATGTATTAATTTTCTACAAATATTAAAATTTATTATCGTTCGCCTCCCCAGATCACACTTTTCGTAACGCTCTCGTCGCGCATTCGCCAGCTTCCTCCCCAAGTCAAGCGTGCGTAAAGAAGTTTTACTTTAAAAAAAGTAAGTGGGTGTGTATAGTGTATACGCAATATTAATTGTGTGTATTATAAACCATTAAAACAAAATATATATTATAGTGTAATTTGCTCGTAAGGTATATAACATTATAGCAGAGATTTAGCCCTTAATTAGGCGCATGGGGTCAAGACCATTTCAAATTGAAAACAAAACATGTTAGAGTGTTTGGAATATGACAGTGTTCTTTCTAGCTTCCTAACTTCAAGCGGGGTATGCAAATCAGAATTGGCCAGAAAGCGAATGTATACGTACGTGTCGCTGCTCTATTGGGAATTGACCCCATACGACCAATTGAGTAACAATTAACAAAGTATCAAATAACCAAACAATATTCTAAAGGTGTGGTAAATTTATTTGTCAGCAACACTTCAGGGCTTAACTGCATTGGATGCAGAAATAATAAATTTGCTGATGAGTCTGAATATAAATTTTTTTAAAGTTGATCTCGGCTATACGAAAAATTGGTAGTTTTAAGAGAGATGAGAAGATGTTTATTCTTTAAATTGTTACAAAAATATGTTTTTGTTTCTTGATGTTCATTATAATAAAGCATGTTAATATTTTTGATAATACATTCTTCGTTTTATTTATTTCTTCCACTCCATTTTCATTTATTTCTTTGGGGTCAGTGGTGACCCCACGCGACTAATTGTGTGATTTTCTTAATGCGCCTAATTAAGGGTTAAAAAAAATATAAATGTAAAAGTTGCACCATTAAAAAAACTAATACCATTTACCAAATAAATACATGAAACAGGGGCAATCCGCGAATTTTCAGTGAGCTAGAGTGCCAAGATTGAAAAAATTTACGACGTTACTGATGTTATTGTAGCAGAAAATGAATTTTATTTTTTTCAAAACTTCAACTTTTTGTATGAAAATTTTCATATAAAAGGTTGAAATAAAAAAATAAATAAAACAAAGTGTACTGTATAAAAACCAGTTAGTAAAGCAAAAAAAATGATATAATAAAATTTTTCAAGTAATAAATGTTAATTATTAGCACATAGAATCGAAATGAGTTGCCTTTCGAAACTTGCAAAATTAGCATAAATAAATATATCTATAAGTTCACAGTGTTTATTCGCAAGGCTATGAATTCTAGGAATTAGTGATAAAATAGAATAATTAGTAATGATTTTATTGTTGAAATTAAAAATATCTATTAGTTTTAACACACTAGGGCTGTCAATAATAGATTTAATAATTTTGAATAAAAATAGCAAATCAATTAAAACTCTTCTATCAGATAATTTTAGAAATTTTGTTTCAGCACGAAAGTTGTTATAATTTATAAATTTTATTGGAATTTTCATTTTAAAATTGATGCACCGAAGGAATTTATTTTGTACCTTTTCTAATGATTGAGAATGGACTTTGTGGTACGGTGACAATACTGTGGGATCGTATTCTAATCTGCTTCGTATTTACGAGCGATAGAAATGTTTTAATGTGGACATACTTTTAAAATTTGCCCCATTCTCAAAATAAACCTAGTATTCTCATTGCATCTAGTGTCCGACCGAACTTTCGGTTTCGGTTTCGGCTGCCATCCAGCCGAAACTAAAGCCGAAACCGAAACTGAATTCGGAAAGTTTTCTTTCTGCCTTCCTGCCTTTCCCTCTCCCGTGTCCTCCCGTCTCGCGAACTCCCCTTTCCACATTCCCATCTTTCCCTCGCGCGCTCCCCTTAAACCTTCCTTGATTTCCCTCCTTCCCTCCTTCCCTCTCCCACGAACCCCTCAGAGATTCTCCCCCCCTGTACGAAATACAGACACTTCTCGTGAGACGCATCGATTTCCCAAACGTACCCCATGCTATCCCCTACCGCTACCATGTCTCATTTATAATCCTTCCCTGTGCTTCTCCCTCGCCCCTCACCCCCCGTCACCCCTCCCTAGGGCATTCTTTCCATGCGCCCCCGTTCTCCTCTCGCGTCCCATTTCACTCTCGCGTTCTATTTCCACCTTCCCCGCCTTTCCCCACTCCCGCAACCTCCTTTCCCGCGTTTCCCTCCCCCTCCTCGTTCCTCTTGCACCTTCCACTGTCCCTCGTCCTCCGTCCCGCAAAAACCTTCCTTCCTTCCCCTTCCCCCTTCCGAATTTTCTCTCTTCCTCCCTCCTTCCCCGCCTGCCTTATATGAAATACATACATTTTTCAAACAACACGCATGCTATTTATTATAATTTTTTTATGCAAAATTTCATAACACCGGGCTCATTATTATATATAGAAACATTCGAGGTTACGCTTATAACAACTCACTAAAGTTTCATCGCAATGGGATGAATGGTATAGGAAATAATTTCACAAAGCTAGAGTTCACTATTACATACAGAATGCTTCCCGGGCATGTATTCAACAAATCATCAAAGTTTCGTCGCAAACCAAAGAATTCTTTAAACAAAGAAACATTTATTTTTATATATTAAGATAAAGCATTATAAGATTCGAAACCCAAGAAAATAGGTTGATGGACAGACGAATTTTCAGAATAGATATAAAATATTGTGGTAGGTAACAAACATGAAAAATGTGCATTCAAATTGGTCATTAATCGCCCGGTTTGCCGACAATAAAATTACAAAAACAATGCAAGTATAACGAAAGTGCTCCAAAAATACGTGCAACCGTTAACTTGAATTAAATTGGCGAAATATTCATAATAATATATTAAATTTAAAAAGCACATCTGCCCAGAAGAAGAAGATAAAGAAAAATAAATTGACCGTAAAATCAAATCTGTGTTGGAACCGCGTTTTCATAGGCCAGCATGGTAAAATGTGAAGCGAATAAGCAGGGTAAAAACAACCGGGCCATGGAAAAAAGTGACGAAAACACTGGATTAAACCAATAAGAGTGCAAGCATTATGTCATTGTTTTTTCCAATAACTGATATAAGGCGTTGATAGTTTTGACTGGAATATTACGCCATGAAATTCCGATCGCCAGTGGGGAATTTGCTGACAGTGCAAAATCATAGTTGATTGCGAAGTCACGTTTGCTATAAAACGTGTTCTTTTGTCTATTATGACAAACCCCGATAGTAAAAAATGCGTGAGATTATTCCAAATTGTTAATCTTCTGGCACAAGATATAATATTATGTTTGATAGTGGCTGGGTATAAAATCTGCAGTTTGAGAGCACTAAATGCATTCCCATCCTCTCAGCTCAGCAAGATGGTGGTCTTCAGGAACAGTGGGCTCTCTTGTCTGGTGACAGTTTTGCTCCTTCAAGTAAGTAAACTCCTCTATAACTTCATAATACCTATTTAACTTTGATTTAGTTCGAAGACGTCGTTTAATAAATATTATACGATATGAATATTATAATGATTACATTTTCTTTTTTCAGGGTGCGTATTCGGCCTGCATTAGATGCAATTCACAAGCAGCTCCATGTAATCCACCACCACCTCCACCATGCAATCCTCCACCACCTCCACCGTGCAACCCGCAGCCAGCTCCATGCAATCCTCCACCACCTCCACCGTGCAAACCGCAGCCAGCTCCATGCAATCCTCCACCATCTCCACCGTGCAAACCGCAGCCAGCTCCATGCAATCCTCCACCACCTCCACCGTGCAACCCGCAGCCAGCTCCATGCAATCCTCCACCACCTCCACCGTGCAACCCACAGCCAGCTCCGTGCAATCCTCCACCACCTCCACCGTGCAACCCGCAGCCAGTTCCGTGCAATCCTCCACCACCTCCACCGTGCAACCCGCAGCCAGCTCCATGCAATCCTCCACCACCTCCACCGTGCAAACCGCAGCCAGCTCCATGCAATCCTCCACCATCTCCACCGTGCAAACCGCAGCCAGCTCCATGCAATCCTCCACCACCTCCACCGTGCAACCCGCAGCCAGCTCCATGCAATCCTCCACCACCTCCACCGTGCAACCCGCAACCAGCTCCATGCAATCCTCCACCACCTCCACCGTGCAACTTGCAACCAGCTCCATGCAATCCTCCACCACCTCCACCGTGCAACCCGCAGCCAGCTCCATGCAATCCTCCACCACCTCCACCGTGCAACCCGCAGCCAGCTCCATGCAATCCTCCACCACCTCCACCACCTCCACCGTGCAACCCGCAGCCATCTCCATGCAATCCTCCACCACCTCCACCGTGTAACCCGCAGCCAGCTCCATGCAATCCTCCACCACCTCCACCGTGCAACCTGCAGCCAGCTCCATGCAATTCTCCACCACCTCCACCGTGCAACCCGCAGCCAGCTCCATGCAATCCTCCACCACCTCCACCGTGCAACCCGCAGCCAGCTCCATGCAATCCTCCACCACCTCCACCGTGCAACCCGCAGCCAGCTCCATGCAATCCTCCACCACCTCCACCGTGCAACCCACAGCCAGCTCCGTGCAATCCTCCACCACCTCCACAGTGCAAACCGCAGCCAGCTCCATGCAATCCTCCACCACCTCCACCATGCAACCCCCAACAAGTTTGCATTCCATGTGCTTATTGATTCTGGTGAATATCAAAAGAATTTATATTCTAGCCTTTCGATGGCGCGCAAGTATTTTTATATATCAACGCTTTTTACAATTTTTTGGTTCGCGGAAGTACATAAGCAATCTGAATATTAACAAATAGTTTTGTCAATAAATAAACTCTAATCTTTCAAGAAAGGCTAACAAATGCAATATTTCATCGGTGATTCAATCCAATACTGTATTGGCTAGCCTTTCTTGAAAGATTAGAGTTAGAGTTAGACTGTAGCAAAGTCATGTCTCAAGATTAAAATAAATGTTTAGTACATGTACTACAAACAAACTGTCTTATATTGATTTATTTTATTTGATGCTAAAACTACCCTTTCTTGTCTATGTAATTAATTGAACCAAAGACAATGGACCCTTCTAATGGAGGTGTTGTGTTTCGAGATAGCAAATTGACAATTCTTAATGTCATCGATATTGATATACCAGCACTATTTTGGAGCCATAATATTCTTTTTCTGATATTTATTTTTGTATACCCTTGGTAATTGATTTTTCAAAGTCCTTTATAATCATTGCATGCAATTTTGAATTGTTCAAAATTATATCTAGAACGAAAATATATTATTTTTATTAATGAAGACAATATTAGAAAAACTCGATCATAAATCCGAAACAGAACAAAATCTGAAAAAGATACGGTCACATCTGGGACTCGAACCCAGGACATATGCCTTGCCGGGCGGCACTCTATACTAACTATGTCATAATATCATGTCGCTATCCGATCTGTGTCAGACTTCGACTGAGAACTACCAAAATAATCTTCATTTTTTCATTGGCTGCTATCTTTATGTACGATTGCAAGGTTCTAACCCGAACTAAATGCTATCTAGTTAGTGTATATTATTGTTAAATACATTATTTAAAATACCACGACTGGAACTCATACTCAAAAAATAAAAAGTAAGGGATGTGAAAACGCTACTACGCAGTTTCGCAGTGTCGAATTTCGAAATAACGAATGTTTTTTTTGGTTTTATATTGTACTAGCTGACCCGACAAACTTCGTACCGCCTCAGAATCAATAAATGTTGTGTTTTATTTATTAGCTGTTCGAATTGATTTAAATTATGTCGACCAACGCACATTATTTGAAAAGCCGTTCCATACAAAATATATGATTTTTTTTTTTCATAATTATTTTTACCGTGATGTTATCTGATCTTTTAATAGTTATTCTGTTAATCGGGACGAAGACAAATCCAAAAAAAATCAAAGATCATAAAAATCGGTTCAGCCGTTCTTGAGTTATAAATGGTGTAACTAACCCGACTTTGTTTTATATATTAGGATTGGTTATTTTTTTACAAGTTTACTAACGGTTTTCATTGGAAAGGTAAATTTTGACGCGTTTATAATCAACAAAAGTATTTATAATTTTTTTTCGAAATGCCATGATCCCGAGTCAAATGATTTCTCCTGAATTTCAAGAGATGGTTTGAAAAATTACATCGCGCTTGCTGCATTCCAGGAGAAATCCTGAATTGTAGCTGTGCGGTGACCCTTTCGTCAATAGAATTTTTTTTCACCAGATTTACAGGAACGGGTTTAGTTTTTCCCATAGGAAAAACTAAACCCTTTCATACACTTTTCCATATAAATGATCATCTAGTAAATCCACGTTATGCAAGTGTATTATATAAGTATAATTAATACAAAACAATACAAGAACAACACGTTAATCTACCAAACTATTAAATGGGAATATAAAAAAGCATGTAAATTTGTTAGATGCTAGAAAAAATGCTGGACCTGATAATATTCCACCGGTTTTAATTAAAGAATGTTTAAACGGCCTAACTGTTCCTCTTTTCCTAATTTTTAACCAGTCTCTAAAAACAGGTTGTTTCCCTGATTCATGGAAACACAGTTTTCTTACACCTATTTTTAAAAAGGGGGACAAAACGGACATTACAAATTATAGACCAATATGTATCCAATCATCGATACCCAAACTTTTTGAAAAAATTGTTCTCTCTAAAATATCTACAAACATACAAAAAATTATAACTTCATACCAACATGGCTTTTGTTCAAATAAATCTACATTAACTAATTTACTAATATACGAAAATTTCATATCCAAATCTTTAGCAAACAGATGCCAGGTTGACTCAGTATACACTGACTTTAGCAAGGCCTTTGATAAGGTGTGTCACAAAATATTAATCAATAAATTAGCCTCACTTGGAGTTTATGGTAGTTTATTAAATTGGTTTATTAGTTATTTGTCCAAAAGAAGTCTCAGTGTAAAAATAAATGGCACAAATTCTTACAAATTTATAGCCACAAGTGGAGTGCCGCAAGGCTCTCATTTAGGGCCCATTTTGTTTATTATATTCATAAATGATATTGTTGATATATTTACTAACATAAACGTATTGCTTTTTGCTGATGATATGAAACTTTATAAGGAGATCAATGACATAAATGATTGCATTATATTACAAACTAATTTGAGACGTCTTTTTGAATGGTGCTCTATCAACAAACTAGCATTGAACATAAAGAAATGTCAGTTCATTAATTTTTATCGAATAAATAATCCAATATTTTTTCAATATACATTAAATGATAAAAAATTAAATTGCGTCAGTGAAATTATTGACCTAGGTATTATGTTCGATAGCAAACTAACTTTTTTGTGTCATATTAATAATATTATTAATAAGGCCCTTAAGACTCTTGGATTTGTTTTGAGAGTTTCAAAAGACTTCAATAATTTAGGCACGTTTATCATGTTGTACAAAACCCTTGTTAGATGCCAACTAGAGTATAACTCTACGATATGGTCTCCCTTTTACAATATTCATTCCGCCAACATTGAAAAGATTCAACATAAGTTCTTGAGATATATAAACTATAAATTGCATATTCCTGTAGAAAACATTGATTATAACTACCTACTAGATAAAATGTTCCTATTAGAACTTTCAGAAAGAAGAATAATCACAGATTTAATACTATTACATAAAATACTGCATTACAAAATTGACTGTCCTGAATTGCTTCAATTAATCAATATCCACATACCTAAAAGATCTTGCCGAAATTTACTACCCTTTTATTTTAATAACACCAGGACACTCTCTTATCAAAATTCCCCGATACCGAGACTTCACAGTCTCGGAAATAAATATTCTGATCTGGGAGATATATTTCACATTAAAAACAATCAGTATAAACATTGTTTATTTCAATTCTTTTTTATATTTAGACATAAATAGACGTCTATAATCTCTACAATTTTTGTCTATATTGAATATCTTTTTTTTTTGTGAAACTTCTTATATTTTTTACCTATGTATCTAATTTTATTATATGCATTTATTGTTATATTTTGTTGTAGATATATGCTTTTGTTTTACTTTTATGTTCACTGTATTATGCTTTCTTTGTTGTTTTAATTTAGATTTTTTCGAAATCACTGTTATACTCATCTATTTAACTAAAATGTAAAAGCCCATAAGGGCGTTTAATAAATAAATAAATAATTCACCGTCTCCAGATATTTTCATATCAGAGGGTTCGGCTCTGCGGAATTCCTAATTTGACTGATAAATCCTACTGATCCCTCAATATAAATATTTAAAAAATCTTTTGTAATTCTACATGTATTTAAAATGACTGATTTTTGCATTTTTATATACAAATTCTTTGACAAATCTAATATGCCTAAATTTTTCATAAGAGAGCTAGGTATAATGCCAGTAGCCGAAATAACAAAAGGTAATATTTTTATAGTCTGAGAATGCCAAATTCTTTTAATTTCATTTCCTAAATCTGTATAACACTGTTATTATTATTATTTCTATAGTAAACACTTCCGATTCATTCAAACATCCGAGGAAAGTAAAGGAAAATAGAGTTCATTGGTCAATAAAGAAAAACCTGTGGATAAATTTATTTGCCAATTCTCAATCGTTTTCTCCTGTCAACTCTGAGCACTCTTTGATAATTTATTTATTTTAAATTATATATTCAACACTGCTTACCACGATAGTAAAATTAATATTGTGCATTGTTATAAAGTGTAGTTTGTTATTAAGTTTTGTGGGTACCTCACTAGGTGAACATCCATTGACGTCTGCAATTACTTCACCACAAGTTCCTCGTTCATACTCGTAGTTATTTTCGTATTTTGCTCACAATGCATTCATTCATTTGTAGCATTCAAGAATTTCTTAATTATTTTATTTATTTATTGTTTTTTTACATTGTAGGTATTATTGCTTATAATTCAATTTTTAACCTCATTAGGAAAAGCCTGTAGTCACAAAATAATATACTTAGGTATTAAAATAACAATATTCTACACAGAGAAAAATGTTATTCTAAAATACGATAATTTTATTCGTAAAAACGATTAAAAACGGGACTGAAGTTCTTATGAACAAATTAATAGGGATTCAATGTTTATTGGCGGGAACATGTAATAATAATTTGTTGGTATACGTAATTTCGTACGTATACCAACAAATTATTCTTACATTTTCCCGCCAATAAACATTGAAACACTGATTATTTTGTTCGTAAGAATTTCATTCCCATTTTTAACCATTAATGATCGTATTTTGGAATAAAATTTTTCTCCGTGTACTTAGCTGAAAAAAACTAATCCAATATACTATAAACATTTAGGGTGACCATGTGTTGAAATTTGATTTGAATAATAAATATATTTCATACATATATTATGCTATTAATTGAAATTGAAAAAATTGAAACCAGAGGAAGCATATAATCAAAGATCCAAATCAAATTGATGATTTATGTAGAAAATGTATGGCTTTTCCGGAAAATATAGAACACATTATATCAGAATGTTCTATATTAGCGCCGTCTGAGTATACATTTAGGCACAATCAGGTTTTAAAAATAATTCACCAAAGTTTGGTAATTAAACATAACTTGATTGACTGTCATAATATAGTACCATATTATGAATACGAACCAAATTCATTTTTAGAAAATAATTTCTTTAAAATTTACTATGATAAAACTATACTAACAGACAGACCAATTGGTCATAATAGACCTGATATAGTTTTACATGACAAAATTAAAAAAATAACTTATATTATTGATGTAGCTATTCCAAATTCCTGTAATATTAAAAATCTGTTTCTGAAAAAATAAGAAAGTATACAGATTTAGGAAATGAAATTAAAAGAATTTGGCATTCTCAGACTATAAAAATATTACCTTTTGTTATTTCGGCTACTGGCATTATACCTAGCTCTCTTATGAAAAATTTAGGCATATTAGATTTGTCAAAGAATTTGTACATAAAAATGCAAAAATCAGTCATTTTAAATACCTGTAGAATTACGAAAGATTTTTTAAATATTTATATTGAGGGATCAGTAGGATTTATCGGTCAAATCCTAGTTCAGAGCCGAACCCTCTGATATGAAAATATCTGGAGACGGTGAATTATATTCCCATTTAATAGTTTGGTAGATTAACGTGTTGTTCTTGTATTGTTTTGTATTAATTATACTTATATAGTACACTTGCATAACGTGGATTTACTAGATGATCATTTATATGGAAAAGTGTATGAAAGGGTTTAGTTTTTCCTATGGGAAAAACTAAACCCGTTCCTGTAAATCTGGTGAAAAAAAAATGGGCAATCCCAGGCTAACGCAAATAATTTATCTAAAACACCTATCTCTATCTAGGAATAACTTATTTTAACAATCTTCCTAAATGTCGTAAATATTCACGGAGTTTAGCTTAAATGGAAAACTACAACATTCAGGTAGTTAAGGGACGCACATGACTTTCTACACTTTCTGAAATAATTTGAAATTATATTTGAAAAAAAAAAATGTTAATGAAATTTTCACTCACGGGTGATTTTTTTTTTCAATTTAAATCACAAAAAACAATAGATAATGGATACTAAGGGTTGGGGTGAGGGGTTGGGCAGGGCAGTTACTCAGATAAGTGGCATGTAGAATTTGTGTTGTTGTTAAGTTTTGAAGAAAAAAAAATATCAAAAATTCATCGTAGACCAAAATTTCACTTACATTTTTTAATCCAAATAATGTCAGGAATCACTGTTTAGGGTAAGTCTTGAAGTCCCCTAACACCCTCTATAAAATAAATGTAAACACTTAAATAATACACATTACATAAACATACAAAATATGTATCGTGTTATGAATATTTTCAAATAGGTACTGTAAATAGTGGCTACATTCAAGTACATAACCTAAAATACCCTTTTATTTATAAATGTAATGTGAAATGAAGTTCTCATTAGCAAATAATGTACCATGAAGAATGCCTTTGCTAATGGGACATTTAATCTCCAGACAGTAAACGGACCATCATCTTTTATAATCTCTCGTATCAATCTGCTTTTCAGGCTGTCAGGAGCATCTCTATGCTTTGGGTGGGATGGGGGGGGGGTTGAGGCATCATACCCCCTTCCCCCTTCTTAACCTAACTGTTTCATTTCCCCACATATTCCTCCCACTACCATTTACCCCCGGTTTTCTCTACAGACTGGAGGGGGCGGGTGCATATAGCTGGTAGTCGAGCTTGCAGGCGGATGTCAGATTTTAAATGGCTAATATTTCAGGGTACAGCATAGGAAAATGTTTGAGATCGCCATGGTTGTATTGAAAATATGTGTTTTGTATTTATATTGTTTTTTTTTTTTCATTAACTCCACACAGGAGGCCCTGAGGAAAATAATTTCCCTCAGGGCCTATGTCATCTTTGGGGATGCTGTTGGAGGGTATTTTTAAGAAAAGGAAGGATAGGAAGTTCTGGAAAGGAAAAATGTATGAGGGTTGGGTAGGAAACCGGGGTTCAGTGTGTCCAGATCATCCGCCGCAAAGACCCAGACAAAACTCACTCCACGAACCCGGGCACTATATTTTATTTCGGACACTTTTAATATTTATTTCAGCCCAATTTTTTAAGTAAATAAAGACCTCCATCCCACACAAGCCACGTTTACTTTCTAAATGTGGTGGTAGTAGGATATTTTTAAATACTGACTGTTACTCGTAATATGTTTTGTCTTTATTCAATAAAAAATAAGAAAATAACTATAGTGTATCTAAAAGCTTCCGGCTTGTAGACATAGATGGCAGTGCTAAGAACTGTCCTTAGATTCCGCTAGATGGCAGGTAGGTTAGTACCTGTGGGAACGAAGAGAGGGTCTAACAGCTCTGAGAGAGCGTTCACTGGAACATTTGATTAGATTCCATTTAGCCAGCTTATAGTTAGGTCGATCAACGAGATCTACATTGTATACCGCGAAGTGTATAATAAACGCAGATAATAACCAAGTATCTATTATTCCTAAAAGTAATCTCCATCCAAAGTATTGGAGAATTTGTTAGTGTCTGTAGTAAATAACAGAACGCTACAATAACAGTGAGTTTTATATTAAAAGTGTACTATTTTATACTCAGTGCAGCGAAAGAATTAAGCACCACATTGAAAAAAAAAATTAACCCACAGAAGGCCCTGAGGAAAATAATGTCTCTGAAGATGATGTACGAAGGGTCTTTTAGACGAGAGGAAGAAGTGACCATGGATCTTGAAGAGACGGGCAAATCATTCCATAGCCGAGCTGTTAAATTCAAGAACGAGTCGTAAAAGCGACCCGTTCTCATGTGACAAAAGCTCCTCGGAACATCTTCCATTGTAATAACGCTAGAATATGGACAGCATACCTACCTGACGCCTGTTCCCTAAAGAATGAAATAGAGGAAATTGTCAAACGAACCACCCGTTTCTGCACACAGTCAAGTGTATGACGTCACATACCCGCACCGTTCTTTAATCACCCTATCTGATTACGTCCCAGACGGTTCTTATGACGTCAGAACTCTTCCGGAGTTTTTTAATACTTGTACGTTGGTTGTATGATTTTTAAAACGCGATTAATTATTGACATTTGCGAAGTACATAATCTCTTTTTAATAATGATTTAATAGATAGTATCCAGAACTCCACCTTATTTTTTAACATTTAACATTTCAATCTAGTTCACGGTTTATTAGAAACAAAATATTTTCATTTGAATCGCTTTCATTTGACTTGACCCAACAAAATATTTTACAAATATTATGGTACTGTTATACACTGGTTAAAATATTTATTTTCTAAGAAATACTGTTCATCATTCCACGGATTGCGCCGGCTGCTAAGTGATGAGAATTCCCTTCTGCAAGAATGTTAATTATATCATTAAATGTAGAGAGTAAAACTGAGATTTGGATTGCATCAGATCTGTTAAATTGCATTGTTTAAATCTATCTCACTTCAGGAAGCCAAAAACCATACCTTACAGAAA
This sequence comes from Limnephilus auricula, assembly GCA_951813805.1. Lineage (NCBI taxonomy): Eukaryota > Metazoa > Arthropoda > Insecta > Trichoptera > Limnephilidae > Limnephilus > Limnephilus auricula. Next base: position 19,213,851 of record OX638406.1, read on the forward strand.
ATTCTTGTTCTTACAAGGCTATATAAAACGTAGTTTTGGATTTGAGGCCGTAATGCCCAACCAAACTGAAAAATAATTTTTGTAATCAAAAGGTATGTCAAATGTCTATCTCGGATAGGAGCTACTTTATTTATTTTTGCTTTAAATTATAAAATATAGGCAATTAAAGATTTTAATATTTTATGATTTTAGAGGCAACTTGCACAATTATTTGGGAGTAGATGTATATTTTTTTTATAGAAACAGTTTTGATGGGTGTAATTTTAAATTACTATTATACATCGGAACAAAAACTTGTCGTTTATATATTAAAATTACTACCCAAAGAAACATATTTTTAATATTTTGTTATTTTATATTTCAGTATATTGAAACCAAGGCATAGGTAGTTTTTTTTAATAATTATAATTAATTCAAAAAAAATTCTAAAGTTTCCAAAACTGATTTCTTTAAATACCTTTACGTCATCGTTTAATAGCAAAAAAGTAGCTCCTGTTCGAGATATATATTTAACGTACCTTTTTTTTTACAAAAATAATAAAGCCCTTTTTACGGGGCTTTTAGATAGGCCCTGAAAACATTAAACAGTTTTTATTAATAACTGATCTTTCTTTTTTAAATAGCTCGACCCCGAAAAAATCCCTCAGGGCTCATGTCATCTTTGGGGATGCTGTATGGGGAATCCTATTAGGGAAAAATAGTACCATACTACCCCCATCTACCCTCTCCCTATTCTTAATGAAACAATTTTCATTATCTATCCAATCTTTCATTATCATCTTTCAAATCATTTCAAATAACCATGTAGAAACCTGTAAACGGTACAATTTATTTATTAAATACATGATTTATCGAAAGTACATATAGTTTATTGTGGTATTTCACCCTCCATACTAAGGATGAATTTTGAACAATTAATGTTATGCTCTGTTATTCAGAGCCATTGACCAGCGGCTGAGAATAAAAGTTTAAAAATGCTTGCAACTGTACAGGGAGGTTCCAATGAGAAAGATCAATTATTCCCCGCTTCAAATTTTTTAAACTAAAAAATTAATATCGATTTTTTTCATTCAAAACTTGCTTTAATATATACCTACATTTAAGTAAGCAACAAAAATGCTCAAAACGCACAATGATAAATTATTAAATATCGTGTACGTCTTGTAAGTATTTTTTGATCATAAGTATTTACGATTTTTCAATAATGTCTAAACAAAATAAGTGGGTAAAAAAATCTGAAATATTTTAGTTGGGACCTTAAATAAATAGAAAAACTGGGTTATTTTCGTTAATTTAACTAAAATTAAAATTCTGAAAAATGTGTTTCCTAGATTATGTATCGATTTATTTTGCTGTATCATTATATAATTTGAAATTTGTGTTGTATAATATAATATTTCGTGTGGAAATTGAACAAATCTGCCAACCACCAACGGTACAATGTGCCACTAAATTAATTGTCATCGACAATGCGTCCGTCAGCCGAGTTTCAGCTCGATCGGAAGTCAAGAAGTGGATTAATTTCCACTTACAAAATTTCATTTAATTATTTCCTTTATTCCATAAGGTAACACAATCGAAGTTTAATTAGATGTACGTATTTAAAAACGACCATATTTCATCACCATTTTTATCTCCGTCTCCACGAAACTTACTCTCTAAAGCACCTTCCATTGAAATATCATTAGAACAAACCTAACATCCCCACCAGATAACCACAGTCAAATACCTACCAAAATTTGTAATTCAACGCAGTCTCAACGAAACAAATATGATTGAATCAAAGAAATTTGAAAGGGATACGACGACAACTTACAGCAAACACTTTGAACCGAAAAAAGGTAGTATGCCGCATACCAGAATATCAGGTAAGTATTGCACGCTAACCGCCGTTCAGTAAAAACGGGCCCATCGCAGTCCAATAATGTCGGCTTAACTTTGGTGCGGGCTTTTACCGTGAAGTCTAAGTGCGGTCTATGTCTGCTGTGGCGGCCTTTTTGAGGAAAACATAAATATTTGTGGCCGTTTTATGGGACCATTGTGTCTCTTTGTGCTGCGTGATGTCTGACCAGTGTTCGTCTGAAATATACACGTGTTGCGTAGCACTGAGATTTACTTTACAGGGTTTTGGCGAAAGGTCTAACATCTTTTTTTACATTACCTCTATCCAAGAGGCCATGAGAAAAATAATTTCCTTCAGGGCCAATAATTGGTGATGCCATAGACCCACGGGCTCCGGTTAGTCCGAAGCAGTTGGGACTCTTATGCAAAATTTACATTAAAAAGGAATAAGATACATTAGTACTTTCCGTACGCCTTTATGAGAGACCACCTATCAGATTTAAAAAAATCTTTCTACTTTCAAATAGATGAAACAAAATTTCAGATACGAAATTCTATGCATTTTAATGCCTGATTAAGGATCCGTATGGTCAATGGTGATACATTCTATTATATAATATGTTATACTACCCATATGTCTACCCATCAGCGGTCAAAATCTGGTTAAATTTTTTTAACACTTTAACCGCCACGCATTTTAAAAACTTGAACATTTTGTCAGCCGTTCACACGGAGAAAAATGTTTTTCTAAAATACGCTTATTTTATTCGAAAAAACGGTTAAAAACGGGACTGAAGTTCTTACGAACAAATGAACAGGGTTTCAATGTTTATTGGCGGGAACATGTAAGAATAATTTGTTGGTATACGTAATTTCGTACATATACCAACAAATTATTCTTACATTTTCCCGCCAATAAACATTGAAACCCTGTTAATTTGTTCGTAAGAACTTCAGTCCCGTTTTTAACCGTTTTTACGAATAAAATAATCGTATTTTAGAATAACATTTTCCCCGTTCACGAGCCTCGCTTGCGTCGTTTTTATGTCGCTGATAACTCGTAATTTAGTTTCGTACCATTTACATTAAAATTACTCCTAATATTTTGTTAATAAGCTATTTTCATGATAATCTGTATTATCGGAATGCGTAGGATGAACGTTAAAGGCTACACACACCTAGGCAATTCGGGTGATGAGGTGACGGCGCGTAACGTAATGTCACATTTTTGCAAGCTGATTTTTTAATTAAAAAAACATAACCTTAAAAAATATTATTCTCATAGGTCACCAGATAGATTAAAAAAAAACAATTATGCGTGTTACTACAATAGTTACCTTTCTATGAATCTTACGAAACCGCTTTTGCGATTTAATATGCGCGGCTGTTAAAGTGGAAAAAAACGTCACGAGTGAGGTTTGTTAACGGCTGTTAAAGTGTTAACTCTTGGTGGGCTTGGTCGCTCCCTCGTTAAGCTTATGTGTGACTATCCAATTATATCCAACCCTTCAATATAACCTCCAATTTATTAATGTAAGGGTTGTTCTTTGTGAAAAAATCCCGCTAAGGTACTGACCTGGCACTCTATTTGGAAGACCCCGTTTTGGAATTTACGAAATTCCTGTTGTCTTCGATACATGTTATCAAGTAATTGATGCTGTAATGTGACGAACTAACTGACTAACCTTCCAGGCAGAGAGGACGGAACAACCCGGTCTTGGCACATACTCCTTGCCTCATTCACATTCGTTCATACTCTTCTATTAATCTGACTCTTGACATGGTCTGATTCAAGTATCGGATAATGAATAATATAATCTTTCCATGTCTTCCTTAGACGTCTCGACTTCCTCTACCATTTACATTTTTGTCATATATTCTCCTTTATAGGTTCATTCGTTCTACATGCCCAAACCATCATAATATCGATTGGTGATCCGCAAGTGAAAGCATCACACTACGTAGGTGATTCTATTTTGCCTGCAATATAATAATATGTTAAAAATTCGTAATTAATAAATAAATTAAATATTCGAACAATATAATAAAAATGTTTGACTAAACCAAATAAGTATTTTTTTATCCAAAAGCTCTGGCAAACATATGGCAAATGTACGAATATGTGCTACTTTATTTATATGTTTTTAATTCAATTTTTCCTGATTTTGGAGGCAACTTTGACAATTTTGTTTCGCTTTGACAACTTTGGCGTTGTGTTTCGTTAGCCACAGCAACGGTCAGTTTGTTTTTTTTGTACAAATGCTTTGATTTTTGCATTTTTATTAATTGTAATTGGGTGGTAAAATGCTTTGAACAATTTTGTAGAGATGAAGGTCGCGGGTTAAAATCCGGCGTGCGCACGTATATTTTATATTTTGAATTAAATTTTATTTTTTAATACCTATGTATTGTTTAACAATTAATTGATTAAAAATAATATTAAGTATATTTGCGGCACGCTTAAGAGTGGAAGATACTCTCAATTTCACCACGGTGAAAGATGACCATTAAGTATTGAAACTTTGCCTGAAATGGCTTTAGCCGTGTTCTGAGACCAGATCTGAATAGTCAGGTGCTTCCCATATCCTTCATATGTGCACTACTCCCTTCATCCCCACAATACATCAATCCCAACAGGGGATGCCATAGTCGAGAGCAGTGTCACTGACATAAAAAAAAAAGAAATTTGGCATTGTTGAATCAGAAAACTTTACAATTGTTATATTTTTTATCAAAATAATGCACCGTTTAGTTTGTGAGACAGGGTGAATAATTGTTTAATAAAAATATGAAATTTCGTCTGGAGCCTTTATTGTATTATAATATAAGTACCTTACTGTTGTATCGTGGGTTTATTTTTGGGGTATTACGCCATGTTGCGCTTCTTCCTTCTTTAGCCAAAATTATAGTGTCATATCTGCCCTGATGATAGACACCATATCGCTGGCCAAAACTTTGGCCAAGAAGGAGGAAGTGCAACATAGTACAATATCAAAAAAAACACGATAAAACTTTTTGCTGTGAAAATCTGAAATGTTCATTATAAATATATTAATTCATTGAATACGGTGCATTAGATACAAAAATAAAAAGGAAAGCATAATAACCATTGGAGCGATAGAGCAATTAAAATATTTTTTCTCGGATTGCTAAAGGAAATTTTTCTATTCACATTAAAAAAATCATACCTCAGAATTTGAATATGGATACAAAAAAACTGATTATAGTTCTATACAGCCAATGAATTCCCATATCTTTTGTTTATTATCACATATTTGTAGGATTTATAAAAAAAAATACAATTGAATCTTTAACCTTAAATTTTTTTAAAGAATCTAGAGAATATTCATTTTGTTATATTTTGAATGTACAATATATTATATGATCGTTTTAATAAAAATAAAAATTATGAAAATTTGCCACATTTTTGCAACAAAGCAATCCGAGGTTTTGGAAATAGTGCCATATGTGGCAAAAAGCGCTCGAGTGGATAAAAGATTTATTTGTTTAAAAAACATACCACCCAAATATCATTCCCAGGATTATAGGAACCAGGAGAGGAGAATGAAAAGAACCGAGAAATGTTATTAACCCTTTATACTAGAGATTATAAGCGCTGACAAAAAAACTCTGACTAAAAGGGGTCGAATGGAGTTCGAAAAAGGAACGATCTGTTTAATCGGATAAAGATTTTAACGATATAAAACTTGACATGTTTGGGACTACTGAAATCTAAATTCATTTTTTAAATGTCTGGGGTGTCCTAGGGTGACGACTGGAATTCATAAAGGGTAGGTTTTGATAACATGGCCTTAGTTTATCTAATTTAAATCAGTACATTCAAAATTAATCTCTTTCATCACTGACATAGTTAAATAAATGTTTCAAATTAGTATTATTTATTTATTTATTGTTTCTTTACATGGTAGGTATTATTGTTCACATTTCAATATTAACCTCACTAGGACAAGCCTGTTTTGAGGATAATAAGTTTATAAAGTAGTAAAAATAGAACAAAAAATATTTAGGTACCTATTGATAAAACAACAAAGGACAAAGATAAACCAATTGATGGCAATTTAATAAGTATTTTATTTCTCTAGTTGTAAATTATGGCAGTTTGTACATAAAACAAACTCTCTGTAAATTTTTAACCAACACTATTACTGCCAAAAGATCTCAACAAGTGCGCAACACTAGAATGGGTTCTTCTTTAATAATAATAATTTTTGGATGATTTTTATAGCGCCATTTTAAAATCACCTCAAGGGCGCTTGCTAATGTATCAGCCGGTATATCCTAGAACATCCTTGGGACAAATGAGCTTTTAATATAAAGCTCCGTTGATTTATAATATGCTAATCGAAAATATAAGAACTATTGGTACATTAAATTTATTCATGAAAAAGGTCAAAATATAAATAATATAATAACTGAAAGTGATGATTTCGGATTATCCATGTTATTGCTTTTGTCATAAATCAGCATGTAAGGCCTGTATTCGTTACAATCCATGTTTACTTACCGTGTACGTACTTTATTTAATTAATATTTCTAATGTATACACTTTTTAATTTATTGTTATCATTATTTTTTAATATTACTTAATGTAGGTACTTATTATTATCTACTTAACGTTCCTATTATTATTTACTTACTATACTTATTTCTTATTATTTTTTACTCATAATTTATGGTCGACTTAATTTACTTATGTTTATTTACTTACTATTACAAATTTTTTTTTTTTTATTTACTCATAATTGTTTTATCTACTTAATTTACATATATATTTATTTACTCTCCATTACATAATTGTTAATTATTATTTACATACTATTACTTACCTGTTAATATTTACCTAATTTTTTATGCCAACTGTAATTAATGTTTAATATTAAGTTTATATGTTTTTTTTTTAAATTCCATCATTTTACAGCTGCACATCTCGATACATGAATGCCCTAGTGAGATGTGCAGCTTATATTTTTTATGTAATGCCTAATTTTTTAATAAATAAATAATAATAATATTTGGTTGATTTATATTGCGTGGTCTTTATTAAAAATCCCCTCAAGGGCGCTGAACAAATAAATATATAACAAAAATTAATATAACTGGATTACAACTAAGATTTACATCTAAAACTATTATTTTAAATCTAGTGAACTGTATCCAGTGCTTTTTTTGTAGATTTATTTTTAAAATTACATGTATTTTTTTTTAAATTCCATAATTGTAAAAACTGCACATCTCAAAACAGGAATGCCATAGTGAGATGTGCAGCTTATGTTTTACACGTAATGCATTATTTTTTTAATGAATAAATAAAAATGACATATTTACAACTTTAAGGCGTTACCCGGCGGTGATTTTTCCATACAAACGTATTCCCTATTTATCTCTCTGGATTTTAACCCTAGAGAAAATATTGTTTTTACATAAAATAGATATCAATTTCTAGCGTGTCGGTACTTTTTGTTCTTTTGATATGTCACTTTTTATAGAAGTTATAGACCTTTAAAAAATGAATAAAATTGACTGGTTTAAACGCCGTCAAAAGACGTTCAGTATACAAACTAGACAATGTTTAAAAAAAAAAAAAAAAACGTACAGACATAGAATAGTTTTTTCTTATGTAGTTGGTAAAAAAAAAATGAAAATCAGTCAACTTTTGGAGGAGAAAAGTGGGGAATACAAAAACTCGATTTTAGTTAGGTATCAGTAGCCCGAGGTGCATTGTCTCTTTCGCTCAATATCTGGTGGAGTAAGAGCAACAGTGATAGCAACAATTTAGTAAAATGTATTTTTCAAATTTCTCCACCACCGGGTTTCATCTTAACTTTAGAGATTTTCAACTAACCTAGGTACTTTTTTTTTTTCCTTTATTTTTTCCCTTTTTATACATTTTGACATTACAGTTATGCAAGAAAGAAAGAAAGGGAAACCCACTAAGGCGCATTACTTTTGTACCTAAAAATAACAGAGACCACTAAAGAATATACCAAGATTAATATCTAAAAAATAAAAGAGGTAAGATTATAATTAAAAGTTGTCTAAAGATTGTACAAGACGTAAATACTTTAAATATATCGAAGTAAAAAAATAAAAATTTTAAGCTACTAAAAATGTAGTAAAAGAAAAAAAGTAAAATATACAGAAACAAAATTAATACAGATACAAAAATGATAATTAGAATCAAGTAAAGATTAAATTAATAATACTTGAATATTTATTACATTCAAAAATACTTATTTTGGGTTTTGCCAGGGTTATAAGTGAAAACATTAAAAACCAAACCTCAAATAAAACTCTGTAGATATATGCCAAAAAATATGGAGCATAAAAAATTACGTTCACATTTTAAGATAGTCTCTAATCAATAAATGAGGAAAAAATCGCTTCAAGAGGAAGATCCAAATAAAAACATTTACTTATTCTATTTTATGTAACTAAGCTATATGAAATAAACGATACGTTCTCAACCATTATGCGTGTGAAAATGTGTTATTTCTGAAAAGTTTAATTCGTTAGGCTAATTAATAGCGATTGACCAGCGGCTGAGAATAAAAGTTTAAAAATGCTTGAAACTGTACAGGGAGGTTCCAATGAGAAAGATCGATTATTTCCCTATCAAATTTTTAAAATAAAAAAATTAATATCGATTTATTTCATTAAAAACTTGCTTTACCTACATTCAAGTAAGCAATAAAAATGCTCAAAACGCATGATGATAAATAATTAAATATCGTGTACTTTTTGTAAAAATTTGTTTATGTTACAAATAAGTGTGTAAAAAAAAATATATATATTTTAGTTTGTAAGACCTTAAATAAATAGAAAAACTGAGGTATTTTTGGCCCAAACAAGTTCTCGGATTTAGTTTTTAATGATTTTAATTTAACTAAAATTAAAATTATGAATACTGCGTTTACTAGATTATATATTGATTTATTTTGTTGAATTTGTGTTGTTTAAAAGAATCTATCGTTTGGAAATTGAACAAATCTGCCAACGACCAACGGTATTACCTTAGTATATTAAAACTACACTTAAATATTTAAAAACTCCGTGTACCAGATAAAATAACAATCTTTCAAAATCAATTTATGTTTTTTTTGTAAAAAAGAGTCAATAAGTCTACAATTTGATTTAAAATGGACTAATTTCCTGTATTATCTGGTAATACCCTGTTAAATAATTCGTGATCTTTGTCTGTTGTCTTTTTCTTTGTAAAATCTTATTTTATTACACGTGAACAAACCACCCAACAACTGTAACTGATATTAAAAACAATTAACTCGAACAATAGTACAAGGCTCGTCTACAACAGAATCACGCACAAGCCATTACCACTTGGACCTTGTTATAATTATTTCCTTTCAGGTCCAGGGACAGGATAAATGCCTCGAAATGTTAAAATAATATCATGCTCCGGTTTCAGATTGACAAAAAACTAAATACCCGAGAAGAAGGCGGGTCGCGCGTGATGCGAGTAGTCGACCCGTGTTGGATTGTGTTATGTTGGGTTGGATTGGGTTGGGTTGAGTTGGATAGAGGGGTAGGGAGCGGGGAGGAACTCGCCCCGGGCCGGTCATTTGATGGGAATATTTCTCAAAATGAGACCCCAATTAAATGAAATAACAAAACGCACTTCTGGTAATGCAGAGGCTCTCAAAAATAATCACAAGAAAGTTAGAATCAGTCAATTCGATAACACGGAGTTTCGTCGGCTACTTCTAGAGAATAATTAAAACACCGATAAGCATGAAACTTAAATGCGTTTTTTGATGCACAAAACGATTGTTGGATAATTAAAATAATTTACCAAATTAAACAAATACTTAGTTTTAAACCACTTTATTTTCATTTATATTGGTCGACCGGTTTCGGTTGGACTCGACCTTCATCAGGACAATAATATATAAACTAAATGATAATACAAAGAAACAATATCAGGTAAACAAAGTAGAGAGAGAAAGCTCTACGTGAGAGGGAGAGAAAATCATATAATGATTGGTGGAGGCTTAGGAAGAGGGGAGGGGGCGGGGCAAAGGAAGAGTGGCCTCTCATATACGCTCACATAAGCTTTCTCTCTATACTTTGTTTACCTGATATTTTTCTCTGTATTATGATTTAGTTTGAATATTATTGTCCCAATGAAGGTTGAGTCCAACCGAAACCGGTCGACAAACATAAATGAAAATAAAGTTAAAACTAAGAGCCTCGTCTATTTATGGTGAGGAAAAGCTATTCTTATCTACCATTTTACCACTGTATAAAATGTAAAAATTGTGTATTTTTTTATTTGGTATAATGTAAAGCCAAAAAGTGTTTGCTTTCTTCGATAATATGATAATATAATAATTTATTACTTCTCTACTGCAAAATAATGTTAATCACCAGGCTAACCCGCTTTTACCGCAACAAACTAAATATAATACAAATTTCTGAATAAAATTCAGTAAAAGGTACTAAGAGATGTCTGTGATGAATCGCACCCATTCGAAGAGCTAATTTTATTAGCTGGAAGCTAATATGACGTCATTGGCTAATATAAGTATTTGAACTAAAAAAAATGTTGAATGAAAACCAATCACTTTGTAAAACTGTGATTATTTCAAGATTGATACGCTTAAAACTAGAAGGCTTGAAAAAGGCTAAAATTGTTCACGGCCATCTTGATACTACACAATGTCTTAGCAAAATTGAAATAATTGTCCTTAATTGCCATTGTTTAAGACGCCATAACACTTTTCACCTGAATACATTTAAAAAAAAAATAAGTCTACTTTAGCCCTCTGACCCAGATGTTTCGACTATATAACAAGATAGAGTGTGCTGACGTAGATATATTCGTCGATAATGTGTACGGATTCAGAAAAAAAAGTTATTGCGCTGTTAAAAAAATTATTGTGTCATAGGTCTCTCTTTGCATGCCTCTCGTGTTTGTTATATCTCTTGCCTCTTATTGTAATACTTGAGTGAGATTTGTATATAATTTTGTATATTTTTTATTTGTGATGTTTCTATCACTTTCACTAGCAACATCTCCACCTAATAACAACTACACCTTGATTTAAGCATGCGGTGAACATTTTTAAGAGAGTATAATCAGAGAATACCGGGAATTTGTCCCTTTTAAATCAGATTCTTGACGTAGATTCTTTTTTACCAAAATAAACATTAATTGATATCGAAAGATTGTTATTTTATCTGGTAAAGTTATGTTTTAAGCTTTAAAAAACCAAGTTTATTTTTAATATAGAAAGGTTATACCGTTGGTCGTTGGCAAATTTGTTCAATTTTCAAACGAAATATTGTATTATACAACACACATTTCTAATCATATAAATTATACAGTAAAATAAATCAATACATAATATATTAAAGGCGTTTTTCAGAATTTTATTTTTCGTTCAATTAAAATCATTAAAAAATATATCCGAGAACGTGTTTTGTGACGAAAATACCTCAGTTTGTCTATTTACTGAATGCATTAGAAAATAAAATATTTATATTTTTATAAGAAAAACTCTCTTTTTAACTTTTGAAGGTTATTCCCATCAATGTAATATATCATTTAAGAAGAAGATAACAATAATAATCTAATTTTTTTAAATATGAAAATGAACAAGACACAGAAAAATAATAAAAGATAACGGTTATCTTCTTCTTCAATGATAAAATATTTAAATTATTTTGCTTAGATATTATTGAAAAATCATAAATACTTATAGATAAAATGTACATACAAGAAGTTCACGATATTAAAAAATGTATCATTACGCGTTTTAACATTTTTATTACTTACTTCAATGTAGGTATATATTAAAGAAAAAAATTGAATGAAACAAAGTCGATTTTGAGTTATTTGTTAACCTTTTTGGTACGGAGAATAATCAATCGGAACCGCCCTGTACGGTCACAAGGACACGATCGCAAGTTGAAATTTGAATTCTAGGCCGCTGGTTAATAGGCCTTAATAGGAGTGTTAATATATTTTCACATTCCTATTGATATTTTATTAATGTAATTGTTAACAGTCTGTAAATGTTCCAAACAAAAAATAAATAAAAATTTGACTTACAATAAAGCACAGTAAGTAAATAAATATCATGAAGGGAGAAAGCAGGAATGAAAAGAGAACCTACAGTATTGGTGGTTTCGTAGGGACGGTTATGACATGACTTTAAGGTTTGTTGCTTTGATTGCTTATTATTTTTCTCAATACACATTTATATAAAGCCAGCCTTGTATATGAAGAACCCATCATCAATGATTATACATTACACATCGAGATGTACCTGCCACCAAAAGCTTAAACTAAATCTAAGGCTAGCTTTACACTTGTAAGTAAAATTTACGACTTAAATAAGTTTTTGGTAAGTTACTCACAGGAGCGTTTACATATTATGCATCCGACGTATGGGAATTAATACTCACAGAAGTTGTTCGGAAGTTCAAAGTATGTATGTACTCATAGCGATGATAACGACCGTTTACATCTGTAAATTCATTTGCGGTAAGATGATTTCCCGTCAACTACGATTTGCTGCTGTCAAATTTATGCGATTCTATCAATATAGAAGAAAAGGCCCAAATAAAGTATTGAAATAGAAGCTGACTTGAAATAAACAATTCTCCACGCACTTTTGTTCCGTTAAGCGCGGAAATTAATGGAGTAATTTAATTTTATATAAATGACAGCTAAGTACTTGACAGCAACCGACTTTGAATTCAAATACGTAATGTTATAATCGGAAACATTGAGATTAGAAAGGAGATATTTAGTGTTATTTTACATTGTTTTCTGGAGATAATAAGGTGAGTAATTATCGGCTTAACCTAATCATATTTTAATTTAAATAATCCTACGAAATGTATCGCGCGACGCATTTTGGTACCATTTCTTACGGAATGTCTCTCAACTTATAAAACTGATTTTATAAGCTGTAATAAGGCTGGAAGTTCGCGCGGACACGATTAGACCTGTCAAAAAACTTCCGCAAGAACAACTTCTGTAACTTGCTATAAATTAAGGTAACTGACGTTTGGTGTCGTTTACATTCGTAATTTCGTTAGAAGTCGCTTCCGTGAGTGATTTACTGAAAAGTGAGTGAAAAACTTAGATACAAGTGTAAAGCTAGCCTTAAAATACAACAATATTACAAAAATATCCATCATGGTCCAATTTTAGCCTAATTCTCTTCGCTTGAGATCCCCAGTCCCCAGTCACCAGGCCTGGTCGCCCAGAACTGAACCGAGGACAATTTGCGTGACGAAGTATTTATTCATTTTATACCAAAACGCACACACAATGCAGCCGGGCCAATGAATGGCACAACAACTGTATAGGCCTGCTCCAAACATAAAGGGAACACAGCCTCCCTACCTTTCTGCTTTTCTGCGTCCCGGGCATCAATGGCGTAATTTGATAAGGTCAATAAATTTAATAATAAGAAGGAAAAGTAATATCCTTAAGAAATACCATTAGACTATTATTAGTTCACGGAAATGTTTTGTTGGCAGCGATCGGTTTCGCGTTATGATTGCCTGGACTCGTTTTAACTTGTGAAATTTGGGACTTTGTCTGTTTAATGGGTAGTCCTGAAAAGGATTTCTAGAATAAGGAAGGGACTGGAATTTGATGACGAGTATAAAATATTAAATAGCAGAATTTTATTAAAATCAGAATTCGTTTAGTTTTATTTAATAGTTGATATAATAATCTGCTATGAACAAATTATATATTTCACAGAAGAGGGCAGATTTATTATGGTTGATATATTATATTAAAATAAAATGGTGAAACAAACTAATTTTAAAACTATTATGAAGGAGCGAAAATATTATTTACATTAATTACTGCAAAATTTTAGTTGAATTCCATTCAAATTATGTACATAATATCAAGAGTAGTTTAAAAAAAAATTGTTTATGTGATTACCGCAAAAGAGTCCCAACTGCCTAGACCCATTGATACTAAGGAAACTAATACTGTAAAAAAAGAACTGTACATGTCATAGCACAAAAGTAGAAAAAATCTACCCTGCAAATAAATTCGTGGGATTAGTACCAATTTATTATTAACCTTTTGGATGACATTTGGCCTCATGATGGCCGTGTATAATAGAAATTAAATTACAAAGAATTCTGAGAAGCTATATTAGTGAAATTAAAAACAATAAAAAAAAATATAATTAACACCTCACAAGAGTCCCAACTGCTCCCGTCTGGAGCTAGTGAGACTAAGTCATTCCCAATTAAGGTATGTCGCGAGGCTGAAGGTAAGCGGGGAAGGGAAGGAGATGGGAAAGGGGAAGGTTAGGAAGTATCTGGCTATTCAGATCTAGTCACTAATCACAGCTAAAGCTACTTCAAGCAACGTTTTAATTCTGAATGGTGGTCTTACAACAGGGCGATACGTGCCGCAAATATAATATATATTATTTTTAATTAATTAATTGTGACATAATTCTTACAAATAAATCAAATAAAATTTATTTGCGCAAGCCGGGTTCGAACCCGCGACTTTCGGAATGAGAGGCCAAAGCCTTGAACTACGCCGGCCGTGCTTTGTAATGATATTGGCGCAAGCGAGTCTGACCTTATCCTTGTGCAGTTTCTTTAAACATAAGGGTTTTAATCGCAAATAATAAATAATAATCTTGATCGTTCAAGCGACAGAAGGCAGGTTAAAGGTATTTTTGAAGTCGATTTACGGTTTGAAATTAGTAAATAATAAACAATTTTTATTAAGAATTTTTATTTTACGCACCAGACTTTTAGGTCCGGGTTTAGTTTTTCCCATAGGAAAAATTAAACCCTTTCACACACTTTTCCATATAAATGATCATCTAGTAAATCCAAGCTATGCAAGTGTATTATATAAGTATAATTAATACAAAACAATACAAGAACAACATGTTAACCTGGGAAAATAATTCACCGACTCCAGATATTTTCATATCAGAGGGTTCGCCTCGGTGGAATTCCTAATTTGACAAATAAATCCTACTAATCCCTCAATATAAATATTTTAAAAATCTTTCGTAATCCTACGTGTATTTAAAATGACTGATTTTTGAATTTTTATATACTAATTTTTTGACAAATCTAATATGCCTAAATTTTTAATGAGAGAGCTGAGTATAATGCCAGTAGCCGAAATAACAAATGGTAATATTTTTATAGTCTGAGAATGCCAAATTCTTTTAATATCATTTCCTAAATCTGTATACTTTCTTATTTTTTCAGAAACAGATTTTTGAATATTACAGGAATTTGGAATAGCTACATCAATGATATAAGTTATTTTTTCATTTTGTCCTGTAAAACTATATCGGGTCTATAATGACTAATTGGTCTGTCTGTTAGTATAGTTTTATCATAGTAAATTAAAAAAAAATCATTTTCTAAAAATGAATTTGGTTCGTATTCATAATATTTACTATATTATGACATAATATAGTACCATAAAAATTATAATTTCGGGGGCCAAATGTCAGGGGATCAACTGGCGGGACACTGTAGGCATATAATGTAGAGTTCCCTAAATCGAAATTTGAACAAATTATATTCTTGAGTGAAAATATCTTGCTGACATAAAAGTTAAAGGTAAGCTTCTATAACCACTTCATTCAAGCCTTTCATTCATCATGTTCAGATATGTAATTAAAAATTGCCACCTCCGAAGCGGCCTGGAATTAATTTTACATTTATTTAATAATTGGTTGCTCGGCGTAGCGCGTAAGATCGCTTTGTTCAAAGGCTAGACCTGGATAAACGGGTTTGCTTCTGCATTATCTCTCGCACATCTTAAGTGACCTTTTATTGATGTAACTGTTTGCATTGACACGACATTATCATGTTGTATTCGAAGCGGTAGGCAGAACTGCAGAATAGTTGAGATAATTGTTTGTGATAGGTACCGTAAGATTCTATGCACCAGGGGTCACGCATTGATGTGAAAGCGAAAAAGGGAAGTGAATTTTTTTTGTAATTTCTCCTTATAGACGCGATCTTTCTGAAATTGACTTTTGCCTGGAATTTTTGTTTATTAGTTTTTTTTACATTAAAAACTACACAAAAGGTCCTTTATCCTTAAGGGATGCTGCTCACATGAGGGTTCAGCTCATCATTAAAATATGAATCTCAATATCTCTAAACTCTCTGTGCAATATAGTTGTGAATGATGAATATTTAGAGCAAGTTGATGAGTTTGTGTATTTGGGAAGTATGTTTACGAGATATGGGAAGGCTGATGGGGATATTGAAAGAAGGGTAAATGCAGGTAACTCCATTAATGGTGGACTGAATGCTGTTAGCGCCAACAAAAAGCTGTCCAAAGAAGCGAAGCTAGCAGTTGGCAATGGCGTGCTGGTACCTACCCTGATGTATGGCAGTGAAGCATGGAACTGGTAGAGAAAGGATGAAAGTAGACTGAATGCTGTAGAAATGAGATCCCTGAGGCGTATGTGTGGTAAAACCATGTATGATCGTGTGAGGAATGTGGAGATCCGAAAAGAATGCAAGGCCGATATGAGTGTCATAAGTAAGATTAAAAAAGAGACGCTTAGATGGTTTGGACATGTAGAGCGAATGACTGAAGAAAGGAGTGTCAAGAGAATATATGATGCGAATGTGAATGGTAGAAGGAGTCGAGGACGCCCGAGGAAGACATGGCACGATAAAGTGAATCAGATACTTAAGTCGGGCCATGTCAAGAGTCAGAATAATAGAAGAGGATGTATGATAAGATGTATGAATGTGAATGAGGCGAGGAGTGTATGCCAAGACCGAGTTGTTTGGCGGTCCGTCCTCTCTGCCTACCCCTGCGGGGAAACGGCGTGATGGTTAGTTAGTTAGTAAGTTAGCAATATTATTATATTACGTTATTGCTTACACGAATTAAATTTACCTTATTTAATTTATCAGTTTTCATGTAGGCAAAAAGTTCAACACAATAATGTTAATATACCCAAGTGTTTGTCAGTCCCAATTACTCCCAATCGTCTGGAGTGAGTGTAACTGTACAGCGTAGAGAATGTCTTGATGAAAGTCAACTCCCTCTAAGAGAGTAAGTACATTAGAAGAAGGTCTAAACGGGATTCAGATGGTTTATTCCAATAAGATGCTTTTTTTGCAGAACGTCACATTGGTATGCAGAGTCTTACAATAAACGAATAGTCTATTTATTAAGCTAATTTGAAACCTAACCCCCTTTCGAATAAGTAAATTCTAAGGGTTTGTTAACCCTAATATAAACCTACACTAAAACTAGTATAACCACCCTAACTTAAGTTTTACGCATTTTAATGAAACCGTGTGCATTAAAGGTGCGACAAAAAGAGGGTAAACAGCATAGCTGCTTTTATTTTGTAGAATAGTACCACGGAGGAGACCCTGAAGAAAATAATTCCTATAAGGATGCTGTGTGGAAGAAAAATGTACGAGGGGTTCGTAGGTATCTGGGGTAAGTGAGTCCAAGAAACGGACGAATTAATCCATACCTCCTATTTGTGGTGCAAGGTGATGTTCCGACAGAGTTCAAAGGGTCGCTGTAGAGCTCAAAAGGAGTTTCTTAACCCGGACAAACCTCACTCCATGAACCTGGGCACCACTGCTCCGTCACCAAACGTAGTGAAGCACTTGAGGAGACCTACGACAGTAGTGTTAATTATTCAATAAATGGTACCCATGCTCGCCTCCTAAATTAAATTGCATAGCTGCCTTTTAGAATCTTGGCGTTTAAAAGCATAAATATTCTTCACTTGAATCATAGATTTGGTACCAACGTGAATCAGGTCGCTAGTGTGGAGGACTGTAAAGCGCACCCAAATTGCACCCAAGTTCCCAGGGAATCACTGAATCTGAAATAACTGGTATTTGATTCGATTAAGCGAGTGAGATGAGTCTGACCGTTAGTGAATTTGACAGTATGAGGACTAATTAGTACAGTAGCAGTAGAAGGGTTCCGGCATTTCCCCTTTTTATTCAGAATTAATAGAACCCTCCCCCCCCTCCACCTTTCTAGAAATTACACGGCGCCGCGCCATTGACCGCCTGATAAAAAAAGTCCTGTAATTTTGCCGATGCGTTTTGATGCGCCGCCGACTGCAGTTGCAGTGACGCGGAGTGGCAAAATAAAAAATATCGTTTAATTAATGTGTTTTAAATTTTTTATTAAATATTAACCCTTTTCATAAGGGGTTATAGTAAATAAAAGATTATCATACTTGAATTATTTTACAAAACCTAGGCAACATAACCGAACATATTAAATCCAAATCTAATCTATACAAAACTACAACGAATCACACTTAAGACGAAGTTATACGCTAAATCACCATTTAGATTAATTTATCTTTACTACGAATCAGATTACATTCCTTCAGCGCCCTTGAGGTGATTTTCTCACAAAAACGGCGCTATATAAATTATCCGAACATTATTATTATTATTATTATTCCAACAATGTTTTGGATACATTGAAGCTTTTCCTACCTTTTCAAAGAATGGAATTCAAATAAAATTATTAATTACAAATAGTAAATTTATTATATGCCTCACTGGATGCAGTAACCGTGCCAAAGTTTTCTCTCTTTACTTGTTTTCTCTTGTTGTATGTTCTACTTAATCTGTTTTTATGTTTATTTTTATGCTGCACTGAATGTAAAAAAAAGATAGTTAATCAATAAAGTCAAAAATAATCTTAGCCATAGAGGGGTATTTTTAAAAAGTGGTTTCTTGTATAAATTCATAAAGATATTAATGTTTTTGTGCACGTTCTTCTGAGAAATGAGTGTTGTGTTTAGTTAGTTTTTGAGTGTTGGATTTGAAAGAGTGGGTTTGATCATAACTTTGTATTGGATATTGGAAATTAATATTTTAAAATAGTTGTTCTCAACAACTGCATGAATAATATTATGGAATAGAAGAGTTTAACTTGTTAAATATTTCGATTGATTTTAATTGAGAGTCAAACGCCATATACCACTTCAGACCTACACTTTTTTGAATATCAAATTCTGTATTAATAAAAATAGAACCAAAGAAATCCCTGGGGCATAAATATTTTTTTTTTAGTTTGTTGCTAGGCAAATGTTTACCATTGGAACTAATGACCAATTAACAATAAAATGCATCAAAGAAATTCTTATTATTTTGTGATTCCTTGAAATCCACTCTTCTCAGTACCCAATTAGTTTCGCATTTGTTTTTAGGAAAAACCCTAATTCTCGTAATAGGGACATAATTGTTATTTCGATTCCTGGAAATATCAAAAACGCAATTTATTGCAATCAAAGCAAATTAAGATGTAAACTAGTTTAAATATCTCTAAAAAAAACAAATTTGAGTGAATACCTCACAAGAGTTCCAACTGCTCCCGTCTGGAGCCTGTGACACTATGGCATCCCCAATTGGGGTATGTTATGAGGCTGAAGGTAAATGGGAAAGGGAAAGAGACGAGGAAGAGGAATATGGGGAAGTACCTGGCTATTCAGATCTAGTAACTAAACACGGCTAAAGCCTTACACCCTTACACCAGGGCGATACTAAGAGTATCTTCCACTTTGGAACGTGCCGCAAATATGCTATATATTATTTTAAAGAATTTTTTTTTTATTTTTATTTATTGATACAATATTTTTACATTTAATAGTAAAATTCAATAATGTTGGCCTCACTAGGTGGTTTACCCGTGCTGAGGCCTCCATTTTATCTACAATTTAATTTTTACACAGTACATTTAAAAATATATGAAAAACATAAGATGATAAATTAAATTTAAAAAACATAGATTTGAAATTAAATTAAAATTAAAAATAAATAATAGATATTATATAAGGTTTAAAATAGGTATATTTATATTATGTGTGTTTGTGGGTGATTGTGTTTTATATTGGTTTTGTGTGTTACTTTATGTTTTATTATTTTATGCTATGAGATTTTGGTAATATTGTCTTTTTTGTTCTTTAATCCATTTTGTAATTTTGTGTCGGAATTTATTTTTGTTTTCCTCAATTCTATTTTCGAGTTTTAGACTGTTGAATGCTTTTATAGCGTGATATTGGTAGTGTCTTTGTCCAAAGCTTGTATTTACCGTCGGAGTTTTTATGTTTTCTTTGTACGCTTGTCTAACTGGTCTGTTAGTGATATTTTGTGTTTGTTGAAATTTGTTTTTTTGGTCAAAAATGTAGTTAAGTAGTGTTTTAACGTATAATTGGCGTATGTCTAGTACGTCACAACAATTGAATATTTGGTCTGTATCGGTAAGTCTATGTTTTTTAAGTATTACCTTTAAGATCGCTTTCTGCGCAATTTCTATGTGTTCGATAGCTGAATTTGTTGCTCCTCCCCAAACAATTATTCCATATTCTATTATTGATTGACAGAGTGCAAAATATATTGTTTTCATTTGTTTTATTTTGTATATATTTCTTATGTTAAGGAAAATATGTATTGTTTTGAGGAGTTTATTTGTGATTTGTTTGATGTGATGTGTCCATCTAAGGTTATGGTCAATTACAATTCCTAGATACTTTATTTGTTCTTTTTTTTCTAGAGGAGGGCAATCACAGTTATTGGTGTTTGAACATTCGTGTATTTTTATGGTGTTTGTGTTATTTTTTGGCTGTCCCGTGCTATTTATACTGTACGTTGTATATTTTGTTTTCGATATGTTTAATGTAAGTATGTTTGAGTCTAGCCATGTTTTTACTTGCATGATTCCTAAATTCGCTATGTTAAATACATTTTTCCAATCCTTAGATTTAAAGAGTAAAACTGTGTCGTCGGCATAACTAACTATTTCACCGTCTATTTCCATGCTGCAAAGTTCATTTATATAAATAGTGAAGAGAACGGGCCCTAGTATGCTTCCTTGTGGAACTCCATATGTGATCGGCAGTGGTTTGCTAGTATGGTTGTTAATTTTGACTTGTTGTGTTCTATTACTCATATAACTTTTTAATAGTTGGAGTTCCTTGCCTTTGATACCCATGTTTTCTAATTTTTTAAAAAGTGTTTGGTGGCAGATTGAGTCAAAAGCTTTAGCTAAATCTAGATATATCGCTATGCATTTATACCCTTGA
The DNA here is from genome assembly GCA_951813805.1 of Limnephilus auricula. Classification (NCBI taxonomy): domain Eukaryota; kingdom Metazoa; phylum Arthropoda; class Insecta; order Trichoptera; family Limnephilidae; genus Limnephilus; species Limnephilus auricula. The sequence goes on from OX638406.1 coordinate 19,234,793, forward strand.
TCTAAGTTGCTATGTATATAATCTATTGTACGCGCCAAAGCTTCTTTTGTGCCTATTTTTTCTCTAAATCCATATTGTTTATCCGAGATTAATTTGTTTTCTTCCAGGTATTTTATAATTTGGTTTTTTACTACTCTTTCGAAAATCTTTGAAAGCGAGTTTAACAATGTGATTGGTCTGTAGTTAGTTATTTCCATTTTGTCTCCAGATTTATAAATAGGGATCACTAGTCCTTTTTTAAGAGTACTAGGAAAGCAGGAGTGTGTTATACTAAGGTTGATTAAGTGTGTTACGGGTTTTAAAATTTCGTTTTTTATTACCTTAATGCAATCCGTTGTTATCTCATCTAATCCAGGAGCAATTCGGTTTTTTAATGTGTTTATTATTTTGTCAATTTCCTCTTCCGAAGTTGTTTTTATTTTAAATCTGTGTTGTGACGGTTGCGTATTTATGTTTGTTTGTGTTAGTGTGTTTGTGTTAAGAATTTTACGGTTCGCTAAAACTTTTCCTATACTTGCGAAGAAGTTATTCACATGATTTGCTATAGTTTCTTTATTTTTATTGGTATCTATTTTTTTTGAGTTAATGTTTAGATGTTCGATTGTATTTTTCTGTTTGAATTTTTGTGTGTACGTAACTTCTTTTAATATTTTCCACATTTCCTTTGGGTTATTGTTTTCTTTTTTTTCAAGTTTTTCTCGATAGTACAACTCCTTAGCTACTCTAATAATTTTCGTGCAGATGTTTCTATATCTTTTATAGTAATTAAGTTGTGTTATGTCGTACGGCGTATGTTTAATTTGTTTGTGAATTTTGTCTCGTTTACGAATACAGTTTAATATTCCCTGTGTTATCCATAATTTAATTTTTTTAGTTTTGTGTGTAAGTTTTACTTGTTTTAGATTAGTGTTATTATTTATTTCTTGCGCTAACATTGTTGTAAATTTATCCCAGGCCTCTTCGACATTCTCTATTCGGTATACTGTACTCCAGTCCATTTTTTTGAGTTTTTCTTTTAAGTTTGTGTAGTCAATTATTTTTTTTGTGATTATTTTATGTTGGATAGGTTTTGTGTTTTCGGTATCAATTGCTATCATATTCATGTAGTGATCTGTAATAGTGCTTTCAAGTACTACGGTTTTGGTCTTTAGTTTTGTTTTGATCATTATATGATCTATACAACTTTTTGTGTTTTGTGTGACTCGTGTCGGAACATTTATCGTTGGTTCCAGTCCATGCTGTGCTAGTATTGTAAGGTATTCTAAGTTTTGTGGGTGTCCGTTTTGTAGAGTGTTTATGTTTAAGTCTCCAATGATGATGATATTTTTGTTTTTGTTGAGATCATTTAATGTATTGTTAAGTGCAGTTAGAAAATTTGTAATGTTGTTTTTGGATGGAGATCTGTACATTGCAAGAATGCACGTTTCCTTTTCACATGTTATTTGTATGCAGTTGGAGTCTATGATATGTATTTCTTGGACGATTGTGTTTATTTTATCATTGATGTATATCACTATACCATCATTTTGATTTTTGTGATTCTTTGTATGGTGTGTGTTATAGTTTTCGATTGTTTTTGGTATATATTTTTCATTCAACCAGCATTCTGTCAGCACAATTATATCAAAATTATTATCAAGCTGTTGTAGGTATATAGTAAATTCATCAAAATTTTTATTAATCGATCTAATGTTTTGGTGTAGTATTTTCATTTTATTTTTTTCTTTTGTGATATTGGTCCATATGTTAATATCGTTTGTAGTTATACAGTGGTGTTGGTTGTCTGAGTCTATATATTCCATGTAATCAGCCATGTTGGTGAGTATTTGTGTAAGTATATAATATAAGTATTAAAATATTTAAAATTAAATTGAGTAAATGAACATATATAAATTTAGGGAATAAAAATAATATAGATCCAATGGATTAATAATTTGGATAAAAGTTGTCAGTACTAAAGAATCTAAAGTTACTACAATAATTAAAAGAATTATGAATAATGTAATGACAAAAAGTGTCAGGCGAATTGGAAGAATTAAAAAATAAAAATAATTTGCGATAGATAAGTTAATAATAAGCATAAGAATATTCAAAATTAATAGATAGATTATATGTTTTATAACAAGTAAAATAATTGTATAAAATATGAGAATTAATTGGGACGTAGAAATTGAAAATTTTACAAGTTTTGCATCTAATTGTGAAATAACACAAATCAATTTAAATTTATTTGCGCACGCCGGGTTCGAACCCGCGATCTTCGGAATGCTACTGCCGTCTACTAGAAAAGCGAAATTATGAATATTATATTGAAAATATTAATTTAATATAAGTAAGCTTACGCAATATGGTTCCTTAGGGTGAGGTTTGTCCGGGTCTTGGCGGTGAAACTGATTGAGGGACTCCATTTGACTTCTCCAGTAGGACTTTCGCAGTGAGAGGGATAGATTCACACATCCGTTTTCTCCTGGACACACTGACTCCCAGATTCCTACAATTTCGTTTTCAGAACTTCCTCTCCTTCCTTTTCTAAAAACAACTTCCACAAATCATTCCCAAAGATGCCGAGGGCCCTAAAGGGAAGGCCCTTCCTGTGTGGAGGCAATGTAGAAAAATTAAGCAATAATTTGCTTGTATCAAAAAATCAACTATACTTCTTGGTTTGGTGGGCAGTAAGGTATCAATAAAACTGATTTTAAACGTTAAAACATATTAACAATGCCTTATAATTTTACAAAATAAGCTTTGGAGTAGGTACACGTCGTCAGTAGTTCAAGGTTGAAACAAACAAACGCTTCGTTCCGGTGGACTTAGACGAGGCTCTTATTTCGATATATAAACTCACGATGAAAGAGAAAGGGTCTTATTTGGCCCAGGACTCACTATGCCAACGTATCAAAAAAAATCTTATTTCGACCAACTGCAGTATCTGCCCGTGTGAAGGGCAGATTACGATTAAGGAAGCTTTCGCCCTATTATAAACTATACCAGAAAAACGTTAACGAAAGAGTGAAGATTTAATTCACAATTATTTAATTAAATCTCTACAAGTCCACGCAACGCCAATGGTGCAGGCAGCATCCCTCTCATCGGAGGCTTTGACGGAGGTTCGCAACTTCCAACACTTCAGTTGACCGCCGTTCGCCGTGGAAGAAGGTTGTCTTTTACCTCATGTGCTTCTGTACTCTACACTCCTCTAGTTCTCGGTTCTCTGCTCCGACCGAATAACAATATACCTGTTCTTGTTCTCTGTGGTCTGAATCCAATAATAATATATCGTTGACGTTTCGGCTGAACTTCTTAACTTTCGGCAGAGTTGTCGCCGCGTGTGATTTCTGATTGCGATCTATAATTTTGATCGAGTGAACTTTTCGTGGTTTGTTGGTAAATTCATCCTCAGATGTGTTGTTATTGTGTTTGAACGTAATCGTGTTCATCTGTGTAGTTCGTACAATGTGATGTGTGATGTTAAAATAACGTGCTTGGACAGTTGTTAATCAGCATTATAACTACAGGTAAGAAAATAAAACGTAGTAGGTAAATTAAACTTATAAAACAAAACACAAAAAGTTTTACATAAAAAGCACATTAAAAGTTCATATAAGAGCATTGTTTGAAGATTGTTTTCTAACGTAAATAATATTAAATCTTATACCTACCATAAATAATGACGAGGGGCAAGGCTCTCGACCAGCAATCCGGAGGACGCGATTTCAAATCTCGACGTGCGCAAATAAATTTGTATTCCCGATTTTATTGATATTACAGCATATTTGCGGCACGTTCCTGTGGAAGGTACTCTCAGTATCGCCCTGGTATAAGACCACCATTCAGAATTGAAATGTTGCTTAAAATGGTATTAGCCGTGTTTGATGACCAGATCTGAATAGGCAGGCACTTTCCAACGTCCCTATCTCCCATCTCCTTCCCATCCCCAGCACCAGAATCACAATATACCCCAATTGGGGATACCAGAGTCTCACTGGCTTCAGACGGGAGCGGTTGGGACTATTGTGAGGTATTCACATAAAAATAAACTATAAAACATTTTCGTTTACAATAACATATATCTTCCTGAAATTACTTCGATTTCCCTCTTTCCGACAAAGTTGTAATTTCAATATTATTTTTGTAATGTATGTTGATGATTTTTTTATGTACAAATTCATAGGTGCCTACTTACTACTCCAAAATTACTTTGTAAATGTTATAATAACTTATCACAAATAAAGCGCATCGTATCGTACAGATATATGTACCTAAACTATAGAATAACTTTCTGTAACTTCTAATTATTCCATAGCATGACTTCAGATCGCAAACGAATAAACAACATTTTACAATGACAAAGTGTTCTAAATATATCCGACGTCAACAATTATACCTTGTTGTTGTTGTCCGTTAACGATCTGCAGTTGTCCTAGGGAACGATCGAAAATTATCCTATCAATCGATTGACCGTGCTAGGGTGCTTGGGTATCTAGCACGGTCGATCGATATAGGATTTATCGATAACATCGTTCCCGAGCACGACTGCAAATCACCAATGAGTTAACTACAGTTCACATCAAAATTAACAATATGTAAAGTTACCTACCGACGTTATCGATAAAATCCTATATCAATCGACCGTCCCAGATACCCAGGGGTGCTAGCATGGTCGATCGATATGAAGTTACCGACCGATTGTCGGTAACTTCTCATCGTTCCCTAGGTCAACTGCAGATCGCAAAAGAATAGGTGACAGTTCACAATAACTAAGTGTCCTTAATATATTCGAAATCAACTGTCGTTTGTACGTTAGCGATCTGCAGTTGTCCTAGGGAACGATGCGAAGTTACCGACAATCGGTCGGTAACTTCATATCGACTATGCTAGCACCCCTGGTCCTCTTATATTTACAATCTCAGTTGGCAATAAACCCGCGATAAATACAATCGTCCTAATTGAGAATCCTTAAAAGGTGTCTGAATGGTTTTCATTTTAATTTATGCGGACTTTTAGCGGCCATAAAAAATATCCTGAGTCGATTGTGGCAACGGTTGAAAGGAAGAATTTGACACAATAATAAATTCTACATCTTTTATATGACTAAATTTATCCGACCATTCAAGAAATAACCAAATTAGGAATCAACGGAACAACAAATTGTTTCAAATTCTAGGAATTTCGAAATTAGATTGTCGTATATTAGCACGCATTAGTAATCAATATTCCTTTTTAATTACTTTTAAGAATTTTTACAAACGACATATTGTTTTATTGGCATTCCTGCAACATTATTTATAAATTAAATTAAATTATTTTATTAATGCCCTTTTTAGGGGCTTTTACTTATAGATAGTAAAACTTTTACAGTTTTCATTGTACATAACTGAACTGCTTCAGTAAAAACATTTTGTGTTTGTTTGATAACAAATTAAAAGGGTTCACTGAATTGGTATAATTATTTTCCTCCATTTCTGGGCAAAGAGGAATACATATGGCAGTTAGTCCCAGAATTTCCACACTGAAATAAATCCCGTAATGGAATCCGAAAGCTAATCAATGCAAACAATTTTGGACTATCATCTCCGTCATTTAATATTTTATATAAAAATACCAAGTCAGTGAAAATCCTTCTGTCTGACAATTTAAGCATATTCAAGTCATTTAAGAGGGTGTTACCAGAGAATGCGGAAATTAGTCTTTTTAAATCAAATTCTAGACGTATTTTTTAGAAAAAAAACATAAATTGATTTTGATAGATTGGCATTTTATCTGGTGAACGCAGTTTTAAAATTTTGAATAACTGAGTTTATATTTAATATACTTAGGTTATACCGTTGGTCGTTGGCAGATTTGTTCAATTTTCAAACGACATATAGTATTATACAACACAAATTTGAAATCATATAATCATACAACAAAATAAATCAATACATAATCTTCAGTTTTCATAATTTTAATTTTAGTTAAATGTTAAAATCATTAAAAATAAATCCGAAAAGGTGTTTTCTGACAAAAATTCCTCAGTTTTTCTATTTGTTTAAGGTCTTACAAACTAAAATATATAAAAAAAAATTATACACTTATTTTGTTGAGACATTATTGAAAAATCATAAATACTTATGATCAAAAAATACGTACACGGTATTTAATAATGCATCATTTGAACATTTTTATTGCTTACTTGAATGTATGTAATTTAATGTAATTTAAAGCAAGTTTTTTAATGAAGTAAATCAAATTAAAATTTTGATTTAAAAAATTTGACACGGGGAATAATCATCTTTCTCACTGGAACCTTCCTGTACAGTTGCAAAGCATTTTTAAACTTTTATTCTCAGCCGCTGGTCAATCACTCTTAAAATAAGATTGTAGTTCAACATAATTGCTCGAATACCCATTTTAAAATTTATAAAATATACGAATTTTTTTGTACTCTTTTAATAGACACGAATATTATAATGTGGGTTTATCATTAAAAGTGACATTAAAGGGCGCACACAGGTTTTAATCGTGCAAAAGAATCGATTTTGAAGTGGAAGGATTAATTAATAACAATTAATTACTTTGGCACGCAATCTGACTTAATATAACAGGTTTCCGTGTTAAAGGCGTTCAAAAGCTTTGAAAGCTTACAGGATCATTTTAAGAATATAATTATAAATTATGATGTTATTTAATTTAAATGAACCTTTTATTTTTTTATAATGAATACCTCACAAGAGCCCCAACTGCTCCCGTCTGGAATCTGTGAGAGTATGGCATCCCGAATTGGGGTATGTTATGAGACTCAGATAAGTGGGGAAGGGAAGGAGACGAGGAAGAGGAAGGTGGGGAAGAACCTGGGAATTCAGATCTAGTCACTAAACACGGCTAAAGCCATTTCAAGCAAAGTTTCTATTCTATTCTGAATGGTCTTACACCAGGGCGATATAACAGTATCTTCCACTCTCAAAGGTGCCGCAAATATACCATGTATTATTTTAAATAATTAATTGTGAAATAACACAAACCAATTAAATAAAAATTATGTGCGCACGCCGGGTTAGAACCCGCGGCCTTCGGAATGGAAGTCTAACGCCCTACCGCTGCCGGCCGTCAACTAGTTGTACTAAATGTTATACTAATTATCTGTAAGTATATTATTTTTTTTATTTTTAATGATCCCATAAAACGGTAAAACATTAAAATATCATGGAGAAGATTATAAATTAAAAAGTACACAAGGGCAGTTTTACTATTTTGTAACATTTTGTGTCAAAAGATAGTTGCTAAACTGTCTATAATATGAAAATGTCGATGGTCGATGCAGAATCGTTAAGAGACTAGACTTTGAACGACACGCGGAACACCCGCGACTGTCATTCTGTCCCGCTCACAATTAGCTCACGCACACTTACAATACATGCGAATGCGAAATGTGCGAATGAGACAACGCTCAAATTTACCTACAGAAATCGCTCGAAAAGGGGTTTATGGAGAATACACTTTTCTACACCGAAACTTTCACGAAATTGAAATTTTAAAAAATATATATTTTTAGAAAGAAGAAGCTACGTCGGTAGCTTTTTATAATTTTATAATTCTTTATGAGAGTTGAGTTAGCAGCACTTGTTCCTTAAATAATATTTTTTGATAAATCGTACATCTTTGACAGTGAATGTTTGCGTTAATACGAAACGCATCGAAAATTCGAAAACTTACCGACATAGTTTTCACCCTCTAGAAGGCAGCATAAAAAAATATATATTAATTTTGTGCAGTTTTCGATGTAGAAAAGTTTTTTTTCCCGGGCGTCCTTTTTGTATGGGCCGAAAAGCGAAGTCTATAGTCGCTTTGTTAATTGGAGCGTTCTGATAGGCAGAGGTCCTCGCTTTCAAAGCATAAAAAAGTGCATGATCTCCAACGGGGTTTTTTTTTTTACATTAGCTCCACACAGAAAGCCCTGAGCGAAAAATTCCCTCAGGGCCTGTGTAATTTTTGAAGATGCTGTGTGAAGGGTTTTTTAAGGAAAAGGAAAGAGAGGAAGTCCTGGGAAGGATAAAGGTTTGTGGGGTGGGTAGGAATCTGGGAAAAAATATGTCCAGGTGCGAAGGACGTGTGAAGCCATCCCTCCCACTGTGGTGCAAGGCGATGGGTCGAGGGGGTCCGGCTGGAGAGATCAATAGGTCCCCCTCAACCAATCCCTCCCGATCCGGCTTGCAACGTAGATGGTCGGCAGACGCACCCGTTCCCAAGTCCCGGACAAACCTAACCCCGTGAACCCGGGCACCCCTGCTAAGTCAACAAACATAGCGAACCACTTGGGGTGACCTGTGGCAGAGGTGTTGGTCGTCCAATAAATGGTTCCTGGGGCAGCGGTACCCATACCCGCCTCCCAAATAAGTGTTAGGGACATATTAGTTAACCTCTTTCAATAGGTGGATTGAGTATAGTAAAAGAGTATTGTACAGCTAAAATTAACAAAACACTAACATTGTAGTCGATAAATGAATATAAAAGTTACATCAAAATACAGACAACTGAGTTTTTATTTCATTCTCAAACATGTGTGTAACTTACTTTTTACGATGCATTCACATTTAAAAAAAAACATAATTTTTGTAACCTGCCATAAATCTTGGGCGATGACTTCTTGTCTTGATGCATTCTTATCAGAAGAGGCAGTGGGTTATCTCCTCCGTAGTATACCGTAGCACGTGAGGATCCCAAACATCTCGCTGATAAACATAACATAATTTATTGCACTAAACATTAGATTTACGATAAGCTAGAGCAGGGTTTCCCAAACTGTGTTCCGCGGAACACCAGTGTTCCGCTGAACCTGAAAAGGGGTTCCCCGACAATTTGTCGGAAGAATTTCATTTATTATATCATATATTTATATTTCCACAAAACCGATATTATTCACAAGAAATTATTATTTGTATCAATCCACATTATTTTAAATTTTGTGCGATGAAATGTGTGGATGAGCGGATTCAAAGCACCTTTTTTACATACTGAAGTCAGATCTGAAATGTTAGATGGCTATCCAGAGGAAAAGCACTGTTGAGACTTTATAAACTTCGGGGTGAGTTGTTGGTCTTCTTGAAGGCACAAACTAATTCAGGGCAAAGTTTTGTTGAAGTTTTAATAAATCCTTCATGGTTGATAAAACTTGCGTATACGGGAGTTATTTACAATTTTTAATACGATATATAAAATTGCATCTTCTGATAAAAAATTATAATTTTGGATTCCATCAGTTCAATCTAATAATTTTGATTGTTTTTCTGCCTTCTATGAAAGTATGAATGAATTTAATTTTTAAGTAGATAAAGAGGTTTCCAAAGAATTTTTAGAATACCTACATAGCTTAAAAACAATTCTTTTGCAATATTTTCCTGAAACTAGAAACGACGATTCCTGGATTCGAAATCCATTTTCCGTGACAGCTAAACCAGTAGACTGAAGCGCAAGTGAGTATGAAAATGTATTTGATTTAATTAGCGATTCTAAAATACAAAGATCAGCTTTTAAATGATTTCTGGGCGAGTTTGTCAGAAGAGTACCCCAATTTATCAAAACTAGTTTTTTTTCGTTTTCTACAACCTTTTATGGGTAGCGGGATTAATTCTGCTGCAACCGAGTCAAAGCGCAGGAACAGGCTCGACGCCATATCAGATATTAGAATCCAATTTACCAAAACTGTGCTTGATATCAACAAGATATAATAATAATTGGATAATTTGTAGAGCGCCGTTTTTATGAGAAATCACCTCAAGGGCGCATTCAAGGAAAATCGTCAAAGTGCTTTATTTATTGCATTTTTTTGTTTGTTTATATTCCAATTAAAAAAAACTTATATTGATATATTTTGTTTGTATACTAAATAAATAATGTGTTAAATATTATTTTCTTTTAATTTTAACTATTAGGAATTACCCAACCTAAAAAATAAGCCAAGTGTTCCGTAAAAACGAGTTTGCAAAGTGTTCCATTGCAGAAAAAGTTTGGGAAACCCTGAGCTAGAAGAATGAACGTTAAAACAAGAACCGCTATTGTACTTCTGAAGCATTTGTGTGTTATGTAGGTGCATATATTATATTTACGAGATCTCTATTGGTTTGTTTACCAGTAGAGAAATGCAGTAGCAATGTTAAAAGCTCATTGTTAGTTTTTATAGTATTTTAGGTATTAAAGCAAATTAGTTTTTGCGGTGATTTAGACCTCATTTTAATTGACTTGATAGTACACATAAGATGATTGTAAAAATATCACAATTGCTTTTCTGTTTTCGTCTATCTATTTTGTCTATGAAGGTTTCAAATTCGGTAATTCAATAACAAATAATTAAGGTAATACTTAAAATAATTTAATATGCACTTTCGTAGATGGCGCGAGTTTGATTATTTTAGGAAACACCCCTTTTTGCAAGTTATGCTCCGGTACATATGCAATATGAATATGAATAAATAGTTTTGTAAATAAACAAATTCAAATCTTTCAAGAAATGCATTCAAATACAATTTTGTATCGGTGATTATATCCAATATTGAATTTGAATCCTTTCTTGTTAGATTTGAGTTTATTTATGGACAAAACTATTTATTCATATAAATTTTGCGCAAGTAACAATTAATTCATCTTGCGGGATTTCTCACCATCCTCCCAATAGCTTATTCATACTACAACGAATATTATTAAAAATAAAATACTCGAAGTGGTTAGAAAACTTGATCAACTTATCCAATGTATAGCCACTATTCATAGGTTCGAGTACCGAATTATAAACTCCAACTTAATAAATAAATAAACCGTAAATCGTAAATCGAAAATATTCGTTATTAGTGTAGATATTGTAGAAGCTATTGGGAGGATAGTGAGAGCCCCCCTTAATTTTGTAAAGCTTAATTTGCAAAAAAACGTTTTATCTTAAAATACTTTGAAGGGCAGAATGTGAACTCCTTATATTTATATTTTTAAGGTTCCTAGACTTTTTGAAATTAATATTTACTCTCCGATATTAGCAGCCTTGCACGTAATGTTTTACAATCGGACAAATTTATATTTCACCAGTCCTAAGAAGTATTTGTAATTTACCTTGGGTTTTTTTTTCAGGGTAGTCACAATTTAACGATTAGAATTGTTATTTTGCAGTGACAGTGACACTCGTGAACACAATTAATGATATCAGTGTGTAATTCATGAACCTTTCCAACCATAGAAAAAATAATAACAAATTTCCTTGTTATCGTGTTTCGTGATCCAATTATATGCCCAATTTGGGCCTATAATTCCATTAGAAGCTGTGTCGAAATTCAAGGATAACAATGATTTCGTGCGAGTATAAGTGAGACGGAATGCTAAATGATTGGGCTAAATGGAACATATTTGTTTCCATTAAAAATTGGATGGAAGGCAATTCTAGTTTTCTTCTACACGGAGAAAAATGTTATTCTAAAATACAATCATTTTATTCGTAAAAACGGTTAAAAACGGGACTGAAGTTCTTACGAACAAATTAACAGTGTTTCAATGTTTATTGCCAGGAAAATGTAAGAACAAATTATTATTACATGTTCCCGCCAATAAACATTTAAACCCTGTTAATTTGTTCGTAAGAACTTCAGTCCCGTTTTTAAGCGTTTTTACGATTAAAATGATCGTATTTTAGAATAACATTTTTCTCCGTGTAGATTCTAATTGTCTTATAATGCATCTAGGTGTTGATTATTTGTATGAAAAATAGTCATCATCATCATTACATTTGGCTCTACAACCCTTGGTGGGTCTTGGCCTCCTTAAAAGTCTTCCTCCAATCATACCAGTTTTGTACCAGATCTCTCCAGTTTGGAAGCTCCAAGACGGATAAGATGAGATGAGGACGTTGTCGCTCCATCTTAAACTTTATTTCGTATGAAAAATAGTATTTAATAATATTTGTTTTTAGATTTATTGATTACAAATAGCTAAATATAAATACTACCGATTAATATTTGCATTAATGTTGTGAATCAAATCCATCATCAAGTACAAAAACTGCTATCGAAATAACTATGTGTTCAGGTCAAATAGATATTGTCTCATAAAATTTTAACAATTCACCAAAATTCATGATTAAATTTATGTAATCTCAAGTTCTGTAAACGCTCTATTCAAGTTTATTGACCGATTACGCTTATTTGGGACACATCGGGTCCAAACATTAAATCCCAATTAAGTCCCAATTAAGCGGCTGTCCTAAAGAAACGAAGTTCATGTTGGATAAGAAAAATATTCGTTTGTCATTATTGACCAGTTGTTTCACTAACAAAAATGATAACAGAACTTGAAGAGCACTTTCACAGAACTTGAAAATTAACTTTAAAATTGATGATTTGTTCAAATTCTGTGAATCAACTGGCAATTATTATTATAACCTAAAATCGTCATTATTGCTGGTTAATAATAATCAATAAAATATTTTAATCTGTATACCCTTAGAATTATTTAAAATTTTTCAAAATTGTAAATAAACTGTGAAGGTTATTTTAAAGAACTCTGTAGAAATGCCAACCCTATCCGTTACTTAGAAAGGTAGGACTGAAGGGTAGGTACCTCTTCAGGTAGAAATGATTAGCGGCTATAAAACAACTCACAAAGGGATAAACCTTCCCGGGGCGGGGCGGGCCCTTTGCGGATTGGGAACAGACCGGAGGGTGGGTATTGTAAGGGTAGTTACTGGGGGAATAAAAGAAACTGTGTTTTTAGAGCTGTCAACGACTTGTTGATATCAGCAGACGACAACAAACCATGCTTTATGGAACTGGGGTAAGTTTAAAAAAAATGCTTTGAAAAATATCAATTTAGGAGGCGGATACGGGTACCGCCGTTGAACCATTTATTGGATAACCAACACCTCTCACAGACCATCCCAAGTGATTCGATTAGTAACATAGCAGGGGTGCCCGGGTTCATGGGTAAATGTGTGTCTAGGTATTGGCAGCGAATGAGCCTGGACACAAGCTGCGTGCTTTTGACCTCTCCATCTGGACTCTCTCGTCCATCACCTTGCGTCGCAGATGGACAAATAGATTCATAAGTTCGTACGTCCGACACTCCTAAACATACTGATCTCCAGATTCCTGGTGATCTCTCCTACCGTTTTCCTTCCTAGAATATCCTCTTTTCATTTTCATTTCCTTAAACGTACCCTCCAGACAGCATTTCCAAATATGACTCATGCCCTGAAGAAAATTCTTTTTCTCAGCGTATCCTAGATTGAGCTAATGTAAAAAAGGTATTATACAATATAGATTTATTGCCTCTAATTTTCCTCTAGTTTTAAACCTTCTCATCTTGTTCAAGTCTTTTTCCAAGCTCCTGGTGACGTCTTGCTAATGGTCTGCCGACACCATTCTAGATCTGCCAACGCCATTCTAGGTCTTCCAACGCCATTCCAGGTCTGCCAACGCCATTCAAGGTCTGCCAACGCCATTCTAGGTCTGCCAACGGCATTTCAGGACTGCCAAATCCATTCCAGGTGTGCCAACGCCATTTTAGGTCTGCCTTGGCCATTACAGGACTGCCAACGCCATTCTAGGTCTGCCAAAATGTTTTTAATACATCAATTACTTTTGTTGGTGCCATTTCTTTGCCATAAGTTTTAGCGAAGGTTTTGAAATCATGCAGAACTTGGATAAAACTTTCACAGACCTTGATTTTTAACTTTGAAATTTAATTCGTCCAGGAATTCGTATATTCTACGTCCTACAGTTAACCAGAAAGTGAAAGCCTTACACGCACACCTACGAACATGCAGAAAAACAAAACTCCTGTTTGGAGTAAATATTTAAAAAATATATATATTCGACCGGTCAGTGGTTAAGTGGGCATCGCGTTTGGGTCCCATCCAGGCGTTCCGTGTTCGATTCCTCGGCTGGCAAGTCCTCATCACAACACAAGCAACATCTTCCGCTTAGTGTGGTGATAGTATGAGATTTTCAAATGTTGTGGGGTTATTCGTAACCCGGGAATGTTTGTCTTTCTTTTTAAAAAGAAAAAATAATATATTGGTACTCCAAATAAAAATAATAAAACAAAGCAAGACACAATAATAAACAAACAAAAAATACCTAAGTAAACAAAGACATTCCTTTTCTTTGGTATGAGGAGTGTAACTAGATAAGGTACCTACGTATTACCTGTTTTGATGTCGTCATGATATCTCAATTAAACGGTGTGATAAGAATCACATGTTCGGCCCCTATCATTATCTATCGCGGCGATTACACCTGATGGATTATGCTTCGTTTCAAATGGTATACAATATATGTCTTCATCGTGTTATAATATAATATCCGCGGCTTAATGCTGTCAAATGTCAATTTTGCAGTGCCTATGTCAAATTTTTAAATAGCCCAAGATGAAGATTGTTTACCAATTTCTTGGCGTAAAAACGCTCAATTAAGAGGCTAGACTTTGAACCACACGCGGAACACCCGCGTCTGTCATTCTGTCCCGCTCACGATAAGCTCACGCACACTTACAATACATGCGAATGCGAATTGTGCGAATGAGACAACGCTCAAATTTACCTACAGAAATCGCTCGAAAAGGGGTTTATGGAGAATACACTTTTCTACACCGAAACTTTCACGAAATTGAAATTTAAAAAAAAATATATTTTTTAGAAAGAAAAAGCAACGTCGATAGCTTTTTATAATTTTATAATTCTCTATGAGAGTTGAGTTAGCAACACTTTTTTCTTAAATAATATTTTTTGATAAATCGTACATGTTTGACAGTGAATGTTTACGTTAATACGAAATGCATCGAAAATTCGAAAACATACCGACATAGTTTTCACCCTTTAGAAGGCAGTATAAAAAAATATATTCATTTTGTGCAATTTTCGATGTAGAAAAGAGTTTTTTCCCCGGCGTCCTTTTTGTATGGGCCGAAAAGCGAAGTCTATCATCTTAACATGTTGACTTCTATGTTGGACGGGCTACAATTTCATAAATCTAGAAAATCTAACATAGTTACTCATGACATTCATAAATCTAGAATATCTGACATAGTTACTCATGACATTCATAAATCTAGAATATCTGACATAAGTACTCATGACATTAAAATAATATTTAATTATTTATTCAAACTTCTCAAAATCACTTTGTGGCGTCATTTTGAATTAAATTATTCGAATGTCATAAATTCTAATTAACCAGATTTTTTCATCACTTTAATTTTTTTTTCTAATGAGTTTTTGATTTAAATTCATTCAGAATTAATAAAAAACCATTTAACATACATTTAAGGTTGTTTGTACCTCTAAAATATTGAAAAATCTATTTGTGATAAATGAAGATGAAATATAGATTTAGGAAACGAGATTAAAATAATCTGGCATTATCAAGACAATAAAAATATAAATATTACCAAGTGTTAGTATATCGGCTACTGGCATTATTCCTCTCTCATTCAAAATTTAGGCTCATCAGATTGGTCAACGAATTTATATATAAAAATGCAAATAATTCATCATTTTACCAAATAAAAATCAATCATATCTAAATAATCTAAAAAATACATGTAGAATTACAAAAGACTATTTAAATATTTATATTGAGGGATCAGTTGGATTTATCGGTCCAGTTAGGAGTTTTACCGAGCCGAACCCTCTGATATGAAAATATCTGGATTCGGTGAATTATTTTATAAGTTAATCTCTGGTAGGTTGGCGTGTCTTTCTTGAATTGTTTTGTATTTATTATACTTATATAGTACACTTGCATAACGGGGATTGACTAGATGATCATTTGTGGAAAAGTGTGTGGAAGGGTTTAGTTTTTCCTATGGGGAAAATTTTACTCGGACATAAAGTCATTAAAAAAATAAAGTTTATTCCAGAATTAGCGTTAGCGTTTTTAATTAGATTTCCCAATTATATTTGAATTAATTTCACGATGAGCTTTTTCTGCAGATTTAAAAAAAAAAACAAAACATAGAATATGTTATACATTTTGCATTTATTTAATAAGCCCGCTATACCGGTCTGCTCCAGTATTCAATTTCTTTCGTAATGACACATCCTGTATGGCAGTAGAGTGTGGCTAGTAATACACTCACCCATTAGATGTAATTATATTAATCTGTAAAAGTAAATTTAGTACTCTATCTGTACATCATCCGGTGCGATAAAGATACGATTCATCATCTGCGAGATTAATAATGTATTGTAACTACCTATTATTATTAGATACCACCTTCCAATTGAGGTAAAATAATTTATTATTATTTATGTTTTAAACTATCGAATATTTGGCACGAGTACGATTTTCGTAACGCCGCCATTAAACAATGGATTTCATGAAATCAACCAAAAACAAGTTGAAAAAGATGAATAAATTTTTTCGATATCTCGCTTCGTTTTTGAGATATCGACACTTTAAGTTTTAAATATTTTTAACTAGATAAGAATTAATATAAATAAATTACCAATAAGAAAATTAAATTTTTTCTTTTTTTTTTGCACTTGGTGCAATTTATTTTGTATCACAAACTATGTTGCACAAACATCCCAGTATTCAAGTAGTTTGTGTAACATGGTTTGTGATGCAAGAAAAACATCCCCGTTTTGAAGTAGTTTAGCGGCTACGCTAGGTTTGTGTAACATGGTTTGTGATACACAAGTGAATGTATTTTTTATAAAAAATAATTAAAAAAACTTTGTTCATAATTTTTAGATTCTTAATAAAAATGATGGTCTGAAGGCTAATTAATCACAAAATCTCCAAAAACTGTCAATCGTTAAAAATTCATCAATTCCATGGGCATTATACGATGCTTGGTTAGTCTTTAAAGCAATAATCTCGGGATCTCTTGGGCTAAACCAACTAAAATATTGAATTCTTAATAAAAGTGATAGTCTGAAGAGAAACCCATCACAAAATGTATAAAAAGTAACATTCGTAAAAAAATCATCAATTCCATGGGCAATATGAGATGCTTGGGCTCGGTCTTTAAGAGCAGTTATCTCGGGCTTTATGGGGCCGAATCGACTGAAATTTTGGATACATATTTTTTAGATGTTGGTCAAAATATCAAAAAAATAACATTCGTGGAAAAATTGGCATTTTATAGTATAAGGCGGGGCTTGGGTTCGGCCTTTTTTAAATGCCGTTTTATCCGTCGCTTTTGGCTAGAACAAACTCAAACTTTGAATTATTAAAAAAAATTGTGATCTGAAGACCAATCAATCGCTTAATCTCCAAAAAGTAAGACAGAATTTTTAGATTCATTAAGTTCGATTGCACGTTGATAAGTCAATTTGGTCAAAATAAACGTATATTCTTGCTAAATGTCATATTGGGCGAACAGATCTTCCAATAAGATATCCGTTTTGTCCAATCGGACATGCGTTTGTACATTTGGACATTTATCTGTACAATTCGACTTTATTAGTATAATAAGTCCATTTGGACATGCATTTGTCCATTTGGAAATTTATCTGTACAATTCGACTTTCATTTGAATAAGTCCATTTGGACATACATTTGTCCATTTGGACATATATTTGTCCATTTGGACATGCATTTGTCCATTTGGACATGCATTTGTCCTTTTGGACATTTATCTGTACAATTCGACTTTCATATGAATAAGTCCATATGGACTTGCATTTGTCCATTTGGAAATTCATCTGTACAATTCGACTTTCATATGAATAAGTCCATATGGACTTGCATTTGTCCATTTGGACATTTATCAGTACAATTCGACTTTCATATAAATAAGTCCATTTGGACATACATTTGGACATGCATTTGTCCATTTGGACATGTATTTGTTCTTTTGGACATTTATCTGAACAATTCGACTTTCATATAAATAAGTCCATTTGGACATACATTTGTCCATTTGGACATGCATTTGTCCATTTGGACATGCATTTGTCCATTTGGACATTTATCTGTACAATTCGACTTTCATATGAATAAGTCCATTTGGACATGCATTTGTCAATTTGGACATGCATTTGTCCATTTGGACATTTATCAGTACAATTCGACTTTCATATAAATAAGTCCATTTGGACATACATTTGTCCATTTGGACATGCATTTGTCCATTTGGACATGCATTTGTCCTTTTGGACATTTATCTGTACAATTCGACTTTCATATGAATAAGTCCATATGGACTTGCATTTGTCCATTTGGACATTTATCTGTACAATTCGACTTTCATATGAATAAGTCCATATGGACTTGCATTTGTCACTTTGGACATTTATCAGTACAATTCGACTTTCATATAAATAAGTCCATTTGGACATACATTTGGACATGCATTTGTCCATTTGGACATGTATTTGTTCTTTTGGACATTTATCTGAACAATTCGACTTTCATATAAATAAGTCCATTTGGACATACATTTGTCCATTTGGACATGCATTTGTCCATTTGGACATGCATTTGTCCATTTGGACATTTATCTGTACAATTCGACTTTCATATGAATAAGTCCATTTGGACATGCATTTGTCAATTTGGACATGCATTTGTCCATTTGAACATTTATCAGTACAATTCGACTTTCATATAAATAAGTCCATTTGGACATGCATTTGTCAATTTGGACATGCATTTGTCCATTTGGACATTTATCAGTACAATTCGACTTTCATATAAATAAGTCCATTTGGACATACATTTGTCCATTTGGACATGCATTTGTCCATTTGGACATGCATTTGTCCATTTGGACATGCATTTGTCCTTTTGGACATTTATCTGTACAATTCGACTTTCATATGAATAAGTCCATATGGACATACATTTGTCCATTTGGACATGCATTTGTCCATTTGGACATTTATCTGTACAATTCGACTTTCATATGAATAAATCCATTTGGACATGCATTTGTCAATTTGGACATGCATTTGTCCATTTGAACATTTATCAGTACAATTCGACTTTCATATGAATAAGTCCATTTGGACATGCATTTGTCCATTTGGACATTTATCAGTACAATTCGACTTTCACATAAATAAGTCCATTTGGACATACATTTGTCCATTTGGACATGCATTTGTCCATTTGGACATTTATCAGTACAATTCGACTTTCACATAAATAAGTCCATTTGGACATACATTTGTCCATTTGGACATGCATTTGTCCATTTGGACATGCATTTGTCCATTTGGACATGCATTTGTCCTTTTGGACATTTATCTGTACAATTCGACTTTCATATGAATAAGTCCATGTGGACATACATTTGTCCATTTGGACATGCATTTGTCCATTTGGACATGCATTTGTCCATTTGGACATTTATCTGTACAATTCGACTTTCATATGAATAAGTCCATTTGGACATGCATTTGTCAATTTGGACATGCATTTGTCCATTTGAACATTTATCAGTACAATTCGACTTTCATATGAATAAGTCCATTTGGACATACATTTGTCCATTTGGACATGCATTTGTCCATTTGGACATGCATTTGTCCATTTGGACATTTATCTGTACAATTCGACTTTCATATGAATAAGTCCATTTGGACATACATTTGTCCATTTGGACATTCATCTGAACACTTCGACTTTCGTAAGAATTTTGGATCCAAATGAACATTTATCTGTACAATTCGACCTTTCTATGAATAAGTCCACTTGGACATACATTTGTCCATTTGGACATTCATCCGTACATTCGACTCTCGTATGAATTAGCCCATTTGGGCTTTCATTTGTCCAATTTTACATAAATTTTCTCCATAATTGTTTAATTAGATAATTGTTTAATTACATTCTTGGTAAATGTCATATTGTGTGATTAAGTTTTGTGTGATTAAGTGAAATTATGATTTTTTAATTAAAAATCATGGGTTTGAAGAGTAAGCAATCACAAAATCTTTAAAACGTATCAATTTCTAGAACATTTTGAAAAACTATTATCTCGGGCTCTATGCTGCCCTTCGAATTCGAATTTTGAATACTTATTTAGGATGATGGTGAGAAAGCAACCAAACACAAATTTCCAAAAAGAAACGATCGTGAAAATTTTTGCTTTTTCATGGGCAAAAGGTTAGGCTTTTTTTCGACTTTTTAAAATTTTTTGGATTCTTATGAAAATTTGGATTCTTACGAAATATGATGGTCTGAAGGCCAATAAATTCGTGAAAAATACACTTCTATGGGAATAATGCGAGTCCTGGGTTCGGACTTTTTTAGAATAAGTTTTTTTGGGCTGTCTGGGGCCAAACCAACTGAAATTTTGGAATGTTATTAAAAATAATATTCTGAAGTGAAGCTCCTCACCAAATCTATCGAAAGTAACATTTAAAAAAATCATCACTTCCATGGGCATTATGCCTCGCTTGGGCTTGGTCCATAAAAGCAGTTATCTCGGGCTTTATGTGGCCAAATCAACTGAAATTTTGGATACAAATTTTAGTTGATTGTCTGGAGAGCAACCAAACACAAAATCTCCAAAAAGTGACAATCGTGGAAAAATTGGCATTTTCATGGCGAGGCTTGGTTTGGGCCTTTTTTAAGTGTCTTAAAAACGAAGCGAGATATCGAAAAAATTTACTCTTCATTTTCGATTTATTTTGGGTCGATTTATCGAAATACATTTATTTAATTGCCTATACGTCATCATTTAAAAGCAAAAAGTAACCCCTGTCAGAGCTATTCATTAATTGACAAACCTTTTGATTACAAAAATTATGATTGTCTGAACCATTCATTAACTTACTTCCGTATTTATAAGACTGTAAACACTTTCAAATTCGAAAAGGCTAAACTATTTACGATTTCTGAGTCCTGGAGAAATCCACCGCCCGTAATTAATTTATCACTCATAATCCTCGATAATGACAGCATAGAAATTAATCCAGGTACACACACTGGTAATCAGATAAAAATAATAATAACAACAATGAAACATAACTTGATTGACTGTCATAAAATAGTACCATAATATGAATACGAACCCAATTCATCTTTAGAAAATAATTTCTTTTAAATATACTATGATAAAACTATACTAACAGACAGACCAATTGGTCATAATAGACCCGATATAGTTTTACATGACAAAATTTAAAAAATAACTTATATTATTGATGTAGCTATTCCATAAGAAAGAAAAAATAAGAAAGTATACAGATTTAGGAAATGAAATTAAAAGAATTTGGCATTCTCAGACTATAAAAATATTACCTTTTGTTATTTCGGCTACTGGAATTATACCTAGCTCTCTCATTAAAAATTTAGGCGTATTAGATTTGTCAAAGAATTTGTATATAAAAATGCAAAAATCAGTCATTTTAAATACTTGTAGGATTACGATAGATTTTTAAAATATTTATATTGAAAGATATGTATGATTTATCGGTCAAATTAGGAATTCCACCGAGCCGAACCCTCTGATATGAAAATATTTGGAGTCGGTGAATTATATTCCCATTTAATAGTTTGGCTGATTAACATGTTGTTCTTGTATTGTTTTGTATTAATTATACTTATTACACTTGCATAACGTGGATTTACTAGATGATCATTTCTATGGAAAAGTGTATGAAAATCTGGTGCGTTAAAAAAAATCAAAAGAAAAACGGATTACACCAGCGCTTCCAGTTATATCGGCTGTCCTTGTTAGTGATATTTTCGAATAACTGGTTAATCCTAGCAATCCATTAATATTGCCTGGTACTCGAGGCTCTAGGTAGGTCACTTTAATGCCATTATAATTGGATCAGGCATCATCATAAACACAATTCCGGTGTACCAGACAAACCGCAAATGATCATAAGAATTAGCCAGAATTGGCACACTATATCCGTTGAATTACGTTATTTTCTCGGTAATTTTTTTAATGTCCGAGACATGGCGGTGAAACCCGTCTAATTTTGTCATTTTATTAATAATAGATATTATTTTGTCTAGAAAGACATAACATTCTTGTGTATTACTACTTGCTTGCTAGATTTATGGAAAAATTGAAAATAATGTCAAATGACAGTAATTATGAAAATTATGTACAATTAGTGAAATGAAGCCAGATTTTGACCGATGATTTTTTGCGTAACAGACCGCGTCTATCTACTACAGATATGAATAGTAACAAAATACAATAAAATTTTATATAAATGGCCAGCTTGTTACCCTAATACACTAACAATTTGACATGAATTATTATTAAGACATTTGTTTGCATGAAACATTCAAGGTTTACAATGAAGATATCAAGAGATTTTGTTGTTTAGCAAAACCACACCCCGTGTCATACTGTGCCGAGTCAATAGTCTACGTATGTTGTAGTTAGATTAGATCGTGGTGCTGTACCTGGAAATAGTTGTTCGTTACAACTTATAGCATTTCAGGAGGTATTTATTTTATTTATTTATTTATTTTCTCATGTTCTCCGTAAAATACACCAATAATATCATGGAGAAGATTATAAATTACAAAGTACACGAGGACAGTTTCACTATTTTGTGACATGTGTTAAAAGATAGTTGCTAAACTGTCTGTAAGTGACATTAAAATTGTCGATGGTCAATGCAGAATCGTTAAACAATTGAGTCGCTCTGTTTATTGGCGCGTTCTGAGAGGCAGAAGTCCTCGTTTTCGGAGCATAAGAAGTGCATGGGATCTCCTACGAGTATACTTGTTAGGGACATAAAAATTAACATCTTTTAAAATACACGAATGGGTATGATACCAGAGATTAGCTTAAAAAAGTGTTTACCTAAAAATATTTTTCTGCGGGCTTCTAAGGCGTTGAAATGGAGCACCCCTGTTAAGAACAAGCATGGATACAGGAATGATTAGTACTTATATTCCATTGTGAACTATATGCAAAATTTTGTACGCAGTTACTGCAACTGGGGCCCCTGCAGTAACTGCAAGGGCCCCAGTCATCCTCGACTGGATACTTCGGTAATGCGTATCAGAGAGAAAATCTTCGTGATGCAGAAATTGTTGGTTTTCGCCGAGCTTCATCACCTGATCTTTTTTCTGTATTTGTTACAATAATTGGTATAATAATAATAATGTTCGGATAATTTATACAGAGCCGTTTTTGTGAGAAAAACACCTCAAGGGCGTTTTACAACTTAATCTATACATTCAACATTTGCGTTATAACTAAGATTGATAACTGTGACTTAAAACTAAAACTTATAACTAGTGACATAACACTAAGACTTATCTATAACTAGTGACTTAAAACTATACTTATTTAAATGACCGAGTGGGTATTTACTCGTATTATGACTTACGACTATCTTATAAACTATATATATTTACTACTACGTAATAAACTTACCAATATTTAAAAACACATATTGCTATAACTACTGCACGTGCTGTCAGTGGTGAGTTATAAAAAAAAAATAAAAAAAAACAAAAGATGTTTACGCTTAGTAAATTGTTAAAAAGGAGAAAGATAAATCGATGGACTGGCAAATCCCATGGACTGAGTAATGAAATACTACTGAAAAAATACGGTAATTGTTCCGAATTTGAACCGAATCCGACAATTTGAAATGATGAGTTTTGAGTTAGTTAGATGAGTTAGTTAGAGTTAGTGGTATGGGGCCCATACAGCAGAAGCATATTCTAGTTTTGGTTGTAAACAGTTAGTTGAATATAGAAGTCATAACTTCTAGTTTGAGGGGACTAACGAAGTGAATTAGTGCAGGACGGAAAGACCTGAGGAGAGAATCTACATTTTGGGAGATTAATGAAAATCCCACCATGCAGTGATTTCATCTAAAGTATCAAACCGAAAGGACGTTAGCTCACTCGCCAGAAAAAAAATACTGCTTCGTGTGTTGCCATGGAAGTCAACAAAAACATAGTCCAATCTATTTGAGTAATTTGTTTCCCTTGTTCCAGAAATGGCATTTTGCCACCGCAAGGCCCGGCCCTACCTCCGCTTGTGTGCGGCTGTAATCCTCGCGGTCACTATAGCCTGCTCCTCCGCGGCCAGAAATGGAACCAAGAACCCTCCAGTCAACGGTTCCTGGTTGTAAGTATACACCAAATTCTTCTCCTTACATCCTAAGGTCAAAGATGGACATTGAGATCATTGAGCCAGTACCTCAGGCGCCATGTACCTTAAAATTTCCGCAATTTTGTTTTCAAATCGTTAAAAAATAAAATATTATTACAAAAAGTCATTATAAAATCATTAATTTTTAAATTTTATGGTTAATATGAAGTATTTAATCGAATCTGTACTCTACAATTACAAACCTTCTTTTGTATTACATAATCAACGCAAAATACGAGGAAATGTTAAAAATACCCACTAAAACAAAACTATGAATTAAAATAATCGTTTAATATCAAAGGCATTTTAGTAGAGCTGTACAAATCATATTATCAAATACATAAATGAATTCTAAAAGTAAGATATCATTGATATACTTTACAAATACATTATGACTATTTCTAGAAACCAGTTTGAACCAGTTTCAAAGTTTGAAGCGATCAAATAAATCACTAAATAGACTTTGGCTTCAATAAATAACTGGCTTTTGCACGATCATTCAAAAGTTTATTGGATACATTTCGCACTAACAACACGTTCATGTTATTAAACCTGACAAGTAATACCAGAGAAGATGTGATCTGAGAAATTAAGATGAACTATTATGGTGATGATCATTAGTAAAGACAGTCATATCAAACCAAAGATCAGACCTGAGAGTGTTGGCATAAATTCTAAGATTTTATTTAATGAGCAGTCTTTTTGAGATACTTTTAATTTTAAAGGCAATCAAAAGTAGGCCAGAGATAGACCACACTTCGTACAAATGGTATTTTTTTGCATTATCTGTATCTGGATTGGTGGTGCAAGAAAAACGCACGTAAAAACCTCAATTGTTAATTAAAATCATCAATGCACTGCTAAAGGAGTTTCATTTACGTCATCATTAACGTTAGTCAAAGTTTGAGTTAAGTGATCAGTATCAGGTAAAAATAATTGACTTGAATCTGACATATTGACCAGCTTTTGCGGATGATCACCAATTACAGCATCCGAAGGGAAGATTCCTGGATTGTAGTCCGGAGAAAGCAAGTCGTGGAGGATGCCGTAGATGGCGATGTCGTAGGAGAAAGCAGTGGCTTTAGCAGCTACTATCCTCAGGCCCAAGTGTTCCAGGCGTATCCCACCAGCTGTGAGGTATCCCTCGCCCTCAGGGCTGTCTTGGTGAACCTTCACCCGGAAGGCAGTGATGAGGAACTGCTTTTCATTGTTCGTCACCTGCTAAGAAATATGCATGAATGATTAGCTGGCTTTCATGCCTTCTTCTCTCCTTCTGGTGCCCCCTTCTTTCAGAGGCTGATTATCATCAGCGCAATCGCCAAACAGGCTATCCTAAAACAACTCAGCGGAAAGCCAATTAGTCATCTGGTGAGAAGTCGTCTTTTCCATCGACCTTATTATCCTCACAATTTAACGAAGATACTGGATTTTTTTTTTAAATATGTTATTTTTATTACTGGTTAAATTACGTAAATTTGGTTAATTCTACGAACATAAAAATACGACAAAAAAAGAAATTACCTTAGGATAAAATATGGTAAGAGAAATGTCTTGAACCGGAAACTGGAAGAATCTGCTGTCAAAAACTAATAGCTCGTCACCTAAAAACATAAAGCACAGTCATGTGGAAGTTCAGAAAAAAAAATCAAAAGTTTTGTTAATTGGTCAGGTTAAATTGCAATCATGTCAAAATTATGCATAACGTGACCAGTTGAAGTCGACATCTAAGTGTGTATGTGCATATTTACGCGCTTAAGCATGCATGTAAACGTACACAAGTAGATTTTTTAAAATATATATGATCTTATCCTGCATAATAGCACGTCTTATTCTTGTTTATTCTCTTTTATTTTTTTTTGTTTTTATGTTTTCTATTCTTATATTTTCTATTTCCATTTAATAATTTTTCTAATTTAGACTTTCCTATTTCCAACATGTATAAACATTATTCTATGTTCGCACTAGATCTTACACATTAACTATTAACTATATTCCATTGGTCACCATGAAACAGGCAGTCGCCTAGTATAGTGATTTAATGTACCATATGTACGTAAATGTTCTAATGTATTATCACGTACCTATTATATAAATAAATAAATAAATTGTAAAACTCTTGGAAAGGTATATATATGGAAATTTTCTTCATATTAAATATAATTATGTTATCTATTTTCTTACTTATTTATGAAGACAACAGAACCTGCCGACCTGCTGCCATGTAACAGCTTTGCAGGACAAACTTTTAGTTTTTGCAAATTCTGTATTTACTACATCTTAAAATTAAATAAAAACAGCTAGATAATAAGAGTCGGCTTTTGTATCGTGTAAAGTCAATAGATGTCGCTATTTAATAAAATTGATATTTATTTCAAGACACTATTTAGATAGCATTTAGTTCGGGTTTGAATCTTGCAATCGTACATAAAGATATCAGCCAATAAAAAAGGATAATGTTGGTAGTTCTCGTTCGAAGTTATGATATAGTTAAGTATGACCGAATCGAATATGGGCACAATAGCTCAGTTCGAGGTTCGAGGAGGAGTGACCGTATATTTTTCTGATTTTTCTGTTTCAGTTTTTCGTTTGAGTTTCATTTATCTTCATTAAAAAATAAAATTTAAAAAAAGTTAATACGCTCAACCACTTCAATACACTTTTGTTAAAATTAGGTAGCATTTTTGAAATACACAGTATTTTTTCTCTTCGTCCAGCCGTTTACTGTTCTTCCTCTGCCAGTTTCATGCTTCACTGCTATGTACCAGGGATAGCATTAGAACCCCGTTGTGAACTGCTATCCTCACTTTTTACTAGCAGTGACTACGTTAAATTCTCCATGAATTGAATTTACAACCATTTGGGAGACGGGTATGGGATAATTTACACTTCTGCCATACCATATGTCATCCCAAGTGATTCGCTGCGTTTCGTGACTTAACAGGGGTGCCTAGGTTCATCGGGTGAGGTTTGACGGGTCTTGGCGGATGCGTCTGCCCACCAACTGAATCGTGAGACTCCTAACCACCTCTTATACATTTTTTATTTCTTTTTCGAAGAGCTCCCCACAGCATCGCCAAAGACGACTTAGACCCTAATAAGAATTATTTTACTCAAGGTCTCCTGTGTGAAACTAACGGAAACCATATCTCTAATTGCAATAACATATTTTTTTCAATATTTACCCGGTATCCTGAATCCCTTGCTGTATTCAAAAGCATAGGTATTGTTTTTGGCCAATTCCTTCCCTGCATTATCAAGCGTCAGTGGATTTATTCCACTACTGTTCGTATTGGAGGAGTCATTAGGGACGCTGACCAGTTTCTCTTCCGTCCCATCTGAACGTTCCGACGCTGGGACACAATCCGAGAGAGACACTGTGACGAGCGCCAACAAAAACCAGTCACGGGACACTAAACATTTTACTGCTCTCGCACCTACCATGTTAGCCACTAAACCACTGAATCATTTGAGACTTATAACGTCTGTTTTTTAGAGTCTTAAATTGTTTTAACTTTGCTTATTATCACTGTTTTATAAACCTGAAAAACAAATAATATTTGTTGGTGAAAAGTGGTTCATCTCTTATGTCGAAAAGTAGAGACAAAAGAAATGCATGGAGAAAGATTCAGAGTAAAAGCTGCAGTGTTTTATAAATGTGTACAACAGCTATCAAACTACTAAATTCATTTTCTCCGCTGAATGCTTTCGGAAGGATCCTTTCATTGTCAGGATGAAAGTTATACCATTAAATACAACAACAAACTTTCAATAGTCATTATCAAGACCAGTATAATCTGTAACACATGTTATCATTATTTACAAAACATTAAAGCATTTTTTCTGGATGTTTCTGCTATGTTGTCTTTTGCCTTCACTTGTTAATACGTTTTTTAATCAAAATTGTTGCTGAGCTGGAGATTGAATAATGCCATAATTTTGGCCATCGACATAGTATTTTATGTACTACATGCCTTACAAATTATACCAGAGGTAAGAATTGTCAGATGTATGACAGGATAACTGAGATATAAACTTTCTGAAGTCATGTCTCTCTCTCTGAAAGACATTAACCATGGCTATTCTATTGACTTTAACAACGTGAATTTAGGGACTCGTGAAGCACGAAGTTTGCACATTTATTTTGATATTATAAAGCACATTATCAGAAAAAAAATGGGCTGATGACAAAACAACACCGATTGCAATATTTATGCAATATTCGGACACGTTTGACACAACACAACATAAAACACTCTTTCACTACCACTGTCAAACGAGTAAACAATACACCCGGAGACCAGAATCACAAAAATATTTCAATTAGATTAAAAAACAAATTATTTAAAAATCACATGCTTAGGTTAGAAATTACGACACGGAATACGTGAACCCGTACCAAACAACTTGTATGACAATTCAAATCGGCCAGAGCAACACATTATTATTAGCAAATCCATTTATCAACTGAAAGTGATAGTAATCGACGTGATAAGATAAGCCCATGTCTGAATTCTGAATGTGAGATTATTAAATTATCGTCAACTCAGAAAACGGATTAAATTCGCTAAAGCAATTTTGGGAATTTTTTCACATCTATAAGTTATGTCGTGTTTGTTATTGTTATTAATATTGACTGTTGAGTCATTGAGGGGTAGTCTATCTTCATCGCCTAAGTTCTAAGGAATCAATCAGTTGATCAGCTGAGACATAAGTGAAAATATGTCTATATTACCAGAATATACTTTCTGTCCGATCATCCGATGATTAAAAAATTATAAATTATGGCGTTCCGCAAGGTTCACAAGAAGGACCTAAATACTTTTGATCATTGAATGCTTTGCATTAGAGGTACATTCTGTCTAGTTTATTAGTACAGCAATGTATGTTTCTGAAAGACAGCGATTCCAAATTTATTCTATTAGACAGCCGAAACGATGACATGCCATAGTCATGTAATTCTAAATAATTTATTTTTACAATTATAAAGATTACACCGGAAGATTTTAATATTCGATTATTTGTTTTTGAATTCTTTCAACGCAATTCAGAATAATTAGCTTTTTGGCTAATTGGTTTTTTAGGTGAATTTTGGCAAATTTCGGCGACTGAATTGATGTATAAATTAAGTGGAAATTTGGCTCACGCCACGAGGTTTTTAAGATTGGCTCAGATTTTGCAAAGGTGCATTCCAATCGCTTGATTCGTTTTATCAATCGGAGAATCGATCGGATGTCTCGCGTGTCGGATGCTGTAACCCTCAAGGTAATCAAGATTTAAAGGAACCAGATGAAAATACATTTACAAAATCATTACTAAATTAGTTCTGGGGTTTACTGATAGAATTTCTCCGAACATGGCTTCCATATGGATGTGTATAAACGTTTTTTTTAGCAATTTAGAAATGATGCAGTAGCATCAATCATTTCAACACTACATATTATATTATTATCATAGTCATTAGTCATTATGAGCAGGGACGTATCCCTGTTCGACTACTTCTTCTCAGGAGGTCTGAATTGAATACGGTCACCGTTACCTTTTGATGTTTAAAACTCAAGTTGTCGTTTTGTGACAATACTCACACACTCACAATAAAATTCACACATTACGAATACCTTAAGAGGAACGTTTGCGAGGCCCGTATCATACAAATCTTAATTTTGGTATTTCAGATCACATATTATGAAAATAAAAGTAATTATGTTTCAGATTTTTACACGGTGTTTTAAGCACATAAATTCTGCTGGGTGGTAATGGACAATTCTCCCAGTTAAAATTAATTACTACCCGCTTGGACTTTGTTGGTTTGAGCGATAAACACGATGTTGTTTCAATATTGCCAATTGTGATATGTTATTTAAAAAAAAAAAAATTCATACCTTCTCTCAAAATAGATGAATGCATGTAGAGCTAAATAGTTATTTGGTCTTACAATAATATTCAATGCTAAAACTTAATGCGATTTAGGTTTAGACGTAACATTTGCTCGTTTTTAAGCCCGCCAATAATTTTTGCCTTGCAATTTATTACAGACATTAGATAATTATAATTGTTATTAGATATTCTTTTCATTAAAGAAATTGAAATTCTTTGGCAGCAGAGGGTTTGCGCTGGTTTTACGGCATACAATTATTTATATAAAAAGTCTGAGTGCTGTTGAAGAGTTGGTAGAATATCAATGTCCGTCAGTATAAAAAGTGAGTTGCATTCAAAATTCGGCGTTCAACAGCAGCGTAGGCAGAAATGATCTTCGCAAAGGTATTATTGAATATAAGGTATCAATCAAATTAATTTAGGCTGTCGGTGCATTGGTGCATGCGTGAAGTGATCAGTATTCCTGCGTAACGCGTAAGATTATTCAAGTGCAATAATCTTTTAATTTTCTAAATTGAAACTGATAAGTGTAAATCATATTAGAAATGCGATAAAGTATGTACGAAAATTATTTTAATTTTAACAGGTGTCGTAATTTTTCAAGTTAAATAACATTACAATTTGAGAAGCGGGTATTTTAAAATTTTTTCTCTATTCATTAAATTGTTAGTTACGTGTTTTGAGGATTTTACGACCACCATACTTGGCACATGCCCGTGTTGTGGATATTATTATTGGATAATCAACATCTCTGAAATAGGTCACCTCAAGTGATTCTCTAGGTTTGGTGACTTAGCAGGGTTGCCCGGGTTCGTGGGGGGTGAGGTGAGGTTTGTTTAGGTCTTGGCGGCGGATTGGCGAAATCTGCTCACTTACATCAAGAGAGACTGTTTGTCAAAATACCCAACCAAACCGAAAAATATACATTTTAATCAAAAGTTATATTATACAAATATCTAGTTAAATATCAAATATGTCTTACTTTATTTTTTGTTGTTGTTTTAAATTGTGATGTATACAGGTAATTTTAAAATAAAATAAAGGGTCGTTAAAAATGCGATTTTAGGAAAGTAATTTTGAGATGATAAGTTGAGACCTAATAAGGTAATTTATAATTTAAATTTCTTAACAACTAATCAAAATAATTTATTAATTATTATAATTTATTTTATATATATTTCATTTTATTTTTAATATTTAAATAAAGTAAAATTATTTTTTGAAAATGTTTTTCATTTACCTACTCACAAATAATATCCAAGTTGCCTCTATAATTAAGATACATTTAAATCTTTAATAACCTATATTTTATAACTTAGAGCAAAAATAAATAATGTAGCTCTTATCCGTATTAGATATTTTGTTACATTTTGATTACAAAATAATTTTTCAGTATGATCTTAATACCAAAATTAAGATTTGTATGATATTTGCGGGCCTCGCAAACATTCCTCTTATGGTATTCGTAACGTGTGAATTTTATTACCATAGATTTGTTGAGAGTATTATCACAACTTGAGTTACATGTTACATCAAAAAGTAACGGTGACCGTATTCAATCCAGACCTCCTGAGAATAATTAGTTGAACAAGGATACGTCCCTGCTCATAATGACTAATGACTCTGATAATAATATAATATGTAGTGTTGAAATGATTGATGCCACTGCATCATTTCTGAATTGCTAAAAAAACTTTTATACACATCCATATGGAAGTCATGTTCATTTATTAAAATTTGCTTGCATTCATCAAAGATGTCTACACCTAACAACAGCCAACATACTCCCAGATATGGGGAACTTATGGCTATACAGGAAGTAGGTAACAGAAAGTAACCGAAGAATTATATTTAATTATTTTTAATTGATAAACTAATGTTTAAGACAAGATTTTATGCATAGCACAAAGGGTAACAATTATTATAAGCAATAATTGTTACCCTTTGTGCTATGCATAAAATCTTGTCTGAAACATTGCTTTATCAATTAAAAATAATTAATATTTGACGAGTTAAAGTATTTCACCAAAAATGTAGACATGATATGTCTCGACGCCACCTAGTGGGAAAGTTAGCACTTACAATGCATTTCTTATATAAAAATAAGGTTGGTGGTTTGCAGGTGACAAAAATGTAATTAGCGGTAGTTGTTGAATGAAACACTAGCATATATTGAATCATTTTCATCATTTGGGGCGTTCTGTCATTTCGATTTTTGTTGACCCACTTTTATTTTACGAAAAAAGTTGAGCAACATTTTGTTCACACGTTTCAATTTAAGTTGAACCGATTTCGACATTCAAAATGGCGTCAACTGAAATTGTTAGTGCGTGCGTCTATCTAATTTCTGATGTTCTGTGAGAGGATCTGGAAATTATGAAAAAACATTAAAAACGTCGTACTTGGGTGAGAAAATGGATCATGAGAAGGAGTGAATTAGGCGCATCCAACACAATTTTTTTCAAAATAATATTATTTACATTTCAAAAATAATATTCTATTTTTGTATACTTCTTGTTTTTGATCCGAAAGACAGGGCTTTGGCTTTGGTACAGATCCATAAATCTGAACATTAAATCGTCCGACCATTTCAGATATTGTTTGGTTGAAACGGATTCCATGACGGTAGGAACTAGTACCGAATAAATGAAACGCCTGACGTTTACTTTTTCTCGCGAGTAACTAAAAATGATAAGCGACTTGAAACATGTGTTCAGACGCGACGATTCGATGTAAAACTCGAACGATTAGTAAAACCAAAATGGCGATAGTCATACTTGAACGACAAAAGTAGACGGGCTATCAACTTTCGCTAGCAACAAAAAAAGTTGATAACTTTGTTGACAAAGTGTTCACACGTGTCAATTAGCTTTCAACTGTCGAGTTGACCGACAAAAATCGCCCCGTGTGAACCGGCTATAAGAGATTACCCGCCGTAGCTCACCAGTGGATTAAGAGCACCTGACCGGACATCAAAAGGGCGCGGGTTCGAGTCCCGTCGGCGGCATGTATATTTTCTCGGATGATTGTTTCAGACTGATAATTATTGCTTATAATAATTATATTTAAGAATATATTTGGAGTAAAAATGTAGATGTAATTAAACTAAAATCTTTTAGGTATGTGCTGTTAGATCCTAATATATTATAATATTCACTGGCCTTAATAAAGGACGAACAGCCTCACAATAATAATAAAAATACAGTCTCACAATAATGAATCAGAGATCTCTCAGAGAGTTCTGATCGGATCTTGAGATGATTAAAAGTGATACTAATCGCATCAGCTGATATTCCTGAGGCCTGGAGGTTACATATACATCCACAGAGTTTACAGTAGGGTGGCCGTCGAGGTTTTATTTTTGAGCTACCAATTAGTGATGACAAAAGTTGTTCGTGACTACTTGGATTTTAAACTTTTTATGGTTTTCACAATAAATAGTATTTTTGGTTTTCTATTGATTTTCGCAACTGAAAGTGACAAAACGCTGCCCTAGTGCTTGTATGTTCAATAGACCATTTTGCAAATTTTACAGAGGACGTTTTTTTTTGTTTTTTACAGGCAAATTCTAAATAATTCTTGACTTTAGTCATTTCGTTTTATACCGTATTCAAAAGACATGTATAAAACGAAATGACTAAAGTCAGAATTATTTAGATTTTGCCTGTAAAAACAAAAACAAAACGTCCCCTGTAAAATTTTCAAAATGGTCTATTGAACATACAAGCACTAGGGCAGCGAAAAGTTACTTAGGATTATCTGAATAATAACCTTTTTTTAAATTTAATTTATTGTTATTAATGGGCAGCTTCTGAGTCCTCTAACATACACAGATTCGGTTTCATACAAAACGAAGTTTTGGATCTGAGGCCAAAATACCCAACCAAACTGAAAACTGATTTTGTAATAAAAAGGTATGTCAAATATCTATCTCGGACAGGAGCTACTTTTTTTTGTTGCTTTTAAATGATGACGTATAGGTCAACAAGGAAATCATTTTTGGTTCATGTGGAAGCAACATTGGAGTTTTTAAGTGAGTTATTTATAATTATAAAAAAAACAACCGCACAATTCTTGGTTTTAATTTAATTAAAAATATATTTATCTTTGGGTAGTCATTTTAATATATAGACTACAAGTTTTCATTCCGATTTAAATAAGTAATTTTTAATTTAAACCTACCAAATTTAAAAAAAAAAAAAAATCGTTGTATATTCCTTCATACTTTAAAAAAATGGTTAAATTATTTTTTTATATGTTTTTATTTACTCGCAAATAATTGTCCATGTTGCCTCTAAAATCATAAAATATTACAATCTTTAATTACTCGAGCGATTGGTGTTCAGTTTTTGATTTGGTCATTCGATTTAATTAATATCAATTCTCAAAATATTAATTAGGAAACATAAAAACTGTTTACTGCGGTCTAAAGCTAATGAATCCACATGGATTTCACCGTTTACTCCATATTTATAGGTTCGTTAAATGTGGTACAATTTTGGACCGATATCAATCGCAGAAAAATAAAAGCGGTCCAAATTTGGCAAGTCCCTCCTGTCCGAGATAGAAATTTTGATTAAAAAAATATTTTTTCAGTTTTGTCGGATATTTTGGCTTCAAATCCAAAATTACGTTTTGAAAATGGCCGCGCATCCAATAGCCTTAATGGTCCACCCTAGCCTACAGATGCCACAGGTATTGCAGGTAGACAGAGGTGCCCGGTGCCTGCCTAGGTAGGCAGTGCAGGCACCGGCTAATGTGTCGGAGAGGTAGATCATCCCACCCGAGGTGTGGGAGACGGGGTAGGTGAAGGGCGGGTGGGGGAACCAGAGTAGGTAGCTAAACAAAAGGCCGTAATTCTTGCGAAATCGTTCAACTGTGAGGAAATTAGTTCGTCTTTCTTGTTAACATGCTTTTTTGCTGTATTCATTCTAACACAGGGTCTCAGCAAAAATGGTAGGATATTATGTACACTTATTAATAATTATAATTTTTACGAAATTTAAAGATTTAGATTTAGATTTTCAGTTCAATTAGGAGAGTATCGCCCTGTTCTAATACCACCATTCAGAATCAAATCGTTACTAGAAATGAATTTAGCCGTGTTTAACGATGAACGTGAAGTTACCGATCGATTGTCGGTAACTTCTCATCGTTCCCTAGGACAACTGCAGATCGCTAACGTACAAACGACAGTTGATATCGAATATATTAAGGATACTTAGTCATTGTGAACTGTCACCTATTCGATGTTGATCTGCAGTTGTCCTAGGGAACGATGAGAAGTTACCGACAATCTGTCGGTAACTTCATATCGATCGACCATGCTAGCACCCCCGATCTGAACAGCTACTTCCTCACCTTCTTGTTCCATATCATACCCAAATCTTGTTCCATGTCATAACATACCCAATCGGCGCCATTGAGGTGATTTTTCATAAAAACGGCGCTCTTCAAATTATTAAATTATTTTTATTATTATTTTATTGTGGGATAGCATAGTCTCACTGGCTCCAGACGTCAGCAGTTGGGACTAGTGCGATTCATTATTTTAACTGCTCATTAAGAAAGAGATAATATTTAAACTCGGGCGAAGTCAGGACCATTTTCGTAGTTATATTACAATACAGTAGAAAGGTACAATATTATGTATAGGTAATTTGGTACAATATTATGTATAGGTAATATGGTACAATATTATGTATAATGTGGTGCTCACGGCGAGTTTATCGAAAACGAGTTCAACGTAACCTAACCTAACCTAACCTCTCGTTGTCGATAAATTTGCTTTCGATGAATTATTTTTCGATGAACTCGACGGTTACCATAATATGGATGGGTAGGTTTGGCAGATTTAAGAAAATATATATCATAATAATTAGGGCTCCGTTATCAAATATTCAAAAAGAAGAAGAGGATTACAGAAGTAGGTGTAAGTGGGTATTTAATTTACAAAATAATGAATTAATTACTTTTAATAGATAATAAAGATATTTGAATGTCATAATGTATGGGAGTAAGAAGTGGGAAGAATCGGAGGCATAATAAATCAAAAAGCTAACACTTTAACAAACCTCGCTGGCCACTTATTTTAATCTGCACTATAATTTAATAAAAAAAAACGAATTGATGAGGAGATCCAAATTGCGTTCGCACGTTTTTCAGGGCTCGACAATTTTTGGTAATTTTATATTTTATCCACGAGTTTTCGAAAAATTTATATTTTAAAAAACGAACAACATTTACAGGTAAAATATTATAAAATTATCTTTGTATTACCGCAGAACCACGGAAAATAACGAGATATTTTAATTGTAATATTTGTGAATCTAAAAGTTAGTATTCATAAAATAAATATTTGATAAAGATCATTGTTTTTCAAAAAAAAATATTGTCAATTTTATAGTCGATCAGAAATTCACCTTACGGCATCTACCAACACTCTCCACTGATCAATCACACTGTGTAGCGGTAACGCGAGACGCACTCCGTCTCCTTCCAGCAGCAAAGCGCAAAACACTTGACACGTTACGACGTGTAGCAGTGTGATTTTTATATTTTTTAATTTAAAAATCTAGCAACGGACAGCTTAAATGACATACACATTTTTACCACAATTATGATAAGATCAAAATTCTTCAAAAGTAATTAATTTGCTTATCAGTACGAATAGAATGAACTGATCCAAGACCTTATAAACAAAGACACCACAAATACATAAACAATTTAAAAATAAATATTTAAAAGTTCATATCATGCAACTTAACCTTAATCTCTTTTCAATATATTGTAATGACATGTTTTAAAGTCTCTGGAAATTGGTTTCGGTTTCCTCTTTACTGTATTTTTATGTTTTTATTTTTTTAATGTCCACTCAGAATGATTCTTATTTTTGCACCTGTTTTATACTATATTTTAGTTTTTATGTTTTTGTTTTGTCCTGTGTTATTATAGCACCGTTACTTTTTACTAATATTGTCTTTATTTACTATAACAGCACTATTATTGTTAATTTTGTTCCCTTTTTATTGCCTTTTAAACTCGTATACTGTATATTCTTTATTTAAAATTACTTTTCAATACTTTGTAAGGGCTCTAAGGAGCACTGTAGGATTATTTTTAAATTTTGTTATGGTTAAGCGCACTTGAAGTGAAACATCACAAAACTGCGCTATACAAATACCTTGTTATTATTATTATTATACCGCTAACAAGTATACCCGTGAGAGATCCCATGCACTTTTTATGCTCCGAAAGCGAGGACCTCTGTCTGCAATAAACGGAGCGATTCAACTGCTTAACGATTCTGCATTGACCATCGACATGTTCAATATCACTTACAGGCAGTTCAGCAACTATCTGTTAACATATGTCCCAAAAAAACACCAACAACAACAACACAAACTACTAACCTATTTCCAACAACCATTATAAAATCCAAGATGAAAGAGCAAGGGGCCTACGGTCCGGTACTCTGAAAGCCATTATTCACAAGTCATGTCCCAAAATGCAAAAAGTAAACATGCCCCATACCTGTTTAATTTGTAATCTTCTCCGTGATATATTGGCGTGTAACTGTTTTACGGTGAACATGAAACATAAATAAATAAGTAGGCGGTGGCACTCGGGATCCAAACCTCTGAAAAAATCACTAATTTTTACTGGAATGTTCTTAAAGCAAGCCTTACGGCCGCTGTTCCCAATCCTACTAATCAATTACTAAGCCAAAATTTTGCCTTAGTATTTGATTAGTGCACAACTACGCTTTTTCCAACACACAAGTATCGCTTAAGCATATATCTTAACCTAAGGAAGCCGGACTAGTGGATTAAACTCGTTCCGGCCGCCTCAGTTTTGGACTAGTTCTTAAAAGTGTCAACAGAGTAGAAAAAATACCACGAACACAATGTATGGTCGATGAAATATCACTTTGACAGAAGACACAGTTTCGCGCTCATTTCACTTCTGTTGTATTGCGTTTATCAATTATCATTTTAATTAATATGGATTGAGAAGTTCGGATGCGTGCGGAGCATAGACTAAAAACGGTTAATTTATGCGAAAAACTATGTCGATTTCGAATATTCGCCAAGCCAAGTGTCAAGTCCAGTACCTACGGTCAAGCGGACACTTTATTTTATATACGTTTGTTTAAAAAAATATAAAATGTCAGTTTATGGATAAAAATGTTTAAAATAAATTACGTGTATTAATAATAAATCCAACAATTAACTCTATAATATTAATTTAACTTCGAAAGTTCTTACTTTGATGTCATTTTATTGTCTATGAAAGTGGGCGAGGCCAGATAACATAAGATGTTTTGGGACAACATAAATCGAGCGCTACCTTACAAAATGCTTGGCTGATAGCGGCCTCAGATGAATCGATTTAAAAGTTAGAAACAGCGGCCGTTAGAGTTTAGGATTGCACTTTTTGTTAGATTTAACCAAATGTTATTTACCGCTTCCATATCCTTCACCTCGTGTTGCTTGATTACCGGTTACGGGCATCATCGTTTTATTGGCCGGTCGATAATTACGTCATTACCAACCGGCCATTGATCATTATTGGTCGCCGGCTCGGCTGGCCAATCACAACCGCCGCCCGTTCCGGAGCCGCTGCAGCGACGGAACGGTTGGGCCGTTTGGGCTAATTAACGCCCGGCACTGGTAATGATGCCTAATTCATCTTATTATGTACTAGGAATCTTACTCAAGGTAATTCGTGATATTACCCGGGTACTTACTGAGGTATTGGGTTGAAATTAATCAGGTTAACTAGAGAATAACCAGGCCTTAATATAGTTCACGATATTAATGGTCGGTATCAGTTTATTTTTCCTAGCTCGGTTGTTATAGTATACGCCCGACTTTAATACCTGCTTGAACGTGGTGCGATTTATTCTCGCGCAGTTACTGACTTTACAATGAACGTAAATGGGTGTTTTCCTAGCGACAGGTTTTTTGCGCAGCAGGAACCGAATTCGCTTTATTACGTCGGCAGGAACGTGAAATATATTACGCGGCGTGAAAGTTTTTTCCTAGTGTATTCAGTGGCCATACTGACAGCGCGTCAGTTTCGCAAAATGGAGATTCTTCATGGTATTTTTAAACATCGGATCTTTAAATCCATAGAGTATCGCATGAACTAGTCGGTACTGTACAAACTCAATTAAACGTTCGTCCTCGTCGGCAGAAAACCTCACTGTCGGCAATTGGCAGTACTATGTGATATTTTGAAACCCTCAGGATACTGAAAATGCATTCAAGAAACAATGGCGAAGAGAGGGCAAAAACATTGCATACGTCGCAACAGACTCCTCTGGGAGTAGTCGGGTCTATCGCGTCGGGTCGGCACAATACGTTTCACACCGATGTGATGCGTTGTCATCAGTCGATGTCATCAAATCCATTCAGTTTCTTGGAAAGAGTTGGCGACGTGAAACGCTCAGCTTATCACATCGTCCACAGTGCAAAGAATCTGCCGTTAGGAAAACATACCGTAAGCGGTACAGAAAGATGCGTAAAAACAGAAAAACAGAAAAAAACGTGGGCGGGGAGGCATGCCACTTTTTTGATCTTAAACTCTAAAACTAAAAGACCATGGACAGAGCATTAGTTTGATTTTGTATGAATGACGCAGAAGCCAAATATAGGGTGAATGGAAATTGCCTGGCAGCCATATTATGTGACAAAAGGGGATAGAGAATATGTGGAATTATCCATCCTAGGGTCGGGAGGGGGAAGGGATGGCTAGCTAGTTTCATTCTTGTCTGTTATGTTCTGCTTATTTGTGTCGTGGCTCACTAACCCACCATGTCTTCTTATTAATAACAACGTAAGTTCGTTTACTCGTTTATTGCAAATGATCGTAAAGACAATGGTATTGTACGTAACGTCTGATCACAGGTATGCTCTATTTTGGTCTGGCGGCCGCGACGCGCTCCGACCGTGCCTGTTTGCCAATGCATTCATTCGGGAATCTTCGGCTGTGCCGATCATCCCTGAATGAACGTGGACTATTAAATAGGTATATGCTTATAGCTATACACTACATTGTCATTTTATTGGACTCCACCAGGAAGTCCGTCATTTTATTGCACGTAATTCCTGTAATTTTTGTTACACACAAATTGTATGTTATGGTTGTAATTGATTATTTCAGTTAAACTGATTGTAAAATTGTAAAAGGATTTACAAAAGTTTACAAATTGGCGGGAATTTTTTAACTTGCCTACGCGGGCCATTTATAATTCATTCGCGGGCCACAACGTGGAAGATTTAAAACAAAAAAATTGCTTTTAACTGGCAATACCATAATAGTAATACAAATCGAAAGAAACGTACGTTCGCGAAATTTCTATAGGGATATGATTAAAGATATCGGACAACACGGACAACAATGGTCTTTTTCATTTTAATTGAAGACGCGTAAGAAGGAAGATTTTTATGAACAGCTTTTAGGATGACGTGCATACGATCTCTCCCTGGGAGTAGTATATCTACAGTATTGGATATTATTCAAAGGTGTGAATAGAACACATGACGACGTGACTTGTAATCAAGGACAGGTAGGTACTAACATGAATATAATTGCCACACAATTGAACATTACTCGTACCTATACATTATCTATAGCCGAGTAATTATTGTTATACGATAAGAGAGATATGAGGCACTCTTGTAAAGTATGGATAAAGACACTATGACAACTAACCTAAACAATAAACAATAATGACGCATAACAACTATTTATATGACCCTTTACTTCTACTATCCTGTTGCTGAGCTGCAACGATTCTATAAGAATTTTGAGGTATAATAAATTTTAAGTGAGAACTGCACTGGAGTCCCAACCTCTCCCAACCGTCTGAAGCCAGTTGAGACTGAGGCATCCCCAATAATTGGGGTTATCATCCCCTCCTCATTAATTCAATTATTGACAGCCCTGAACTATTATACTTGATTTCTTTTCATATACCTCGCAAACAACATCGAGGCAATTTTTACCGTTTTATTGTAACAACTCTTACACTGAATCACAATTATACATCCCAGCTCGACGTATACAATAATTGGGATTATCATCCCCAATTATAGTATGAGTTTGAAGGTGGAGCGGAAGTGATATGGGGTAAAGGAACATCTGGAAGTACCAGATCTGGTACTTCCAGAAGTCATTTTAAGCGAGTCTGCATGGTGGTCTTTCACCTGGGCGATACTAAGAGTATCTATAACGCTGGTACTATTTACGTTTAATTGCGTCAACAAAATATTAATAACATAAATTTTACTTGCGAGATTTGAACCAGCAACCATTGGATTCACAGCCGAGGTTTGTTATCAATTCAGGTAACAAGTATGAACTAATTTTGAAACATTAACACATTTTTTTAATGATTATCGTGATATCATCATAGATAGCATCATAAAATTTTTACATGTCATTAGTTAGGAGTTAAATCGAATACAACTCGACAGTGTGGTCACCTAGTTATGCTAGTCATTCACTCACGATAGAAAGAGTCCAAAGTAAATTCTAAAGATTTGTTAATTTCAGAATGGGTATTACAAGAGAATGGATCAACTATGATCATCTTTTATGTCAACTTAATTTATTACAATTATCCGAACGTAGAATAGTTAATGACTTAACATGTTAACATTGACCGGTCAGTGGTTGAGTGGGCATAGCGTTTGGGTCCCACCCAGGCGTTCCGTGTTCGATTCCTCGGCTGGCTAAGTCCTCCATCACAACACAAGCAACATCTTCCGCTTAGTGTGGTGGTAGTAGGAGATTTTCAAATGTTGTTGGGTTATTCGTAACCCGGGAATGTTTGTCTTTCTTTTTAAAAAAAAAAAAAAATGTTTACATAAAACCGTTAATTCAATTTTTGACAGCCCTGAACTATTATACTTAATTTATTTTAATATACCTCGCCAACCAACATCGAGGCAATTTTTACCATTTTATTGTAACAACTCTTACACTGAATCACAATAATATACTCCAGCTCGACGTATACAATATGTGGGAAATGAGTATAAAGATGTTTGTTGACTTATTTTATACATCAATTAATAAATATAAGCAAGCTGTAGTAGAATATATATCGAAAAAAAAGACAAAAATATTTAACTAAACAATCCACATTGCTCTGCTTCGACTCAATTTATCAACGTACTGTACTTTTCCCATGTATTTATCTATTTAGTTTTTTATTGTGTTTTTGATTATATTTTCGATCTTGTCCTAGATTATGTTATTGTTTTTGATTTTGTTTATGAATTTGTTTTTGTATTTGTTTTCGATTTTGTTTTTTGATTTTGTTTCTGATTTGTTTAATTTTGTTATTCTTATTGATA
This sequence comes from Limnephilus auricula, assembly GCA_951813805.1. Lineage (NCBI taxonomy): Eukaryota > Metazoa > Arthropoda > Insecta > Trichoptera > Limnephilidae > Limnephilus > Limnephilus auricula. The sequence continues at coordinate 19,277,080 of OX638406.1, forward strand.
TTTTGTGATTAAAAAATAAAATAAATGACTTGTAAAGCCAAGCTGGGCGTGAAATACAAAATAAATAAATTATTACACTTCCGATAAATTCCTTATCATCTTAGAAATAACAAAAATAACACTGTCTTAGTACTCTGCTTGTAAAAATGCTGTTATTAACTCCTCCCAAGAATTTGATCGAGTTTTATTACATAAAATTTCATACGAGCGGTAAAAACTATTTTAAACCATTTATTCGTAATTCTGTCACAACAGAATTTTCACAAACTACGAGTATTTTTAAAATTGTGTGGAAGATTTAAAGCTTATTTTTCTAATTCCGACCATTATACTAAAAATGTGTGATTTTAATACATTTATTAATGATTATCGATTTGAAACCCACATATTCTGAAACGGTTCTACCTAGCTACAACATTATGATGACATAAAAAAACGCCAATGTCTGGAAAAACTGCTGTTACCGGTGTGACGTCAACGCCGTCGAATTCACGAATATAACGTGTCATTTTGCGGAAAATCGAAAATAATACTTTTTAAAACGTTAGAAATTAATTTTTTTCGTCAACACAAAAATAAAACGATGTGAATATCCTATTTTTATTGCTATTACCAGTGTTACCACATACTTATGATTTTTTAACATTCATAAATTTTTTAATTATAATTTAAGTTATAAAATTTTAGCTAACGATATACAGAACAGATTTTTTAAAAATATTTTACTATAATTAATTAATATTATATTCTTAAAAATTCTATTAAAAAGACAGTTAGAAACACTAAATTTAAGCTGTTTTCTTACGAGTATTTCTCAACACATTGATTTTAATCCTCCCATAAAACATCTAAATAATTTAAAAAATAATTTGTTTTATCCCACCGTAAAGTTTATGACCATTTTCATATATTAGTTGCCTTAATCTGTAGACATCTAACGCCGCAGCTTCTTTCCGTGGACCAGAGTGTTCATAAAATGTTATACCATTTTAATAGCTGGCGTTAGGGAGCATTAACGATTCCAGTAAAAAACGCATTTTCATCGATAACTATTATCAATATAACGATGAAAAAATATGGGTGGTTCAAAAATTACTTATTAAATTTGTTAATTGTCAATCCACGTGTGAGGCCCTTACGAATATAATTTCTTGGGGATGCTATGCGGATCGTGATTTTAGGGAACGGAAGACTAGGAAGTATTTATGAGGGTAGATTGTATTAGACTTAAATCTTTCAAGAAAGCTAACCAATACAATACTGTATCGGTGATTCAATCCAATTTTCTATTTTTATCGTATCTTGCGAGATTTTAGTTTGTTCGTAGACAAAAGCATTTATTCTTATTTATATAGCGCTCATACGGTCTCTAACAAGTAATTGTTCTTTATAGTTTAAAGTGTAACTCGTAAAAAAGTTTCTCCCCAAAATAATTAAACTCGCGCCATCTATGAAACAGTGGTTTATGAATTCTTTTAAGTATCACCTTAAGGGGGTATTAAGAGATACTGGAAATTAGTCCTTTTATAATCAATTTCTAGACGTACTGACTCTTTTTTACAAAAGAACATACATTTATTTCGAAAGATTGTTATTTTCTTAATATATTTGGTAAAAAAAACTAAGTTAATTTTTAATATACTAAGGTTATATCGTTAGTCGTTGGCAGATTTGTTCAATTTTCAAACGACATATTGTATTATACAACACAAATTTCAGATTATATAATTATACATAAAAAAATAAATCAATACATAATCTAGCAAACACATTTTTCAGAATTTTAAATTTAGTTTAATTAAAATCATAAAAAATCCGAGAACGTGTTTGGTGACGAAAATTCCTCAGTTTTTCTATTTATTTAAGATCTTACAAACTAAAATATTTCAGATCATTTTTACACATTTATATTGTTTAGACATTATTGAAAAATCATAAATGCTTATGACCAAAAAATACTTAAAAGAAGTACACGATATTTAATAATTTTTATATTTATTTTAAATAATTTTTATTAATGTGAATTACTTTTTTTGGAAAATAATAATATTATTAGATATACAAATTAAACTTGATACCAATAGACACAAAACATGCTGTTAAAATCTAATCTATTTAAGGTGTTTTATTAATTAGGCATCATAAATGCATATAAGCAATTTCGTAGGTGTTAAAAATAATGTTTTATCTAACTAAAACATATTATTTTTAAACCATTTACCTTATTTACATAATGAATTATATTCTGAACCGCCCCAAAAGTCCGTATAATATTATAGAGTGGCTATCGGAGGAGTTGATAGTCGAACTGTTGATCCAATTTGGAATATGACTATAAAAAGTAGCCGCTCTTAACCCGGAAAAAGAACGTGATTAAGCTGGGCAGGAGTCATCAACCATAAGGAATAGATAATACATAGGAGTATTAACCCTCCCTTGCCTGCGATGTGTAGCTACTACACATTGCTTCTTGTACCTTTAATATCTCCGTAAATATGCAAAATTCTGGGTTCAGATTTTAGGTAATCCTCCGTTATACATTTAACCATTAAATAAAAAAATAAAAAAAATAATAATCCGTACCTTTCGGGCACATCAGAGGTATTTTGTGAGAATCGAAAATATATTCACCAATATAATCAAACGTCTGGCAATACGATCAGCGCTGCGGGTACGACGTACAAATGTGTGAAGCGTGCGGCTAGTGCGACTATGCACGTCTCACTCTCACCTACTTCGACATAAGTAAGCGCGAGAAAGAGAACCGTGTGGTTAATGGTCAGTCGTCAATCGTGTTTGTTCCTTCGGTTTCCCCCGCGGATGACGCGGACCCGCCGCCGGTCGTTGATCGGCATTCATTCGGGGTGGTCTCTTCGCATGTTGTATGAGCATCGTTTCTTTGAGCTACCGATGTTTTTTTCATGTTTTCAGCAATTAAACGTCAATAAATATCATTTTTGACTTCAACTGTAATGAAATATAGCGGTTTGCTATGAATATTAATTTTTTTCGGCTTTTAAATCGACCATTTCTGCTTGTGTAGTGATTACACAGCACCGGAGCGCGCGGATTTTTTCAGCACAGTAAGGAAAAGGTTAAACAAATTTTTGATAAAAAGTTAAAATAATTTAATTTGTTTAATTATTTATTTACTAGCTGAAGTCAACCCGACATTCCTCATGGTGAGGAGGAATTAATAATCTTATTAAGAAATATTGAAAAATGGTGCCATGTCTTCCTTGGGCAAATCCGACTTCTTACACCATTATCTTCTACATGTCACATAATCCCATTGTGCACATTTCTTCGTCTATCCACTCTTTATGTAACAACTAAAAACATAAAAAAATTACCAGGCATTAGACAGTTATGCCTTGTTCTGACCTGACAATTAGTAAGTCGAGTGGCGAGTAACTCGCTATTTGACTCACAAAAAAGAGTTTGTGCACTGCTGTCAAAGTCGAGTTCAGTAAGAAACACGTCGCGACATGACGGACTGCAACGCAATAAAGTAAATATGCTAATTAAGCTGATTGTAATGCTTATTTTAGAACAGGTGGAAGAATAAATTAGTGAGAATGAAAATAAATAAACTATGGCCACGAAAATAGATTAATAGCCGCAAAAATAAAGAATTTTAGAGTAGCATTTTCCCTCCAACGGTACGACATATTGCGCGTGTCTGCGTCTACGAATGAACTGCGCATATTAGTGCGCAGGGACGCGTGGAGGGGAACTCTACTCGTCGAAAACATAGATCCAAATGGATTCAATCTACTAAAGAGCTGACTAGCCTACTCTATTAAAATTGTGGTGTTCGGGCACGTTTAGTTACTAATATATTCGCTACTCGACTAAAATACTCTCCCAGTCAGAACAAGGCATTAGGGATTGGATGAAGGGTTTAACGGCTACTCGGCTGAGTGACCAGTGGAATAATTTCTTTTGTCTGAGTTTGAAGAAAAAATAAAAAAGATATCAATAAGTCACAGGAGACCTAAATATCAACTTACATTTTTACCCGCGTCTGTCATTCTGTCCCGCTCACAATAAGCTCACGCACACTTTTAATACATGCGAATACGAAATGTGCGAATGAGACAACGCTCAAATTTACCTACAGAAATCGCTCGAAAAGGGGTTTATAGAGAATACACTTTTCTACACCGAAACTTTCACGAAATTGAAATTAAAAAAAAAAAATTCTTTATGAGAGTTGAGTTAGCAGCACTTTTACCTTAAATAATATTTTTTGATAAATCGTACATGTTTGACAGTGAATGTTTACGTTAACACGAAACTCATCGAAAATTCGAAAACATACCGACATAGTTTTCACCCTCTAGAAGGCAGTATAAAAAATATATATATATATTGTGCAATTTTCGATGTAGAAAAGTGTTTTTTTCCGGGCGTCCTTTTTGTATGGGCCGAAAAGCAAAGTCTATCATCTTAAGTTAAAATTACTGGTAAAGTAAGTCAAGTAGGTACGTCCCTTAACAACCTGTGTATTATGGTCTAGCTGGCCTAGATCGAAATTTTTTATTTACTTGACAAACAACAAGATGTTAGCAATGCAAGGATTTCTTTGACGCATTTTCCTTATCGCGTTTTCGCACAAAATAAACAAATAGAACGAATAATAATCAATGTTGTTTATTTTACAAAAGTAGGTACGTAATTTACTTTACATCGAGAGCAAAACCAACGTTTTCGTGAAAGTAGAACAATAATAAATAGGACGTAAATAATATTTCATTGAAGAAGAAGATAACACTAATAATCTAAATGAATATATGAAAATGAACAAGACACAGTAAAATAAAAGATAACAGTCGCAACTGGAAGTCGAATCCGGAACCTCTCGTCTTACCGGGAAGGACGACTCTACCAATTCGGCTATTGCCACCAATTTATTTAAACGTCATTTTTGTCAATCTCATATTTGAAATTTCAGAGTTAACATTGTTATCTTCGTCTATATTATCTTTAATGTATTACATAGATGGGAATAACCTCCAAATTTATAAAAAGAGAACTGTTCTTTTAAAAATTGTAAATAAAATTATTTGAAATAACTATCATTTATCGATGAGATTATCCCGCAGTATGGTAGGTACTCAGGTAGGTACAAGCAAATAATGACCCTTTCCTAAGAAATCTCTTTTACCGACAATGCAAACTGTCTCTACATTACCGACAGATAGAGCTGTCAATGTTGCCAGAAAATGAAAACTAACTCAGTAAATAAGTACTTGAAAATAAACAATACCTTTCCACATAAAACCTACCTAAGAACCTACCTAAATACCTACCTAAGAACCTACCTGAGTACCTACCTAAGTATATTAACGAGAAACTATAAGGAATTTATCTTTCATCATTAATTTAATAACATTGTGAATACTTTTGTTTGAAGTGAAGTGTTCTATTATTATGTTTAATCTATTTTTATATATTATTTTTTAAATTGATAAACTAATGTTGGAACAAGATTTTTATGCACAGCACAAAGGGTAACAATTATCATAAGCAATAGCCTGAAACACTCATCCACATTGAAAATAACTCCCGAGAAAAGATACATGCCGCCGACGAGACGTCATGTATCTTTTCTCGGGAGATTTTTTCAATGTGGATGAGTGTTTCAGGCTAATAATTATTGCTTATAATAGTTGCTACCCTTTGCGCTATGCACAAGAATCTCGTCTTAAACATTAGTTTATCAATTAAAAAAATATATATATTAGACGAGCTAAAGTATTTCACCAAAAAATCGACGCCACCTAGTGGGAGATTTAGCACCTTTCTCATATTAAAAAAAGTAGGTTGTTTGGAGGTAAACAAATGTAATAAGCAGTAATTTTTGTTAAATGAAACACTCGTATATATCGAATTATTTGGCGGGTAAGAGATGAGCTAACGTAGCTCAGTGGAGAGAGCAGTTGACCGGAAATCAGAAGGACACGGGTTCGAGTCCGTCGGCGGCATGTATCTTTTCTTGGGAGATTTTTGAGTGTTGGATGAGTGTTCAGGCTAATAATTATTGCTTATACTAATTGTTTTTATATAGGATGAAAAACAAGTGTCTCAAAATAAACATATATGTATATTTGAAGGTTTGGCGCAAGACCTTTGAATGTTAATAGAAAGTGATTTTGAGGGTTCTATAAAACTAGGTACAAAAGTCTATGAAATATACGATAAGTGTTTACTTCGTTTTATATGCAATGTATTGACAAAAATACTGTGACATTTACCATTGAAGAAAATGCTAATAAATCTAACCTAAAGATGTAACAGAACAACACACAGAAAAATAAAAAAGATAACGGACGGTATATGATGCTGAAAAGCCTTCAAGACCAAAGTTCACTCCGTCCTTTCTACTAAAATACCCTCCACACAGCATCCCCAAAGATGACTTAGGCCCTGATAGAAATTATTTTCCTTCCTTCTATGTGGAGTTAATGAAAAAATTGCATCGCTTTTATTTTTAATGCTGGTTTAATTTTGGATATTGGATGAAACGTTTCGTAATTGATGTTTCGTGTCGGTGCAAAATATTTATGTTCTTATAACTTCGACTTTACCCACAAACCAATAACAATTTTCCCTAAATATAAACAATATTAACTCGAGGCTCACATAAGATTGCACTGTTCAAGTGGTTTTCAAAAAACATTGAAATAAAATCACTCAAATTATATGTATTTATGATCCCCAGACATTCAAAGATATAGCTAAACCCAATGGCAATTCTTCACAGGGGGACATTGGGGACAGTCCCCACCAGTTATACTCAAAACCTATTAAAAGAAATAACAGTCTTCACCGAAATTAATTAAATATTTAAACATAAAAGCAATTAACTAAAATATAACAAATTAAAGCGACTCGGCGACCACCCAGGCTGACCAGCGGACAGCTGATCAGCGCACGAACCATCAGAGTGCATTTCTCCGTGCGCAGAACCTACTGCAAACTTGGGTGACAATCCGTATTGTCCCTTTAAGCATTTTGGTTCAATATTTGAATTTCGTTCGCGATCGTACGCAATACGAGACCCGCGCATGCGCACTTGTATGTGAATTTCAAATATCGCGGGGATAATCCATCGTATCCCCACGTAACAAAAGTTGGGTAGTATCGGTTGGGAATCATTCGCGTCCAAATTAACTTCGATGATAATTTTGCAAGGTAAAAATTTATTTTTATTATACTGTGTATTATAAATTGTACATCTATAGACATTTTATTTTTTATTGTGTTCAGACATCCGATTAACATTATTGACCAAGAAAATTTTTGTTCGAGAAATTTTATATTATATTCTCCAGGTAGTGAGCAGTAATATAGTAGGTAGTAGGTATATGTGAAAAAATTCCGGTCCCCACCATCAAACCAATCGTTTAATAAGATGTACCTCTCGACGCAAATGCAGTGCGGAGTTTTTCTCAATACTTGACATACAAACCACTAAGTCAAGTATTGTTAGTACGAGCTTATCAGATGGCGTATACAAGACCTCACTCAGTTGGCATTTAGCTAAAACCACTGGATAGATAATAACACTAGAAATGCTTTCCATGCACATTTGAACGGAAACTGATATCACCGCTGCTTACGCTCAGATGTATTTTACGTAAATGTTGGCAGTATAACTTTAACGTGAAAAAGAAATGATAAATTTAAAATTACCATATGTTATAGAGGTTCGCCAAAACTATATAAAAAAAATTATTATCCTCTTACATAAAAAACTAGAATATCTTAATAAAATTGACCATAAACATATGTTACAAGACGTCAAACCAGAAAGGATCTCGTGGTTCCAGGGAACCATATGGCAAGGTGTCAAAAGACACATACATACTCTTATCAGGAACCGAAATTATATTATTAAAATACCCCTCGAATAAAATATTAAAACTTGCAAAATATCCTACATCGGTCCAATAATAATTAAGTAGTTGATTGGCTGTGGTAGAGAGGAGTCTGAAAAACTCTTAAATAACCATCTAAATTATACATGGTTTCCTATTAATGGCACATTTATTAAAAACTTATTATATATTTAAAAATTAAAAAAAACAACTATTTTTACAGCACAATAATTCATTTAGCATTTTAATTCAAACATTTGGCATTTTCATTCAAACATAAAATATAATGAATTTTTGTGCTGTAAAAATACTTGGTTTTTTTTAAAATTTTATTTATTTTATTTTTTATATATTTAAAAATTTAAAAAAAAACTATTTTTACACCACAATAATTCATATGGCATTTTCATTCAAACATCACCTATTCTGATATAATTTTTGATTTTCACGGTTAAAAGTATTTTTGTTATTTATTTTTGGGGTGTTATGCCGTGTCACGTTATTTCCTTCTTTAGCCAACGTTTCGGTTCCAACACATCTGCCCTGATGATAGACACTGCAACGTTGTCCGAAACGTTGGCTAAAGAAGGAGATAGCGTAACACGGCGTAACACCCCAAAAATAAATAACAAAAATCACCTATTGTATTGATTTCCCATAGCGTACAACCGCTGTTTCGAAGAATGCGCAATGTAACTGCGCTTATGTAAACTACAGTAAAATAGAGTATTGTGTCGTGTGGTTCTTGTGGGTACGTGTATGTTTATAATAATAACGCATTATTTTAGGATGTCGGGTGGATAGTGCTATATCGCAAGTTAAACAGTAAATTAAAAATACTTCTTCATTCTTCGCCAAATCACTTTGTGGTGTCATTTTTCATTAAATGAAACAAATAATTTTGTGTAAACCACTATATAATCTATCATTGAAGAAGAAGATAACAATAATAATCTAATTTTTTAAAATATGAAAATGAATAGGACACAGAAAAATTATAAAAGATAATGGTCGCAACTGGGACTCGAACCAAGAACCTTAAGTTTTACCGGGACGTACACATCTACCAATTGGGCCACTGCGATCTATTATGAGACTGTCGTAATTGTCAACTTCATATTTCAAATTTCAGAATTAACAATATTATCTTCAACTAATGCTTTTTTTTTCCATATTATAGGCAGCTAACTTTATTATTGGAAACAAGTATTCAAATAATGTATTTGTTACCTAGATAGTGTCTCGGATAAATATATCCTATTTTATTTTAATGGAACACCTATTGAATTTTTATAAAAGTCTAAATGAATATTATTTTTTTTATAAGAAAAACTATCTTTTTAACTTTTGAAGGTTATTCCAATCAATGTAATATATCATTGAATAAGAAGATAAGTCCCAGTTGCGACCATTATCTTTTATAATTTTTCACTGTCTTGTTCATTTTAAAATTTAAAAAAATTAGATTATTGTTGTTATGTTCTTATTCAATGATATATTACATTGATGGGAATAACCTTCAAAAGTTAAAAAGAGAGTTTTTCTTATAAAAAAAAAAAAAAAAAACAATATAATCACAATTATCTACATATTTGAAAACCGATGGTTTCTTCTTTTGAATAATAGTATCAAATTGCCTTTTTATCGGTTTTGAAATATTTAGGTAATTTTGATTATATTATAGTGGTTTACACAAAGTTATTTGTTTCATTTTCAATTTTATAATTCCTGCAACTCTTGGATTACGTTACACGCCCACATCGCATTTCTTGTGTTCTTATTTATTCTGTGGCGGGAAAATTGTCGGGGGCATCTTCGCAATGGTGTTAATATCTTGCGGTAAACGGCAATTAACTGCAGCATCGACGTATTAATTCAAGATGTATCCGCAGAAACGTTGTAGCAGTGCTTGTTCGACGTTTTTATACTGAGTATCTGCCAGGTAGTATGTTAGGTTGAAAGTTGCAGATTAGAAGTCTTGATTAGGTAAGTACTAAAATAACATAATACATATTGACACAGATAACCTTGTAGTCAGTGTCATCACTACATTAAATACAATACCATACCAATTAATAAATTCAAAATTTAAATGAAACAAATTACTTTTGTGTAAACCATTATAATCAATATTATAATATCTACATGTTTCAAAACCGATGGTTTCTTCGTCAGGATAATAACATGAATAAAAATAACAAAATAAACAAACAAAACTATTGATAAAAAGAACAATAGACAAAAATATTACAGAGAAAGGTGATTAAATACTTTAAAATATTATAAAAACAATTGTATTTTGAACAAATTTGGGATTATAAATTAATTTGTAAAGATTAACTTTTTTTCATACAGAGAAGAAATATTAATATTAGAGTAAAGGAACATATAAGGTGCTTGAATAATAATAATTATTCTGTATTTGCAACCACATTTTAGAAACAAATCATTCTTAAGATATAAATAAAGATTAAATTTTTTTTTCATACAAACACACATTTACAATTAGCAAACTTAGAAATTTTACAAATTAGAAAAAGTGATAATAGTAAATGAAATATTATTAATAATCAAATATTTTTTTTTAAAGTAGCCATGTCTAAAAATTATTTTGATATTTATAATAATTTATTTTAGTTGTTTAAACAACCTGATTATCTTTTTCGTTGTTTGTTTTTGGGTACCTCCTTCTTGGGGTACCTGCCGTGTTGCGCTACCTCCTTCTTTAGCCGACGTTGTCCGAAACGTTGTCCGAAACGTCGGCTAAAGAAGGAGGTAGCGCAACACGGCATAACACCCCAAAAACAAACAACGAAAATGCTTTTGGCCGTGAAAATCTAAAAACGAACCTTTTTATCTTTTGTTGACTTTTAAAAATTCTTTTAATACCTACATAACGTAATGTTAACATATTCTAAAATAATTTTTCTATGTCATTTTATATAGTTGTTTTTACGATATTTTTAAGTAATTAATCATATCTCTCTCTGTAATATTTTTGTCTATTGTTCTTTTTGTCTATACTTTTTTGATTCTTTTGTGTTATTTATTCGTGTTATTATTCCGACGAAGAAACCGTCGGATTTGGAACATGTAGATATTATAACATTGATTATTGTGGTTTATACAGAAGTAATTAGTTTCGTTTATGAAATGATGCCACAAAGTGATTTTGCAAAGAATGAAAAAAATAATTTCTAAATTGTTTGTAGAAGAGAACATGTAGTAGTGTGTAAGTTATAATTTTATTTATTTATTTTTGGAATAACTTAATCATTAAAACCTGAAATCGTCATATTTTATTTTTTATGACAATATTAGCGACTCTCTAACAAAAATTTGAAATAGAAAAGTTAGAAAATTTTCGGTCGCATCTAAGAATTGAATCCAGGACCTCCGCCTTACCGGGACTGTGTTCTAACCACTGCCGTATATTTTCTGTTTCAAATTTTCATTTGAGAATCGCTAATACTCAAAGAACAAGTTGTATTTTTTTTTTGTAAATGTTAATGTACAAATAAGTAAAGTAAAACGAATAAATAACTAGATATTCGAAAATGTAATGCAAAATAAATAAATAGTCGAATCAATACATCCGAAAAAGAATTTAAGTTTTACAAAAAAAAAAAATATTAATTACGATAAAACATAAAATCATCAATCATCAAAAAATTTTTATGATATTCAAAATTAAAACTAATTGTGTGAAGAATGCAGACAAGCATTAAAGTAGGTAGAGGTACCTACCTATAAAATAGTATTTTTAATAAATAATTATTTAAACTCTAATTTTCAAAAATTGGAACTGATTTGTGAAGTATACAAACCTTAGATCCTCTGATATTTTCACGGGTCTCTGCAAGTGCAAATATAAAAAAAATATGGAAAAAATATTGAAAATACGTTAACCATACGAGAACTAAACATAGATATTTTCTATTAAGAAAACATGTGCTTGTCCACATGGTTTTATTTAATTCATATTTCAAAAAGAATTGTCAACAACATTACTATCAATTATTATGAAAATTCTGCAATTCAAGTACATGTTTTGACAAAATTAATAAATACTACAAACTTCTAAGTAAACAAGGCATTATAAAAAGATTGAAGTAGTGTTATTAAAAAGTAACCACAAAAAATATTATAAAATTTAAATGAAGCATTTCAATGTACTGGCAATCCCCGAACAGATGTTTAGATAAATAAATATGGTTACTTCATAAATTAATTCACATTGCCTAATCATTCGAAATAAACACAATCACGTTGATGATGTAAATGAAATAATAAATGATCTAATAAAAGTATTAGTTAGTTCATTATTAATCTCTTACAATAATATTCACGTCACCTCAAGACGAGCTATACTAGTCGACTCAGCGCATTTTCACGGAAGGCTCTAGAACGAATGTTTGCTTGAATGGATATTGTGTGCACAATAGTATACAAGACTAACTTGTGTAATATAAAATGCACGGAATAGAGCAATAAATAATTTTACAAAAATCAACACTTTTATGTTCAGAATGACACTTGCGGCAAATATTGAAGTACTTGGAAAAGAATTGTGGCACAGTGGTTGAAATAACACAATGTAATTCACATTATTTTATTTTGATTTTACAATTCCTCATTATCGTAACTATTTCTATTGAAGTCTTCTTTCCACTCTTGTCTTCATTTACCGTTTACTACTCTTGCATTTGTTGATCCTCTCGATACCACCAAAAAATTATCTTTCTCATTGATTTTCTATAATACAATTGTTAGATTGTGGTTAGAAAAAAAGGCTCCACACATCAATAGGTGCAATTTTTTTAACATAACTCAGAGAAAAAATAATACATATCATCTGTGGGGACGCTGTGAAGATGGTATTTTTAGGAAAGGAAGGAGAGGAAGGAAGAAAAGCAGTGTATTTTGTACTTTGAATGTTTCGGACAGCGTTAAAGTGCATATCATTAGGGTAGACGTGTGTATGTGGAAGTGATGCTGTATTGCAAGCATTAATCCTCTTAGGTCGGTAATTTAGTACAACACAGTTAAATTAACCGGTTACAAGAAATATTAAACTTAGCCCCATCACATCGACTCTATTAATAGATATTCATGGGCTTTTAAATGTGCATCAAATTAAACGAATAACTTTGTATTAAACCACTATGATATAATCACAATTACCTACATGTTTCGAAACCGATGGTTTCTTCGTCAGAAGAATTAATTAATGACGAAGAATTAATGTCATTACTACCCCGACGAATAAACCATCGGTTTCGAAACATGTAGGTAATTGTGATTATATAATAGTGGTTTAATACAAAGTCATTTGTTTCATTTAATTCAAAATGACGCCACAAAGTGATTTTGCGAAGTTAGAAGAAATAAATTTTAAATTTGCTTTAAATTTTTGTTTTCAATTGACTCCACAAATAGGCGTGCTCTTATCGGCGAGTTTTGGGTCTTCTCAGCACTTTCGGTAGAAATTATTTAAATTACTAAGTAATATGGTTTCAATTAAGTGCTAGGATGGCCGAGTTTGCACGCTGAGAACCTTAGGAGATGGACCGTCTGAATTAACCATTTCCATGTTCATTTCCATAATATCTAAATATATACACAAGTCAATTCTTGGTGATTTGCGTTACCTCTTTATACTGACAGATCTTATTTGCAAATAAATTTTCTCGCTCGGCTCAAAGGAGTAAAGATATTTATGAAACACAATACAAACAGATATTCACGTGATTTCCGTTTTCTTGGTTATAAAGTCTTGCGTAGACTAGTTATCAATACAAAATCAACAAGATATTATGTACTTGGAATTTTGTTCAAATGTTTGTGCTATAAAACACAAGTGGTTTCATTCACGATTAGTTCCTATATAATCTCTAAAGCAACTGCAATAGATTCAGTCTAACGAGTGCATCTAGTCCTACAATTTAATAGTGAGAGTAAAAAAATAAGTAAAGAAGAAGTCAGGAAGATAATAGGAATCAAGTGAAATAAGGCGCAAAGAACAGCAACAATGGGTTTCGTCAAATTTGCTGGTCTAACTGTTCTTGCAGGACTAGTTTTCTGCCAGTTATTATCCTCCGTCAACTCCTACAACGCAGGATTTCCACCGGATGTTTATGGGCGTAATGTGAATCTCGCATCAAACAAATCCCACCATCTGGTTCTTGGACAAGTCTTCCCCGGCGACAAACAACTCTTCAGGCAGATCGTGAAAGAACCTTCTTCCTTGTTCAGGGTTGTAACCAGAGATATCCAGTACCCTGGCAACGGAACGACCGGGTATTACATTATCTCTGCTATCCGAGCTCTGGACCAGAACATCAAGGGAGAAGGAGGCTATGCTTTCCTTACACGAGGAGGAATTGGCTACAAGAATGCTTCTCTCCATTTGAAGTCTCAGAGATCCAAGGGTTTCAATTTCATTGTGGAGATTTGGGGACACTGAGCAACGTGAAAGTGAATTGAATTTTCCTTTCAAAAATGCTAGACCGATCAAAACCAAATATCTTTTATATTAAATAAGATTGGCATTTATTAGTTTTTATAACTAAAGATTATTTAAAACTTGTTTTTGATTTTAGATTATTATTTGAAAACAATATCCTAGTTAAATACGTATTATTTGAAAAGAATGTCCCAGTTAAAACTATAAGGAGTTTATTACTACGATGCAATACTTTGTAATTCTATCGTTCCCTTTTAAGTAAATAAAAATATTGGAGCATTTATTTCGTGTTTTCTTTATTATTTATCTATTTATTTCTATTAACAATAGTAGGTAACAGAAATATAAACAAATTTTATTATTTATTTTTGAGGTGTTATGCGTGTTGCGCTACCCCCTTCTATAGACAACGTTTCGAACAACGTTACAGTGTCCATAATCAGGGCAGATGTATACTTCATACATCATACGTCTGCCCTGACAATGGACATGTATATGATGTATGTAGTATAATCTGCCCTGATGATGGACACTGTAACGTTGTCCGAAAAGTTGGCTAAAGAAGGAGGTAGCGCAACACGTCATAACACCCCAAAACAAATAACAAAAATATTTTGAACAATTTTATAGAACTCCATTATAGTTTTTAGTTTTTCTTTTATATATTCAAGATCTTTAGTCAAATTTATACAACATAATGAGTGGGGAAATTTTAAAGGGTACATAATAAACATGAATAATTTCAAACATTTAACTCGAAAACCAATAAATGCAAAGGAAACAAAAATAAAATTAAACACTATATTAATGCATTAATATGAACCGCACGAGAGTCCTAACTGCTTCCGTCCTGAGCCAGTGAGACCATAGCATTATAATTTATTTATTTATTTATTGACGCCGTGTTGGGCTTTCACACATCGAATACAAATTTCATTTATAAAAACTGTATAACATAAATAAAAAAGATTACAAAGTATATAAATAAATCGTAAACACAATATAATAAATAAGAATATATCTACAGCTGGATGGATCCAGCACCACATGGATGACTTTAGAGAATACGTAGGTAAAATTCATATACTTATGAGCCACAAAGAAAATCAAATGACATTATTTTTTACATACTCGTTTGCATCTAGAATACGAACAATAAAATAAAAAAACAAACAAAAGAAAATCGAAATAAAATAAAATGATTTCTCATTCATTATTTACATTTAAAAAGTGGTGGACGTCGGTGGTGTCGAAGTTTTGATCAAATATGTCAGCCACAAGTTAGTTCGTTGGCCAACCTATGTATTCTTTCTAACACAGAATTTATAGCGAAGTTATTGTTGTAGAACAAAATATTCCGTCTGGTATATTTTGGAGGTATATGTATGTATAGAAAATTTATAAGACGGTCGGTTTTATAGTATGGAAATATCGGTGACCGGTCTACTTAGTGAAAACTTTTTAAGAGTATGAATATTGAGTACAAACTTTACCTCACATGATAATTCATCATGTCTCAAAGCGTCGAAAACTGATAATTGGGGTTTTTAACCTTAGGTTTTTAACCCACGCCGAGAGTACCTGGAGGACCTGCTGGTGGACATGCGCTGCTCATCATATGCAGAATTCAAAAGAGCCGCACAAGATAGGGAAGAATGGAAGAAGAAACTAAAGGAAATTGCTGCAAACCAATCCCAGGATTGAAACCAGAGAGAGAGAACCTTAGGTTAGATTAGGTTAGGTTAGGTTAGTTGAGGGGGGGGGGGGGATGGGTAGGTTAATGTGAGTTATGATGTGATGAATTATCATTTGAGGAAGTATCGTGTCTGAATAAATTTACTATGGGAATTCAGACGCTGAGATCTCATAGTCCGATTAGACATGGAACCGAAATATCAATATCGTCTGTAAGTGGCATCATCACAGACTGATAATGCCTTCAGAAGGTGAAATAGCTGTCAATCGTATTAATTATTACTCAGCAGAACTTGTTTATTATATGGTTTTCGTCTTTATATATTGTTCTTTATCAACAACCTCCCTACCTAACAGTTTGTTTCTTGTTCCAGTTACATGGGTCACCACGGGTTCGAGACGTGGACGGCCCCAGACGTGCCGGACGTGCCGAGCGACCGCTGCGCCAGCCCCCAGCTATCCGTGGGGCAGGCCCGCCTGTGCGAGCTGTACGGGGACCACATGCCGGTGGTGGCTCAGGGGGCCAAGGATGCCATCCAGGAGTGCCAGCATCAGTTCAAGGACAGGAGGTGGAACTGCACCACGCATAATAATACCAATGTTTTTGGGCCGCTCACCAAACTAGGTGAGTGTAATTTTTTTTTCCGACTAATAAGGATATAAGTGAAAAATATTATGCAAAAAAAAAAGTTCTTTTCGATCAAAAACTCCACGAATATTATTAATAAATCGTAATTTAAAACGATTAAAACAGAGACTTAATCGCCCAGTAATTGTTCGGCGGGTTCTGACTTATGAAAGACTTAGATCGCTACCTCATGCGTCGTTAAGAAGGACAATTTTGTGCCAAGTTGCGCTACGTAAACTCGCACACGGTTTTCATGGCAGCATTGTAGTATTTATTTAAAATTAATTCATGGTTTTTGGAAATCTTGCTAAATATTTATGTATTTTAAATGCTCATAGCTTTTATTCGCTTGGAAAAGGAAATAATGCACCATAAATACATACCTTCCTTTAACAGTAGGTAACCCTGTTGATTTATAAAGTTCACAGGGGGTGCCATTGGATACATGACTATGTCTTCTGGTTCCATAATGTGTCTTCCCAGGTATCTATGCCTTGTTCCCAACAGAGCGGAACATTGGCACCATAGATAAATTGGAGTCTATTCATCCTCTTCAAATTTCCTGCAGCTATTGGTATTTTACACTCCCAACCTTTATGTGTGTGGTGTTTGCAACACTTTTTCGTCTCTATGGGAGATGGGCGGGCTCTAATGCCGAGCAACGACCCGAATATGACCCGAAGTTGGGACCCGAAGTGGGTCATTTCAAGGGAGCGCTCTAGCTAGCAGCGCTCCGGGTATTTATTATTAATCTTACCGCCAGCTAGGTTGGACGTTGGTATTCCAGGGTGAAAATTCCGTTGAAAAATTGAATGATATTGTTATTTTCCAGGCAGCAGAGAGACGGCCTTCACCCACGCTATTCTGTCAGCGGGGGCCGCGCTGATGGTGTCCCGGGCCTGCCGCGACGGGCGCCTGTCCTCGTGTGGGTGCTCGAGGGCGCTGCGCCCCCGGGACCTGCACAGGGACTGGCTGTGGGGCGGCTGCGGGGACAATATGGAGTACGGATACAAGTGAGTGTCACCTTCGAACGCAAATATATTCATATGAGCGTGTCGTTGAGAGCTCCGTTGTAACCTTTCTTTCTGTGTATGAGATGGAGGTAGATATTAGAACGAATCTTTCAGTAGGTAGTACTTTTACATCGTGATTTTTCAAAATTTTCTAATAAATCTAAATTTTGTTTTATAAAGGTGATTGTAAAGAGCCATTGACCAGCGGCTGAGAATAAAAGTTTTAAAATGCTTACAACTGTACAGTGAGGTTCCAATGAGAAAGATCTATTATTATTTCATTCAAAACTTGCTTTAATATAAACTTACATCCATAAGAAATAAGAAATAAAAATGCTCAAAACTCCAATGATAAAATATTAAGAGGATACCCGGCGGTGATTTTTCCATACAAACGTATTCCCTATCTATCTCCCGATTTTAACCCTAGAGAAAATATTGTTTTTGCATAAAATAGATATCAACTACTAGCGTGTCGGTACTTTTTTTTTTTTTTTTGATAAGTTACTTTTTATAGAAGTTATGACCTTCCAAAAATCAATAAAATTGACTGGTTTAAACGCCGTCAAAAGATGTTCAGTATACAAACCAGACAATGTTTTTTTAAAAAAATCAAAACGTACAGACATAGAATAGTTTTTTCTTATGTAGTTGGTAAAAAAATAATTGAAAATCAGTCCACTTTTGGAGGAGAAAAGTGGGGAATACAAAACCTCCATTTTAGTTAGGTGACAGTGCATTGTCCCTTTCGCTCAATATCCGGTGGAGTAAGAGCAACAGTGACAGCAATATTAAATATCGTCTACTTCTTGATAGTATTTTTTGGCGCCCTTGAGGTGATTTTTCACGAAAACGGCGCTATATAAATTAGCCAAAAATTATTATTAAAATATTACAAGTATCTTTCGATCATAAGTATTTATGATTTTTCAATAATGTTTAAACGAAATAAGTGTATAAATTTTTTTAGTTTGTAAAACCTTAAATAAACACAAAAATTGAGGTATTTTTGTCACCTTACACGTTCTCGTAAAATTATGAAAACTGCGTTTACTAGATTACGTATTGATTTATTTTGCTGCATGATTATATGATTTGAAATTTGTGTTGTTTAAAATAATCTATCGTTTGAAAATTGAACAAATCTGCCAACGACCAACCGTACAACCTTAGTATACTAAAAATAAACTTTTTTTTTATAACAATTTCTGGCTTTCACCCTTCAAGGGTGTTCTAGGCCATCATTTAAAATTATGGAGAAGTGAAAGGCGAATTTAAATATTAATTTTATTTAAATGGAGAAATTTCAAAATTGTAATGAAGGTTGGAGTCGAGTTCAGACTTAGAAGAGATGAGATATTGAATGGAGGCGAGGCAATTTTTGACAAGGCCCGATAGAAGAGAGGATACCTGTTTATAGAGGGACAGCCAAAAAGATGTGATCTAAAGTTCCCAATTCTAGACCACAGAATGTACAATCTGGGGAGTCAAGGACGTGAATTTTAAAAAGGTGAGAAGGAACAGAACAATGTCCGATTTTCATTCGAATAAGTGAGGAAATTTCTTTTTAGGAAAAATTGGGGAATTGTTGAAACCATGGTTTTGATGGGATAGTCCTTTGTATTGAGGCATAGAAGGCTCCCTTGGATTGACTAGCAATGTGCCAATACTCTGCTCAAATATTGCGGGATCTGTCTTTGATGATAGAAAATATGTCAGTTAGGGGAATGTGGTTTACGAGGGTAACACCAGGGTTGGACGCTCCTTGTTTTGCCAAGGCATTCGCAATACCATTACCCATTATGCCAACATGTCCAGGAATCCAAATCAGAGTTACGGTTTTTTTAGTTTTTTAAATTTTTTAAACTGCGTGCACCAGATAAAATAACAATTTTTCAAAATCCATTTATGTTTTTTTGTAAAAAAGTGTCAATACGTCTAGAATTTCATTTATTTTATTATTGAATAAATTTCATAGACCATACATAACCTTTCTCCCTATACTGTCAACAAGGAGCGTTCAAAATCGGATTCCGTCTGATTAGCAAGTGAAAGCGATTTGTATAACATTGGGGTAAAAGAAGTAATGTTATTGTGAGAGTGTCTTGTGCAGACAAATCCACTTGTTGGGATATTTATCTCAGTTCTTTGTACTCTGTGCTTCCACCTTTGTCTTGTCACCCGCAGAAAGGAAGCTTCTGGTGAAATATTCCCTGGGATTAGCAGGTCACGGGGATTAGACAAGCTGTCAAATAAATAAGGTATAACAATTGAGATTGGAGACAAAGGATTTTTTTAAAGATATCGTAGATTATCTTACAAATCTTTTTTTCGGAATTTACGAAAAGATAAGAAAGGTGAAAAAAGCAAGTGTAATCAAGTCATGCGGCGTTCCTTGGGACTAGTGGTATGGTTTAGATGAAGGGGGGAGGGGTTAGCGTAAGAAAAGTTTATAAAAATTATGAATTACTACATGTTGTCATTACATGGATAAGACCCTCCCCCCTCTCCAAAGATTTTACATATATATATATTTTTTAAACTTTAGTATGCGTATACAGTGATCCCTGAAAAAGTGGACACGAAACATCGTGTTTGTGATAAAAATAACTCCATCCCAAACATAAATTATTTCGAAGAACTTTTCTTCGAAAAATTAAAATGAAATAAAATTATCAAATTAATAACCACTTGCAAATTAAATCTTTGTATTAAGAGCGATTGACCAGCGGCTGAGAATAAAAGTTTAAAAATGCTTGCAACTGTACAGAGAGGTTCCAATGAGAAAGAGATTATTCCCCGTATCAATTCTTTTTAATTAAAAATTTAATATCGATTTATTTCATTCAAAACTTGCTTTAATATAATAAATACATTCAAGTAAGCAATAAAAATTCTTAAAACGCATAAGATAAATTATTAATGTGGAAATGACCCCTTATGTGGAAAGTATATAAAAAAAACCACCTTAATTTCTTATTTTTGATCGCTTACTATCGTATGGAGCGTTAGTGAGTAACTAGATTTTTTAAATTTTTTTTTTACATTAACTCGACACAGGAGGCCCTGAGGAAAATAATTTTCCTCAGGGCCTATGTCATCTTTGAAGATGCTGTGAGGAGGGTCTTTTTGAGGAGAGGAAGGAGTGAACGTGGGTCTTGAAGAGACCCATGTTATAGGAAGGAGGAAACACAGAGGCCGGCAAATCGTTCCACAGCCGAGCTGTTGAACACAAGAACGAGTCGTAGAAGCGTCCCGTTCTCATGTGACAAAAGTCAACTGTGTACATATGTTGGGCGCGCGTTTGGCGTGTTTCCCGACTATGCGCCGGTGCCGAGGGGATCAAAAGATTGCAATCTGTTTGTTAATACAGGAGAATCTATGAAGCGGACTGCCCTTTTCTGCACAGAGTCGAGGGTGTTTTTCAGGTACATCGGGGCTCCAGACCAGAGATGGCTGCCAAATTCAACAGTGGGGCGCACTTGCGATTTGTACAGGGTTAGCAGTTGTGTACAATTAAAGTGTCTGCGGGCCCTGTACAGTACGCCCAGTTTCTGAGAGGCCAACTTAACTCTGGCCTCGATGGAGCCCCCGTACCTGAGCTGGTCACTTAGAGTTACACCGATGCATGTCTCCATGAATGCAAAAATGCATATCGAAGTGCATGAATCAGCTGTAGCAACAACAATATAGTGAGTCAATAAGGTATATATAATCTTTCTAAGCCTTTGTACACTAGAAAACGTTTAACATAGTACAATATTTAACATTTACGAGTTAATAGTATTTTCAAACAATAAGTAAATAACAAGGGCTCATAAGAGAACAAACAATACACTGTAGTTCTATGAAATATGCGAACATATGAGTAAACGTTACATTGTATGTGACGTCACATCATTGTTGTCTTATCTGATAAACAGTCTCGCTCAGAACAGTGTATTTACTGATAACCGTGATAACGTTTGACATAAAAATATTTTTCACTGTAATAAAATTTATTTTTGGAATATTTACTTAAATGACTTTAATAATAATAATTTATTTTCGAAGGTACACAAAGTACAATGCAAGTACTAATTCCGGAGTAATAAAAGCTTTTTTTAGTTTGACTGTGGTTGAACCTTCCTACCCAGTGATCTGATTTAAATACCGAGATGGTAAGACCGACATTTATTTCGTATATTAAATCAGTGTGTGGGTGCGTGATGCCACAAACTAGATAATGCAACCAAATGCATTGTCATTGACTACGAGTCTATCTGCTGAGTTTATCTGATGTCAGGTAGTGTTCTATTCCACGTCCACTTCCGTGGTAAAACCTTGTACACATGATCGTGTGTGAAACGTCGAGATCCGAAAAGAATGCAAGACTGATGTAATTGTAATAAGTTACCGTTTAAGTGATCAGCTCAGATACGGGGGCTCCATCGAAGCCAGAGTTAAGTTAGCCTCTCAAAAACTGGGCGTACTGTACAGGGCCCGCAGATACTTTAATAGTACACAACTGCTAACCTGTACAAATGAGATTAGAGACCTTGGCGTGATTTTTAAAGCAAATCTCTCTTTCAAATCCTATATTTGACATTGTCTCCCGCGCCAACAAAATGCTTGGATTTGTTCTTCGTAATGCGAGATCATTTACTAATGGAATTGCAATACGTCGAACATATGAAGCACTTGTTCGTAGCATCCTGGAATATAGTTCCATTATTTGGGCCCCTTCTGAACAAAACCATATCCTAGAAATAGAAAAAGTACAAAAAAGATTTTTGCGTTACCTGTATATGAGGGAATATACGTACTATCCATTCCTTTATCCATCCTTGTTCTTAACAGGGATGCTCGATTTCAACACCTTAGAAGCCCGCAGAAAAATATTTTTAGGTAAACACTTTTTTAAGCTAATCTCTGGTATCATACTCAATCCGCCTATATTAAAAGAGGTTAATTTTTACGTCAATAACAAGTATACTCGTGGTAAATCCCATGCATTTTTTTATGCTCCGAAAGTGAGGACTTCTGCCTATCAGAACGCGCCAATAAACAGAGCGACTCAACTGCTTAACAATTCTGCATTGACCATCGACATTTTCTATGTCACTTACAGACAGTTCAGCAACTATCTTTTAGCATAAGTCACTAAGTAGTAAAACTGCCCTTGTGTACTTTGTAATTTATAATCTTCTCCATGATATATTGGTGTATAACTGTTTTATAGAGAACATGAAAAAATAAATAAATAATAATAAATAATAAATAAATCGCAGGTACGCCCTACGGTTAAATTTGGTCTCTGGTCTGGAGTCCCACAATACTTGAAAAAACCCTTGACTCTGTGCAGAAACGGGCGTTCCATTTGATAGATTCTCCTGTATTAACAAAAAGATTGCAATCTTTAGAGCACAGGCGTCGAGTGGAAATACTATCCTTGTTCTACCGGAATTTCAATGGAAAACGCTCCGAGGAACTAGCGTCATTGATCCCCTCGGCACCGGAGCATAGTCGGAAAACACGGCAAACGCACGACCAACATACACGATTGACATTTGCCACATGAGAACGGGTCGCTTCTACGACTCGTTTTTGAGTTCAACAGCTTGGCTGTGAAACGATTTGCCGGCCTCTGTGTTTCCTCCTTCCTACAACTTGGGACTCTTCAAGACGTTCATGTTCAATCCTTCCTCTCTTCAACGCAAAAAGACCCTCCACGCAGCATCTTCAAAGATGACATAGATTCTGAGGGAAATTATTTTCCTCAGGGCCTTCTGTGTTGCGTTAATATGTGTGGAGTCAATATTAAAAAAATATACATATAAATATGTGATTTCATGCAGATATATAAAAATAACAAAAACCCTAAAAAAATATTTTTTTATTTATTTATATATAGATACAAAAGAAAGTACAAGTTACATATTAGGAAGCTTTGCCTGTCCAACTAGGAAAGTTTCCCGTTCCAGGACAGACAAATTGACAGGTTTAGTTCATATTATTCATTAAGTACATAATTGCAAACAAAAATAAAAACAAAGATAAAAACAAGAAAATTCTTTTTTTTTTAAATTGAGTTGTGTTATGAAAAAAATTATAAAAAACATACACACATTTTTTTTTTGTGACTATGCAAAAAAGTAATCTGTTAGCATATGTGCTATTCGGATTTACCGAATTAATAATTTTTACCTTCATATATAAAATTATTGCCCTAACGATTTAACATTTGGTGAAATGATATTCTTAGTCACGTTTTCCTTTCTGTCGATTTCAAAAATTTCAGAATATTATATTTTGTTTGATAAAAATATCTATAATATCAGATCATTCCGTTAGCCTTGCACATCATTCGTTATTAAAAAACAATACACATCGTAAAATAATATAAATGTACACAAAGATAACGGTTCCCCGTGATAACGATTTGATATGAAGGGTTCAGGGAAAAAAGGAGAGTAGTAACAATTTTTAAAAAATTCCGGAGAGGATTTTTAAACTTGAAAACGGACACTTACAATCGAAAATGAAATTTCATATTATGTTACGTAGTCCGGTATTTTTTGTACAATTATTAATACAATATTATAAAACACATTTAACAATCAAACTTATCAAACATAATCATTTGACTTAAGAGTCACTGACCAGCGGCTAAGAATAAAAGTTTAAAAACTCTTGCAACTGAACAGGAAGGTTCCGATGAGAATGATCGCATAATCCCCTATTAATATTTGAAATCAAAAATTTAATATCGATTTAATTCATTCAAAACATGCTTTAATATACATATACCTACATTTAAGTAAGCAATAAAAATGCTCAAAACGCACGATGATAAATTATTAAATATGGTGGACTTCTTGTAAGTGTTTTTTGATCATAAGTATTTATGGTTTTTTAACAATGTCTTAAAAAAATAAGTGTGTAAAAAAATCTGAAATATTTTAGTTTGTAAGACCTTAAATAAATAAAAAACTGAGGTATTTTTGTCACAAAACACGTTCTCGGATTTATTTTTTTAATGATTTTAATTTAACTAAAATTAAAATTCTGAAAAACTTGTTTACTAGATTACGCATTGAGTTATTTTGTTGTATGATTATATGATTTGAAATTTGTGTTGAATAATACAATATGTCGTTTGAAAATTGAACAAATCTGCCAACGACCAACGGTATATCCTTATTATATTAAAAAAAAAACTTAGTTTTTCAAAATTTAAATAACACGTTTATTAGATAAATTAACAATCTTTCAAAATCGATTTAAATTTTTTGTAGAAAAGTGTCAATATGTCTAGAATTTCTCTTGATGAAAATGAATCACTTTGTATTCACCACTATTTAAACAAAATTTATATTTGCTCATACTGCTCAACGGTTCCTTTTTTGTGTAATGACAGATAATAAAATAAGTTGTAGATTCTCCAACAAAGAGCAATGAGAATAGTCGCATTAAATTTTCTAAAGGAACTCAATTGGTTAATGTATAGTATCTAAAAGCTTCCGGCTTGTAGAAATAGATGACAGTGCTAAGAGCTGTCCTTAGATTCCGCTAGATGGCAGGTAGGCTAGTACCTGTGGGAACCAAGAGAGGGTTTAACAGCTCTGAGAGAGCGTTCACTGGTACACGCGGTTTAGATTCCATTTAGCCAGGTTCTAGTTAGATCGACTAACGAGATCTATATTGTAAACCGCGAAGTATCTAATTCCAAGAAGTAATCTCCATAAGTATTGGAGAATCTGTTAGTATCTGTAATAAATAACAGAACGCTACAGTTAACAGTAAAACAGATGCTGATCTTGAAAGTATTGACATTTATACATAAGTTAATAAAAAAAGGTAATACAAAAATACCATCAATTAAACTTATATATAACAAGGACATTCCCAGACATAACAATTTAAGAAATCATATTACCAAAAAAGGACAAAGCCAATACACAAAATGTGTACTCTACAAAGGGATGAAATAATATACTTCAAATATTATAATGCAAAAAAATGTAAAGCCTTCATAATTGGTAGATTCAAGATGTTTTGTAAAAGCAAGAAAGCAAGAGAAAATATATAGTTTTTAAGTTATAATTAATTATTAATTTGTAAGTTTTGTTGTGCATATTGCTAATATAATAAAAGATAAAAATAATAAATAAAAAAAAAAAAAAATTGGTTTTTACTGTCAAAAAAACCATTGGTTTCGAAACATGTAAATTATTTTGATTAAATAGTGGAAAATACAAATTGATTTCAATAAAATGACATAAAATATTCACTTAATTTCAAAATTACACTTGAAAATATTTTCGTATTTAACACAACCTCATTTCCAATTACATATCGTCCCTTTGGAATAACAAGGTTCCATCTGTTGCTTTAATGTCATGCGATAAAGAACTCTAAGGTTAGATGTTAGAGGAATAACAAGGTTCCATCTGTTGCTTTAATGTCATGCGATAAAGAACTCTAAGATAGATCCCATAACCGCGTGTCGTTTCCGCAACAGATGCAAACTTGTTATTCCAAAGGGTCGATATACTGTCAACAAGGATAATCTCTTATTTGCCTTTAGCGTGTGGAAAATTAACTTTTTAGCCTTTGTCGAAAATTAATAATATAAAACAAATAACTCTAAGCGAAAAGCACACGATTATAAAGAAAATGGCGTATTTAGTATTTTTTTAACAAAATGATGGACTTTTTTTAATGAATTTCTCACTGAACCCTTCATATAATCTGATACAATCAAGCCGCCAATCACCCCTATTGGTGACGCGATACCCCGACAAAGCCGCACTTGCTTGGAGGGTAGGGGTTATTAGTTAGGTACTATCTCCATGCAGCGAGTAGCTGTGAAGAGTGTAGCGAGTGGCGGTATCGCGTGGGGTAGATTACCCCCTCGCTTCATGCGCTCCGGGTAGTGAGACAGGGGAGCTTTTAAAACTGTGGGTTTAGAGTAATGACCGTAATAGGGGGTTGGTCTTGAATGATTTATTGGATTATGACTGATCTAATTAGCTGTATATTTTCAAACTATTTTGTTTTCACAACTTCATAAATTACATCTTGTAAGTAGAGATTTGAAAATTTGGTCTTATGAATTGGCAAAATTAGCGATATTTTTGGATGAATTCGCGTTCTTTTGGGAGAAATTCGAGTTATTTTTTTAGAAAATTTTTTTTTTCATCAAAACCAATTGCATTCTTAATCGCGAGAAAAAAACGATAATTTACGTTAATTGTCCAGAAACTATGAATTTAGCTTATTCTTATGATGAAGTCAAAATGCGCGTTTATCGCATAAAAATTCGCCTTATCGCAAACGCGAATTTCTTTAAAGTATTTTTAACCGTAACTCTTAATCTTAGAAAAATGTCCAGCAAAGTAATTATTGTATAAATATTGTAATGATTCGTAATATCTATCTATGTACTGGAGTTATTTGCGGTTATTAAATTTAAAAGGCTTAAATTTATGTTTACTTTGTAAAATTATTTAAATATAATTTGGCAATTTTTTTTATTTTTATATCTGTTATCAACATTTTCTTTCGAATTTATGCTACTTCATCATTCCAATTTTTCAACTCCAACGATGAATGAAAATGATTGAAAATGATGATCTGGCATTTAAACAACGACGAAATACCTAGTCATTTCCATTTCACTTCTATATTACATTCGTGCCATATGTTGACTTAAGTTTTTAATTTAAATATTGAATTAAGCCCTGTTTAGACACAGCTATAAACTATAAAAGATCATAGCACGCCAAATATCGCTCTCCAGATAATCCCTTCAGACCGTTCACACCTAAGAGTATGGATGTTACTCTTAGGTTCACACCTATGCGCTTTATGCGCAGATCGACCATAGACAATGAATACCTTACGTCGTAACACGCTCTTGAGGCGATAAACGAACAGATGAGCAGAGGGGTTCATTTTCATTAAAACACGCGAATGTCAGTCAAATTCTCAGATCTAGTTCAAAATATACAAAGAATTGGTATCTCGTATCGAGCCGTCTAAATTCATCTGACTCCCTCTCCTACCATAGGAAGAAAAATTTCATAGCGTCGCGTGAACGGTACAAAATATAAGCACTTGCGGTTCATCAGATATCTGCTCGAGATTTTATAGCTGTGTGTGAACAGGGCTTAATTTATTTTGTGTAATTACCAGGGTTTAACCGTTGCTCGGTGTCGTGATATACATATTAATATATTTTTTTATAAAACCCTATCTTTTTTACTAAATAGATTTTTCAAAGATATTATTTCGGAGAATTAAAGATCAACATTGTGACAACAAAGGCGACCTTTTTAGTGGGTTAAGACCTCCCAGTCTAAACATGGCTAAAGACAAGACTCGTATTCCTTTTATTCAAAATATTATAACTTATATAAGTACGCAATAAAACTGATCACAAAATCTCATTTTGATTATCGTACTTCTAGTAGCTCAATGATTAGTTCCGTTGCCCCCATTCTCTGCCTACCCAGTCGGGCCGCGTGCGTTGCATTGTGTGGAGATCGTCATGCGTAGATAATTGTCTTTACGGCCACCTATTCAAATCTTTTGTCAGAAATCATTTCTGTAGCTCAAATTGGGGGCTGACTAATTCTACAGGAAGAATCAAAACATTTTTACATTGTGATTTACGTCATCTAGGATCTTGAAAAGTTTCGTAAATTTTATTATAGTTCTGAAGGTCTAGGACGGTCGATCGATAAAACTCTTTAATAATTAAATATTGATTAAATCTAAAACTCTTAATAAATAGACAACTATTATCAAACCTTTTAGTGACCTTCAGAAGGCGAAACAGTTGTCACCCGTAATAATATTTACACAGCAGAAAACAAATAAACTGAAATAGTAAAATCATTAATCATATTATTTAATATATAAAAGTAAAAAAAATATAATGGAGTTTTTCAAATTCAAATTGATAACAATAAATAAAAAAATCAATATAATAATTTGAATTTTTTTTATTGAGAAAAAATTATTAATTTCATTGAATTTTTATTTTGTTATCACCCTGTATCGGAGTCCTGGAACGAATTCGTCAGACCGGTTTCTGATATGATGTGCACCAAATGATATGTTTAACGTGAATATCGTCAGGGATAGAATCATAAAAGGTACCAGTTTTAGATAACGAATAAGGGGAATCGGTATACATAATACATATACACAATACTATATCAAATTATTATAACTGCCAAAGAAAAAATATAAAAATCATAAATTTGAGTTTAAAAAAATTATTTATCAAGGATAATAACATATTGGTGAAAAAACTATTTGTTCTGCCTCGTAATGTGAAAAAATCTAATTTTCTCTTATAAAATCGAAGCCAAAATTCCTCAGAAATCATCAATCACAAGATTTGTTATAATTATTAACTTATTTTAATTTTATTGTAAATATTTTATTATCAAAAAAAGATTTGATACAATTTGTCAAAAAAAAACGTCACTATCTCAACGACGAATAAGAATCTATAAAAACACTATGATTTTACATTGGAAAAAAGTATATTTACTAAGCCATTAAAATTGCCACTATATTGAAACGAAAACGGAACGTAGAAAAAAAATTACAGACAGTCGAATCGCAAAACGGTCATGTTAAAACAGGGCTTCGCTACGCCCAGTCAAGAAAAAAACCCTTTTATGACAGACAATTTTATATCCCCTGTTAAAGTTAGTTCGCAGCATCTGAAACAAGGTCATATGGAAAAAGGCCTCAATTGAAACATTAGAAAAACAGGTCAGAGGTGAACTAACTACCCGGATCACATAAACTCGACAGGATGAGATTCACGGTTTTTATTCAATTCAAATAATATTCCACTCTAATCAAACAATTGAAATAAAGTAAATCATTTTCACTAACAAAAAGGGACATAATAACTGCACCACAATTGCGTTAGTCTTTGTAGTTAAATGGATGTATTGGCTAGGTGTCTGTTTACGGGGGTGATTTATACCTAGGGTGGGACAAGTTCTACGAGTGCCTCGAGCTTGGCCTCGTGCGTTCAATTTAATCCGTAGACAAGACCGATTTCCCTCCGAACACCGATTTTCCGATCTGTGCTCCTGGTAGTTTTTCACGCTACGAAAGGGCTCCAATTTCAGGTTTCAGGAAATAATGAAACTTCAAGCCATATTTTTAACGTGAAAATAATTCACGTCCTTTATTATTTATTAAAGGAACGTAATAAATTGGTTCATTAAATTAAACTTTCAACGCTAAAATTCGATATTCTTTTTATGTGGTATCTTTTAATATTTTTTTAAAGTTTTCACTCATTGTTTAAAAATAAAAACTGCTGAAATATAAATAATTATTTTAAATATTTAGTAGGTACCTACCCTGTGTTGTAGAAAATGTTATTTCAGGATTACCTTGAGTTTCAGGAAATTCTAACGTCGGAGGCTAGTTGGATCGGGAGCACAGAATATTATGCGGGTATTTCACGTGCCATTCACAAGGCAGTCTTTCAACGTAGAGATTAGTGGAAAACTGCGGCGCATTTCCCGGGGTAGTGGAAAGCCGTTTTCACATTTGACGCATTTAGCGGAAAGCTCAAATTCGTTTTCCTCTGCGTAGAACTTTATCAGGGTATCAGAAAGGCGGGTAGGTGGATTTTACTGCTACGAATGCGCCGGCTTCGTAGCGTAGCAGCTCTACGGCTACGTCATAAGCGGTACCTAGTAGTAATGTGCACTACAGTAGCGAAAATACGATACGCATTGTTGTTTTCAGGAAAAAGCTCTCCACAATATAAAATATTCCATGCTTAGCTTTTCCATCATAACAGTTTTCACAAAAACATGGATTTTTCTGCATATTTCGGCTTTTCTCCACCAGGAGAACATAGAGCGAAAGGAAAAATAACCTACATTTAGTTCGTACATTTCACTTCCCCTTTGAAGTAAGACATACGTAATACACCAAATAAAAAATTCTTTTTTTTAATAGTAAAACACTGACAAACTTTTCTAAAAATTATTAAATGGTTTTTTCCATGTGAACATAATTTGAATAAAAATAATTTAATTAAAGATTATTAAAATATACGTTTTCTGTTAGAATGAGAAAGCTCCGTTGGCTATGAGAAGTTATGCTTATGAGCTTATTACAACAGGAGAGTAGAAACCAAAAGAGATTCACCATTTTGGCGATCCAAACCGAAATATATCGCCAAATTCCAATTGTCAGCAAAAGCTTGTCAATTGTAATTTTCGATGAAAAGTTGGAAAGCACTGAAAGTTAATAATTTCATACAAAATTTAAAAAAATATTTATTAACAGCGTTTACATTAAAGTAAGAATTTGTTTTTGTATGTTTTCTTTTATTGGATAATGTTGAATTATTTGGGTGTAGAAGGATTTTAATCATAAAATATCCAATTTGTCGAAAGAAAACAATTTATTCATCGAAAGCGCAAAAATTTCATGCGAAACTTCGAATTGGTGAATTTTTCTTATCCGGAGAGCATGAATCTGTCGCGGTTCGGAATGCGGAACATTCCAGATATTTCCTCCGCGAGATGAGGCGGGAAGTTGCGCCACGAGTGTTCGGGAGCAAATTCCCGCATTCCAGACATTTTTCTACCAGGAGCACAGTAATGCGAGGAGGTGGCACGGCGTCGTGGAATTGCGCGGCGTAGAGCTTTCCAGTCAACCTGCGCTTCGCTTCGTTAAGTGTTCGGAGAAAATGCTCGGCCAATAGAATCTCTGAAAGTCTAAGTTTTCAATGGGCTATCACTTTTTATTATTAAGTTTATTTGTGATTTGTAAAGTTTCTACAATTATTACAGAACAATAAGGAAGTATTATTAACAAACAAATCAAAAATTTACGGTTGTCTTAAAATTAATTTTTGTTGCTAGTTAAACTTGATTCTAAGTGATATAAAAATTGGTTAAAAACCACAAAATATTTAACACCACGCTTGTCATGATTGATGTTATTTTTTCATCATATTTCAGAAATATTGAAGTATATTTCGCTTTTTTAAAAATTATCTTAGAAATATTAGTTTCAGAATAATAAAGTAAGTATTAACATTTCCCACTCGAAAAACTAGAAGTAAAACATTTACTTCGAACTCTAGCTCAGAAAAGCATATGATTTATTAGAATATATCAAAGATTTCCTATTATTATAGCGGATTTAGTATCTATATTTATATATATTTCATAAATAACGTACCTACTTACTTTGAGATAACGATGTCATAATTACAGATCGTCAAAAATCAAGAGAGTAAAATTAAAATTTGTTCCGTGAAAGCCTTAAAACGATCGTCAAAGGCCTCGCTAACGGCGGGTTAGCATCGGCGTTTCCCAGTGGAGGCTTAAGGGGGTGGATAAGGCTTTAGCGCTTAAGATTGTCCAAATCCGCTGAAAAATACCAGGCACACAGAACGTGTGAGGAGACCGAAATACGGATTATCGCTTACGCTACAGAACAGTAAGGGCCAAAAGAGCTTTTCAAACAGATAATATTTTCTGTAGATAACTCCTATGAACTTTTCCAACAAAATCTTTTTGCAAGTGGATTTTTTCCTGTTTAATTCTACATATCCTACATATTATAAATAAGTTGCAAACCGTGATCTGATAACTTAGAATGAATTCAACTCAACACCTCCTTTGAAAAGTCATTAAAAGTAATGAAAACAAAAATTGGTTAAATAGGTTTTGTTAGGTTATGGTATTGGTAATTTGGAAATTATTTTTTTCTTAGCTTTTTAAAGAGGTGTTGAATTGAGTTGATTCTGAGTTGACATGTTGCAATACATTGCTTTAATAGGTAACCCTTTAGGTAAACTTTTATTTCAACATTAGAAACAACGTAAGATCTCTTTTCTACAACATTTTTAGGCTGTATAACGTGGTAAAACATTGGTATTTGTATTATCACGATTTAGTATGAATTAAAAAAAAAAATTATTCATATGATTTTTCAAATTTTTTAAGTCTTGAAAATTTGTGAACAATAAATATAATTACATTAAACAGAAACTATGCAATACTTGTTTTTGAAAAGCAATGTGTTCCAGAGTTCAAATCTTCACTTGATTTTTAAAATATTTATTTTTCACGTCATCTAAACGTTTCCATCCTTCTGAATTTCTACCTAGACTACCAGGAGTACAGAAATATGTCCACCATTTTCATTTTTCTTCCATAATATGTACAAAGTAAAATAGCTCTTAAACCCTGCTACATAAAACCTCTTGTGACGTGTGATAATATTAAGTAGTTATGGCGTTATCTTATCTCTTACCAAAGCTGGGGTTTGACGTAAAAAATCAATATTTAGGGGCGGCGCTCAAATTACGGTTGTAGTGGAAAAGGGGGAGATACGCATGCGCATTTAGTTATGTACAAATTCAGAGGGGATTCATAAAATGTACAAATTTGACTATCAAATAAGTCATTTAAATGTGTAATTTTTACGTAAAAAATGATTACTAAGTCGTTTTAGATTTAGTTGTATCAGAGCTTTTTATAAAACGTATCTTAATTTATGTACGAGTACTTTTTAAATTTGGTTTTAAGATAATTTTTCGTAGTAAAGTTTAGATCATTCTGTCGTTGTTCTATGGTTGAGTTAGTCGCTGCTATAAGTTTGTCTCACGTTTCGATGAAATTTCTAGAGTGAAAATGGTGGAGTTTATCGTGATTAACAGTTGGGGAGGTAAAGTTTTGTATGGAATTCTACCAGGCGCAAATAATGCCAGGAGTAAAATAAATTAAGGGTTTTATTTTCTAATAAATAGAACAAATATTTTTTAAAAACACTTCAATTCCCGGCGTATAGAAAAAAAAAATTAATGGGATAATACACTAAATTACCTGTCATTTCGAAATAAATAATATTAGACACTGGAGCGATTTTTGGCTTATATATGCGCCATTTTAAATGTCTGCGATTGCTTTCCGGATAAAAAGCCAATTATCTCTTGATTCGGAAAAATATTTAAAAAAATATATTAGTAGCTACCACATTTATGGTTTTGGTCTTTAACAAAGCTATTAAAAAGTTTTACCTATTATAACCATTGATGTGGCAAATCCGAACATTGTAGACTCTTTTAGAAAGATATTAAAAATAGTTTTTAAAAATATTATTTTCGCGCAGAATTGATGAGCGGTTAAAATTAAGTCCTTTTGACACATATATGTACCTTTTATGGTAGAAGGTACAGAAAACATACAGAAATCAAAAATATTCTATGTTGACTCGAATAAGTCTCTCAAGGCAGTTTCAAAGTATCAAACACGCAGAATCCGCGCGGTCATAAACTTTACGATTTAAAAAAAAAAATTATAAATCCTACATATATGAGATAAACGGTTAAGTACATGTTAATTCATTGACAATAAATCACTTTAATAAGTTTTTGTCTCCATGTTAAAATTCAAAGGTATAATTTTTTCAACGTTGGTGAAAAATTTAAAAAATGATCGTCTGGAAATCGTAATCTAGCGACAAACTACACTCAAATTGGATACGTTTTTAGATCCATCGACGATTTAGATACATCGACGGATCTGCCGGATCTGCCCTGATGATGGACACTGCAACGCTGTCCGAAACGTCGGCTAAAGAAGGAGGTAGCACAACACCCCAAAAACAAACAACGAAAATACACTCAAATTCCTTCTTCCTACCTACCCCTCATACCTTTTTTCCCCCTTTCATTTCTCTCCCTAAAAAGATACTCCCATTCGCATCCTCAAAGATGACATAGACCTCGAGGGATATTTTTCCCCAGGGCCACCTGCGCGGAAATTATGTAAAAAATAGTGGCATTGGTTTGGGCATGTAGAGCGAATGAACGAAGAAAGGAGCGTAAGGAGAATATATGATGCAAGTGTGAATGCTATAAGAAATAGGGGACGTCCGAGGAAGACATGGCACGATTAAGTGAATCAGATACTTGAGTCGGGCCATGTCAAGAGTCAGAAAAACGGAAGAGTATGTATGAGACGATGTATGAATGTGAATGAGGCAAAGAGTGTGCCAAGACCGAGGTGTTTAGCGGTCCGTCCTGCGGGGAAACTGCGTGATGGTTAGTTAGTTAGTGGCATGTATTATATTAAAGTGATTTATATTCATTTGAATTGTGCGATTATCGCAAGACTTATAATAATTGATGTGTTAAGTATCAAATGCAGCATTCTCCAAAATGCTTTACTTTGAGAAAACTAAAAGAAACGTTCCTTTTCAGTAATTCTCACGTATTTATAATTAATAATTTTATTCACAAAGTGAAACTTGGGCACACAGAGCTGCTTTTAATGCCAAATAACTGCTTTTGTAATTAAATGACCGAATCTTTAACAAAGTTGCACTATTAGTTCACTTTTAAAAAAGAGTGGAGATTGCTGTATTTGATTCTACATACCTCAATTTATGTTTATTTGTTTAGATTCACCGAAAACTTCGTAGACGTCCGGGAAAGAGAGATCCGCTCCAAAAGGGGAAGTCGAAGGCGGGCTCGGGCGCTCATGAACAGGCACAACAACGAGGCGGGACGAAGGGTAAGTTCACTCCCTCACTTAACAAAATACTTTCATTTGTTCGACGCCATACTATGACCCTTTTATTAGCTCATCCGTTTACTTAGCTCGACGGAGAAGGGTTGAAAACTGATGAAAAGGAATCATTATACTGTACGTTTTAGCAAGTTTTACCCCTAAGAGGAAAAGTTTTTTTTTTTAATTTATGAAGACAATATTAGCGAAAGTCAATCGAAAATCCGAAACAGAAAAATCAGAAAAAGATACGAATACATCTGGGACTCGAGCCCAAGACCTCTGGCAATCCGGGCCAACGCGCTATCCACTGCGCCAACGTATCCCTATCAGAGGCCCTAGCACGCTCGCTCTATAACGATCGGTAGGATAACTATCGGTAACTTCTCATCGTTCCCTAGGACAACTACACATCGCTAACGTACAAACATCAGTTGATGTCGAATATGTTAAGGACACTTAGTCATTGTGAACTGTCACTTATTCGTTGGCGATCTGTAGTCATGCTAGGGAACGATGAGAAGTTACCGATAGTTATCCTATCGATCGTTATAAAGCGAACGTGCTAGGGCCTCAAATTCGGTCATTTTTAACTATATATCATACTTCGACTGAGAACCATCAACATTATTTACATTTTCTTAACGCATATTTTTATTGGCTGCTATCTTTATGTCTGATTGCAAGATTCAACTCGAACTAAATGCCATCTAGATAGTATCAGGATAAATTATGTCACTTTTTATTAATATGCGAATCTATTGACTTTTTCTGCAAGTCTGAAATAAAATATATTTTAATTTTAAACCTCAAGTTTAAAAGTTAAACCTCAAATTATGATATTTTAATTAATGAAGATAATATTAGCGAAAGTCAATCGAAAATCCAAAACATACAAATCAGTAAAAGATACGGATACATCTGGGACTCGAACCCAGGACCTCTGGCAATGCGGACCAAAAGTTTTTGTATTTTTTGGCGTGTATTTGTACATTAAGGAGATATTATGAAGTTTTGAGTTGTTTTCCTAAATCTGGCTTTCACCCATTAAGCGTGGTATTGGTCATATAAAGCTCTGATTTTTTCTTACAATTAGTTTTAAATTACTAATTTATAACAAACTTATGTATAAAATAAATGCATTAAATTGGAGTACACAAACGTACAAAAGATTTTGGAAAAGTGACTAACACAAACAGTGCAGAGATCAAATAATAGGCAATCATCACATTTTAGAAATAGGGATTTGTGTACAATAATTGCGGCTCTTCTTCGCCAAAGTGGGAGGAGGCATGTATGGGTACCGCCGCCCCAAGAACCAATTGAAAAATTGCCCCAAGAATTTATTGCATAACAAACACCCCTGCAATAGGTCACCTTAAGTAGTTCGCTACGTTTGTTGACTTTGCGGGCTTGAGGTTTGCATGGTTTTCTTCAGCCGGACTCTCTCAACTCATCACCTTGCACCACAGTTTTTTCCCCAGGACCCGTGTGAAAAAAAAATCTAATTTATAAAATGTTTTAAATCAAAACTGTAGTAGTATGGAATAGACAAACTTATGTTAAAAAATACAGCAAATCAGTGTGGACAAATATACATATAGTTATAGAACAGTATCTTCATAAACACTACAGAGTTGATAATATTGATAACAAAATTGTAGGGTATAGGTTCCTAAAAGTAGCAAGGCTAAATGCATATAAATAAAGGTGAAAATAATGCGATTGATTTTAGCAGGTTTTTAGAAGGTGTAATTTATAAATCTTGGATAAAAAAAAATTCTGAACCATTTTAGTGCCTGAAAACTTTATATAAAGGCGTACAATGGTTTTTCTAAAATTTTTCTTTTTTTAAAAATATATTATTTTAATGGAATATAATTGTATTAGATTTAAGATTACATTTCCGATATTTAGAGATATTATGTATTCATGTTGGCCAGTAACTCGTGATGAAAGAGGGAAACTGATGAATCTGCTTCACATTTGGAGTCGATTTTGTGGTTAAACTTTTTTGATGTAAGTTTTCGTTTTCGAGTAAATCGATCTCGAAGTTGGTATTTTTCATGTCAAATCTTTTTAAAAAATCGGTCGCTAGAGTAACTACCAGCTCTTTAACCATTTAGTTGCTAAAAAAAACAAGGAAAAATAAAATTGAAATGCCCAAATCGAATAAATTTTATATATAAATAAAGTTTTATCATAGACATATTATGTATAGACCTGCCCTAAGTGATAAAAGCGTATTATTTCCCCCTCCTTAATAAGGGTTCCATGGAACCGGCTGAGCTGGGGTATAGCTTCGCGTAAATATAGAAAATGTGATGTCATCATTCTTGTGCGGACGAGCGTCGAGCTCTCATCGGTACATTTTACGAAATAACACGGCAAAATGGTAACTTGTGCTATTAAAACATGTAAAAATAGAAGTGAAAAAAAGTATAAACCTAATTGTCGTATTACATTCCATAGGTAGGCATTATTTGTCTTTATTTTAAGCTTATTCACATCATATAATATGATCAGTTTTATCACACCGAGAAACACGCAGCGTTGCCGACTCAAAATTCCCGGTCCCGTCATGTGCACGTTGCTGTTTACTGGGGAAAGTAAATTGTGAAACATTTGTAATGTCAACTAAATACGGCAACAAATTATTCGACTCTCAAAACAAGCGAACCTTTCTTCGCTTTATATGGATTACGCAAGTTTTTTCGAGCCGGACGAACAATTCGCGCTCCCATGTAAAAAGGTCTATTCATTCAAAAGCAGATTATACTTTTAAGAACTAAATGGTGATATTATAATGCGAGGTGCCTATATACTGTCAGATTCAATTATTAACGAATCACATATCATTACAGTCAACTCATCCCTCTGCGTCCCGCTACAGTTGGTGTTTACCCCTCTCCCTTATTTTCTCGTCTGTGAATATTCATATGTCTGTGGTTTTATATAATTTTATCGGATAATTTTAAAAATGTATGGTCACTAATAAGATTTTGTATTTAAAAACCGCCCAATAAACCGAAATAAAGTTATTGAATGGTTTGATTATCAATCATGGAAAAAATCCTAATTTCAAAATTCAAAAAAGATTTTTTATGTTTTTTTTAATTAACTTCATTAAAAAGATAACCAGTAATTAACGCATCATTATAATTTCAAACTAATTTATATATTTATATCTACAATTTATGTCTGTTATTAAGGTCGTAAGTAATGCTTTAAAGGCTTAAGTTAGCAACTGCATTTATACGCCGACACGGAAGCACTAAGTGATCGATGATCAAAAGTAACGGGGAACTTAAGTAATTGATTTTCCACTTATCTTACGTTCAATTTACCTGGTTTCAATTTAACTGCTCATATAAAATGAACGCTTAGATATACATCCCATACATTACTCATTACTAGGAAATATTAAAACGCGCCTGTAAATTATTTTGATTACAGAGAATCTTCTAGATAATTTATATAGAAAAACTATTTTTCATTTGATAGATTGTAGAGAATTTGAGAAATGTATCGCCTTAGTTGGCGTAGTTTTAAAAGTTAAAGACCGTATTTTTAAGAAGCAGCAGTTACGAAAACCTATCGCTTTCACATGGCGTAATTGCAGAGGATTTATTTTTCGGTGCGAAAACAAGATAGAGTTTTTTCTGATATCATTTGTGTGAATACTGCACAAGGGTCCCAACTGCTCCCAACCGTCTGGAGCCAGTGAGTAACCCCTAGGGATGCAAAGTTTTTAAAAATATCGATTTCGATATATATCGGTTAAGTCGATATTGGTATATACGTCTAGTGGGCGGAAAGCGAAAGGGTTTTTTTAAAGCTTATAGAAATCCAACAATCTATAGGTTTAGTTATATTAAACGTTCATCGGTTATGTATACAGGGTGTAATAAGACGTACCCGAAAGATTTTAACCAGCGATTCCTGAGCCTATTTGAAGTACAAAATTTAAATTGAATTTTGATGTTTTTTTTTCTACAGATACATAAGAAACAGTAGGTATTGGACAGTTGAGAGCGGGTTAAGAGGCTGGGCGGTTACTCGGCTGAGTAACCAGTGACGAGATGCAAAAGAATTTTTTTGTTTGATATTGCGAAAAAAAATTGAAAAAAACGGCTTCAAAAAAGTCACCGGAGAAAAATTTCATTTTCATTTTTTTTACTCCAAATAAGCTCAGTAATCACTGGTTAAAATGTCTCGGGTACGTCATGTTACACCCTGTATAATATATAAAAAAAATTATACTTACCTTTGTGAATAATTACATAATTTGGTTAGGTATAAAGAATGTGATTTTTTCTGAAATGTATTTAAAAAAAAAAAACTATATTTTATACGGTTTGTACCAGCTATCAAACTTAAAAATAGTAACTTTTAGTCTGCTTCCTTGTAGTTGGTTTCTGCTTTGAGTTATAGGGGCTACTGCCTTTGAAAAAATTCGTTATTTCGACACGATATATTGATTTTTAAGCTACGATAAATATCTATATGTTTAGGATTAGATATATCGATATTTATCGTTTTTCCGATATCTCGTTGCATCCCTATTCACCCCCGATTGGGATATGTTACTTGAATGAATTTGTTAGGATACAAGGTAGTGAGAGGCCGTCAGATAACGGAAATGTAATTAAATAATAAAAAACAAATAAATAATTAAAACGAATTACAACATTTTAAGATAACTACCAGACAAAGCATTCCGTCATTGATAGTCATCGATTTAATAAATAATATAAAACATTTAATTTTCAATGTACTATCGTTACTTAAATTTTAAAATTAAAACTCTTCAAAACAAAATGTCTAGAAATTGTTACATAGTTAATGCCCAAGAAATACAAAAAATATAAAACATATTAATTTAATTTAATAAACGAGTATTACTCCATATTTTTTATCATAGGTTAGTTTTAATATTCTCCTGACGAAGGAAGAATTATTTTGAAACCGGTAGAGTTTGATTAAAATTAATGTGGTCTAAATCGAAATTTAAGTATTTTTATCGTAATAAATTAACACTTTATTTAGATTTGACAAATTTATACATAAGTCAGATGCGGAAAACAAAGCGCCTAACTAATTAAAA
The DNA here is from genome assembly GCA_951813805.1 of Limnephilus auricula. Classification (NCBI taxonomy): domain Eukaryota; kingdom Metazoa; phylum Arthropoda; class Insecta; order Trichoptera; family Limnephilidae; genus Limnephilus; species Limnephilus auricula. The sequence continues at coordinate 19,317,439 of OX638406.1, forward strand.
TTTAATGTTATGAATTAAACAGCTTTTCCTCTGTTAGCAAAACCTTTACCTTACCCAACATATCCTGACGTAACCCAACCCTAAGTTAAAAATAATGAGCTTTAGTTTCCTTTGAAAGTTGCCTCGGATCACGTGATCGTTAAACACGTTGCAAATTTTCCGTGTTTGATAAAAGTGTCAAGTACCTTTCGATGTATTAGTAGTTTGCACATGTATTAGCATAAAATGGTTGATCATGATTCCATCCCAAACTATTCCCACACACAAAGGATTGTGCGTGGATACAGAATAGATTGAATGTATTGGTATCAGTTTGGCGGGTATCTCCACTGCCATTCTGTTATCCTGGTAGGAATTATAATTATTTATGCGGATAACATTAGTTTAAAATATTATAATTAAAGCATAAAACATTAAAATTTATAATTTATTGTTTAAAGCTAGTTGATTGGTGGACGTAGTTTTTTGCGCAGATGAAAAGGGATGTTTTATTTTGTTGGTGGGATATTTTAATGCCTGATTATAATATCAGTTCACAGTTCCGCATGGTAAATGTGTACTAAGACTACTAAATTAATACAGGATACGGTCATGCACGCAGTTTACTGACATACCATCGCACGCGTACTATCAAACATGGTGGCCATTTGCAACAAGCTGTATTACCTCTCCTTGTCAAATTTATACATAGATTTTGTAATATAATATGCTTGTCGAAGTTATTTTTATCATAGCGTATTTATTTATTAATAATATATTCTTTTATATACCATTTATAAGGCTTTCATATTGTGTACAATAAATGTTTAGATTTTTTTACAAAAGACTTAGAAGTATAATAAACATTGGTTACAAAAAAAAATTCAGGACAGTGGTGAACATCAGGAAGACATTTTTTTATACAGAGGGCCTGAGGAAAATAATTTTCCTCAGGGACTATCTGTAAAGATGTTGTGTAAAGGTTCTTTTTAAGGTGGGACGGAGTAAACGAGGGTCTTGAAGAGACCTACGTTGTAGGAGCGAGAAAACACAGAGGGCTGCCATTCCACAATTATTCCACAGCCGAGCTGTTGAACTCTGTTGAAGTCGTAGAAGCGACCCGTTCTCATGTGACAAATGTCAACCGTGTACAAATTTTGAGCGCCCGTTTGGCGTGTTTCCTGACTGCACCGCTGCCGAAGGGATCAATGACGGTAGTTGCTCGGAAATCTTCCATTGTAATACCGGTAGAACAAGGACATAATACCTATCTAGCGCCTGTGATCTCAAGATTGCAAATCCGTTTGTTAAGACAGGGGAATCTATCAAACGGACCACCAGTTTCTGAAATAATAAAAATAAATGAAAAATTTTACCCTTGTAATCCAAGTGTGCTGTTAGAGTGTTGATGACTTCTAGATTCTTTTAAGACACTTATAATTTTAAAAAAATTATGATATAATATTATCACGTGAAAAAAATATAATTTCTGTGTTTTAAAGCAATATCGATTAGTTTCCAATATCGATAGAAATGAATATCGAAGTATATTAATACGGTAATGCCCGTACGATTCAAATTAAGGAACCCTACTTCGAGTAAATCTCCAACGCCACACTGTATGGAAACCGTTATGAGCCGTCCGTGAACGTGCATTTTTCCACGGAGCTGCTGCCGTAATATACACACTAGGCACTTGCCCACACGCTTTTTGCGAACGGAAGTGGCGCCATCTATAATACTATATTTAAGGAAAAAGGTATGAAGAAGAAGAAACATTTTTCGCTTTCATTCAATAATAAGAAGATTTATGTTGGGGTGAAGAGTGTTCCTCTGATTATTCATGTTCTTAATGTAAGAATGTCTACTATTATATATCAACCTATTAAATATAGGTATTCTGTATTTTAATGTTAATAGCAGTTAGTTTTTCAAAAGGGTGATGCCTTATAAATAGTCATCAACACTTAAACTGGGCGAAGCAGAACGAAAAGCCGCCCACAGGGCCTAGCAATAAAAACCGGCGGAGCAGGTTTTTCACTGCTAGTCACAAATTATTATCTTTTTCGTACATCGAACTTGTACCCTGGCTAGTTTCACCGACAATGTTCTATGTTTTAGAAGAAAGGTTTTATAAGACAAGTTTTTATAGTCCGTGGAGTTTGATGCCATTTGGAGGAACACGATAAGGCAGGATCTGTCTTCAGCTCCAAGTCTTGAGGGGTTCTCGTAGCTTACGTAACACTCTTGAAATTCGAGATGGTGATCGATGAAAGAATTACACATTAAAAGTTTTCCAAAGGTAAATCGCGGTACAATATTAATATACATTAATGTAACAGAAAGTTAAAAATGTTTACTGATTTGGTATTGCTGACTGCCTGTAATGACAGCCGGCGTAGCCCAGCGGTTGGGCGTAAGACTCCCATACCAAAGGCCGCGGGTTCGAACCCGGCGTGCGCAAATACATTTTATTTAATTGATTTGTGTTATTTCACAATAAATTATTTAAAATAATATATAGTATATTTGCGGCACGTTCCAGAGTGGAAGATACTCTTAGTATCGTCCTGGTGTAAGACCACCATTCAGAATTGAAACCTTGCTTGAAATGGCTTTAGCCGTGTTTAGTGACTAGATCTGAATAGCCAGGTACTTACCCACCTTCCTCATCCTCGTCGCCTTCCCTTCCCCACTTACCTTCAGCCTAATAACATACCCCAATTGGGGATGCCATAGTCTTAGTGGCTCCAGACGTTTTGCATTTCGTATGTTTGTAAATTTGTTTTTACGTTGGTATGATTGTAAATTTGTTTTTACGTTCTGTTTCGCGATCTTATTTTTCTTCCAAGGATCTTTTTTGAATGTGAAATGGTTATCTTTATTTGAACTTTATTACTAGCATTTTAAATATTATTGTCATTGAGGTAGTGACGTTTCTTTGGAAAAATTATAAAATTCGTTATTTGAAATAAAAATATATGAATCATTATTTAATAAGTAGGTATTGAAGTACCCAATTACAAATATTACGATTTCAAAGGGAATTATGGTGTTGATTTATTAAGAATTATGTAATTATTAGAAACACACTTTTTTGAAAACGAAGTCCAGTGGTTACAGAAATTCTGGTTTATTTTCGAAAGCTCTCACTCAAATAGGTTTTTAGATTTTTACGGCCAAAAGCATTTTCGTTGTTTGTTTTTGGGGTGTTATGCCGTGTTGCGCTACCTCCTTCTTCAGCTGACGTTTCGGACAGCGTTTCAGTGTCCATCATCAGGGCAGATCCGGCAGATCCGACGATGTGTGATGCCGGATCTGCCCTGATGATGGACACTGCAACGCTGTCCGAAACGTTGGCTAAAGAAGTAGGTAGCGCAACACGGCATAATACCCCAAAAACAAATAACGAAAAAAGCTCTCACTCATGTTTTAATTATTGAGAGCGGAATTAAAAATGCTGATACTTGCAACGCTTCCCTAGTATAATGGTTGATTTCTTAGTACAAGTAGCGTTTCGTTTTATTCGCTTTAGTTTAAAAATAACGAGAATTTCATAATTTATTATATAATTACACGGAAACCTGTAAGAACTAAGGCGAAATAAGGCTTAAGACATCGTAAAATAAAGCCACATTATTCCTCAATGAGGTCTGTTTTATTGTACCGGGAAAGACAATAAATTAAGAAATTACTGAAGCCATCTCACGTTCTTGACGTTGAAATATGTGTCAAAGTGAAGACGCGAAGAAAAGCCGCAAATTTTATTATCATAAAACGTAGGTGAATAGTTTTGTCTATATGTTCAGCATTGATATTAATTTCATACTTCAAGACTCATGACTGAGAAATGAAGGACTATTATAAGTTGGCTTAATAGCCTAACTCGGTCCATTCCCTCCCTGCTGCAGTGGAGTACCGATTAGCCCCAGTTTCATGGCCAATTACCCTTCCCTCTTCTCTGCTCCGGGCACTTCTCTTCCTCGTTCCGTCTTCCTTCAGCGGCAGATGTGGAAGATATGAATAGTCGGGTACTTACCAGCAATTGCTATGATGATAAAATGATAAGATTTTCTGAAAATTTCGATACAGAGCAGTCATATTATAAATAACCCTTTTTTTGTAATAAACAATTATATTATTAATTAATTGATTTACCCACAATCCCAATGACACGCGACCCATTCCATATAACCCATGGAATTTCGGAATGATTTGAAGTGTTGAATATTGATAAATATAAATATAAATAATTCGACGACACAGATGGGAAGATAAAAAAAAACTATGTAAAATAACACGTTTAACTTATTTTTGAATTTATTATCCTTACAGCATTTCAAATTTTTACTATCGATATTATATCGCAGTCATTAAGGTAGTGGCCAAACAATCTTTTCCCATTACAAAATATGTCAGCGGTACTACATTCGCACCTTTTATGTACATTTCAAAGCCAAGAAGAGCTGCAGCTTCCTCCAACAATAAATAAATCACTAAAAAAGAGTAATATAACAAAATTACAGAGGAAGCTACAAGCCAAAAATGTTTGTATTCTTATGCTGGGGCCGCATTTGCGCCTATCGTCACGAAGCTTCGCGACGTAAACGTATTCTTTTTTTTTAATTTTCCGCAATACTTCGGGACGATAGGCGCAGATGCGGCCCCAGTATTAGTGTGCCTTAATAATATCGCCATGAATACAGATGGACTAAATCGCTTGGCAAAAGAAGTCTAGAGGCTCGTGAAATCGTGAGATTTCACGAAAAAAAGTGGTATTTATTTGTTTTGTGATAATTTTTATGAGAAAGGAAAAAAGGTAATTAATGGAAATTATCAAAGTCAATAGGTATTCCATATTAATAAAATCGGATATATTTATCCGAGACACTATCTTGGTAACAAATACGTTCTTTGAACACTTGTTTCCTATGAAAAAGGTAGCTGCCGATAATATGGAAAAATAAAAACGTTTGTCGAAGATAATATTGTTAATTCTGATATTTAAAATATGAATTTGACAATTATGTGGTTTTTATAATCGGATGCAATGGCTGGATCGGTAGAGCGCCATCCCAGTAAGACGTTAGATCTGAGGTCCTAGCAGGCTTGCTCTATATCGATCGGTAGGATAACTATCGGTAACTTCTCATCGTTCCCTAGCATGACTACAGATCGCCAACGAATAAGTGAGAGTTCACAATGACTAAGTGTCCTTAACATATTCGACATCAGTTGTTGTTTGTACGTTAGCGATGTGCAGTTGTCCTAGGGAACGATGAGAAGTTACCGATAGTTATCCTACCGATCGATATAGAGCAAGCGTGCTAGGGCCTCTGGATTCGTGTCCCAGTTGCGACCATTATGTTTTATTATTTGTTTGTGACTGGTTTATTTTCATATTTTAATTTAATTATTATTGTTATCTTCGTCTTTAATTTTATATTGCAATTTTTTTTTTGGATTTATGATGTAAAGATTAATAAAAAAATATGATTTGACATTAACATCATAAATGTTTAATGTTTATTAATTAATTAAATAAATATTAAAGTCATTACCCGAGAAAACTAATTGAGATAATAATTATACTACCATTAAGAGAACAGAAGTCGTTAAAACCCATGGCTCGTTGACGACATTACATAATTGATGATAACAATTATTGTAATTAGCAATAATTACTTCGGCTATTGTTGAAAGTAAGTCGGGCATTGAGGCGGCGCTATTCCCAACCAAATGGACATAATATCTTTAAATTTGGCTGCAGATGACACTAGAACTTTAGCGTTCGGTGGCGGCGCGGCAGTGGCCATTTTAGTTATATTAACGGTAAAAGCCGGTATAACGCTCAATGCTAGCCGTTATCGTTAGGCTAATCTGCCAGTCTAGCCAGGATGTGCGCTCATTGTTAATTAAGATAATGATAAGGGATACTTTGGTAAAGGTCTTTTGCTAAGGAAAGGATTCTGCGTTTGAAAATCATAGTAAAAGTTATGTAATATTTATTTCAATTATGTATATCCAATTTGGGAGGCGGGCCACTTAAACCCTTTATTGGATAACCGACACCCTTGCCATAGGTAAACCTAAGTAGTTTGCTACGTTTGGTGACTTAGCAAGGGTGACCGAGTTCGTGTTGAGGAGTGAGGTTTTTCTATGTCTTGGGAGAGACTGGTTGAGGGGGACCTATCCTAGACCTCTTCAGTCGGACTCTCTCAATACAACGCAACACACTCTCCTGGACACATTGACCCCCAAATTCCTATTTACCGCTTTTTTTCCAAAACTGCATCTCCTTCCTTTCCTTAAAAAGACCCTCCACCCAGCATCCTCAAAGATGACTCACGGCCTCCTGTGTGGAGCTATTGTAAAAAAATATATACACAGTTTTAAGGGACGTACTTGACTTACTTTAACCAGTGATTCCTGACATTATTTAGAGTATAAAATATAAATGAAATTTTGGTCTCCGGAGACTTTATCGTTGACGTTTTTTTTTCTAAATTTTTTCCTTCGAAATCAAACACAACCAATTTTCGTCCCCATGTCATCACTGTTCACTTAGCCGAGTAACCGCCCAACCTCTTACCCCGCTTCCAACAATTTTTTTTAGTTTTGTAGAAAAAAAATCAAAATGAAAAAGTCATCAGAGACCAAACTTTTATTTACAATTTCATAAAAAAAATTGCAGTAATAAGTTATCAAATATTTCTTCCTATGTTAGGAGAGGGGGTCAGATAACTGCCGCGAGATTGCACGAGATACCATTTCATTGTAGATTTTGTACTAGATCAGAGAATTTTGACAGCCAACATTCGCGCGTTTCAATAAAAATGACCCCCTCTCCTATTCTCGCGGGAGAGGGGGGCGCTTATCTGTTCGTATATCGCCTCAGGAGCGGTTACGGCGTAAGATGTGAATTGTCTATGGTTGATCTGCACATAAAGCTCTTAGGTGTGAACGGTCTGAAGGGATTGTATGGAGAGCGATATCTGGCGTGCTATGATCTTTTAATGTTTATAGCTGTGTCTGAACAGGGCTTTAATAAATCCCTTCCATCAGCCCCTACATTAACCCGCATCACAACGCTGCCCAACCAAGTAATGACGTGGTTCCCTTATCTTTACACTGTGTAGAAAGGGGCGCTCTTGTGATGTATCCCATAAAAACACTTTTTAATATGAGTAGGACATCGCTTTTTTCAGACCGTGCAATAAGATGTATTTCCAATTAATTTGTTTTGGTAAGTGCTTCATTTTCAAGTTTGCGTTGTTTAAAATTTTTTTCTAATAATGACTATCAGTGGTGCGTGAGAGAACACTGCTTGAGGCTGATATAATTTTAAGTAAACAACCTTATTTCCGTGCTGCAAAGTACGCCTATTTATTATAAACAAGACTTCCAAGCACCTTATACGTGGAATACTAATACGAATGTGTTTTACACCATTTTCATGTACATTGTTGAACCCTTTCGGTGGCAGCAATATAAAAAAAGGCCGGTTTTTTTTACTACAATACACCAATTTTCAATTTTCTATCTATTTGCTTCATCTCATGGTCCGGCTTGTAGCCGATTTAATTGTTTTTGGGTTTGAATGGGGTTTGAAACTTCCTCCCCAGGGGTTGACGTTAAGTGCTGTGAGCTTTAAAAATGTTTTTAAAATTTAAACTTTAACTATAATTTTTTGATTTGACTAGATTGAATCTTCCTTGTCAATCTCATATTACAATTTCAGAATTAACAATATTATCCGAGACACTATCTAGGTTACAAACCAATTTATAGAATACTTATTTCTAATGAAAAGGGTAGCTCCCGATAATATGGAAAAAAAATAGTCGAAGATAATATTGTTAATTCTGAAATTTGAAATATGAGATTGACAAATATGACATCTAAATAAGTGGTAGCAGTGACGCTTGCCCCGTAAAGCGAGAGGTTCTGGGTTCGAATCCCAGTTGCGACTGTTATATTTGATTTTTCTGGGTCTTGTTATTTTTAATATTTTCGTTTAGATTATTAGTGTTATCTTCTTCTTTAATGACAGATTAGGTTCCGGTTAAAATTAGTCTAGCATGTCGAAATACGAGGAAGGTAATAATGGTCCGTTTTCCTCTTCCATCTCCCAAAAAAACACCCTCCACCCAGCATACCAAAAGATGACTTAAACCCAGAGGGAAATTATTTTCAATGCAACCTCAAACAGCAATTAAAACCAGAACCTCTACAAAAAAAAAAAAAACATAATATACCGATAACACATACCTCACACTGGCAGAGAAACTTAAGTACTACGCAATCAAACTATATAACTGCATGCCCACCGCACTGAAACAACTAATAACTGCAAATACATCTACGATTATTCACAAATCACATATCACAGACTGGATCAAAAACTAAGGCATTCACTTCACTCAAAACATTATAACTACTAATCAAACATAACCCTACCCAAACAAAAAAAAAATAAAAACTTTGCTTCTGGACATAAAATATTACCTTAATATTATTTACAAAATCTAAAATATTCCTACCTGCTTTTGAAGAAAATTATTTGTATAACTTTTACTGCTACCAATTTTATGTCTATGATACTGCCGACACGGGTTGAACCACGGTGCCCTTCTTGACAATATCAAAGAGGATACTGTGTTTCTACTTATGTCGGCAGAATATCTCTTAATCCTGAACATGCGAACACCTCGGCACAGGTTCTCCCAGTGAGGTGTTCACAAAATGCTACTATTAACCTTCTTACATACCTTTTTACATCCTCTTACTGAATATGAACTTTTTTTGTACTACTATGTAAACCATTGTAATTATTTTTTAATTGTATGTATAATAAATAAATAAAAATAAAATAAAAATTGGAATAGTTGCTAAAAAATATACATTAGTCATAAATTTCATTCCATAGTCCAAATACTATATTGGCTTGGCCATACATTAAGTTTTTTAATCTTCTTCTTAATATATAAAACAAAGTCGGGTTAGTTACACAATTTATAACTCAAGAAAGGCTGAACCGATTTTTATGATCTTTGATTTGTTGGATTTGTCTCCGTCCCGATTAACAGAACAACTATTAAAACATCGGAAAAAATCACGGGGAAATAATTATGAAGATTAATTTTTTCATATTTTTCGTATGGAACGGCTTAATTGCGTTGGTCGACATAATTTGAATCAATTCGAACTGTCAATGGTGTAGTGTGCCGAACATTTCGTGTTTAGTCAACAGCTAAATTTCAATTTTTTTAACTTAGAGTAGGTACCTATTTATTTTATCTTAATAAAAACCTAATTTATTTCAGCTAATAAATTAAACACAACATTTATTGATTCTGAGGCCGTACGAAGTTTGCCGGGTCAGCTAGTTATATAAACAGTAGGGGTTATATTTATACAAATATGTATTAAAAATACTACGAAGTCAATTTTAGAGTAATTAATTTAAAATTAGAAATCAAGCGTATATAAATTTAAGATTTTTTTTAAATCCTACAAAACGTGGGATAAACTGTTAAATATAGGAGTATTCAATGGTTCTCTAACATTAAACGTAGTTAATATGTACACATAGATTTAGAGGTATGATTTTTTTATTGAGGACGGGAAATATCCCAATCGGACGCTCAGAAATCCCGGACGCTGATTTGATAAAGTTGTAGGTTCGATATCCCAACAAAGCAACAAAGACGTTAATAATATTCATTAATTCAAATAAAGAATCATTAATCTACATAAGGGTTAAGGATAAATCACATTCCTCCAGACGAAGGAGTAAAGAGTAAGGGTGCATCAGTATCACCCTTGCGGCTCGTTACATCTCAGAGAACTCATTAAGGACTTGATAGTCCAGGTTTTACAGCCTCCAGCGAGTGTGTTTCTAATTGGTTAAAGCCATTAAGCAAATCAAAACCAGGGCCTGAAGACACTAGGTTAGCCTTTGCTGTACAGAAAAGGACCATGCTCAATCGATCGTATTATTTTGTAAGAATTAAGGCTCATAATATTATATTAAAACAGGTACATTGGTAGGCACATAATATATATATATAACATTGATAGGAATAACCTTCAAAAGCTATAAAAAGTAAGATGTTCTTATAAAAATTACAAATATATTACTTTTTTACATTAGCTCCACGCAGGAGGCCCCGGGGGAATAAAATCCCACAGGACCTGACCTGAGTCCTTTTAAAAGATGCTGTGTGAAGGGTTTTTTTAAGGAAAAGTAAGGACAGGAAGATCTGAAAAGGTAGGGGGTGGGTAAGAATCTGGAGGTTATCGTGTCCGAGAGTGACGGAGGAGTCAATCCATCCCTTCCGCTGCGGTGCAAGGCTTGTAGGTCGGGAGTGTTCGGCAGGAGATATTAAAAGATATCTATTAACCAGTGTCTCCCGATCCAGCCCGCCATGCAGATAAAGACAAACCTCACCATATGAATCATTATTATATCTGATTAATGTTCGAAATTTAAATCTATAATTTTAAAGTTTGACTATTTTTTGGAACTAGAAGCGTCAATTAAAAATATTTAATTATCGAAGAAAGCAAACAATTTGTGGATTGAAATTACACAAAATGAAACAATTTTCTCTCACTTCTTGTTTAAACCACTTTATTTTTTTATATTTTATTGTCATGAAGAAGGTTGAGTTCAACCGAAACCAGTCAACCAATATAAATCAAAATAAGATGGTTTAAAACAAAGTATTTTGTATAAATGTTTAGTTACAGACACTTGGGCGGAAATGCGAATAAATTGCTAATTCTGGCTCCTTTTCTCAATTTTTGTGTATTATTATCAGAGCGGTATAATTTGTTGTCAAATAATACGAGGGATTATAAGGTTTTTAAGTATCGATTTCATCAGCATAAGTTAAAAATATTGCTTTGACCAAGCTGATAAAAAAAACTAATCGTCTTCTCATCACAGGGCTCACCTTTTTTCTAATGATGTAATTGAAGGCCGCACATAGCTAATTTTGTTTCAATGGTCTGTCAATGCACTTAATATAAAAACACATTTCTGGGTAGGTATCTATTAAAGAAGACCCAATCAGGTAATAAATAGATTTCATTCCCTTATCATTTCAAAAGCGTGGGAATTGCCACTGGCATCTCTTCTTGGCTTTTAAATAGCTATCCTACAGCTGAATAGATCAGAAAATCATAAAAATGTGGTACCATCTAATAATTAATATAACACCTGATTAAGGCACATAAGCAGTGGTTTATCAGGCTTCTAGTTTGTAATGTATTGTTAATTATTATAAAGATTATATGTAGATAAAATAGCAGGTTACTTACTTATATTCTACTTTCATTTACCTTTATGGGAAGAGATGGTTTCTTTACTGTTTCTACGAAACTCTCACTTCTTGATGACTCTTATCTTACACATATGAAGTAAATTCTCTACTTTGTGTTAAAGTGATGAATAAATTTACTGCATTCACTACAGCGTACAAGACCAATGATGCATTTATGTTATGGTAGTAGAAGATTTTAAATTATTGTCAGGTTATTCGTAATCCGGGAATGATTGTCTTTCTTTTTAAAAAGAAAAAAAGGAAAGATATATCTGATAACATCAACTTGGAAAATGGTATATAAAAATAAGAAACGAACTAATTGAGGCTTTACGAGAAACAATCTAAACTAAAGCGTGAAGCAGCGAATACTCTGAAATTAACGTTGTGTTTGAAACTCTGAAATTAATGGTGTGTTTGAATTTTATATTTGAACACAAATATTTTCATGTTTAAACCTCAGTAAGGTTACTAAGATACTTTGAAATGCGTTAAAATGTAAGACATTAGACCAAAGTATTTTTTCTATGCAGTTCAATCAAAATCTTTTACAAAAGTGGGTAAAGGCATAACACTAAAGGCTGCGCAAATTCGCTTTATTTTTCGATGGAAGTTCTCGTTGTTTTTGTTGGAATTTTTGAAAAAAAAACGGTATTATTTTCAAGCAACGACGATGGTATTTTGCAAAAAATGTGAAGCTATGTAAACTTTTTAGTGTTTTGTTGCAAAAAGTGACAGAATGCTGTTTTTTTGTAACAACATTAAAAAATTATTGTTTTTTTTTTCAGCGTGAAATTGACTGCATTCAAGTCTAAAAGAAATAGGCTTTTCAAGCGTGTCAAAACGAAATTTATGAGATATTTAGAATGTACATCGGTAGCAGAAATTATAAATGCTGTAAACGACAATAAATCCAAAAATGAGTATAATGTGTTATTTTTCTCCGCCTTTATTTTCTTTCGAACTGTGTTGTCGAAACGTTTCTAGGAAAATAAGTGCTTCATTTACAACGTGCATTTTAAGAAATTTTTTTTTATGAAAATTAAAAAGAAAATTAATACTGTTATTAAAGAAATTAACGATTTTTTAAATTATGTTTTCCGAAAGATCTATTTAATGCTACTATTTAATAAAACATCACAATTAAAGGTCTTCCAAAACAGGAGACAGTCTAAAAAAACTAGTTTGTCCTTTACAGCATTAAAAATATCCATAATCGATATTATTACTTTTTTATTATTTTTCAATACCAAAAAATCGCGTGAAAAATACAAAAATTCGATTTGTACGAAAATTCCGAATTTCGCATTATTGCAAACAGGATTTTTTCAGAAGTCTGGTAATCAATGAGATTTATGTGTGTTATAATAATGTTTTATTTATTTTCAGGCAGTAATCAAGAAGTCCACTGTAACGTGTAAGTGCCACGGGGTGTCAGGTTCTTGCAGCCTGGTCACTTGCTGGCAGCAGTTGGGCTCATTCAGAGAAATCGGTAAGTCCTCTTAAATTACCATTCTAGGCTGAAGTTTGGTCTGTGCTTAATAAAATTTTATCACCTAGCGTTAAAATAACAATGTTGAAAACTATGGAATTAAGGAGGTAAAGTATTTGGTTCCACGACAACTCAACAAATTTGCAGTTCCACACCCCTTCGAAAAGTCTTTAAAAGTGATGATAAAAAACAAAAAAAAGTACCCCATAAACTAACCTAACATAACATAACGTAGCAGGAGTATTGCAAGTTGCATATTGTTAAGTTGTCCAGTCATTATTTTCCTTCCCAGAACTTTCTTTCCTTCCTTTCTCTAATAAATCCTCCACACTGAATACCGAGTGGAATAAGAGTGGAAGATACTCTTAGTATCGCCCTGGTGTAAAACCACCATTCAGAATTAAAACTAGACTATTAATAGATCTGAATAGTCTTTAATAGATCTGAATTACACAATTAAATATTTAAAATAATAAATAGTATATTTCGCGACACGTTCCAGAGTGGAAGATACTCTTCGTATCGCCCTGGTGTAAGACCACCATTCAGAATTGAAACGTTGCCTGAAATGGCTTTAGCCATGTTTAGTGATTAGATCTGCATAGTCAGGCACTTCCCCACCTTCCTCTTCCCCATCCCCACCTTCCTCTTCCCCTTCCTCACTTACCTTCAGCCTCACAAAATACCCCAATTGGGGATGCCATAGTCTCACTGGCTCCAGACGGGAGCAGTTGGGATACTTAAGAGGTATTCCCTATAAAAAATAAAAAATAAAAAAAACCCAAAGAATGTTTGAGCGCTGTGAGAGAAATTATTTAAGCTAGTCCTAGATAGGTTAAAATTGGAATGTATACAATAATACTATGTGAATAAACAATTGATTAGCATTTTAAGGTGTATCAAATCTAATACACCAAGAATTTGTTTGTAGGACACTATTCACAATATTTCGAGGCGTAACATTAACTTGCAACTTTAATTACAATTGCTATCTTTAGAGTATGCACGTCAGGTAGATATGCTGTACTTGTTCTACCGGTATTGCAATGGAAGATACTCCAAGGAACTAGCGTCATTGATCCCTTCGGCACCGGTGCACAGTAGAGAAACACGCAAAACGCGCGCCTAACATATGTATTTGATTGAACGGTTGTCAAATGAGAACGGGTCGCTTCTACAACTCGTTCTTTTGTTCAACAGCTCAGCTATGGAACGATTTGCCCATCTCTGTATTTCCTCCATCGTACAAAACGGGTATCTTAATTTATTATTCTGCACTTTTTCCTCTCCTTGGATCATCTATACACCACCTCCAATGATGTCAAAAGCCCTGAGAGGAAATAGTTTGTGGGAAAAAAATTATAAAAACATTGTAATTATAAAATTATAAAAAAATTTGGAATTTACTTAGCGTAAAAAAGAGGTCAAATGTACATTTAATTAGCAAGGTATGTAATTCATACAAAACCCAAAAAGTGCTCAAGTTGTTCTTTAGACGTGCAAGAAACACAAATCGGCATTTTTTTCCAACAGATTGCATTTAAACAGTCTTATAAATCTCAGCAGTTGTCAGGAATTTTAATGCTGATGATATGGGTCATGTAATTTGCTGGGACTGAGATGCTAATCTCCAAGCTTTAAACAATGTGGAATTACATTAGTCAAAATTATTATACGAATTATTTAAATAATTTTTTTTAATATGCTAATTTTGCGGCACCATTTCCACTGCATATAAATAATGCCGTTGTAAAGGATATTAGGCTTGTCATAGTGTTCGTTATCTTAACACAGTATTTTTTACTTTTAAATGCATTCGTTTGGAAGAAAAATGATTGAAATCAAGCAAGTGGAACGTATTTTACCTATATTGGATATCTTATCTATATTATTATTTAAAACACTCATTTAAACTACTAATATTCCCACTAAAGTATTCTTATAGATTCTATAATTCTACACTCTTTTCTATGAACCTATTATTTGAATATTTTGAAAGAAAAGCTATTTTGAAAGAATAGGCTAGCAGTTCACAAAAAGATATTTTAAAAATTTACGGATACTGAAGAGAGTCGAAGATACCATTGGTATCGCCTTAGTGTAATCCTTGTTTGGTGACCAGATCTAAACAATCAAATACTTCCCCACCTTCCCCTTGCAAATTTCCTCCCACCTTCACACTACCTTCAACCTCACAACATATATCAATTGGGGATACCATAGACCCACTGGCTCCAGACGGGAGTTAGGACTTGTGCGGGATTCGTTACCGGCGGACAAGACGACAATCACATTGGACGGCGTGACGTCAACAACGCCATATTTACGAACAAAAACGAACATATTGTTTTGGATCAATTCAGAAATTGCTCATTTTAAATCGATACAGAATAATTATTTGTCAACACATAATATAAAATTGCTATCATTATGGTGTTTTCTTGATTTTTTCAACCAAAAATATTTCTGCCTTACTTTTCTGAGGCCCTAGCACAGTCGCTCTATAACGATCGATAGGATAACTATCAGTAACTTCTCATCCCCTAGCATGACTACAGATCGCCAACGAATAAGTGACAGTTCACAATGACTAAGTGTCCTTAACATATTCGACATCAACTGTTGTTTGTACGTCAGCGATGTGCAGTTGTTTTAGGGAACGATGAGAAGTTACCGATAGTTATCCTATCGATCGTTACTGAGCGATTGTGCTAGGGCCTGTGATGTATGGCAGAAAAGCATGGAATTAGAGAAGGAAAGGTGAAAGTATAAAACCGAGTGCTGTAGAAATGAGATTACTGATACGTTTTTTGTAAAAAGAGTTATGATTTTTGTAACAGAGAGAAACTTTTATATAATGTATATCCACAAAATATATATACCATTCCTTAGTACAAAATGGTCTTCTAGAAAGTCTGCTTGAATAAATTAATTAAATTGATTCAATACCTGGAATAAAAACAATGAGTTTATTTAATAGACAGATAGTTACGGGGTACAGGGGTCATTATGAGTAATGTAATGTAAGGAAATGGGTAATGGGTGTCCCAAGAACTGGGCGCGTTCTTTATTCCATTTGTTCATTGTGTTGCGCCAATTACACCGGCATTTACACCGGATCCTCACACGCCCGAATATGGTACCGGGTGACCAGGTTTCCTACAAGAAATTGCGTAAAATGAAATGTTACCGCGGAATTGAGATAAACATTATTAATTCTTAAAATCGGCCCTCGAACTAATTTGTTCGCGTTTCCGGAATAACTGTTACATGTTTCATAGAAATCGTTGTGTTTCCCTTATTTATTTATTTATTTTTTCATGTTCTCTATAAAACAGTTATACACCAATATATCATGGAGAAGATTATAAATTACAAAGTACACAAGGGCAGTTTTACTACTTAGTGACATGTGCTAAAAGATAGTTGCTGAACTGTCTGTAAGTGACATTGAAAATGTCGATGGTCAATGCAGAATCGTTAAGCAGTTGAGTCGCTCTGTTTATTGGCGCGTTCTGATAGGCAGAAGTCCTCACTTTCGGAGCATAAAAAAGTGCATGGGATTTACCACGAGTATACTTGTTAGGGACGTAAAAATTAACCTCTTTTAATATAGGCGGATTGAGTATGATACCAGAGATTAGCTTAAAAAAGTGTTTACCTAAAAATATTTTTCTGCGGGCTTCTAAGGTGTTGAAATCGAGCATCCCTGTTAAGAACAAGGATGGATAAAGGAATGGATAGTACGTATATTCCCTCATATACAGGTAACGCAAAAATCTATATCTATTATCATAGTGAGAAATATTATAGAAGATTAAGAGAAATCACCACACTTTATATTTAAATCTAAAAGTTAACCACAACATAAGTAAAATGTACACCTTTTTGAAACCAAATTTTGGGGTTGCAATTTGAAAAATTAATGAAATTTTTATTAATTAATTATACACGAAACGACAAAAAAGTGAGGTGACGATAACATTTATTGATACATACTAATAAAATATGATTGTTTTTTTTCTTTATCGGTAATTTTAGTTAGAAACAAACGTAAGGTAAGCCATTTTTTTGTTGCATTCAATATTTTTACATATTAAAAAGTATTTGTATATTTTGGTTGATAAAATACGAAAAAGTATTTTATCACTTTTCAAAAACAGTTTTTAGTTTTCATCTCACTTTTATTTGGATTTTATTGCAAAGTAAAAATATTCTGACAAAAAATATGGTCGTGGTCTTTAAGTGAAAAAATGATCGATAATTATTATTGAACATAATAAGAAATTACGATGATAAAATTATTATCACTAAATACGATACTAATTCCTCAAAAAAATCAAATTCAAATAATGTTCGTTTTAACCGTAAGTTCTATAAATACAAGTGTAAATGAATTTAACTTTTTCTCTTACAGTTGTGGTCAAGTTATTACAGTAATTGTTAAAACCAGGATGCACTGCTGATTCCGTAATTATCAATTTATAGTAGTTTTTTCATGAATTGTTAGTTACAGGCAATAATTTTAGGTAGGTACTGAGTATAATTTAGGTAATTTTCCAGAAACAAAATAGTTAATCCGCACTTGCTCTTCTTTTTTTAACCAACGAATAAGGTATGTTTAGGAAATGTTGATGCTAGTTCCCTTTTGTCTAGTTACCTTCCTGCAGTGGGAGGGGGAAGAGTCCTGTAGCCCTGTGAGGTCGTGTGTTACGACACGGTGAGGGTCACAAAGGGACCGCGCTGGTTAAAACACTGGAATAAGTTTTTTTTATTATTTCTAGGGTGGGTCAATCGAAAGTGTCTAAAATATAATAAATAATTTTCATTAGCTAAGATTCTGTCGGTCTGCGATAGAAATAGACTATATAAAAGCCACAGTATTCTTTTTTTATTAACTTCATTTTAATGTATGTAAAATCAGGGTTTTTAAAACATATTTAAAATGGATATCTGTAAACGGAAAGCAGAACTCTGTAGTTTTTAAAGCTAGAAAAATTCGATCTGTGAGCTTCTTCGGTATTTATTATAACTTTTTACAAATCAAATCTAAGCTAGAAGATCGTTGCTCGAAATGGCTTTATCTGTATTTTGTGACAAGATCGGAAGAGCCGGGTACTTCCCCACCTTCCTCTGTAACTGTACACCATGCCCAAACGCATCATAAAAATTAAAGAAAAAAATTAGAAACTGGAATATTCAAACCATTTTTTTACGACAGGAATAGTCTTTCAACAACGTTTTGAAAATTCACATTTCAAATTAGGACGAAAATGCCATATTTGGCTTTTGACGTCACTGCGCATCCCGTATCAGATGCCGATAGTCGAGCCTAATGTAATCCAGTAATCAGTCTTCAGTTGATCATTCGTTTGTCGAAGAAAATGTCCGTAAATACCGTTTATAAATACTGTATAGTTCCAAGATGTACAAATACAACATCTTCAACACCAAACAGCTCGGACTCGGGAGTGCGTTGTGACGTCACAATGTCACCAGTCAATGATGACTCGTTTTTTATCTTTGAATTTTCACACAACTCTAAAAGTGAATTAATTAATTTATTAATTTTTTGGGGGGTTTTAAGTGCGATATTCGAGTTTAGTTAACTTTTTTTACATATATTAAATGCATTGAAAACACTATATTACATAGACTGCATGTACCCTATTGCGGGTGCTATAGTCCTACAGCTTAGCCGGTTAAAGAAGAAGACAGAACCCGGCATTTTGGACTATTTGACTACAAACCGATTTATTATTGTAGGAGACATCACAAGCAAATTTTTCTACTTTTAGAGTAGTATAAAACAATTTGAGTTGTTCAATAAATATTGCATTGTAAAAGTCTGCTATTTTACTCCATTTCTCTTTCTCCTTCATGTAGGTACTTCTTCATTTTCATATATTCAGTTATGAAAAATAAAAGGTTTGATAACTATATTGAATCGGTATTTGTGTATTTTATGTATCTCAACAGAATACCAAAAAAAACTTGAAACCTCGTGCAAAGTTGTCCTTCAGAGAAGGTTACTTTGCCCCGGTCATTAAAATCGCTCATATTTTCAGGTACATTATGAACCAAAGTAAAATAACGAGGAAACAGATGATTCCGTACACAAATACGTTACTAAAAGATCCATAAAATATAATAATATAAAAATTCAATAGATTTTTTTCGATATATTTTATTAAAACAACAAAAAAAAACTTTGTACAAATGGGGCAATGTTATCACTTAAGGGGCTAAGTAAAGATACTTTTACGGTAAGTACCTAAAAGTTACATTAATAATTTTTTTTAAATGTGTTGAAACCTGGTGAACTTATGCAGAAAACTTTGGTGAACTTACGCAGAAAAACTCTGGTGAATTTATGCAGAAAAATTCTGGTGAATTTGTGCAGAAAAACTCTGGTGAACTTATGCAGAAAAACTCTGGTGAACTTATGCCGAAAAACGACTTATAAAACGAGCAGTTATTTAACATTTTTTCTTTGTCGGTTTCCTTGAACCTCTACCAAAGAATCAGGTATCATCACGTTTGATCTTAATAGCACTTAAGTGTGATCTCGGCAAACTTGCGCTGGACAAGGGCTGGGAACATTCTGGGTATTAGGGAACATTGGGGAATATTAAGGAATATGAGGAACTCAAATCCTTAAAGAGTTAAAACCTATTAGTGGACACGGAACAGAGAACAAAGTAAGGATTATGTAATTTAATCAATGTCATTTCTCCTTTAAATTTTGATTTACAAATTATCTATGTATTTTTTATTAGAGGAGATGTACCGAATATGGGATAGCTTAGGTAAAAAATTTCTAATTAATTATATTTAAATCGTTTATTAAGTAGTACACATTAAAATCATTGGAAAAATAGTTATGTAACTTAAAATGTCAACGAAACATTTAAAAAAACACACTAACGTCTTCATTTTAAACGAAAAGTAAAAACATAGAAAAAACCGATGTCAAAAAAAGTGCTCCTATTATGGGATACACCGATTTCGATGCAATAATCACATATAAAATCAATATTATCTGCTCCCGAACACTCAATATGGCACCAATGGCGGTGCCATATTGGTGCTGGCTATACATTGGATCCACTCTTTGCCTCTGATATCACAAACCTCATCGGACTCATCATCACGAGGTTGGATTGCCGTCGGAATGTCTTCAGAAGAATGGGATAACAGCGACATACTCGTACGTGACAGCTCAGAAGAAGACGTAGTAACCTCTGATGGGTTTCTTCGAGACTTCTTTTTTCACCTGAACCCCACTAGCCTCCACTAGTGGGATCAAATATTTTCGTGCCATATTTCACAATATCCCTTTTCTTCTGCAAGCCTTCCAGCTCAGTTTTATAAGGAGACGCGTTATTATGCAAGTTTTTCCTGCTTTTCTTCCCCTAGTGGAAACCGTCTTTTCTTGCTTGTGTAGAGCGTAATTATATGTGGGCTTATGAGGACCGGCTTGGGTCAGCAGATGGAAGTGACTCATTATATGATTCATTAGAAGCCATTGCCGAATTTCTTCGCTGTAATATGTCTTTAAAGCTCCTATCACTACCTTATCGAGGGGCTGCAGTTTGAGGGTAGAATGTGAAGGTATGTACAGAATGGTGACATGATGCTCACGAGCTTTATCTATAACATCAATGCTGAGTGTGTGGCTGTAAAGTCTGTCAAGATTTTAGTTTCGTATATTTGATGAAGTGCTGGAACCATCAGTCCGTAAGTAGTTCTGTTTGGATAGGTAATCCAGCAACTGTCGCCTAAAACTGGGCCCAAGACTGAATTTCGTCCAGGCGCAGCTTCCATGGCATCTTCTTTAGCGCTAGGCTTACAAGGTCTGAATAAAGTGCTTTGAGGGACCTCGTAAAGAATGGTTGCTTTCTGATATCCCAGGGTCTTTGATTTTACAACTTCCATGGCTTTTATCATATCAAATTTTTCTGTGTTCCACGTCTTCCGCTGTTTCTTCTCCGACATTTTGACCTTCGTGTAGGCGTGTATTGTAATACAAACTACAATAGCAAAAAAGAAATTTAGTTCTACTATAATTTCATATTAGAAACACTATTCCTAATATGAGATACTATTCCATATTAGGGTCATCAAGAAATCCCATATTTGGAACAAGATCAATAAAATCAAATATATTCATAGAATAAAATCTACTTGTATTTAACTTTAAAACATTACGAAAACATATAAGTTAAATAATAATTTTGCCGATGAGTGAAAGATTGAGAATTTTGTGAAGAAAATTTTTTGAGAAAAAATAAAATGAAAATTACGTAAATATCATATCGGTGAGGCACAAAAACTTAATCACTCTCTCAGGCCCAGGTGGTGTGGCCGGCATCCGGAAGAGTACTGACTTGTTCAAGGTCGGTAGGTGGGGAATGGGGAACGCTGGGTTATAGAGGCTTTTCTCCCTTACATTTTGAGAAACACCACTATCCCATATTAGGGACATATGCCATATTCGGTACATCTCCTCTACTTTCTTTGTCCTTTACCGCCTGGGGTTGTTACGAATGTTCGAAAAGCGTGAATAATTATTCGTAGCATAACATAAGTGTATCATATCGTGGTAATAATTTCTACCACACAGAGTAAATTAATGAAAAAGCTTTGTTAAAAATCATCTTATCACATCACGGTTCAGAGGGTGTGATGAAAAAAATAATATTACGATACAAAATTCTCGTGGTATGAGCGGGGAACTGTTGAATCCAGGTACATCACATTTGATACAGCTCTCGATTAGCAATCCTAAGGTCGCGGTTTCAAATCCCGGCGGATACAATTCGATTTTATTTGGTTGATTGGTGATATTTAAATAATATAAATTCATTAAAAATAATATAAGGTGTATTTACTGCAGGTTCCAGAGTGGAAGATTCTATCAGTATCGCCCTGGTTTAGTATCACTATTCAGAATTGATACGTTGCTTTAAATGGCTTTAGCTGTGTTTGCTGACCAGATCTGAACAGCTAGGTACTTCCTCACCTTCCTCCTCCACATCTCCTTTCCTTCTCCCGTAACTTCAACCACACAACATACCCCAATTTGGTATGACATAGTTTCACTGGCTCCAGGCGGTTGGACTCTTTTGCGGCATTAATATTTTTTTTATTATATCAACCACTATTATATATATATATATTTTTAAATTTTTTTATTTTTTTATTAATAATTCAAAAAAGACACATAAATTACAAATACATTTTATACACTAATTAATTATATAATATATATGTTTGATGTACCCCCATAAAAAAGCAGGGCTTGTGTGTATGGGGGGAGGGGGAGGGGTGTTATTATATAGTTTTTATTTGTTATGATTTAGTTCAGGTTTTGAGTGTGCTTTTTAATGTGAGTTTTAAATTCTTTTGTATTGGTATTCATGTTTCTAATATTTTCTGGTAATGAATTAAAGAATTTTACTCCGAGATATTTATGATTTAACTGCCCTATTGTTTTTTTACATTTTGGAGTATGAAGTATTGAGGTTTGTCTAAGGTTTTTGTTATTTTTAAAGGGTGCAGTTTTATATTGAATATTATCTTTATAAATTTGTAATGTTGCATGGTAAAAGTATATCTAATTCATTTAATTTTCTGACCTTAAATTCTTCGAATAGGATTTTAAAATGGTTTTTATTATTAGTTTTTGTGATATGTAAATTGTTTGTATTTGATTTTTATACGTACCGCCCCATCCTATAATGCCGTATTGCATAATTGATTGACAGAACGCGAAGTATGTGGTTCTAAGTAATTTTTCGTTTAAAATATCTCTTAAACATTTAAATATATATGTTAGTTTCCTTAGTCTGTCGTTCAGAATTTTTATATGTGGGGACCATTTTAAACGTTAGTCATTTATATAAAATAAATTTGAGTAGATTTTGAGGTAAAACTTTTTTTGATTTGAGATTTTGTTTTCAAGTAAATCAAGTCCGAATTTGGATTTTAAAATGTCAAATTGTGTGGTCAAACTCAAGTGGTCAAGTTAACCTAACCCAACCCAGCTGAAAAAATTTGTTAACCCTTTACTTGCCAAAAAAAGCTTCAAAAAGTATCGAAATACTCTTGTAGAAAATATATGTCTATTTGGTTTTTTTTTTATGTGAATGAACAAGAGTCCCAACTGCTCCCTACTGTCCGTAGTAGGTGGGAAAAAGGTATCACCAATTTGGATATATTGGGAGGCTAAAGGGATTGGAAAAGGGAATGAGGTCGGAGAGAGGAAGGTTGGGAAGTAAGCGGTTAATGTCATTTCAAGTAATGTTTCGTATTTGAACGGTCTTATTTTACTAGGGCAATACTGAAATTATTTACCACTCATAACTCTCTTTTCCAAATACTTCCCCTATTTTCAGTCTATTTCAAAATATTCCACAATAATTAAGGGCTGCCATAACTTGACGAAACTTTTAGCGAAGATCGCTAATTTTTTGATATTTTGTTTACGTTTGCAGCCCCTGCCTTTTAAATAATGCGCCGACCCAAGAACAAATAAATGAAAACACATGCAACGCTATCAGATAAATGTGGTCACATTGTTCTGTCCGGGATTGTACACATCTAAATTATACACCGCGCCCGTCAAATATAATTAACTTCCTCGCGCCTACAGACTACACACTTTACCTTATACTGCCTACACCGGCTGGACGCGTGAAAGTATACAGAGAATAAAAAAATAAAAAAATTACAACGGCTTAGCGAGTGGGAAATATTCATCACAAGAATAATAGCTTTAAATAGTATTATTTTTTCAACCTCCTTATTCATAGTTTTAAGACCATATCAAATGATATCAAATATTAGAAGATACTAGCAGTAGTGACTATTTATAAGGCATCACGCTTTTGAAAAACTAACTACTATTAACATTAAACTACAGAATACTTATATTTAATAGGTAAGACCGTGAATAATGAGAGAAACGCTCTTCACCCCAGCATAAATCTTCTTATTATTGAATGAAAGCGAAAAATGTTTCTTATTCTTCATACTTTTTTCTTAAATATAGTATTATAGATGGCGCCACTTCCGTTTGCAAATCGCATGTGAGTGAGTAATAAGTGTGTATATTACGGCAGCAGCTCCGTGGAAAAGGGTACGTTCACGGACGGGTCAGAACGGTTTCCATACAGTGTGGCGTTGGAGATTTACTCGGAGTCGGGTTCCTTAATTTGAACCGTACGGGCATTACCGTATTAATAATTATACGTCGATGATGATATCAAATTTAGTTCCAAGGGAAAAATAATAATATGAAAACTTCAAAGTATTTTACCTGATGGCGCCACTTCCGTTTGCAAAAAGCGTATGAGCGAATGCTAAGTGTGCATATTACGGCAGCAGCTCCGTGGAAAAATGCACGTTCACGGACGGCTCAGAACGGTTTCCATACATTGTAGCGTTGGAGATTTACTCGGAGTCGGGTTCCTTAATTTGAATCGTACGGGCATTACCGTATTAATATATTTCGATTGTTTGGTTTTGAAATGAGAATATGGGGATGTCATTTATATCTCCCTATGTTTCCCTAACCAACTCACCTTGCTGGAAAAGTATTTGAAAAATAGTGATAACTCAAGTGCATTTGTGTTGAAAAAAAAGGTTTTGAAAGTACCTTAGAAGCAAGTTGTTGTTTTATTTTGAATGACCAAGAGGTGTCGCGGTGGAACTAGGTAATTATATTGTGATTGTGTGGTGTGCCCCTTCGCAGAGATACAGTAGCTAGTTATTGTTTTTCCTACAAGTACTATCCCAAATTCCACCAAACACCATTTCGTTTCGTTTCGTTAAAATTATAGTACATTTTAAGCGCCTCTGAAGCTCTATTTCGTTAACAGTTTTGGATGCAACAAGAGTTGACAATAGAAAATACTGGCACACAGAAAATATTAAACCAAAATATTTTTTTTTTATAATGTTTACTCACCATTAAAACTTTGGGGGTAATAACCAATTCATGAAATATAACCAATAGAAAAATAGTATTTTTAATTCATAATTTTCGATGCCAACCTACCTACTCTAAGTTTGGTAAAATACCTCTGTAAATCTATGTGAATTCACAACAAATCCTCATCAATAAAGCTATGTTAACTTTACTGTAAATGTATAGAATTAATTACTGCAACGTGGTTATAAACTATTAGCCGTGATTATCGTACGAAATACTGATTAATATTGCAAAGATTAATTAACGGCCCTCATGATTAGTGATAAAGTAAATTTTAATAAGTTAATTTGAACAGGTATGAAATGTCACAAAGAGTTTTTATTGATGATTCATTGATTAGTAATTAACCTCGTTTTCAATGGTTTATGTCATTAGACATTAGACAATAGCTTTAAGTCACTAGTTAAGTTTAACTCTGCGAGGAAGAAATAAGAGAGTTCACGTTCAGACTTTTTTTTTCATAAGATAAGTAAGTAGATGATTGCATCGGTTTTGGGTCCCACACAGGTGTCTTATGTTCGATTCCTTGACTGTATAAGTCCTCCATCACCATAAAAGCAACATTTTCCGGTTACTGGTGGTAGTAGGAGATTTGCAAATATTGTCTTGTTATTCGATCAGGTTCTGGTTATATACAACAACACTAAAACGCTGGATCGCGCTTTTTGACGAGAGAGAGGTTTAGAAATAATTTAAAAAAAGTAAGTAATGGGAACCCACCAAGAAGCTGCACGTATGTGGGTAATAGAACAAAAAAATTGCACGTTTTAGGATAATTTTTTTTATTTTTAAGTTATAGTCCTATAAGCCCATTATTAACTATATTTTTTCTTAGTTTTCAAGACGGTTTGGGATGTATCATAGCTAATTCAAAAACTTCCCTTTGTGGAATTTCTCTACAAAACTACACACACGACAAATTTCATTTCTGCGGGTAAATGCTAGAAGTGCCAGTTTCTGTGAATTTGATTTAGGTACCAGAAAATACTCTAAAACAGCCCCTATTTGAATGTTATGGATACCTGTGTGAGACGATCTAGATTGGTAAAATTGTGACCAATGTGGAAGTCAAACTATTGATAAAAAGCGTTTTTCCTCCAAGAAATCAACAAAAAATCTTAATTCGATTCATAAATTTGACAAAGGCCAATATCAAGCCCAAAATATATAACAACTCCACCAAAGAACATCAGTCATCTTACGAATTAATTCCAACTCTTCACTCTGAATAACTTATACATTAAGAACAATATGAGATATGATAATGTTAATTACAGGAAATCAGTCTGAATTCTCGACTTCAGATTATTCAGAGCTCAGAACGGACCGGAGTAACAAATGACTCTATTGAAATGTCAGTTAGTCTGAGATAATTATTAGATTCGTCGTGATGGGACTGGGAGATAAGATTTAAACCTCTGACGCAGTTAATGGTAGAGAGTAACTACAAATTAGCCTCCCACTGTTCATTAAAATTGCATCGGATACGATATCATTTATAAATCTTCTATCGAATCGATTATTATTATTTTGTATTGAGAATTTTAATGGACGATGAACTGGGAATAGTTTCTGTTAATATTAAATTTCTGAGTCGACTGTGAATAATACGGTTTTATTATTCATGTTCGTATTATAGGTAATAAGTTTACCTAAATATTATGCAAAATATAAAGCCGTGTTCTGCAGAAAAACTGCAGAATAAGCTAATGTATATATAATTATTTTATTTACGTTCATATTAGGTAGATATAGTTAGTTAGTTAGTTAGTAACCTAATATAAACATATTTATTATTATCACATTTTATGATATGTACTTTTTTCATTATTTGCTGATCGATGGACGAGGAGAATACATACATTTTTTTTTTTGTATTTCTTGGGCATGAACTATCTAACATTTTCTAGATTTGTTTAGTTAATGATTTCAATCATTATGAGTAATTCGCACTTATATTCATGTACTCAGTATATTTGCTATTAATTTGTGTTGTTTTTCGTTAGTTTAAGTCAAATTGTGACACAAAAATCGTGTGTTCTAAATTGAACTGTCAGAAAATTGTTCTTTAGGTTATATTCAGAAATAATTTGCATTTTAAGATCTTTATTTTATTATAAATTCTTGAAAGTGATGTTTTTTGGTGACTAAAATGGCTAATTTAGTAAACGCATCAAAGAAATGAATGTCTTAAGATGTGCAAGAAATGCATTCAAACGTGACTAAATAACTAACTAACCATCACGCCGTTTCCCCGCAGGGGTAGGCAGAGAGGACGGACCGCCAAACAACTCGGTCTTTGCATACACTCCTCGCCTCATTCACATTCATACATCTTATCATACATGCTCTTCTATTATTCTGACTCTTGACATAACCCGACTCAAGTATATAAACGTGAGTTTTTTTATTGTAAATTTTAGGGAATGAAAAGCGAATTTCAAGATTTTTTTATATTTTTTTATTGTGTGAAGGAGTAAAAAGTGAGGTGACAGATTTATTTTAAAATCATTAAATAAAAGGACTGTGTTTTTTGAATTTTAAATTTTTCCAAATATTTCAATGATTTAATAGAAAGTGTTTGGGGTAAGTAAGTTTTTTTTTCAACTTGATGTTTGAAGCTTAAAATACTACAGTTTTTAAACACTTAAGTATATTTTAGATATGAAAATCTTAAAGGTAATTACATTTTGGTTCTAAAACGGTATTTGTTTTTACGACATCTCAAAAAATAATAAATATATAGGACATTAAAAAAAAATTCGAAATTCGTTGAAAATTAAAAATGGAACAAAAATATACAACAGATAAACTTCCCTCCTTGGCCGTGTAAGCAATGTACATATCTTCCCATGAACAATTTTTGGTCAGTTCTTAATTAGTAAGGATTCTTCATACATGGTTGTTTGACCATTGTAAAAAAATTTCAGAAAGTTTATTAGTAAGGCTGGTAAAATACGACGTTGTCAGATCAAATCCATATATTTTGTTTAGTAAGAATTTACAGACTTTACACAACGTGCTACAGAAACACCGTATAACGGCCGCGGAGTGTTTTTTTTTAGTAAGGCTGTTAGTGTTTTATATTTATACATTTTTAAGTGTTTTACATATATCTTTTGGTCTTTGTTTATGACAATGGATTTTGAAATCGGTAATTTCTCGGTAAGTCTTATCTTTAAATACTTTTAATTATGAAGGTGGGGTTTTGATTACATCTACAGGTATTTTTCCAATCATGGCAGTGCCAGTGGTTCCGGCTTTGAACCGATGGGATCAACTAATTAAACTGGGTGAATTGAACTCTGATCTTTGAACCGAAGTCAAGAATGCAACCCACTCAACATTCAGTCATCGAGGCTTTATGAAAAATCATCAATGAAAGATAGGTACCAAATCGATAATCATTAAATATCTTTGCTAGGTGGTTTACCATATACAATATCTGTATCTGCCATCTCGGCACAGGCTGAGCCTATTTACGTTATATAACAAAAAAAAGTATTTGTATATATTGTAATATTATCATGGTTAATAAATAATTTAAAAAAAATATATTTAAAAAAAAAGTGATAAAAATTAAATAAAAAAAAAATATATATTATAATATACGGTTTAATATATCGATCTATAAAAACAACAAATAAAATTGCATGTTAAATTTTAGCTTAATAATTAACTGGAAAATGGCTGGGCGGCCTTTTTCATTTTGAATTTGAAATATTAACACAACCAAACATACTTTTTAAAATTTAAAATAGGTATCTGTTTATCAGTTTTCGGTGCATGAATATTTTCAATGCTTGTATGTTTTTCAGTGCATGTACGTTAATCAATTTTAGTCTATAATGTTCATTGTAGGTAAATTCCCGAATTTATTTAAAAAAATCACTTCCTAAACACTTATTAGAGAGTTCCTAGACCTAGCTATGAAAGCTCAAGCGATATTTGGTTGGCGTATTTCGGCTTATCGGTTGCCATACATTCCCAATAGGAATGTATGACGAGCGATATGCTGAAGTAGGCCAAGCCAAATAACGCTTGAGCTTTTATCCTCAGGTGAAAACTAAATGAAATGAAAAATAGATTTCCTTAATTGTCAATATTTTACATTTTAAATAAATTAAACACTTCTGCACAGTGCTAGATATTTGCTACACTTTCTGATTATCACAAAATGTCTGTTTTTGATGACATTTTTGATGAAATTCGTTGCATGAAAAATGTTGAATATATAACAAGAAATCTTCACTGTACCCAATACATTTTTTAACATACCGCAGTACATACTGCAACCAATTAATTATTACATTTTCCGATTTAGCCAGGTTCACAAAATAAATCTGCACTTCCCATTTAAGTTGAAGATTTAAGTTCAGAATTAAAACTTTTAATGTGTCTGTGAAACAATTATTCATGTTTCCAATCGATAATAAAGATATTGGTGGCCTTTGAACTGAGTCACATGTCGCTCAATGAAATCCATACGTTGATTCGGAAACTTCTTTAAACAGGGTCGGATACGTTTGAGTTGTAACTTACGTAGTAAGTAAGTAATTAACATAAGAGAAATTAAATACAAACGTGCCATCTATTTGGAATAACTTTTATCAACTTAAAAAAAAAATCTTTGTCTGTTTACCAGGTTACATCTGTTACCAGGTTACATCATATAACCAATCATATTCAAGGAATTACAGTTTGTAACTAACTAGGTTTCCCACAGAAGTAGGCAGAAAAGACGGACCGCTAAACAACTCGGTCTTGGCGCACACTCCATGCCTCACAATTGTTCGTCGTCTTAAACATAATTTTCTGTAATTCTGACTCGTGAAATGGTTCGACTCAAGCATTTGGTTCAATCGATCGAGCTATGTCTTACTCGGGCGTCCCCGGCTTCTTCTACCATTCACGTTGGCGTCATGTATTCTCCTCGCACAATTTTCTTCGTTCCTTCACTCTACGTGCTCAAAAAATCTAAACGTCTCTTTCTTAATCTTACTTACGTACTTTTAATCCTAGACCCGAGAGACTGTAGATCTTCCATAGTAATAGAAATCATCACCGTATCATCAGCATACACCGACAACATACTTTCAGATTATTCAGTTTCGCGCCCAATCCCGCCTTTTTCAATTCTTGGATTCAGTTATCCATGTACAGATTGAAGTTGAAGATTGAAATTTCTCATTTAATAATAATAATAATTGGATATATATTTTTAAATATTTATATTGAGGGATCAGTAGGATTTATCGGTCAAATTAGGAATTCCACAGAGCCGAACCCTCTGATATGAAAATATCTGGAGACGGTGAATTATATTCCCATTCAATAGTTTGGTAGATTAACGTGTTGTTCTTGTATTGTTTTGTATTAATTATACTTATATAATACACTTGCATAACGTGGATTTACTAGACGATCATTTATATGGAAAAGTGTATGAAAGGGTTTAGTTTTTCCTATGGGAAAAACTAAACCCGTTCCTGTAAATCTGGTGAAAAAAAAATTGTAGAGCACCGTGTTTGTGAGAAATCACCTCAAGGGCGCTGCTAATTAAATAATATATTATACAAATCGTCAGTATCTATTCCATATATTGTGTTAAATCTGTCTTTTTACTTCGAAAACAATGAATATTTTTATTTTTAGTTGTTTTAAGGCTTCTGAATCCGGCACTTCTACCTTGTTTTGGTGATGAACACAGAAAACTGCATTCTGTAAGGCGACGGCTATGTTGTAGGGTCTGAAACACTCGGTGGGCTGCCAACATTAGGAGGTATCGATGTTATTTATTGAGGAGACCTAAAGAACTCTATGGCAGAACAGTGATGTATCGATTGATGGAATGAATAGTTCACAATATACTCAATATTAAACTGCTTTATATAAAAATAATCACATTAACGGATACAACAACGAAATTCCATAAAACACCAAAATAAACCTGCTTATTATTTTATTCAATTGATAAACAACTGCTTAAGTAAAAACCTTACTAACTCTAATATAGAAGTTGACAAAAAATGATTCCTGGAAAGATGTACACATTGCTTAGCTTATCCAACTAAAGAGGGTAGTTTTTCTGATGTCAATAATAATTTCTAATCGAATTTCAGAATACATTGAATTATGCTATATAATAGTAAATTGACTATTTTATTAACAAAAACGATTTTTGTACACATTACAAGACATAAATATACATAATTAAAAAACCGTGTAGTAAAAAATGGTCGTAATTACGCTATTGCGCATGCGTGGTAATCGATTTTGTGCACGGAGTAAAATGTTATTATAAAATACGATCATTTTATTCGTAAAAACGGTTAAAAACGTTAAAGTTCTTAAGAACAAATTAAGAGTGTTTCAATGTTTAATGGCGGGAAAATGTAAGAATAATTTGTTGGTATACGTACGAAGTTACGTACACCAACAAATTATTATTACATGTTCCCGCCAATAAACATTGAAACCCTCTTAATTTGTTCGTAAGAACTTTAACGTTTTTAACCGTTTTTACAAATAAAATTATCATATTTTAGAATAACATTTTTCTCCGTGTGGTGGTGCCGGATTTCAAAAATAGAGTTGAAATACTTTTTTTTAAGTATCAAATCGATTCTAAAATTGTATAGCTTTATACAATCGATCATGCTTAAATTCAAAAATTATTTGAGATTTTTTTATTATTTTTAAGATGTTTCGCTGTATTAGGTGTTTGTTTACGAACAGGTTAATTTAAGATTTGATGTGAAATATAAATATTTTTAAGTGAAATCAAACAAACAACAACATGTCCTATGTATTGACAGAGTTATTGATACCCGCAGCCACCTTCAGCAAATATCGGTCAAACCTTCAAAGGGCCTATCAGGCAGTCGAACAAAAGCTTATTTGTTTACCTTGTTCCATAGTACCTAAACCTACTGGACGCAGTTTGAATAAATAAATAAAAATGTTAGATGCCTTTTAGAACTTACAGTTTGAAGGTACTTCACAGACAAACTAGACAAGACCGTCGAAGGCTTTTGAAAGCTTTTCAGGGAATGTAGGAGGCAACCTGTTTTCGACCTCAGATGGAAATTGATGACACAGCCTTGTCTGTAGTGGGTTCTCGGAATACACATTAATGATTTATCGATAAGAACTGCCAGCAATTAGATTTGTCACGAAGCGACTCACGTCTAGGTAAGTGCAATACAGTGTAGAGCTTAAATAGCTCAGGTAGGTAAAATCATGTGTGTAGGTATAATCTTGTGTGTGTTTTTTAATCAATTTGTTTAGTTTTGTGTTAAATTATAGAGTGAGGATGGCGAAAATAAGTAAAAAGAAATTTTTTTGCAAACACTTCTTCATATTTGACCGGTCAGTGGTTGTGTGGGCATCGCGTTTGGTTCCCACCCAGGCGTTCCGTGTTCGATTCCTCGGCTGGCTAAGTCCTCCATCACAACACAAGCAACATCTTCCGCTTAGTGTGGTGGTAGTAGGAGATTTTCAAATGTTGTTGGGTTATTCGTAACCCGGGAATGTTTGTCTTTCTTTTAAAAAAAAAAAAATATATGAGTTTCAAGTCAACTATTACTTCATAATAAAGGGTGGCGCAAAAGTTGTCACCCATTGTTTTTTAACTGTAATTTTTTTTATGAATAAAAAAAATTGGTGTTGCTTTTGGATTGTGTTTATTTGAAGTCTTAATTTTTTTTTATTAAGTCGAAAAAATGATTTCGACCAAGTGGCCGCCGCCAAAATTGTGCTATACGGGCCCGATTTATGTGATTTTCCATCACCCTTCCGGCGATAGGTTCTCGCATTCTTATTTATTTTATTTTTTATTTTATTTTATTAGGAACATTTACAGATTAATAACTTTACATGCATTAAAGAAAACAATATAGTATAATAGTTAAGTTAAAATCCAATAACAAATGTTCACATCATGCCCAAATAATAAATAAAAAAGTCAATAATTATTAATTATTAACAATTTTTTTTTTTTTTTTAGCACTTTGTAAAATAAAAGTTTAATGATAGTACTTACAGAAAAGAAAATTGTAAAATATATTGTACGCGTATAGACATATACGTATTACATTCTTTTTAAATTTAAATACAAAAAATACATGAAAAAGTATGGTATCAATTTTTTTGTTTGGTTACAATTAATTAATCTACGAGTATTTAGTAATGAATTGGTTATTATAAAGCTCCATTAACTATATGTTTGAAAGAGCTTAAAGTACACGATAAGATATCAGCATCGATACATTTTTTGTTATAATGATTGCAAGTTCTCAATAAGAAAGAATTTTGCCTGAGACTAGTTGAAGCAATTTCGACATGAAACAATGACTTGTCCCTAGTTTTCTTACTCGGGACTCTAATATTAATTGATGACAAAAGTGCTGGACAGTCAATATGATCATTCAAGATTTTGTGTAAGTAAGTCATATCCGTAATGTCTCTCCTACTTTTTAGAGTTTTGAGTCCATAGTGTTTTATAGAACTGTCCATGTCATAATAACGCACATGTCTCTTGAAGTTCAGGTGATGTATAAATTTTCTTTGGACAGCTTCTATGCGCTTTGTGTATATATTATACAGAGGATTCCATATAGGAGAAGCATACTCAAGATGACTACGAACATAGGAGTAGTATAATTCTTGACGGATATCCTCTTTAAGGGCTTCAAAAGTCTGAAGCTTGTTGACATAGACTCATGATTTCAAGAAATCTAACACAAATAAGTCTGGAATGGTTGAATCGGGTGATTTGCCGGCTAGCGCAACTTACCAAACGAGAATTTTGTTGATTTGCACTGGCCGATTTAAATAAAAAAAAACATTATTTGCGCGTTTTTGAGAGGTATAGCGATTTATTGTATTATTGACGTATTTTTGTATTTGTTTACTTTAAAAATATTAAAGTAGAACTCAGATTTGCCGCCATTTGCGAAAATAATGGTATCTTCCGATAGGGTGATGACTTTGGCGCCACCTTATACTTACGTAGTTTGGGATACTAAGATGCCTTCTTTGTTAATAATTAACTTGGGAAGTTATTGACTTAAGCCAGGGACAAACACAGCGTTATAAGCGTCGGCGTTATTTGGCTTGACCTATTTCACCACATCGCTCGCCATACATTTGCGATTGGAATGCATGTCGAGGATTATGCTGAAATAGGCCAAGCCAAATAACGCTGGCGCTTATAACGCCGTGTGTGTCCCTGGCTTTATTGTGTAAGTGTATGAAATGTTATTTAATGTATACATGAATTTACTTATCAATATATCTTAGTATAAGTCCATATACTTCGGCGTAGATGCTGTGTTTGTTACACACAGCATTTTTTTTTAAACTATTCATTTTCAATGACATTTGACCGGTCAGTGGCTGAGTGGGCATCGCGTTTGGGTCCCACCCAGGCTTCCCGTGTTCGATTCGTCGGCTGGCTAAGTCCTCCATCACAGCACAAGCAACATCTTTCGCTTAGTGTGGTGGTAGTAGAAGATTTTCAAATGTTGTCATGTTACCCGGGAATGTTTGTCTTTCTTTTTAAATAAAAAAAAAATACAAAAATTAGGATGAAAAACATAACTGGAAATATTCAGCATTTTAATCTCTTCCTATAAAATCAACCCCCAAAGATGACAGATGATTGTAATGAATGATTTCCTTTACAGGATTTTTTTATTTTATAAAAAGACATGGATTCGTAAATAACCGAAAAACATATTTTACAGTAATTTGTTCTAGTGCTTTTATTCTATATGTAAGGTCCAAAATAATAAATTACAATTTATACAAAATGGGACGAGAACGATTTTAAAATTCTATATTTTTACTGTACTTAACGTGATATTACAAAATTTAATTGAGATGGCAACTAAACAACAAATACTGTACAATACGTTAAAAAGGATGTACAAACTTACAAATAACGCGCTTCCTAATTATATATATTACAATTTGGGAGACGGTGATGGGTACCGCCGGCCGTTATGGGAACTATTTATTGGATAACCAACATCCCTCCCTCATCGACATAGGTCGCCCAAAGTGGTTCGCTACGTCTGGTGCAGCTTAGTGAGGGTGCCCCGGTTTATGAGGTGAGGTTCGTCTAGGTCTTAGCGGCGCATGCGTTTGAGGAACGGACGGGGGACTCTGAGGGAGACCTTTTGATCTCTCCTGTCGGACTCTCTATACTCATCGCTTTGCAACGCATTGGGAGGGTGGATTCGTACATCCATCACTCCTGGACACACTGACCCATTGATACCCACCCTTCATGCCTTTTCCTTTCCCAGAACTTCGTCACTTTCATTTCTTTAAAAGCCCCTCCATACAGCATCCAAAAGATGTATTTTTTTTGCCCTACTGTTTCCTCTGTGCCTTCTGTGTGGAGCTGTGAGATAATATACAATTAAATATAATGTACCACGAAAAAGTTCACAATTATCCCTCGAGAAGTTGATAAGATTTTACGCTTCCCAAAACTAAACTTACGTGTGCACACAAAACAGAGTGTTTTATATAGAACAAAAATTTTAAATAACCCAATAAAAGCCCTAAAGGAATCCACAAGTCTTGGCACTTTTCAAAGGATATGTGCTATGTCTGTGACAATTATTTTAGTTACACAAATTTAATTGTATTTTTTTCTTGAACTGAATTTGGTTTTTATTTTATACATTTGGTTTGGAAAAAATTCTCCATACAACTAAATAAAGAACCAAAAAATTTGTGTTTTTGAAAGGTTAAAATTAATAAGATAAATGATTTTAGATTCGAGGATGCAATCTTTTCAAATATAATTTAACTGTCTAATACTTATAAGCGTTCGCTGACTTTCTCCAATTCCCCAAAAACCCGCCGACATCTGTGACGTGTTTATTGAGATATAAAACTGATGGACTATTTACGACCAATCAATGATAGGAATCTGGCTGTGATATCATCACAATATGAACATTGAACTGGTTTTCCCATCTTTAGGAACTTCAGCCGATGGTATTACAGCACTGATAGAATTGCCACACGATGAACCCGTCTGTTGAAATCTAATCACTCTAGTCACGCAAACTCAAACTCAAAGTCAAATAATTGAAATAATTATTTTACTGTCTCCATTGGGAAACGATATCTAGAAACCTTTATACCAAAAAATATCACCATGATAGTTAGCCAAAAATTAAAAAAAATATGGTTTAGGCCCTTCCTTTACATGGAATCGCAAGTATCCGTAACTCAAGTTGTGTAATCGTGTTGCAAACAACATGTCTGCACACGTCGTGAAATCAGGAGACCCGCGTCGCCAGCAATCATTTTTGAATTCTTAAAATAATATAAAACTAGAACGCTTTCATAACCTAACTCACAGCCAAAAAGTTTCCATAGTCATTTTTATGTCCTGTCATTCTTTGTTGACTGTTTTTTTAACAGCTATCTTACATTAACAGTATCAATTTGTAATTGTAATTGGCTTATTTCATTTTTCTTCTTATTAGTAAAATCCAGTGCCCCCATATTTTTTTACTTACCTATGTTATTTTGCGTTGGATATCCTAAAAATATGTTTTTAAATATTATTTTCAAACGTGCATAGTATCTATAGATAGGGTGTAACCCATGTCGTATTTCTAAGATTAAAGAATGTTTCAAAGAATGACAAAATAAAAGTTCAATTATCAGGTATGGCGATATGAATGTAAAATTGTACAGAATTTTCCAAATGTCCAAAATGAATGTCCGATTGGACCAACAAAATCAAAATGGACAAAATAAGTGTCCGATTGGACAAAAAAAATATTCGAAATGGACAAAAACTTGTCCAAACTAAGAAAATGTATGTCTTATAGGAGGACAAAAATTGGGATAAAGGCAAAACATTTTCCAATTGGACTAAAAATTGTCCAATTGGACAAAACATTGTCCAAATGGACAAAAAATTGTCCAACTGGACAAAAACATTGTCCAAATGGACAAAAAATTGTCCAAATGGACAAAAAATTGTCCAAATGGACAAAATAAATGTCCGATTGGACAACAAACACTCCAAATTGACAAAAACTTGTACAAACGGACAAAATGTATATCCAATAGAGGAAAAAAATGGGATTAAATGACAAAACATTGTCCAATTGGACAAAAAATTGTCCAAATGGACAAAATGAATTCCAAACGAATATAATTATAAGTCCAATTAGACAAAAAACTGTCCAAATGGACAAAATGAATGTCCGATTGGACGAAAAACATTCCAAATGGACAAAATGTATTTTCAATTAGAGGAAAAAAATTGGGATTAAAGGACAAAATATCGTCCAATTGGACAAAAAATTGTCTAAATGGACAAAATGAATTCCAACCGGATAAAATGTACGACCAATTGGGCAAAACCTCCCAATGAACAAATTGAATGTCTAGTTCACGGGATCTCAAACTAATTTCAACCATCACCCACATTGCGATTGTGCCCCTTTTGTTTTTTTACTTACTTTTTTCATTCCACTACATGGAGCGTAACTTAAAAAAGGGTTATTGCAAATATTTTATTTAAAATATCCTAAAACCTCATCGTTGAAGTACCTTAAAAACATGTAGGTAGATTTTAACCATTGTAAAAAGCGCAAAACAATGAACTTTTAAGTAGAAAATAATAATAAAGCCTCTGCAACGATTATATTAAAATAAACTAGTTTATTACAATTTGATTACGTGTTAATCAATTCGTTTTATTAGCGTTATAAATGTTCCATCTGTAATCTATAAAGCATCTGAATCATTAGCATAGATAACATTACGTTTCCGGAACACGAAACATCAAGTACTTTATCTATGGCATTCAAGTTGATTAAAGAGCAATTACTCAGATTGCTTTTGCTGCAGATATACTATGAAAGTGCCTCTAAATACGAAACATTCCGTGAGATAGAGATACTAGACAATAGTATTGCAATAATTTATTTTGATTATTTATTTGTATGTGCAGTTTACTTATGTTTTCAGTTTACTTACATATATAATAACTAGCTTCTGCGTAGGATTAGTACTTCGAGTAATCTATTTCCTATTCCTAGGTCCCATTTACGTTTATACCAAAATTCTTATCCTATTTATTTAAAATATCTATAATTCTTGATTCGATTCAAAGTATTAGGCAATTACTTCAAATAAACTGCCTAATTTAAATATTTTCCAAAACATAATTTTGATTTAACAATCATTGTTTTGCAAAATGTCATTCTCAAATTTTGACGTTTTATATTAAACCATAATTATTATTTTCAATATATTGAAAATAAATAGCTAGCTTTATAAATTATAGCCTATATGTTATTCTGATGTATGAGCTATATTATTGTAAAGTTTCATTAAAATACGTTCAGTAAATTTTGCGTGAAAGAGTAACAAACAGACATACATCCATAAAAAACTTTCGCGTTTTAATATTAGTTCCAGAAATACAAAAAAATATTAATAATCACTCACTGCATTTAAATAGGTTAGTACAGGTATTTTGTTTTATTCTCACTAGAAGAACCTGTGCTGAGGTATTTGCAAGTGTTATTTTGCCCCTCCAAAAAAATCGTCCTTTAGACTCTCAAGAACAATACCGTGGTTCCACTACTGGCGGCAGTACTGTATTTTAGGTTAGTAGCAGTTAAAGTCCTTCATAATATTTTGTAGTAAAAATGTAGTGAAAAGAAAATAAAATACATTGAATAAATCAATATGGTAATTCTGACACTAGCTCCTCTTCTAAACACAAGCGTCCGCTTCTATAGAAGAGAAACATCAAAAATGAAAAAAAAATCTGTGAAAACTTATTTTGTAATTTATTGTTATCAACATTGTTATACCTTGTAAACTTATAATTTAATATTAAAAAAAAAAACTTATTTCCACATTAATTTATTCGACTCCAACCGGTTTCAGCTTTTTAAAGACATCTTTAGATCTGAAGATAGCTTGACACGGGAGGCCCCAAAGAAAGTTTTATATAGGGAGAACATATTTCAGGTACTTAAGAGGCTAGACTTTGAACCACACGCGGAACACCCGCGTCTGACATTCTGTCTCGCTCACAATAAGCTCACGCACACTTGCAATACATGCGAATGCGAAATGTGCGAATGAGACAACGCTTAAATTTATCTACAGAAATCGCTCGAAAAGGGGTTTATGGAGAATACACTTTTCTACACCGAAACTTTCACGAAATTGAAATTTAAAAAAATATATATTTAATAGAAAGAAGAAGCTACATCGGTAGCTTTTTATAATTCTTTATGAGAGCTGAGTTAGCAGCACTTTTTCCTTAAATAATATTTTTTGATAAACCGTACATGTTTGACAGTGAATGTTTACGTTAATACGAAACGCATCGAAAATTCGAAAACATACCGACATAGTTTTCACCCTCTAAAAGGAAGTATAAAAAAAAATATTCGTTTTGTGCAATTTTCGATGTAGAAAAGTGTTTTTTCCCGGGCGTCCTTTTTGTATGGGCCGAAAAGCGAAGTCTATCATCTTAAGGGATGTACTTGTACCTTTAATCAGACTACGGAGTAAAACATGTAAGTAAATGAAATTTTGTCTCCAGTGACATTTTTTATGTTTTTTTTTCAACTAAAAACATTAAAAAAACACTAGGTATTGGACAGCTAAGGGCAGGGCGAACGGTTTAGTGGTTACTCGGCTGAGTGACCAGTGATGACATGAAAAAAAAATCATTTGTTCGTATTGAAGAAAAAAAAATAAAAAAACGTCACCAGATACCAAAATTTCAGTCATCTACATTTTTTATTCCAAATAATGTTAGGAATCAATGATTATTAGGGTATTACCAGAGAATACCGGAAATTAGTCCTTTTTAAATCAAATTCTAGACGAATTTAAATTCTATTCTCTTTTGTACAAAAAAAAAAACATAAATTGATTTTGAAAGATTGTTATTTTATCTGGTACACGCAGTTTTAAAATTTTGAAAAACTAAGTGTATTTTTATTGTACTAAGGTTATACCGTTGGTCGTTGGTAGATTTGTTCAATTTTCAAACGATAGATTATATAAAACCACACAAATTTCAAATCATATAATCATACAACAAAATAAATCAATACATAATCTAGTCAACACAGTTTTGAAAATTTTAATTTTAGTTAAATTAAAATCATTAAAAATAAATAAGAGAACATGTTTTGTGACAAAAATACTTCAGTTTATCTATTTATTTAGTAATAAGGTCTTACAAACCAAAATATTTCAAATTTTTTACACACTTATTTTACATTATTGAAAAATCATAAATACTTATGATCAAAAAATACTTTCAAGAAGTACACGATATTTAATAATTTATCATCGTGCGTTTTGAGCATTTTTATTGCTAACTTGGATGTAGGTTTATATTAAATCAAGTTTTGAATGAATGAAATCGATATTAAATTTTTAATTTTAAAAATTTGATACGAGGAATAATTTATATTTCTTATTGGAAGCTCCCTATAGAATTGCAAGCATTTTAAAACTTTTATTCTCAGTTGCTGGTCAATCACTCTTAAGGAAATAAAGCAAGTCCATTAACACCCTTTATACTACATTCCACATTCTAAGGCAATTACTTCAACGCACGGTAAGGCACGAATAGTTCTAAAACGACACTATCTTCAGAGCAATGCCGAATATTGATTTTAATAAACTATTTATAAATGCATCAAAGTATCAACAAACACATTTTTGTTACTAAAACATAAGTCACAAATGATCCATTTTATCTGAATCCTTACTCTAATCTAATGAGTAGATACTTGGTAATGGACCATGTGACCAATCCCTTATCTAGGAGTTCAGAAATGATCCACGACCACGGACCTCGCATATCATACATACTAGAGTAGATGTCACGTCACGGAATGTGATTTATGACATTCACCCCTAACTGACAGCTGTCATGTTTGACAGTTGACAGTTGCGCCGCAGTGGCGCGTTGTGACATGAATGCGGGTCGG
The DNA here is from genome assembly GCA_951813805.1 of Limnephilus auricula. Taxonomy (NCBI): domain Eukaryota; kingdom Metazoa; phylum Arthropoda; class Insecta; order Trichoptera; family Limnephilidae; genus Limnephilus; species Limnephilus auricula. The sequence continues at coordinate 19,358,257 of OX638406.1, forward strand.
CAACGATAATCCCTACTATTTGCGTTATCGACATCACGACATAATATTATATGATTTTATACCATGCTATCAATCTTGTTCTAGTATTTCACTAAATTCTTTCTCATGTTCGTTACTATACTCCATTCCATTTCAGATTATTTGTTTGGATAAACCTTTTAAATCCTTGAACGTAATTGATTTAGAATAGATATATAAAATATAAAATGAGAATTTCCTGAAAGAGTTTCCACAAATTTGATAAAAAAGATTGTAACGGTGTTTTAAACATAAGCTTAATTAAAATTCATAAATAATCTTCTCTTCTCTGATTAGTGATTTTCACTGCCAAAATTATTATCATGATTAATTTTTTGGGTTATTTTGCCGTTTTGCTTTTCTTCCTTCTTCAGACAATATTTTGGACAGCGCCAGAGATTCGAGCGGCAAACCGGTCATTACTATGAATTGGTTCCTGGGAAGTTGCTTTATTTTATTTTGCGAAGCTTAGGCAAAAATATTTAAATGATTTACAATCGTTTTCTAAATAATTTAATTTCCCATACTATACAATAAAACCACATCCGAAAGAGGGTTTGAAAGTATGAAAATTTTTACATTAAAGCAGTTTTTACAGACCAGTTACTTTATATGTTTTCTGGGATTATAAAAAGACAAAAAAAATACTTGATTATATGAAAGGCAAAATATGTGTTCTACTCGCATTATTTAATTAAAGAATATAAAATATTTTTAAGCAATCTAATTTCCAAACAAAAATCACTTGGTTTTGAATTACATAGTACATCACCTATACGTCGTTAGTATATAAGTGAACTAGCTTAAGGATATGTTTAAATGAAACTTAAGTGTTTTGCGCTAATGTGTAAGTAATGTTAGCTAATGTTAGCTAATGGAACTAATCCGGAACCGTTTCACTAAACATGATTTACGTTAGAGTAGTAAGTTCTGAGTTGACTGCAAAAAGACAGTCTCTGATTTATTCAACGCAATTGGCTTAAAAACATTAAACGTGTAGTATGATGGATAATCGTAAGGTGTGAGGCTCTTGTTTGTAACGTACAACATTACTCCCACGATTTTGGTTGACACCATTAAGGTACGAAGTAACTACGTACTCCCTATGTTCTGATGAGCCCAACATAACAATTTGTGTTTACTTCAATTCAGAACGTGAGTTCGCAAGTCCATGACTGATTAGTGATTGTACGATACAAATGCTAAATCAAACGGAAAATTACTTGACGTAGACTAGTCAAAGTTCATAAAGAAAGTAGGTTGTTGAAGTACCATTATGAATATGTTTAAATTATAACCTAAGTATAGAGTTTTCTTGCTTTTTTATTTGGTGAAAGTCGACTAAACCGATATTTTTCTTCATGTTTAAACTAACTAACTAACCATCGTTTTCATGTTTTAACCATGTTTAACGCCGTTTCCCCGCAGGGGTAGGCAGAGAGGACGGACTGCCAAACATCTCGGTCTTGGCACACACTCTTTGCCTTATTCACATTCATACATCGTCTCATACATACTCTTCTATTTTTCTGACTCTTGATATGGCCCAACTGAAGTATCTGATTCACTTGATCGTGCCATGTCTTCCTCGGACGTCCCCTACTTTTTATACCATTCACACTTGCATCATATATTCTCCTTACGCTCCTTTCTTCGTTCATTCGCTCTACATGCCCAAACCATCTGAGGGTTCCTTTCTTAATTTTACTCATTACGCTTAACATCAGCCTTGCATTCTTTTCGTATCTCCACATTTCTCACACGATCATACATGGTTTTACCACACATACGCCTCAGGGATCTCAATTCTCATTTATGTTTAAAAGGTATGTGTAATGTTTTAGGATTCACTCAAGACTTAGAAAGCAGACTTTTTTAATAATACACTTTGTTTTTTATCGTTAAAGTATAACATTTTATTGACACCGAAATAATACAACCCAAGGATTTTAATTTGCCTCCAACGGAACTGATATGTGTTTCTTTCTAGGTGGTTTGATGCAGAAAAGACCAATAAGTAGTTTTACAAACAATATATATATTAATTTGAGTTTCGTTGGAGGGGATGAAAGGAGCCTGCCATCTATCTTAATAATGTCAAACTATTTATTCAAATTCTTATGTGATAAGTGAAATTTGGTTTGAATCTTAATATAATTCTGACAGTGTGTGTTGGGTCAGTGAAAGAAAAGCATATCGGTGGTTAATGTTGATAAATAAATTGAAGAAACTAAATTATTTTATTGTAAATTTCCCACTATTGCTTCCAAGTTTAGTTATCGGGTCAAATACCTACACAAGTATTCGAACCATTTTTCTGGTTAGTCGAAAAGGTAAGGACACAGTGCAGATTAGCAGACAACACTGTATAAAATACGTTTGAACACAGTTTTAGATTAAAGTTAAGGGCCAGTGGTCTCAAAAAACTTAAACAATTCATTAAATTTCAAAGTTTATATGATACAGAATGTTACAGCACGTACCCGAAGGATTTTAACCAGTCATAGGCACACTGAGAAAAATGTTATTCGAAAAAAAACGATCATTTTATTCGTAAAAACGGATAAAAACGGGACTGAAGTTCTTACGAAGGAATTAACAGGGTTTCAATATTTATTGGCGGGAAAATATAAGAATAGTTTGTCGATATACGTACGAAATTACGTATACCAACAAATTATTCTTACATGTTCCCGCCAATAAACATTGAAACCCTCTTAATTTGTTCGTAAGAACTTCAGTTCCGTTTTTACGAATAAAATGATCGTATTTTAGAATAACATTTTTCTCAGTATGGAAAGAGACGGAGTTCTCATCATGTGACTCACTAGGCTATACCCGAGTACTCAGTTGTGACGGGTGATGAAAAAACATTTTTATTGTTTATTTTTAATTGATAAACTTATGTTTAAGACAAGATTTTATGCATAGCACAAAGGGTAACAATTATTATAAGCATTAATTATTAGCCTGAAACACTCACCCACATTGAAAAAATCTCCCAAGAAAAATTACATACCGCTGGCGGGACTCGAACCCGCGCCCCTCTGATTGCCGGTCAGGAGCATTGTTTTTAATTGAAAAAATAGCGGTAGAATAAAGTTCTATAAAAAAAATGGGTAGAAGAGAAGTGGTGACAAGTAATTTTTTTGGTGAATGAACTCAATTCAAGATACACAATTATTTTTTCTAACATTTCAATAATATTCTGGATGGGTCAAGGACATAACAATAATTGAAATCACGTAAGGATTCTGACGAAAAGGAATCGTTTATTATTGTGTTCTAAACACTTGACATAATTATGAATCCTAAAACTGACGTCAAATTAAAAAAAAAATATTTTTAATAGCGGGCACCGCCACGCAATCCCTGAAATCATTTATTGGAAAACCAACAACTCTATACGTACGTCACTCCAAGTGGTTCGGTTTGTTTGGTGACTTTGGCAGGAGTGCCTGGGTTCAGTTGGTAAGGTTTGTCTAGGTATTAGCGGCGGACGCATCCCCAGATTTTTACCCACCCCTCATATCTTTTCCGTTCCCATAACTACCCCTTCTTCCTATCCCTAATAATACCCTCGTACTTTTCATTTTTTAAATTAGAATTTCTTCATGGACAATATAATAAAACAAATGGTTAACAACCAGTAAAACAACCGGTCAGTGGTTGAATGGGCATCGCGTTTGGGTCCCACCCAGGTTATTCGTTCCGTGTTCGATTCCTCAGGCTAAGTCCTCCATCAACACAAGCAACATCTTCCGCTTAGTATGGTGGTAGTAGGAGATTTTCAAATGTTGTTGGTTTATTCGTAACCCGGGAATGTTTGTCTTTCTTTATAAATATATCATTCTTATTGGAACTACTTTATGCAGTTTGTCTAAATATTCCAAATAATCGAGCAAGTTTAACGTTTAAACTACAATATTATCTAAAGCATTTAAGTAATTACATATATTTAAATTCACGATCATAATAAATAAGTTCGCAATCTCTCCCGTGTAAGTAAGTCTAGCTTTTAATGTCCCCGTGACTCAGGCAGACTTCTGAATGTAAGTTACTGAGTTATCGGGAACTTAAGTCGAGATAAAGGCTCTATTTAAATGATTGCCCATTCATATTCTACCACTACGCTTCTTACTGCTTTCTGTCTACGTCCTACATGTTTATTTATTTGTTTATTTATTCTTAATATATTTATATTACAAAGGTATAGCATATTGTCCTCCACGCTAGGAGTTCACCTGTGTTGTAGAGGAAATTTTTCAATTGTAAATTATAATTTGTGCATAGTAAAACAAAGAGTGGGCTTTGTTACAGTATAAATAGTAGTTTTTAGTTATTAATAGTTTAAAAAAATGTCAAGAACTGTAACATATGAAAATTTATTAAATGAAAAATATAAAAAGAGAAACAATATGTGAAACAAGTACAAACAACTACGTGAATTGCGGACTCCCTGAAGTCATTCAATAGTAAACTTTAGATCTATTTACTTAAAATGGCTTTTTTGGATAAACTTATTTATGACGGCTGGCGTAGTCCAGCGTTAGGGCGTTGGACTTCCATTTCGAAGGTCGCGGGTTCGAACCCGGCGTGCGCAAACAAATTTTATTTAATTGATTTGTGTTATTTCACAATTAATTATTTAAAATAATATATAGTATATTTGCGGCACGTTACAGAGTGGAAGATACTCTTAGTATCGCCCTGGTGTAAGACCACCATTCAGAATTGAAACGTTGCTTGAAATGGCTTTAGCCGTGTTTAGTGACTAGATCTGAATAGCCAGGTGTTTCCCCACCTTCCTCTTCCTCGTCTCCTTCCCTTCCCCACTTACCTTCAGCCTCATAACATACCCCAATTGGGGAATGCCATAGTCTCACAGGCTCCAGACGCGAGCAGTTGAGACTCTTGTGAGATATTCACTGTAAAAAAAATATATATTTATTCGGTACATAATACATTTTTTTTCTCACTTTATAATCCGTACATTTTCAAAACTCGCATTAATAAATCCCTTCCTACAGCTCATACCCTAAACATAAATTTGGATTTCAGGCCCAAATATCCAACCAAACAGAATAATATATTTTTAATCAAAGGTATAACAGATAGCTAGTAAGCCACTTTATTTGCTTTGTGTTTTAAATTATAAGACACAGGTCGTTAAGGAATAATTATATTTCCTTGATTTTATTGATTTGAAAAACCACACATTCTGGAACTGTTCCGGACTACAACGTCATTATGACATAGAAAACGCCACTGGCTGGTAAGATATCTGTCACCACAGTCAACGTCGCCGGATTAACGGATAAAAATGAAAACGAAGTTGGCACAACTTTTTTTACATTAACTACACATTGAAGGCCCTGAGGAAAATAATTTCTCTCAGCGCCTATGTCATCTTTGAAGGTTCTGTGTGTACGATCTTTTTGAGGAGAGGAAGGAGTGAACATGGGTCTTGAAGAGACGCATGTTGTAGGAAGGAGGAAACACAGAGGCCGGAAAATCATTCCACTACCGACCTGTTGAACTCAAGAAGTTGTAGAAGCGTTCTCATGTGCCAAATTTCAACTGTGTACATATTTATGTATGTTAGGCGCACGTTGCCGAGGGGAGCATTTTTCTTGTAAAACAAGGATGGCATTCCCACCCGACGCCCGTGCTCTATGTATTGCAATCCGTTTGTGTGTTTGTCTAAAAGACCGGAGAATATACCAAATGGTTTTTTTCAGGTTCTCACAGGCCCCAGACAATTATAAAATTTGGCTCTAGACTTTGTTATAAAAAAGTATTCGTCATCATAAAAATAATTTCACTATCTTATTTTTTTTCTTTATGTTTTCTTTGATAAAAAACGGTGAAAATATCCTATTCAATAGTGGTACCGATTCAAAATCGCTTCACACACCAAAAACCTCGGTTTTAAGTAACCATAACGCAAGGTGAAATCGCTTATTATAACAGACACCTTAACATAAACACTGCAACCATTCTTCTTTGTTATGAGGAAATTAACAAATAACTATCTATTTAAAATTCAAATAATAGAGAACCTTAAAAACGAATGGCAACTAATTAACCACAAGTTTCGTTTAAATTAAAAAATGCCTTTGTTTGAAATTTTAACCCATCTTAAAATTGGTCGTTTTTTGGAGGCTTGAAAACGAGACAAAGAAAGGAGGAATTAAACATGTTGTCTAGAAACTCATGGTACAAGAGGGAAATTGGTAAATCTACACCAAAAAGAGAATAAGAAAATGAGAGCATTTTGAATTTTTTTTTCCAATTTATCGGCAATGAATTTTAAAAGACATGATATAGCTGATATTAACCCTCTCAAGCGACAGATTTTTTTTTTAATTTGTCATATAAATTCCAACTTTAAACTTGATTTACTCGAAAATGAAAGCTTAACTCAAAATAGTTATAAGTACCACAAAAATGTCTGTTCTTCATTGCTAAGGGTCGTGACCCCTACTGCAAATTGCAAGTGGACAAGAATCGTGACCCCTACTTCAAATTCCAAGTGGACAAGGCTGCTCCACTTCTAGTGGTTCTGTGCTGTACGGAGAGCTGTGAACACCGACGTACCGGACGTCAGTGATTCTTGGTCTCTCGTGACGCATTGGTGACCTCCCTCTATTTCTTAAGCCTTCCACTTTGTCAATGACTATGAGATTTTCAAAGTTAGAGTCCTCAGTTTGGCGAACAAAGTTACTTAAAATATTGTAGGCAGATATTTGAGGGTCTAGGTTGTCTAGGTCTTCCAGAATGGACACATTTGTATATACTAAACATTTTCTCAAATATTACGAGAGCGGCTGTCCGCTGTCTTTCGCTCGCTCCAAGTGTCCATGATTACACACCTTATAGTTTTACAGAGAAAATCAACGATTGGACGAGTCTCAGTGAAATGTAGATTCACCAATTTCCGTCTGTACCATGAGCTTCCGGACACCGTGTTTTTTGAAAAGGTCTCTAATTGATTTTTTGTGGCCAAATGGTATCGTGTTTAAGAGCAATTTATGTGCGTTTCTTTAGATGAAATATTCCGCTGTCAAATTATTAAGTCTTTCTAAACGAGAGGAAATTAAAGACGACATGCGACGTGGACCACGCAAGATCAATTAAATCATCAACGTGATATAACATTATTAAACACAAACGTTTCTCACGAAGTAGTGATCTGTGAAACATTAAATAATAACCAAAAATGATTATTAAAGAGGTCATCAATCTTATATCATATTTTCATGGTATGTGCATTGGTAAGATCGTTAAAATAGGTTATATGCTACCCAAGAGTTTATGAATAATAGCAATAAGGCATAATTATCCAAAAATTATCACAATATAATCTTTTGGCCTCTTATATTATAATGCATCTATATTATTTTTATCATTGTTAAAGCCGCATTCAGAAAACTATAAAAAATAATCTTGCGTCTTTTTATAGCCAATGGGTGCAACTAAAAATATAAGAAATTTTTAACTAGGTATAATAACACACACAAAATTGATTTAACAACGGATTATCTACTAAGTAAGCAGGAAACATAAAATAAACGTAGCTGTAAATATTTTCTCCTTCATATGTTATTACACTAAATTTTATGTGTAATGTAGGAACATCTCGTAATGATTTTAAATGCTAATACTATTAATTTACATGCGCGTTGGACCGCGCTTCAGAATGAGAAAGCAGCTTCGAAATTAACGATGAACCACCATTCTGTCTCACGACTATCGTACTTCTTCCATACTAATCTCAATCTTTTCAAACCTTTCTGATAAAATCGCTTTTGTAAATTTGTGCTAATAAAAGTTAATAATAAAATTCAATTTGGGAGGTGAGAATGGGTACCGCCGCCCCGGAAACATGTATTTGATAACCAAAACCTCTGCCATAGGTCATCCCGTTTGGTGACTTAGTAGGAGTGCCCAGGTTCATGTGGTGAGATTTTGTCTTGGTCTTCTCCCCCTCATACATTTTTTTACCTAGAACTTGCTTTCCTTCCTTACCTTAAAAAGACCCTTCACATATCATCACCAAAGATGACATAGGTTCTGAGGGAAATTATTTTCTTCAGGGCCTCCTGTGTGGAGTTGTTAATATTAATTTACGATAAGTTTGCCCAACGTAAATATTACTGTACAATAAAAACAAAAAATTGAAACTAATTTCTTAGAAGTACTTACCCTTTAACTGAAATTCTAATTTTGCACACTTAACGACAACAAAACACCTATTTCAGTACCTACACATTACCTTGATTACAAAAGACATCTATATGATTTTAATTACTACACAACAGAACACTTAAAATAGGTAACCGATCCTATCCATATTCAATACAGACGTTTAATGTTTACCTATATTATTAAATTAAAACTTTATATTAAGTCGGTAGATACCTGACTATCAGTATAAACTATGTTTCTTTTTAAAATAGGCTGTTAGGCATAAACGATGCACCTTCAGCAAAAACATGTCTATTCAAGTTGTTAAGAGAAGTGATAAATAATCCGAGACATGTTTATGTTTACTGTACAATCTATAAAGAACGAAATTGCAAATATCTCAAAACATCACGATAAAACTAACGTAGGAAAAACTTCGAGAACTTCGCTTCAGTGGCGACTGGTGACTTTGCTGTTGAAAGGAATTAAATATTAATTATTATTTTTTTAAATTGATAAACTAATGTTTAAGACAAGACTTTTTATGCATAGCACAAAGGGTAACTATTATTATGAGCAATAATTATTAGCTTTATTTTTATATGAGAAAGGCATTGTAAGTGGCGTCGCGACATATGATGTCTACATTTTTTGGTAAAAAAAATAAAATATTTTTTTAAATTGATAAAATTATGTTTTATGCATAGCACAAAAGGTATAAAAATAAAGTTGGTTGTTTGCAAGTGAAAAAATGTAATAAGCGGTAATTGTTGAATGAAACACTAGTATATATTGAATCATTTGGCGGGTAAGAGATAATCCGCTATTTCTTAGTGGATAGAGCTCCTGACCGGCAATCAGAGGGGCGAGGGTTCGAGTACCGTTAGCGGCATGAATCTTTTCTCGGGAGGTTTTTTCATTATGGAGGAGTGTTTCAGGCTAATAATTATTGCTTATAATAAGGAATTAAATATATTTTTTAACTAAATTTCAGCTTCACAAATCGTACGATTAAATTATCCCGTGATTTTTCATTGGTTTATGCTGGTATTTTATAATGTTACATTAGATCGTTAGTTGAAAGAAAAAAAATAACCATAAATAAATATAAGGATTTAAATATGAAGAGTGTTTAATAAAGATTTTTCTATAAGGTTTTAATTTTTATCTACTTATTTTTTTTCACTTCTATATAAATTCATAGACTTGAATGACTTCAATATTTGATTTGCCTTGTTCCCTTAGATAATCCTTAAAATTATATCACTCTTTTTAGGGTGAATTGCCTAATAATTTTTTTTTTATAATTTATTACCAATTTATTTTAGGAATAATACACACATCCTCCAAGATAGATAGAAAACATCAGACTAGGAAAGTGAACAAAACGATAACACAAAATTGCTAATAGGGTATTTTTATCTTTTTTTTATAGCATAAAAAAATTATACAAAAAATTACGATAATTATGGCATTTTTATTTTATTTTTATGTTGACGAATATATTTTCTACAGCGCGTTTAAGTTGCCCATTTTTGTAATCCCGCCAAAGGGGCATTTTCGACGTGTGACGTCATAAGAGTCACTCGTTCTTGAAAAATTTCCGACAGTTCTACTTTGTTTGTTTGATGACGTGCGTACGAAGCGTCGCGTCGTTTGCAATCATGGGCCGTTTTGGTTTCGTACGATTTTGAGCGTTACTAAAATCAATAAATTGGAATGAAAACCTAAAAAAAACATTTTTATTAAATAAAATAAAATCAGAAAAAAGACCTTTAAATATTTGATACATTTTCAACAGAATCCCTCAATTTTGAAAATACCCTATTGTATAAAGGAACCCAAAGGTACAGCTTAGTTCTTAGTGAACAACAAATTGTTAAAAACAAATTGTTTAAGAAAATTGAAAGAAAAGTGTAAAAATGATATATGTAATTAATGTATTTATTTTTAAATTAGACCACATGCAGTGAATCTATTTTCATTTAACTTTCGATAAAACAAAAAGAAAAAGGAAGTCTCAAATCGACCACCTTGAAGTCAGAAGAAAGCTATAACTCTACACATTTTATTAGTAAATAGTACCTACTTCTTTATGATAGTCATAGCCATACCCTACTCTGTGTTGATGTCTACAAATTGCAGAAATGCCATCAAACATCAAATATCACACATCAAGTTGTCTTCACAAAGCCGCCTCGAATTCTCCCCCTGGATACCACAAAGGCGGAACAAAAAGCATATTATATAATATATGCTAAATTGTTGATGCAGACATTTGCATTTGTGTAAAGCAGAACATGCACGCGAAAATAGACTTATTACAATGAGTATAAGCTATAAAAGTAGAAGAAAATCCTTTATCGTCACACATCGAACTTTGGTGTATTATCTACGCTGCAACTATGGCTGTCTTTATACGCATAGGTAAAATTTACGACATAAGATTTTGATAACTCACTCACAGGAGCGTTTAGATAGATGGTTTCCTATAAATAACTATTTTCTGCTGTCAAATTTACGCGATGTTGTCGTAAAATTTTTTGGCTTTGGACTCTTAATCCGAAAGTCGCGGGTTCGATTCCGGCGTGCGGAAATAAATATTATTTGATTAATTAGCTTATTTCACAACTCTCAGTATCGCCCTGGTTTAAGACCACCACTCAGAATTCAAACGTGCTTGAAATGGCTCTAGCCGTGTTTGGTGACCAGATCTGAATAACCAAGTACTTCCCCACCTTCCTCTTCCCCACCTCCTTCCCCTCCCAACTACCTTCAGCCTCACAACATACCCCAATTGGGGTTTCCATAGACTCCTCACTGCTGTTGGGACTCTCTCACAGTAAAAAAAAAATATTTTTTCGGTACATAATACATTTTTTTTTCTCAAAAAAGGGTCAAAATAAAGTGTTGGATTAGAAGTTGATTTTAGAGAAACGATTCTTCACGCGGTTTTGTTCCGTTAACGGCGCAAAATAATTTAGTTCCTTTATTTTATCTGTCCTGATAACTGACATTGTTACGCTGTCCGAAATGCTGGCTAAAGAAGGACGAATCGCAACACGGCATAACATCCTAAAATTAATGACGATAATGCGACATTTACTCCTTTGCCACGAAAGTACCTACTAATTGTTACTCTCTCTTTTCGTTCTCTTTTGTTATTTTTTAAACACATTGTAAATAAAAACCCAGAGATCCCATACCTTAATCAAATTTGATTACAAGAATCATCGTTTTTGATCGAACAATAGACATCTATCTATCAGGCAATCAACAAAACTTTTTCATGGTGGCCCATTGAATTTTACGTCTTATTAATTGCTTTCTTTGAATAAAAGAAACTCTTCAATTAGTTATCGTCATTCGTCTCATCTACGCAACTAACCCTAACAACGTTGTCTATTTTATTTTGCTGGAAATTTTTTTTCAATAAAGTTGAAATCGGAGTGTTTACATTCATTGAAAAATTCAAAAATTGTTAATTTCGTAGGACTCTTACTACACTTAACAAAGTGTCTTACAACTCAGTTTTTATCTGTAATTGCCTGCTTTTCTAATCTTTGACATGGTTCAACACAAATTTGTCATTTATTTTTTACTTTATGCCAAAAATACAACCAATTACATATATGTGAAACAAAAACATACATACTATTATAATATAATAAGAAGACAGTGGAATGGACGTATATAAAAAAAATCATGACAGAAACAATAGAGGAACTTCATGACTTGTCAGAAAAACATTTTGGTTCCATGACAAACCAATAGCATTTCAATATCATTAAAGCCATTAAAAGTGTGAAAAAATAGCCCATAATCTAACGTAATCTATTTTATCAGTTTTTATTTGTTTTTCATAACTTTTGATTTTTTAAAGGAGTGATGAATTTTCACTTTGTTGAGTTGTCCCGTCACTCGACATTTGTATGTATCTATTCAGTTCGAAATTGAAAATGTACAGTATCATATTAGTCTACGATTTAGTTCCTACATTACTTTAGTTGTCTATGGGCTGTTCAGGTCACATGGTCTCATTGCCGAGTTGTGCCGAAGATGACCGAGGGTAACTATGCAGGGACATTATAGTTCAGGAGCTCCGCAAATAATACCTAGCTTACAACCTACTATTTCAAGTTACAATACGACAATAAACAGTCACTGTTTAAAAGTTCAAACCGTCGTAAAGTAAAGTAGAAGCCGACTAACCGTCCAACCCTTCACCCCGACCCTACCTATCCAAAACTGATTTTTAGATTGTTGAAAAAAAAAACAATAATGTCACCGGAGACTAAAATTACATTAACATTTTTTACTTAAAATAATGTCACTGGTAAATTACGACCCTGTACATCATTATACATTAAACATACATTGGATTTGCACACCTTTGGCATCTTCCCATTATTAACACATTCATAGGTTTACAAACAATTGCCTCAGGCGTCTCATTTAGCATTCTCACTATGATTTAAGGAACTTAATAATTGCAAATAAAGATATAATCCTAGAATAAATTACCGTCCTGCCATCAGCATTTACAATAAATAGCAGTTAAACGTTTATTTTTAAATTAATTACCTGCCTAAGGCGTTAAACGTTAAGGGGAACCGCTGCGCGGCCCCTTTCGGCCCGTCCAAAACCGGGCCGTATGCCGTGTTGCGCTACCTCCTTCTTTAGCAGACGTTTCGAACAGCGTTGCAGTGTCCATCATCAGGGCAGATCCGACGATGTCGTCACATATAGCAACACGGTATAACACCCCAAAAACAAACAACGAAAATGCTTTTGGCCGTGAAAATCTAAAAACTTATCATAGGACGGATTGTTTAAAAAAGGTTAACAATTCATCCTATATTTGAAGTTGATTTTCACGTTCTGTGCAAGTTCTATTCAAATTCTGTTATTATATTATTACATAAAACTGAAATAACCACAGAACTTGAAAATTAACATAAAATATTTGAATAATTGTTAAAAAAATTTTAACAACCCGTCCTTGGTTTTGGATTTGAGGCCAAAATACCCTACCAAACTGAATAGTATATTTTTAAATCAAAAGTTAAATTAAATATCTAGTACGGATATGTGGCATCTAATTATTATGATGTAAAGGTATATAGAATTCAATTTTTTTTATTTTTAAAGCGAATTTGGAATTTTTTTTAAAATTCTGTTTAATAGTTATAAATATGTGTTGCTGAAAATATAATAAGAAATAAAATGAAAAATAAAACAACGTAAAAAATACGGTTTTCGGGGTATAATTTGACAAATTTGTGTTCCGACGTAAATCAGTAATGTAAAATAACATTAATAAACTAAAAATGAAAATATGGAATTGAACAAGACACAGAAAAATAAAATATTTCTATTTTTGAAACTGATAATTCGTGGTGGAATTCCATTATAATAGTATAATAAAACATATTTAAAACTTTTTCCACTTTTAATTTATTGAATGTAACCGGTTTCAGCTTGTCAAAGCCATCTTCAGACTGGTGAAAAATATTCTTAACCTAGGGATTTTATAGATTTAGACTTGACAACAATAAAATTAGGTGCTAATAATTCACATTACTTGTAAGGTATTTCCCAAACAATACTAAAGAATGTAAGCTACCAACCCTATGTAATTAGCCTACTGGGAATAACCAAAAAAATAATTAGATAGTTGGACACTCAAGACCACTTAACAACAAATGTAATAAAATCCATAATTGAATAAAATCCCTGTAGACCACCCCTCCCTCCCCCCCTCCTTCCCCCCTCCCAAATATGTTTTGTATAAAATCCCTAGGTTAAGAATATTTTTCCCCAGTCTGAAGATGGCTTTGACAAGCTGATACCGGTTACGGTCAATAATTTAAAAGTGGAAAAAGTTTTAAATTTGTTTTATTATACTAGAAAAATAAAAGATAACGGTCGCCGAAAGGGGCTGAAACGGGAAGCGCATCCATTCCCCTTAAAGTATCGTCGTTAATAAATAATCAATTGCAATGATAATAATTTATTTATCTCTTCACAATAACTCTACTGAATTAAAAAAAAATAACAAAACATCGTAATTAGTCACGATTTACATATTCCGTTCCCAGTAGTAATAATTATTCATCAATTCACAAAGTCTTATATGGGTACCTTTATTGGAAACTTTATAGCCCATCTTAAACCGTGTCTTTTTAATGTTTTTTTTACGTTTCCGTTTTGACAAAGAATAATCTGACAGCTGGGTGTGTTTATGTCGATTTAAGCTGACCCCACAACGGGAATTCTGTAAAATAATGTCGATTCAACATTTTCGGACGTGATTTTCAATGCACGGTGAACCATTATGTGCTTTTAAACTTACTTTCTCGACATCTTCTCGATGTTAACAAGGAGAAGTTCTTGAAGACGGATGTAAATTCTAATATACACGAATCTCCTATTTAAATACCTTTAACTAGCTGATAAGCAGTCTTATCTATGAATTTAAGAGTATAGTGTGGAAGATAGAAGTAGATTCTATGGATCTAGTAAAATTGTGTAGGTACGTCTGAGGTCGGAAGAACAATAGCTACTAAGTGTTACGCCGTTCTTCCATGGAGCTTCGTCCAAGCGACGCGATCGTCGCTCGTCTGTATTTTCGATACTATTATTAGCGTTTGAAATCGCCGCTAGGCGCTGCACTAGCATAACGCCGTTCTTCCACGTAGCTACTTACAAGCGACGCTACCGCTACCTGTCATACTATTTTGATAGTGTAGCGCCTGGCGGCGTTTTCAAACAGTAATAATAGTATAGAAAATACAGACGAGCGGCGATCGCGTCGCTTGAACGTAGCTCCATGGATGAACGGCGTAATACTATGACAGGTAGCGGTAGCGTCGCTTGTAAGTAGCTACGTGAATGATGGACGTTAATTTCACTCGCTACATATCTAGTGGAAATATAATTATACGTTTTGTTGCATTTTTGATTTCGATGACCTTATAAATATCAACTTACGTAAAGAGATGGAGCTACGTTGAACCAATAATTTGCAAAGACATCAATTTTAATAGATCACTGTTGGTTCCATGTCTAATCGGACTACGAGATCTCAGCGTCTGAATTCCCATAGTAAATGTATTCAGACACGATACTTCCTCACATGATAATTCATCACATCAAAACTCACATTAACCTAACCTAACCTAATGTATCCTTAGGTTAAAAACCCCAATTATCAGTTTTCGACGCTTAGAGACATGATGAATTATCTTGTGAGGAATTAACATCCGATGAAAAGTTTGTACTCAATATTCATAAACTTAAAAAGTTTCCACTGAACACTCTGGTCACCATAAATATCAACTTACGTAAAGAGGTGGAGCTACGTTGGACCAATAATTTGCAAAGATATCAATTTTAATAGTTCACTATTAGAGGGATGAGTTTTGTCAGCATTTGTTAGAGTTTAATCCTTTCGAAGGATTTGATTCAGCTTTTTGTATCTTTAGGTCTTTGGAAGTTTTGGAAGTGTGTTGCTGGAGTTTTTTTGCGTGTGGGTTTAGCTGCAAAGATATTTTTTTTACAACTCAGGTCCTATTACACATTAACGTGGGGAGAGTCTTTTTGAGGAGAGGAAGGAGTGAAGTCTTGACGAGACTGTCTTGTAGAAGGGTGGAAACTAAAGGGGGGGAGGGAGAAACCGTTCCACAACTGACCTGTTGAAATTGAACTCAAGAACGAGACGTTTCTATGACTCGTTCTGATGTGACAAATGTCAACAGTGTATTAAAAATGTTATAGGGAGATTTGTATGTTTCCCGACTATGCGTCAGTGCCGAGGGGATCAACAACGCCAATTCAACGGAGCAACTTCCATTAAAATACCGGTAAAACAAGGACAGCATTCCCACCTGACGTCTGTTTTTTTTAAATATTTTTATAGTGAATACCTCACAAGAGTCCCAACTGCTACCGTCTGGAGCCAGTGAGACTATGGCATCCCCAATTGGGGTATGTTATGAGGCTGAAGGTAAGCGGGGAAGGGAAGGAGACGACGGAGAGGAAGGTGAGAAAGTACCTGGCTATTCAGATCTAGTCACTAAACACGGCTAAAACCATTTCAAGCAACGTTTTAATTCTGAATTGTGGTCTTACACCAGGGCGATACTAAGAGTATCTTCCACTCTGGAACGTGCCGCAAAAATAGACTATATATTATTTTTAAAAATGAATTGTGAAATAACACAAATCAATTAAATAAAATTCGAACCCGCGGCCTTCGGAATGGGTCTGTGCTCTAAAGATTGCAATTCGTTTGTTAATATAAGAAAATCTATCAAACGGACCGCCCGTTTTTTTCACGTATAATCATGACATTTTGATTTTATAAGTACTTTGGGGGTCGGGACCGTAACAGAGACAGAAACAATATAAATATTAAGTATCGGATACTCGCATATCCCTGTAATACTTCCTGCCTGCATTCACGTGTCGATGCAGACGTAGTTTCTTTACAATAAGTGTTGTGTACAATTTTAACGCAATCTCCGTCGATAGAGCTTTAATTGGTTTGACATTTAGATGGGTTATTTACATTGCAGTACCTACCTATCAATATGTGTTAACGACGACTGGCAACTGCAGAGAGTAGGTATAGTTTAGCAGTAGTACGTACAGGTAGACGTGCTGTAGGAATTAAATAGAAGGTGAGATGCTTCTGGTGACTTCAGCTAAACTTGCTTTTAAATAATTAACAAAGGTTAGAAGGCTTGCATCGGATGCACGAGGAGAAAATAATGCTTTCCCCTATCTTTCAAACCAGTCTACAGAGTACTTACAATAATACATTAATATATTATATTGTTACAAGATCATACAACTTTTATTATGTGATAGGTACTAGGTGCTTATCATTCTGTTCTCGAAAGTTATTGTCTTATGGAAATAACTAACTAACTAACTAACTAACCATCACGCCGTTTCCCCGCAGGGGTAGGCAGAGAGGACGGACCGCCAAACAACACGGTCTTGGCACACGCTCCTTGCCTCATTCACATTCATACATCTTCTCATACATACTCTTCTATTATTCTGACTCTTGACATGGCCCGACTCAAGTATCTGATTTACTTGATCAAACCATCTAAGCGTCCCTTTCTTAATCTTACTTACTACGCTCACATCAGCCTTGCATTCTTTCGGATCTCCACATTCCTCACACGATCATACATGGTTTTACCACACATACGCCTCAGGGATCTCATTTCTACAGCATTCAGTCTACTTTCATCCTTTCTCTGCCATTTCCACGCTTCACTGCCATACATCATGGTAGGTACCAGTACTCCATTGTGGACTGCTAGCTTGTATGGAAATACATATTCAATGCAGTTGCCAGCTGTCAAAGTATTCTCCGATATTTTTTTGAAATCTTTGATAATTTTAAGAGAAATAGAAGCAGAAAACTGTTTTAGTGATTTAATCCCAAGTTGATACGCAAGTTAGTGAATCCTAAATAAAAATAAACACAACAGAACAAACTTTATCTGACAAAACCTAAATGACTTTGACTAGAATTTGTCAAAACCATTTTTCAGTGTTCAATAAGTGCAAATGTAAAGTGATCAAAAATTAATTCTCATAGCGATTGAGTAATAATAATCATCAGCTAATTAATTCAACATAAAGCAACAGAAATCAGTTAAAAACCTTATTCTAAC
Source organism: Limnephilus auricula (assembly GCA_951813805.1). NCBI lineage: Eukaryota > Metazoa > Arthropoda > Insecta > Trichoptera > Limnephilidae > Limnephilus > Limnephilus auricula. The sequence goes on from OX638406.1 coordinate 19,376,163, forward strand.
CTAAAATTTGTTAATTACAACTGGACAGTAAAAAGTGAATACGAAAAGTGATACTCAAGACAATCATATAACATTTAAATCATCGGTGGTTTTATTCATCAAAAAATAAATAAACTTTGAAAAATATAAATAAATATCTATATTCTTTAAAATTAATATCGTTATTAATTATCTTTTAATAATACCACATCTATCAACCACCAGACGAAGCTTAATCTGTTGCCTACAACAGAACCACTTTAAAATAATTTTCTGCCGATAGATGTCACTCCAGTGCATACTTTAATTTCAATAATATCTAAAATAAATAAAAAATCATTAAAAATGCCCCCCAAAAGTGATACAATGGAACAAAAATTTGAAATTTTCACAGATCAACTGTTACAAACAATGAGCGACAAAATTGACCTCCAACTAAAAAATTTTCTAAAAAAAGATGTCAATAAAATATTCTTAGACATTAAAAAAGAAATTCAAGACATAGTTAAGAGCGTAGAATTCTGCTCGAATAAAATTGATGATTTCGAAAATGAATTAAAAAAAACCAATGAACACCAAAAAAAAAATGAATCGAAAATTGAAGAACTACAAAAAGAAATAAAAAATCTTAAACTGTCAGTAAACCATCTTCAACAGAGCTCGCTAGAAACATCCATTGAAATTCAAGGAATTGCGTTAACGAAGAACGATGACATCAGAAAACCAATAGAAATGCTGATGTCAGCCATAGACTGCAGGGACCTGATCAACTCTATGGTGAGCTACAATAATAACCCGACGAAACAATTAATTAGCATCCAATTTAACACTAAAGAAGCTAAGGACAAGATAATTAAACAAAAAAAAAATAAAGGAATCCTCACTCCAAGGGATATAAAGTACTCAGACTCAACAGAAAAAATTTACATTAACGAAAAACTAACACAAAAAAATAAACAACTTCTGTGGTTAACAAAATCAACAAAAACATTAGGTTATAAATACGTCTGGACCAAGGATGGCAATGTGTTACTGAGAAAGAGCGACGATACCCCAATAATTAGAATAAACGATGCTAAGGACATACCTTCGAACTAATCACATACTAGACAAGAAGAAGACTTTTGGATTACAAAAAAAAAAGGAAAAATGGAATACTTTGACGATTTCATGTTTACAGATAGTAAGGTATGTGAAGAAGGAAACGATTTAAAAAACCACATAATTGATAGAAATACAGAATTCAATTAATTAAATTTAAATATTAGAAAAATTTATAATGCATTCTATAAGACTACAGAAATCAAATGTGAAAATATATCATCCTTCAGCAAACATAAAAATGTAATAAAGTCTTGGATAAATAGTGTTGATATTAATATTTACCTGCTGTAACACCTGATCTTAATCTCTATTAACTTTTAACAAATTTGTAATCTTTTATTCTCGTATTTTAAATTTTAATTCCGTAAATACTGATTTTACTATATTATTATATATTTTTTGCAATTTCTACAAAGATAATATACATATATAGAGTAAATTTAACTAAACTGCTTTAAAAAAACACAAGTATACCCACGAACTGGCGATGCCTATGTGGGATTTTTTTGATATCGTACATGTATGCATACTATTATAAATTATGTTTATATTAAATATATGTATATGTGTTTTGTGTGTGTGTGTGTGTGTGTGTGTGTGTGTGTATGTTGGTATATAGCGTCTAATGCCCCATGTATAGATATTTATATATATAAATATATATATATACACATATACATGCATACATATGTACATATATTTCTCTTTTTTTTTTTATATTTTTCTGTTTTTTAAGTCTATTTAGTTTATTTTATTTTTTTAAAATCTTTTGTCTACTACATATGTCTACTACATTGAATACAACTACATTGCTCTCGCTTTTTACTGTTTATAAAAATAAAATAAAACTATTATTGTAACATGTATGTGACAAAAAAATTATTAATAAAAAAAAAAAAAAAAAAAAAGTATATATTTTTTTTAATTATCCTCGACGGCCTCCGTGACGGCCAGCGTTTTACGGGCTCCGTGGTCGAGGAGTAACGCTCTCATACCGTAGGTCGCGGGTTTAAACCCTGGTGTGTTCACGGAGAAAATTTTTATTCTAAAATACCATCATTTTATTCGTAAAAAAAGTTCTTACGAACAAATAAACAGTGTTTCAATGTTTATTGGCAGGAAAATGTAAGAATAATTTGTTGGTATACGTACGAAATTACGTATACCAACAAATTATTCTTACATGTTCCCCGCCAATAAACATTGAAACCATGTTAATTTGTTCGTAAGAACTTCAGACCCGTTTTTACGATTAAAATGATCGTATTTTAGAATAACGTTTTTCTCCGTGTGCATGTAAATTTTATATAATTAAATTGTGTTATATGGCAATTTATTCATTTAAAATAAAATGTAGTATATTTGCGGCATGTTCCAGAGTGGAAACTACTCTCGGTATCGCCTTGGTGCAAGACCACCATTCAGAATTGAAACATTGCTTGAAATGGCTTTAGCCTTGTTTGGTGACCAGATCTGAATAATTAGCTACTTCCCCGCTCACCTTCTTCCCCTATCCAATACCTTTAGCCTCACAACATGGGTATACCATAGTCTCACTTGGTTGGGAGCATTTGAGACTCTATTCACATAACATGGGTATGCCATAGTCTCACTTGGTTGGGAGCATTTGAGACTCTATTCAAGACCGTCAAAACATTAAAAAAATACGAGCGTACCTTAGACCACACGACTGAAGTAAAACTTCTAGAGAGAAAGAAAATGTGCGCGCGCACTGCTCTCTCTTGCTCCTACAGTATTTATAAAATTGTTCAAGAAAGAAATGAAATTACGAATAATCTTCATGCACTGGCTATGAGAGGAAGAGAGAAAGAAAATGCGCGCGCGCACTGCTCTCTCTTGCTTCTACAGTGTGATACAGCCCGTTCGCCTCGCCCATAACGCATTACACTTTTCGTTACGCATTCGCCAGTTTACCCCCCAAGTCAAGCGTGCGTAAAGAAGTTTTACTTAAAAAATATTGCTTTTATAATAATGAACTTTTGGTTAAATCACTTCTTTGAAGTTCACCTACGATAAGTCTTGCCATTGTAACCTCTCATTCTGTCACAACCATCGTGCAAGAAAAAGAGAGAGTCAACAACACTACTTCTTTACCCAGCAAGCAGCAAGTTATTCGATGAAATCATTGAATGTAGTATGAATCAAAAGTAAAGAGACAAGCCTTGTTATAAATCTCCAATGGACCATCTCCCAGCCTACACCGGTCGGAGGGCCGTTGTAACTTCCTAATTTAGGAGAGTGGGGTCATTTGTTACAAGGAGAGGAACTAATTTAGTGTTGCTATAAAAATACTCAACATTTTTGACATGAGCATAGCGCCAGCCACAGATAAGATAAGGTATTTTTTGTGAATTCAAGATATATAAAGAGTGTCCGAGGGTAAAATGCATTAACTTCGGGAGATGATTCTACATGACAGTATAAGTAAAAAGATTTAAAACTTTTTTCGAAATTCCAACTTATAGGGGTACTTTTTTGCTAAAACAGATAAAATTAGTCCGGCGTGTGCGCCCGGCACTAGTAGGTATTTCCGTTGTTACAATACTGGCCACTAAAAAACAACTCGGATGAGTCACAGCAAATTTATCGAGTTAGTTTGTACCTTACACTAAAGATTTTTAATAGATACGTCTTTTTGTACGGGAAAAAGTGGGAATTTCGAAAAAGTTATTAATCTTTTTTACTTCTACCATTACGTAGAATCACCTCCGGAAGCCACTGTAGCTAACAGCCATTAATATCTATTATTTTGTAAATGTTTCGCGCTGGTATCACTGATAACAGTAGCTGGTAATGCTGGAATCAGACGGTTCACTCGAGGGAAGGTTTCCGCCATGTTTTTTCGGCCTAATCGTCCATTTTGTTTCATTCCATGTTCACACGGCGCTATAGAAATAAGCGTTCACTCGTCCATTCCGACCACAGCGTCGCCGAGCGAGGTCAACCGCGCTGGAATTCGTTTGTTTTCCAGCGCGGTCCGGCCCCGAATTTTAAGGTAAACATGTCAGATGCATCGATTTTTACGAAATTTTGTTGACACAATTAAATAAAATAAATATAAAAAACAGTATTGTTTCGTCTTATAAACCTTTTTATTTTTTATGACATAATAACACAATTTGATTTTACTTTTTTTATTACGAACATTTTCCTACAAATTAATAATCTTACATATATTAAAAAAAACATATAAAATACATGGATAATAAGGGAGACCCAAAAATTTATATGAGAGGTGTTCCCAAAAGCAAACAAATTAGCCGAACGAATACCATTTTGACGTTTTGCGTGCGATGTGTTAGCGTCCTTTCATGGTCCTTCCCATATAGGACGCGAGACAAACTGATTGAGAGTTCACTCGGTGTTCAGACGATTCACTTTGCTCTCTTCCGCGCGCATGCGCGCGCGAGTGAAGGATGCCGAAGGAAAATATCCAACATTGTTGGATCGGTTCACTTGAAGATTTCATTCGGCAGTGTTCGGCACTTTCGATTCATTTCATGTTCAGACGTGTCATTCCGAGTAAACTAGGCCGAATGAAGTGCGGAAATGAGCGATTAGTGAACCGTCTGAATGGCGCTTAACGAGAGGCGCAACATAATTTGCGTGATTCATTCCGGCTCCAACGCTCTTGGCAAGTGCCTACTCCCTCCGGTCGTTACGCATTTAATTATCTGTAAAATTAGTATTCCTGCACATATACCTGACTTGTTTTATCCAAGTGTATTATTGATAATAGTGATAAACATCTGACACGCAGCCTAGTTTACAACCTTGGTATTGATTGTAAACCGAATCCTATCCAGGATTAATGATCGCAAATACAAACATACACTCCAGGCAACACAAATTCTATATCACCAAACGTAGCGAACCAATTTAGGTGACCTATGGCAGGGGTTATTCAATAAAAAGTAATTTCTCGACTCGTTCATGAGTTCAACAGCTCGACTGTGGTAGGATTTGTCAACCTCCGTGTTTCCTCCCTCCTACTCTCTTCACTTCAAGGCCCATGTTCACTCCTTCCGGTTCTCAAAAAACCTTCCACACTTCAAAGATGACATAGGCCCGAGGGAAATTATTATTCTCAATGTCGATATAGGAATCAATTCTGGGCCCCTAGCACACTCGATCGATAAGGATTGACAGTATAACTTTAGGTAACTTCTCATCTTTCCCTAGTATGACTGCAGATCGCCAACGAATAAGTGACAATGACCAAGTGTCCTTAATATATTCGATATCAAATGTTGTTTATACGTTAGTAATCTACAGTTGTCCTAGGGAACGATAAGAAGATACCGAAAGTTGTCGATAAGGATTGTAACGATAACTTTCGGTAACTTCTCGTCGTACCCTAGCATGACTGCAGATCTTCAACGAATACGTGACAATTCACAATGACTAAGTGTCCTTAATATATTCGACATAAACCGTTGTTTGTACGTTAGCATCAATGAAGCTGCCTGTAAAAGGAAGCTCTGTTACTACTTTAAAAAATTGTATTTGTTTATTCAATTGTTTTTTTAACAATTTGGTATTTTAAATAAATATTTATCATATTTATTGATATTTGAAAGTAATTAAAATAAAATAACTCTTGGTTTAAGGAAGTAGTTTTCGTCGTGGGTACAATAATAAAATCGTTTTTAATCAAATTTTTATCCAAGAACTTACACTAATAAATTCAAGGTTGCAATGGTTCGTAATAATGCCTTCTTACTTTTGAACTGTCAGAAGACTTTGCCGAGACGAAATACACTACTTAACAATAGACAGTAAATTAAACCGAAGCGAATCGACCAAGACCACACCGGAATACTAGGTAGGTACCGACAGACAGGTAGGCTGCATTGTCTGTCAAATAAGAGTAGAAAACATAGGAGGGTACCACTGTTCTTCAAATGGCAATACTAAAATTATAACACACGGCGGAAAGGTAAAGTTCTGTAACCTAGAATTTTGTAAAAAAAACAAAAAACTCATAAAAGTTAGAAAAATATCTTTTCATTGCAAAATAGATACCCACCGATTTCAAAATTAAAATTGTATTTATATGTATTTGTGATTGCTTTGCAATTTAGTGTTAACACACTGAAGAATAAAGATATTGTAGTAAAATAAAATGCAGTTAAGAATTTGCTCACATTTCTGTAATACCAGCTGAAAAAATGTACCTTATGACGAATAGCACTGATGTCAAAATTATCTATAGCTTTCGGAGTGCGATCCTTTTTTATTTTGCCTGGAGTGTCGAATTTACCCTCATTTGTTTCGCTGTCCTTGACAATTCACCTGATGGTACTTTCTGAATAAACTGTGAAAAAAAACACAACTATGATAGCTGACAATATTGCATATCTACATAAATAAAATAAAATCATACTTAAAACTTGTATCCGTGTTTGAAAATATTTATACAAAGCGCATTGAAATTGTTATTATTAAAATAAAACTGAAAATATTTATATTAAAAAAATGTTGCTTACAGTTTTCTACGTAAACAGTGTCATTGTCATTTTACTGTCATTTTGAAGGTAAAATTGGAGTTGCCAGCCTATATTTTTTTTAGTTCCGGTTTTTATATTCTCTACTCTTATTTGACAAAGTGTAGGCTGTACACTCGAGCTACCTACCGAAGTAATTTTTTTGTTGTAGGTAAATTGTTACCTATGTTTTCCATTACGTAGTTAAAAATGTTCCACATTTTTATTTCATCAATTCTTATAAGTTTAAAGTTAAAAAAGAATTTGAAAATATAGTCCACTTGTTCACACAAGATTCAACAAGAAACAACTAATGCAGAGCCATGAAAAATTACGGGATGGTTGTAGGAGGCACTAATGCCTACCAATACCTCGTTGAAACGTGTTCCACTACTATCACGAGAGTAGCAGTGCGCGGGGACCTACCTCGGTAGTTTCCGGTCATTCGGCGTTAGAGGTCGAATTAGACTGATTGAAGATAAATAAAAACAATAACCCCCTAACACATAATCGTAGTATAACTAATACGCGTGGTATTACGTCGTAACAGTAAAAAACTGGACTTATTATCACTGCGTGTGTACGGTTAAAACGGCTTTAAACCAGGTTTGGCCAACTTTACAAAACCAAAGATGAGACGGCGAATACCGCAATTATAAGTAAGAGTATATAATAATTAACTAAATAAATTCACTATCCTCTGATCCACACAAGCATAATTTTTATGGGAGCACATCTTTAAAAAAAAAATATTGATTAAAAATTGGATCGTCTGAAACCATAGTGAACTAACTCTCTTTTTGGAATTTCTGAGTTAGGCGCTCCGCTGACGAGGCAACTGAAACCAAACTAAAACTGGCTGGTTTCTATGTCGTCATTGGTCAAAAAGCTTGTTTAACCATAGACGAAGAACAATCAGCTGACAGCTGGCAACTAGCAACGGCCGGCCATGGCAATCAGCAGTTCAAGTCGCGAGTCACTGCTTACGTTACCATTGACAATGGGTTTTTGAGTGATTGTGTAGTGTGTGGGCCATCACATTGTCATACAAAGACAGTTGGCAGTTGAGAGTTTTCAGTTGCCTCAGTGGGCGGAGGCGCTGAGAGCTTGAAATTTGGGCTCCAAATCATAATCTATCTCTGCCAGAGAGAATTAACTAGAGAAATAATGTCTATGGCTAGCTTAACACTTGTAAGTTTTTCGTAAGTAAGTGACTTCTGGGCAATGGGCACTTTGGTATTTTAAAATACAATATGCCCATTGAGCAGAAGTCGTAAACTTATGAAAAAAATTACAAGTGAAAAGCTAGCCTATGATTGGTCAAGACAGTATTTCTTTGATTGGCTCTCTCTTGCAGAGCTAGATTATGATTTGGAGCCCTCATTTCGAGCTCAAACTCAGAAATTCCAAAAAGTGATTTACTTCACTAGGGTTTTTTTTTCTTTTTTTTTTTTATTGAAAATTTTTTGATACAATCAGGTACATAAATAATAAAAGGTATATAACATACTTAAATATTATATTGTATGAACAAAAAAATCCCACAAAGGCAAATGCCTGAGCGTGGGTATAATATTGAATTTATTATAATTTTATGGTTAATAGGAGATTTAAGAATTTAGTTTATTTTTAGGTATAAAAAGAGTAAAAGTAAAAGTGCCTTAAAACATAGAGCAAAATAACAGCATTTGTTGTTATTATTGCATTTGTAAAATTTTATGAAGAATTAAAATAATTTTTTTTTTAAAGTTTAAGACGATCCATTACGAAGATTAAATGTTTCACATATTATTCATGCAATTAATATTCTGTTTTGAAATATTTTTTAATTTTGTACAAATAAATATATTCTTTAAAAAATATAAATAAAAATGTGGAAACAAATTTTTCGCTTTGTGTCTCATTTAATTAGTCTTATATTAATTCTCCACAATTCAGTTTCAATTTTGAAAATGGCATACCAATGGCTAATTTTAAATGCCATTAAATAATTTTAAATGCCAAAATGGTAGGTAAGAATTATCGAAAAAAAAAAAAATCTAATTTTGAAAACCATGACACAATTCAAAGCAAATCATCTAGAGTTCTTTGAACCGGGGTTACAGACAGAGGCACAACAGAAAATAGTATTTTTAATAATTATTTCAGTTATTCCATTAAACCAATTGGAGATATTTGCTATCATCTAATAGTATGTGGATTAATTTTTCCAAGTATATGAAGTCGTGCTTTATGTTGAGGAGTTGACAGAATGGTTTCGCTATCGTAAGTATGTTGAATGAGAATTTACTGAATGGAGGACTTAACACCATAATGTAATTTTCAGGTGATTACATCCGAGACAAGTATGATGGAGCCACCGAGGTGAAGGTCAGCAAGCGAGGAAGGCTACAGCTCAAGGACCCCCGCTTCTCCCTTCCCACAGCACAGGATCTGGTCTACCTGGATGACTCTCCCAACTACTGCCTCAGGAACGAGAACATTGTGAGCATGTGTTGTATTATATTAGTTATTAGTGGTATTATTCGAGACAAGTACTTATGTGGGAGCCACCGAGATGAAGGTTAAAAGGCCAGGATAGTTACTACTAAAGGACCCTCACTTCTTCCCAGGGCACAGGACCTGGTCTATTTGGAAGACTCTCAAGGAAAGTCACTAGTGTGGGGAAATCGCTTCTTTTTTCACCGGTATATTATGGAGATGAAAATCTCTCTCATTTCGTGTTCGATTATATTGCAATTCTTGCCTTACGTTTCTCGACTGCCTTTGCTTTTGTCATATTTTTTATCACAACAAACTTCTCACATCCCTCTTGGATGATAGGTCGATTCAAATGGTTTCACCTTAAACAATGGCGGTGTCCCACAGGGATCAGTTCTGTCTCCAACCTTGTTTTTGTTGCTTAATTATGACGGTTTGGAATGCATCCCATTACATACAAGCATGTACACTTGATCCTACCTACCAACAGTCCATGGTAGCATTTTGTTGGACAAACCCCCAAAGGGCACAGAAACTCCAGATAGGTGTATCCATCATTTGTGAAGATAATCTATTCACGCCTAGCATACCGCCTCGTGATTCCTGTGATCAAAACTATGATAAACCATGATTGTTAATTTCCAGGGTTCTTTCGGTACGACTGGTCGCGCATGCAACCGCACCTCTCCAGGCATGGACGGCTGCGACCTGATGTGTTGCGGCCGCGGATACAACACGCTGAAGACCACGCTGAAGGAGCGCTGCCACTGCAAATTCCACTGGTGCTGCTATGTGGAGTGCAAGACATGCATTCGTACGGTGGACGTTCACACATGCAAGTGAGGCAATCATTGTAGGCCTCTTGAAGCTTAGGGGTTTATTTTAAAACTTTGTTATTTCAATTGTTCAATTGCACTGATTCATTCTAAATAATATGCGCAGATTGAGAGACATCAGCGTTAATCAATTCACCAATCACAATTGCATCGCTGGCTTGTTTCTGTCATTATGATTATAATGTAAAAAGTAGACTTGGGAAAATAGTATGCTGTTTTAATTTGTGGAGATTTAGGCAGGTTCACAAATACGTTTTTAAACCGAGTTGTTTCAGGTTCTAGAACAACTATTACCAACTGGACTAAAAAAGCTTGTGAATGTAAATTTCCTTGACACAATAAAAAAACTTTTTTACCCCCTTCCCCTCCCAACTACCTGCAGCCCGACAACACCAAACACCCCCCTCGGGAATGCCATAGACCCACTGCATCTATTAGACAGTTGGGACTGTAATTGCGCAGTATTATTCACGAAAAAGAAAAACTTAACCAAATGTCCGAGCTCAGCTCGATGGGAAAATATTGCTATATCTTATCTGACGTAAAATTCTAAGCCGCTAAGATGAGCATAAACATTTTGTCCTGAACATATATTTTATATAACCTGACCTTTTGATGATTATTAATTAGTTTGGATAAACATTGATTTGATAACATACACATCAGGTTTGTATGAACAGTTTGACACAATTAACTTTGCAGGAAGTCAAAAGTGGAACTAATGAATATTCAAATAATAATTTTGTATTTACATAGAGACTGGAAATTTAACCAAGTCATACACATTTGTATGTATGTTGTACAAATCAATTGAGTAGACTGAATATAATGTTTTAATTTATTAGATTTTTATAATTTCAATTATTTTGTTAGTAAATATATTTTATTATTATTGTAACCTGTAAAACTTCTTGTAAATATTTGATTTAAAATAATAATTGTTTTATCTTTAGGATTAATCAAAATATTTTAAGATAGAAAAATTTAGATTATAAATGGACATTACTAGGTAGTATTTTAATTTAAGATAAACGCAGCAAAGAATTTTCATATCTTTCATTGTAGATGCCCAACAATTATATCAGAATAAAATATAATAAGCTTTTCCATGTAGTATTTGTAAGAAAGGAATACGATAATACTTAATACTTACTCTTATGGGTAAACTTAAATTAATTCATAATCTGCTCATTTGTAGATGGCAGTAATTGAATTATTTCAAGTAAAACCCTTTTTGCAAGTTACGCTTTAAAATATTAACACACTTTAGGGGGTAAAGGTAGTTCTTGAAATCCTAGAAAGGTATTGCTGTCAAATATTTTATATGAATATTGTACACCAATCTCTTTAACCACTGGAGCCATTTAGGTCAAAATTGGACCGCTTTTATTTTTCTGCGACTGATTTCGGTCCAAAATTAGACCACATTTTCTTACCATTCGTAAAAAACATTTATTGAAATTATTTTAAACATTTTCATAGCCAGCAATTTATTCTATCAAATAGTTGATAAAATAGACTTTGTGTCTATGGCCTTATTGATTGTCTTTGAATTCTTCTAGAATGAATTTTGGCAGTTGGAGAGCTTCAGTTCTACAAATGAACTTTGAAATAATTTTCAAATAAAACTTTTGATTTGATGTACACATATAAAACATTGGTTTTCTAGTATATATTTGCATCTTTGATTATCAAACAGGCCATAGAGAACTTAAAAACGTAGAAGAATATTGCGGTAATTTCAAATCTTCAAATCACTAAAGCACTAATTTTGCGCATTTATACAGTTAAAGTTTTTATAATAATTTTTCTAACAATTTTAAGGAAATAGAGGATGATTAGTAAAATATAGGCGAATTCATTGGCTGTATAGCACTACAATTTGTTTTTATATGTTTACATACACAAATGTGGAGCAATAATTTTTTTGTTGTGGGCGGGAAATTATCAAAATTAATTTTCGAAAGTGGCGAGCACTCGATTTTTTACAATTCTCTGTGTTGCTCCAGTGGTTATAAGGGTTCCAATTATATGTATGTGTAAAAAACATATAAACAAAAAACGTTATAACTTTATATGTATATATTTATATGTGATACATGATGGGGAAATCTTCTTATCTCCTTGTCTTTTGTGTGGAAGAATATTTAATCAAAAAGAAACTTCTACTTTGGTACTGGAGATGAATAATTTGTCCATTTTGTAATGCTTTGTACCAAAAGAAAAACCAATTTTTCTTTGTAAAGTAATAAATCATGTATATTTATTGCACATAAAACGTCATTAAATGGCCCAACACTGACTTTAACTTCTGTTTAAGGAGTCTTATTATAAAGTAGGCTATAATTTTGGACAATATTTGTATAGTTGGGATGTGGTGAATACTATAAAAAAAAGATGATTCAAATGTACCTACATATTATTTTTGAAAATGAATAAATTCCATCATCTCCAATGGGTTCCTTGTTTTCGCCTGCCTGAGGCCCTAGCAAACTCGCTCGATAACGATCGGTAGGATAACTATTGGTAACTTCTCATTGTTCCCTAGGACAACTGCACATCGCTAACGTGCAAACAACAGTTGATGTAGAATATGTTAAGGACACTTAGTCATTGTGAACTATCACTTATTCGTTGGCGATCTGTAGTCATGCTAGGGAACGATGAGAAGTTACCGATATTTATCCTATCGATCGTTATCGAGCGAGTGTGCTAGGGCCTCAGAAGTGTGTTAACCACTCGAGCGATTAGTGTTCAGTTTTTGGTTTAGCCATTCGATTTAATTAATATAATTCCTCAAAATATTAATATAGAAACAAATAAACTGTTTACTGCGGTTTAAAGCTAATGAATTCACCTAAACATCACTGTTTATCCCATATTTGTAGGTTCGTTAAATGTGATCCATTTTTGGACCGATATCAATCGCAGAAAAATAAAAGGGGGCCAAACTTGGACCTAAATCGCTCCAGTGGTTAAGATGAATTATTAATAATGATAATGTGAATACATAGTTTTGTCTGCATACAAACTAAATTCTTTCAAGAAAGGCATACAAATACAATATTGGTTTGAATAACCGACACAATATTGTATTTGTATGCCTTCCTTGAAAGAATTGACTTTATACATGGACAAAACTATTTGTTCATATTCGTATTATGTACGGGTGCAAATATATAATTTATCTAAATATTTTAAAGCACAACTTGCAAAAGTGTTTTTTCCTAAAATAATTAAGTTAGCGCCATCCATGAGAGTAGATATTGAATTCTTTTAAGTATCACCTTAACTCTCTTGCTTTAGATGTATAATAACTATGACGTAGTAAGTTAGCATAGAACTCCTTTAAAACTCGACAATACTTGATGGAAAGAAAGACTTAATTAAAGTATTATTAACATTTAAAGGCTAGAGATTAATTTTGTTAATAACTCATAGATTTAAGTAAATATATTACGTATTAATATAGAAGTATGTGTAGATTTGATGTAGAAATATCTGAAATATTTAATGTAAAACTTTAATATTTAATCCAAGAGGCTCTCTATTGTAGGATAGTTCATTAGGCAAACATTTTTAAAAAACATGGCAGGTTGACCTCTGTACTATCATTTCAAATTCACACAATTAGTCAACAACAATACATTGAGACATGTTTCACAATCGGATGTTTTTCACCACATTCACACAATATATAGTGAAAACAAAACTGATAAAAAAAAAACAAAATGGTGGTCTTGAGTTTGGTCGCTTGTATTGAGAAATGCAATAAAAATTATGAATATATTCATTCTTGATTTTTCATCCAAGTTTCGGAAAATATTAAAAATGTTCTAGCGAAGGCGGGAACCCTTTAAAAATAAAAACATAATAATTTTACCGTTTTAGTAATACCTTCCACAACAGTCAAATAAGTTTTACTTCGACAGCGCGTAAAGGTTAGAGGCTCTAGTTTTTGTTTTTGCTGTGTGTAATTGTTGAATTGAATTTTTTAATGTCTGTGACTGTAGACTTTTCCAGTAATCAATAAACAATACACAGAAACAGTGATATTAGGCTGGATTCAGACGGTTCACTAATCGTTCATTTCTGTATTTCATTCCACCAATTTCACTCGGAATGACACGTCTGAACAAGAAATGAAACAAAAGTGAAACGAAGATGGGAACATTTGTCATGGGAACGTCTGATTCCAGCTTTAGATATTGCTCCAAATAAGTAAAGGCAATTTCGGTAACTAACTTACAGAATTCAAGCATTTACAAATTTTACAATTTAAAATAAATAAATTTGTAAAAATGATGAAACATAGTGAATTCATTTGAAGGTATGTTTTTTGGAATGAGCGCAGCTGAATCCAAAACCTAACCCATGGAAAACTCCATCGAAGCAAAGCTAAGGACCTCGAAATTAATCCAGAAGTCTCTTTATGTTGGGTTTGAGAAAATGTAGTACCCAGTATAAGATTCATGGAAGTAAGTGTATAGAAAAGAAACTAAAAATAAACTTCAGACATTTTAACACTAGCCTAAGATTAACTAACGATAATGCTCTGTTACTTGTATAAATAGCTTTTCATTTTAGTTTAGACGTAGTTTATAGTTGATCAGTATTAATGTTTTAAGAACTCAAATCCACAACACAACTACTTATGAATTCAATATTATTTATCAAATAATTATTGGTTGGCGCCATTTCATTCTAATCCCAATTATTGTACGTAATAATATGTGTAATGTGCATGTAACATAGATAGTTCTTAGTGATTGCATTATATTAGGTATCTAGTTTTAGTGATATGTATTACCTATAAGCTGATCAAAAATACTTTTAATAATTTAAACATGTATGTAATATGTATGCATTTTCAAATATTGCACAATAGCACGCAGTCCATAAAGGCTGAAAAGGTGAAAAAAAAACCAATAAATTTCTGATCCAAATGTATTTGAAACAAGTAATTTAATTCGATACATTTTTAGATTTTCACGGCCAAAAGCATTTTTGTTGTTTGTCTTTGGGGTGTTACGCCGTGTTGCGCTACCTCCTTCTTTAGCCGACATTTCGGACAGCGTTGCAGTGTCCATCATAGGGGCAGATCCGGCATATCCGATGATGTGTCGGCTAAAGAAGGAGGTAGCGCAACACGGCGTAACACCCCAAAAACAAACAACGAAAAAGTAATTATATTGTTTTCAATGTCATAAACAAAACATATTTCAGAATTGTAATAACAAACCAATCAAAATTATTCTTAATTTCATAGCCTGAGCATTAAAAATATATTTGGATTCTAGTTTTATCAGTAAAAACCCCCGGTGAAAAATACTCAGGTTTTTTAATTTAATTGACAATTTGTTGATTTGGAAAGAAAAGATGCAGATCAGAAGTGATTAGACGGTATCAGTAGATTGTAAGAGAATGTAGAGTGGAGAGGAATACATTAATTTAATCTGTGTACAACTTTTATACTTTCATAATATTATGATTGTGATTAAAAACTTATTTATAAAAATTTGTGTATTATTTTCCTTATCTAAAAAAAATATTTTTGAAGTAAATACTTCTTTACGCATGCTTGACTTGAGGGGTAAACTGGCGAATGCGTTACGGAAATTGAAATGTGTTATGAAAAGGCGTTATATCGGGCGACTGTAGGAGAAAGAGAGAGCAGTGCGCGCGCACATTTTCTTTCTCTCTTCCTCTCATAGCCAGTGCATGAAATATCTCAGATGTAGATGAGGATACGGATGTGGATGCGGATGTATAGATGGAGCAAATCAAGTCAATGACAATAACAATCACGACGTGTTCTGTCAAACCTCTTGTTTAAAAACAACAAAATCCCAAAGTAACACTTAAAAGAAACTATTGGATAAATCGTCCACAAATTATTCTGTGGAAGTGTTATTTCAGTCTAATATTGCTGTTTTATACTCAGTTGCGTTAATTGCAATAATTTAAAAACTTTGTTTTTAACCTCTTGAAAGCCAGCATAGGAAAAATATATTTTTTCAATAGAATGTAAAATATTTGACATTTCTCACCTTTCTTACGAACTCAATTTTTGTAACATTTCTTTTGTGATATATTACAAAAATTACATCAAAATAATGTAGATAAACGATCTTCCTAGTAATCTCTCAAATCTATGCTTTCCACAATGGATTTATATAAAAAAACAATGAAAAGATATAGACTTCGAATACGACACCGTTCATATTATCAAGCGTCGGCCATCTTTGATGCCCGGCGCGTCATCGTGAATTCATTTGAATTATGAAGACGCTATCCAGTATTTCGTTACGTCAAGAACGAGAATGGCCCAACCGATTATGACCTTGTTCTTCATTCAATTTCTTTATAGTTTTACTAATACACTATCGTAACCTCGATTAGGCAAAGAAAATAGTGGATGTGATAGATACAACTACAGTGAAAATGAATATCATTATAAAAACAACAATATATTAATATTGTTAATATTGGAAGAATACAGATTATATTTTGGTTATCCACTGGAGCGATTTCTGGCTTATATATGTGTTATTTTAAATGTCTAAGATTGCTTTTCGGTTTATAATAATAATAATAATATAATCTAGTGCGTAAAAAAAAAAAATTTTTTTATTCCAGGATATTCGAGGATAGTGCAATCCCACACGACCCATATAGTTATAAATACAGTTAAATTATGAATAAAGTAGAACAATTATAAGTAAGTACAAAGTTATAAATAGGCAATCAATTTCTGCATGGTCTTGAGTGAGCTCGGGCCCAGGAGTGGCGCTTGGTGCTGGAAGGCTGCGTTCACCACCGTGTTGTCGGAGGCCATTAGCCGCATCCTGGCTCCAGTGACCCGGTGTCTCATCAGGCCGGCGAATCCATTAAGTCCTAGTTCCGTAAACATTGTTGAAGCGCTGCTGTATCTCCTGTATCCAAATATAATTCTGCAGGCGTTATAATGGTGGTTTAAAAAAACCAATTTTCTCTTGATTCGGCAATATATTAAAAAAATATATTTTTAGCTCCCACGATTGTTATTTTGGTTTTAAAACATAGCTATTGAAATGCTTTATCTATTATAACCGTAGATGTTGCAAATCCGAACTTCGTAGACTATTTTAGAACAATGTTAAAAATAATATTTTTTTCGATTTTAATTTTATTTATAGATCAGCTGTTTACGGTTAAAATTAAGTCCCTTTTCCAAAGATATGCACCTTATTTATAAAGTATACTACATACAACACACAGAAATCGAAAATATTCTATGTTGACTCGAATTGACGGCAGATTCAAAGTATCAAACACACAGGAACCGCGCGGTTATAAACTTTACGATTTTTTAATATTTTTTTTATAAATCCTACAAACATGAGATAAACGGTATAATGGAGGTTAATTCATTGGCTGTACAGCACTTTAATAAGTTTTTATGTCTCCATGTTAAAATTCAAAGATATGATTTTTTTAATGTTTGCACAAATTTAAAAACAAAAATGATCATTTGGAAATCTTGAGCAATCGAGGCAAATTTATTTTTTTGCGTGGTCGCTCCAGGGGTTATGGTTAGTAACACAATACATGATAATAAAATTAACCAAGCAAACTAAACATTTCTAAGTTATTGGCGGCGGATGCTTTCGCCTACCTCTGTGTGGCGATCCGGATTAGGAGAAACTGATTGAAGGAGACCTTTTGACCTCTTCAGCCGGATTTTCTTGACCCATTGCCTAACACGGCAGTGGGAGGGATGGAATTATATATTCGTCACTTCCTTACCCTTTTCCTTCCCAGAACTTCCTCTCCTTCCTTTCCCTATAAAGACCCTCTACACAACGTCCCCAAAGAAGACACAGGCCCCGAGGGAATTAATCTCAGGGTCCTCCCATGTGGAGATAATGTAAAAAAAAAAACATTTCTCCGTAGTGGTTGGAACAGAGAATAGAAAGTTACACACTTCCTGGAAAACAACTTCTTATTTCATCCACACTCTTCAATTATTATACTTGATATCTTCTTATTTCATATTTGATTCCATTGATCATGCCATGTCTATCTGGAACATTTACAACTTCTTCAAACCACTTGCGCATTGTAACCATGTTATTACTTTTTTCTTCATAGATCTGATGCACATGTTCAAAATGACAGGATTTTAAAATCATTACGCTGACAGCCTTTTAAATCTTATTTTAATTATTATTATATTATACCTACCGAATATTTGTACTTGCCATTTGAAAACACAAATGCTGTAACTCCTTCGATGCAACTGGATGGAGTCACTAACTGTGACACATTTAAGTATCTCGGCTCACTCATCCACAAAGATGGAGGATGTGCAGCAGATGTTAACCATAGAATAGGTGTGGGATGGAGTAAATTTAGATCCGTAACAGGAATCCTGTGTGACACAAAAATGCCTATAAAACTAAAAGGAAAGGTATACCAGACTATTGTTAGACCCGCGATAATGTATGGCTCCGAATGCTGGACCATGTACAACTCCTACACCAGGCAACTTGAATCAGCAGAAATGCGAATGCTTAGATGGTCGGCAGGAGTGTCACTAAAAGATAAAATTAAAAGTTCACGCATTCGTGGTAGCCTGGGTGTCACAGACATAAACAATAAGCTAGAGGAACGACAGTTGAGATGGTATGGTCACATAAAACGGAGACCACCAGACCACACAGTGAAGCAGGCAATGTCTATGGAGCTTCATGCAGTCATCCAGAGGAAGACCAAAGAACTCCTGGATGACTCAATGCTCTAAAATTCTAAGTAGAAACGGCCTGGAAGAGAGCGATACCCAGAACCGAAGAAGCTACAACCTGAGAACGAGGAGAGCCGACCCCAACAGCCTACCTAGGCAATTAGTTGGGACAGTGCAAGGAAGAAGAAGATTATATTATACCTACATTTCAAATCGCATCTTTTGGCCATACACGTTGTGGTTTTCCCTTTCCGAATGAGAAAAAATTAGAAGGCCACAATAGTAAAGCTCATAATTATGATCCCATAGGACTAGGCGACTTACTGCTCAAAACATGCACGCTTAACTTGTTGAAAACCAGCATACAAAAAATAAATTTTTTCAATACAACTTTTTTATAACATTTCTTTTGTGATATATTACAAAAATTACATCAAAATAATGTAGATAAAACGAAGTTCCTAATAATCACTCAAATCTATGCTTTCCACAATGGATTTAGATAAAAAACAAAAAACCCCAGTGGGTCAAACATGTGTTTGATGAAAAACTTTAACACCTGAACCCTAAAATATAGATAGACTTCTAAAATATATATCTAACAACAATATCCTAACTCCACAGCAATATGGTTTTCGAAAAAACTCCAGTACCCAATGTGCCACCTTCGATTTTATCTCCAACATCCAGCAGTACATAGACCAGGGCGAATATGTAGCAGCTATATTTATAGACTTAAAAAAAGCCTTTGATACTGTAGATCATGAAATACTTCTACAGAAAATGGAACATTTGGGTATAGTCGGGAAATCTTTAAAGCTCCTCCGAAGCTACCTATCTGATAGATATTGCCTTGTCGATGTCGAAGGGAACCTAAGCGGCTTTGGAAAAATAACATGTGGAGTGCCACAGGGCTCGATTCTAGGACCCCTACTTTTCTTACTATACATCAATGATATAACAAAATGCGGAATCTCGGGAAAACTTCAACTTTACGCCGATGATACTGTGATCTACTACCGTTGCAAAAATCTGAGGGAGCTTGAATTTCTAATGAATAAAGATCTCGCAAAGCTAGCTAAATGGCTGCGAATAAATAAATTAAGCCTCAATGTCAAAAAAACCCACTACCTCACTTTCGGGAAAAAAGATTACACGAGCATGAATATTATTATTGGAACTGAAAAGCTTCAAAATGTGCAAGTAACGAAATATTTGGGGTTATTCATAGACTCTAACCTGTCGTGGAACTCCCATGTTGATTATGTAAAATCCAAAATTTCCCCAATAACTGGTGTACTCTATCGACTTCAAGATGTGCTCCCCATATCTCTACTGCGTGCCACATATTATTCTATGATTCACTACCATCTAAGTTATCTGGTTAGTATCTGGGGTATCATTACAAAGAAACAAATTTCTGAAATACAAGTCATCCAAAATAGAGCCATAAGGAATATATATCATCTACCACGGGATATACATGTCAAAGATATATATTCACTGACACAAATACTACCCTTTACGATTCTGCCAAAATATAGCATCGCAACTGCCATTTTACAAATAATCCAACACTCCTCACACACCAACACTAAACCAACATTTAATTCTGATATACACCAGCACAAAACACGATCTCAAAAAGTATATTTTCTCAACAGCTTTATTAACCCGTGACATATTGAGCAATCCTTATTTGTAACGCTTGTTTATCTTTAGCAGCTTTATTAACCAGTGACTTATTTAGCAATTTTTATTTGTAATGCTTATATATCTTTAGCAGCTTTATTAACCAGTGACATATTTAACAATTTTTATTTAACTGTTGTATATCTTTCTAAATGTATTTATGAAATATTCAACTAACTGTATCAAGTGTGCCTAGTCTGTTTTAACATCTGTGTATTTTCCTTTAAATGCCCTTTAAATTCATGTTCTTTTGTAAAAATAATTTTCATAATTGTATAATGTTGTCCTTCCCGAAATGAGTTTTATTAAACTCAATGGGAATAATGTATTATAAATATTATGTATAATTTTGTAATATATTATCACAAATAAAAAAAAATAAAAAAAAAACCCCAGTGGGTCAAACACGCATTTGATGAACACCTTTAACACCTGGACCTCAGTGGGTCAAACATATGTTTGATGAACAACTTTAACTGAACCCCAGTGGGTCAAACATATGTTTGACGAACAACTTTATCTGAACCCCAGTGGATCAAACATGTGTTTGATGAACATCTATAACACCTGAACCCCAGTGGGTCAAACATGTGTTTGATGAACAACTTTAATACCTGAACCCCAGTGGATCAAACGTGTGTTTGATGAACAACTTTAACCCTGAACTCCTGAAGAAAACCCTGAACCCCAGTGGGTCAAACACGCATTTGATGAACACCTTTAACACCTGGACCTCAGTGGGTCAAACATATGTTTGATGAACAACTTTAACTGAACCCCAGTGGGTCAAACATATGTTTGACGAACAACTTTATCTGAACCCCAGTGGATCAAACATGTGTTTGATGAACATCTATAACACCTGAACCCCAGTGGGTCAAACATGTGTTTGATGAACAACTTTAATACCTGAACCCCAGTGGATCAAACGTGTGTTTGATGAACAACTTTAACCCTGAACTCCTGAAGAAAACCCTGAACCCCAGTGGGTCAAACACGCATTTGATGAACACCTTTAACACCTGGACCTCAGTGGGTCAAACATATGTTTGATGAACAACTTTAACTGAACCCCAGTGGGTCAAACATATGTTTGACGAACAACTTTATCTGAACCCCAGTGGATCAAACATGTGTTTGATGAACATCTATAACACCTGAACCCCAGTGGGTCAAACATGTGTTTGATGAACAACTTTAATACCTGAACCCCAGTGGATCAAACGTGTGTTTGATGAACAACTTTAACCCTGAACTCCTGAAGAAAACCCTGAACCCCAGTGGGTCAAACATGTGTTTGATGAAGAGCTTTAAAACCTAAACCCCAGTGGGTCAAACATTTTTTATTTTTTTAATAGAGAAACTTCACAAGAGTCCCAACTGCTCCCTTCTGGAGCCAGTGAGACTATGGCATCCCCAATTGGAGTATGTTGTGAGGCTGAAGGTAAGTGGGGAAGGGAAGGAGATGGGGAAGAGGAAGATGGGAAAGTACCTGGCTATTCAGATCTAGTCACTAAACACGGCTAAAGACATTATTAAGCAACGTTTCAGTTCTGAATGGTGGTCTTACACCAGGGCGATACTGAGAGTATCTTCCACTCTGGAACGTGCCGCAAATATAACATATTATTTTTTATTAATTAATTTTGAAATAACACAAATTAATCAAATAAAATTTATTTGCGCACACCGGGTTCGAACTCGCGTGCGCAAATGATGTGTTTGATGAACAAATTTAACACCTGAACCCCAGTGGGTAAAACGCATTACTAGAACCTGAGCTCTAGCAGAAGG
The DNA here is from genome assembly GCA_951813805.1 of Limnephilus auricula. Taxonomy (NCBI): domain Eukaryota; kingdom Metazoa; phylum Arthropoda; class Insecta; order Trichoptera; family Limnephilidae; genus Limnephilus; species Limnephilus auricula. Next base: position 19,398,281 of record OX638406.1, read on the forward strand.
TATACAGACCAACTTCAACAAAATTAATAAATAAATAAAATAGTGTGTACAGTTGATGTTTTTGTGTATTACCGTCTGATATTGAAAAGTACAAGCATCAGAAATTAAAATATATTTTACAAACTTAGGAAAACGAATCACTTTTACATTAGCCACTGAATTTCTGTTATCGAACCCATATTAAAAATAACTTTCACTGTTCACATATCAAGTTGTGCCATTATTTACCACTATAATCCATTTCAACACAATCTTGATTTCCCTAGAATAATCCATGCTTCAATAATCATCCGTCTATCATCTTCATATTGGATTGTTGTGTGGATTTTTGTTATTACTTCTCTACATTTCAATACAAATGATGCAGAGATCTCCCACAGTTCAGTTGTAGAAGCATTTGACACAACACAATTTAGAAGTACATGTCTTAGGGTGTCCTTCACTGAAAAGCAGCATTAATCTACTGGAAGTTTGGATTGCATTCCCCAGCCAACAGAAGATCCTACTTCGGTGAGATGTTGCCTGATGGCTCGGTCTAAGATGGCCTGAGAAATAAACAAAAGTTCAATAACATATTATAATTTACACTAGAAAATGACATAAATTAGGAAGTGATATAAGAAGACAACTATGACTGGTAAAAAGAAGCAGATCACTCCCATAATTGAGATATGCTGATGAACTGAAGAGGCCCACTAAGAATTGCAAAACTGGAGACTTTGGAGAAAGGTCTGTATACAAAGTTAGATACCAGAAGGTTTAACCCTTCAGGCTAATTTGTCCACGTTTGGGAACAACTCACACAGGTCTCATACAAATCGTTGTGTCTATTGCGAAGAGAGATATAATCTAAAGATCTTAGAAAGAGTAAGCACCACGCTTTATATTCAAATCTAAATATTAACAAAATAATAAAAATATATGGAACAAAGTGTAGATTGCACTGAACAACCAAAAACATTTATAATTTAAAACACTGGATCAGTAACCTAGCGACAGCTGATATAACAAAAGACAACGATCGGAACGCCGTTCTGTTGTGCGCGTCACCTTGGTTGGTTGTGTTTAATTATCTACACATTTATCCTTCTGAATAGTTCCTGATAATTAACTTGATTATCAAATGTAAAAATATCATTTAAATAAAAAAGTGAATCCAATGATGTTGTATCATTAAAATGGTGACCCCGACGTGACGACCAAACAACTCCAAGGAATTTGAAAAAAGATTTTTGAAACTTTGTGTATTTTTATATGAAATAACAAAAAAGTGAGGTAATGAGCCATTTTTATGTAATAATAAAACTTAATAAAATTTTAAAGCAATTTATCACCTTTAAAAAACGGTTTTCATATACAGTCAGACATATTCCATTTATTTGCATTTTATTGCAAAGAGGAAAACTTTTAACCTTCTGACAATACGCTTGAGGCCTGAGTGATTAAGAAGTGGAAAATGTAAAATTAAGATAAAATCTGTAAATACATAAGCACTTCCAACTATCAAAATCAGAACTCTAATAATATGCTGCATAAAAGAACATTATTTGAGAAATATATTTCAATAAAATCTTACTAATATTATAAACGTGAAAGTTTGTATGGATGTATGTGTGTTTGTTACTCTTTCGGGCAAGATTTACTGAATGGATTTTAATGAAACTTTACAATAATATAGCTCATACATCAGAATAACATATAGGCTCTAATTTATAAAGCTGGCTATTAATTTTAAATATATTGAAAATAATAATTATTGTTTAATAGAAAATGTCAAAATTTGAGAATGACATTTTGCAAAACAATGATTTTAAATCAAAATTCTCTTTTAGAAATGGACGACCGTCCGTGGTCGAGTGGTAACAACACTTGACTCCCAATCGGAAGGTTGCGGGTTCGAACCCGGCGTGCGCAAATAAATTTTATTTGATTAATTTGTGTTATTTCACAATTAATTAATAAAAATAATATATACTACATTTGCGGCACGTTCCAGAGTGGAAGATACTGTCAGTATCGCCCTGGTGTAAGACCACCATTCAGAATTGAGACGTTGCTTAATAATGGCTTTAGCCGTGTTTAGTGACTAGATCTGAATAGCCAGGTACTTTCCTACCTTCCTCTTCCCCATCTCCTTCCCTTCCCCACTTTCCTTCAGCCTCACAACATACCCCAATTGGGGATGCCATAGTCTCACTGGCTCCAGACGGGAGCAGTTGGGACTCTTGTGAGGTATTCTCTATAAAAAAAAAAAAAAATTTAAATTAGTGAATTTATATGAAGTACTCGCCTAACACGTTGAATGGAATCATGAATTATAGAAAAAAAAAAAGTAGGTTAAGAATTTTGGTATAAACGTAGATGGGATTTAGGAAAAGAAAATAGATTACTCGAAGTACTAATCCTACGCAGACGCGGGCAGAAGCTAGTATATCATACAGTACACTCTTGTTAATCCGCCACTCGATTATCCAACAACTACTACAATCTCCGTTGTTTTTACAAGTTAAAGGAAGCACGATCAAGCTCTGTAATCAACCAGAACTCATGTGTAAATTCATTAGTCTGTCGCATGCCGTCGAGTCAAGCATTCTGCACCGACAATTTGGATTTTCTTACTTTTACAACACACTCAGTTGCTATACTGCCAAGAAATAAAATATATCAGACACATACCTGAATATCTTTACATCCCTGCATGGCGGTCTCCAGCACTTTGGGTAAGTGGTCAATGTGGAATCTTTGTGACATAGAGAGCAGGGCAATGTTTCCTGGAAGGACCAAGTAAACATACATTAGTTGCTTTTTTCATCGTAAATTCAACAACCACCAGGGTTGCCACCACAACTTGCTCTTTACTCCACATGGCAGAACGGACGTTGTGGCCCAGCATAGTATGACAAGGGGTAATGGTGCTGCTAAGGGAGTATATTGCTCCTGAACCAAATCTCCTCCAAAATTGATATATTTGACGTCGGTGAGGAGATTCAAAAGGGAAATTCTTTCTATTCTTGAAAGAGTCTCTCCACATAGACTAAATCACCACCACTGCCTGCAATTTTCTTTGAATTTGCTACATTCCAATAAATTTCTTTTACACATATTCCTAAACTATTTTTTGTAATGTATTTATGTGACATTATTTCTTACATGTATTAAATTAAAACTTGTAATTGTGTAAGAAATTAATAAAATAATATTATTATTATTATTATTAAATGATATCTCCAGGTCTCTTGACATCTTCATTTATTTATGTAAAGTTATGTATTTTCTATAAACATTTTCACTAGAGAGGAACCAACACACACGTGGTTTGTCTATGAAATATTTGGAGATTGCTTTTGTGTTGAATGTGCTGTAACAAATAATTTACAAGATTTTCAACACTGTAGTCAAAATATATCACAATCCGAACAAGTTCATGTTTCCAAGAACAAAGCAACTAAATCTGCATTTTTAAAACTATGAAACTTATAAATGTTTGTCATACAGCTACAAAGCTAGCAAGGTTGATCGAATATTTAACTTCTCATTGTTTCGCTAATATGCATACAACAGTTCTGGTCGAAAACATTAAGAAAACTTGTTAGGCCGTTGTTCCTAACTTTTCGATCGATCAATCTGAGTCTCTGAACAGCTAAGTGATTTGTTTATTATCCACTAAGCAATTCGCTTGTTGGTCGGATAGTTGCATTTGGAAGAGCATATTTGTGCATAACCTAAATTATCTATAAAACCTTTATCGATAACGACCGGGCTAGATAACGACCGGGCTAGATACCCTGGTCTTCTTTTTTTAAATGGTAATGTTTGTGTAGATTATATTGCATTGGTCAGGTTAGAAAAAAAAAAAAGTTAAAACCATAGACATATGAATATTACTAGACGAGAACATATAAGACAGGGGTACAAACCAACTATAGCGAGGCGCAGAGGGGTGAGTTGACTGTGTTGATATGTGATTCGTCAATAAATCAATCTGACAGTATTCAGCCATCTCGCATTATAATATCAAAGTCCAAATAAGGCAAAGCAAAGTTCGTAGCTGTTTTCAGAGTCGAATATTTTGTTGCCGTATTTAGTTAAGACAGTTTTACAAATGTTAAATAATTTACTTAACCCAGTAAACAGCGACGAGCACACTCGAGAAATGCCTCGCAATGTATCCCAATCGTCTAGATGTCATGGTATATGTTACGAAAACTAATTATATGTTCTGAACAAGCTTAAAATGTTGTAAAATAACGCTTATCTACGATGGAATTTAATACAATTGGGTTTATTCACCATTTTAGCCGTGTTATTTTGTAAAATGTACCGATGAGAGCTCGACACTGGCTCGCACAAGAATGATGACATCACATTTTCTATATTCATGCGAAGCCTTTCCATTCAAATGGAACCGGTATGGGGAGGAGGAAATAATACGCTTTTATCACTTAGGGCAGGTCTAGTAATATTCATATGTCTATATGTAAAACAATATACCAACAGCAGTGTAAATACACAAAAGCATATAACAGAGAATAACAGTTAGCTGTAGTAAATTTGTAAGAGATTATGTTAAAACAAGGTGTAATAACACGTATCTGAAGGATTTTAACCTTAATTCAAAAGCATATTGGGAGGCATATAAGCATAAGAAAATATTTTTCTACTATAAGTCACCCATACAGATCACGTGATCAATGTTCTGTCTTGTCTGCTATGACAAACGAGACAGAGTATGTATGAGTGCGTGACTTTCTAGGCTGTACCCAACTACCAAGTAAGTGGCTATGTGTGATAAAAATACATATTTTTTTATAATTGAAAAAAATATATCATCAGACAGCAAAATGATATCTACAATTTTGACTCCAAATATGCTTAGGAATTGCTGCTTGAAATCTTACAGGTACTTGCTCATACACCTTCGTAATAAAAAATAAAAAAAATATTTATCTATGATATAAAGAACTATATTGAAGGAAGGTTGTATATAGAGTTTAGGTAGTTGAAGTGTATATATTTTATGATTGATGACTCAAGAAGTAGTGTTATTACACATATTTATTTTTAAGAATTTAATTGAGGTGTAATTTATGTGTATATTAAACATTCCAACTGACCACTGGTGGGTAAGCAAGCTACGGTGAGATTGGCCCCGCCCAGGGTCTCCTCCAGATGGGATACATCCACCAGCGGCACGTCTCCGGGGGCCAGACTGGCCGTGCAGGCGCACACCAGCTCCCTGAGGGGCACTCCGGCGTCCACCAGGGCCAGAGTGGCAGCGTTCACACAGGCACAGTAGTTGCCACCATCAGCCTGGAAAATATACATAAATTTCTTAAATGAATGACAATATGAATCAAATTTGAAAAGAAGGCACTAAACTAAAAACACAGATGTGGTACTAATCATATACACCCGGAAAACTCTACCTATTGTTTTTGAAGGGTCCTATTAAAATAAATGATGATCGAAGGAAAACAATGGAAGCATGAATACAAAAAAAAGCTTCAATCATATTTAGCCTGTCATTGGCCATACGTACTCCGGTGTACCATCGATTTTGGAAGCGATTTTGTCCCTTATGTATAAAGAAATTGTATGAAGAACAAGGTCAGAATCGCTTGGGCCATTCTCGTTCTTGACGTAACAAAATACTGCATAGCGTCTAGCCTCTCCAAAAAATTCAAATTAATTCTCGATGATGCGGCTGGCATCAAAGATGGCCGACAAAATGGCCGCCACGTGATAATATGAACGGAGTCATAGTCGGAATCTACATTTTTTCATTGTTTTTGATATAAATCCATTATGGAAAGCGTAGATTTGAGTGATTACTAAGAAGATCGTTTTATCTACATAATTTTCATGTAATTTTTGTAATATATCACAAAAGAAATGTTATAAAAATTGAGTTCGTAAGAAAGGTGAGAAATGTAAAATTTTTTACCTTGTATTGAAAACATATATTTTTTCTGGCTGGTTTTCAAAAGGAGGAAGGAATAATTGAAGGAAATTGGGAAGTTAGGGGCGGGGTGAGGAGTTACTTGGCTTAGAGACCAGTGATGACACGTGGAAGAAATTTTTTATTCTTTGATTTTGAAGAAAAAGTTTTTGAAAAAAAAAAGAGATCTAAAAAGTCACCGGAAACCAAAATTTCGTCTACATTTTTTACTCCGAATAATGTCAGGAATCACTGGTTAAATCTTTTAACCTCTCATCTATCATCCGGACACCGGTGTCCGAGCGACAGATGAGTGGTTAAACAATTAAGACAAATTTACATTGTGCAACTAATTGTGCACAAGATGTTTAACTGCTTGGACACATAAGCTAATTTTCACGATAATTTAACGTAGGTAGACATAGGAATGACGTATGGCCCGTACCTGAGTTATTAATGAAATTAACCGCACTGAAAAACAGCAAACTTTCATCAGATGGTCTAACAATAATGCTTATCTGGTTGTGTTAAATTGGATATAATACAGACCAATATGGTGAATAGATTACCTGCAGAACTTCCACATAGATGTCTATCTGCGAATACGGGTAGAGTTCGGTCTTGATGGCGGCGGAGAGGGCCTGGCGGAGATGCAGCGACATCTCCTGGGATTTCTTGTCTCCTCGCGGCCTGTTTTTACGCTCTCCTGTTAAATAATACAAACATATTTAACATTACTTTTAACTTAATGAGTTAAACATTACTTTTAACAAAATAAAACTTTCGCAAACATCAAATCCATATGAAAAAAATTCAAATGGCGGCAAAGAAATTGTTTGATAAGGGAAATTTTGAATGAATAAAAATGAAATTTGAATGAATCTTTTACCATCTCTCCCAACTTAAATAGTTGTTTCTTGTCATAATTAAGTTGGAATGAGGTGTAATTTCCATATTGTAATCTTAATATATAAAACAAAGTCGGGTTAGTTACACCATTTATAACTCAAGAACGTCTGAACCGATTTTTTTGATCTTTGATTTGTTCGATTTGTCTTTGTCCCGACAGAATAACTATTAAAATATTGGAAAAAATCACGGTAAAAATAATTATGATGAAAATTAATTTTTTAATATATTTTGTATGGAACGGCTTTTCAAATAATGTGCGTTGGTCGGCATAATTTGAATCAATTCGAACTGTCAATGGTGCAGTGTGCCGAACATTTCGTGCTTAGTCAACAGCTCAATTTCATTTTTTGAGTATTTATTTTAACTTAATAAAAACTTAATTTATTTCAGCTAATAAATTAAACACAACATTTATTGATTCTGAGGCGGTACGAAGTTTGCCGGGTCAGCTAGTATTTAATAAATGAAGACAATATTAGTGAAATTCTTTTCTTAAATTCCCTGTAAGACTTAATGTCCTCTTACCAAACAAGATAAATTACAGCTAGATGTTTATTAAAAAACTGCTTATCATAAAAATAATCACTTTTACCGTAATAATAATAACAACTTGGGTACTTATTTACCATTTACAACCGTCGGACTTTTAGCCAAAGATTATGGAAATCACATTTCATTTCAACAATTACTACAAGAAACAATATAGGATATTACGTTCTTTGTTTGGCAAAAATAAGCAATTTGAGAGTATTCAGATTAAAATAAAACTTTTGCAAACATCATATCCATATGAAAAAAATTCAAATGGCGGCAAAGAAATTGTTTAATAAGGGAATTTTTTAATGAATAAAAATGAAATTTTAATGCATTTTGTACCATCTCTCCCAACTTAATAACTCAGATCCGGGCCATACGTCATTCCTATGTCTACCTACAATTGTCGTGAAAACAAGCTTATGTGCCCAAGCGATTAAATAGTTGTTGCTTGTCGTAATTAAGTTGAAATGAGGTGTAATTTCCATAATCTGTGCCTATTCCATAAAAGTGCGGCGGTTATGTTAATATTTACCCAATATTCAATGGATAATACAGAAATTACTGGATTCTTAGAAGAGTTTCAAGTAAGCATAGTAACTTGCCTGTAGAAAAGGTAGCCATGCTGTATTGACAGTTCACTATGACGGCTTCTTGCGATCCCTTCATTTTGCCCGTACACTACAAATACACAAAAAGAAAGGTTTGAAACATACAATCAATTGGGTAATTATTGGATATAGATGGAAACGGTTAATATGCACTTTTTTTAAAACACTCTTTTGATTCACCTTAATTACATTAACCTCTCGACTGCCGTTCGCCCACCAGTGGCCGCGGGTCGAAATTTAAAAAAAAAAATTTTTGAAGCAATTTTGTTCCTTATGTATAAAGAAGTTGTATGAAGAACAAGGTCAGAATCGCTTGCGCCGTTTTCGGTCTTGACATAGCAAAAATCCGCATAGCGCCAACCCATCTGAATAATTTATAATAAATATCCATGGTCAACTTGGCGTCACTTTTACAAACGGTTTTCAACTGTCATTTCATTTTCAAACAAGTATTTATGTCATTACTTCTTCGAAAACACCTTTGAATTGGTTTTTTTCATGTAGGGTGTCTAATCAGGTTTGTAGAGAAATTTAAAAAAATTATCATTTTCGTATGAATATATTTTATTTACATTTTTTTGTCGAATGGGAAATATTTTCACATTTTTTTGTTAAAAATAGCTATTCTGGGAAAACTTGTAACGATATTATCATGAAATATATATGAATAATAAGGTACATTATCTGGCAAACAGAAAACAATCACAAAAAAAAACAATTCCTTCGTTTTTATACGATATTTGTGCAAAAGCCGGGAAGATAATTTCGCGCGTTTTTTTCCAAAAACAGCTGGCATTTAAGAGGTTAAAAGACAACTATTTGCATTGGGGGCAGTGGAAAATATTTAATTTTAAATTTCAATTATGTAAAATTAAAATTAGCTTCGTCTTGAGAAATGTTGCCCATTTTGTAATCACTGTCACTTTGGTATGTTGGTATTCCTTATATGTACATTTTTATATATAACGAGAGGCTAGAAGATTTTGAAGATATCACGAAATCTGGTCATATTAGTTAAGCACTAATTTAGGAACCGGAGTTTTGGAAATAAAATAAAGTAAAAATAACATGCTTTTTTTTAGTAATTATTTTTTTTTTAATAATACGTTCACTTTGTATCACAAAACCATGGTACAATTTTTCTTCTAGATATTGTACCCAGATCCAAATGCCAGACGCTCTCAATGGTGGTGCGCTTCCGACTGCAGGCTGTGCCCCCTGATACACCTCTGCAGCTCTGGTGCTCCGCCCGAGGGTCTTCCCGCCGTGCACGAATAGGGCCCTGCCAGAAGACGCTGGGACCTATTCGTGCACGGCTATGACGAAGGGGAGTCTGTTATGCATGAAGCCAGGATTGATGTCTATGGTAAGATTGAGCACAAACTATGATTCTTTGAAATTTCCATCAAAAGTAACATTTTCAAAAAATAAAATAAAATTTTGTTTAATTGTTTTTACTACTTCTACTCTTAATTTATTAAAATTGTATATAAATAATAACACCCTATAAATATATAAAAATATTTATAGGGTGCCACTTTCGTGAGAAAATCACCTCAAGGGCACTTTACAAATCCCTTTAAACTTTTAACCTATATACGACTATATTACTAACTAACTAACTAACTAACCATCACGCCGTTTCTCCGCAGGGGTAGGCAGAGGGGACGGACTGCCAAACAATTCGGTCTTGGCATACACTCCTAACCTCATTCACATTCATACATCTTATCATACATGCTCTTCTATTTTTCTGACTCTTGACATGGCCCAACTCAAGTATCTGATTAACTTGATTGTGCCTAGTCTTCCTCGGGCGTCCCCGACTTCTTCTTCATTCATTCGCTCTACATGTCCAAACCATCTAAGCGTCCCTTTCTTAATCTTACTTATTACGCTCACAACGGTCTTGCATTCTTTTCAGATCTCCACATTCCTCACATGATCATACATGGTTTTACCACACATGCGCCTCAGGGATCTCATTTCAACAGCATTCAGTCTACTTTCATCCTTTCTCTGCCAGTTACATGCTTCACTGCCATACTTCAGGGTAGGTACCAGCACTCCATTGTGGACTGCTAGCTTCGCTTCTTTGGACAGCATTTTGTTAGCGCCAACGGCATTCAGTCCTCCATTAATGGAGTTACCTGCATTTACCCTTCTTTCAATATCCCTATCAGCCTAACCATCTCTCGCAAACATACTTCTCAAATACACAAACTCATCAACTTGCTCCAAGTATTCATCATTCACAACTATATTGCACAAATTACAAATGGCTTATAACTAAGACTTATATAACTAGAGACTTAATACTACACTTATTTATTTAACCGAGTTGGTACGTACACAATACTGCTTTACTCGTGTTATGACCTACAACTGTCTTAAAAATATTTGTTTACGACTAACTTACTTATTTACTTTTTCAAACACATACTGTTATATACCTATTTGTAAAAAGCACTAACTTTGTGGCTCGCCATAATTTAGCATAAAAATGTAAATAGTTGTTTTAGATCACTTAACCGGTACTTAAATGTTTCTCCCCTGGATTATCAATTTGTTAAATGTTGCAGATATCTGAAAATTAAACCACTTGAGCGTTTCCATTAAAAAAAGTCATATTAATCCGAGTATCACATTGGCGAATTCTGAATCTCAAATTCAAATAAAACAACCAGACGAGTATATTTTAAATTTTACGAGTCAATCACAAAAATGACAATGATGACATGACAAAATTAACCTACATTAAAACTCTCGACTCTGTGCAGAAACGGCCATCTGCGTCCGTTTGATAGATTCTCCTGTCTTAACAAACGTATTGCAATCTTTAGAGCACAGCATCGACCAAGTATATCTGGTCGAAGGAGCAGGGGGAATCGGATGAGAATGATGTATTTGTTGTACATGTATATCAATGAAAGATTGAATCATTGATTCCTCCGGCACCGATTCACAGTCAACATTTGTATATAATTGACATTTGTCACATGAGAACGGTTCGTTTCTACGATTCATTCTTTAGTTTACTTGGCTGTGTAACAATTTGCTGGCCATTTTCTCCCTCCTACAAGATTGATCTTTTTAAACTCCAGTTTCATTCCTTCCTTTCCAAAAAAAGTCCGTCCACACAGCATCCCCAAAGGTGACACAGGCCCTGAGGGAAATTATTTTCCTCACTCTCCAACTACAATTGGATATTTTTTTATCCAAGTGGACATTAATTTTGTCCAATCGGACAATAATTTGTCCAATTGGACATTATTTTGTCCAATCGGACAATAATTTGTCCAATGGGACATTCATTTGTCGGATTGGACGTTAATTTTGTCACCGATTCACAGTCAACATTTGTATACAATTGACATTTGTCACATGAGAACCGTTAATTTATACGATTCGTTCTTTAGTTCAGCAGCTTGGCTGTGTAACAATTTGCTGGCCATTTTCACCCTCCTACAACATTGATCTCTTTAAACTCCAGTTTCATTCCTTTCTTTCCAATAAAAGTCTGTCCACACAGAATCAATCCCCAAATGTGACACAGGCCCTGAGGGAAATTATTTTCCTCACTCTCCAACTACAATTGGATACATTTTTATTGGACATTAATTTTGTCCAATCGGACAATAATTTGTCCAATAAGACATTCATTTGTCCAATTGGACATTATTTTGTCCAATCGGACAATAATTTGTCCAATGGGACATTCATTTGTCCGATTGGACGTTAATTTTGTCCAATTAGACTTTCAATTTGTCCACTTGGAGAATTATTCATACATTTGTATATAGTTGACTTTTGAAACATGAGAACGGTTCATTTCTACGATTCGTTCTTCAGTTCAGCAGCTCGGCTGTGTAACGATTTCCTGGCCATTTTCTCCCTCCTATAACATAGATCTCCTTAAACTCCAGTTTCATTCCTTCCTTTCCAAAAAAAGTCCGTCCACACAGAATCCCCAAAGGTGACACAGGCCCTGAGGGAAATTATTTTCCTCACTCTCCAACTCAAAGAATTTTTTTGCAGACAGTCATATGCTTTCCAGCAGTCCGAAATGATTGTAGTGCCTGGCAAAATGTATTCCTTTACAACATTCAAAAGAGTTTCCCAAGAACGGTTTTCCACGGCACAAACAAACATCTTCTTTGATTCTCTTTCGAATGTCACCTTTGGGGATGCTGTGTGGACGGACTTTTTTTGGAAAGGAAGGAATGAAACGGGAGTTTAAAGAGATCTATGTTATAGGAGGGAGAAAATGGCCAGGAAATCGTTAAACAGCCGAGCTGCTGAACTGAAGAACGAATCGTAGAAATGATCCGTTCTCATGTTTCAAATGTCAACTATATACAAATGTATGAATAATTCTCCAAATGGACAAATTGAAAGTCTAATTGGACAAAATTAACGTCCAATCGGAGAAATGAATGTCCCATTGGACAAATTATTGTCCGATTGGACAAAATAATGTCCAATTGGACAAATGAATGTCCTATTGGACAAATTATTGTCCGATTGGACAAAATTAATGTCCAAATAGATAAAAATGTATCCAATTGTAGTTGGAGAATGAGGAAAATAATTTCCCTCAGGGCCTGTGTCACCTTTGGGGATGCTGTGTGGACGGACTTGTTTTGGAAAGGAAGGAATGAAACGGGAGTTTAAAGAGATCTATGTTATAGGAGGGAGAAAATGGCCAGGAAATCGTTACACAGCCGAGCTGCTGAACTTGAAGAACGAATCGTAGAAATGAACCGTTCTCATGTTTCAAATGTCAACTATATACAAATGTATGAATAATTCTCCAAATGGACAAATTGAAAGTCTAATTGGACAAAATTAACGTCCAATCGGACAAATGAATGTCCCATTGGACAAATTATTGTCCGATTGGACAAAATAATGTCCAATTGGACAAATGAATGTCCTATTGGACAAATTATTGTCCGATTGGACAAAATTAATGTCCAATTAGATAAAAATGTATCCAATTATAGTTGGAGAATGAGGAAAATAATTTCCCTCAGGGCCTGTGTCACCTTTGGGGATGCTGTGTGGACGGACTTTTTTTGGAAAGGAAGGAATGAAACGGGAGTTTAAAGAGATCTATGTTATAGGAGGGAGAAAATGGCCAGGAAATCGTTACACAGCCGAGCTGCTGAACTGAAGAACGAATCGTAGAAATGAACCGTTCTCTTGTTTCAAATGTCAACTATATACAAATGTATGAATAATTCTCCAAATGGACAAATTGAAAGTCTAATTGGACAAATTGAAAGTCTAATTGGACAAAATTAACGTCCAATCGGACAAATGAATGTCCCATTGGACAAATTATTGTCCGATTGGACAAAATAATGTCCAATTGGACAAATGAATGTCCAATTGGACAAATGAATGTCCTATTGGACAAATTATTGTCCGATTGGACAAAATTAATGTCCAATTAGATAAAAATGTATCCAATTGTAGTTGGAGAATGAGGAAAATAATTTCCCTCAGGGCCTGTGTTACCTTTGGGGATGCTGTGTGGACGGACTTTTTTTGGAAAGGAAGGAATGAAACTGGAGTTTAAAGAGATCTATGTTATAGGAGGGAGAAAATGGCCAGGAAATCGTTACACAGCCGAGCTGCTGAACTGAAGAACGAATCGTAGGAATGAACCGTTCTCATGTTTCAAAAGTCAACTATATACAAATGTATAAATAATTCTCCAAATGGACAAATTGAAAGTCTAATTGGACAAAATTAACGTCCAATCGGACAAATGAATGTCCCATTGCGATCTCTAAATCCGATCCACTGATGTATTCTCGACATGGTAACACTTTAAGAAATCGGAATACATAAATCAAACAACGTAATAATTTTTTCCACAATGAAAAACGTTTTGACAAAGTGAGTATGTGAAACTCTTCTAAACTAGAAGTTACTACCAACGATATAGACTTCTGTTCAGGCGGCTGAGTCACCATGGTGACATCATAAGCGGTAATGGGCCATTGATCAGGCCTCAATTTCATCCATGGTGGACCATGAAACCATAGCGGGTGTTTTAATATCAGGCTGGGGGTAAGCCCACGCGACAGACAATCAGCGGGGTTTTCTATTCTGGCGATATGATAAAAACGGGTAGCCTATAATTCAGATTGAATTTTAGTGACCCTATTAGCCACGAACGTTCCCCATCTATGAGGAGACGACTTAATCCAACAGAGTGCTACAGTGGAATCAGTGAATGCGAATATATTATCAATTTTCATGCGTTTTTCTAAGTCTGCAACTACCTTATGCATTAATTTTGCAAGTATTAATGCAGCGCAAAGTTCCAATCGTGCCAGAGAAACAATTTTCACTGGAGACACCTTGGTTTTTGCACAAGCAACGTATACTGAATTGCCACCATGATTTTGCACATGAAAATAAATGACGCCTCCGTACGCCTTCTCACTAGCGTCTGCAAAACCAACGATAGTTACAATTGTACTGGATGTGATGCCAACATGGCGTGGAATTTGTAATCCATTTAGTAATGACAGTTCCTCACAAAATTGCTTCCAAGTCCTTACAATATCTACGGGAGGCTCATCATCCCAATCACATTTATGTATCCATAATTGCTTTATCATTAGCTTAGCATGTAGTACAACAGGCGCGATGAAGCCCATAATGTCCCATATTTTAGCGACACAAGACAGTAAATTTCGCTAACAAATTGTTTTAGGTGTAGAAGTGACAAACGAGAAAAAATCGGAACTTGGTGACCAGTATAAGCCCAATATCTTATGCATGCCCACCTCATCAAATTCCTTTATCGCTGACAAGCGATGCGAATGTGGAATGGATTCCAGAACATTTTGCGAATTGCTGGACCACCTGACTAGGTCGAACTGGCCAGTCTTCAATAATGCGATTAACTGAGAGGATGTTTCCTTTGCACTCTCCTCAGTTTCCATACTGTATACAAAATCATCCATATAGAGAAATTCTTCGATGATCTTTTTTGCTTCAGGAAATACTTCTCCTTCATCAGAGGCCAATTGCCTGATGGTGCGTAGAGCTTCAAATGGACTGGATGTGAGTCCAAAACAAACGCGGTTAAACTGACAGGTTTTAATATCCTCGTTTGGCGAGAAGCGATACAAAATCTGTTGATATCTTCGATCACTGTCCTTCACTCCAATACACAAAAACATTTTACGTATATCAGCCGAAAGTGCTATTGGGAATATACGAAAGTTCATTATTATATCAAATAAATTCCCCTGTAAATTTTCCCCACTATACAAAATATTATTTAATGATACCGAAGTGCTTGTTTTTGCACTAGCGTCCAGGACAATTCTCAAACTGGTTGTGATCTTATCCTCTCTTACAACCCCATGGTGCGGTATTATATAAGAGGGCGTTTTATCCTCCTTATCTGGAGTGACATGCGACAAATATTCCTTCTCTAAATATTCAGTAATAGTATCATTATAAGCTTCTCTCAATTTAGGCGAGGCTTCCAATTTACGTTCGAGACATAAAAAACGTTTCTTTGCCATTGCAAATGAATCCCCAAGTGACGAAACATCTCCCTTAAATGGCAAGGCTACAATATACCTTCCATTGTCAGGATCCCGTGATGTAGTTTTTTGATATATTTCCTCACATTCATGATCTTCAGGACTTTTGATAGACGGTACGTTTACCTCTTCTAATTCCCAAAATCTTTTGAGACAAATATCTTCCGGTTCGTTCGTCATGGCACAACAAGATAAGGTAGCATTATTCTCAACTCGAGTTGGTGCTGACCCCAAAATGACATATCCTAAAACCGTTTCCAAAGCATGCAAATCATGCCTGTGCGAAGGGTCCTGAACCCTTTTAGATAACAGGAGATGCGGGAAGAGCTGGGCTCCTATCAACATATCAATTTCTCCTGGTTCTCCATACGATTCATCAGCCAATGGTAAGTCATTCAAATATGACAATAAAGATATATCAACTTTGGTGGTAGGTAAGAGCTCTATTACTTTGTCCACTATCAATGAAGTTACATTATAATTTATTGCCCGATTAAATCGAGAATAAATTTCGGTCTGTATGGAGCCTCTAATGGGTTTAGATGATCCTCCAATACCTTTAACTGTAGAACAAGATGGGCGTTGATATTATATATTGAACTGTCATTACTAAATGGATTACAGATTCCACGCCATGTTGGCATCACATCCAGTACAATTGTAACTATCGTTGGTTTCGCAGACGCTAGTGAGAAGGCGTACGGAGGCGTCATTTATTTTCATGTGCAAAATCATGGTGCCAATTCAGTATACGTTGCTTGTGCAAAAACCAAGGTGTCTCCAGTGAAAATTGTTTCTCTGGCACGATTGGAACTTTGCGCTGCATTAATACTTGCAAAATTAATGCATAAGGTAGTTGCAGACTTAGAAAAACGTATGAAAATTGATAATATATTCGCATTCACTGATTCCACTGTAGCACTCTGTTGGATTAAGTCGTCTCCTCATAGATGGGGAACGTTCGTGGCTAATAGGGTCACTAAAATTCAATCTGAATTATAGGCTACCAGTTTTTATCATATCGCCGGAATAGAAAACTCCGCTGATTGTCTGTCGCGTGGGCTTACCCCCAGTCTGATATTAAAACACCCGCTACGGTTTCATGGTCCACCATGGATGAAATTGAGGCCTGATCAATGGCCCATTACCGCTTATGATGTCACCATGGTGACTCAGCCGCCTGAAAAGAAGTCTATATCGTTGGTAGTAACTTCTAGTTTAGAAGAGTTTCACATACTCACTTTGTCAAAACGTTTTTCATTGTGGAAAAAATTATTACGTTGTTTGATTTATGTATTCCGATTTCTTAAAGTGTTACCATGTCGAGAATACATCAGTGGATCGGATTTAGAGTTCGCAGAACTTAAAGTGTTTCGAGAATTACAACTAGCTTATTTTCCTCGTGAGTTAATTAATTTACAACAGGGAAAGACGTGTAAACCTGCATTTCAACGTTTGAGGCCGTTTTTGCAAGACGGACTCATGAGATTAGGAGGGCGTTTAGTTAATTTGGATTTAAATTATGATCAAAAACACCCCATAGTCCTTCCACGAAAGGATCACATCTTGAATTTATTGGTTGATCATTAGCATACAATTCATTGTCACTCGGGTCCCGCATTGTTAATGTCTATTTTGAGGCAGGAATATTGGATACTATCGGCCCGTAGTTTAATTCGAAATCGAGTGCATAAGTGCAATTCATGTTTCCGTCTACACCCTAAAACAATCGCACCTTTAATGGCCGACCATAAGGATTGTCGTGTCATTGCGTCTGTAAAATCATTTACGCATGTCGGCGTAGATTTTGCAGGGCCTTTGAAGGTAACCATATCACGCGGACATGTAATTCGTTCTCAAAAGGCATATATTTGCTTATTTGTGTGTTTAACAACAAGAGCGATACACCTTGAACTGGCGTCGAGTTTGAGTACCAAATGTTTTCTGAATGCTTTCAAACGATTCCTCTCCCGCCGTGGTCCTGTGACCAACATATACTCGGATAATGGAAGTAATTTTGTAGGAACCAAAAGAAAATTGAGTGAATTGCACGCATTTTCGACATCTTCACATTTTGGTGAAGAATTCGCAACTGTTTTAGCCAATAATAGAATAAGCTGGCACCTAAATGCTCCAATCGCACCCCATTTTGGTGGAAATTGGGAGTCAAACATTAAAAGTATGAAGACTCATCTTTTTCGAGTAATTGGAGATCAGATTCTATCTTTCGAGGAGATGACTACAGTACTCGCACAGGTAGAAAACATTTTAAATACAAGGCCATTATGTAGGACGCTTTCTTCAGATCCGTCTGAACCCCTCGCGTTAACACCCGCTCATTTCTTAACGATGACTCCGTTGAAACACATGCCCGCCGTAGAAATCGAGGAGGATAATTTGAACCTTCTATCACGTCATGATTTGCTCGATAAATTGATTCAATCTTTCTGGAAACGTTGAAGGTTAGATTACTTGCATACCTTGCAAGTACGTCCAAAATGGAATACTCCCGCTAATCCAGTCAAAGAAGGCTTAGTGGTAATTGTGGGGACCGAAAATTCTCCTCCATTACATTGGCCACTAGGTATAATTATCGAAGTTTTTCCCGCAAAGAATGAAGTAATTCGTGTTGCTCGTGTTAAAACAGCATCGGGAACATACATTCGTCCGGTAGTAAGGCTTTACCCTTTGCCTACTCAATAGTAGGTTATTATTTTTTGTTAGATTTAGTTACATATAGTTTAGGAAATCTAGAATAAGTATTGGTTATATTTGTTTGTCTGAGCGATAAATGCAATATGCAGTTTTAAAAGGGGTGACTTCCCACCCTTTCAAGGTGAGGGGGATGTTTGCGCTGGTTGAGTAAGTACTTTCGATTGCTATTAATCAGAGCAATTCAAATAGCCTTTTAATGTTCCATATCTCCCTTCCTTTATTTTGCCCAGAGACTTGTCAAATTGAGCGTTCGAAAACAAATGAAGTCCGTTTTCGTTCCACACGCTGAGAAAAAAGTCGCAATATGGATTACTGTTAATCGCACCGCAAACATTCTTGTTTTATTTGATAATAATCAAATTATCCGCTGTAATTCGTCGTATTTTGTTGTACCCCGCCAAAACACTGTTTTGAACCACCGCGACGGATACATTTGTGGTTGTGTTATAGAATAATAGAACTATTGTGTTTTATATGTAAAAGAAATGAGAAGAAAAACCAGCGGCATTGAACTGACCAACAGTGGATTATTGAAGAGACATTTGCAGTAGATTAGGTAAGTCTTTGGGCTCCCAACCTTTCCTATGCATTAAAGGCAAATGTATTTTAATTAATTTAATGTGTAATTTACATCACACTGCGATCGAAGTAATTGTAAAACCAGCGCCACCATCATTGGTCCTACGAGCTAGGATATTTATTAAATTGAACCACCAACATTTGACAATAAAATGGTCGAAAATGGTCGGTTCCTTTTACAGAACGAAAGCTAATTTTAATTTTACGTTATTGAAATTTAAAATTGATTATTTTCCACTGCCCCCAATGCAAATAGTTGTCTTTTAATGTAATTAAGGTGAGTAAAAAGAGTTTTTTTTAAAGTGAGTATTAACCGTTTCTATCTATATCCAATATTTACCATCCATAAAACATAATTAATAATTGTGAAACTGAAGTAACATAGGTATCGACGGCTCCGAAGAACAATGTCGGATCTGACAAAAATTGAAAATCGTTCTGTTGGCTTGTTTATCAGCTTATTTTGTTGATTTAAAAGTCTGTAATTTCGGATTTTTTAATGCAATGAGATGAAATTCCAAAGATCAAAACAACTCTATTTTTTTTTATATCAAAAATAGTAACAATGCAGAAACGATATTTTAAAAAGCTCTACTACGAAACTACAAAATCGCACATCCGACATTGTTCTTCGGGACCGTCGGTATGAACTCTAAATGTACTAAACACAGCAAAAACAATGCATAATATTATGCAAGGCAAGAAAAAGAATCCAAGGATAATTTAATTTAATAAAGGTAAGTAAATGTTTTCAGCAAGGAAATTAAGCGATTACCGAAATAAATAGAAACATCATAATAAAACCAGAAGAATACATCAAAACCGATATTAATTTGTAGAATTAAATTGAGAAAAACATAGATAACCTCTAATATTTACCTGATGCGGTCCGTATACCGCGACCAAAACCTTTGTGTTTCCCTGCTCCAAATAAGCGCTTCCATCGGGCTGATTGAACACTCCAAGTTTGCATTTAATTCTTCGCAATTCCTTCGGTCTTCTTCCATCAATCCTCAATCCTTGGTCAGATAATAAATCCCGGTTAGACATTTTCAAATATTGTACCAAACGTGTGTTTTGACAAATTGACGTTTTGGAAGAGTGTTGCCACAAGAAAAATAAAATAAAAATTCCGTTAGAAGTAACTACTGTAAATTATCCAAAATCTAATATTGTTTTAAAATATAGATCAATTCGAATATCAAATACAAAATAATAACAATAGTTTTCAGTGTTTTCCTATTGAATTTAGTCCAATTAAATTTATTCGCCGTTCAGAAATAAACTGAAGTTCACGAAGTCATGCTTCAAACCATTCCGCACTTTGAAGGTTTGTAGGTTGGCTAAATTGGAACGATTGCAATTTCATTTCGCTCAGAGCTTTGGTAACGTGCACACAGAGGCCACTAACGTTAATAAAGTGAAAATTCGTGTTTCGCTAACATTCTTAAAAACACTAGACAAATTAATTTCATTTCATTAGTTCTGGTGTGATAAAAAATTCATAGCTTTTCTGCAACGCAACATTGAGCTTGCAATATAATCCCCTTCATGAGAATAGTTATGAAAGTTTGAAAATTTAAGGGCACAAATGTGTAGTATTTGGAAACTATTCTTTATTATTAACAAAAATCTTTGAATATTGCTTATGAATCGTGGTACCTATTTAATTCATAACACTCGAATTTTGACTTATGGCAGTTAGTTGCCAGAGAGCTATAATTTCTCTCACAATACACGGAGGAACAAAAGTGTCTTTAGCAGATAAAGCCATTATCAGAAAAAATGGTGTGACCATCGTAGATAAATTGAGTAGGAATTTAATAATTCAGGTAGATAACAAAAAGTTTGTTGAAAACAATAGGTAGTATATGACGGTAAGTAAGGAATATGCATTTTCAGGTTTCACTACTATACGGGGTGTTAAGGTACGTACTTGACTTTCTTTAACCACTAATTTCTGAGATTATTTGGAGTAAAAATGTTAGTGAAATCTTGTTCTCCGGAGATTTTTTTTCTCCAAAAACATAAAAAAATAGTAGATGTTTGACAGTGTTGTGAATAAGTCAGAATAAAGACGTCATTTGATTAGAAAAAATTCTGAACAGAAAGTCACCGGAGACCAAAATTTCATTTACATTTTTCATTCTAAATAATGTCAGGCGTCACTGGTTAAAGTTAGTCAAGTAGGTACGTACCTTAACAACCTGTAAAAGAGAAGAAAATAAAATTTGGGAGGCGGAAAAAACTCTCCAGCACTGGCGTCGTGAATTTTGAAAACGATCTTTCTGTCTAGATTTTCAAGTTTACGTAATGAATCATCTATATACAAGGTGTAACAACACGTTCCCGAATGATTTTAACCGGTGCATATTTGGAGGAAAAAGTGTATGATATTATGTCATTTTGCTGTTCGATGATATTTTTTTTTCCATTTAAATTTTTTAAAATATTTTTACATCTCACGTCGCAACTGAGTAGACGGTTATAGCCTACCTAAAAAAACATTAGCATGTCACGTGATAAGCACTCCATCTCGTTCCAGCAGCACTGCAACACACGAAACAGCACGCGCATCACATAATCCCATCGTGACGTTTAGGAGTGTGATCAGTGGCAAAGTGTAAATGATAATTTTTTTTTCGGTTTTAACAGGAAAAAAATATCCGACTAAAAATGACATTTACTTTTTGTAGTCCAAATATTGTCAGGAATTGATTCATGCCGTTGCACCATGTACCTATGTGTTCAATAGATTAGTTTCAATTGACCAAAAATAATATTTTTTTCGTGCGAAACCGTGTAGCAACTAGTAATTACATCTAATTGAGATCTTTAAAATTACAGAAGATATGTATGGGCTCACACTCAGACAATTTTCCGTTAAATTTAAATTTCCGTAATTTTTCATCAAAAAATTTTTACAACTTTTTCCTTTTTGTTTCCTGTACTAATTTTTCACACGTGCACGAAATTTTAAAATTCTAGTCGCTACATTATTTGTGTAAAGTTTAGAATTTGTACCTTTAAATTTCTGACAGCTCTCCAATCAGTATCGTGTGAAAAACAAAGTTGGCGATTCCAATCATTTCCATAAGCCGCCAGTCAGGAAAAATTGCCATATTTTCATCAGAAAACAAACATATACCTGTGGTATTGTTCTGCCTTATCGGCCGGGGATCGATCCTGTGACTTTGTAATCACAAAGCGAACACCCCACCTCACGCTATTTCACCCTTTTCGACAGAATTAGATTAAAAAAATCAAATACCTAGTAACTGCAAATTGAAAATAAAATACTGTTCATGGCAACAATGAAGCATTTCGGTGAAAATAACATGATTCTAACGTACGCATTTGATGAAAGAGGTGCAAAATAATCTTTTTCATTATTTGAGTGCTTTTTGCCAGAATACGGTAGTATTTCCACGACCACGGATTGCTTTGTTGCCAAAATGTGGCAATTTTTTATTATAATTTTATATAATATATTGTACATTCATAATATAACAAAACAAATAATGCTAGTTGCCTACTGTCAACTGATTGTTCTTCGTTTATGGTTAAACAAGCTTTTTGACCAATCAAGACATAGAAACCAGCCGGTTATATTTTGGTTTGAGTTGCCTCGTCAGTGGAGCGCCTCAGTTTGACAAAATGCAATGTTGCCAGCTCTTTAGATGCACTTTTTTAATAAACCAAATCGTATCTGAGTTTGTATAGTCTTTATGTAAGTAATGCGTAACAGAAACACAGCGTAACGGTTGGGAGATGTCTTTTTTATTATGAGTAATGGAGTTAATATTTATTTATTATTAAAAAACTGTATTATATTGAAGTCCTCTAATACAGGGTATACAGACAAAACTTGTTAAAGTAAATAAAACCAATAACTTAGTTTTTTAATCATCCGTGAGGCTTAATGGTTGTTTTATGGTCGGCTTAATTAAAAGCATAAAAATGTCAGCACCGTTCATCTGTTTAATTATTTAACTGTTCGACTGTTCTGTGTGTTCAGCTCATGACAATGGCGGGATTTGCCCTTTGGCAGGGGTCGGTTGATTCGAATTTTGGCGATTTCATTTCGATTGAGGATCAGGGGTGGTGAATTAAGAATAATATATATTCAGGGGAGATAAAACTTTCTCTTTATTGAATGAGTTCCCATTAAGCGTTGGTAGATAAGGTAGTAGAAGGGTCTGAGCTGTAAAAAATGACTAGAGTTAGGTTGTGGTTTTAACGATTTTCTTATTAAAATATCTTCAAATTAATAAAGCATTTTAAAATTTGGCTTAACCACTTGGTTTAAATCATCAGGTTTCCAAAATTCAACATTTTGAACGTAATTTACGGAAACCCTTGGACACCAGCTGGACAACAGTTCGAAACTACCCACTGGTTATTGGACCATTAGTGAAAAATTGCCAGCAAATTTTAAGTGAATAATCCTTAAAAAATCAAATATTATATTCGTAACAATACCTCGGGGGTTTCTCCCCATCCCCTTAATAGCCTATCCGTACTATAACGATTATTATTAAAAATAAAATAATCCCAATAGTTAGAAAACTCATCTAACTTATCCAATATGCCTATAGCCACTATTCATAAACTCCGACTCAATAAATAAATAAACCGTAAATCGGAAATCGAAAATAAACTTTGTTCTATGGATAAGTTATGAAGATGATGGTAAGAAACCCTTTAATTAATAGTGTGACGACTTCAACATTACTTTCGAAAGAGAAAAAAAAAGCATTTTCTTCATCGGAAAAGCTCATACAATTTTTTTTCCCACCCAAACGAAGTTCAAATCGGACACTATAGCGACACCTGCGATAAATCAACAAACTATTAGAGAGATCTGTAAAACAACAAAATTATGGTGATTTCTCCTTCCATCGAAAGATGTCGATAAATAAAAACGTGATATTTAAAACTTTAAGGGAGGAGTCTCACAGAAAAGTTTTATCCAATCAAGAAACAGGAGGCGTGACAATATATGAAAGACCACTTTGAACTTTGGACTTGAGACATAATTCAAGAAACTAATGGATCCAACCTTGAGATTTATTAAAATCGAATAAGGGTTCATGCCCGGAGAAATAAACAAAGTCACACGATCAGTGCATTCGGAACGATGACCCTAGCAAATGTTTACAATACGAGTGCAGTAGAGGGATAACTAACCATTGAAGTACGGGAAGAAACTGCCTCCGAGATTACTAAAAAGTTCACGTAAAATGATTATGAAAATCAGATGTATAAAATGCGTCAGTACGATAAAGGAAAAGTTACACACAATGATTGAGGTGTTAAAAAACTTACGAACATTGATGAAAATTGACGTAAAAGGCGAGACAGAACGAGAATTCCGAACTAAGATTTGTATAAATCAGAAAACGGGAAATATACAATTATGAGAATTGATATGGTATAGTGAGTCGAGAGGAACGGCAAATCGAAAAGAAAATCAAGGAAAATTCGTACTTTATCGACAGATGGCGGATAGCTTAAAACACTGAAAACAGCTTTAATCTTAATGCGAGGGTTATAATATTATTGAAAACCGACAGCCAATTTTGTTGGAAAATAGAAGGAAATGGTTGGACGTACGGAACCATGAAATTTAAAGGAAAAACCAGAGTATAGACATAGTGATTTAACAAGGGAGAAACTCGGATATGAAAGGTTATCGGCCGCCGACGAATTCAAAACATAAACACATCAAAATTTGAACATGATTTCTAGCAATTAAGGACCCTTTTATAGCTTTAGAGGTCGTAAAAAAATACATTGGTCTTATGAGATAATCTAAACAGAGGAAACACATTAAAATAATACGTAACGTAAACAGAAACAGCGGAGTCTTGGGATATAAACAAATCGAATGATAAACATAGATATTTAATGGATATTAATGCTTTTCCCCAGAGTGAGTGAAACAAAATACTTACGTACTTTGAATAAAACAATTAAAGATGACATTTAAACGGGGTCGAATTGGTGATACGTTTGTAGTGGAGGTGCAAGAAAAGGGAAGAAAAAATGCTTTGACAAAATTAAGTTCCCCTTAAATTATTGGAAAGCGTTTGAATACATGGCAAATCACTTTGGAAAGAGGGAAAAATGTTTTATAGAACGGAAACCCTTTTTAAAATCAGAAAATGGTGCCAAAAAATTAAACCACATCGAAATTAGCACGATTCGAGGGTGAATAGAATGCACATAATGACGAATATAGGTATTCTACCGGTTTCAGAAAGAAATTTAATACATACATAGATGGGCATGGCGAAAGCCATTTTTGCAGTAAAATTCAGCGAAAAACGAAGGAAAAATGTGCAACTAAATGATCGATTATAAAGTTGAAAGAGTTTGAAGGTATTTCAGTTAAAATTTGGATCAAAAAATTTGAAAGTGAAGAGAGATGTACTCAATCAACGGGAAAATAGCGTATTTGCACCCAGTGACAGGCTCGCATTGTGTCCGCGATCATGGACATATTCGTTTACAAAATAAATTTTATATGTATAAATAAAATATCCACTTGATCTGTATTCTCAGAAAGGTTGGGCGAATAGTTGATTATATTTACCAGTCCGGATCCGAATTCCGCGAGTGAGTGAAATAGCTAGGGGGGTTGCAACTAAAAAATATTTCTTCACGAAACAAAATGACTTAAGTCAAGACAGTCGATAATAATGTGTCCATTTCAAAAAATTACGAGTTGATAGGAATCATTATTTTATGCCAGGACAAGTGGAGTTAAGATGTTCTGGAATTGAGGGAGGTATAAATGCTGATGACGAGCTCAGAATGACAGTTGATTCGACAACGGAAGGATTATCTACAATAACGCGACATACGTACGGCTAACTTTCAAAGTGAAATTTACAGATCAAAAGTTCTAAGTCCAGTTACATAATTGAAGAGTGTTGTTATAAATTCGTTCAAAATAATTTTCAACACTTAGAGTTTTCTTTAGAATTTGGTTTTATTCTTATCAAGTGAAAGTAAAAGAGTTGAATTAAATAATAATTATTAGTGCTAACAATTAAAGTGACTTGCATTTAAACGGAAAAGTTTTAGTGGAAATAATTACCTTATTAATTTAGTTATAAAAATGGTGATAAATAAAAATAAAGGGTGTTGTGAGTGTAAACAAAAAGATTATCGTGCCCCAAAATGATCAACACTTCAGTGAAGTTTATAAAATATATAAAAATTAAAGATTAAATAACAAAAGTGATTAGTTTTATAAATATTTAACAGTGCCTAAAAATAAAGTTTAAAATAAATCCGAGTGCTTAAATTAAAGTGTGTGTACATCTAAGTGTAGAAAAAGTTTATTTTAAAGTTTAAATAAAATAATAATCAAAGTATTGATAGACAGAGTTCGGTTATTATTGTGAAATAGGAAGGCGTTCGGGAAAATAATAATTATCTAATTTGATAAATTTATGTGAAAATTAAAAATTATTCGCGGTTATTATTTAAATGTGATTGAAAAGAGAAAAATCTCAAATAATTAAAATAAATCAACAGTAAACATCGTGCATTATTATAACACAAGGTGATATAAAAATAAAGGAAGGAGGATTAAGTTCACGAATTAAATAAATTTAAATAAATATACTACAACGGACTTGAGAGGAAAACGGACTCCATTTTTTTTTGTTCGAAAATTAAATAAATCCTTCACGTTAGATAACTTTAAATAATGTCATAAAAAAGGTACGGAAAGAGATATTGCACAATTTAGAAAACTTTAGAATTTGAACATTAAGTACAATGTAATCAAAGGAGATAGTCACTTAGATTTAGTTATATTTTACTTAGATCAGGGAGAAATATTGAGAAATTAAATTCACAAATTTTGTAATTTTAAGGTAAGATAAACACAGTGAAATATTGCCAAGCTGTTGTATTCCCAGTGGAAAATTGGTAATTTGGAGAGATCTCGGTAAGTGCTAAATATTATACATTTTCCAGACCCCGGAGAGCTCTGCAGCAGTTGTACGTGTCTACGTTTTTTTTTGCGAAATAGCATGATTGACACTAACAAAATGTAACATTTTATAGATCGTTTTTCCACAGGTTAGCGTGATGTATGTTCAGCCGCATCACAAAGTACCTAACTAGAAATTGGGTCAACAAAAATACCTAACTGAGAATATAGGTCATCCACCAAGTACCTATACAGGAAGTAGGTCATTCTGAAATACCTAACCATAGATTTCACCTATCAACGGTACTTACCATCCGGCACTAGGTCATCCCAAATATACCTAGTACTAAAATCATTTCGTCAATTATGACCTTCACCTTCCAATAAAATGAAAATGCCTAACTGAGAATATAGGTTATCCATCCAATTACCTATACAGGAAGTAGGTCATTTTGAAATACCTAACCATAGAATTTACCTATCAACGGTATTTAACAGCCAGAACTAGGTCATCTCAAATATACCTAGCACTAACGTCATTTCGTCACCTGTGACCTTCACCTTTCAATAAAACGAAAATGCCTAACTGAGAATATAGGTTATCCATCCAAGTACCTATACAGGAAGTAGGTCATTTTGAAATACCTAACCATAGATTTTACCTATCAACGGTACTTAACAGCCAGAACTAGGTCATCTCAAATATACCTAGCACTAACGTCATTTCGTCACCTGTGACCTTCACCTCAATAAATACAATGCAAATATATACGAGTTTCCCTAAAACGGCGCTCTGTAAATCATCTTATTATTGATATTATCACTATCGAGATCCAACATGAATATATTAGAGGTACCTCACCTTGAAATCAGAATCCTCCGATCTAGGGCAGTAGGCCAAACCAAGTGTTTTATAAACAAACAATTAAATGGGCCTTATATAAACATTTCTCGGGTATCACATTCCGCCAGAGGTTAACGAACCAGCATATTCAACTTCGGTTTAGTATTATGATTCCAACAGACATATACTTACCCTCAATCGATTACGCTATTAATATTATAGAGATTTAAATTTCAATTTTAAAGGATTCCATTGGACCCACAATCATAAGACAGATAGTCTTCAACCTTCAGATTACGCAATTCAACCCTTTTCCCCATTTCATACCTTTCTGAACAGATGGGTAACCTTACCTAATTCCTTACACGAGGGGTCAGTACCTTCAATAAAAAAAACCACTGCAAACAACAAGATCAGACAGTCCACCAATCCATATTTGCCCTGCGAAATTACACTTCCTCGGTGAGGTACGCAAACATTTTCTGAATTAAACAGCCCACAACTGTTTTTTTGAGGAGTGATTTTGATTCCTTCGACGGTGTCAAAGATACGAATTGCACGTGAGGAGGAAGGTGTAGTTTGTATTGATTTGACACGCTGGCGCGGCATTCAAACAATCGACCATTTGCGTATTTGTCATCGATGTCGACCTGAAAGCAAACATAGTTTTTACGAGGTAGAAGTTATGTCAGCTCTCAGAGGCGAGGAACGCAAGCCAATGATTATCCTACGAAGGAAACGAAAGGATCATCTCAAACGGCTCCGTACGCACTCAACGCGAGTAGAGTCATGATAAGGGAAGAAATGGACATACCCCTTCTAGAATCAGTCGAGTTAAAATCAAATCTGGAGGAAAGGAAGTCGGGATAATACTGGAAGTAACATGAGGACTCTGCGCTCTTTCATCTGGCGTGAAGGGACCCTTTCGTAGCAATGAAGTTCATGCAAGAGAACAAAATCAGGACTTAAGGACCATCCTAGCAAACGTAATGATTGAGTCTTTGTCTGGAATGTTGGTCACCAGTATCTATTTGGTTAGAGGAGGAGCCGACTTATTCAGGAAACAATATCCCCCAAAAATCCACCTATCACCCCTCCCCACCTTCCTCTTCCCCAGTACATGTAGTGTATACTAATAACAATAATAACTTGACCATTTAAGTGCAGTACGACGACATTGAGAGCTTCGCAAGGAACCTAGCATGCATGTCAAAATTCACTCTTTCCAGGTTATGTTAAAATAACCCAATATATACCTATAGGAAGGGAAAAATCAGGTAAGAAAACTATGACTTTGAATTTTATAAACCGGGTGACAATTTACGGTAGAATTAGCGTCAATGACATACTTGTCCAAGTTGAGAAAAGGCGAGTAATACGGATAGGCTTTAAAATAAAACAAAACAATCTAAAAACGGGGTTAGTTCATCAAACGGATTCCTTCCACACTTTCCTCTGAAAGAATCTAGGTTACCACATACTACATTATTTCCTCTACATGTGTATGCGTATTAATTTACACATTCAAATGTAATTACCGAATCAAAAAATCACACAACGGGGTAAATAGGAATAATGTGCAATAAAATCTTAAATCTTATTTACTGTGAGAAAATCGCAGGGGTTTAAGGAAAAGTTAGGTGTAGCTAGATACAAGGGTATATTGATCGAAGGCCAAAAGATAAGGGTAGCGTAGCCAGTAGATCCCGACAGCTAGTGTTAAAGGGAAAGAATAGAAAAACCAAGGGTAGACGACTACGGATCATTACAACGGGTGCCGGGTATCCCCACAGGTACATTACAACGGGTCCCGAGACCCATAGAAGTTAGTAAGGCCAGGGGTAGGTTCACTACAATAGCACTTCGTACAAGCGTACACATAAACCCCCTTATTCATAATTGTGGTATAACTAACACGCGTCGTATTACGTCGCAACAGTAAAAAACTTGACTTATTATCACACTGCGTGTGTATGGTTAAACCACTTTAAACCAGGTTTAAGGCCAACTTTACGAAACCAAAGATGAGTTGGCGGATACCGCAATTATAAGTAAGGGGGAAAATATTTTATTCTCATAAATCCCACTGAGAGAAAATTAGTATTTTTTCCTTCCCAAACATTATTCTTTCAACTTTAAATTATTTCCAGTTGTAAGATAGTAAAATTCCCGCGTGGCATAAAAAGATCCAACTAAAAAAGTACGCTTAGGTAGGTTCTTACTCTTAGATAATCTTAATAATTAGTTAAATTTTACTGTATGATGTGCACAATTGTTCATCGAACAAAAATGAACAAATGTTCATATAGCGTAAGTTTTGTAGACAACCACGTCAGGGGCGAGTTTTAATTCTAAGAAAGATTTTAAAGATATTTCACGAGGCTTTGAAGTAAAAGAAAATTGATATTTACAAATAATGCAGTGAGCTGGGAAAAGCCAAATCAACACGACTAATTCGGGGTCATTTTCAGTACCTCGAGGCCAAACTAAATGTAGTTATTTCAATGGCATCAATATATTGATTATAACATAAGAGGCGCCGCGCAGTGTTTAAACAGATACAACGGATGGGACACGATGAATATATTTTTAAACACTTTTTTATGACAAACTTAACCAACTAATTAACTAACCAGCACGCCATTTCCTTGCAGGGGTAGGCAGATAGGACGGACCGCCAAACAACTCGGTCTTGGCACACACACTCCTTGCTTCATTTACATTCATACATCTTCTCATACATGCTCTTCTATTATTCCGACTCCTGACATGGCCCGACTCAAGTATCTGGTTTACTTGATCGTGCCATGTCTTCCTCGGGCATCCATAACTTCTTCTTCCATTCACTTTTGCGTTATATATCCTCCTTAAACTCATTTTTCGTTCATTTGCTCTACATGCCCAAACCATTTGAGAGTCCCTTTCTTAATCTTACTCAATTATTGATAAACATAATATTTAAATAAATACTTTAAACTAATTCTTATTAAAAAATACTTACCACTATTTTCTATAGAATGCAAATTATACTGATTATTACACTGGGCTAATAAAATCACAGAAGAACTACCTTAAAATTAAACGAAACCAACATTAATATTTTGATCATCACTTTTATTTCCTAAAAACAACCGTTTCGTAAGAGATGATCACTTTTTCAGGGTTTACTTATCAAAAACTAAATTTTGAAGTATTGAGTGAAAAGTGGTTAAAATTAAGTGTCCATTGTTTTTAATTAAAATAGTGTCACAAAATAAGTTTGCGGGGTTTGAAAAAAAAATCATTATTTATTTTGGTACTATTTGTTCAACCCAAAACCTTCCACTAAACATCGCTACATTTGAAGTGACTAAAAACATGTTTTTTTAAAAACGTTTAAGTATTTAAATAAAAACTCACGAAATGTAACAAAATAGATGTCATTTGAGATTTTCTAGGCGAAAAGTATTATCGCGATTTATTTTTGGGTTATAATGCCGTATTTCGCTACCACCTTATTTAGCCAACGTTTTGGACAGCGTTATGATAATATTTTACTATTATTAAAATAAATATGTTTTGTATTAATAAAAGTAAAGTTAATAGTAAATATAAAAAATAGTTAAAAATAAAAAAATATTATTTTTAAAAAAATACCTGAACTTTTTGCTCGTCGGAAAACCGAAATAAAAAATATAGGACATCAAAAACACAAACCATAACTAAACCATTTAAAAATAACTACACGATAAGTACTTTCTCAAATTTTAGTATACGTTTGTCCCCCTAGCACACTCGATTGATCGAGGATTGTATCGATAACTTTCGGCAACTTCTCATCTTTCCTCAGGACAACTGCAGATCGCTAATGTACAAACAACGATTGATGTCGAATATATTAAGGATACTTAGTCATTATAATAATATCAAAATAATAGAATCGAATAATATAGATCTAAAACTGAGAATACTCCTCATCAAGACCTATGTATGGAGTATCTTGACGTACGGCTGCGAAACATGGTGCCTATCCGAAAGAGATAAACGGAGACTAGAGGCTTTTGAGATGTGGTCCTATAGAAGACTATTAGGAATTTCCTGGAGAGACCACATTACAAATGAGGAGGTTCTCCAAAGAATCGAAGGAGGAAGGCACCTGCTCAGGACCTTGTCCGAAAGGCGTGCAAGATGGATCGGCCATATAATACGACTTGCATGCCATAATGGAGGGTATGACCGAGGGGACAAACTCTAGCGGACGCCCACGCCGAGAGTACCTGGAGGACCTGCTGGTGGACATGCGCTGCTCATCATACGCAGAATTCAAAAGAGCCGCACAAGATAGGGAAGAATGGAAGAAAAAAATAAAGGAAATTGCTGCAAACCAATCCCAGGATTGAAACCAGAGAGAGAGAGTCATTGTGGACTGTCACTTATTCGTTGGTGTACTGCAGTCATGCTAGGGAACGATGAGAAGTTACTGAAAGCTATCCTATCAATCGTTATCGATCGAGTGAGCTAGGGGCCCTGGACAGATATTTTTTTATTATTTTAAGGATTTCAATTTATAATGCTTCATTTATTTCAAAAAAAGTCCCATTAGAACACCTTTTGAAACACTGTGCGCCGCCGCCATTTTACGACTTATAAATTTATGACATTTTAAAAAGTGGCGACCCCGTCTCCAAGATTTTACGGTCGTTTTTAATGCGCTATCATATGATTTATTGGAAAGAAAATATCACCATTCTAAAAAAGTTCACTTTGATGGGAGATAAAAAATAATCCCCTAATAAGAACCCTGTCATATTTTTCTCGGAATTAATTTAATGGCAAATTATTAAAAATTTTCCAATTGTACGCCATTTTTTCTTCTTCAATATTAAGGGGGTGATCGAGTCGTTTCTGGTCAATACGCATCAAATATGGTGTCACCAAAAACAGGGTTTAAATTGAGTGCGTCTAACACAAGCTTTCCGTAAAGGTGTGAAAACATATAAATCTGTGAAACCTGTAACTGTATAAGATAAGGGCAGGTTGTTTTACAGAATTTGAACACTTCATCACATTTCAACGATATTTCTCAAGTTCTGTGAAACACTTCAAGACTTTTAAATTTGATGAATTGTTGAAATTCTGTGAAACAACCCATCCTAAGTGTTCAGAACCGTGCCTAAAAAAACTGATTTTTTTTTTCTGAGACTGAATTGAAAATGGTTATATAAAATAATTGAAAAAAATCTACTCATTAAAACGTTTAAATATAATAAATCAATTTTCATTACGAAGTGAAACAGTTTCGACTTTTTGCCACAGTCCACGTCGAATGGCATGATTTAGTTGCGCAATCATTTCACACAATTTCAGAGAATTGTCAACGACAACGAGTCTACCTGGCGAGTTTCAGCTCGATCGGATATAGGAAAGTGGGTTAATTTTCACTCCTAAGGTTTGCATTAAATCATATACACGAAAATAAAATCGACGTTTAAATAGATGTACTTAAAAATAATCAAGTATTTGAAATTGGAAGTATGTAATATCATACCAAAGTGAGCTTTTCTAATAGCTTATTCTAGGAAAAATAATTTATTCAATGAATTCTAACGAGCGTGGCATTTTCCTATGACATCGTTTCCCAGATCTAACCTGTGGGATACCAGGACTGTAGGTTGTGTGGGAGGTGCGGGGGTAAGTGTGAGGTCTCTGGGCGTTTTTTGTTGTCAGGAAATATTTTCCATCCCCTGGTCCTTTGTGCTCCCCACAAAGGCGGCCGGGAAATTGTATTTCAAATTACATCCCCAAAACAGAGCCCCCAGGCCAAAAAACCGGCCTAAAGGTTCGGGACACTTGACGCACTTCCAAAACCTCGTACTATCCACAATCTATAATCTAAACAGAGGTATACTGGGAAATCTAAAAAAAACTTTACGGATCAGGTCGTTTCCCCGGAGAAGTAGGCAGAGAGGATGAAACGCAACTTATTACTCAAATTAATGCAACCTGTTATAATTAGCCTTCTTCTGTTAAGGCAACCTCCCTGGTCCAAAGATAAAGGGTCTCGAATACGAATCTGGAGGTCGGGGGTTCAAATCCCAACGTCATTTTATATAATTATTTTGTGTCGGTTTCAAAGTTAAGTAACTTAAAATGGTATTTTCCTCTCAGTATCATTCTGGTGAAAGGCCACTATTCAGAAATGAAATTGTTGCTTTAAATGTTTTAAGCCAAATCATCAATTGGGTTTAGCCGTGTTTGGTGTTCAAATATAAATAGAAAAGTATGTCCCCACCTTACTTTGCCTCTTTCCCATCTTATCCTACCTTCCGACTCACAACTAATATCTTTCTTCTCCAGTTTCTTTCAGGAATTTGAGTAGGAGGTAAATAATATACTTTTCTCGTAAATAATATTGAAAAATTTGAATGTTCCTGCCCAATCCTACGAATAAACTCAACAGAAGGCATGTGCCGTCTCTGACCTTTGGGCGTCAAGTGGGGAAAATGTCATGAGCTAAATTCCCACTTAAGAGGGTATTACCAGAGAATACCGGAAATTAGTCCCCTTTAAATCGAATTCTAATCGACTATTTTTTACAAAAAAAATTGATTTTGAAAAATTGTTATTTTATCGGGTAAACACATTTTTTAAATTTTGAAAAACTTAGTTTATTTTTAATATACTAATGTTATAACGTTGGTCGTTAGCAGATTTATTCAGTTTTCAAACGACATATTTTATTATACAACACAAATTTCAAATCATATAATCATACAACAAAGTAAATCAATACATAATCTAGCAAACACATTTTTCTGAATTTTAGCTTTAGTTAAATTAAAATCATTAAAAAATTAATCCGAGAACGTGTTTTGTAACGAAAATACCCCAGTTTTTCTATTTATTTAAGGTCTTACAAACTAAAATATTTCAGATATTTTTTACTCACTTATTTTGTTTAGCCATTATTGAAAAATCATAAATACTTATGGTAAAAAAAATAAGGCCAGTGGTAAGTATTCAAAATGAATAAAAAATTGAGATATGTAAATAGGAATGTAACAGGGATCGCGCTAACATTAAAAAAAGGATTAAATTTATTGTAAAAATTTGAAACACATGACTAGTTTAAAATAGAGCAAAAATCTCTAGACTCAATGCTTAAGTTGCCTTTAAAGATACATTGTGAATTTTTTCAGAGCTATATATAACATGTTAAATAACAGAACAATATGTTTTTTAATAATTTTCGGAGCATACTTCGCGGTTTTTGTTTATCGGGTGAATTTCATATAATAACAGTTTCAGCTCGACAATGTACAGATGTAAACTTAAAAAAATCACATAAATTTTTTTAGAAACCTAAAAAATAAAAGTGTTCAAGAGGGGTGTTATCAATCGGTAGAAATGCGGAATGCCGCGGCTTAAGAGGCTAGACTTTAAACCACACGCGGAACACCCGCGACTGTCATTCTGTCCCGCTCACAATAAGCTCACACACACTTACAATACATGCGAATGCGAAATGTGCGAATGAGACAACGCTCAAATTTACCTACAGAAATCGCTCGAAAAGGGGTTTATGGAGAATACACTTTTCTACACCGAAACTTTCACGAAATTAAAATTTTAAAAAATATATATTTTTTAGAAAGAAGAAGCTACGTCGGTAGCTTTTTATAATTTTGTAATTATTTATGAGAGTTGAGTTAGCAGCACTTTTTCCTTAAATAATATTTTTTGATAAATCGTACATGTTTGACAGTGAATGTTTACGTTAATACGAAACGCATCGAAAATACAAAAACATACCGACATAGTTTTCACCCTCTAGAAGGCAGTATAAAAAAATATATTCATTTTGTGCAATTTTCAATGTAGAAAAGTGTTTTTTCCCGGGCGTCCTTTTTGTATGGGCCGAAAAGCGAAGTCTATCATCTTAAGCTGTTTCAAAAAAAATACGGACACACTAACTAAAATTTAATCCACGTTTTTCATTTAACAGGATTTTGAAAACAATAAGAGTAAACAGAAAATGTTTTAACGACTATAATAATTATAAGTGAACATGTTGCTTGTGCAATGTCTAAGGATTTAACGAGAATTGGATTGAGCCCTCTAAGCCATGTTTCTTTTTGGATACAAACAATTTTTTTTTAAATTTGGCTCCACACAAGTGGCACTGAGGAAAATGGACCTCAAGGCCTTTATCGAATTTGAAGATGCTGTGTGGAAGTTCTGGGAATGAAAAAGGTATGAGGGGTAGGTAGAAATTTGGGGGTCATAACGTGATGGACGTATGAATCCATCCTTCTCACTGCGGTGCAAGGCGATGTTCGAGAGAGTCCAGCTGGAGACGTAAAAAGTTCTTCCTCATCCACTCTTTTGTGTTGGTGGGCAGACGTAACCGCCGCCAAGATCTGGACAAACCTCACCCCATGAACCCCATTTGGGGTGACCTATGGCAGAGGTGTTGGTTATCAAATAAATGATTAAAAATATTTTCCGATAAATTATACATTGAACCATTCGACAACTGAATGGTGAAATTTTTTACAATAAAATATATAAATTGGTTTTAGACACTTTAAATTTTAATTACACTCTACCGGTTTCGGAAGAACCCTTCCTTCGTCAGGAGAATATTAAAACTAACCTATGATACAAAATAATGATAGATATATACCAAACATTTAGGTGCTGGAGTGGGAGGTCAAAGGGGGAGGGGGGGGGGGGGGGGTAATTGCGGGAATTCCAGCAACAAAAGAGCGGTTTATTGAAACATATCTAGAATGGGACTAAACGATAAATTAATTTGGTTATTCAATATATTAGCGTTACTATTTAGGGATTTTTTAATTTCAAATGCTTCCAAGATATCTAATTTTTTGCTTTTATTATTACGGTGAAGAATACTAACCCCCGTGTCCTTATTAAAAGTATGATTGGTGGAAATAAGATGATTGGCAAACTCCGAAAAATTATTATTATTTAAACATCTTAAATGTTCCGTGATTCTAATATTTACATTTTGGTGAAATTTTTAGTCGTCATAGGTATGTAGAATCACAATTTCCTTAATTTATTATTAATCCGATCAGGTAATTCGATTAAATCAATAATTACGATTTCCTCCGGGTTTTTAAGGCCGGTTTCGTTCGGTTTGAATCATTTATGAAGAGTAATTTATTGCGTTTAGATTGGATCAAGAAATGGGATCCTCATGAAAGGGACACCACCAAGTGAACCCGTTAAGTTAATTCGATCAAAGACCCCGACCAAGGGCCGGAAGTAAAGGAAATAATTTGACAGTTTAGGACCTCGCTTTGATGGCATCGAATATAACAATGGGATCTTTTAGGTACAATTCTCAAGAAATCATTGATTTATTTATTATTGCACGATTTTTTACAACTTTAAACTTTTAAATCTATTGTCAATATGGTGGTAATATATTTCACAAAGCTAGGTGGAGTGCTGGTACCTACCCTTATGTATGGTAGTGAAGCATGGAACTGGCAGAGGAAGGATGAAAGTAGACTAAATGCTGTAGAGATGAGATCCCTGAGGCGTATGTGTGTTAAAACCATGTATGATCGTGTGAGAAATGTGGATAGCCGCAAAGAATGCAAGGCTGATGATTTAAGTGTAATGAGTAAGATTAAGAAAGGGACCCTCAGATGGTTTGGGCATGTAGAGCGAATGAACGAAGAAAGGAGTGTAATGAGGATATATGACTCAAAAGTGAATTGAAGAAGAAGTTGTGGATGCCCGAGGAAGACATGGCACGATCAAGTGAACCAGATTTGAGTCGGGTCATGTCAGAGTCTCTATACCGATCGATATAGAGCAAGCGTGCTAGGACCTCAGGAGTCGGAATAATAGAAGAGCATGTATAAGAAGATGTATGAATGTGACTGAAGCAAGGAGTGTGTGCCAAGACCGAGTTGTTTGGCGGTCTGTCCTCTCTGCCTACCCCTGCGGAGAAACGGCGTGATGTTTAGTTAGTTAGTCAGTTAATATTATTTTTAAATGTTACTTTGGACTGTAAAAAAAAGAAATAGGGTATTTCTACGTTTTTTTATAGCTTAATAAAATTATGATTCGAAAGGAATGCAAGGCTGATATAAGCGTAATGAGTAAAATTAAGAAAGGAACCCTCAGATGGTTTGGGCATGTAGAGCGAATGAACAAAGAAAGGAGCGTAAGGAGAATATACGATGCAAGTGTGAATGGTATAAGAAGTAGGGGACGTCCGAGAAAGACATGGCACGATCAAGTGAATCAGATACTTGAGTCGGGCCATGTCGAGAGTCAGAAAAATAGAAGAGAATGTATGAGACGATGTATGAACGTGAATGAGGCAAAGAGTGTGTGAAAAGACCGAGGTGTTTTATTTTATTATTACGTTTAAGTCTAAGTTTCCCATTTTTCAAATACCACTAAGATGATATTTTAGGGCCGAAATATATTTGCTTCGCTTCTTTGGACAGCTTTTTGTTGGCGCCAACGGCGTTCAGCCCACCATTAATGGAGTTACCTGCATTCACCCTTCTTTCAATATCCTTATCAGCCTTCCCAACTCTAGTAAATAATATTAGATCTGCAAAATTAAAACAGAAAAAAACAATAAATGCTAGGAATATTTTTTAAAATCATATTTTTTATTAATTTCTTTATATCTGATGAAAGATCACGGCAACACCGCACTGGCCGAAGAAAAAATGTTGTCTGAGATTGAAACCTAAAAGCCGAAATACCGTAAAAATTGTTCATTCGCTATAATTATTAGAGGTCTTACCTACTTAAAAGCACAAGTTTTTCTTTTGACTTTGAAAGATTTGACCCCTAGAGAAATAAATTTTGAAAGATCAAACCGATTATTCCAAAATTTTCTAATTGCAAAGGGTTACTAACAGAAGGCCCAAAAGATATACCTACTGAAGCCATGCTATTTTTCATTTGGAGTTAAGAGGTTTATTTTTTTAACGATACACATAAACGTAGTTTTTTTTAAGAATAACTTAATGAGTAAAACCTTAAATTAATTAATCATTGAAGACAATATTTGAAACAGATCAATCAGAAACAGTCGAATCTAGGAAATGAACCCAGGACCTTAGATTTTCCGGGGCTCTGCTCTAACGACTGTGCTAATGTGACTCTATCCTCCTTGGCAATATTTAACCATAATTCGACTAAGAACTACCAACATTGTCCTCTTCACCCATATTTTAATTTGCTGATATTTTTATGAATAGCTGACCGGTAAACTTTGTACCGCCTCAGAATCAATAAATGTTGTGTTTAATTTATTAGCTGTTCGAATTGATTCAAATTATGTCGATCAACGCACATTATTTGAAAAGCCGTTCCATGCAAAATATACGAAATTTTTTATTTTCTTCATAATCATTTTATCCATAATTTTTTTCGATGTTTTAATAGTTATTCTGTTAATCAGGACCGAGACAAATCCAACAAATCAAAGATCATAAGGGGTCCGACAGACACAGCTTTAAAAGCTCAAGCGTTATTTGCATACTTCAGCATATCGCTCGTCATACATTTCCATTGGGAATATACGGCAACCGTTATCCAGAAATACGCCAAACCAAATAGGGCTTGAGCTTTTATAGCTGTGTCCGCTGGCCCCATAAAACTCGGTTCAGTCGTTCTTGAGTTATACGTGGTGTATCTAACCCGACTTTGTTTTATATATTATAAGATTGCAAGATTCTCTCAGAACCAGACGCAAAATACGCAGTCTCTTGGGTCTACAGTCTACCATTTTTATTTTAATGTGCGACACCTATTGATTCTTCTGCAAGTCTAGGATGAACATTTTTAATTTTTAGAATAAATTAATGAGTTTGTTGCTAGCATATAATAGTTATATTTTTTGAATTGTAGCGTAAACGATATTGTGGACATAATTATTCTTCAATCATCATTCAATTTTTTTAATCTCACACCTTAAAATATTATTATTGAAACGTAGGAATTGATTAATGCTGTTTAAAGTCGATATATCGTCTAGATTTCACCGTATATCCCCAATAAAACATTAAAATAAACATATTGGTAGAAAGCAGTAACTTTGAGGCTTGCCATAATTTACAATAAAAACATGTAAATTGGTTTTAGACCACATTAATTTTAATCAAACTCTACCGGTTTCGGAAGAACCCTTCAGGAGAGTACTAAAATTAACCACGATACAAAATATATTTACAGATGTATACAAAAAAAAGTTTGCTATGTGAGGTGAACAAAGGGAAATAATATTGTCGTTAGATGTATAATTATATTTAATTCATAAAAATCACCTATCTAAATATGGATATATAAAACCAATCTGAACTTAATAAGGTTTATTTTTATATGAATTAAATAATATGAAAATAAAGTTTTATTTTCACTTTACAGTGATTTGAAGTGGCCTGCTCGAAAATAATAATTTTCTCACTTTGTTTTGTGCACGAATTGGAAAATATATATTTGTGATGATATAAAATTGTACAAAGGGGTAATAATTTTTTATCCCGGAGATGATTATCTAAAAAATAACGATTTTTCATAAAGTCAATTATCGAAAAATTGCCATCAATCAACCGCATTGTATATTCTCCCTAACTTTCGTCGGAGCCTTAAATCCTTAGAACTTACGCGTTCAGTAGAGCCCTGGAACTCGCGACATT
This sequence comes from Limnephilus auricula, assembly GCA_951813805.1. Classification (NCBI taxonomy): domain Eukaryota; kingdom Metazoa; phylum Arthropoda; class Insecta; order Trichoptera; family Limnephilidae; genus Limnephilus; species Limnephilus auricula. The sequence continues at coordinate 19,438,622 of OX638406.1, forward strand.
GTCAAATAATATTATTTTACATTGACAAATGGTTTTCAAATGAGGTATTCTATAATAAAACCAGCGGCTGCCAAACTGTCTGGGAGAGTGATGTACAGTGTTTCTTGTTTTGTGTTGTCTGTAGATATAGATCTCGCTAGAATAGACCTATGGCGTAAATATCCAATTAAATTGTGACCCACAGATTTAGTCGAAATTAGATTCTGATTTTTAGGTGTAATAATGGTATATTTTTTACAATTTGGGAAGTGGGTATATAAGTGGATACCGCCGCCCAGGGAACCATTTATTGGATAACCATGATATAGTATAGTAGATAACACCCCTGCTATAGTGGTTCGCTACGTTTGTGGTGAAGTTTTTCTAGGTCTTGGCATCCTGATGCGTTTGGCCAAATCTGGGTAGACTGGTTGAGCGAATCTTTTTGACCTCTCCAGCCGAACTCTCTCGACCCATCGCCTTTCACCGCAGTTGAAGTATTTATATGACCATGACTCCTGGACACACTGACCCCCACACATCATACCTTTTCCTTCCCAGAACTTCATCTTATTCTTTTTCCTTAAAGGACCCTCCATAAAACATCTAAAAAGATGACAAAGGCCCCTATTGATTTTTTTACCTCAGGGCCTCCTGTTTGGAGCTAATGTAAAAATATACATAAATAATATTCAATGTATAATACAGTACAGGACAGGAAATTTGTATTTTATAAATAATTCAACAATATTCTTATTTGAACAGCATGTGTTTAAAAGAAATGCGATTCCTTAGAATAATTGTTTTTGATAACTACACAGAAGGAAAAAGAAGATATGAATAAAGTTGGGTTAGGTGGTGTTTGAGAAAAATCCATTAAATTTAACAAATGAAGCACTAAGAGCCATCTGTTTCAACGCTAGCTACAGTAAAAGTTAAACTGGTTATCTTGTAAGTTTAACTTTTACTGTAGCTAGCGTTGAAACAGACGGCCCTAAGGTACTACACTTCTTATGTTTTTATAGACTGTCAATTATTCTACATAAATAACAGTTTGAATAATGTCAATCTAACATATTATTCACTTCTTTTCTCTATTTTAATTATTGTATTGCTATTTTGTTTTACTCGGAATTATGGAATGTGTTGCAATGCACTATCCCTGCGTAAATTCTGGACTAAATTATTGTTATCATTGCATACACGTGAAGAATAAATCTAAATTCCTGATCATCAATAAAAATTTTGTAAATGATGACCAAAATAATTAACTGTTTAAATACCGTATTAAAGATAGGTCTTTTTTGTTTTATTCTGAATTATGGAGTGTGTTGGATTATCCCTGCGTAAATTCTGGACTAAATTATTGTTATTGCCTACTCGTGAAAAACAAATCCAAATTGTTGAAACACAATTAACATTTTGAAAATGATGACTAAAATAATTAACTGTTTAAATACTGTATTGGAGATAGGTACCTTCTCAGTGATTGCTTGTTATGTTTTTGAAAATTACACTTAAATTCAAAGCGAAATTCAGTTCATTGAACTAGATTTCACACACAATAACCAAAATTTGAATTTTTGATTATTTTTTTTTTACCATTTAACCTAGGGAAAATAATCTTACCGCTTCACCACGGAGGTCACCAAAAATATGACATCTTCTACTGATAAGATAATGTGACCACTACAAGCTAACAGGGGTTCATATTTAGGTTGTACAATAGTTTTTCGAATCAAATCCTTCCGATATTTATTTTCCTTTTTTTTTTCCAGATTTACAGGAACGGGTTTAGTTTTTCCCATAGGAAAAACTAAACCCTTTCATACACTTTTCCATATAAATGATCATCTAGTAAATCCACGTTATGCAAGTGTATTATATAAGTATAATTAATACAAAACAATACAAGAACAACACGTTAATCTACCAAACTATTAAATGGGAATATAATTCACCGTCTCCAGATATTTTCATATCAGAGGGTTCGGCTCTGTGGAATTCTTAATTTGACCGATAAATCCTACTGATCCCTCAATATAAATATTTAAAACATCTTCGTTGTTTGTTTTTGGGGTGTTATGCCGTGTTGTGCTACCTCCTTCTTTAGCCGACGTTTCGGACAATCATCAATTTAAAACATCTTTCGTAATTCTACATGTATTTAAAATGATTGATTTTTGCATTTTTATATACAAATTCTTTGACAAATCTAATATGCCTAAATTTTTAATAAGAGAGCTAGGTATAATGCCAGTAGCCGAAATAACAAAAGGTAATATTTTTATAGTCGGAGAATGCCAAATTCTTTTAATTTCATCGTATTATTATTAGAGGTGCCTTAGATTCAATACCTTCGGCCTATCGGACCCCTGTAGAGTGTTCAGTTTCAATTCTAAATAAAGTTTTAATAATTTTATCACCGGAACGCAGAAGTTAGTAGCAGAGTTTTGACTGAGATTGTCAGATTGTCCCCTAAGCCATTCTTGTCTACTTTCTACCAGTGTTCTACTGAATTGTTACTTCCTTATGGACATTTTTGTTCGTTTGACACTTGTCTCCAATTCCGCTTCATTAAATTTGTTCTTTTTAGAAACTGTTTGAATTTATTGGGAGTAGAGGAAGATTCCGATGTCAGTTGCCGTGAATTGACAGTTTCCTGTTTTAGCGAAAGAACGTCACTCTTTCTCCGAACGCGAATTCTACAAGGGGGTAGGTTAGGGGTGCAATTTATCCAAGGAAAATCGATGGATCCAATTCGGTGTATCAAAAGATTGAATCGACGGAACGTGCCCAAATGTAATACCATTTAAGGAAAACACTTTAAACACTAAGAGCAAGTATTTTGATCGGAAAACAATAATTACTAGTATTTTCGGAGGAGTTACAGAAAATATAAATTAAGAACTTATCAAGAAAACACAAAAAACGGTTTTGCGTTTTGATATATTTTTTGTTAAATCTTTGAATTTACCTCTTCTTTTTAATGGTTTACTGAAATTAAAATATAAATCAACTAAACTTAAAAAATATGAAGATTTGACCGGCGCAGATGTGTTTATTGTAGAGGTCCTTCGTTGATTTCTGAAAAAAGTTGGAGGGTTTTTAGATTAATAAAAAAGATTTTTGTGTTTGTAAACGAACAAGATAAATTAGGTATTGCCTAATAATGCTAATAAACTTGAAAAAAAAATCGATAAAATTAGCTTCAAATATTAGGTGTATAACTACAAATTATTAGGTGATAATTTGTATTAATCGCAGTTTTGGTATCGAATAGATGGCGAATAGAGGCGTACATATGTAACGGCGAGAAGGAAATAGATTTGAACTCAAGTTCTTGTCAAGAATACGCAATATACAACAATCTTGACCGGTAGTACAGAAATCCGGCAATAAATTCACCGTTTATTGGATAACCAACACCTCTGCCGTAGGTCACCCCGAGCGGTTCGCTACGTTTGGTGAAGTAACAGGGGTGCACAAGGGCGTCTACCCATCTGCTGCGTGGTAGGCCGAATCGAGAAATACGGTTGAGGAAAGCTTTTTGACTTCTACAGCCGCACTCTCTTGACCCATCGCCTTGCATTGCAGTTGAAGGGATGGATTCATACTTCCGTCGCTCCTGGACACATTAACCCCCAGATTCCTACACACCCTCATACACAGAACCACCTCTCCTTCCCTTTCTTAAAAAATACCCTACACGCAGCATTTCCTTGACGTAGTCCCTGATGGAAATTATTTTCCTTACGGCATCCTGTGTGGAGCTAATGTAAAAAAACTGAAGAAAGGCAAGTGAATTAAATCATTTATACATACCTACTGCCTATCATTACAATAATAACAAAATCAAGTATTAATATTAATTTATAGTTTTAATTTGAAGTTCTTCACTTTTTAAAAAAATTAAAAAAGGAAGCCCGTTTACTAGACACTTAGTCACGGTGACAATTGTAAAACCATTAAAAAATGTCTCCGGAACCAATAATTCCAATAATTCTGTACAATCATATAATCTTTATAACTAATAAGTTTGCTGACGTTTTATCATGACACCTGTTTTAACATTTACCCATTCAAATCATATAAAATTATGTTTATGAAAATTTTATTCTTGTCTCTGTTTTGCATCCCTACCAGGAGTACATACGTTCAAGGGGTAAAATAACTGACGGGTGGTATTTTGTAAGCAATTCCTGAGTTAAATGTTGAGAATATTCGGCCGGCGGACAAGATGAATGCCGCTAACGATGACAGGCACCAATCACTGGTATTATTATTTCACTTCTCTATTCACTTCATCGCCAACATTTTATCGGGAATATCAATAAAGACAAGAACAAAAAGAGCTTCGGAGTTCGCGTCGATATTTCAAAGGAATTGAGGAAGTCGAACATTGTCATTAATCAATATGAATTGTGCTATTTTAATAAAGTTTTTTATCTTTCATTCAACCTCTAAAAGTTTTAGAAAATATTATGAACTCACACCTTTGTTCGATTTGAATTATAAATACTAAATATTAATCGAACAATTTTAACATGCGATATTCGGTGAAAAATTAACTCCAAAGACGCTTAAACTTATATTCGTAATGTTTATAGTTTTGTAATTTGGTTGGCCATTTACAGGATAACCAACTCCTCTATTATAGTTCTCAATAGAGGTGCCCGGGTTCATGATATGAGGTTTGTCCGGGTTTTGGCGGCGAATGCGTCCTTGCCAACTGCGTGTCAGGTTGGATCGGGAAAGAGTGGTTGAGCGAGACCCTTTGTTCCCTCCAACACGGCTCTCTAGGAACATTGCCTTGCCAACTTCGTCCGTCTCTCCTGGGCACACTGACCTCCAGATTTCTACCGATTCCTCATACATTCCTCCTTCCCAGCACTTCCTCGCCTTACTTTCCAAAAAGTTCCAGACCCTGAGGGGAATTATTTTCTTCAGGGTCAACTGGGTAGAGCAATGTAAAAAAAATAACGATATAAATCAAGTTCTGCGAAAGTCCTATTTCACAGTGCCTGGATAATTACAGAACTTCAATAAGACTTTCACAGAACCTTCTAACACAATCCGTTTTTATATATGTATTTTTTCACAATTTATGTGAGGAATTATTGTTGTTCTAAATAATTCTGTTTGGCAAAGTGTGCCACTCAGGAGAACTTATTGTTTTAAGTTTTTGGTTTCACCGAAACGGATAAGCCACAAAACTATCAACAATTCGCCACAATTCATAAAAAGAAAAATGAATATAGCAAATTTTAAATTGTGTTATACGATACACAGCCACTAGTTGAAGCTTGCACTTGAATTTTTTTAACTAAAAATGAAAAACATGTAAATATTATTGAATAATTTGATACACTATTATTATGCAAAAATGAAAGCAGTAGAAAATATATACACTTGGGAGACTTTCTGGTTATATTTCGATATCAAATGTGGTTACTTTTATAAAGTAGTGGTCAGTATTATGATATTGTTATGGATCAAATAAATACGTGTCAGTATTGTGGCTTCATGCTAACCGAACTATTATGCGGTCAATTTCGATGCCGCAATGCGATTCTGAACAATGATTTATCTCATTTCTCAAGAAACTGATAGTTTCTAAAAGGTCTTTAGTTTAGTACCACAAACTTATGAAGTATTTTGTTAAAGTTGTATATTTTATATTTAGGTACCAATTATGTTGAATGTGATATATTATAATATATTATATTATAAAGTATACACAATATATTATAAAGATATTTTATAAGCGGGGGTGTAGTATATAAGATCTTAAAATATGTGTTATAACACAGGTACGGGCCATACGTCATTCCTATGTCTACCTACGTTAAATTATCGATAAAACAAGGTTATGGGTCCAAGCGGTTCTGATTAAAATTCTACAGGTATATGAATATAATTTTCAAGCGTGAGCTTACTTTCAGCAAACTATCAGACAAGATCTTTTTTATAGTGACATTTATATTTATTTCTTTTGCGTATACGCCCCCGAGAGTTTTACATAATACATAACCGAGTATTATCTTAAACTATGAATTCACAGAGTAAGTAAAAAGAGTTGAATTAGTAGAAAAACAAATAAAAATAGAAAATGATGTATTTTTTTAGTATGAATTAATTATTTTATTTTGAAAGTATATCTCTAGCGGAAATTTGAAATGCTGCATAGGACACGAAAACCAAATATGAGTTAAATATGCAATTTTTTTCCGTTTTTTTCATTATTTCGATCTGCGTCGTAGATAAAATTTCTAAAAAAATAAGTGTGTCGCTTACGGCGAAAAATTACATTTTGTTATTAAAGAAACTTAAAAAAAATTGCTGGTTGAAATCAGTAAAAGTTGTAGTGCTCAATCTTATCTTACTAATATTATAAATGCGAAAGATTGTATGGATGCATGTGTGTTACTCTTTCACCACAAAATTTACTGAATGGATTTTAGTGAAATTTTACAATAATGTAACACATACATCAGAATACCATATACGCTATAATTTATAAAGCTAGCTATACATTCGTCGAAATAATGTCGAAATTTGAGAATGACATTTTTTCAAAACAATGATTGTTAAATCAACATTCTATTTTAGAAAATATTTAAATTAGTGAATTTATTTGAAGTACTCGCCTAATACTTTGAATCGAATCAAGAATTATACATATTTTAAACAAATATGTTAAGTATTTTGGTATAAACGTAGATACGGACCTAGGAAAAGAAAATAGATTACTCGAAGTACTAATCCTACGCAGACGAAGTTGCGAACAGAAGCTAGTGTAAAATATTTTAAATAATTTTTTTATTTTTTTATTTTATTTTTTTATTTCAATTTATTTCACCTCTTACACACAACAATTTTACAATTTTAATCATTGTTTAACTAAATAAAAACAAAATAAAATAAAAAGGTATAACAAAAAGGTGAAAACATCACGTTTTTTTGGTTTCTACACCAATTAAGAGAACTGGCTCTTGAGCTTGGTGTTTGAAAAGTATGGGTTGTAAATGAAAAGAAAATATTTTATTTTCACTGTCTAAGGCACTCCGCTGACGAGGCAACTGAAAATCAACTAAAACCGGCTGTTTTCTCTGTCTTGATTGGTCAAAAAGCTTGTTTAACCATAGACGAAGAACAATCAGCTGACAGCTGGCAACTAGCAATGGCCGCCCAGGGCAATCAGCAGTGACAATCGCGAGCATATCGCGAGTCAACGCTTGCTTTACCATTGACAACGGGGTTTTGTGTGATTGTGAAGTGTGCGGGCCATCACATTGTCATACAAAGACAGTTGGCAGTTGAGAGTTTTCAGTTGCCTCAGTGGGCGGAGGCGCTACCGGTTTCGTCACCTCCATACCATCATCAAGACTGTTATAAAAAGAATGCTATCAAATATCAAATACAGAAGTACACATATATATACATATTGTCAAGAAAGAAAGGGACAGTATATTAGAGTGGGACAGTGCGTCATTTGTGGGAGGGAGGTGGGGGATAATTGCTTATTTTGAAAAATTAAAATTTATTTATTTATTTATTATAGAAGGATACAAAAAAAAGTACATTTTACATATAAGAAAGCTTTGCCTGTCCAACTAGGAAAGTTTCCCGTTCTAGGACAGACAAATTGACAGGTTTTAGTTCATATTATTAGTCCTTAAGAAATGTACATAATTACATAACAAAAAACTGAAAACCATAAAAAACAAAAACAAAAAAAATATTATTTTTCTCTGAAACCAAAACTCTGTATTGAAAAGTATAAACCAGGTACGTGATAACAGGATGTAGGAATTATAAAAATTTTACAGCATAAAAATATGAAGTTATTTTAGGTTACGGGTTTAGAAGTGTGAGCTTATAATACATAGTACATTAAAATTTACAATATTAGATATAATTTAAGTATGCAATAATATATATGATTTTTTTCCTAATCGTTGTAACTACGACGTGTAATAAATTATGTACAATCATGATTATTTTCACTGATTTAAAACATGTTTTCAGTTCATACGACAATACCAATATACACCGCGCTAATGGCTTGAACTAATCCTGCTAAAATATAAAAACAATAACTATAAATATAGGTAGAAATATAAATAGATACTATGAATATACATATATATATATAATACCTCATTTAATGCTAATTTGGTTACGGTATTGTGAAATTAGTGTATTACTTTGTACGTCATACATGTTTTGTTATGTATTGTTTATTTATAATAAATCATCACCGCCGTAAGGTACCAAGTTTCGCACAGCTAGCCTTGTTAATGTGTGACGTGCATATGATACGCCTTACAGCGGTGTCCTACTCGGGGCAAAACAGTATTCAGGGGCGCAAAACCATAAACAGATATAAAAACATCAAAAAGGATGTCGAAAAATTGCAAAGCATTATCAGAACTCAATGGAGTGTGGTGGGAATTTTGGTCTAGTGATCAGGAAAGTTGGGTGATTTTGTTTATCAGTTAAACAGCATACGCTCACTTTCGACTCTCCCTAAGTCCAGAATCCAATCCTTGACTAATTTACGCAGGACGCTTGCACTTTTCAATTTCCAAGAACCGGGTATAAGGTTGAACATTTTTGGACCTAAGTAAGAATATTGTCTTTGTGCAAGGGATGTCACAGTAGTAAGTGGAACTATTGGATTCCTCCCTGCATGTCGGGTGTCGTGATAATGTTCTACGGAGGGGAAGAGGTGACGATATTTTTGTGTGTATAATATAACTTTTCTTATGAATAGTTGCCTCACATCCAGAACTCCTATCTCTTTGAATAAATCGTTACTGGGGTATCTAAAAGGTTTTTTAAGGATGACCCTCAGTAGTGATTTCTGTGCTTTGGTTAAAGGATCCAGTACTGATTTTGTACATCCTCCCCATCCTAAAGATGCATATTCAAGTAATGAGTTGCACATGGCATAGTACATTAGTTTCAGATCTTTTGTGCAGAGAATATTTCTAATAGCCATGAAAAGATGCGTGAGTTTTCTGACCTTTGTGGAAATTGAGTCGATATGTTCATTCCATCTCAGATTCTTGTCTACGATAATTCCTAGATATTTTATGCTATCCACATATTCTAAGGTATTGCAATTGCAAGTATTTGGGTCATTACAATGGTGTATAATAATTTTTTGAGTTTCTCTTGGTTGTCCCGCTTGAGTTGCACTGAAGCGGATGAATTTAGTTTTGTCAGTGTTGAGAGTGAGAAGATTATTGTCTAGCCATTGTTTTACCTTGTTAATACCAATTTCTGAATTATTATGAACTTCATTCCAATTTTTGCCTTCAAATAAGAGTACAGTGTCATCGGCAAATGTGATAATGTGATCGGCAAATGAGCTGTTACATAATTCATTAATATAGATATTGAATAACAATGGTCCTAGAGTGCTTCCTTGAGGTACGCCAAAGTTAATATCCGCTGGATCGCTTAGAGTATTGTTAATATTAACTCTTTGGCTTCTATTTTCTATATAACTACCTAACCACTTAAGTAGCTGACCCTGAATGCCGATACGCTGTAGTTTTTTCAAGAGAATTTTATGTGAGATAGTGTCGAACGCTTTAGCTAGATCCAAAAAGAGCGCAATGCATTTTCTTCCTCTATCGATATTGTTGGAGATGATTTTCGTCAGGGTTGTAATGGCATTTTCAGTGCTCAATCCTGGTCTGAAGCCGTACTGTCTATTGGAAAGGATGTTATTTTTCTCAAGGTAATGACTAAGACGATTCTTCACAATTTTCTCAATAATTTTCGAGACAGAATTGAGCAAAGAAATTGGCCGGTAATTTTGTATCTGCGATTTATCTCCATTTTTGTGAAGCAATATAACGATAGATTGTTTTAAATGATTTGGAAATTTTCCTGAATTGAAGCTTAGATTGGAAATATACGCGATTGGAGTTGCTATGAGGGATTTAGTACTTTTGAGGAGAATTGATGAGACTTTATCAGGACCACAAGCATTCGATGACTTGAGTTCGCCAATTATTTTTATGACTTCGTTTGAAGTTGTTTGGATATTGTCTAATTTATGACCGAAATTAGAGATTGTTAGCTTAGCGAGATCGGACTCTGTAGTATTAAGATTGTTGAGAATTTTTTTCGCAAGTGTGACACCCACTGTCGTGAAATAATTAATGGCAAAATTCGCAATGATTTTTGGATCTGAGGTTTTCACGTTATTTATGTTCAAATATTTAATATCGGAAGATTTATTTATTTTTGTTTTAGTTATATTGCGAAATGCTTCCCATAAACGTTTTGGAGAACAGTTATTTTCATAAATGAATTTTTTATAATAATTTTCTTTCGCCGATTTTATTAGTTTTTTGCAAAAGTTCCTATATTTTTTGTAATGAGTTTGTACTATAATATTCTCAGGGCACCTATTCGCCTTTTCATGAAGTTGGTTCCTAATGTTAATCGATTTGATAAGGCCAGGGGTGATCCATGGCGTGAGTTTCATTTGCTTATGTGGTATAAGTTTATTGCTTGTATGTTTAGTTATATATGAATGTAATTTAGTGATAAATTCATTCATTGACGAGTCGGCATCAGTTTGGTCTAGAACATTTTTCCAGTTTTCGGAGCTCAAATCCTCAATTAAGTTATTATAGTTTATTCTTGCGATATGTTTAATTTTAGCAGGATTAGGAGGTTTGTTTTTAAGGCAGAGTGCAGTTGTATAGTGATCTGAGATTGTAGAGTGAATGACAAATGAGTCAACGTGATTGATTTTTTTGACGTTGATGTGGTCAAGACAAGATTTACTCATGCCCTGCTCACGAGTAGGGCTGTTAATTGTCTGAATGAACCCATTTTCAGTTAGCAGACATAGGTAATCATTAGATTGGCGGTGGTATTCGGTAATCGTATTGATGTTGAGATCGCCTATAATTATTTGTCGTTCTATTTTTTTTGAGCTGTTAATAGTTGATTGGAGTGAACTCAGAAATGTGTCAATATTTTGAAAAGAGGGTGATCTGTATATTGCAAAAATGCACAAGTTATTATTCAATACAATTTTCAGGCAGTTGGCTTGTGATAAGACTATTTCATCAACTTGAGACTGAAGTCCGTCTCTGATGTAGACAACGATCCCGCTAGACTTATTTAGATATATGTTTGTGTGGTGTTCAGAGTAATTGTGAATAACTTTTGAGGTGTAATCTTTATTAAGCCAGCATTCCGATAAAATTATAACATCGAATTGGTAATTGAATTGATCCAGAAAAATTAAAAAATCGTCAATATTGGAAATGCTTCTTATATTTTGGTGTATAATTTTAACGCTGTAAGCACACCATTTATAGTTATTTAGATTGTTCAGATCTTTAATGACATTCATGTTAAGATCTATACCGGAATCATTTCCAGTATCATAATGTGATTGAATCATAAGTATGTGTTGGTTGTGTATTGTATAGAAGTTGGTTCCCGAGTAATATATGATTAAATGCGATTCCAAATATAGTTGTAATGGTAAATGTGTTTAATATAAATAATATAGTATAAATGTTGTAGTTAGATGTAGTACTATGAATAAGATAGCAAAAAGCAAAAACAAAAAGGTAACAGGAACTGCGTGTTATCAAATGAATTCCAAAACGGTAGTAAATGATACAAATATGAGTAATATATAATAATATAGTATAAATAATGTAATAAGATATAGTACTATGAAATGGATAGCAAGAAGCAAAAACAACAATAATAATAATAATAAAAAGGTAGCAGGAACTGCGTGACATCAAATGAATTCCAGAAAGGTGGTACATGATACATAGATGAGAACGAGACATAAATGCACGGGTCAAGACATACCTCGAAAGAATAGCCATTAATTCAATTTTATCAAAGCGTAGCCAATTTGCTTTCATCGGAGATAATAATGGCATTAGTTCCCTCGTTTTTGCGAAGATAAATCTGCCCCCCCTTAATCCAAGCAAAGCGATATTGTTTCTCCTTCGCCGCTGTTCGTGTCTTGTACCACAGCTGTTTACCGCGAAATGTCAGTTGTTCCGAAATGAAGATCGGCGAGGATGAACCAGCTATACCGATGTTTGAGGTGTTCAATTTGTCTTCTAGATTCTGTTTGTTTTTGTTGAAAGTTTTTACGTCTGTTAACAGGTGATCTCTTGCTATGTTCGTTTTGAATTTAACAATAATTTCTCTCGGATGACTACTGTTGTTTTTTTTTGCTGCGCGATGAATGGCATCAATGTCCTTTGTATCAGTGGAGGACTTTGTTGTTTTGCAGATATTAAATAAAACGTCTTGTAGATTTTCTCCTTTGATTTCTGGGATGCCTCTTATTTCTATGTTGTTCGCTTTGAGTTCCCTTTCCTGCATGTCCACACATTTTTCCAAGACATAAATCCTAGCTTCCAAGGTTGAGTTCTTTTTAGTGAGTTCATCATTCTTTAGTTCGATGTCACGTATTCTAGCCATGAAATCCTCATACTGAGAACTCATAAATTGAATACTTTGAAGTATTTTGGTATTTTGTTCTAGAATATCATTTTGTTTCTTTTTCCAGATTAGAAGTCTTGTTCATAACTAGATCTTGAATATCTTTTAGATTTGTCGGTATCTGAGCGGCGAGCGCTGAACTAGTATCAGTAACTTTTTTATTCTGCACCAAAGGTTCAGTATCAATGTTTGACTGCAGTGGGCTAGCAGCGCCGGGCGTGGCTGAATTGCATTGCTTGCACATTTGTTGAGATCGCCGTTCTTGATTAAGTCTACGGTATGTATTCTCAATAATACCTCCTAAATATTATAAAATATTCTAATTGACGCTAATTATCGATTACATCGTCAATTAAAGGTGAGGTTGAAATACAGTATTCTTTAGGAACATTATGCAAAGATATCAGTTTTCATTTAAGTTGAAAGTTGTAAGGAAACAACAAACCAAAATAAAATAACTAAGCAAAATAATGGAACAATATCAATTCGGAGATAAACAAACTAAACACATGCAATTATTCAAAAAGGCAATAAGAAGTATGTTTGTTGGAAGAACCAGAAGATAGACAACTGATTTTTGCGTAAAGGAAAGGAATTTGTATTCCTCGGACAGATAAAAAAGAACAGAGTTGTAAAATTACTTTGCGGAAAAAAGTTTCACTGGGCCATTGGAATAAAGTAAACAAGATACAAATTACCTAAAAATCTATCAAAACATTAGTCACTTTCGCATTTAGCCACAAAGCCTAAAATACTCATTGCCTCTCTGGGGGGAGGTTGTGGGTGCCGCCGCCCCGGGGACCATTTACTAGATTACCAACACCTCTGCCATAGGTCATCCTAAATGGATAGCTGCGTTTGGTAACTTAACAGGAGTGCCCGGGTCCATGTCCTTTACTCGTGGACACACTGACTCCCATATTACTATCCACCCATCATACTTTTTCGTTCCCAGGACATCTTATCCTTCCTTTCCTAAAAAGACCTTCCACACGGCATTCCCAAAGTAGATATAGGCACCGATATCCTCAGGACCTCACGTTTGGAACGAGTGTTAAAAAATATAAAATAAAAAAAATAATAGTTCTTGAAAAGGCTTTTAGTAGCTACAACCTTTTTTGCCTTGTTCTAAATAGTTTCATTTTTGTTACATTAGATCGACATAGGGTGCCCTGAGGAAAAAATCCCTCAAGGATTATATCATCTATGGGGATGCTGTGTGGAGAGTATTTTAAAGGAAAATTCGTCAACAGCAGATGTGTTGATGACACTACAACGTTGTCCGAAACGTTGGCTACCGAAAAGAGCTACAGAAAAGCGAAACGCGGCATAACACCCCAAAAATAAATAACAAAAATTCTTTTGGATGTGCAAATCTAAAATCGTATTAAATACACCCATGATGTGATTTCTCACAGAAACGGCGCTCTACAAATAATCCACTTATTATTATTACAAAATTTGCTAAATGGTAGCCCGCGTGAACAATCCTAAAAAAACATACGTCAATAAATGTTCAGTTTGTAGAAATCTATCTCTATTATTTCAGGTGCTTTTCTTTGATTTAATTTTCTCACAAAATATAAGTAATATCTCTTACTAATATTATAAACGCAAAAGTTTGTATGGATGTATGTATGTTTGTTACTATTTCACGCAAAAACCACTGAATGGACTTTAATGAAACTTTACAATAATATAGCTCATACATCAGAATAACATATAGGCTATAATTTATACCTAAAGCTTGCTATTTTCCATGTATTACAAAAATTAATTATTGTTTAATAGAAAATGTCAAAAATTGAGAATGACATTTTGAAAAACACTGATTGTAAAATCAAAATTCTATTTAAAAAAATATTTAAATTAGTGAATTTATTTGAAGTACTCACCATTGAATCGAATCAAGAATTATAAATATTTTAAATAAATAGGTTAAGAATTTTGGTATAAACATAAATGGGACCTAGGAAAAGAAAATAGGCTAATCGAATTACTAATCCTGCGCAGACGAAGTCGCGGGCAGAAGCTTGTATATAATAAGAATTGCCGTAGAATCAATCATTAGATTAATTGAATATGTTACAATAGAAGGCTTATCTAGTAACTTCAATGCCATTGCCTTGGCCGGATATCATTTCGCCATTTTCCTCAGGATTTCTAGTGGAACTCTTTCTTTGTAGAAATTGACACTTGTTTACTCCTGCCTCTAGCGGTGAAATGTGGAAGTTTTAAATCTTTCTCGCGATAAGGATAAACTTTAACTTGATAGTAGATGGGTGTGGAAGAACTTGTGTGAGTGATGTCATAACTAAAGAAGATTTGTTACATTTACTGCCATGAAGGAATTTGTTAAATTCAATTAAAGTTGCTAATTTTAATTAACAGACTCCTTCCTTTTAAATAGAAGATTTTTTAACGTCCTCTCGATAAGCTCTATTCGTGTATATAAGTAGAATATTCACTATAAAAGTAGAATAACGCATTAATTCTGTACAAAAGTCCGAGTTTACTCTCGGTACTCGAACCCGCATGAATAGTGGCTATATATATCGGATAAGTTATTATTAAGCATATTATGTACAAACATAGAAAGCAAAACTGATATTAAGTACCTCAACCCAGCGTTTAAAATGGTCCTTATATATAAATATTCTGAACGACAGAGTAAGGAAACTAACATATATATTTAGATGTTTAAGAGTTTTAGAACCACATACTTTGCTTTCTGTCAATCAATTATACAATACGGCATCATAGGATGGGGCGGTACATGTACAAAACAAACACAAATAATTTAAAAACACAAAAATTAATAATAAAAATTATTTTTAAAAAACCCTATACATATTCGTCAGTACTCTTATTCAAACAATTTAAGGACAGAAAATTTAGCGCATTATACTTCTACCATGCAACATTACAAATTTATAAAGATAATATTCAAAATAAAGCTGCAGCATTTAAAAATTACAGAAATCTTAGACAAACTTCAATACTTATGTAAAAAAACAATAGGACAGTTAAATCATAAATATCTTTGAGTAAAATTTTTTAATTCATTACCAGAAAATATTTGAAAGATGCCATACTAACATAAAATAATTTAAAACTCACCTTAAAAATTATACTGAAAACTTGAACTGAATCATGTCAAATAAAACCAATGTAATAACACCCCTTCATACACGCAAGCCCTGCTTAGTTATGGAGGTACATCAAATACATATATATATATATATTTGTAATTTATGTATCCTTTTGTACCCGATAAAAAAAAGTTTGCCTAGTTTTGTATCTGTATAAATTTCTAGTATTATTTGAATAAAACAACGGGCAGCAACGTGATAAACTCTTTATTCACAGATATATTTACGATATGATTAGACACTTTATCGTTTTTAGCGCGGTTCCCCGATCTCATCTAAAGAAAGCCCTGGGACTTATTCAGGTGGCGTGTTGAATTGAGAGAGAAAGTTTTACAGGAAATCGGACTTTATATATTATAATACATTCGAAATTAATACAAAGACACTGAAAATTAACACAGATACATAAACATCTTGAAATGACTTATCGACGGAGCTTTTTTCCTGCAGGCAAAATTCCAAAGTTTTCCTAGATAGTAATATCATTTGTATCATTAGTAAATTAGTAAAAAAGCAAAGCCATAGATGTCACTTATTTCAAATTTATACACTATCTATTGCAAATTTTGTTTATTTATTTACTGCCTAATCTATCCATCTACAAAACGATTTTATTTTTCTTGCAGCTTAATTCGGAGATTTCTGCAATTTTTCTCACTCTACCTTCAAAACAAGAGGAAGGTATAATAAGATATAAGTGATATTTTTAAAGACCACGTTTTTCTACCACAAGAACTTAACAATGCATCTCTACGAAACCAAAGTTTCCGACCGCAATTTATGAATAAATTAAGAAACTTCTTGATTTTTTATTATTTTTTTACGACACTTAAAAAAAAGAGAAAATAAAAAACAATAAAGTTTATAAACAATTTGTGAGGCGGATATGGGTACTGCCACCCGGGAACAATTTATTGGACGACTAACACCTCTGCCACAGGTCATCCTAAGTGATTCGCTACGTTTGGTGACATAGCAGGGGTCTTCGGGTTCATGGGGTTAGGTTTATCCGGGACTTGGGGGCGGATGCGTCTGCCGACCATCTGCGTGGCAGGCCGGATTGGGAGAGACTGGTTGAGGGAGACCTTTTGATATCTCCAGCAGGACCCTATCGACCCATCGCCTTGCACCGCAGTGGGTATATTTTATCACCTTTCAAAAATAGTTTTTAATTTTCAGGTACGTTCAGAAATGTTCCATGCATTTTGATTTTATTGCTGTGACTAAGACTACTGACACGATTCAACCCACCAGGCCCCTAGCAACTCGATCGATAACGTTTGGAAAATATTTGGTAACTTCTCCTCGTTCCCTAGCATGACTGCAGATCTCCAATGAAAAAGTGACAGTTCACAATGAGTGTTATTAATATATTCGACATCCACTGTTGTTTGTACGTTAGCGATCTGCAGTTGTCCGAAGTTGTCAGTAAAGTTACCGAAAGATATCCTGTCTTGAAGAAGAGAAGTATTGAAGAATTTCTGAATGCTTTGGGAAATAAATTAATAGTAGCCTTTATTACACACTAAGTTATTTCGTTTTAAAATCACGGACAACTTTTTCGATGAAACAATTAAAGAAATTAGCGCGCTACAAGCGCTAACCAATTATCAATTATTATTAAGCAATTAGAGAAATTAGCGCGCTACAAGCGCTAACCAATTATCAATTATTATTAAGCAATTAGAGAAATTAGCGCGCTACAAGCGCTAACCAATTATCAATTATTATTAAGCAATTAGAGAAATTAGCGCGCTACAAGCGCTAACCAATTATCAATTATTATTAAGCAATTAGAGAAATTAGCGCGCTACAAGCGCTAACCAATTATCAATTATTATTAAGCAATTAGAGAAATTAGCGCGCTACAAGCGCTAACCAATTATCAATTATTATTAAGCAATTAAAGAAATTCGCGCTACAAGCGCCAACCAATTATTAATTATTATTACGCAATTAAAGAAATCAGCGCGCTACAAGCGCTAACAATTTTTTTATTATTATTAAGAACGGTGCCAAGAGAAAAATCGAATATATTAGAAGCATCAATAATATTATAGCAATAATTATTTATATATTTTAATTTAATTATTAATTTTAAATGCACTGGTGGGCTTTTACGTGATATGATACAGAAACACAATTTTAGATGTAAAAAAAAAAAAAAAATACTTAGAAAATTATATATGGTAGGTATACAGGTAAAAATATAGGAACCCGTTTTTAAATTGCAGTTGGCATAAAAATAAGGATATAGCCACTGGAGCGACAGAGAAATTTAAAACTTTTTTCTGGGATTGCTAAAGGAAATTTTTCCGCCCACATTAAAAAAAAATTATACCTCCGAATTCGAATATGGAGACACACAAACTGATTATAGTTTTGTATAGCCAATGAACTCACCTATCTTTTCTATTATCACATATTCGTAGGATTTATAAAAAAATATTATAAATATTATGAATCTAGAGAATATTAGCCATATTTTGGTAGCAAAGCAATCCGTGGTTGTAGAAATAGTGCCATATTGTGGCAAAACGCGTTCGGATACAAAACTTTCAGGTGAATCACACATTTCGAAGTGCATGCTAAAGAAAAAAATCAGAGTAAGCGTTTTTACATTGTAGTTAAAAAGAAAGAATATAAAAATATTCGCTCTAGCACCTTAATTATAAAAATGTGCCACATAAAATATCATTGAGGTATCGCTTAAATAATGGTAAACATATATACAAACTCTTAGATAGAGTTAAGCCTACGTATTCAATTGAATTGAAACTTTTTATATATGTCGATAATCCTCATCCTTTATTTACACATGTTTTATTTCCAATTATTGAAATTTATTCTTTCTTCTTATTGATTTATTATTCTTGCAACTTGTATATTCATGTTTATTTTCTGACAATTTTCGTGTACACCTTTTATCTTTTTTAATGTTTTAATTATTACTTGTCTCAGAACAGACAACGTCTAGTGAGGCGGGTAACTTACTAGTTATAAAATACTGTATTACCTCAATAAACGCCCGGGTTGCCGGCAATGAAATTGATATAATTGCCTATTATAAGGTGGAGCCACACGTTTTCAGCAATGGGTATTTCTGAATCCACATTTTTTTTGTTGAATTATTTAGTTACATTTTATTCCAAGGTTTGCAGCCGCAATTTATTCTGGAAGTATTTTTGTTAACAGCATGTTCCAATGATAATTCTAAACACACAATCATATTTATATGACGCCATTTCGCCAAAAACAGAGAGGCATATAAATAAGTAAAAAATAGAGAAGAATTTCCCACATTCCTTATGTCACTCAATACTATCGAGAACCTTACACAATTCCGTGAACAAATCAGCGATCTTTGTGAACCTGTTTTCGTAACATAACACTATCGCTGTTCTGCCACCTCTGAAATATGATACAAAAGGTTAAAGTAATAGTATACGGTTGTGGAAGAAGTAAGATGTGGAGGTTTGCCGACCTCAAACAACGGGGAAAAGGTTCCAGCATTCATAACATTTCACTTAAAGTTTGCCGAGTGATACGGCGGGGTAGTTAGGTTAGGGAGGTGGTTATATTCTAGTCTTCCGTACCCCCTTTTAACCCTCTGAATTCCAGTAGGTATACGAAGAATCCTTGTTCTCAGGACAGGCGAGAAATGGCAATACCCATCATTGTTTGGCCAAATATTAAATGGCAAGAAAATATACAAGATGTTAAGGAAGTACGTATTTGACTTTATTTGGAGTAAAATAAAAAATTAATGTTTTTTTTCAACTGAAAACAAATATTAAATTTTAAAAAATCATTTTATGTACACCACTTATATAATCACAATTATCGATATGTTTCGAAACCAAAGGTTGGTTCGTGCATGAATTTATCATTTATTATATTATCCTGACGAAGGAACCTTGGGTTTCAAAACATGTCGATAATTGTGATAAATAACTGGTGTACACAAAGTTATTTGTTTTAATTTAATTAGCAAAATAATTGGTAGGTGGAAGGAACCTTGGGTTTCGAAACATGTCGATAATTGTGATAAATAACTGGTGTACACAAAGTTATTTGTTTTAATTAATTAGCAAAATAATTGGTAGATTGTAAGGGGCGGAGTGAGAAGTAGGACGGTTTCTCGACCTGACCAGAGAGTGACGATGTGTGGAATAAAATTTTTGGTGTTCGATTTGAAGTAAAACAAATTGAAATAAAAAGTCATAAATAAATTACGAACCTAAATATCATACAACTTTTTCTACTTCAAATAATGTCCCGAAACACTGGTTAAATTAAGTTAAGTATCGTAACAACCTGCACATTTATTTCTTCATTCGATTTGTAATACAGTTGTATAAGTATACCAATACAATACGGAGATTAAATATGTCGAACACATACGATACAAGAGAAAAGATAAAAACAAATAGTTTTCACAAATAATTGTAGGAGTAGCTACCTACATGTATTTGAGATTTAAAACACTACTCTGCATTTATTTTTCGTACGTTCCAGAGTTATAATATCACCCTGGTAGAAGACTACTAAACGGAATTGAAAAGTACTTTGGATTGGCTTTAGCCATGTTTCACGATGAGCTTTGAACAATCAGATACCATTTGAATCGTTAAGTTCCAAAACCCTCCCTAATGAATTTTCATACTTTTGAGTAAATAAAAAAAAACGTGAGTTTTCATGATTCCAGTTTTTTTTGTTTTATTGAGAAATTAGTAGAATAAGCATGACAAAAATCAACCAAACGACCATAATTTGTATGAAAGGAAAAGGTGATCATTTTTAATTTGTTGAAATGCTGACTTCTGATTCAAAATACTCCGTAATTCAAGTCAATTACGGAGTATTTTGGATTTAAGTACGATTATTTATGTTTAATATTTAAATACGATTTACAAAGAAACTAGAAGGAATTTGGAAATAATAACGCTGGCATCATATTCCTGGTGAAAAATCACTAAATATGCCAAAATATGGCATTCACACCTCATTTTCAACAAAAAATCATTAGGGAGGATATTGGAACTCAACGATTCATTTACCCTTTTCCTCGTCTCCTCCTACTCATTACTTTCAGCCTTACAACATGGCACAAACATTTCACAGTCGTAAATAAATAAATTCTTTAATATTGTTAATATTTAAATATGTAAATAAAACGAATTATTATTCAAGTCAATTCTTTTTTCATTTTAAGAATATTACAAAAGTTTGAAATTTCAATCTGTCAATAAAAGATACTATAAAAATATTTTAATGGAAAACAATAAGGGCCCTTCTGAAAACCTATGTTTAACTGTTAGAACATTCTACGATAATCCTAACAAGTATTTTCAATTTGGTAGGCGGGAATAAGTACCGCCGCCCCGGGAACCATTTATTGGATAACCAACACCTCTGCCATAGGTCACCCTAATTGGTTCGCTACGTTTGGAGACTTAGCAGGGGTGCCCGGGTTCATGGGGTCCATTGTGTAGGTCTTGGCGGATCTTATAATCTAGACACACTGAACCCCAGATTCCTATCCAACACTCATAACTTTTTTCTTCCCAGAACTTCCTCTGTTTCCTTTCCTTCCCACACAGCTTCCCCATAGATGACATATGCCCTGAGGGAAATTATTTTCCTCAGGGCCTCGTGTGTGGACCTAATCTAAAAAAAAGAGTATTTTTTTTTATTTTTGTGTTTTAGTGAATACCTCACAAGAGTCCCAACTGCTCCCGTCTGGAGCCAGTGAGCCTATGGCATCCCCAATTGGGGTGTGTTATGAGGCTGAAGGTAAGAGGGGAAGGGAAAGAGACGAGGAAGAGGGAGGTGGGGAAGTACCTGGCTATTCAGATCTAATCACTAAACACGGCTAAAGCCATTTCAAGCAACGTTTCAATTTTGAATGGTGTTCTTACACCAGGGCGGTACTAGGAGTATCTTCCACTCTGGAACGTGCCGTAAGTATACTAAGGGGGTTTCTCACCATGCTCCCAATAGCTTATGTACACTAATAACGAATATTTTCGATTTACGATTTACGGTTTATTTATTTATTAAGTTGGAGTTTATAATTCGGTACTCGAACCTATGAATAGTGGCTATATATTGGATAAGGTGGCTGAATTTTCTAACCACTGCAAGTATTTTATTTTTATATTTTATAATATTCGTTATTAGGGTAGATAAGCTATTGGGAGAATGGTGAGAAACCCCATATATATTATTTAAAATAATTAATTGTGAAATAACACAAATCAATTAAATAAAATTTATTTGCGCACGCCGGGTTCGAACCCGCGGCCTTCGGAATGGGAGTCCAACGCCCTAGCGCTGGACTACGCCGGCATAAATTTGAACAGCGCCCCTGATGATATTTTTAACAAAACGGTGTTGTTAAAAACTATTTCTGGCCGAAACTATCTTGAAAATCTTCCCCCAGCATCTTAAGGGTTAATACCCCTACAGGCTTCAAGCCTTCTAGTCTTCCATGTAAGTATTTAAGTCGGTGTCGCAGGTATATGAGGGCTGTGTCGCTATGATGTTGCTCGGAATTAGATTGCTAAAAGGTGTCATGGTGAAAGGGAGGATGATTTCCACAAGTTTCTAGTTTGCAGTAGCTACCTGGGCTGCTGAAGTTTTTGTTTCTTAAAAGTTTGGTCCATTAGGCAAAACACTATCTCCTTTCTACATCTGTCTACATTTAGAGAAGCACATAAGTGTGTCTGTATAGAGAGGGGAGTTTATGTGATAAGTTTTTTTTGGAAAAATTACAAAAGTTAGCTCCAACTTTAAAGATGTTTCTTTTTCTATTGGTTTGTCTGACATTTAACATGCAAAACGGTGACTGTACCATTTAAACAAATTTTAAACAGTAAATCACTTATTGCTTTAAAGGAAGTTGAGAAAATAGATAGTTGTGAAGTGATAGAGAAAAAATATTGTGTTTTAAATAATATTATTATACAAGGTGGTTCAGGGATAATATGTAGTGATTTCGAGAGGTGGTTCTACATGACAGTATAAGCATAAATTTGAATATAAACTTATTCGTTCGAGTTCCTGTACAAATCGCAAGTGCTCCCCACGGTTGAATTTGGCAGCCAGCTCTGGTCTGGAGCTCCAAAGTACCTGAAAAACACCCTCGACTCTGTGCAGAAACGGGCGGTCCGTTTGATAGATTCTCCTGCCTTAAAAATTGGCGATTGCAATCTTTAGAGCACAGGAATCGGGTGGGAATGCTATCGTTGTTCTACCGGTATTTCAATGGAAGATGCTCCGAGGAACTAGCGTCATTAATCCCTCGGCACCGGTGCATAGTCGGGAAACACACCAAACACTCGCCCAACATGTGTACACGGTTGACATTTGTCACATGAGAACTGGTCGTTTTTACGACTCGTTCTTGAGTTCAACAGCTCGGCTGTGGAACGATTTGCTGGCCTCTGTGTTTCCTCCTTCCTACAACATGGGTCTCTTCAAGATCCATGTTCACTCCTTTCTCTCCTCAAAAAGACCCTCCACGCAGCATCTTCAAAAATGACATAGACCCGAGGGAAATTATTTTCCTCAGGGCCTCCTGTATGGAGTTAATATAAAAAAATTCCCCTGACGTAGAGGCAACTTTCAAATCATATAAAATTAATAAAAACAATTCTGTGTTATTTAATAAAATATAAATAATATTAAAATATTAGATAAAAAGTTATAGAAAAATGTCAAAAATAATTAATAACCAGAAAAAATTGTAACCGAGCCTTTTAAGAATGTTTTTTAAACTATTCTTCTTCTTCTTCTGATGACCATGTGATCAAATTACTATTCCCTAATTAACTCCCCCCACTCCTACCCCTTTTTACTCCCTCATCAATTTTATTTATTTATTTATTTATTTATTTATTCACGCCCTTAGAGCTTTTACAACAATCATAATACAAAAATAATAGAAAAATAAACAATAATATACAAATTATGTTACATCATTGTTTAGTAAGTGGGAAACGGAATTTTTGAAATTTCAGAAATAAATTTTGATAAGGAATAAACGAAAATATCAACTGAACTAAATTTATTTCCAAGCCTATATAGTCTTTGGATTGGGGAGTTATTGAAATAAGTATAAATTTTATAATTATCATTTTTTTGCCGATTTGGGTGTGACCGCCCCCCCCCCGCCCCGCCCTCCTCTCTCCTCTCTCCAAATGTTAATCTTTTTTTAACATTAGTATATCGTGAAGAGAAAATGGTTATTTATACACGAAGTTTTTATTTTGTATCTAATAAGTGGTGTAAACATAGTCATTTGATTATTTTTAATTGATAAACTAATGTTTAAGACAAGATTTTATGCATAGCACAAAAGGTAAAAAATATTATAAGCAATAATTATCATCCTGAAACACTCATCCACATTGAAACAATCTTCAGAGAAAAGATACATGCCGCCGACGGGACAAATACAAAAAATGTAACGGTAGTTGTTGAATGAAACACTCGTATATATTGAATCATCTGGCAGGTAAGAGGTAACCCGCTGTAGCTCAGTGGATTAAGAGCACCTGACCGGACATCAGAAGGGCGCGGGTCCCGTCGGCGGCATGTATCTTTTTTCGGAAGATTGTTTTAATGTGGATGAGTGTTTCAGACTGTTAATTATTGCTTATAATAATAGTTATTTGACTTTAATTCTTTAAATATAAAATTTTGCGAGTCTTTAGCTCTGATTTTTGTGTGCATAGTTTCTGTGGATACATATCAGGCATATCTATAAGGTGTGACGTTGCCATTCTTCACTCCCGGTGTATTTATCGGGTAAATTCGAACTTGCACTACACTTTTTTGATAGTTTGACTTTGGTATGGAAAAAGGCTTGCACACGGAGAAACAAGTTATTATGAAATACGATCATTTTATACTTAAAAACGGTTAAAAACAGGACTGAAGTTCTTACGAACAAATTAACAGGGTTTCAATGTTTATTGGCGGAAACAAGTAAGAATAATTTGTTGGTATACGTAATTACATTTTCCCGCCAATAAACATTGAAACACTGTTAATTTTATCGTAAGAACTTCAGTCCCGTTTTTAACCGTTTTTACGAATAAAATGATCGTATTTTAGAATAGCATTTTTTTCCGTGCAGAGTTAAGTGTGGAGCAGTCATAACGTAGTTTTTCCAAACGGTCATAAAATGATTAAAAAAATACTTTTGGGAGTATCAACGTTAATTTATGATTATTTAATATATACATATACATGGATAAATAATTGAGGTTATGTAAAAGAAAGTCGAGATGTTAAAGTTTGCCAGATTTGATCATTGATTACAATTAAGTAAAGTAATTTCGAAGGACTGAAATCTCTAATAAGTAAAGTTTGTGAGCCCAGAGATTCGGATATATAAACACAATCTCCGATGAGATCTCCTTTCAGCAACTACTGTAGAACTGTAGCACTGAATACATATTCCCTAGAAATGTGATATTTGAAAATGCCCTCTTTCTCATATTCTTCCCTTTGTCCATTTTGGGTGGCATACTAATAAATACCCGACGCTTTATCCATTCGGGATATTTTAGCAGCGCACGGGCGTTTGATAAATCCCTTGAAATTTGGTAAAAGTGACCATACATAAGCTATTCTGTATTCAAAATAAAGTCTATTTTAAAGTTCAATTTAAAGTCATGCATTGTTTTTTTAATGAAACGGACACATCTCGTCACTGTCGTGATGGGAAATTTCGCTTTTAGGACAAAGAGCTGTCCTTAATCTAAATTAATGCAGAAAGAAATTACATATACAAAATTGTTTTTTTTATTTTTAACTTTTTAACTTAATGAGTTAAACTTCAAATTGTAATATTTTAATTAATGAAATATTAGCGAAAGCCAATCGAAAATCCGAAACAGAAAAAGATACGGATACACCTGGGACTCGAACCCAGGACCAGAACCCTCTGGAGCTGCCGATATTTTAGGTTTCTAAGTAAATATCTCACTCAATTCCATTTATCATAATAATAACATAATTTTTTATTTCATTAACTCCACACAGATAGATAGAGTAAAATAATTTCCCATAGAATGTCATCTTAGGGTAAGCCTTGCGGAGGGTATTTTTAAGGAGGTATAAGGTAGGAAGTTCTGGGAAGGAAAATTGAATAAGGGATGGGTAGGAATCTAGGGTCATTATGTTCAGCAGTGACGGATGTATGAATCCATACCTCCCACTGCGGTGCAAGGCGATTGGTCGAGAGAGAGCAGCTGGAGTGGTCTCCTGGCCTCCTAGCACAGTCGATCGGTAAGGATTGATAGGATAACTTTCTGTAACTTGTCATTGTTCCCTAGGACAACTGCAGATCACTAAAATGCAAACAGCAGTTGACGTCAAGTATATTAAGAATTCTTAATACAGCTTGAAGATGAAAACTTACCGATAGTCTTGATCTGGCCCGTCGAGCAGGCATCCGTCGCCAAGACCTGAAAACACCTCACTATGAACCCGGGCACTTTTTCTAAGTCGCCAAACATAGCAAACCACTAGGGGTGACTTATTTATACACTTTCGCGGAGGTGTTGGTTATCCAATAAATGATTGCCAGAGCGGCGGTACTCTTCCCAGCCTCCTAAATTGCATCAATCATTAATACAATACAACAGAAGTCAGGAAATATTGAGCGCACTTCGGGCACACCGATACGCTCACAATGCATTCTATTGGTTTATCTCGCCAGTATACTGAGGGTACTAAATAGTATTGGAGGTAGTTGCCATGTTTACATCTACACACGAAGTCACACGTGTGAAGTTTTTCAACACTTCTGATTTGTATCTGCGGGGTGTTTTGTAAAGTTTAGCTGTCTCAGGACTAAACTAAGGACTAAGGACCCCCCGCGATAGTGCCAGGATAACAGCGGGGATAAGAGAGGACACTACCTTACTCCTTAGTCAGCCAAAACTTAACTTGAAGCTGCCACGTTATTTCTCCTTCGTCCTGCGAGTGGAGAAGTGCTCTCGGGGAAAGTGGATCAGGGGATTAGAGCAAGGGAGGAATAGACAAGTCGAAAGGACCTCATTTAAAAACAAATCCTCAACTACTGATTTCTTCTGAAGTAATGTCCTTCTGAAATAAAACTATTAAAAAAAACTTAAGCATGAGAGAATATTTAACCCTGTTACGTTTGAATCTAAACGTAAGACATAGTATTAGAAGCCTTTTGGATTTTGCTGATTTCATGCATTATGCGGGATTAAGCATAATAATTAAAAAACAAACCATTAAATTAATATTTTAGATTTTTTTCGGTTTTGTTTTACATGAGCTCCAAACTGAGGAAAATAATTCCTCTCAGGGCCTACGCCATCTTTAGGGATGCTTAGGGTATTTTTAGGAAAGGAAGGCGAGGAAGTTCTGGGAAGGATAGATACGAGTGATGAGTAGGAATCCGGGGGTTAGTGTGACCAGGAGTGACGGACTTTGAATCCATCCCTCCTACTGCGATGCAAGGTTACGTTCCGAGGGAGTTATGCTGGAGGAGTTTAGAGTCTCCCTCAAGCAGTTTCTCTCGATAGGACCCGCTACGCAATAGGTAAATGAGCGCATCATGTGGTTGACTTGTGGCAGAGGTGTTGGTTATCCAATTCTTACCTACCTACGAAATTGAAAAGGAGTGAAGGAAGCTGTAAAGGAACTTTAATCTTTAATTCCTACATAGCGACCCTTTGGAATAAAAAGGTTCCATCTGTTGCGGAAAAGTCATGCGGTTATGGGATCTAATGTAAGCTACCTTAGAGTTCATTATCGCATGACGTTAAACCAACAGATGAAACCTTGTTATTCCAAAGGGTCAATGTAGTGTTAATTATAAGTATAATTTCAGAAATTATTTAATTTATGAAGAAAACTCCTACCTAAATACGAGTTTTCTCAACTACGGAGGTATTAATTTAAATCAAGAAACATCTTATCATTATAAATAGAATACTATAATACATAAAAAATTGTAAAAAATTATATTTTATATTAATATTTCTTAAAATAAAAAAATAAGTAAAAAATTGCGGATCTATTCCTTGTTTTTCTTTTTGTTGACAATAGTTGTGAAATTATCAATATTTCCATTTACGATACTCAAACAACTAAACCATTAAAAAAAAAAATGGCGTTGACAATAGTTTTGAAATTATCAATATTTCCATTTCCGATACTCAAACAACTAAACCATACAAAAAAATTTTATTAGTAAAACACTTTAAAATAAAATCGCTTTTATATCAAATAATTTTATTCTTTTATTCCAAATAATCCATTTCCAATACTCAAACAACTAAACCATACAAAAAAATCTTAATTAACCATCGGGGGATAACTGTCGGATCACATTTGTTCGTAGTTACTTGTAGTAATATAATATAATTTAAACAAAGGGAGCCATATTTTCAAACAAACTATAGGCATGACTGAAAAAAATCGTGACTCCCGTATAGATATATTCTTATAAATGAGTAAAAATATAAAAAAATACACATCTGCCCTGATGATAGACACTGTAACGTTGTCCAAAACGTTGCTAACCACTCGAGCGCTTTTTGCCACATTATGGCACTATTTCAAAAAGCTTGGATTTCTTTGTTGCCAAAATGTAACAAATTTTCAAAATTTTTTTCTTTTTATTAAAACGACTGTATAATATATTGTACATTCAAATTTTAACAAAATAAATATTCCCTAGATTCTTTAAAATGTTTTAAGGTTAAAAATTTAATTATATTTTTTTTATAAATCCTATAAATATGTGATAACAGACAAAAGATAGGGGAATTCATTGGCTACATAGAACTATTAAAAGTTTGTATGTCTCCATATTGAAATTCGGAGGTATGATTTTTTTTAATGTGGGCGGAAAAATTTTCTTTAGCAATCTGAGAAAAAATATTTTAATTGCTCTGTCGCTCCAGTGGAGAAGGAGGTAGCAGCTCGGCATAACATCCCAAAAACAAATAACAAAACAGAGTAAAAATGCAAAGGAAGGCATTTTTACGGCAGGTACCTTCGTATACCTTCGTAAAGTGTTTTAAATAAAGGGTAACCCTAATGTATAATAGTAGGGTAAATTAATTTTACAAAGTCTGTAATTTATTATTACTGCAAGGAGAAATACGATTTTCAGAACAGGTAAAAAATTCTTGTTGGTTTGATCGTTTTTGTAATACCTAGAATCTACTTTGAAACTCTCTTTGTCAGCAGAGTTAATTAGTAACACGTAGTCAATTAGTCATAGTATCTACTTTTACGTTACATTTTATAGAGAATATTAATAAATATATTTATTTCACGTTGCGGGAATAAACAAGTAGGTCAGAGTTAAGTTGGCCTCTCAGAAACTGGGCGTACTGTACAGGGCCCGCAGACACTTTAATAGTACACAACTGCTAACCCTGTACAAATCGCAAGTGCGCCCCACGGTTGAATTTGGCAGCCATCTCTGGTCTGGAGCCCCGATGTACCTGAAAAACACCCTCGACTCTGTGCAGAAACGGGCGGTCCGCTTGATAGATTCTCCCTTCTTAACAAACGGATTGCAATCTTTAGAGTACAGGCGTCGGGTGGGATTGCTATCCTTGTTCTACCGGTATTTCAATGGAAGATGCTCCGAGGAGCTAGCGTCATTGATCCCCTCGGCACCGGTGCATAGTCGGGAAACACGCCAAACGCGCGCTTAACTTATGTACACAGTTGACATTTGTCACATGAGAACGGGACGCTTCTACGACTCGTTCTTGTGTTCAACAGCTCGGTTGTGGAACGATTTGCCGACCTCTGTGTTTCCTCCTTCCTACAACATGGGTCTCTTCAAGATTCACATTCACTCATTCCTCTCCTCAAAAAGACCCTCCTCACAGCATCTTCAAAGATGACATAGGCCCTGAGGGAAATTATTTTCCTCAGAGTCTCCTGTGTGGAGTTAAGTTAAAAAAAAGTTGCAAACGTGATACTGAACGGATTTAATATAAATTAAATCATTATGGGCCGTGTAATAAGTATGTTGTGAATATAACTAATATTTAATGTACAACAAATTATAAATATATTTTACTATCTACCAATTTGATACCAAAACAATAGAAAAAGATAAAGTCTTTGCAATATATTTTGGGTGCCAGGAGGTTCATGGGGAGAGGTTTGTTCAAAACCTTGGCGATGGACCTTGGATGTCTGCCCACCAACTGCGTTTAAGGCCGGATCGAGAGAGACTGGTTGAGGAAGACCTTTTGATCTCTCCAGTAGGTCTCTTTTGGATCATCGCTTTGCACCGTAGAGTGAGGGATGGATTCAATCGTCAGTAACTCCTGGTCACACTGACCCGCAGATTCCTACCCACAGCTCAAATATGTTACCTTCCCAGAACTTCCTCGTAATATCTAGGTTCTTTTGAACATCCTTAATCAATACATTTCAACCAAAACGTTTCATTCTGACAGATTAAAACGTTTTTTTAAATATTTGAAAGAATGTTAAAGTATCTCAACTATATTGAAGAATATTGTGAGGCTGAAGAATTATATAATAATTTTTTTATTAAAACTACTCTCTTATTATAACTTTTTGAAGATTATTCCCATCAACGTGAAACCTGTATCATTGAAGAAGGAGATAACGCTAATTATCTAAACAAAAATATAAAAAGAACAACACACAGAAAAAAGTTTTTTATTTTTATTTATTTAATATTTATAGTTTTTTTTTACAATAAATACACAATTTTTATATTTTATAGAGTGTTAAAATAGTAGATAAGAATACCTTTTCCTCACCATAAAGAGACGAGGCTTTTGTGTTTGGTGAGGGAATTTTAGTTCAATTATATAATATCATGTAAATAATACAATATGGCAAAAACAGGGGATAATTAAGAGTCGCAACTCTGACAAATTTAATGAAACTAAATGTCCTAGTCGCTACCGTTATCTTTTATTTTTCTGTGTCTTGTTCTTTTTATATATTCTTTCAGATTATTGAATCATCTTCTTCTTCAATAATAAATTATTAATTGTTTTTGTATTTAATTCTTAGATATCTTATTATTTTATAAACTTTCTTTTAATTAAATTTAAAAACTGTTTTATTAATTTCTACACGTATTGCAGTTTTTTATAATTGCGACAGCTATTTTAACTTACAAAGCCATTCGCAAACTGTTTAAAAAAAAAAAAAAACTGATGTGAATAAAGGAAAAGTTGTAGATGAATATCCGGAAATTTCTGGACATTAAGATCTCGTCATTAAACACCCCTTAAGACATTTTCTGTAACGTATTGATCCTGAATGGTTGTCCATTACCAGGGTAATACATGGAGAACAATAAAAACATTTTAAATTTGAATTATCATTTAACTCTTTTATATTCCCTTGGGGCTTTTATATTATGTACCAATAATAACGTTATAGACTAAAATTGATAATTCATTATATTTTTATAAAAGGTCAATGGATGTCCCGTATAAATAGAATCTAATATTTTTTTATCGGGGACACTATCTAGGTTATAATCCAGTTCTGAATAACTTTGTGATAAAAGAAGGAGCCAACAAAAATATAACAAAAAAAAAAGATAACATTGTTAATTCTGAATTTGAAATATGAAAGCGAGAAAAGTGAAGTGATCAGACTGACGTGGTCCTGAGTTCGAGTCTCAGTTGCAACCGTTACCTTTTTTTTGTGTCTTGTTCTTTTTCGTATTTTTTGCATAGATTTATTACAATGGTTTACAATTACGCACATTTAAAAAAGTGAAGCAATCTAAATTTACCAGAAATAATAGTTTTACATGAAAAAATGTAAAGGGTTTTTTTAAAACGTTTTAACTACATATTATATTTTCGTTGTTTGTTTTTGGGGAGTTATGCCGTGTTGTGCTACCTCTTTCTTTAGCCGACGTTTCGGACAGCGTTGCAGTGTCCATCATCAGGGCAGATCTGGCAAATCCGACGATGTAGCACATGGAGGTAGCACCACACGGCATAACATCCCAAAAACAAACAACGAAAATGCTTTTGGCCGTGAAAATCTAAAAACGTATCTACATATGATATGTTAAAAACGTCGTTATCATTTGTATATTCCTTTACTAAATTATGTAGGCGAAGAATTTATTCATAATTTCTTAGTAAAACATGTGGATGTCTTTTTGCTGATTATTTTATTATAATAAAAACAATAAAAATATTGTTCCATTACACATCGCAACAGAGTATCTACCTAGTCAGAGGCCCTAGCACACTTGCTCGATAACGATCGATAATATAACTATCGGTAACTTCTCATCTTTCCCTAGGAGAACTGCAAATCTCTAACGTATACCTACAAACAACAGTTGATGTAGAATGTTTGTTAAGGACACTTAGTCATTGTGAACTGTCACTTATTCGTTGGCAATCTGTAGTCATGCTACGGAACGATGAGAAGTTACCGATAGTTATCCTACCGATAGTTATCGAGCGAGTGTGCTAGGGCCTCAGGTATAGCGTATCGGCTCATGTGATAAGCAATTCGTCTCGTTTGAGCACAACGGTAACAGGAGAAACGGATCTCATTCGATCCTTTCGCACAGTGGAGGAGTGTGATCCGTGCGATGGACAAAATAATTTAAATTATTTTTAATAGAAAACATATCATGACACAGTAGGAACTCTAATGTTGAGTTGAGACTCCAAAATGAGATCAAATTTTCATTTAATAAGCCTTAACTTAACTCAAGACAAACGATATTCTTCTTGGTTTCAAACCCACGACATCTCGGTCTAGAGTTAATTAAAGGGCGCACCGCTATGCTACGGAGTTAGTCAATGTTTTTATCGACGTTTATTTGTCAGTCAGTTCAACACAAAACCTTACTATAAAGCTAACATAAAATAATAATTATCTTACGTAGGTATTCATATTTTAAATTCAAAAGTTTAATTTCCCTTGGAACACCATTTCCTTCGTTTTCAAAACTTTCTTTGAAACTAAAAGTTATCTTTTAGATAACCCTGTGCAATTTGTAAGTTTGAAGTAAATTTAGGTGTTTAAGACCAACTTGATTAGTCTCATGTAATTCTTAAATTAATTGAAAGCCCCTCGCGCTGACAAAGACGGCAAAAAATTAACCCAATGGCGGCATAAATCATCCAATTAGATTATGGCATTATAACGCTAAATATATCCAGTTTAATTTATTCAGAGTGTAACAGCATGTACCCGAAGGACAACCAGAGATTCCTGAGCATATTTTGAGTAAAACATATAGATTGTAGCTATCATTTTACTGTCAGATGTCCATATTTTTTTATTCTAATAAAAACAATAAAAAGTATTGTCACATGTAAATATTGTAATATGCACACACCGCAAGGTAGTCTCAAGCATAACCTCCCTACAGGTTTTGGGCGCGTGGTTCCTCCACAAAGCTCAAATCATGTAGGAATCTCCTCCTACCTAATTTATTGGAATACAAAAAAAAAAATAACAGTTATTTGTCATTGATAGTTGATAGTTGTCCTCTACTGCTGAACACAATTTGTTCAAAAGCTGAAACGGTATTTAACGGGAACTTTTAACTGTAAAAAAAAGTAAAGTGCCCCTGAATTGCCAGTTGATGTTTTTTGTCACATTTTGTCCAAACGAATGGACCTAAGAAAATGCAGAAATTAATCCAAATAAAACAAGTAGTCACAGCCCGGCTTTGCTAGAGATAAAAAACTTATTTTCTTAATTTTTTTAATTAAACAATTTTGCGATATTCACAAATATTTATGAAAATGAAACCAGACACGGATGCGCGCAGCGGTGTGTAGGTAAAATGAGGAATATATGGTATAACATCTTGTCATATTATTTTAAGAGATTTTAAAAAATATTTTGAAGCTCCACAGTTCATGATGGAAATGATCATGCGGGCCCGAACTCATTTTTGTAGTCTTAAATGGGACTCACATTACATTGAATTATTATTGAATTTCCGTAAAAAACAAATGATAAAAGTTTAATCAGTTAATGACAAAGATTTTAAAGAATAGAACCAAAAAGTGCTTTACTCGTAACTTTTCAATCCGAATTGGGTAGATATATATTAGAATTCGCATTGAAAACTTTTAATCAAAAACAAAATCAAACGAATAACTTTTCGATCCGCAAATAACTACGCATATATTTTTCTCCGAGCTTTGTCTATTATCTGAGCACTGAACAAATTTTCCATAGAAGTGCAATTAGAAAAAAAACCGATGTCGCTAATAACCAGCTTTTTATACAAGAAATAATATCGGTAATTTTTAAAGACAGAGACCATAAATTAACTAATTCCGGATTATATAAACTCAAATGTAATGACTGTTCCTCATTTTATATATATATTTTTATTTATTTGCGTTAAAAACAGTCTTTACATTTATATATGACAGTGAATAAGTATGTTTATGTCATTGACCAATATAATAACGACATTTAGATATTAAAAAAAGATACGGAAAACAACCCGTAATTTAGAAATTAGAATCAAAGAACACTTAAGGTGTCTTAATAATAATAGTTTTTACGATTTCACTAACCATATTTTTGAAAACAAACAAAATCCAGGGATAAATATTCTTCCTATTAATAATAAAGGAAAACGCTTAGATAACTTAGAAACCTTGGAAATAAAAAAAATCATTATCATTACCAAAAAATAAAAAATATTAACTTATAGCCCAATCTTAAATCTGTTCCCTTTCGATGTCCGTACTGTTCCCTCCCACAACTTTCCATTAACTCCTAGCCACGCCCCCATCCCTACCCCAACACTTAGTATTAAATTGTACCCTCCCACTCTTTTCTGATTGTCAAATCATTATATGTTTGCCCTGAGGAAGGACTAATTGTTCCGAAACCGGTCGGCATTAATTAAATTAGTGATTTTAACAAAGTTATATTGTTTTATTTAATTATAATCAAAAATCACAAAGTAATAGCTAGTCTCTAAAGTATAATTTTTATATTTCATGTTATATAATTGTTTTTCATAATATTTTTAAGTAATTAATCATTATTCTCTTTAATATTTCTGTCTATCGTTCTTATTAGTCAATACTTGTTTGTTCGTTTGTTTTCTTTTTTATTTTTATTCATATTATAATCCTGACAAAGAAGCTATCGGTTTCCAAACATGTAGATTTTTATGAATACTAGTTAGTGGTGAAAACACAGTTAACTTAATCACAACACAAATTGAATACGCAAGGTTTGAAGAAAAAAATAATATAAAACCCTTTAAATTTCAAGACACAAACAGGCCAATACAACTGATAATTATTTATTCAAACAATTTTAATATATTTAAAAAAAATTGGGAGTTAAAATAATTGTGAAGAAAAATAATTAAGGTTAGTTCGGGCACAAAGACACCCCCATAACGTTTACCGATTTATCTCTTCAGTGTATCTCGGAGCGGAATTTCAAATCAGCCGTAATTTTAACCGCACAGGCCAAATCTAATTTACAAATGAAAAAAACAGGAAAATTGATTTAGAGTATCTACTCGGATACATGATTGGGGTTTGTGTTTCAATTTCCAGTGAAGACGAGAGTTCTTCTGTAGTCGATAGCTGCCAGCCGAATAGTGCTGAGGTCATGCTGTTTTTGTAATGCCATAGGGATGGTTATCAGATTTACTATTTGGCACCACATCTAAATAAGACAAAAATTTCATAATATCAAAAAAAAACTTTTTTTTTTGATATTTAATAAAATAACAGCAGAAGATAAAAAAAGCATAATTACGTTGGTACATTTCTAATTATTATTTTTACTTAGTTCCATAAATGAGAAAAAAATACCCTCAGGGTCTATATCATCTTAGAGGAAGCTGTGTGGAGGGTATTTTTAAAGAAACAAAAGGAGAGGAAGTTCTGAGAAGGAAAAAGGTATGAAGATATGAACATGATAGGAATGGGACCCTTTAAGAAACGTTTTTTTAAATTATAAACTCTTTCATGGACAGCCCATAACCTCTTGGCATGCTACAAATTATTCTTACCGATCAACTACCCCCCTAACGGACGTTCTGGCCCAGAATAGCATGATAAGAGGTATGGTGCTGATAAATATTCGGGTCTCTTGACATCTTAGCCTTGAAGGTTTCAAGAATAATTTTAAACAAGAACTGTAAAATATATATTATTGTAAAATTTTCATTTATTTATGTAAAGTTACGTATATGTCGTGTGTATTGTAATAGGATTTGTCAATCTGTTATACACATAAAAAAAGATTCGAAAGTATGAACCATCTCTCCACCTGCGGTGCAAGGCAATGGATCAAGAGAATCCGACCGGAGCGGTCAAGACTCCCTCAGCCAGTGTATCTCGACATCGTCAGCCACGCGGTAGTTGGGCACATCCGCTGCCAAGACCTGGACACCCCCACGAATCTAGATACCCTTGCTAAGACACCAAAAGTAGTGAACCACTTGGAGGGACCTGTGGCAGATGACTAGCAGACAAATAATTTGACTACACAATATAATCATTTAAAATAATATAAGGTTTATTTGTTTCACGTTCCAGGGTAGAAGATACTCCTGATGTAAGACCACCATTTAGAACTGAAACGTTGCTTTAAATGACTTTAGCCGTGCTTGGTGACAAGATCTGAACAGCCAGGTACAACCCCACCGTCCTCTACCATATCTCCTTCCCCTCTTACTTACTGTTAGTTTCACAACATACCCCAATTGGGGATGTAATAGTCACACTGGCTCAAGGTGGTTGGAAGCAATTTAGACTTTTGTTAAGTACTCACATAAAAAACACAAGAACGGTGCGTTAGACCACCATTCAGAATTGGCTTTTGCCCTTTTTGGTGACAATATCTAAATAGCCAGGTACTCCACACCTTCCTATTCCCCATTTCCATCCCCTCCAAACTACCCTCAACATCACAATATACACCAATTTGATATGCCACAGTCTCACTGGCTCCAGATGCTTGGGAGCACTTGTGACTGTGGTGTGGAATGAACAACTCAGAAAAATGCAAAGGCAACTTCATCACCTCCTTTGAAAAGTCATTAAAAATGTAGATTTTTTTTACATCGGTTAAATAGGTTCTGGACTATTTTTTAACTAAATGAAACCAATTACTTTATGTAAACCATTATAATCACGTGTTATAATATCTACATGTTTCATAACCGATGGTTTCTTCGTCAGGATAATAACATTAATAAAAACAACAAAAGAAACAAATAAGTATAGACAAAAAGAACAGTGGACAAAAATATTAAAGACAAGTGATTAATTACATAAAAATATCATAAAAATTTTATATAAAATAAAATACAAAAATCAATTTATATATTAACATTACATTTTCTATATTAAAAGAATATTTTATAATTGACAGAATAAATAATGATTTTGAAACATGCAGATATTATAACATGTGATTAAGTGGTTTACACAAAGTAATTTGTTTCATTTAATTAAAATGATGCCAGAAAGTATTTTTATAAGATTGAAGAAAAATTTATTTAATTATTTTTATTGATAACTTTGAATGACCTTTCAAAGATACTCTTCAGGTGATTTTTCATAAAAACGGCGCTATACAAATCGGCCAAATATAATTATTATAATTGTTGAGTTGTCATTGAACCATTGGATGTTACTCATTTGTGTCGCAGGACACTTCTAGTAAATTCTGTAGTAAGTTGGATTTTATTTGTCTGGAGTTTAGTACCGTCGAATCACAGGAGAGCAGAACGGAGAGCGGGCTGAATTGATTAAATGTCGGTAAATATTTTCAATGCAAGACACGAAATTTATCGACGCAAAAGCTGCGGGGTTTTCTCCTCACACTCCTCCAAGTAATCGCATTACGGATGGCTATACTATTCGACCTCCTTCTATCTACACAACGTTATGTATCTCCTAATATCGCCAGGGTTGCCTAATAAAGGTTTTCAGTGACGATATTATATCGGAGCTTATTTAGAGCTTGATTGAAAACGTTTTATTTAGAAATTAGTTGTTTTATAATCTACTAGCTTCTGCCCGCGACTTCGTCTGCGTAGGATTAGTACTTCTAGTAATCTATTTTCTTTCCCTAGGTCCCATCTGCGTTTATACCAAAATTCTTAACCTATTTATTTCAAATATTTATTATTCTTGATACGATTCAAAGTATTAAGCGAGTACTTCAAATAAATTTACTAATTTAAATATTTTCCAAAATAGAATTTTGATTTAACAATCATTGTTTTGCAAAATGTCATTCTCAAAATTTTGACATTTTCTATAAAATAATAATAATTATTTTCAATACATTGAAAATAAATAGCTAGCTTTATAAATTATAGCCTGTATGTTCTTCTGATGTATGGGCTATATTATTGTAAAGTTTCATTAAAATCCATTTAGTAAATTTTGCGTGAAAGCGTAACAAACACACATACATCCATACAAACTTTAGCGTTTATAATATTAGTAAGAAGATAGTAAGAGATGTGTGCGTACATGTGTGATCAGAAATAGGTGTACATGTCGATCGTCTAGTTGATTAGTCAGACATCTCCAAATACTAAGGTTTGAAATAATGAGGAAAGAAATATTTAAATGCTCGCCATAAAACATATACAGGGTGTCCGGGAGTAAAATGCATTAACTTTGGGAGGAGATTCTACATAATAGTGTAAGTAAAAAAGATAGAAAAACTTTTTTCGAAGTTTCAACTTTTAGGGGTACATTTTTTTAAATTAGATAAAATTAGTACGGCGTGTGTACACTATTTGGTATTTTCCGCTATTACGATACGCGCCAATCAATACCAACGTCGCCACATCGCGCCTGGCTTTCGCAGCAAATTTATCGGGTAAGGTTGTACCTTACACTAAGGGATTTTTTAATAGGTACGTCTTTTTGTTACCCCCGGACACCCTGTATTATTAACGAGTCTGTGTTTTACAAATTTAATGTGCTTTAAAATAATACCGGGTGGCATATAGATCCAGTACATCAATATGAAATTTTGGTACAACCTTCAAATGACCCGAAAAACATGAATATTTTGATTAATTCTTAAAACTGCATGTTTTTATGTATTATTTATTCCCTTAAAAAAATTGGCATATTTTTGAAGGGAAGGTTTTATGGGAGTAAATGGAATATTTGTATCCGAAAACCAAAAACTGTTTTCGCAAGGTGATGAAATAAGCTTTAAAATTTTATTATTAGTGTAATTTTTTAAATATAAAATTTATGGATGAAAACTTTAATTTTTTTTTATACATGGCTCACATTACGTTTTTACTTACTGAAATTACTTATAATGAAAAAAAAACACACACAAACATATTTCATAAGAAAAATTAATGTTAAAAGATTACTGTCACCTCACTTTTTTGCCATTTCATATAAAAAAAATTCACAAAGTTTGATATTTTTTTTCAAATTGTGATCGGAAACTTTGATATCCTAAAGGTACACATCTTAATTTTTTTTAGTTAAATTTTAGATTTAAATATATTTTTTTCTCTTTCTCTTTCTAACGCCGTTTAGATCATACTTCTCACTATGATAGTAAGAGAGACACAACGATTTCTGTGAGACCTGTGTGAGCTGGGACAAATATGGTCTCCTGTGATTAAACGGATTAAATTGTTTTTGATAAAATTACCTGGTTTGAACGCCATCAACAGAGGTTCACATTACAAACTAGACATTCTATTTTCTTCTAGTTAGTTAGTAAAAAAAAAAAAATTAACAATCGGTTTGGTTTTGGAGGAGAATAATGGGAATACAAAACCTCGATAGTGATGATTTTATTTAGGTATTATCAGCCTGAGGTGCACTTGTACATTTCGCTCATTATTTGGGGGAGTAAAACCGACAGTTTAGTAAAATACCTACTATTTAAACTTCTTAATCACCGGGTTTCCTCTTAAATATGGTAATTATATATTTACACTCGGGGGCATTTTTTTTGTAATTTTTAAGTTTTCCGCCCTTCTTAGGCTAGACCTTCACTTAGACTCTGTTGGCAATATTCCCCATTATTTCAGAAGCCATAGTCTGATGACCCGAAAAATTGCTTTTCTTACAAATGGGTCAATTTTATTACCTCCCGAATTCATTAATAATGCCGCCCCTTTCTTTTGAGATAATAATACTAATCATCATTTTTGTTGTATGGAGATAAACCAACTGGAATGTGTTGGAGCGTATCTGTGTGGCTGAAATAATCTCAAGTTTACCTTACTTTTTTGACCGAGATGTTTAATTTCATTTCTTTTTTGACTGAGCGTAACGAAGTCCTCTTTAAACTCGAATGTTTAGCATTTTGGCCAAGTTCGATACCTTTTTATCCCGCCAGAGTATGCGAGAGCGTTGATTCTACTAAGAGCTCTTATATCGTAATAATCAATGTATTGTACCTACTTGCCTGAAAAAAATAATTGTCTTTGTATAATTATTCTTTATTTGCAATAAAAAAATGTTTATAGTTATAATTAGGTAGGTAGAGATTTAAGTACTTAAGGTAGAACACCCTATTTCTGACCTGTTTAGCTCTCACTTTTTTTCATGAATTTAAATTTTTTTTCTAAATTTTTGGAAGCATTAAAATTTTACTTTTTGGTAAATTTATTACGGTTAAATAATTAAAATCATTTTATGTGTAACATGCTAAGAAAACATCTATTTCTATGTATTGTTACTGAGCGAATTTACATGTATTGTTACTGAGCGTCAAATAGTCCTTTGACTTTACATTGGTTAGAGGGAGAAGGGAACAACTTTCTCAATGCACCATTATTGATACATGTAGGAATGTTCCTTCAATTGGTAAAATCGTAATTTGTGTTACGTACATATGTCAGAAATTGAAGCAGAGTCATAAATATGGTATTTTACCTTACTTATAAATATTTTGATTTAAGGCCATTTGACACAGACTTGATATCAATTTCTTTGGCCTGTCTTTTCTATCTGTCTTAATCCTACATCTGCTAGAAGTCACTGGGATATAGCACCTAATTGAAATCTCGTGGAAGCAGAGATGGGGAAATGCTATTCATAACCGTGAACACGGTTAGTACATTTTTAATTTATAAGGCTTCGATTCTAAACAATAGTCGTTTTCCAGTAAGATACTAATATCTACGGTCTGATGTAAATCGGTTACATCGAACGGTAAAGATCCCACTTCTTGAGAAAAGTTCAGTGCTTTCGATATTACAAGAATTATAATTATGTTATCTAGCTATATGAGTAAGGCCATAGTAAAACGATCATTCGTGAACATTACATTTCTTTCTTTCAATTAATTTAAGCATGCGATTCCACCGGCTGATTATTAATGAAGGTATCCCAAGTTGGCTGAGACAACACGCTATGAGTTGGGATGGATAAGAAGCGACTATGAGGGAATGAACTCTACGAAGGTCATTCATTTTCTAATAAGTTTGGGTAGTCTAGAAATATAATTGTGATAAATGGTTTGACTCGAAGACAGTCTGCACTG
This sequence comes from Limnephilus auricula, assembly GCA_951813805.1. Lineage (NCBI taxonomy): Eukaryota > Metazoa > Arthropoda > Insecta > Trichoptera > Limnephilidae > Limnephilus > Limnephilus auricula. The sequence continues at coordinate 19,479,808 of OX638406.1, forward strand.
CAAGCACTTTATGCTAATATATCGGGGATGATTTTATAAACCATGGGGGCATGAATGTGTATTGTGTATGTAAATCAAATAAGCAAGACTGTTCTTACATGTTTATTAAACAGTATTTCATTATCATAATTTAAATTTTATAGAACATTATTTATCGGGAAGTGGGGAACGAACACGAAGCAATCGAATCAAATTCGCGAAATATTATTGGAGCGATCGGCGGCAATCGGAAAGAGAATAAATCTTTTTAGTTCGAAAAATTATTTCATTAAAGGCTCATGAAAGGAAAAAAAAATGATTAGTAATTTCATTGATTTCCTATCCTGCTACGCGTTGGAACATATTTCGTTTAAGTCTTTTTTAAGTAAACACCGCACAAGAGTCATAACTGCCTGAAGCGAGTGGGATTATGTTATCACCAATTCGTAGGTATACTATGCTGTGAGGTTTAACGGAGTTTGGCAGAATATATATTTTTTTCTTATATAACCGTAAATTGTCAAACATTAAATTAAAGCATTTTATCCAACATTCTTATTGCTAAATGGTTGTGTATTTTAAAGCATCATACCTCATGATGTCGTTTAGGTAACTTTAACTCAAAAAGGTACTCTAGAAGTAATCCAATCATATTGTTATGTTGTTGAAATTAGTTGTTTAAGATTTATTTAGGAATAAGAAATGTTATCTATTTTTCATAAAAATTAACTACTTATAAAAATTAAACGGCATACTTGTTCTCATTTTGTAATATAACAATGCATTTTAAGTATTTTTCTGCAAAATAATTCTGAACCGTCGCAGCAGCTTGTCGAGTCTAAAGCTCCAGTTAGGATGTCATATTTTATAAGTACTGTTCAAAAATTCTAAAGTTTCCTTCTATAGAAAACATATTTGTGGGGAAGTTTAAAGTAGTAGTCACAAAGCTGTACAATGCACTTCTACTAGCCACTACAGTCCAACTTATTTTAAATACAAATCAGACATCAAGTCTTGGATCATCAGCTAAGATATAAATTTTCAAAGATTTTATCAAAACCAATTAATAAGTATGTATTTACAATGATACGATGCTGGTCGTCAATTTTTATTTTAGTTGGTATTGTTTATTAGTTATTTTTGTTTTATACTATGTTATAAACTGAGTTTACAATTATTAGAAGGATGCATTTACATTGCAAATTGAAATGATCGTCTTTTATTTTAAACGTAACATTGTGTTGTTATTTTTATTTTTGTTATAAACTATGCTATGAACCGAGACTACACTTATAAGAAGTATTCATTTCCAAGGGTAAGATGATGATGTCATTATTTTAAAGAAACATTGTGTTGTTATTTGTATTTATGTTATAAATTATGATACTGAAAAAAAAACTTTTACTTGGGTTTTTACCAGTATTTTTTTATGACAAGATTTTTGATAGAGTTTTTATGTTTTTATGATTTTTTAACTATGTTATAAACTGAGCTACACTTATAATTCGTATGTATTTCTAATGGTACGATGCTGATCGTCGTTATTTTAAAGTAACATTGTGTTGTTATTTGTATTTTTGTTTGAACTATGTTGTAAGTTAAGACTACACTTATAAGAAATATGCATTTCCAATGGTATGATGCCGATTGTCATTTATTTAAAACATAACATTGTGTTGTTATTTGTATTTTTGTTATAAACTATGTTATAAGTTATGACTACACTTATACACGCCGATTGTCTTTTATTTAAAACATGACATTGTGTTGTTATTTATATTTTTGTTATAAACCGTGTTATAAGTTAAGACTACACTTATAAGAAATATGCATTTTCAATGGTATGATGCCGATTGTCTTTTATTTAAAACATGACATTGTGTTGTAATTTGTATTTTTGTTATAAACTATGTTATAAGTTATAAGCTAAGACTACACTTATAAGAAATATGCATTTCCAATAGTATGATGCCGATTGTCAAAAAAGTAAATTTGTAGTATCCACAACTATCTGACTATTAACTAACCATCACGCCGTTTCTCCGCAAGGGTAGGCAGAACAGACGGACCGCCAAACAACTCGGTCTGGGCATACACTCCCTGCTTCAATCACATTCATACTCCTTGCTTCAATTACATTCATACATCTTATCATACATGCTCTTCTATTATTCCGACTCCTAACATGGCCAGACTCAAGTATTTATTTATTTATTTATTTACATTTGATACATTTAAAGCCAAAATAACAAATAATATTACATAATAAGAGAATATATTTAAAATGAATACAAGTGTTATTACATTGTTTTAGGTCGATATTAGTTCCTAGCTAGGCAGATTGCCTGTTCTAAGGAACCAAAGTGTGTAAAGTGCCAAATGCAATTTAAATTTTTTTTTTTTTTTTTAATTAATACCTATGTACTAAGTTTTTACTAAATGTGCCATTCATAGGTAACCATGTATCGTTTTAAGTCACATTATATAATAGTTTTTCAGACTCCTCCCTACCCAAGCCAATCAACCATTTAGTTATTATTGAACCAATGCAGGACATTTTGCAATTTTTAATATTTAAGTCTGGGGGGATTTTATTGTATAATTTCGGTCCCAGATACGCATACGTCTTTTGATACTTTGCCGTATTGCTCCCTGGGACGAAGAGATCCTTTCTGTTGTGACTTCTTGTATTGTATTTGTGATCAATTTTATTAAAATTTTCTATATTTTTATGTACATGAATAATAATCTTTTTTATGAAGTTTTGACGAACATCAAGAACGTTAAATATTTTGTAGAGTTTGTCGCTTGAGAACCTGTAGGGTTTACGCATAATGACTCTAATTATGGATTTCTGGGCCTTTACAAGCGGATCTAAAATCGTTCTTCCTGACGCTCCCCAGCCAATACAACCATACGTTAAGATGGGGTTGCACAGTCCGAAATATATTTTTCTTAAGTCTTTTTGTTTAATTATGTTTCGCAATGCAAAGAAAATGTATATCAATTTTCTTACCCTACTTGAAAGATTGTCGATGTGATATTTCCACTTAAGATGATTGTCTATGATAACACCTAGATATTTGATGTTGTTCACACATTCCAAAGCTTCACAGTTGCAGTTAAAGTCCATATTATAGGAAATACATTTAGTCTTATGAGTTTTTATTGTAGGATGTACCAGGTCGTCCCTTTATGGTTGAGCTGAATCTTATGTATTTAGTTTTTGCTATATTTAGTGTTAGTAGATTTTTGTCAAGCCACTGTTTTATCGCATTGATTCCACTTTCAGCATGTTTATGAGTTTCAGCCCAATCCTCTCCTTCAAATATAGCTACCGTATCGTCCGCGAACGTAATAATTTTTCCGCCTATTGGTAGATTGCATAACTCATTGATGTAAATTATAAATAGAAGAGGTCCCAATGTGCTTCCCTGTGGTACACCAAAGTTGGTGTCTAGTGAGTTACTCACTGTATTGCCTATTTTGAGTTGCTGGCTTCTACCCGTTAAGTAACTCTTTAACCATTCGTAAGGCATACCTACAACACCAATATTTTGTAATCTTTTGAGGAGTATTTTATGAGAAATTGTATCGAAAGCCTTGGCTAAGTCTAAGAACAGTGCAATGCTTTTCTTTCTGCGATCTATATTTCCAGAAATATGTTCTGTAAGTTGCGCTATAGCATCGTCCGTTCCTCTCCCCGGCCGAAAGACAAACTGATTTTTGCTTAAAAGTTTTCGGCTCTCTACATAATTACTTAATCTATTTTTAAAGATTTTTTCTATAATTTTTGAGATTGCACTCAGCAGGGATATTGGCCTATAATTGCCCACTTGGTTTTTGGGTCCACTTTTGTAGATTGGTACTATTATAGATTTTTTAAGATGGTCAGGAAAAACCCCAGAAGAAAAACTTTTATTGAAAATGTTCGACAAAGGCGATGCGATATTGTGTTTAATGATTTTTAGAATATGAGTGTTAAGACTATCAGGACCTTTTGAATGCGTAGTGTTAAGATTGTCAATAATTTTTATGACCTCTTCATTTGACGTAGGTGGGAATTTAAACGAAAAATGAATTTGTTTTGGTTCTATTGCAGATGCCAATGAATCTTCAGTTTCCTTGGTGAAACTTAGGATATTTTCCGCAAGCTTAGATCCAACTGTCGTAAAATATTGGTTAGCGTGGCAAGCAATTATGTCCAAATCACTGGTGGCTGTGTTTGTAATCAGAAGTTCGTTAATATCAGAGTCAATTTTATGTTTAGTATTGGTAATTTGTTTAACGATGTTCCACATATTTTTACTGGATGGATCTCGGTCGAGTTGTTGCTTATAGTACCTTTCTTTTGCATTACGCATAACATTTTTACAGATGTTACGATATCTACGGTAATTCTGTTGTTTAAGAGTGTTTTGTGGGTCCTTTGTTGCCACTTTATGTAAGTGATTTCTTTTGTGTATAGCTTTTACAATACCACTACTAATCCAAGGAGTAAGTTGTATTTTTTTATGTGCAGTGAGTTTATCTTTTGAATTTTTGGATATATACATGTTGATTTTGTTAATAAATAAGTTGAGTGCATTGTTAACTTCAGTCTCTCTACATACATCTTGCCATGTTTCACCATTTAGATCCTTAATTAACCCCTCAAAGCAGATGGATGGTGTAAAGTGGTTAGTTTTTACTTGTTTTTTAAGAGATGTGTCTGGAACGCTTATTGCGGTTGTATAGTGATCAGTTATTGTATTGTGAATAACAAATGCGTTAGAGGCTGTAATATTTTTGGTATTTATGTGATCTAAACATGATATGCTATTATCTTGAACCCTGGTAGGACCTTTAATATTTATTTTGAAGTTGTTTTCTGCCATGGCGCAGAGGTAATCGTGACATTGTCTGTGTATATTTCCAAGTGTGTTAATATTTAAATCCCCCATTACTATTTGTTGTTTGAAGTTACTACATTTTTTGAGTTCAGATAGGAGATTACCCAGAAATTCGTGAATATCGTAGAATGATGGTGATCTGTAAATGGCTAAAATACATAAATATCCATTAATGACTAATTTCAGACAATTTGATTGACTGATACGAATTTCATTAACATGAGAGTGGATGTCGTCGCGAACGTAAGCTACCACTCCACTGTTTTGATTTAATTGTTGTGTTGTATGATATTCATGATAACCTGCAATTTGTTTTGTGAGATATGAGTCATTCAATCTGCATTCTGTTAGTATTATTATATGAAATCTCACAGACGACCTAATACTGTCTAAAAATAAAAGAAAGTCATCAAGATTTTCCATTGTACGGATATTTTGATGTATAATATTTATTTTGTTTAAACTCCACTTAAATTCTTTGACTTTATCAAATTCATCTAAGGTAAATTCAGTGTTTGATTCTCCAATACTATCTATTTCTAAATATGCGTTTAAAACCATTTTACTTTAGAGATATATCAAGCATGTCTTTGTCGGGGGTCCACAAATTCTTCTTCCATTCACTTTTGTATCATACATCCTCCTTACACTCCTTTCTTCGTTCATTCGCTCTACATGCCCAAACCATATGAGAGGACCTTTCTTAATCTTACTCATTACGCTTACATCAGCCTTGCATTCTTTGCGGATATCTACATTTCTCACACGATCATACATGGTTTTATCACACATACGCCTCAGGAATCTCATCTCTACAGCATTCAGTCTACTTTCATCCCTCCTCTGCTAGTTTCATGCTTCACTACCATACATCAGGGTAGATACCAGCACTCCATTGTGGACTGCTAGTTTCGCTTTTTTGGACAGCTATTCGTTGGCGTCAACAGCCTTCAGCCCACCATTAATGGAGTTACCTGCATTCACCTTCTTTCATTTTTTTTTTTAAATTTGGGAATTTTAATTATCGTATATAGTATTATGAATTATTTACTTGCAAAAAAATTAAAACTTTATCTATGCTATCCTTAGCATTTCCAATTATCAAATTATAATTCTAAAGATATCTGAATAAGGTAAACCGATCTAATTAATATCACAATATTCAATAATTTTATTATTTTTTCAAGATCTTCTTAAATTATTTCATTACAAAGAAAATCATGTACCGGGGATGGTTCTTTAAGAAATTAATCCAATTAAGAGCCCAAAAAAACGACTACGTTGAATTCAGAAATATTAGATAACAAGGTCACAATAACGTGTATATAAATTCTGCTATAAAATTGTATACACATTGGTTGGGGCATCAATACTCGTTTCAGTGAAATACTTTTGTGGCTTTACAATGTCAATTAAATATAATGAATTCGGTTTACCCAAGAGCATGGATCCTCGGGCAATATGGCCAACCATACATAAAAAAATAAAAAATATATTTTAAATTTTAAATAAGTTTTTGTTTGAGGGATTTTGTGCTTGACACAAAGAAATTTCTGCGTTTACTTATTACATTAATTCATTTTATCGATGGCGATGTTTAGTATCGCCTTGGTGTAAGACCACAATTTAGAATTGAAACGTTGCTTGAAATGGCTTAAGCCATGTTTCCATTAAATCAAATCAAGAGAAATGTTGAAGGTCAGATAATTAAGCATTTGGTGTAAGATTCATATACATTTGCTTATCCTTCACTCTATGTATATATGTTTTTGGATTTGTCTTTATAAACAGAACATTTTTTCTAAAAAGGTAAATTTTCTTTACATAATATAAAATTCAATGAAACAAAAATATACATTATTTATTTTTGCATTTTTCTATCGATTACTTACAATTTTAATGCATGCCTTTCGTTGTAAATTGTGATCATAATTCTTATAACATTTGCGTAAAACCAAAAAAAGGACTTTCCCAATAATATTTTTATTTATTTAAATGAAACAAATAACTTTGTGTACACCACTTATACAATCACAATCATCGACATGTTTCGAAACCAAAGGATTCTTCGTCAGGATAATAAGATTTTTTTTTATTAAAAAAACTTTGTTCTTATTATCCTTACGAAGATACCTTCGGTTTCGAAACCTGTCGATAATTGTTGTTATATATGTGGTGTACACAAAGTTATTTATTTCATTTAATTAAAAATGACGCCACAAAGTGATTTTGCGTAGATTGAAGAAGTAATTTGTTTATTATTTGTAATCTGCTTGTCATAACTCAATCTGTACCCGCATATATCAATTTTTAAATATGTCTCTTTGAATTTCACTTTTGTTTTCTTGGTTAAATGGATGTCTCAATGAAGTTGAAATTGACTTCTTGACATCCGATTGAGTTGAAACTCGGCATCTCGCAACTCTTTACCTTAAAGGATAAACCACGGAATTCAACTTTTTTGGCGGTTTTGAGTTGATTATGTGGAAAAATAAAAATGTAACAATGAAATCCATAAACAGTATATTAACTTATTTAACTAATTACAATACCACTGGAGTCTAATTTACTTCAGAGGATAAGCTAAAATACATTCATACATTGACATGTTTATCTTAATTTTGGTCAAAAACGAACGAAATTGTGAAACATACCCTTCACAGGCCTTAATTATTGAAGTAATTATAAAAGTTATAGACCTCCAACATTCAGATCACAAACACAAAAATCGCTTTCCTGAACAAAAACCAAAGTAGACTCCCATGTTTATCCTTAAAGGTACAGAACTATACATTTGTGCATTTCTCTGCAATTCGATGACATTACTTTAAAAAAAAAATTTTATAGAGAATACCTGAGACTATGGCATCCCCGATTGGGGTATGTTGTGAGGCTGAAGGAATGTAAGGAAGGAAAGGAGATGGGGATGGGGAAGGTTGGGAATTACCTGGCTATTCAGATCTAGTCACTAAATGCGGCTAAAGCCACTATTAAGCAACGTTTCAATTCAATTCAACTGTACAGGGAGGTTCCGATGAGAAAATATCGATTATTCCCCGTATCAATATTTAAAATTATAAATTTAATATCGATTTATTTAATTAAAAACATGCTTTAATTCTACATTCATGCAATCAATAAAAATGCTCAAAACGCACAATTATTAAATATCGTGTCCTTTTTGTACATGTTTATTGATCATAAGTATTTATGATTTTTCAATAATGTCTAAAAAAATAAATGTGTAAAAAAATGTGTAATATTTTAGTTTGTAAGATTTTAAAAAATAGAAAAATGAGATATTTTCGTCACAAAACACGTTCTCGAATTTATTTTTTAATGACTTTAATTTAACTAAAATTAAAATTCTGAAAAATGTGTTTACTGGATTGTGTATTGATTTATTTTGTTAAATAATTATATAATTTGAATTTTGTGTTGAATAATACAATATGTCGTTTGAAAATTGAACAAATCTGCCAACGATAAACGGTATAACCATAGTAAATTCAAAATATACTTAGTTTTTCAAGTTTTCTTAGTTTTTATGTAAAGATTTAATGTACGGAATAACGAATCTCTAAAGCGAAATCTCAAATACTCCAGGAATGATTGTGCTCAGAGCATTGCAAAATGTCTGGAATTCCTGGGGAATCCTATAGCAAGAAACATCCCGAACAAGATGTCCGTGAAGCGGGCACGCTAGATTGATGACCCGGTAGGATAAAAAATATTCCCGTCAGCCAAAACAAACCTGAAAACAAGACGAACAACTGCTATCCACTGAAGCGGTGGATAACTGCAAGTACCATTCAACTATTATATTTTATTTATTTAGTTTACTATATGTAATTATTTTTATTTTATTTTGTAGAACTAACTAACTTTTTTTTTTTTTACATTGGGTCCACACAGGAGGCCCTGAGGAAAATAATTTCCCTCAGGGCCTATGTCATCTTTGGGAATGCTGTGTGGAGGGCATTAAGGAAAGGAAGGAGAGGAAGTTCTGTGAAGGAAAAGGTATGAGGGTCGGGTAGGAATCAGGGGTTCAGTGTGTCTAGATCATCCGCCGCCAAGATCCAGATAAACCTCACCCCATGAACCCGGGCACCCCTGCTAAGTCACCAAACGTAGCGAACCACTTGGGGTGACCTATGGCAGAGGTGTTGGTTATCCAATAAATGGTTCCCGGGGCGGCGGTACCCATTCCCGCCTCCCAAATTGAACTAAATAACCATCACGCCGTTTCCCCGCAGGGGTAGGCAGAGAGGATGGACCGCCAAACAACTCGGTCTTGGCACACTCCTTGCCTCATTCACATTCATACATCTTCTCATACATACTCTTCTATTATTCTGACTCTTGACATGGTTCGACTCAAGTATCTGATTTACTTGATCGTGCCACGTCTTCCTTGGGCGTCCTCGGCTTCTTCTACCATTCACATTCGCGTCATAAATTCTCTTTACACTCCTTTCTTCATGCATTCGCTCAACATGCCCAAAACATCTAAGCGTCCCTTTCTTAATCTTACTTATTACGCTCACATCAGCCTTGCATTCTTTTCGGATCTCCACATTCCTCACACGATCATACATGGTTTTACCACACATACGCCTCGGGATCTCATTTCTACAGCATTCAGTCTACTTTCATCCTCTCTCTGCCAGTTCCATGCTTCACTGCCATACATCAGGGTAGGTACCAGTACTCCATTGTGAAGCTAGCAGTCCACAATGAAGACGAAGATACATCTACATTTGTAGTAGAAGATACATCTTAAATATAAATATATAATAGATGCAGATTATATTATTAAAGGCTAAATGGATAAAACGCCATTATGCTAAATGTTCAGGAGAGCTGTATGAGAATTAAAAAAATCATAACTTTGAAAATGATTATCTGATTTTTCTGAAAATTATAAAGGTTTACGTTATTTTTACGCGAGGATGAACATGTGCTTAAGTAACTTCCACAGCCTTTTCGTGGTATAGAAAAAAAGCTAATTCTACATGTTATCCTAAAACATGGAAAACAATAATGGTAGATTCAGACTGGGTCGACGTACGTGCCCATCGCTACGCCTAACAATATCAGGACTGCTTAGCAACCATACATTTTCTATGAAAATTTATGTTTTAGAATCACATTGGCCATTTTCATAGAAAATGTATGGGTTGCTAAGCATTGTTTGAGTAGCGATGCGTACGTACGTCGTCCAGTCTGAACCTACCATAAAAGTTTACAAATAATTTGGACGAAATACTTGAAAAAAAGAGTGAATAAACATTCCACCATACATAATCTAAGATGACTTAAGTCGCAATCATATAAAAAGACAATATTTGCTGTCGTTTAAGTCGATGCAATTTTTAAAAAGTAGCTAATTTGTGGTGACTAAAGCGCCATTAGAGTGGTCGGATCGCAATGAATTTAGGACCAACGGCGCAGAAAAAAAAGTAATGTTATGATTTAGTTTATATTTTATTGTCCTGATGGAGATTGAGTGCAATCGAAACCGGTCGACAGATATACATAAAAATAAAGAGCTTTAAAACTAAGAATTTGTTTCGTTTGGTATAATGTCAAGCCACAAAGTGTTTGCTTTCTTCGATAATTCTTCGATAATTCTTCGATAATTCTTCAATAGTTCTTGGATAATTCTTCGATAATTCTTCGATAAATCTTCTATAATTCTTCGATAATTCTTCGATAAATCTTCGATAATTCTTCGATAATTCTTCGATAATTCTTCGATAATTCTTCGATAATTCTTCGATAATAATTTAAAAAAAAGTAAGTTGGACTGCAAATATAACTCATATTCACCCGATGTGGCGTTTTAGTGACACTTCCTTTCCAGCGTCGATATGCAGTTCTCCTTACTAAAAGATCCTGTGCCGACAGGGAATATGTTTTGAATAAGTTTTTCGACTACTAACGACTTCTGTGGTTCAACTTTATGGTTTGGGTAAGATTTTTCAGAAACTTTTCTATGATAATGTTTTTAATATTAAAAAAGTAAGTTTAAGTTTGTAAATTCCTTTTCCTACAGTATGACTTGTTTGCAGTTATATTTTGTTTTAATTTGTTTAATACTGTATTTGAGTTTGTTATCTATGCTGCTAAAAATTCAGAGCTTCTTTGTAGTAAACGTAGAATTATACTTACGTATATTTAGTGCGTCCGTTTGTTTGGCTCTGGTTTTATGATTGCGTGAGGTGTTTGCCTCTGTGTCTTTGTTGAGGTAATGAACCAGAATATTTTTGACATAAATTTTTTGAATTTTTGAAAGATGAAACTGTTTAAAAAATTCTGTTGTTGACGTCCTAACGGGAACCTTTACTGTGGTCTTTGTGATGCCATTCTGAGTTATTAATAATAATATTATTTAAATATATTTTTTAGTTTCATAATAATGTTGAATAGGACGTTCAAGACGCTAACCAGTTGTGAATGGGGTACCATCATTAACACAAACTATGAACACTGTTATGGAAGATAAAAAGTTTATTTTTCTGATTCCGATAGTTGTACCAAATATGTGTAGTTTTAATATGTTCAGTCATAATTATTGACTTTTTGTCCTTTTTTTTCCTATTTGCTACAATGTCATTTTTATATAAACCGCCACTGACCGTCACCAACGTTTTCAAATAAAAATGAACATTTCTTTTTGGGCGGCAAATCGAAAATGACTATTTTGGAGGAATAATTCACCAGTCCAACGAAAATGACATACGGCATATTTAAAATATTATGGTAATGTCTTAATAAAAAATCATCATTTGTAGCAGTGTGCATTCTTGAAAAACGAATTTAAAGAAGAAAGCACGTCTTTGTACATTTATTTATTTTACTAAATATGGTACATATATTATGTAGATAATATTTTGTTTTATTTATTTATTTATATAATACAAACATACAATACATGATGATCCTATGTCTGTCCAACTGGGAAGGATTCCCGTTTCAGGACAGCCAAATTGTGTTTTAGTACATATTCTTACAATGGAAAGGAATGGCGATTCTGTCAAGACAAATTTTGAGAACATTAGTAGTTGCATTTGTAGTGACGGGATTGTTTCTTTTTCCTTGAAAGAATCGCCAAGATGTAATTATTTTACCAGGGTCATTTTGGATAACAATAGTAATTTCATACAGAACAGATGAATGGTTTCTTTCGGGAGATAACAAGTCTGAGATTCTTTCCAGAAAAAATATAAATATAAATATAAAAACCACAATATTAAGAGTTTATTATTACACAAAGAAAAATGTTATTCTAAAACATGATCATTTTATTCGTAAAAACATTTAAAAACGGGACAAAGTTCTTACGAACAAATTAACAGGGTTTCAATGTTTATTGGCGGGAACATATTGTGTAAGAATAATTTGTTGGAATAGTTAATTTCGTACGTATACCAACATTTCATTTTCCGCCAATAAACATGAAAACTCTGTTAATTTGTTCGTAAGAACTTCAGTCCCATTTTTAACCGTTTTTACGAATAAAATGATCGTATTTTAGAATAACATTTTTCTCCGCGTAAGGTCTTGCTCCCGCTCTTACACATAATACTCCCCAAGCCCCGAGGGTTCACGATCTCTTTGACTCTTTTCCAAACCCTTCCCCCCTTTCCCCTCCCTCCACCAGCCATGTTTCGCATAATCTCTCGGGAGGAGTTACATAATAATTAATCACACATCAAGTGTTGCTGGGAGGTTCCTTGTTTACCTATGTGTGGTGTGTGAAGTGTGGAGTGTGTGGTAAATCAATGGTGTGCAGAGTGGTTGAGGGAAACAATGTTACCAGCTTTTTCGTTGTTTGTTTTTGGGGTGTTATGCCGTGTTGTGCTACCTCCTTCTTTAGCCGACGTTTCGGACAGCGTTGCAGTGTCCATCATCAGGGCAGATCCGGCAGATCCGTCGATGTGAATTTGTAGTGTTAAGTGTGTGCTTATTTAGTTGGAAGCGATACCGTGCCGTTAGCCTTATTTCAGAAGAAAGTGAACTACTTTGAAAGGGAAATTTGGTGAAAGCGCAGTATTTACGTTAGCCTGGGGCCCGTCCACGGAGAAATAAATGTAACGAAATTTCCAAACGAAAGTAGTGTCATCTTGTGGCGAATTCTAGAAATAGAAAAAAAAAACCAATCTGAAGCGAATGTAGCCAATATCAAGGTATAAACAAATGGTTTTATACTTTTGTATTGAATTATTATATGTTATTAAAGTATACTTAGACATGGTTTTTTGCGATTAGCTTTGGTGTAGCCGTCAATTACCGGATACCAAGAGCTGTTGAGCTTAGCTCCGTCGTCTCTATTAATATTAATTGGATTTTTGTAGATTTCAATTGCCTACTATTTTTACTACTATTACCAGCTATTTTTACTACAATATATGAATTTTTAATTTTTGTTTCTTTTATTATAAATACAAACAATCCCGGGTTACGAATAACCTGACAATCTCCTATACCTACCACACTAAGCGGAAGATGTTGCTTGTGTTATGATGGAGGACTTAGCCAGCCGAATTAATCGAACACGGGACCCCTGGGTGGGAGTGGACAAATGAATGTCCGATTGGACAAAACTAACGTCCAATGGGACAAACGACGGTCCAATTGGACAAATGATTGTCCAACTGGACAAGTAGAAATAGGAAAAATATATATCCAATCGGAGAAATGAATATCCAATTAGACAAATGAATGTCTAATTTTGTCCAATCCGACATTTATTTGTCCAATTGGATATTCATTTGTCCACTTGGACAAAACAATATCCAATTAGACAAATGAATGTCTGATTATACTAATTGAAATTGGATATTGTTTTGTCCAAGTGCACAAATGAATATCGAATTGGACAAATAAATGTCCGATTGGACAAAACGAACGTCCAATGGGACAAACGACTGTCCAGTTGGACAAATGAATGTCCGATTGGACAAAACGAACGTCCAATGGGACAAACGACTGTCCAATTGGACAAATGATTGTCCAACTGGACAAATAGAAATAAGAAAAATGTACATCCAACCGGAGAAATGAATATCCAATTGGACAAATGAATGTCGGATTGGAGAAAAGGAACATCCAATTGGACAAACAAATGTCCTAGTGGACGAAACGAAAGTCTAATTGAAGATTGTCCTACTGGACAAATGATTGTCCTACTGGACAAATGATTGTCCTACTGGACAATGATTGTCACTGGACAAATAGAAATTGGACATGGTTTTAGCCAATTGGACAACATTTTATTTTATTTTATTTATTTTTTTATTGAAAGCATGGTTAAAATAAATACATCAACGAACAAGTCCTGCTAAGCCAATTGAATTGGCTTGTCAGCAGTTGCTTATAATTTAGTAACATATACATAATTTGTATCTTATATCTGCAGATAACATTTTCATGAATATCCAATTGGAAAAAACAAACGTCCAATTGGACAAATTATGAAACTCTTTATCTCTCTTTTATGTTAACCATAAGTACACCAGGTACAACTCTTTTATTAATTAATGTTTCTATATAATTCTGATGAGGGTTGAGGTTGAATCGAAACCGATTGTTTTATATATATATTCTATAAAATGAAATTCCAACTAAGTGACATTATAATAAATATTCTATACATTATATGGTCGATTACCGTTTTGCCATCGAATTTCCCGTTAAATATCTTCATACTACCGACTCGTTGAAAGTTTGGAGCGTAGATGAAACAATCTCTTATCAAATTCACGTGCCGGGTATCGATATTCCCGCTGGTACCAGTCCTGGGAGTACTGGTATAGCCCCAGCCTCCTGGCAGTCTGAGCACGTCCTAATAGTTGATCAGTTTGGATTGAGTTGTATGGAGCGGTGTGCATTAGAAGAGGCATTTCCTCTGCAGGCGATCTCGTATTATACGGCTAATGGAACGATTCGTATCGTGCTTCAGGCACTGATTACTTTATGTCTAGAAGTGTGATTTAACTAAATTAACATCATGCTGCTATCGGGTAGATAAAGAGGATGGACATCTACACAACGAAGTCCTGAGAAATGTGTGGGCATCACGTGTAGTTTTATAGGTGCTATTGCGTAGTAATGCCTAAAGGTATTCCACTATTATAACGCGAGTAGAAGTGCGTGGGGATCGGATTGGATAGAGTCCGCTCGTCGAGAGTTAGAGAGTTGGGAGCATTGGAGGTCAAATTTGAGAGTTAGAGTGTTGGGAGCATTGGAGGTTTTGCCTCCAATTTGACTAATTGGAGGCAAAAAACTTCAATATTTTTTCGTTTCGTGTCTCATCTAAGTATATTACATCAATAGGGATTGTCTGAATTCCCGACAAATTAGTTCCAATTTCGAAAATGGCAATTAAAATACTTTTCTGTTAAATCTTTTCTGTTAAATCTTTTCTGTTAAATCTTTTCTGTTAAATCTTTTCTGATATATTTTTTTAATTAAATCCAAACAGGAGGCCCTCAGGAAATTAATTCTCATCATCTTTGTTTATGTCATCTTGCTGTGTGTTAGATCTTTTTAGGAAAGGAAGGAGAGGAAATTCTGGGAAGGAAAAGGTATGGGGCCTGGGTAGGAAACTAGAAGTCAGTGAGTAAAGGGGTACCGGACAAATGAATACATGGGTAGAAAGAGTCTAGCTGGAGAGGTCAAAAGGTCAATTTCCCCTTCAAGCAGTTGGTATGAAAACGCTTCCACCGCCAAGACCCAGACAAAAATCACCCAGACAAGTCACCATACGTAACCAACCACTTGGGGTGACCTACAGCAATTCCCGCCTCCTAAATTGAAAGACTTCAAAAAATAAAGAATTCATTTTATGAAGAATTCAAAGAAAACAGTTGTGGTTAATTTACATGTGACACTTCGTCTCCTAAGCCTCAGTCAGGGAAATCCAATTGATTATCTGTTTAAGAAGTTTTATCTATTTCAAAAGAAATTTAAAAAAGAGAATGTTTTTGCTTACTTGGGTACACGGAAACGCCCTTAACACACTTCTATCGTTTTATATCTTCGGTGTACTTAAGAGATCGAAGGCATGACGGGTTTAACCCTCGAAAATTTTGAAAATGAGGGATTATTTTTACGTCCGCTAAACGGGAGTTAATTAATTTATAAGGTCTTCATACATATTTCAACCATTTTCTTTTTTCAAAAATTGATTGCGTCTTACGCCGATCGTTCACGTAGCTACTTATAAGAGACGCTGCCGCTACCTGTCATACTATTTTGCTAGTGCAGCGCCTAGCGGCGTTTTCAAACACTAATAATAGTATGGAAAATACAGACGAGCGGCAATCGCGTCGCTTGAACGTAGCTCCACGGAAGAACGGCGTTAGATGCTTTTAAACCCATGGAATGGGTATACGACTTCTAAAAGCTTCGTTAGTTTAATAGGTTCAAAAATAAGCAAGTAAACTCCCATATTGACCCAATTAAAAATATATGTTGATAGTACTCTCTCTCTGGTTTCAATCCTGGGATTGGTTTGCAGCAATTTCCTTTATTTTTTTCTTCCATTCTTCCCTGTCTTGTACGGCTCTTTTGTAGTCTGCATATGATGAGCAGCGCATGTCCACCAGCAGGTCCTCCAGGTACCGGCGTGGGCGTCCCCTAGAGTTTGTCCCCTCGGTCATATCCTTCATTATGGCATGCAAGAGGCCTTCTTGTCGTATTGTATGGCCGATTCATCTTGCACGCCTTTCGGACAAGGTCTTGAGCAGATGCCTTCTTCCTTCGATTCTTTGGAGAACCTCCTCATTTGTAATATGGTCTCTCCAGGAAATTCCTATTATTCTTCTTCAGGACCACATCTCAAAAGCCTCTAGTCTCCGTTTATCTCTTTCGGATAGGCACCATGTTTCGCAGCCGTATATCAAGATACTCCATACATAGGTCTTGATGAGGAGTATTCCCAGTTTTCTTCTTCTTCTTCGATGGCGCTACAGCCCATATCACGCTTTGGCCTCCCGCAACATTCGCCTCCAACTCCTCCTGTCCTCAGCAGTTGACTTCCAGTTTGTTACCTGGAGAAGCTGTGCCGCACCCCCTCTTACCTGGTCTTCCCACCTCAGTCTGGGTCTTGCCACTTTTCTCTTTCCACCTGGGTGTCCAGTCATTATTCTTTTTGGGACGCTTGCGTCCAGCATTCTCTGTACATGCCCAGCTCATCCCAACCTGAGGAGTCTCATATGGGCTGAGATGTTGGGGGCCTGATATATTTCGTATAGTTATTTGTTGTGCCGGATGCGCCACATATTCTCCTCAACACTTTTCTTTCAAAAGTATCCAGCATTTCAGCCATCTTTGCCGTCAGTGTCAGCGCCTCACACCCGTATGCCAATACAGTTCTCACAATGGTCTTTCAAAATTCTCAGTTTTAGGTCTATATTATTCGATTCTATTATTTTAGACCTTTTATTTTATTGAATGCAAGCCTAGCCTGGTGTATACGGCTGTCGACTTCTCTCTTAGTCCGATCGTCTTATGTTATTTTGCTCCCGAGGTAGACAAAATCCGTTAACCGAAACTTATCTGATACTATGGAGGTTCGGGCTAAAAGTTATAAATCGTAATTTAAAGGTATTATAAACTATAAAAAAATCTCATATTGCTAACTTTTAAATTCAAAGCAGATTTGAAGATTAACGTAGAATCTGGGGTTCAACTTGTCCAGGATTATTAGGAATTATTAGGATTTTATTATACAGGAATTATTTTTAGGATTTTATTATACAGGAATTAACCGCTCCCACTGCAGTGAAGGAGATGGGTCAAGAGTGCGACTGGAGAGGTCTATGTTAGGTCTCCCTCAACCGGTCTCTCTCGATCCGGCCTGCGATGCAGTAGGTAGGCAAACGCATTCGTCGAGAAGACTTAGACAAACCTCACCCCATGAACTCGAGCATCTCGGCTAAGTGACCTAACGTAGCGAACCACTTGAGGTGACCCATGGCAAAAGGGTAGGTTATCTAATAAATTGATAGACATCGAATTAAATTATACACTATCACAATGGCAAATTACATGTTTTTATACCATTCCTTATTTGAACAGCTCATAATATATTTGAAGACTAAAATGATAGAAATATGTATTAATGATGAAAAAAAACTTATAAATACACACTGTCGACAACATAGTCTCAAACTTGACTTAACGACAAAAACCACCAAAATTAATAAGCATTGTGCATAATATGACGGCCGGCGTAGTCCAGAGGAAAGGCTTTGGACTCCCATTTCGATGGTCGAACCCGGCGTGCAAAAATAAATTTTATTTGCTCAATTTGTGCTATTTCACAATTAATTAATTAAAAATAATACATAATATGTTTGCGGAACGTTCCAGAGTGAAAGATAATCTCAGTATCGCTCTGGTGTAAGACCACCATTGAAACGTTGCTTAGTGAGTAGATCTGAATAACCGGGTACATCCCCACCTTTCACTTCCCCATCACCTTCCGTTCCCTGCTTACCTTCAGCCTTACAACATATCCCAATTGGGGATGCCATAGTCTCACTGGCTCTAGACGGGAGCAGTTAGGACTCACAAGAAGAGGTGTTCACAATAATAAAAAAAAAAACGCCTTTTTTACATCAACTTCACACAGGAGACCCTGAGGAAAAAAACCCCAGGGCCTTGTCATCTATGAATATGCTGTGTGGAGGGTCTTTTTGAGGAGAGGAAGGAATGAACGCGGAAGAATTGAAGAGACTCAAGTTGTAGGAAGGAGGAAACACAGAGGCCGGCAAATCGTTCCACTGCCGAGCTGTTGAACTCAAGAAAAAGTCGTAGAAACAATCCGTTCTCATGTGACAAATAAGTTCGACACGCGTTTGGCATGTTTCCCGACTATGCACCGGTGCCGAGTGGATCAACGATGCTAATAACATAAGAGCTGCTCTTTTCTGATAAGGTATACATGACCAATGATGGCCTTAAATATAATTGTTTGTATAATATATATATAAATTTAACACGCATTCTATATATTCCAAAAATAATAAAAAAAATATCTGGACGTCCATATAATAATATTTATTTACAATTTTTTTTATTATTATATGCTGTTATTATATTATTGCTGTTGTTATTATAATGCAATTTTTCCTCCAATCATTAAATCTCTAAATAATATTTAATTGCTTCCAAAAAGTTGTTGAAATTCAGGCTATTACGTTAGGTTTAAAAAACGGTTTGCCTTAATGACTTACTCAGAAAATGTTTATTGTATTATTTTATAAATAATTATATTTACTGAGAATCAAGGTACAAAATTAGAATCAATTTGATCCTTGAAAAGAAAATCGTACTGAAACACTAAATTAAATTATGTGGGTATGTCTAAAGTAGAAAACAAGCAAAGGTACTTAAATCACAGAATCAAAATAGTACCCACGTCATAAATATTTTATATATATTTAAAATATACAGGATAAAAATAGGGACGTAGTAAGTTAGTCTTGACTTAATAATAACCGGTGATTTTTTACTTTATTTGGAGTAAAATATAACATAAATGAAATTCTGGTCTCCGGGGAAAATTTACTTTTTTTTTTTAAACTAAAACATAAAAAAACACTACATACTGGAAAGTTTAGTGTGGGGTGAGAAGTTGGGAGTTTACTCTTTTGAGTGACCAGCGACGACATGTGGAAGCTTGCCTACCAGCTGCGTGGCTTGTCGTATTGGTAGAGGCCGGTTTTTGGACGGATGGATTCGAACGTCAGTCATTCCTGAACGTATTGACCACTCAGATTCCTACCCACCCTTTATTTCCTTTTCTTTCTCAGAAATTCCCCTCCTTTTTTCCTTAAAAAAGACCATCCACACAGCATCATAGAGGGAACTTATCTTCTTCAAGGCCCCTGGTGTGATGTGTTAATGTAAAATAAAATATGGTATTCAATATTATATTACAAAATGACATGTAATTGTACCATGAAACAGTCTTCGAGGATGTATATAGAAACGTGTTCCAAGATACTACGTTTCCACCTAACCTAACCTAACCTAACCTAACCTAACCTAGATTGAGATTTATGTTATCGTGTTTTGCATTCCTTTAGCAAACAGATTAATAAATATATTTATGAGTTTAGTCTCGGGTCAATACAATTATGATAGAGTCCAATTTTTAAATTTCGGTTGAATAAATTTACGGTTTTTAATAACAAGGCTTTTTACATAATTTTTTTTAAAAACTTAATTTTTTTTTACTTTGATATATAATTTTAATTACATTTTTTAATTTTTGTCGTAAATTATCTATGTTATTCAAAAAATAAACCTACTACATGTTTCAATGTACAGACAAGCATGATATGTTCCAAAGAATCGCATCATGGCTTTCCTTCAAATAACTAAGCTAAGTTTTGGCAGGGTAAGTGATTACTATGCTTTTACTTAATTTATCCAGCGCCTTTAACCACTGGAGCGACAGAGCAATTAAACTATTTTTTCTCGGATTGCTAAAGGAAATTTTTCCGCCCACATTCAAAAAATCATACCTCCGAATTTGAATATGGAGACAAACAAACTGATTATAGTTCTATATAACCAAAGAATTCCCCTATATTTTGTCTATTATCACATATTTTTAGGATTTATAAAAAAATATAATTAAATCTTTAACCTTAAAACATTTTAAAGAATCTAAAGAATATTTATTTTGTTATATTTTGAATGTACAATATATTATATAGTCGTTTTAATAATTATTTTTTTTTGAAAATTTGCCACATTTTGGCAATAAAGCAATACGAGGTTTTGGAAAAAGTGCTCTAATGTGGGCAATCCGAGGTTTTGGAAAAAGTGCTATAATGTGGCAAAAAGCGCTCGAGTGGTTAAAAGTATAAATATGTATCTTTATTTGCACACCGTTAACTTTTACGTACAATGAACATAATAATTGCATGCATAGAATGTTCAAATTTTATTCAATGTTCAAGAACTTCCCACAGGAAACAAACCTCCACGAATACAAAAGTGAAAACTTTCTTTTGCATAACATTATAGCGAAACCCCATGAAAAATAATCTTCGCTCAGCTCTTTTCCACGTACAAAGAATTACATCTGACACGGTCAGGCCACTAAAATAATATCTACATAAGCTGCCCCAAACAAAATAGTCTCTCTTACACCTCAGAGTCGGTTTTCTCAGTGTTAGCGCATAGCGGCAGTTTTGTAGTACAGCCGCAACAATGTTCAGTAGAGAACAAGGTAGTATTATTCTCGTAGACCAGTTCAGTACAACGCAGGATAGTATAGTACGGATTATAGTATAGTTGGTAAGGTTTGGGTACAGCAGCAAGGTGGTTAACATACACTGAAATGTCTAAATTATTTCCAGGCACCGTGCTCTGGGATTTGGCTTAGCGCAGACACGTATTGGAAATATGGATCTATTCCTCAACTATAGACAATTTAGTCAAATTAGCATGGATGTTTGATCAGATATTATAATTTCGACATACCAATAAAAGCCCAACCTAAATTTCAATTCGAATTTGTTGAAATAATAAACTGATTCAATAGGTATATATTTATGAATTTACTTCGAAAAACCGTAGATTTTTTGAAGGGACGCGACGTAGCAAAATTTCAACATATAAATCTTATTGTTCTACTTGTGATTTGTACTTGAACTAATGGGGTGTGAGGGTCGATGTTAAGGAAGAAAACAGGGATTGATCTAAGTTATGTAAGGTGGGATATACTGTTTAGGTACTTTACAGATACCAAACAATAGTTTACACTAATTCGAAAAAGTGGATTTTGGTAGTGTGCCAAATTGTGGGATGATTGTTAGACTAAAATAAATCTACTGTAGTAGGAAAACCACTACATTTTTTATCAATTTTAAAGGAAGATTGGTGTAAAAACTGAGGTAGACGAAGACGATGCATCCTTCTGCATCATTATTTTATAAAGAAAGACCAACATTTCCGGGATCCGGATGAGCTAAAAAAATTATATTTATTTACGTTAGAAGCATCTACTTTTAAATCAACCGTATGTAGTGTATAGCTATAAGCATATACCTTTTTAATAGTCCACGTTCATTCGGGGATGATCGGCACAGCCGAAGATTCCCGAATGAACGCATTGGCAAACAGTCACGGTTGGAGCGCGTCGCGGCCGTAAGACCAAAATAGAGCATACCTGTGATCAGACGTTACGTACATTTTGTCTTTATGATCATTCGCAATAAACGGGTAAACGAACTTATGTTGTTATTGATAAGAAGGCATCGTGGGCTAGTGAGCCACGACACAAATAAGCAGAACATAACACCGTATAAATAATTTTAATAAAAAGATTATAACGCTCTGTAAACTTGATCAAATGGTTCAAGAAAACATGAAAATTCATTGAGGCGATAGAAAACAAAATGTAAATAATGAATAACCATTTAAAAATAAATAACCGTGTTACTGCGACAACTCCAACATGTTATCATAAAGAATTTGGGTAATGATTGTAATGACGTTGTTTACATATTTAGTGTGTCAATCATTAAGTGTATAAGTGCGTTATAACCAGTCTTTTCACATGGGAAGTATGTTTATGTCATTAACCAATAAAATAACGATATTAAAATTCATCCCTAAATATAAAAAAAATACACAATAATCAATACATCTAATACAAAAAATTCTGATAAAATGCATCTTCAATTTACAAAACTGTTTTATTTTTTATTTATTTTTTTTTTTTATAGAGAATACCTCACAAGAGTCCCAACTGCTCCCGTCTGGAGCCAGTGAGACTATGGCATCCCCAATTGGGGTATGTTGTGAGGCTGAAGGACAGTGGGGAAGGGAAGGAGATGGGGAAGAGGAAGGTAGGAAAGTACCTGGCTATTCAGATCTAGTCACTAAACACGGCTAAAGCCATTATTAAGCAACGTCTCAATTCTGAATGGTGGTCTTACACCAGGGCGATACTGACAGTATCTTCCACTCTGGAACGTGCCGCAAATGTAGTATATATTATTTTTATGAATTAATTGTGAAATAACACAAATTAATCAAATAAAATTTATTTGCGCACGCCGGGTTCGAACCCGCAACCTTCCGATTGGGAGTCAAGTGTTGTTACCACTCGACCACGGACGGTCGTACATATATATTTCTAAGGTTTACATTTAAATTTTAATGGATATCAATAATATCATTGAGGAAGTGATTTTATTCAAATACATACTATTAAAAGTAATAAAGGAAATGTGATAAACTAATAAATAAAAATGAAATATGAAATATATTATGACATTCGATGGAGTGTCATTTTTTTACGACTGCCGTGAATTTGGCAAGGTTCGTGTTGAACACATCGATGTTTGGGCATAATCTATTAAATGTGCTACAGCTTCTTCTTATAAATACATTTTCAAGATAACTTGGACTGCTCTTAGGAATATAAAATGTATCCAGAGATTGAGTAATTCTTTTTGGACATCTGAAATGAATATTTTGTGGTAAGTATGGGCTAACAATTAGTTACGAAGTAACTTATAGAGCATTAGTAGGTGTCTGATGTCTCGGCGTTGATCAAGAGATTTAAGGTTTATAGAGATATAGTTTTAATAATTTCGTTTTCATAAACTTTCTATGAAATCTTTCCAGATATGCTTTATACGTAGAACAATGAGGGTTCCACACTATTGAAGCGTACTCTAGGAGGCTTCTGAGACAGTCAATCGATCTTAAACGTCTGTGGATTTTTTAAACTGAACTTACTTTAAGTATAAATCCCAACATTTTCATGCTCCGACGATAGCAAAACTCCAATAAGTGGGCAACAGAATAAGAAAATTAATCAATTTACAAATACGAACACGCTTACTCATACCAATTAAATTGTTCATACATCCTCTCTGTAGGTCTCTGATGTCTCGGCGTTGATCAAAAGATTTATTTATATATAGAGACAAAAAGAAGAAAGGGAGATATGTTAATAATATCGAGTGAATTTCATATAATAACTGTTTCGGCCCGTTTATCTCAATAATCTTCAACAATAAAATGTTTCTTTCGGGGAACTTAAAAGTTGAATGTTTTCAAGGTGTTCAAAAATCGGTAAAAATTCGGAAATCGCTAAGTAGGCAGGTTACAAGGATGTAGCTAGATCAAGGATGAAGTATCTTATAGAGCATTAATAGGTCTCTAATGTCTCAGCGTTGATCAAGAGATTTAAGGTTTATGGGCACATAGTTTTCATAATTTCGCACAAAAAAAGAGACATATTTGATAAACTTTCTCTGAAATATTCATGCTTTGTACGTAGAACAATGAGGGTTCCACACTATTGAAGCGTACTCTAGGTGGCTTCTGACACAGTCAATCAATACCATAAGAGGGCAATAGAATAAGAAAATTAATCAATTTACAAATACGAACACGCTTACCCATACCAAATAACTTGTTCATACATCCATTATAACTTGTAATAAATCCGTATCTTAAAAAAATCGAATAAATCGATAGAACTATGTAAATACTTGTTGACATCAGACTAATAACGTAAAATCCAATCCACATATCCAAGATCATTTGCCATCTTGATGTTTGTCCATGCTCCAGGAGCGTGCAGCCTTCCGGCAGAAATGAGATGAGTCAGCATTAACGAAACTCTGGACCGTTTAGAGGAGGAAGCAGGAATCAATTTCAGAGGCAAACACGTTCAACGGGCGCAAATAAATTGCAAATAAGACCCCATCTAAACAAGTCTGCACAGGAATGTATGCCGAATAAACTGGGTGGGCCGTAAAACTGAGCTATTAATCAAAAACTAAAGACCTCTACGATAGCTGCGAAGTATGTCTTTATGGTACAGGTGTTCCAAGAAGTCCTGAGGCAGAAGTGTAACTCTGGTCCAAAGATAAGTAAACATTGGTATTATATTTTTTTAATTTAAAAATGTTCCTGAGGTGATGATTCAATAAATCTTAGGACGGGTTGTTTAATAGAATTTGAACAATTTATAATACTTCGTATTTTATTTTCAAGTTCCGTGAAAATCCTATTAAAGTTCTGTTACTACTTAAGGTGAAATAATTACAGACTTGAATTTTAACTTCCGGATTAAATTGAATTTTAAGTGAATGGCTGAGTGGGCATCATGCCCGAGTCTCACTAGTCTCGCCTGGCTAAGTCCTCCATCACGACACGGTCGATATATTTAACTTATTGTTGTGTAGTAGGAGATTTTCAAAATGTCAGGTTTTTCCACAAACACGACGGGCTAATGAATATTTGGATTTCTTTAAAAAAAAACTTAATTTCATTGATTGTTTAAATTTTAACAACCCTTCCGTAATCTGATAAAAAAATCTAGCTTTACCACAAGTTTTATCTGTAGTTTATACAACTATTCTTATTTCAATTTTACTTTCACCTCGGTTTTCTTTTTTGAAAAAAGGTATAAATTCTTTGGAATTCGGTAGTGGAAATTAGCCCTCTTCCTGACATTCGTTCGAACAGAAACTTAGCGGATGGACACGTTGTTGAAAAAAATGCATTCTAATATTTTTATGGCAATTACGCACGTACGAATTTCTCTCAAATTCAATGACATTACAGCACTTAATATACGAAATAAATGTCGGTTTTATCCATTCGGCGTTTGGCTCAGTCGGAAGCTTGGTTTTATTTAATTTCTCTCAAGACCTTTGCCATCTTTTAGGTTGTTGTATGGATAGTCTTTTAACGGAAACGAAGGAGAGGATGTTCTAGGAAACAAAATGGTATGAGGAGTGACATGTAAATGTTAATAATCAATTTTTTTTTAAATTTAAGAATTTTACAGGTATTTGATTCTTGGACAACCATCGTAAGTTATGAATCGGTAGATATTCGAAATGTGGGGTCTTAAACGAAGTGTTTTTATACATTTATTTTGATTTGTACTCTTCTTTTTTGGTTTAATATCCACACACGGTATACAGGAATAGACAGGAGCACATGAGATAGGCGGGGTGCAGAGACGAGAGAGATGTGATGGAATGGAATTGCGGAACATCTATTCATCTCAAATGATCCAGAATAAATAAATATGAATGGAATGGAGAGCCCAGGTAAATAAGTTGCGGATCATATCACAACTCGCTCAGATAACATAACTCTTAACTCAGGCGGGTTGGTGAAAAGGAAATGACTTAAATGTAGAATATTTGGGTAAACATCAAATAATGTGATTGATCGACGTGAAGTATTCGCATACAACTGTTTATGGGAAAAAAACAACAAACGAGATGTTACGATTTATGTTGGCGACGCGCGACGGTAGGTAGGTGTCTTTCAAAAGATTTACCAACTGTAGGAAGTTGTTTTCTGTTTTTTTTTAAACGATTTATTTCATCTAAAAAAAAAAAAACATGAATATATAATATAATATTATATTACTATGTAAGTATTGTATTGGTTATATTTTTAGTGTATAATGAATAATTTGAGTTTACTAATGAGTTACATAAATCGTTTATTGGTTACATTTTGAGATTTTTTTTTTGTGTGGTGTGTGAAGTGTGGAGTGTGTGGTAAATCTATGGTGTGCAGAGTGGTTGAGGGAAATGATGTTAACAGCTATTTTTACAACAATATATAAATTTTTAAATTTTAATTTTCTTTTATTAGAAATACAAACATTCCCGGGTTACAAATAACCTGACAACCTTTGAAAATCTCCTACACCTACCACACTAAGCGGAAGAGGTTGCTTGTGTTATGATAGAGGACTTAGCCAGCCGAATTAATCGAACATGGGACCCCTGAATGGGACCCAAACGCTACGTCAACTCGGTCGATTACGAAGGGTATTTAATTGCATTTTTTGGATAACCCAATGCGAATGAATATTATTTTTGTAATCTCTAAGGCAAGAGTGGGGAACCTTTTTGGCGTCGGGGACATTGTTCAGCATTGTTCAGTATGCAAAATAATGTAATGCAAAATGTCAGCCGTAACTTTTTTTTAAATGTCAATTTTAATGCATATTTTTCCACCGGTCCCGACTGCAACCGATGTTTTTTGTGGTAACTAAGTTTAAAAGAAGTGTACTTTTCAAAATCTGTGCCTATTAAAAGTGTGGCGGCTTAATCACAAATTAATATAAATTGTAATAATAATATATTGTGTGTCATAAATAAAGAAAATATACCGAATTTTAAATCTCTTCACAAAAACTGTCCCAGATCACAAAAAATCTTCTTGAAATACAACATTTGAATTGGCACGATAAATATTTTTGATACCAATATAATATATTTGTAATTAAATATTTATGTTAACACTCCAAACGACCGCTACCAGTCCTTATAGGTATATAGGAACTGGGTCACGTTTCAGTCAAAACGTTGCCTGAAATGGCCTGAGCTATGAATGTTTCATGACATGTTGATCTGAATGGCAGGGAGAAAGAACTTTCAATCTTTTTCTTCCCCCAAGTATATTCCCTTAAGCTGCAGCACTCAATAAAGTTTACATATGGGGTGCAAAAGAATTCTGCGGTTTTCTGAATTATAATAAAAAATGGTCGATTTATAACATCGATTATAATAACAGTGTATAAGTTCTCTCATTTTATAATTTTTATCTAAAAATTATACCACCTAAGATTATTTCATAATATTACTTCCCATTTTGATGTGAAATTCTGATACTAACTTC
This sequence comes from Limnephilus auricula, assembly GCA_951813805.1. NCBI lineage: Eukaryota > Metazoa > Arthropoda > Insecta > Trichoptera > Limnephilidae > Limnephilus > Limnephilus auricula. Next base: position 19,507,386 of record OX638406.1, read on the forward strand.
TAAAAAACTGTACGCGAAACCACTGAAGATCGTTCATTTTATGGCAAAAGTGTTGTCGTAAATTGTTACGTGACGTAGGTAGAAATGTTAGGCTTTTATCAATTTTTAGAAGCTATCCATTTATTGGAAAAGTTAATTAATATATATATATATATATTTTTTATAGAGAAACCTCACAAGAGTCTTAACTGCTCCCTTCTGGAGCCAGTGAGACTATGGCATCCCCAATTGGAGGATGTTGTGAGGCTGAAGATAAGTGGGGAAGGGAAGGAGATGGGGAAGAGGAAGGTGGGAAAATACCTGGCTATTCAGATCTAGTCACTAAACACGGCTAGAGCCATTATTAAGCAACGTTTCAATTCTGAATGGTGGTCTTACACCAGGGCGATACTGAGAGTATCTTCCACTCTGGAACGTGCCGCAAATATAGTATATATTATTTTTATTAATTAATTGTGAAATAACACAAATTAATCAAATAAAATTTATTTGCGCACGCCGGGTTCGAACCCGCAACCTTCCGATTGGGAGTCAAGTGTCTTACCACTAATTCTAACATAATGTTGTATAACGAAAAGCGTCAACCATTTTTATATTATATGTTATGGGTAATGCTAGAAGAAGAGGTAAACCTTAGTTTATCGGGGTTAACTTAGCATTACCGGATAACCTTGGTTTACTTCGTATTCTACCATTACCCGTAACATATTTGTCAAATAACTTCCTCAGTTGATTACAATAAGATTTATAGGTAAGTAGGTAGCACCATTTCGCATTAATTGCCACTATAAGAATTATTTAGGAAAATAAACAAGCTAATTTCTTCATGTCAGTTGCAAGGGTTCCTATAAAATGGTTACGTGTAGGTACCTACACAACGCCATTTATTAGCTTTTAAAGAGGGTAAGTGAAATGGAAAATATTCCTTTATCGAACAGTAGAATGAAAGAATTCGATAGTCGTAACTATTTCATACTAGACATGGTATTTCCTTTGAATTTTCATGGTATTTTCGTGGGATTTCATTGTAATTTATTTATTTTTTCTTAACAAGGAGGGAATCTCTTTTTCTCTTACCGGAAAAGGTCACAAGAAGTTTAGGAGGATCTCCATTTTGTCTGTCTGAGACTCTCATGACGTCACTTATATCTGTTTAGCTGGTAGATTCCTGCTGCGGCAGCAAATTTTTTACATTTCCAAAATTCCAAAGGTTGTTCTCGGTTTTGTTGTAGAATTCCTGTTCTTACTATTCTGGTACTTACTCTTCCGTAATTACTTTAACAACTTATATTTCATTATTATATTTCTGTTATTATTATATTATCTTAGTACTCTTGTTATAATAATATTATACCATAAACATATCGAACTCATTTGTACTTTCGATGGTAGTATAAATTAATCAATATTAATTTAATCGAAGTTTTCCTAATTTATACTATAGAATTTGAGTATATTTGTATCTCTTGCTCATATCTCTGATGTCATTTCACAATCAAATGCCACAATTCTTTATTTATTTTCTTGTTTTTCACATGGTTAGAGTAGTTTGCAAAGACTGCAAGAGCAAATTTTGCTTTTCTTGATAAAGGAGGTATGGTCCGACGCACACCGTATTCGGTGAATGTCTTAGCGGTGGTTGAAGGTTCATATTGTGTACGTGCACGAGCAGATGGGATAGTGAATATCCCGCTTTATTCTGTCTTTTCACTTCACCCGACTAGTATTTGATTGACTTGATCTTGTCATGTCTTCCTCATGTCATGGGCATCTTCCTCATGTCATGTCTTCCTCATGTCATGTCTATGTCATGTCTTCCACATGTCATGTCTTCCTCATGTCATGTCTTCCTCATGTAATGCCTTCCTCATGTTATGTCTTCCTCATGTCATGTCTTCCTCATGTCATGTCTTCCTCATGTCATGTGCATCCCCAGTCCAGTACTATGTAATAGGGTGTAGGTAAGAGACAGATTTCCTTTAGGAGATGAATGTTTGTGAGACGTCTGAAGCTTATGTATGGTAGCGCCAAAAGAGAAAAAGAAAGTTGTGAAAAAAAATTTTTTTTTTCATTATTTAGATTAAAAGTAACCACAGCCTAATCGCAAACCTTTATGGTGTCGTGTAACTATTGTTTGTGGTATATTTTACCGTAGAAATTAAATAAATAAATAAATAATTTTTATTATTCTCTAATTTTGCATAAAAGCAGCGTAAAATATTTCGTTTTATGAATTTAAATTATTTTAACTGACGATTATGCAATTATAATTATAATAAAGGTAGCTGCCAATAATATGGAAAAAAAAACATTAGTCGAAGATAATATTGTTAATTCTGAAATTTGAAATATGAAGTTGACTATTACGACAGTCTCATAATAGATCGCAGTAGCCCAATTGGTAGAGGTGTAGGTATGTCCCGGTAAGACGTAAGGTTCTGGGTTCGAGTCCCAGTTGCTACCGTTCTCTTTTATTATTTTTCTGTGTCTTGTTCATTTTCATATTAAAAAAAAAGATTATTATTGTTATCTTCTTCTTCAATGATTATGCAATTGTTTATGATGAATATTGATTTTAGAGCTACGTAGAGCGGTTATGTGTGCTTGTGTTTACTTTATTATGTACTTTTCATTTATAAATTATGTATTGAGAACTCACACCACATTATTATTGTATATTATATCTGCAGTTGAAAATCGGTTTTATTATTTTATTTATTTTTCTTCTACATAATTTTGTAATTGAATATTATTAAAAAATACATTTAATTGCACCTCTTCACTTACTAAAACTTATTTTGGTCTGTACGCACTGAATCCTAGAAACTTTATAAATATATATGTAAAAGCCCCTTAGGGTGTTGAAGATCAATAAAAATAAATAATAAATAAAATAATGTAAAAGCTCACAAGGGAAATAAAGAAATAACCACGTGTAAACTTAATAAATAAATATTACATTACGTAGTTTTTTCTACAAAAATATGTAAGTAGTCTGGTGATATTTTAAATGCAAAAATTTCGAGGACGATATTTTGATATGTTGTAGTTTTCTCTCAAGATGCATTTAGCAATAAAGTTCAAGATGTTTCGGTGGATTCTGAAATCTACGAGCTTTATTATCGGGTTCAAATGCAGAACTATCTTGCTGACACTTGACACTAACATGATCTAGTTTCCTGGGAAGCGATTTCCTCTTGCGGAAGTTCCATGTTCACCCCGTACTTCCCCTGGGATCTATAGGAAATAAAATCATTCTGTCACGCGAAACGGATATCTGTTATTAATACGAAAACTCACGTTCGATACGATTGACATATGTTGTTCGAGTGATAGCAGTTTAATTCATTTAACATAATATGACTCTACGGATTTATAAGTTTATAAAGCAACCCATAAAATATCAATGAAAAAGTTTTTATTCAAAAAAATACAAATCGTTTCTTTGTTATGTGGTTTTTAATACCTACTATCTTTGAGCAATAAGTGTTCATATAAACCTTGCATTCTTTCAGAATCTCCGTATTTATCACACGATCATACATTGTTTTACCAAAATACGCCGCAGGGATCTCATTTCTACAGCACTCAGTATTTTTAAACAACAGATTGTTGAATGTTTGTAAACAGTTGTTTCTTAAGTTGGGTCTTACAAAGAAAATAAGAACTGCATTTAGTTTTTTAAAAATGATTATTAGCTCGCTAAAATGCATTGAAAATCAGAAAAATCACCTAAAACATGTATTTTTAAATTATGGTAATTCATTTTTTTTTCACAATAATTACAGTTGTTATAAACATGTTATCAATAAATTTTAAGCATCCATTATTTTTTATTCGCTGTATTTTGTTAAAAAATATTGGCGTTGTTATTGTTTAGTATCTTGATTTTATCCAGAAAAAGTTTTATTTTCCCTTTTTATATTTTTAACAAACACATCACAAATAGATACGTTTTTAGATTTTCACGGCCAAAAACACGTTCGTTGTTTGTTTTTGGGGTGTTATGCCGTGTTGCGCAACCTCCTTCTTTAGTAGACGTTTCGGACAGCGTTACAGTGTCTATCATCAGGCAACGCTGTCTGAAACGTCGGCTAAAGAAGGAGGTAAGCAAACAACGAAAAAAAAACATCACATATTTTTTTTATTTATTTATTTATTTATTTCAATTTATTTCACCTCTTACACACAACAATTTTACATTTTAATCATTGTTTAACAATAGAATAACTAAAATAAAAACAAAAATATAATAAAAAGGTATAACAAAAAGGTGAAAACATCATTTTTTTGGTTTCTACACCAATTAAGAGAACTGGCTCTTGAGCTTGGTGTAGGTGTTATGTAAGAATATACAATTTTTAGTCCATAATTAATATAATATCTTAAGTACTAGATTAAGGACGACATTATACAATATTTGATGGTTTGAATTACAGGATTAAGGTTACATGGTTTTATTGCATACAGTTTTTTAAGAATAGTTTGATCTTTTTCTGGAATAATGCTAAATCTCTTATTTTTTTTACTTCTTCGGGAAGGCTATTGAAGTAAGTTATCCCTTTGTATACATAATTATTTTGCATTTGTTGAGTAGAAAATAATGAAAAATAATATATTTCAAAATTTTTTTTTTGTGGTCTTTGTACTACAGTTATGGAATAAAAATTAATTTTGCTACACTATATAAAATACGGACCATTTGTTTTACTTTTTCCCGAATCACGAAATTAATTTTTTTTTTAAACTTCCGGTTATTTTGAACGGGCTAAGAGTGAACACCTATTTAATTTATTTTAAATTTTTAGAATAGCTACAGAACATACGCAAATTTTAAGACCCCGGGCGTTTAAAAATAAGGCAATTTTTTTTCTATCTGTGGAGAGCGGCACACCCTATTTTGCACATGACGTGTGGGTCCTTTCTCCTAGCGTAATAAAAATTACAACAGAATGTGACTTTTGTAAATTCTTAGCTGCCCCTTTTTTTTTACATTAATTCCACACAGGAGGCTCTGAGGAAAATAATTTCCCATCTTTGAAGATGCTGTAAGTAGGGTCTTTTAGAGGAGAGGAAGGAGTGAACGTGGGTCTTGAAGAGACCCATGTTGTAGGAAGGAGGAAACACAGAGGCCGGCAAATCGTTCCACAGCCGAGCTGTTGAACACAAGAACGACTCGTAGAAGCGTCCCGTTCTCATGTGACAAATGTCAACTGTGTACATATGTTGGGCGCGCGTTTGGCGTGTTTCCCGACTATGCACCGGTGCCGAGGGGATCAATGACGCTAGCTCCTCGGAACATCTTCCATTGAAATACCGGTAGAACAAGGATAGCATTCCCACCCGACGCCTGTGCTCTAAAGATTGCAATCCGTTTGTCAATTCGTTTGTCAAGACGGGAGAATCTATCAAGCGGACCGCCCGTTTCTGCACAGAGTCGAGGGTGTTTTTCAGGTACATCGGGGCTCTAGACCAGAGATGGCTGTCAAATTCAACCGTGTGGCGCACTTGCTATTTGTGCAGGGTTAGCAGCCGTGTACTATTAAAGTATCTGCAGGCCCTGTACAGTACGCCCAGTTTCTGAGAGGCCAACTTAACAATGGCCTCGATGGAGCCCCCGTACCTGAGCTGGTCACTTAGAGTTACACCGAGCATATCAATGGAGGACTTGTTCGGAAGAATGCTACCGTTGAAGGAGACTAGATTGTCACCTTTGCTTATGTTGTCAATAGAAGTAACACCTATTGATATTTATATAAATTAATTGAATTGATTAAACGGAACCAGACAAATGCAGTATAAATACTTAAATTTTAAGAGTTTCATATAATATAAAATGATTATTTTTCTTCCGCTATGGGCCTATCCTATGAGAGGTTGTCTATCATCAGGGCAACCTGTCAACACTGTCTACTCTGTAGTCTGTAAAGGATCTGTACTAGCACGGGGCACGTAGATTTTGAAGCCATTCTCGGTTCATCGCCTTTCACCGCAGTGGAAGAGATGGATTCACACGTCCGTAACTTCTAGGTGAATTGACCCCTCAGATTTCTATCCACCCCTCATACCCCTTTCCTTCCGAGAACTTCTTCACCTTCCATTCCTCAAAAAAATTCACCATACAGCATCCCAAAGATGACGTAGGATCTGAGGGATTAAAGGGACAATAAATCAGGGTTGTTTTTACTCAGCTATGTCTTCTACCATTTAATTTAAAGTGATTTTCAATTTGATATTTTTTCCCAAACTCTAATTTTAAGTTTTAACCTAATTTACAGTTTAACTGATGAAAACTAAGCTTTTACGTAGCAAAGTTATAAGTTGGCGAGGTTAAGGGATGGCTTTAAAAGCCTCCCTTAAATATTCAATACCATTTTTTAGCATTTACTGTGGGCTGAAGTGGGAGTACGGAGGGGGAAGCTGAGTGGAAAGTGAACGGAGAGCATCACTGGGAAAGCCATAACATATTAAACGGATTTATTTAACACAATAATTTTGATAATTGTGTTCTGGATATCACCATCAAAGAAGCATGTAGTCCATATAGTAAAAGAAAATAATTTTTAATAACTATTATACTATATGTCTACCTACGTTATTTTTTCTTTTCATTTCATTGTTTTTATTTCTTGCTAGAGCAATCCCGATGAGTTACAAAACTCATTTTAGGACAGGAGGAACTTACAATTCATAGGTAGGAGGTAGTAGTTACAATTTTACAAAGGTATTTTGATATCATAATATAAGTTTTACATTCAGTACAGCATAAAAATAAAAATAAAGACAGGTTAAGTAGAACAAACAACAAGAGAACGTGGTTAAGAATGAAGTATTATTATTAAGTATTATTATGTAAAGAGAAAACAAGTAAAGAGAGGGAAAACTGATACGAGTATATAAGATAGAACAAAAAATGACAAGACGATTAGATATTTTCATTTTTAAATGTAGTTAAAAAATATTCTTTTAAATCATTGCTTTGCAATTTTTTATTATGCTGGATGTTTTTGTACATATCTGGAAGCGAATTATATAGTGTACAGGCAATATAGTTCAGAGATTTTATCCCATATTTTGTAGTGTGTGTTTGAGTAATGCGGATTTTATTGTTATTTCGAGTATTGTGGTTGTGGATGTCTTGATTGTAAATTGGCTTGGTGTTAGTATGAGTTGATTGTTGGGTAATTTGTAGGATGGTGCTTGTGATTTCATGTCAGGAAGGATTGTGATTGGAAGGATACCGGAAACTGAATAGATGTTCCTGACATGAGTGTCCCATGGAAGTCCATAAACATTTCTGAGAGCTCGGTTTTGAACTACCTGCAGTTCGGCTATCAATTTCTTTGAGGCAAAGCCCCAGATACAGCAGAGATAGGAAAGGTGAGAGTGTACTATGGCATTTTAGACTGAAGTTAATAAATTGTCGTGAAAATAAACTTATGTGCCCAAGCGGTTAATCGAAATTTGTAGCGCGCGGAATATTTGTCCCAATACACCATCTCCCTCACCCGTATTTCGTTATCTCATGCCCGTTGCGCAACGCAGGTGAAATGTGCAAGAGACACCTACGCATCCCTACCAAGCGGCTGGCCATGCCTTACGGCGCACACACACCTGACGGTGCCCTTATAAGCGGCGTCTCGTCAGTTCCCGACAAAGTTCTCCTATCAACCTTGCTCTGGCTAGTACCCTCCTTCTGACTGCCCGTGCATCGCATGGCACTCAGAAGACAGATATCTACTACCAGCTGAAAAGCACCCGACTTGAGAGATACCTAGGTTTGCTAAGGCGCGCTCCTTCTTCCTTGTTGGTTACCTGTGTTCCACAGCCCTTAGAAGACAGTAATCCGCCCAAAGCAACCATAGGCCAGTTTCGCGACTCGGTTCCGCTTTTCCCTTTTGTCGTTACGAAATATAAATACTTGCCTAGTTGATAAGTTTCCAAGTATATCGCTATATCCGTATATGTACTGTTACTATTTTGTACAATATTGTCCGAGTGACCCACAATAAAAACTCTTTACATAAAAAAGTGTTATAAATTTTATATCACAATTGTTCCTATTTGACTAATTTAGTAATATAATAAAATAGCCATAATCCAATTGAGCGCAGCAAAGTAACATTTTAAATAGACTGTTTTGCATTTCTTGTTTGTACGTTCCGTTTACGGATAAAGATGGGAGCTGTTTTAACTGCTCAGTTAAGATATACAAATTATGTATATTTGGATTTTTTTATTCGCATTTATAAAAAAATTATTATTGGTACTTACCTGAAGAATGAATGAAAAAAATGTCATTGGGATATGACAAATAGAATAAATTCAAAATATAAATAAAAAAAACAACTATTACATGTAATTTTATATCGATAGCGGATTTCTGATATGTCGTAAAGGACAATAAATCCAAAAAATGAGTTTACTATGTCCGTTTTCTCAGTTTTTTTTTCTCTTTCGATCTGTCGTCGTTGAAATATTTCTGGGAAATTAAGTGCCTTTTTACTACTTTTTGGGGATTTTTTTTTTGAAAAATTAAATTTTATTATTAAAAATATTTACAAAAAATTTTAAGATTCCATTTAAATCCTAAAATAAAAATTCTCAATTACAGGTCAAAAAAATAAAAAAGCCTTCCTTTTTGTCTGCGTTAACAATTAAAATTTTGACCTTTACTATATTTCAAATTTCCGTGATCAAAATGGTATATAATTAAGTAGTTAGGTATTTAAGATATTACCTAAAAATTTATAAAATACGAATTCAGATCAAATTTTGGTTTTGTTTATTAAATAAGGGAAAATTAGAAACATACTATTTAGGATGCAAGGTATACTGAACACATAACTTCTAGTGTTATAAGCAGAATTCTCTTCCGCGCCATTCCCTTGAGGGCCTAGAATTTGAATATAGTATAATTTTACCAGTGAAACCCTCTCAATAAGGCTCTACAGGAGAAGGAAGGCTTCTTGGTAGGAATTCACGCAATATTAGTCCCGTAACTCATCTCCAAGTGGCAAGGGAAAAAGCCACCGAGAGAATACCTTCCTTGTAATAGTGGAATAGTTGTAGCAGTAATTTCACGTGAAATTATAATATAATATGTGAATTTATGAAAATCGCTCCTGGTGAGAGTGCTCTTATGACTGGGCATTTTTTCCGGGAAATTTCGAAGCTTGTGGGAAAACACTGTGAGGGAAGGTGATTTATAATGTTTAGAGGAAGAAAATACTAAATAAGTTGCCAACTGCAAGGAGTTCCAATAGCTGTACTGCTGATAGCTCTGTTGTAACTGTTTGTGCCAATATTATCGATTATGCACAGAGATTACGATTTGCGTAAACCGAGAAAGTAAAAGCAGATGCGTTGTTTACTCGAAAACAAAAACTCTGAATGGACGGATACCTCGAGAGTGTTTCATCTTGGGGTGAGAATAATATCGTCGAATTTAATCCGTTCATGTCTGATTACGTCTAAAAGTAAGCGAAACGAAAATCTATTTTCTTTCAATGTAAGCAATATTCCCAACAGGAATTCAATTGATATGATTGGTGTAAATCTTAGTGACCAGCTCAGATATGGGGGCTCCATCAACCAGGATTAAGTTAGCCTCTCTCTCCACTCTTAGCCATCTCTGTTTTGTAGCCCTAAAATACCTGAAAAAAAAAAACCTTCGACTCTGTGCAGAAAAAAGCGGTCCGTTTGATAGATTCTCCTATTTTAACAAACGGATTTCAATCTTTAGAGCAAAGTCGTCAGGCAGTATGCTGTTCTTGATTTACCGGTACTACAATGGAAGCTGCTCCGATGAACTAGCATCATTGATCCCATCGGTACCCTATGCACACGGTTGACACATGAGAACAGGATGCTTCGTCGTTCTTGAGTTCAACAGCTCACGTCCGGATGATTTTTCGCATTCTGTGTTTCCTCCCTTCTACAACATGGGTCTCTTCAAGACCCATGTTCACTCCTTCCCCTCTCCTAAAAGACCCTCCTCATTTCATCTTTAAAGACGACGTTGACCTGAGAGAAATTATTTTCTTGAGGGTCTTCTATGTGAAGTTAATGTAAAAAATACGAACCGCTTACATAGAATGAAGTTCTACAGAACCATTTTCCTCTTTTCCATATACGACGCTTGTAACGGAATGAGAGGTCGCATTGGAGCTCATATAGGTGAACATAGAAGGGTTGTAAACGTACAGTCCAATCGTATCTTGCACCTTAAGAATATGTGAGGACTTGAACTAAAACCTAGAGATTAATAATCCATTTCAGCTCATAATTATCAAGAATACTACATTTCAACGAGTAATCACATTTTTTCAGCAGTTCTTCACATTTAGTTAACCAGTTATATATTAACTTTGAGAATAAACTTATGTTTTTCTGTTATGGGATTTTTGGTGTCCCGCAATTTGCGTAGCTTTGGTGCCAAATTAACCGTTTGCTATTTCACGGCCGTAATAGCATGAATCAATAAAAACAATGCAGACATGTCACTAAGTATATTTTATTAAGAAAGTTCTGTTAGCTTGCTAAATATTTAATCGCTGTAGATTTTTCTGCGCTAAAGAATTTTTTTTTTTATATACATAATAGTTATAAGCGGAATTCCATTAGCTTTGAGACATTTCTAATAACAAAATTCTTCTATTATCTAGGAATACAATTAATACGCTATCGTCTGTCGTACACAATTGCTCCACCTACTAGATACAAATGTAAGTGATGCCATCTATAATATTGAAGTAGAACTAGTGAATAGTTCATACCACAGTTTTCCCGCGGAAGCGGGTTTTTACTAGGGTTGTTATGGAGCTCCGTAACTATAACCGAAACTATCGGATATCCGAAATTAAAAAAATATCCGTAACCGTAATCGAAACCGATGTAAAAGTTTGGGATAGTTTCGGATAAAGGCGGAGTCTAAATGACAGGTTACGACCGGTTTTTGTTTGTTTTGCCCAGCCGTTAAGTATAATTTCCTTTGCTCAATTTTGACTATTAAAACTACAATTAAGGTTTTAAGTTTATTAATAAACATTTCGTAATGGTTTCATTACTTACAAAATTCATAAAGAACTGTTTTTGGTATTATAGATTACAGTAAAAATGTACCAAGGTTTTATTACAATATTATTTTTGTTTATTATAATTTTGTTTTTATATTTTTCAGTACATACCTTCACAGGTGTACCTATCACTTAATATGGCTAAAATAATAGTTAATTATTTGACTGATTGTAAAACACTAGACTAGACTAGACTAGAAATAAAAGTCAAATCTTATAATATCCGTAACCGAAATTAACCGAAACTAGCGGATAATCCGAAATAATTTCATATCCTTATCCATATCCGAAACCGGTATAATATTATTCCTGTATCCGTATCCAGATCCGAAATTTCATACCCATAACATCCCTAGTTTTTACCTGCCAGTATACCTTTAGTTCGAGTCAGGTAAGAGGTTTTAAAAATAATCGTCCAAAAAGTTTCGGGACAAATTTAATATTGAGAATCACTGCTCAAAAATTATGGACTTCAGAAATTCGGCGAACACGAAAGGAAGTTCAAAAGATTTGTACTTTCTAATTATAAACGCCGGAGGGGAATGATATATCAGATACGAAACGCTGAAATACATTATTTTATGCAACTCCACTTGGAAAAATTCGGTCAGTAATAGGTACTTTGAAATATTTCACGTAGTAATCCGGGAATAGTTTGCTGTGGTTTATTCAATTTTATCACGTTCAAAAATAGTTTAATCCTATTTTTAAACTACACATCTATTAGTCCAGACAAAATAGACGAAAAAAAGTGCTGAGTTTGCATTAATTCCGAACAAGCTGAATTTTTGTACAGGTCTTGAATACGTCATTACAAATGTTATGTCAAAGTCCCCATCGATCTAGCATTAGCTTTGTTTTTTATCCTAGGTCAAAGGTCAAATTTTTTTGTTTTTTGCGTATATCTCTGAAACGGTGAGGGCTACCGAAAAAAAATTTTAGAAGAGGTTGTAGATCTCAAAATTTTCTAAAAAAAAGTATATATTCCTTTTTTCCTACTAAGCACCTTTATCCAGTAATCGCGATTTCAAACTAATATGCACTCGTATGCGCACATCATCGGGTCATATTGGAATATTGGTTTTTGTGATTCGTGCACTCATTACGTGGAAAATATACGATTCTGAGTGAGCCAATTTTAAGCCAAAATCTATCCCTAATTTCATTAGTTAGTTGGCCTTGAGTAACATGTGCCTGCGACTGACGGGGTGTACCTGCATTTTTCGGATTTTCCATAGAAACTGGTGTAAACCTGCATTTTTCGGATTTTCCAAAGAAACCGGCGTTTTTCGAGGGACGTAACCCTAGTAAATCCAGTCAATTTTGGACCAACATAATTCGAGAACGGTGCTTCGTAGGAAAAAAAGTACTTGTACCTTTTTTTGTAGAAAATTAACCAATCTACAAAATATTTTCATATTTTTTTTCACGTAGCCCTCACCGTTTCAGAGAAAAAAGTAGAAAACAAAAATTTGTGACCTTTGACCTCGGATAAAAAACAACGCTAATGCTAGATCGATGCCGACTTTTGACATAGCATTTGTAATGACGTATTCAAGTGCAAACCTGTGCAAAAATTCAGCTTGTTCGAAATTAATGCAAACTGGAATGTCTATTTTGTCTGGACTATATAAGAATCACATGAATTCACTGGAGTAAAAATTCTAAGTGTCATTATTTCATTCGTCGTTGAAACTTAGTGAAATTTTTGATAATTCTCCAAAAAAGTCACTTTAAATTTAAATTTTCTTTTTCTACCAAGAAAACTATTTAATTCTCTTTATTTACCTTTATAATTAATGACTCTTGTTTAAAGCTCTTTTCAAAATTCTGGATGATAATCTTTCCACCGCATCAAATACTTTGCTTTGACGATTTAGTCTATTGAAATTTATTTTTAGTCTTTGAAACACAAGATTTTTATTTTCTTAATTTTTATTTCATAAAAATAAATTGTAGAAATACATGAATTTTTTCAAATTATTTTACCAGCCAGGCTAGTAATGTTCTTGTGTTATAGCGGATAAACTTTTATTATTAAATTGATAAACTAATGTTTAAGACAAGATTTTTTATGCAAAGCACAAAAGGGTAACAATTATTATAAGCAATAATTATTAGCCTGAAACACTCATCCATATTGAAAAAACCTCCCGAGAAAAGATACATGCCGCCGACGGGTCTACCCACTAAGGCACGGCGGCTTATCTCTTACCTGCCTAATGATTCAATATATACTAATGTTTCATTCACAATAACCGCTTATTACCCGTCGGCGGCATGTATCTTTTCTTGGGAGGTTTTTCAATATGGATGAGTGTTTTAGGCTAATATTTATAGCTTTTAATAATAAATAATTCAGTTTGATAAATAAATATCTTTCACAATTCAGTTTGATTAGTATTTTTTTTTTTTTTTACAAACTCTACAAAAGTGGAAAACAATTTCTCTCAAGACTTGTTTCATCTTTTCTCGTGTTGAGGGTCTTTTTGAGTCTTGAAGAGACTCATGCTGTTGAAGGAAGGAGACACCAAATCTTCCCACAGCCGAGCTGTTGAACTCGTTGAAGCGATCCCTTCTCATGTGACAAATGTCTACCCGACTATGCACCTGTGCTCTAAAGACTGCCATCTGTTTGTTAAGATATTGGAATCTATCAAACGGACCGCCCGTTTCTGCACAGAGTCGAGGGTTTTTTCAGGTATTTTGTAACTCCAGACCAGGTGTGCTAGCACGGTCGCTCGATATGAAGTTACCGACTGATTGTCGGTAATTTCTCATCGTTCCCTAGGACAACTGCAGATCTCAAACGTACAAACGACAGTTGATATCGAATATATTAAGGACACTTAGTCATTGTGAACTGTCACCTATTTGTTTGCGATCTGCAGTTGTCGTAGGGAACGATGAGAAGTTACCGATAGTTATCCTACCGATCGTTATTGAGCAAGCGTGCTAGGGCCTCTGATATGACATCCAAATTAAAAAGGGCGCACTTGTGATTCGTACGGGGTCAGGAGTTGTGTACTATTACAGTATATAGGCACGGAGAAAAATGTTATTCGAAAAAACGATAATTTTAAAAGTAAATCGGTTAAAAACGGGACTGAAGTTCTTACGAACAAATTAACAGGGTTTCAATGTTAATTGGCTGGAAAATGTAAGAATAATTTGTTGGTATACGTAATTTCGTAGGTATACCAACAAATTATTCTTACATTTTCCCGCCAATAAACATAGAAACACCGTTAACTTGTTCGTACGAACTTCAGTCCCGTTTTTACTATTAAAATTATCGTTTTTTCGAATAACATTTTTCTCCGTGTGCGGGCCCTTTAAAGAACGCCCAGCTTCTGAGAGGATAACCATAAGATGATGACTCATGTACATATGAATATGAATGAAGCTAAGAAATTATGTCAAGTCAGGATTGTGCGACTTTTCATCACATATCTGCCTATCGTTTAGAAAGTGGCATGATCTTCGAATCACTATTAAATACATTAAACTAGTTACCTCTGAATCCAGTTTAAACACCTTTATCTTAAAGTGAGTGAATCGATTGACGATGAATCAAAATGGAGTTTATTTACGTCTCAACTGTAATACAATTTCCTTCCCAATGTAAGTCAGTCGTGAGCAATGTTGTGTGATGTCACTGTGTGCAACTCTGCACGGTGTAAGGTGCACTATCACAATGGGACCTACTTTGGATTCTACGGTAAACATTCATGTTACATTTAGCGCCTCCGCCCACTCAGGCAACTGAAAACCCTCAACTGCCAACTGTCTTTGTATGACAATGTGTACACAAAACCCCGTTGTCAATGGTAACGCAAGCGGTGACTTGCGACCATCTTGCGACCATCTTGCGACCATCTTGCGACTGTCACGGCTGATTACCCTGGGCGGCCGTTTCTAGGTTGCGAGCTGTCAGCTGATTGTTCTTCATCTATGGTTAAACAAGCTTTTTGACCAATCAAGACAGAGAAAACAGCCGGTTTTATTTGGTTTTCAGTTGCCTCAGTGGGCGGAGCGCCTTACAGTCAGGAGTTAAACTGTCACCGATATAAATTGTACTTAAATTTAGTTCTGTGAACAATATACCTCGTGCAAAAAAAAACGGTTTTTATTTTTCTCTTATTTTAAATTCGTTCTAAATAAGAGAAAAGTATTAAAGTTATGTGGTTAGGTACTTTAACACTTATTTTTTCTGATCCTGTCAATTGTACCGTCTTACTAGATAACATATTTTTTGTATTTTTTATAAAATAGTACTTTATAATCATTTGTAATCTAAGTATATATTCTAGTGTATATATAACCGCCAGAACAGATACTTATACGGAGAGAAACGATTTTACTGATCGTGACCATCGGCTGCTGCGGTGCATGACATATTAAAATGGCCACCATCTTTAACCGGAACCGGAACAATTTTACAGAAAGATGAAACATTAACCGCTTCAGTTATCTTAGTTAAAAAAGGAGTTCGGTACGATCAATCAATAAATACCAAAAAATGATTTCACAACAGTATTTGTAGAGCGTTTTCACAAAAAAAAAACTAACCAAAACGATTTTTCAAAAATTTATTTTTATTTTTATTGTCTAAGTAAGTGTCTACGAAATGGCTATTTCGGATTTACAAAAATCAATATATTTACCTTCTTTATGTAGGAATAATGGAAAATTAAAGTTTTTTACAAAGTGAAATATCTATACCTGCATACTTACATTTATATACTTAATGGTGAATTAACTAGATTGGTAAATACACAATCAAGTATGGTTCACAGAAAAGTAAAATAAATATTTTCATTTCAATGTATCTGCGTAGGCCCCCAGTTATTTATAAAAAAATATTCTGATCCCATATTAAAATTTTGTCTCGGTATTACTTACTTTTTTTTTGTTACAGGTATGCATTTGTTGTATGTTAAATTTTTAAATTTTTATTTAAGAAATTTTATAATGTTTTTTTTTTTTGGTAGAATTAGGTACTTTGAAAGATAGACTAAACATAACATTTTGACACACATTTTTATACAAATCACACATAGTTATTAAAAACAATCATTCAATGATTGGAGAACAAAAATTTATGTATATTTCCTTTATGAGATTTTTTTTTTCAGATATCTAAAGAATTTTCTATTGTCAATACTGGTAATTTTCAAAATCTTTATAAATAAAGATAGCTTTTCACAAATGAAATAAGTTTTTTTTTATTATTTCTCAAATCTAAGAGTTATTTGAATTTGCACTTGCATTAAAAAATATTAAAACCGTCTTCCGAAAAAAAAAGGTTTTTGCAGATATTTCTCTTTCTGAAAATGCTTCTCATTTTTCCTCTCCCGGTAACACCTCCTGCCAAAAATTGGTTTGTATTAGTGTATTTAAGATTATTTAGTCGAGTATCTGATAATTTTAAAAAATAATTCATTAATTCTAAATGTGAACATTTTCATATCAGAGCGGGCAAACCTCATAATAATATTATTACAACATTAAATTATAAATAATTTAATTACAGCGCTATGGACTTCACTGGATATCCGCAACCACCTCTCAACTTCTCTCAACCTCGTTGTGGTTTTTTTTTGTGTTGAATTAGTGAGGTTTTACGTCGAACAGTTTTTGAGGTGATACGAATTTAAATAAATGAATGATACCAACAATAATAATGAATAAAACTCACCACCTATTTTGAACCTATTACCTCAGATTATTCACGGCATTATTATGTAACCCTCGAAATGAAAATCTTTAATTTCTAATAATTTCAAACGATTCCAAAGAATAACTAAGCCACTTATTATTACTAGGCATCTAAAAATAAAACTGGGAAAAATGTTTGGTATTTTATATTGATAATACAACAAGTAATTTATTTAGATTAATTTAATTATTTTTACATACAGGAGTAGAGCAAATTACTTATTTGAATTTCGCGCCCTTAAGCGATGCTTGCAGGGAGGTGCGTGGGGATAACCGTATTGGAGAGGACGGGGCGTAAAGTTTTATCTCCGCTTGGTTTAGATAGAATCGTGGAGTGGACGAAGGAGGAGCGCGCGTTCGCTGCCGAGTCGTACTTTCCGGTCAATCATCGCCATACAAAGTTAAATTCCGTACCCACGTTAATATTGCGACCCCACAGTCGTGTTGTGGACGTCACGGCCAAAAGGAACTGCGGCGCCAAAAATAGGAAAAACCATTGACTTCAACCTAATCATGAATATTTTTAATAGTTCGCCATAAACCAGTTCAAAATAATCCGCAAGATTATTTTTTTGTGACACAACCTAATAGCCATGCATGTACGTAAAGTCGAGATATGTATAGTCACTGCCAATAGTTCTCATTTGCGCCTCATTCGTTGACGGCTAGCTACGCTCATCGTGTTGTCCCTATTTAAAAATCCGAAATTTTTAAACATGGATATTAAAGCTCCAGGTATATACTTTAAAGTATAATTATTTTTAACATAACAGTTTATAATGTAATATCGATATGTAAATGTTTTATGTAATACAATTTAAAAAAAAAAAAATATATATTTACTTCTAATTGAGTTTAGAAAAAAAATTTCACGGCATTATTTTACCTGTGGTAAAATATACCTTATGTTATGTGAAAACGTAAAATGTAAATCTATCCTCTTCCACCTTTAGTCTTGTAGTCTGGTAGTCTTGGCAAGCCCGCTCTAAATAAAATGAGAGTTAAGAGAAAAGAACTACCTATTTATAATAATAAAAAAGGAATAATTTTACAAGTTATTGTCAGTTTACAGATTAATAATTAATAACTACAGAAATAATTCAATACTAAATTGATTACATTTTTTAAATTAGAATACTACAACCACCTAACCCCAACTAACCCTAATGATGTACTTAAAAAAAATCTTAGGTGGTATTCTCGTATGCATTTTTGATCAGAATTAAAAAAAAAAAAATTGGCGTTGTAAATGGATAATTCGGTTTTGTGTGCGGCAGTCGATTGTTTGACCAGGATCCAACAGCCTAACAGCAGCAGAGCGCTCAGGGAACACAAAACGAAAGTCTTACCATGTCAACGTATTGTGGTGAACTTGCTGTTCGTAAAAGCCCAGGTTTTTTTCATCATGTCACCAGTTTTCCAACTCCGAAGTCGTTTATCCATAAAAGCGATGAATGACCGTCTACTCCGCGATTCTATCTAAACCAAGCTGAGATAAAACTTCAAGCCCCGCCCTCTCGAATGTGTCTATCGCACCTTTCTCGCAGAAACCATCGCTTCAGGGTGCCACATTCAAATAAGTAAGTTTCTCTGCCCCACCCTGTACAAGTTTACAAATTACTAATTTATTATAATTTAAAAACTATAACAGATCTCCTGTAATTTTAAATTTAATAAAATTTTATATTTTATTTTATTAGGAACGTATACAACCTTACACACAAAAAAAAATACTGGGTTATAATCCAATAACGAATATTCCATAAAAATTGTTTAATTTATAACTTATTTTACATTTAAAAAATTACATACAGGCACTAGAAAAACATAAAAAAATTAAAACATAAAATTTGTAAGCATTAAAAATACACGTACAAAGAGTGTGCCAGTTTTGTAGCGAAGAGATAAAAATAAATAAATGTAAAAATAAAATTCCATCTTCTATCTACCAATTGGTGCAAACCACAATGTACATAGGCAAACCTTTCATCACAATCTTAAACCACACAACTTCCCTGATTATGGATAATGCACGCTATTCGAAACCTTGGCTAAAGAATGAGGTAACGCAACATGCAAAAATGTCAGAAAATCAAATCACAAAGACAACATGATCATCTTAGATCATACCACTTACGTCGTGGATACTTCAAGACTGATACACTTAAAACTAAAAGGCAATTGACTGATCTAATATGTTTACATAAAATTATTCACGGCCACCTTCGTACTACCCAATTCCCATTATTTAAGATGCCATAACATTTTTCACATGAATACATTTAAAAATAATATCGTCTACTTTAGCCCTTTGACCCAGATGTGTCGAATATGAAACAAGATAGAATGTGCTGAAGTAGATAGGTATTTTCGTCGATAATTTGTACGGATTCAGAAAAAAGTTCTGGAACTGTTAAAAAATATTAACTAATTATTTTGTGTCAATTGTGTCTCTATGCATGCCTCGCCTGTTTCTTATGTCTCTTGCCACTCATTGTAATGTGTTACTTGAATGAGCTTATTTTGATTCTGTATTTTGGTTTTATAATTGTTATGTATCTGTATTTAGTCGTATGTAATTGTAGATTTTTGTAGCTTTTTTAACGGGTTTGTTCTCACGTAAGTGCGAACATCTGTAACACCCAGTAAAAATAAATAAAAAATACTTTTAATAAATAGTTGTCATCTCTGTTTCTGTACAAATATCATTAAATCAATTAATTTCTGCCAGGACATTATTTCTTCGCTCACTTGCAAGACGAAGGTAACAGGAGACATTTATATTAATAATATGTGCTGCAAGCAAGTGCATCACTCATAGTTGCATTTCAGAGCCGCTGCAGTTTCATACTTGTGCCTCGTGCAGCGGAACATTACTCATATTTGACTTACTCTCGGCGAATTAGACGGAGAGTCACGGCAGTAATGAAAACATTCCGGTCGTTGCTCTTCGACGTTTTGGAGACGATGGTAAATATCCCTTCTCGTCATAAAGTTCTCTGAAATATTTATGAAAGTAAAATAAATAAAAAAATGCCTGGAACAATAATAATTTTAAACCGTTGCAGTCGCGTCGAAATGGTAAGGGTTCTTGCAAATAAGATCTATTGAACTCTATTTTGGTTAATAATTTAGGTAAGAAATTAATTTGGAACCCGATACGTTTTTAGATTTTTAGATTGCCAAAAGCATTTTTGTTGTTTGTTTTTGGGGTGTTATGCCGTGTTGTGCTACCTCCTTCTTTAGCCGACGTTTCGGACAGCGTTGCAGTGTCCATCATCAGGGCAGATCCGACTGCCGGATAAGATCGACGGATAAAAAAGGAGGTAGCACAACACGGCATAACACCCCAAAAACAAACAACTAATTTGGAACCCGTTTAATCACAGGAGACCATATTTGTCCCAGCTCACATAGGTCTCACAGAAATCGTTGTTTCTCCCTTACTTACTTACCATAGTCAGAAATGTGATCTAAACGGTATTGGAAAGAGAATACAACAAACTATATATTCAAATCTAAAAGAAAACCACAAAAAAAATAAAATTTACCCCTTTCTGAAACCAAAGTTTCCGATAGCAATTTGACAAAAAATTATGGAACTTTGTGAATTTTTTAAGATTTTTTTTTACATGAAACGAAAAAAAGTGAGGTGACAGTAAGGTTTATAGTTCATTTATCTAATGAAATAAGTATATGTTTTATTTTTTTTTTCATTATCAGTAATTTTAGTTAGAAAAAAAGTAAAGTGAGCCGTTTTGCACACTTTTTAAAGTTTTCGCAAAAAAAAATAAAATAAAAAAATACATAGTAATTTTTAATATAGAAATTTGAAAGCCTATTTCATCACCTTTTGAAAACAGTTTTTAGTTTTCGAATACGTTAACAAATGTTCAATTTATTTGAATTTTATTGCAAAGTGGGAATATTTTTAGCCTCTGACAAAATACGCCAATTTTTTTAAGGGTTGAAAGTATGAGGCGTGTTATATCAAAAGCGGCAGTCTCCACTTTGTTTTATTTTGAGTAGGTAATATGAAATAAACGTTTTTTGTTGTTGTATTTTCCTTATACTTTAACTATATAAAAATACATTTATTAACAAAAAATGTACTTTACAGTACGTACAGCTTTAACTGTGTTATAGTACGGGGAAAATACCAAAATTAAAACATTTATTTCACATTACTTAAAATAACACGACGAGACTGCCGTTTTTGATATAACACACCTCGTATTATCTTTATGATGAAGTATTCAATTAGGGCACGTATTAACTAACTAACTAACCATCACGACCGTCCGTGGTCGAGTGGTAAGACACTTGACTCCCATTCGGAAGGTCGCGGGTTCGAACCCGGCGTGCGCAAATAAATTTTATTTGATTAATTTGTGTTATTTCACAATTAATTAATAAAAATAATATATGTTATATTTGCGGCACGTTCCAAGAGTGGAATATACTCTCAGTATCGCCCTGGTGTAAGACCACCATTCAGAATTGAAACGTTGCTTAATAATGGCTCTAGCCGTGTTTAGTGACTAGATCTGAATAGCCAGGTACTTTCCCACCTTCCTCTTCCCCATCTCCTTCCCTTCCCCACTTATCTTCAGCCTCACAACATACTCCAATTGGGGACGCCATAGTCTCACTGGCTCCAGAAGGGAGCAGTTGGGACTCTTGTGAGGTGTTCACTATAAAAAAAAATCACGCCGTTTCCCCGTAGGGGTAGGCAGAGAGGACGGACCGCCAAGGAACTCGGTCTTGGCACACACTCCTTGCTTCATTTACATATTCATACATCTTCTCATATAATGTGCTTTTCTATTATTCTGACCTTAACATGGAACGACCCACTTAATCATGCCATGTCTTCCTCGGGAAGGGAAGAAGATGGGAAAGAGGAAGGTGGGGAAGTACCTGGCAATTTAGATCTAGTTACTAAATACGGCTAAAACCGTAATGTTTCAATTCTGAATGGTTCACGGAGAAAAATGTTATTCTAAAGTACGATAATTTTAATCGTAAAAACGGTTAAAAACGGGACTGAAATTCTTACGAACAAATTAACAGGATTTCAATGTTTATTGGCGGGACCATGTAATAATAATTTGTTTGTTTACGTAATTTCGTACGTATACCAACAAATTATTCTTATATTTTCCCGCCAATAAACATTGAAACACTGCTAAATTGTTGGTAAGAACTTCAGTCTCGTTTTTAACCGATTTTACAAATAAAATGATCGTACTTTGGAATAACATTTTTTTCCGTCTGGTCTTACACCAGGGGGCCTAGTCTATATCTCTCACAGCGCCCGTAACGGGGGTTTAGCTACGTCACGAATCCGTATTAACCCTCCTATGACCGTGCTAAAAACTTTCTCGCGCTCCGATGCTGTACACTCAGTAAATATTAGTGTAATGTATTTATTTAATCCAATACATAAATGTATTGTGGAGGAATACCTAAAATGTTAACTCAATGTTTAGTATATTTACAAAGATATTTCAGTAAATACAAACCGTGACAGCTTACTTCACAGCACCGTCAAGAAAGGTTAAACGGCAAACGTGCTTGTTTGTGAAACCGAAAGATAGAGACTAGGCCCCCAGGGCGATACTGAGAGTTCCTTTCACTCTGTAACGTGCCTTAAATATACCTTATATCATCTTCACAAATCCTTCAATAATTATTATATTATCCCGCAATTTTCCTGCAATTTGTCTGCACTAGTTAATACACTGTATGGTACTGAAACTGTCAAAGGCAATGCCATGGTATATTGTGATGTAGGTAGGCGATGTTTTAGTATTACAAACATTGTTAGTTCCGACGATTTACGTGTCAGATTGGTAAGCTCGTTGGCGCTGCAGCCAGAGGTCGAGAGTTTAAATTCTGTACCTAAATCAAATTATAAAATAAGTTCTGCGTTATTTGAAGAGATACAAATAATAATTATCGTATAATTGAACATCAGAACCAAAGTTGACGATCCCAGTGCACTTCGCCGTTATAAAAGGACACTTTCACCATACGGTATCAAAAATATGTTTTAACTCGAAATGGTTTGTATTATGATGTGTAACCAGATTTGATTTCATTTTTTCTCTGACATCCATTTTGTTCTCTCCTTAGCTACTGAAGCGACAGAGCAATTAATATATTTTTTCTCGGATTGCTAAAGGAAATTTTTCCGCCCACATTAAAAAAATCATACCTCCGAATTTGAATATGGAGACATACAATCTTATTATAGTTCTATGTAGTCAATGAATTGCCCTATCTTTTGTCGATTATCAAATATTTGTAGGATTTATTAAAAAAAATATTATTAAATCTTTAACCTTAAAATATTTAAAAGAATCGAGAGAATATTTATTTTGTTATATTTTGAATGTAAAATACATTATATAGTCGTTTTAATAAAAATTAAAATTATGGTAATTTGCCCCATTTTGGCAACAAAGCAATCCGAGGTTTTGGAAATAGTGCCATAATGTGGCAAAAAGCGTTAGAGTGGTTAACATCCTTAAACTAAACAACATTCCACAAAAGAAGATGCTAAGGTTTCACGTCTGGCTAATGTTGAATTATTACAGATTATGAGTTCTAATTTAATCAAATTTTAAAAATCATCAAAATAATTAAAAGCTTGACAATGCTTATATTTTTAATCTTTTTCGTTTTTTCCGGGATTTCAAAGACGTAAATTTTTGATTTGTATTAAATGTACTTCATAACAACTTGCAACTTAAAAACCTGGGAGCTTAATATTTCTAGCAGAAGATAACTTATGTGCTATCTTTATTCTATCGAGATTTTAGAAATTCAAAATGCTAATACTTGTTCAAGTATTCTATAAACACTTGATCACCCACTAAGTACCTAAATACCTATCTATGTACTTAAATATAAACCATTAAAGTATTTTACACATATTTTTTTATGATTTAAAATTTTAAAAAATATACACAAATAGTTCAAAGATAAGAGAAAAAATCTTCGCGAATGTTGTTACTTGGTCAATGTACAAGTACGTATCTCAATGAAAATGGAAACAGAACTTATAAACAAATTTATAGACGAGACGATGGGGAAATCGTAAATATATGCAAATGTAACACGGAAATTCACTACACTCAGTAAAAAAAAAGTTAATAAAAATAAAACACTTGTGTTGTTTAAAACCACGAGTTTTTATTAATTTATTTTACTGAGCAGTTCCGCTTTGCTCAAGCATCATAGAGGGTACAAATTAATTAATTAGTATTAATTTGTTCCCTGATGATGCTTGAATGTGAAACCGGCCGGTAAAATAAATGAATAAAATCTCGTGGTTTTAAACAAAAAAAGTGTTTTATTTTTATTAAATATGTCAAACCACAAAGCGACTGCTTTCTACAATAATAACAAAAAAGTCTCTGAAAAACTTCAGAGTCAAATGTAAAGCCAGTGCACGCCCAATTAAAACGGATTCAACATTATTTTGTAGAAATTTCCATATTATTGGCGAGTTTTTCAATTAAAAATAACATTTCGCTAAGCAAACTGTCCCTGATAAAAGTTTGTAAGCACTTCCAACTAAGCAGAGATGTCTGGAGTCTGGAATCTGATGACTTAACTAAGTTGCCTATTTGAAGGACGCAGCACAGCAAAAATGCAAATAAACGTTATTGATATGATTAATCTTCTTCCTTGCACTGTCCCAACTCATTGCCTAGGTAGGCTGTTGGGTCTGTTGGTCTCCTCGTTCTCAGGTTGTAGCTTCTTCAATTCTGGGTATCGATTTCATCCAGGCCGTTTCTACTTAGGATTTTGGTGCATTGAGTCATCCAGGAGTTCTTTGGTCTTCCTCTGGATGACTGCCGATGAAGTCCATAGACATTGCCTGCTTCACTGTGTGGTCTGGTAGTTTCCGTTTTATGTGACCATACCATCTCAACTGTCGTTCCTCTAGCTTAATGTTTATGTCCGTGACACCCAGGCTCCCACGAATGCGTGAACTTTTAATCTTATCTTTTAGTGATACTCTTGCCGACCATCATCTAAGCATTCGCATTTCTGCTGATTCAAGTCGCTTGGTATAGGAGTTGTACATGGTCCAGCATTTGGAGCCATACATTATCGCGGGTCTAACAATAGTCTGGTATACCTTTCCTTTTAGTTTTATAGTCATTTTTGTGACACACAAGATTCCTGCTACGGATCTAAATTTACTCCATCCCACACCAATTCTGTGGTTAGCATCTGCTTCACATCCTCCATCTCTGTGAATGAGTGAGTCCAGATAGTTACAGATATGATTAATGTATGAAAATATTATAAACTATAGTGATAGAAAAGTTTCCCGAATATATACTTACTTATTAAAAAAAAAAAAAAATATATACTTCTTTTCTGGTCGAGGATTTATCGTCTCGAGTAGGTGCCTCCAGGCGACCCTGTCCTGCGATACTTCAGCGGCCTCCATCCATACTAGGCCCTTATCCCAACATGGGGCCGCTCGCTGGATGTCTTCCCCTTGGAGTCGCAATCACAGTGTTTTCAGTTGAATTCGTTCTTGACCATTGACCAAATCACCACATTTATGACTTTTCTGCGAATAGTAGCAGGGGTTCGATGTTAAGGCTATTTCGGAACGTCGAGCTTATAGTCCCTGCATGAGTCTTGCAGTGCCGATATTTTGTGACAATTCGTGTGCTTTAGATCAAAGCAAGGAACAAAACAGTCAACAAAGAAAGATTTTGTATAAAAATTACATAAGAAGCAACTTTTTGGTTGTCAAGTGATGTTATGACCGCATTCTAGTTTTTACGTTTCGAGAAATCAACAGTCATTGGTGGCGACGCGGGTCTCGAGATTTAATTAGCGACGTGTACGGACAAAGTATGCAACATGATCGGATACTTATCATGTCCCTGTGGAAGAAGGACCTTAGGTGCGGGTGTGCAACCATATCTAATTTTTTATGTTGTTATTTATTAATGTAATTTTTTTATTTATTTATTATTTGTTTTTGTATTCTTTATAACTAATCCCACGCCTACTATCACATATGAGTCACACACAATCCTGGTATCCATGGTATCCTCTATGATTTATATTCTCCCTCAGAGTTAGAGGTTCCGCACTCTTTAAAACACAGAGATAAACTTTATTCGATTACAGTTCGCCCCAGATCGAACTTTTTAGAATTTCGTTGGACAAATTTGACACAAGTTTGTGGATTTATGCCTCCCCCCGCTTGGTCCAGTTCGCAGCGTCCAGTAAATCTCTCGGCAGATACTAAATCTTCTCAAATCTCCGAATAATCTCGACTCGAACTTTTCCAATACAGCGCTGTATTTTCTTAACGGTCCAGGGGACTCGGAAACAAAGTCCTATTCGATCCGTTACTCCTTTACTCCTCTATTGCTCTGAGCTCCTGGTACTCCGGGAGAAATCGGGTCGTTTTATCAATCAGGCGGCCTCTGTGATCTAATGGTAGGAGCTCAACGTTTGTAGGCGCTCTTATATTTACGGATTTTTATTATCGTTACGGTTTTGTCATAAGTCATAATCTTCAACAGTTATGCTATGTTCACTTCTGGATGAAGGTCTATTTAAGCTTATGAGAGTCCTGAATGTCTTCCACTTTAAAAGTAATGTAAGTAATTGTTTTGAGAACAATCTCCTGTATATATTAGTTCTTGTAAATATTTAAAATCATTATTTCGAAAAACAAATGCTTTGTGGTACTAATTTGTATACAGGCATTTTGCCTAATGCTTTTGCTTACACCAATGCTCAGGGCAGCAAAATATTTAAATATAAGATTAGAACATTAGAAAATAGTTACAGGGTGGCAAAATAATGTACAAATTTATTCAAATGGTATCTAATAAAAAATTTCATTGGTGTGGTGCACACCAAACTACGCAGTTTGTCTTTGAAATTTCTTTTTCATATTTAAATTCCTTCGTATTCGTGTTTAACCTTGGAGGAAATATATATTTATTATTCAAAGGTTTTGCTGGTTTGGGAGATACTGGAAGAGGGAGACCTAAATCTAGACATTTCCAACCGGATTCTTTCGACTCATTGCTATTACCTTATGTAAGTGGGAGGGGTGAATTAGCACGTCCGTCACTTATGGACACATTGACCCCCGGATTCTTAGTCAGTCCGAATACCTTTTTCGTTCCCAGAACTTCCTCTCCTTTCTTTCCCTAAAAAGACCCTACATACTCCATCCCCAAAGATAACACAGGTCTTGGAGTTATTTTGTCTTATTTCTCACTGTCTAGAGAGCGAAGCTATTGTAAAAAAACATTATAATTTCCAATCTGCGAATTTGTTTATATTTATTTATTGACTTCTTTGGGTTTTTACATATCGAATATAAATTTCATTTATAACAAAAAGATTACAAAGTATATAAATAAAGCATAAACACAATGAGCTAAATCAACATGGATGAATTTAGAATAAAAACAAAGAAAAGAAACAAAAGAAAATCTAAATAAAATGAATTGATTTCTCATTCATTATTTACATTTAAAAAGTGGTGCCCTAATTTGACTTTAAATATGACGAAGTTTAAATTAAATATGTTTGCCACATCGGTTTGTTCATTGCCCAACCTATATATTCTTTCTAACACAGAATTCCTAGCGAAGTTATTGTTGTAGAATAAAATATTCCGTCTGGTATATTTTGGAGGTATATGTACAGATAGCAAATTTATAGCGTTCGGGCAGTCCTTGAATGAACAATTTTATATAATAGAAGTTTAGGTTTTATTTAAATTTTACATCTAAGAAATTAATGGCTATTTGAGAGGAGCTATCTAAATGTACTTGTTTGTTGTTAAACTGATTTGAGCATATTATCAAATAGTATGATAATGCTCATGTAAGCGGTTTTAAGGGAAAGGAGGGAGGGGAAGTTCTGGGAAGGAAAAAATTATGAGGGGTGGGTAGGAAACTGGGGCTCAGTGTGTCCAGGAGTGACGTATGAATCCATTCCTCCCACTGTGGTGCAAGGTGATTAATCGGTTGGAGAAATCAAAATATATCTTCAGCTCATCTCTCCCGATCCGGCCCGCCATGAACCCGGGTACCCCTGCTAAGTCACCAAACTTAGTGAACCACTTGGTGTTACCTACGGCAGGGGTGTTGATTATCCAATTAATGGTTCTTGGAGCGGGGGTGGTATATTTTTATCATAATAGTCCATAAACATTTTTCCCAGCATAAGTGTCCCGTATCATGTAGAGGCATTAGACACCGCACATAATAACTGGAGCGACAGAGCAATTAAAATATTTTTTCTCGGATTGTTAAAGGAAATTTTTTTGCCCACATTAGAAAAAATCATACCTCCGAATTTCAATATGGAGACACGCAAACTGATTACAGTTATATTATAAAGCCAATGAATTCCCCTCTCTTTTGTCTATTATCACACATTTGTAGGATTTATAAAAAAAATATAATTTAATCTTTAACCTTAACACATTTTAAAGAATCTAGAGAATATTTATTTTGTTATATTTTGAATGTAAAATTTATTGTATAGTCGTTTTAATTTTAAAAAAAATTGAAAATTTGCCACATTTTGGCAACAAAGCCATTCGATCTTTTGGATCTTTTAGAAATGTGGCAAAAAGCGCTCGAGTGGTTAAAATCACAGTAACGCAAAATTTTTCTTTTAAACCCGAATAAAAATAAACGACGGAAAACTTTCCCAGACCACAATACCGTATAGTATGTGGCTGGCTAGGGTAAGTTATTCACAAAAATATTGCTGTATTTTTCCCTTTGTTTCACCTGCTGTAAATTTCGTTTCGCGTTGAATCCCGCTTTCCGGAAAAGTTTCGCAAAATACGCAAGGGTATATCGTAAAATTTTTAGAACAAAACAGATTATATGTCAAAGATAAAAATGGATTTAGAAAAGTAGTATTCTTCGAGCTTTATGTCGGAAGCTTTTGTTCAGCTATATCGGCGTTCAGATGCCTTTTAAGGACGCTTTTGACGATATTTTTCAAGCGATTGAATGTGTTTTTTTGTTTTTATGATTTTTCGTCACATATACTGCGTTTTAGAGGTTTTGTCTTGATGGTTCGAAGGCACTAAATAAAGGATTTTACCCAATGTAGAAATAAAGAATAAGCTTCTTTTACATTCGATCCATGAAGGCGGCTCTATGGAAAAAAATTTCCCTTAGGGCTTATGTCATCTTTGGGGATGCTCTGTGGAGGGTCTTTTAGGGAAATGAAGGATCAAAGTTCTGGGAGGGAAAAATATATGGGAATCAGTGTATCCAAGAGTGACTGACGTATGAATAAATTCCTCCTACTGCTGTGCAAGGCGATCTAGAGTCTGACTTGAGAAGTCAAAAGTCTCTCTCAATCAGTCTCTCCCTATCCGGCCTGCCCCGCAGTAGATATTACTTGTGTCGTGATAGAGGACTTAGCTAGGCGAGGAATTGAACTCACTACGCCTGCGCTATCCGTCCGGGTGGGAAGCAGACGCGACGCCCACTCAGCCACTGACTAGTCATATCAATAACCATGTGTTAAATATCCTACCCCTTTCCCAATCCCATTTGAACGATTTTTTTTTTCATTTTTCCTAATTACCAACTTTATTCACTTATATATTATACTTTCCTTATTTTTTGTTATGCGCATTTTTACTTATACTATATATATATATATATATTATGCACATATACATACTACTAGAACGATCCCCTCCCCCCCAACCAAACTCACCCTATTCCCATTCAAACAACTTGTTAATGTACTTGTTATTCAAATCATTTCACTGATACATAAAACCCACGTGGAAACCTGTACATGGTACATTTAATTATTAATGTGGAAAATATTATATATAAAATACTATTATGCTTTGTTGTTAATGTAAACTGTTGGTCTCCCGAATAAAAGAAAATAAAATACATTATAATATCCAAGTAAAAACATTTAAATTGTACAACTAATATAACTTAGATATTATAATTATGATTTGTTTTTAATGTAATCTGTTGGTCTCCCAAAAAATACTTTTAATTGATGAACTGTATAAATTATGCAATACTTAAAATCATATTAAGTATGAGAAAAACATGCCAATTTTTATCTGTTTATGTAAAACAACTTTAATAGTTTTCTACTGCTAATATTGAAACGGAGTATAAGGTTATGTCTAAAACGTGTGCGTTTGAAAGATAAATGTGCTTCGTGAATATCTTACCAGAAGAACCTGTTGCGAAGTTTTTAAGTGTCTGTGTGTCTAACAACGTGTTATTTTACTTACTTTTTTTACACCAACTTTGTTTTACTTTTTTTAGAAAACCAATAGTTATAACATTTTATAAAGTGTAATAAATAATGTGTAAATCATTTAACCAATAATAGGTTTCCACTGAAGTATCTTAATTTTTTGTAAACAAAGAAAAATAGTTACATTAGCCTATTGGGATGGAATGGTGGGAGGGTAGGGAAAGGGATGGATCTATTCTGTATAATTAGTAGGGTGAATGTATGGTATGTAAATAGTTATAGTAAAGTATCGAGAGATTGCCTGTGTGACTTTAAGGAGTGTGGTGCAGAGTTGAAAATGTCAAATTGTGTATAGTATGTATTAAAAGTGTGTGATCATGAAGGAGTTTTGCTTAGAATTGGTGTTGCATCGAGGGAGGCTAAAAATTTTGTCTGATCTGGTTCGTTTGTTGGGAACTCGTAGTTGGATTCGTTGTAAGAGTTCCGGGCAATCTACGATGGACCTGGATATTTTCTGTAGAAAGAGGACATCAGCCGAGCTTCTTAGATCTTCCAATGGTAATTATTGAAGTACGCGGCCGAATCTTGTTTAGGAAGAAATTTGTAGATTTTTTAACTCTTTTCAGTGATTGATTAAGCTTTTAGCGTTTTGAACAAACATGTTTAGGCAGAAAGCAATGGTTTGACATATTAATTGAAATAAAAAAATAAAACATCAAGCAAAACTAGTCGGCATTAAAGTGGTTACAAATAAAATTATTGTTTTATTTCAATAAATATGTTTAGTTTCACAAGAAATTTCACCGGAGAAGATGCCCGAATAGATGATGTATTTATTCATTTCTTTGTCTAATGCACTTACTATAATATCTCTTTATTGCACATATACGAGTACTTTGTGACACAAAGCCGATTGAATCATTTTTATTCGATGTGGTTCATTAATCCACTAAATTGAATAGCATTAATGCATGACGTGAAGCCATTTCGGAGGCTTCCGCGTATGCATATGATACGGCATATTTAATACACGTCACTGTCATGTAACCGCGATTGAAAATGAATCGGATTTGCGGAAATTGATGCGCCATGGAGTTGTGAAACTGCATTTATATTCAATGTTCATTGCTACTTACGGTGGGTACACACCCGCAACATTCGAGTTTCATCGTTCATGGAATAATTCGTATTAGGTACAGTACATTCATCTATATGTTGCTTTTCGTGTATCGTTTTCTATGACAAAAACAGAAAGAAAAGATTATAATGTCAATTAGTCATATTTACCCGAAAAATAAAATCCAGTGTTCTATAATTACAACATTGATAACAATGCTCTTGAGACATTAACACAAATAAAAGACTAAGGCATCACTATTCAAATCAAATCTTTCAGAAAGAAAAAGATTATAATGTCAATTAATCATATTTTCCCGAAAAAAAATCCAGTGATCTATAATTATTACAACATTGATAACAATGCTCTTGAGACATTAACACAAATAAAAGACTAAGGCATCACTATTCAAATCAAATCTTTCAGAAAGAAAAAGATTATAATGTCAATTAATCATATTTTCCCGAAAAAAAATCCAGTGATCTATAATTATTACAACATTGATAACAATGCTCTTGAGACATTAACACAAATAAAAGACTTACAAATCAAATCTTTCAGAAGGAAAAAACACTTTTCAAATCAAATCTTTCAGAAGGAAAAAGATTATAATGTCAATTAATCATATTTTCCTGAAAAAAAAATTCCAGTGATCTATAATTAAAACTTTGATAACAATGCGATTGAGACATTGACACAAATTAAAGACTTAGACATCACTTTTCAAATCAAATCTTTCAGAAAGAAATAGATTAGATATAGAATAGATATTTTCCCGAAAAAAAATATCCAGTGATCTATAATTACAACATTGACAACAATGCTCTTAGACATTAGCACAAATTAAAGACTTAGGCATCACTTTTCAAATCAAATCTTTCAGAAAGAAAAAGATTATAATGTCAATTAGTCATATTTACCCGAAAAATAAAATCCAGTGATCTATAATTACAACATTGATAACAATGCTCTTGAGACATTAACACAAATTAAAGGCTTAGACATTATTTTTCAATCAAATCTTTCATTTGTTAACTACATAATGGAAATCTCTAATAAGGGCTTACAAATTGGGATACAAGTTGGGATTTATAACTAGGCTAACAAGAAGTATCAACAATTAGTTAGGCATTATAATATGTTTTGTTTTGTTTGTTCGAAAAAAGAATTAAAATATTTTTATGTTACATAAATGGTTGTTTGTCAGTCTTTGTTGATAATAGAAACACTAATGTTTATAGTATATTATTATATTGTAGTCATGGAAATTCTCTCTTGGAAACTGTCGTCATGGAAATTGTTATTATGAAAAAAGGACTCTTCATTTTGTCATGGCTCTTCATTCATCATGAGCAAGTCGCATTTTATAATTGTGGATATATTTCCGTCGTGTAATCTTGACTTCAGAACATTGGCGGATCCAAATATTAGCAAGAATTATACTGGTGATCTGCACGTGCATTGGAATCATTGGGAGGCCTTCCACGTTTGCAGAGAACAACAATCAAAGGTTAGTGTTTCAGTTTTTTCAATAGAAATTGTACAGACAGCCATCCTTCTGTTCGCGCAAATAAAATTCTTTTTTGGTTATTACGCCCAGAGAGATCTGAGACTATTTACACGTCCCAGACTCACATATTATAATCCAACAATATTAAATGCATTAAGCATTTATATGTTGCCCTTGTTAGAAATTACCTTCAATATAATTCTCTCATTATATATATATATATATTCATGTACAATCTATTGAAAGAGTTCAAAATAAATTCTTACCTTTCATAAATTTTAAAATGGGAATTCCGTCAATTATGTCAACACTCTTCTAAATGATTTGTTTTTTACATTTCCCATTCGTCCCCGTTCCTCTTCCGACTCCTCTTCTTCTTCCCCTCCCGCGTCCCCTTCCCCTCCCGCGTTCCCTTATCACCTTCCCGCGTTACCCCTCCACTCTCCCGCTCTCCCCTTTCTCGCGAACCCCTCCCCCCCTCACGCATTTCACTTCCACCTTTTTCGCCTCCCCTCTCTCTCGTCCCCCCCTCCCACGAAGCCCTCCTCATTAATTCCCAACCGACCCTCCCCCAAACCCCTCCCCCCAGCCTTTTTCCCTGCCGCCTAACCCCATAAAACACACAACTTTTTCCAACAAATCCCGTGAGCTATTTAATTTTTTATGTAAATTTCATCATTCCATGACGGCCGGCTTAGTCCAGCGGTAGGGCGTTGGACTTCCATTCCGAAGGTCGCGGGTTCGAACTCGGCGTGCGCAAATAAATTTTATTTAATTAATTTGTGTTAGATCACAATTAATTATTTTTAAATAATATATAGTATATTTACGGCACGTTCCAGAGTGGAAGATACTCTTGGTATCGCCCTGGTGGAAGACCACCATTCAAAATTAAAACGTTGCTTGAAAAGGCTTTACACATTGGCCAGGTACATCCCCACCTTCCTCTTCCTCGTCTTCTTCCCCCACTTATCTTCAGCCTCATAACATACCACAATTGGGGATGCCATAGTCTCGATGCCAGACGGGAGTAGTTGGGACTCTTGTGAAGTAGATATTAACTATAATTTTTTTTTTTTTATGTTAGTGCTCACTAGTATATGTATACAGAAATATTCATAAGTTCAAATTTTAATCACAATCGTATCAATAGTATAGGAATAATTTCATAACGCCAGAGTTTTTTAATGTTAGTGCTCACTAGTATATGTATACAGAAATATTCATATGTTCAAATTTTAATCACAATCGTATCAATAGTATAGGAATAATTTCATAACGCCAGAGTTCACCATCCTATAACCATGCCGGGTATGCGCACATCGTATTCTAAAAGTTTCATTGCAATCGGATGAACGGTATGGCCGCGCATAAGGTACGAACAAACAAACAAACAAACATAAATTTTTATATTATAGATTAAATGATGTAAATGATAGTCCAGAGTTGCTTGCATTGATTAGCTTTCGGATTCCACTATGTAATAGTAGATGTCGGGATTTATTTCAGTGTAGAAATTCTGAGACTACCTATCAAATGTATTCCTCTTTGCCCAGAATACTAATAATAGGGAAATAGTTATACCAATTCTGTGGACATCTTCAATTTGTCGCTAAACAAATACAAAATGTTGTTACCAAAGCAGTTCAAGTATGTACAATAAGTAATGTGTACTTTTTACTACACGTATGTAAAAGCCCCCAAAAAGTATGATTTATGGTAACTTGAAGGTTAGAATAGTGAACTTAGAATTACACACTTTATTTTTACGAAGACGTATAAAGTTTTATTGACACCGTACAACAATACATCCCAATAAGTATTTTTGCCTAATGGATTGAAATGTTTCTTTCTAAGAAGTTTAATGCAGTTTAATGCAGAGTTGATCTGTTGATAAGGAATTTATTAATTTCAGCCTGCTGAGGGAGGGAGAAATGCTCGCCTGCCATCTGTCTTATAAATTACAAACTACTTATTCTACAATATAAACTCAAGTTCCACCCAATATCCAAACCAAATTTCACGTTTGCTTGGATCCTAACACAATTCAATAATATTTTTAAATCAATAACAACCTCTACTTATTTTTTTTTAACACAATGATAATGTTTTTTTTGAGAAAAATCTTTGCAAGAGCGTAAAAATGAACGTAAAAATAGGAAACTTGAGGGACCGTTATAATAGCAATGCATTCGGAAAATTAAATCCACATAAGGATACAATATAGAACTTTAGATGACGAATATTTCTAAACACAGTTTATCTGTGGATATACACAACTCTCCGACCAAGTATCTTGGCAAAGATACAATTTAGGGGGTTTTTCACCAAAACTCTTAATGGGATGATCACAACTACCGGTAACATAACTTTATTGGAAGGAAGATCCTGGTAATAAGTCCGCGAGCCTTCCACCACAGAAAATATGTTCTCAAGTAGCTACTGGTAGCCTTCATGTTGATACG
The DNA here is from genome assembly GCA_951813805.1 of Limnephilus auricula. Taxonomy (NCBI): domain Eukaryota; kingdom Metazoa; phylum Arthropoda; class Insecta; order Trichoptera; family Limnephilidae; genus Limnephilus; species Limnephilus auricula. The sequence continues at coordinate 19,542,552 of OX638406.1, forward strand.
TCTGGAAACAGAGCTTTTTCGCTGCTAATATCACGCCTGTCGGGCTTTCAAACAAATCACAAACGTCAAACCAACATCCTTGGCAGCGGTCAGTTTATTTTGTAAGGTGAGTTCTGTAGATTTTTGTTATGTTTTGTTGATTATTATGTGATATAACTAAAGATTTTTGTTAAACTTATAGATTTGTCATGTTTTAGGATGAATAAGTGAGATTGATGCCCAATATTCAAATACAAGTGCGAAATCCTGATGAGTATTAATTGTTCACCAGTAAAATGACGCGCGGTGATTTGGAAGAACAAGAAAGGCAGCCTGGAAGTCTGTTGAAGATAAATTCAATTCTTCTGCATCAGGTATTATAATAATAACCCACAAAATCAAGTTTGAGAATGTTCAAAGTCACATAATGTTTTGCTTGGTTGCCATTTTTTTTGTATGTATTTGACATTTGCGAAGTTTTGTTTCAATCTAAATACACATGAATTACTTAATTTACCCAAACTAAGAAGCTAATAACCTATTTTGTGTACGTAAATAGTTGTTTCTTGTATTAATTGTTGAAATAAAGTATAATTTTCATAATCTGTGCCTAAAAGTGTGGCGGCTTGTTCACAAAATAATGCTTTTCTTTCTCTCTGATTCTTGTGAATTCTTGGTATTTTTGTTAGGTGATTTTAGAGCTGTTGAATCTTTATAGCGTTTTTATCATTCATCTGCAGCCTTCGGGTCGCTCAAGACATTGAAAGTGAAATATGAGGGACTGAAGGTGAGGCAAAAGACCGCCCTCATCAGGAGACACCTATACCAGACTGGCATGGGAGCTAGCAATGCTGTTCCCTTGGACGACACAGAGGCGATTATTAAAGACACAATCTCCCTGAGCGCTCGAGGTATTACGAACAGCTCGGATAACGACGCCTGACTAGGTAAACCATTTACATCGCATATTTAAAAATCAATCGTACCTACATAATGTGGGGTAATAACTACAACTAGGTTAGTTATTTTTCCGATAAGCATGATTGAATCATATTGCTGTTTATTATGAGAAGAGTGATTAAATCATAGATTCGTGTATTGGGAACCGTAATACTTATATTTTGGAAATGAGAAAATGGCTTATGATTTTTTTTATGTACATATTTATTTATAAAATTGAATGACTTCCCACACAAAAAGCAACTTAAGCCATTCCACAAATTCTATTGCTACAACTAGCTAATTCTAGTTCCATAATTGAAACAAAACACTTGTGGTAACTAAAGTTATCTAATTATAGAATTAAACGATACCCTTTTTTGAAGATATTCACAAAAAACATATTAAAATAGCTTAATGATTTCACAAATTCTTCTTCCATTCACATTTGCGTCATATATTCTCCTTACACTCCTTTCTTCGTTCATTCGCTCTACATGCCCAAAGCATCTGAGTGTCCCTTCCTTGATCTTACTCATTACGCTTACATCAGCCTTCATTCTTTGCAGATATCTATATTTCTCACACGATCATAAATGGTTTTACCGCACATACGCCTCAGGGATCTCATCTCTTCAAGTTGTTTAATTACCCCACAATATTATATATTACCTATTTTATGTTGTTACTAATTTATTTATTAAGGGGATACCCGGCGGTGATTTTTCAACACAAACGTATTCCCTATTTATCTCTCTGGATTTTAACCCTAGAGAAAATATTGTTTTTTACATAAAATAGATATCAAATACTAGCGTGTCAGTACTTTTTGTTCTTTTTTGATAAGTTACTTTTTATAGAAGTTATGACCTTCCAAAAATCAATAAAATTGACTGGTTTAAACGCCGTCAAAAGACGTTCAGTATACAAACTAGACAATGTTTTTAAAAACAGCAAAACGTACAGACATAGAATAGTTTTTTCTTATGTAGTTGGTAAAAAAAAATTGAAAATCAGTCCACTTTTGGAGAAGAGTGGGGAATACAAAACCTCGATTTTAGTTAGGCATTAGTAGCCCGAGGTGCATTGTCCCTTTCGCTCAATATCCGGTGGAGTAAGAGCAACAGTGACAGCAACAATTTAAATCTATTTTTCAAATTTCTCCACTACCGGGTTTCATCTTAACACCCTTTTTAGGGCCTTTTAGACAGGAAACATTACATATAACTGAACTGCCTCAGTGACAATGCTTGTATTTGTTTAGTGAAAAATTGAAGACTCGGTATAATTATTTCCCACCATTAGTACTCTGAGCAATGAGAAATACATAAACATGGTAGTTAGTCCCAGAATTTGTGCATTGAAATAAGTGTATGTATAATCTATTAGTATTACATCTCTTTTTATTATTATTTCCAGATAATCCGAATGCAATCGAATAGAGGTGCTGTGCGTGCGAGGAAGACTTACTTGGACTGCAGTCACCCCTCTACACCCAGAGCTACTGCTGACATAATGACAAAAGAAAATAATGTATAGCTACTTTATAATCTAGAATATGCATTACTAAGGTGTGTAACGGAGCATATTACCTTGACCCTCTGGAAGGTGGTGCGAGCTGCTCGCTGTGCACCGGCTAATACTATTTTTGAAATAACTTACTTTGTAAAATGATGATTTTGTAAATTGCATCATCTTACTAGATTATGTGTTTATATATTTATGAAAATAGAATAAAATCTACCAAAGTTTTTCCTTAAAAAGAGAAATGTTCTTTCTCTGGCATGTTATAAAAAAATATATAAGAAATACAAAAATATTCTTGGAGTTTTTATTATACTTTCCATAAAGCTAAATAAGTGTTTTTCATACGCATACAATACATACAATCTACTCTTTAGAGCAACAAAACAACTCTGCTGGGTATTTGTTATTCTTTATACAGGTTTTCTGCTGGGGCATTTGTCCGTGCCAGAGGTGTGAACAAAAAAGTCTTCTTCGATAGTCACCATCACCCTGCAGAATACTTTTGTTGAAATGGCCAGCCTCTATTAATAAATTATTAAAAATAGTTTTTTGGTGACTGGATCTGAACAACATTGTCTCTTATAATTAAATTGGCATCGCATATTACTTTCACAACATGGAGAAGATGCCGTTTCCATTGCTGTATACTTCGGCATTTTCTCCATCTGAAACAAGAAAAAGTAATTTCAGTACTTGACATTTTCATTTGGGGAAATGGGATTGGTGGTAAATAGTAAGGATAGATCCTTCCTTGTCTATTACAAATTCATTAATAGTCTTTATTTATTACTAATATTTACTATAGTACTACTTAAGTATGATATAGAGGTACTTACTTGGTGACATTCGTGCAGTCGATAAACCCAATGACTTGCCAAATCATAAAAACAGTTTTTTAAGCGAGCCAGGTCCTGAGGGAAGTAAATATATGTAGGATGGAGGTTTCCAATAGCCTCCGAGCACCTTTTTATAAATCTTGCAGTTGCGAAGTAACGCAGCCAATAATAATTGGACGATTGTTGGTACGGCATTATTCCTGAAAACAATGAAATTTATTATATTTTGGTATATCTGTGTCGATGTTGAAAAATGTCGATATTTTAGGTTAGAAACTTATATTGTTATTATTTTTGTTAAAATGTATTGTAAGTGCAACGATTTCGTTATAAATATGTATCAAATAGCATACCAAGTGATCCTTTGAGAGATTTTGTTTTTAAATTGGTCCTCAATTAGATGAACGGCATTTTTCGTGTAAAGAATTCAATCAACACCTCCAATAAAGTTTCGCGACCTCTTAGTACTCCCGGACTCCTCATCCCTGCAGCCCTTTCGTCATTCATGCACTCTCGTGTACTTATGCAACTTCAATTGCATAAATAAACCAACACTTTCAATTGCTTCAATAATTTGAAAATTAAACTGACAAGTGACCAAACAGCTAGTGTTGCCAACAGCGCTTGGCCGAATATCGCCATTTCTCATACATAAAGTAGCCGAATTTCAGTTGCAGTAGTATTTAATTTTTTTTTTATTATACTAGTCCAAACGCCAAAATATCAATAAAATAAAATGTAATTTTTATCAATTTATTCATAACATATTTATAAATAGGCATGTTTAGTGTATCTTAAAAGAAAGTAAAGTAATAGCATTTTAAAACCAAAATTAAATAAACAATGATTAAGATGATTCCGATTCGTCTTCTGCTAGCAATAATAAGGCATCAACTTTCGACTTTCGCCATCGTCAGTAGTATTAGATATCATTTGCGTGAAATATTGTATTGTTTTTCTTAATTATTTACGATTCGGCCGATTTATTTGATTTTTTCGTCGCCGATTCTCGCCCTGAGTAGCCTAAATTTCGAAAAATCGCTTACGTTGGTAACACTGAACAGCTGCTGTCAAATCGTATGGAGATGGTAGAAAATTTAGCTTTTATCCAAATCGCTTGAAAATTTAGCGTGGTTTTGTCCCATTTTGGTAGAAAACTTGGCTATCATCTACCCATTAGTCGCTTATTGGCGGCTCGAAGCATCCAATAGTTTAGACGCATCTTATCTGCATACATAAGCGTTCTTGAAGGATGGTGGAAACGAAAAAGTACTTTATCATGGTACATAGTCCTTCTAACAGCTTATTACAAAAATGGTGAGAAACCCCCTTAATCATTGTACCAACATTGTGCAATATTCTTTTCTAAGCCAACGATAGATACATGATACTAATGACAATACTACAAAAAGTATATGAGAAAATGACAATGATAGTGACGAAAAATAGATACACGAAAGACAAGAAAATGTTGAAGGACCTAATAATTACCTTGCCATTTAAACAAATTATTTACATCAAAACTTTATTTGTAATCAACAAAACTATAGGGAAATTTTTTAAACTTGCATACATGAAACGATAAAAATAAACTAAATAAGACTGCGCTTTAGAAAAATCCAAAGTCTATAGTCGTTGATGTACGGAGCACTGAAGATATTTGGCAAATTACCAGAAGAAATTAAATAAGAAGATAATACACTTAGGTTTCTCACCATCCTGCCAATAGCTTATCTACACTAATAACGAATATTATTAAAAATAAAAATAAATTACTCGCAGTGGTTAGAAAACTCGACCAACTTATCCAATGTATATCCACTAGGTACAATAGGTTTGAGTACCGAATTATAAACTTCAACTTAATAAAAAAATAAACCGTAAATCGTAAATCGAAAATATTCGTTATTAGTGTAGATAAGCTATTGGGAAGATAGTGAGAAACTCCCTTAAATAAATTTAGGGGGTTTCTCACCATCCTCCCAATAGCTTATGTACACTAATAACGAATATTTTCGATTTACGATTTACGGTTTATTTTTTTATTAAGTTGGAGTTTATAATTCGGTACTCGAACCTATAAATATTTACTATATATTGGATAAATTGGCCGAGTTTTCTAACCACTGCAAGTATTTTATTTTGATGTTTAATAATACTCGTTATTAGGGTAGATAAGCTACTGGGAGGATGGTGAGAAACCCCCTTAATGTAATAGTGATTAATTTATACCTTTAAAAAATGTATAAGAATTACATGGGACGTAGGTACGCACAACCCATTTGGATCTAAAGTAAAAAATTCAATGAGGAAAATAATTTCCTTCAGGGCCTGTGTCGTCTTAAGGGGGAGTATAGTAGATGAAGTTTTGGGAAGAAAGGGTATAAATGGTGGGTAGCAATCTGAAGTGTCTAGAAATGGCGTAAGAATCTATCCTTTCAATTGCGGTGCAAGGCGATGCGTCGAGAGAGCCCGGCTGGAGAGGTCAAAAGCATCAGTCTCTCTCGATCTGATACATCCACCGCCAAGACCTAGACAACCCGGGAACTCTGGCCAAGTCACCGCAAAAAGTAGCGAACAACTTATTTACGTAAAAGTCATAAATAAAATAAAATATTCTGGTTTTATATCTTAACACAATGTTTGTAAACCTAAGACCTAGAACTATGTTTTAAAAAATTTGTTGTTGTTGTTAATAATTACTCCTTAATTTAATGAATATAATATAGTACCCAAACGATTGATTAGACAGATATTAATTACCATTTTAAATAATTTGTATACCTCATTCCAATTATAGTTGCACTCCCCAATACAACGTTTACCCAATCTTGGTAACAAATATTTAAACGATTCGAGTATATTTGACAATAATTTGAACGCAGCCATACATCAAAGGCCATATGTGCAAACTATTTCTATTTAGTTAATAAATTATTGTTAATGTCGATTTGGTATATATTGGCTGTCTATACATATTTATGTGTCATAAATATATTTTCTGATTGCTGTATTTTCTGAAAAAGTCGTAGTTAGTAAAAGCATTTCGCAAAAAATTTTTGAGGTCAAAAATATTCCCGCTTTGCAATATAATCCAAATAAATTAAATATTTGTTAACCTATCCGGAAACTAAAAACAGTTTTCGAAAGGAGATGAAATAGAGATTTTATTTTATTTTATTAGAAATAAACAATTTTTAAATATAAAAATTTTGGTTGAAAACTTTAAGTGGTTTTAAAAATGGCTCACTTTTACGTTTTTCTAACTAAAATTACTGATAATGAAAAAAATAAAAACACATTAGAAAATTTATTGGACAGAAATGAACATAATAAATAATTGTGCTTTCAAAAGTCATTTTTGAAAAAAAAGTTAAAAACCTTGTCCTGGAGGAGATGAAATAATAAATGATACTTTTGTACTATAAAATGATAATTTAAGATGTTACACTTGTTGTCACAACATCTCAATCTAGAATTTTATTTCAATTAAATACTTTGCAGAGTTTTTTCAGCTGCTGATAAATCGACAGAGTAAGCCGCGTGCCATTTACCCCAAGTCCTAAAGAACTAGAGAAATAACACATAAAACAGCTCGCTAAAAAAAACTGACCCTTCGCAGTGCAAAAAGTTCCTCTAGCAAAACATTTATTTAGCAGTAAAGCGGCTGTATCGACCCGATGTATGGCCAAATACAAACCGTTACAAATGATCTGGAATTGAGAAAAGTTACGGAATTGTACCTTTAACTTGGCCCAACTCAATCGACATGTTTGTTCGCTTCTCTCTCAACTAGGGGCGGCAAGTTCTTGGCATTTTGTTTATGGGTATTCGAGACTTCTTATTATGTTGTGAACTTTATGGTAGCTGGAACAACCTATTTTGGGATATTTATAAGAACAATAGAATTCGAAAATATGCTTCCACGCAACATTATGTTAAACGTGTTTATTTTTTACCTTAAGGAGATTGAAGGTTGATGTCAACAGAGCTCAAACGTTATTTGGCTTGGCTTACTTCAGCATATCTCTCGTCACACATTCCCATTGGGAATGTACGGCAACCGATATTTTATAGCTAGGTCTGTTGGCCCCATTATGCATTGATTTTAAGCTCTCACTCTAAAACTCCTGGATATCTTGAATATATCAGAAATATTGAACTATTTTAGAGTAAGTGTAGCAAAGTCCTGTTTTAACTCGACCATTTGGCATTTCATATTATATCTTCTATATTTTTTTTTGTTGGCTCGGGTTCAAGATGGCAGCTGTTTTAACATATTTACAAATTTTATACTTCATATAAAATTTTGGTTTTTTTATTAAAAATAAGAGAAAATAATAAATACATTGTTTTGCACGCGAAGTCCATACTACTCACAGAGCTAACTGATAATATTTTGACATATTGACAAATATATTGTAAAAATTACATGCTCCAAAGTATGTGATTTTTTCTAAGTGATGATTTTTTCTATCAACGGTGAAACATTTTTGATGTTTTTTTATTACTTAAAAAAAAGAGTAGGTATTAGATATTTAGGGTCGGGTGCCTTTTTATATGAATTTTTTTAGAAAAAAAAATCTTCTACATTTTCTCGGCACGATCAAGAATGGAAGATGCCTATCAGTATTTCCCTAGTGTAAGACTATCATTCAGAACTGATTTGTTGCTTGAAATGGCTTTAGCCGTGTTTCGTGAACAGTTTTTAATAGCCAGGAACTTCCTTACCTTCCTCTTCCCAATCTTCTTCCCCCCCTAACACATTCAGCGTCAATTATCGTCAATAGTCTTATTAACTCCAAACGGAAATAGATGGAGCAGTAAAAAATTACAACAAAATATCATAAATCTTTGCAAAATGTAATTTTTGATATAAAACACATTTTTGGAGACATCGTAATAAAGACAATGAATTCTCGATAATGTTTCCTGGATTAAATTGGTTAACCACAAACTTCCCCAGTATTCCAGTTAGTGTAAAAGGGTCGAGTGATGGAAACTGAAATATCCTCATAGAAAACATGTTAATCCGTACCTTATATAGACATCGTGAGCTTGATGTAGCGCTGTTTACATTTACTTCCATGTGTGGAAAGACCCTAAATTTATTTCTAGTACACAGCGTTTTAATTTCAATATTGTTCTTTTTTATGAATATCGTTGGAAACATTTTAATTTTTTAATATTCAAAATAACTAATAAAGTAATAAAAAAGACTCGATGAAACCATATTATTTCTCACTTCAACTTTGAGTTTGTAATACAAATGTGCACTTTTAAAAATTTGACTCTTTAGAAAGATTTTAGATATTTTAATTACATATTGCTAGTAGTACACATTCTTGTCCGTTGAATTAATTGATCATTTTTTTTAATGTCTTTTTATAAGCCCAGGTAAAAAGTATTACATATAAAAACAGCTTTAAAGTTCAAATTGTCCTAAATACGAACGTCTTTTAGGCTACGGTTTTATTGTGTTACGTGCCAAATAAAGTTCTTTATAAAACGATCATAAATTATTATTGTTTAAATAAATTATAATTTTTTTTTTGCATAGGTCCACGCATAGGTCCATTTTTTTTTTGCTTAGGAAAATAATTTCCCTCAGGGCCTATGTCATCTTTGGGGATGCTTTGTGGGGGGTATTTTTAAGGAAAGGAAGGAGAGGAAGTTCTGGGAAGGAAAAATGTATGAGGGTTGGGTAGGAATCTGGGGTTTAGTGTATCTAGATCATCCACCACCAAGAACTAGACAAACCTTACCCCATGAACCCGGGTACCCCTACTAAGTCACCAAACGTAGCGAACCACTTGGGGTGACCTATGGCAGAGGTGTTGGTTATCCAAAAAATGGTTCACGGGGCGGCGGTACCCATTCCCGCCTCCCAAACTCTATATTTATTTTTTTTAATCATTATTTAATTTAACAATAATCACCTTCTAAATTGATAATTAAATACGAATTAGTACGTCGTCTAATTGTGGAACAACCACAGTTTGAAAATAGCTTTGTAAGCCAAAAAAGCTGTCATAATTTAAAAAAAAAATAATTAATTCATTGCAGAACTTAGATTATACCACTATTAATTTAAATTTAAATTAAATAAAAATAATAATTAAAAAACCTTTAAATATTTGTGGCTGAACTTTGCAAAATAAATAGGTTAAGTGGGATTTTAAACCTTACCGCCATTTATATAAAAAAAGTTATTGTTAGCTGGCCGATTCTAAATTTAACACGATGTGATGCATCGCCTTAACCCTCCGTCAGTCGCACCTATGGGCGAACCGAAATCAGGCGCACCCGGCCTGAGAGGCCATCCACATACTTTAGCCCCCGCCTTCCTCTATATTAATTCAAACACAAAACACTTATGTCGGGTAGTCTTAACTAGGATCTACAGAACCGAATTATACCAAATTTAACACAAAAGAACCAGTTTATTAAACATTACCAACCATAATCTAAAATAATCAAAATAAACAGTTTTCAAAATAATTGGAAAACCAAGCTCCATAAAAGTAATACAAGTTTAAAAGTAAGGTAGGTAGTCTCTACTGACCAGCCGTAGCCAGATATGGACGCTGAGGCTCCCAAATCAAACAGCCGAAAAACAAGTGTGGCACAGCGCATTTACGTGGGGGTTAAACAGATCGGTTGATGACAACCTAAACATTTGTAAGTTGTCATACTCCTAAATCCTTTTTTAAAAGCACATTTTTTATATTTTTTTGGCGGGCGCCATGTGAGGTCCCTAAAGTTAGGCGAGTAAAAGGAGGGAAGGGGCAGTGGGCCGCATTTGAAAAGTGGAGAGGTAAGCAATCTCTTTTGATGGCCTCTGAGGCCGGCTGCGGCCGACGGAGGGTTAAGGGTATATCCCAGTTTGAAGAACGTGGAGGCCAAAGGAAGTAGGGGGGAAGTATAAGATGGAGAAGAGTAAGGAAGGAAAGTAGTATCTGGCTATTTAGATCTAGTTTCAAAACCAATGTATGGTACAATGGGTACCAGAGAATCAGCATTAACAGTAATAGTCACGGGTTCAAATCCCGGCGTGAGCTAGAAAATATTATTACTTTTGAATAACAATGTATTATTAACAAAGTATATTTACGGCAGGTACGTTCCAGTAAGGAAAATAATTTCAATTTCGCTCTGGTGTAAACCACTTATGGGTATCATTCGATCACCATTCAGTATTCAAATTTTGCTTTTAGCTGTGTTTGGTGAACATAACTGAATAGCCATATACTACCCAACCTTCGTTTTCCTATCTCCTTCCCCTCCCTACTGTAATAATAATAACATACTGCAATTAGGGAGGTCATAGTTTTACTGTATTCAGACAGAAGCAGACGGATCGGAGTAGTTGGACTCTTGTTTTACTGTGTTCACAAAAATAGGGAGAAATGAGAAATCTAAAACTTTTTGCAATTAGAAACGGAACGTTGATTGAAATTGTTGTAGCCTTGTTAGGTTAGGTCCAGATCTGAATAGCCAGACACTGTATTACCTCTTAACCATCACCTTCCTTCCCTATTTCCTTCAGTCTCCATATCTAGGACTGTGAATAGGACTATGGTATCTTCCGGTGCATAGTCCTATTAATTCCGGATTTCAGACACTTTCAGACACTTTCAATGCCATAATCACAACAACAATCCAAATAGTAACAACAAAAACACAGCAAATTCAGAAATGTATGGACAAAACGAACAAATTCAGAAACGTAAAGACAAAATGAACAAATTCAGAAACATACAGGGTATTAAGAAACGTACTTGACTTAATTTAACCAGTGATTCCTGACATTATTTGGAGTAAAAAATGTAAATGAAATTTTGGTCTCCGGTGATAGTTTTGGAGTTTTTTTTCCACAAAAACATAAAAAATCAGAATCTAGGTATTGGGAAGTTAAGGGCGGGGTGATGGGTTGGTTAGTTACTCGGCTGAGTGACCAGTGGCGACATGTGGAAGAATTTTTTTTCTTTGATTTTAAAGAAATAGTTTTTAAGAAAAGACATCTAAAAAGTCACCGGAGATCAAAATTTCATTTACATTTTTTATTTCAAATAATATCAGGAATCACTGGTTAAAGTAAGTCAAGAAGGTCCGTACCACCCCCGTATAGGCTAAATGAACAATATTAATTTTGCTCCTGGCTAACAAGCTAGTCTGGCAGCAAATTATTTTTGATGATATTTAACATGTGAAAACCCCTTCACACCGCTCACTTAAGTTTAGAACGGATCCGTCGATCCGGTTGAAAAAGCCCCGCCGTGCGCCGTGCTGTGTGCTGTGTATAAAGAGCCCAAAGCCGCCCAGCGAATTAGCGCCACGCTTTGACTCTCTGCAAGTTTTAATTGGTAATTTATCTTCCAAACAAAGTTGCCTCTCTCATCAGCCGTCGGAACTGGAACTGGGAACTGGCACTGCGGAGCCGGAGCTGGAACTGCGACTCACGTGTGGAACCGAGATGGCGACAGGTGAAGTTAATTATCACCCTTCCACAAAACTTTTTGTTCCGCGGTTCTTTCCACAGTTGGGGAGGGGTGCGTTCACGGGGAAGGGATTATTTATTGGACCGAAATTCATTAAGAGGCCCATTATCTTTGTGTAATTGTTAAGCGTTCCTTAACGCGCGGCAAATAGATTTATTTTATTTGTCAACGTGCTTTGAGGTCGGCGCGTGGTTTAACTGTGAGAGGGTTAGGCATAATTATTATTCTTGCTAGTGACACGAATGTAGCTCTTTTAGACAATATAATTCTTAAGATGACTTCTTTTTCTTCTTGTGCTTCTCTCATCGGAGGTTGGATACCATCCTGGCTGCTTTTAATTAAAGGCAACCACTGTACTGAATACAAAACAGCTAGGCAGGTACTAAACAATTTTAACGAAGAGATATAAATATTATACAGGTTCTACTGGAGCGACAGAGCAATTAAATTATTTTTTCTCGATTTGCTAAAGAAATTTTTTCCGCCCATATTAAAAAAATCATACCTCCGAATTTGAATATGCAGACATACAAACTGATTATAGTTCTATGTAGCCAATGAATTCCCCTATATTTTTTTTATTATAACATATTTGTAGGATTTATAAAAAAAAAAAAAAATCTTTAACCTTAAAACATTTTAAAGAATCTAGAGAATGTTTATTTTCTTACATTTTGAATATACAATATAGTATATTGTGGTTTTAATAAATTTTTTTTTTATATTTGCAACATTTTGGCAACAAAGCAATCCGAAGTTGTGGAAATAGTGCCGTAATGTGGCAAAAAGCGCTCGAGTGGTTAAGGGTTACTATACGGCTTACTTTAACCAGTGATTCCTGACATTATTTGGAGTGAAAAATAAAAGAAATATGCACCTGTCTCCGGTGACAATTTTGATGTTTTATGTAAGTCAATTTTAACAATAATTTATTTTTTCTGTAAAAATAAGTCGGGTGATAATTTGAAATAAATGATGATACTATAATGTATGTTGTGGTTCTGTCAAAATATATCTGGGGCTTATTAGTTGATTTACATAAAGCCGTTTTAGTGAAAACTACCTAGCAGTGTTTATGCCAATTTTCTGAATCGCCCAGGATTAAAGATTATTTATTAACAAAGTTTTGATAAAAAAAAACTTTAGATAGGCCACAACTTAATCAAATTAAAGCACCTGACGTAGTTTTTCATAGCATTTAAAAAAAAGAGTTTTTAGAGTTTTTTCCGGTACCTATATCAAATTACCAAAACTGAAGAAGGCATTTCTAGTATTAACTCCAGGTATGATCCGATCCCGTTCAATTCGATCGAAGATTTTCTTACAATAATATTATGCCGCATCATATTGTAGCACATACCATGAAGAAGTCGCATCTTCCCAAAATAAAGCTCCCATAAATAATGCAACAAGGATTGGCACAGCCTCTGGAAATATGTGAGATTCGAAATAAAAATACCACCCTAACGGTGTAAATAATGGTGCATTGTCACCCCCGAGGGAAGTGCTTCTTCACGCCCCGTTTGTTCACTGCCTACCACTGTGGGGATTGTGCGAGGAGCTAGATGGTGGTGGTATGGATAAAGCTGGCAGTCTGTCAAACTGCAGCACTGGTTCGAATCCAATCAGAGGCAACGTTGAAGGGGTAGAAAATGGTATCCAATTTATATTTTAAAAGATGAAAATAACGAGTAATAATAATCAATGGATGATAATGAATGTACATTTTATTTTTTTTTTTTTTATAGTGAATAAATACCTCACAAGAGTCCCAACCGCTCCCGTCTGGAGCCAGTGAGACTATGTTTTTTTTATGAATTTATTACATAAAATAAATGTTGTATAATGTTTTTTTGGATTTGTGGTTTTTACTTTTTTTATGTAATGTGATACTATACAGGAGTCCCAAAAACCAGAGACTAAGGCACCCCCATAGTAAGTATATTAATACGCTGACGGGGTTGCGAGGACGATCTTTACAGGGTGTTAAGCATCGTACTTGACTTACTTTTTTAACCAGTGATTCCTGACATTATTTGGAGTAAAAATTGAAAATAAAATTTTGGTCTCCGGTGATTTTTTAGGTCTTTTTTTTCATAAACCTTTTCCTCAAAATCAAAGAAAAAAAAACTTCCACATAAATGCGAATAAAATAAGAAAGTCGTAGCAATTTTTCATAACCCCTTTTAGATCATATTTCTCACCATAACAGTAAAGGAGACACAGCAATCTCTGTTAGACCTATGTTGTTGTAGCTGTTTCCAAAAGCAAAAAAATTAGCACGAAGGTTATTAAATACTTTAAGCTTCACAAATATTACAATTATAAAATCCCTTAGTTTTTCACTGGTACAGTAATATTATAATGTTTTAACCCATCAGATCTCGTCGAAGGAGCTCAGAATATTTTTGAATGTATATGAAGACTAAAAACTGTTTTCGGAAGGTGATAGATAATGCACTCAAATTTTATTATTAGAAATAAACATAAATATATATGTTTATTTATATATATATATATATACATTTTTTTGCATTAAGTTATAAAATTACTTTACTATGTCATCTTTGGGGATACTGTGTGGGGGATATTTTGAAGGGTAGGAGAGGAAGTTTTGGGAAGGAAAAGGGTATAAAGGTTGGGTAGAAATCTGGGGTTCAGTATATCCAAATCATCTGCCGCCGAGACCTAGAAAAACCTCACCGCACGAACCCGGGCACCCCTGCTAAGTCACCAAACTTAGCGAACAGAAATATAATTTTTTCAATCCAAACATAGAAAAGTTTCAAAAATGGCTCTTTTTATGTTCTTTCTATCTAAAATTACTGATCGAAAAATAAGAAATACGTATTAAAGAAAAATTATCTCAAATTACTATCGGAAACTTTGGTTTCATAGAGGTGCACTTAAAATTTTTCTATGGTTAAATTCTAGATTTGAAAATAAAGCGTGGAGTTTCTTTTTCTATTACATTTTAGATCATATTTGTCCCCACGACAGTAAGGGAGATACAACTATTAATATTGGGCATATGTGAGCTGGGACAAATTTAGTCTGCTGTGGTCAAACGTGTTAAACAGATTTTTTATTAAATTTTTTCAGTTGGAATTCAATTGTTGATAATTCATATTTTCCTATTTTTCAAGGACTTGCGCTAGTAATAAAAATAATATAGAAGATTTTCCTACCCCTGCTATGGAAATCACCCCCTGCAGTGATCAATTCGCACCCAACAGCGGGTCCAACATCTTCCCGCATTATTTAATCCGGCACTTCCTGGAAGGGGGCAAGGAGTATATCTGCTCCGCGGGAGGATGCGGCGGATACCCTAACGAGATGATTTATAGTTCAAAGGGCCTCTTCTCTTTGCCCATCTGAACAAACAATGGCTGATTTATACTTTTTAACGAAGCGATGATATTGCACTTTTAGATGCTTGTTAATTCTTTGTTTTGTAACAGTATCCAGTTGTATTTCCATAAATTATAACTTATTTATTCTGTTTTTAACTGTTGTTTGTGTTTTCTACTTGCTTTGGATAGCTAAAGAAAAGAAATATTTTTTTTTAAATTTTATTTTTGTACACAACAATTTTACAATTTTAATCATTGTTTGACAGTAGAATAACAAAATAAAACATAAAAAATTAACAAAAGGTGTAACAAAAGTTGAAAACATCTTCTTTTTTTTGTTTTTGATTCTACACCAATTATGAGAACTGGCTCTTGAGCTTGGTGTAGGAGTTATGTAAGAATATACAATTATTCTATAAGTAATATAATATCTTGGACAAGAGTAAGGAATTAAGATTATTACATTGGTATTTTAGATCTAAGTGTTGTGATGTTTATTATATATCACTTTTTAATCAGCGTATTAAGTTGTTGGATCACCTCAGCAGAAATATAATAATACCATTCCTGATAATAAGTAGTTTGAATTTTTTCACAATAAAATATTGACATGATGACTTGCAGTTTTTTAAAGTCCTCCTATTAGTTCTGAAGGACCTGCTATGGTTTAAGAATTAGAAAGAAGAACATTTGATAAAGCCCTATCGTATTTATTAAAGCAAGTGGTAAAAAAAACGATACCACAACAAACGAAATGACAGAGTGGCCAATGGGGCCCGTAAATACTCTTCATTACCATCTAAGCAAAACAACTGCTTTATCATATAGCCAAAATGACAGCAGGGTTTAGTCAAGGTACTTACCTAATTACTTTGGGTTTTATCCCATAGATGGCAATGGTAGTTACCTTATAAAAATATTATTTACCTAAAAATAATAATCGTATGCATTACTAGTTACTTGCTGTTATAATATGTCAAATAGATAGATTATACTATGTATTACTACTGTTTCTGTGAACTTACAATCTTAAGAATATTTTTATAACTATGTATGTAAAAGCCCAATAGGCGTATAAATTTAAAAAAAAAAAATACCCTCAAGAGTCTAAACTGCTCACAACTTTCTGGAGCCAGTGGGACTATGGCTTCCTCAATTTAAAAGCTGCGGAGCATGATAAAGGATTCTGAAAGATGTGATCACCAAATTACGATTTAAACTAATTCAAGGAACGTTTCGATCCTGAATAAAAGTCTTTCACCAGGGTGACATTCAGCTCTTTGGAAATTGGTCGAATTATATGTAACCCACAGAAGAGGGAGATTTTAGGCGTCAAAATATTGCTTAAAGTGGCTACATCTGCGTTAAATAACTAGTCCCGATACACAGATACTTTTAAACACCCTCTCTTAATTCATTTTGAAAGCTATCTAATTTTTTTTTTTTTTTTTAATTTTTTCTTTATTCATTAAACTGCTGGTTACATATTTTGAGAATTTTGAATTAATAATCCCGATATCTATCGCTGACATAATTTTACCGGGGAGAAAAATAAGTTTTTGAAATCACTCACTGGCACTGGCAAAATTATTTGAAGCGCTTTTCAACAAAACTTAATTCTAACTATATAACTCAAACTATATTTTCTTGTTCCCCTGCATTTTGGTTATATAGATAACTTTTTTCTCTGTTAAAATTAATTATTAAATACTAAAAGTAATTATTATTTGAAATTAATAACGATTGATTCTTCACCTTCCAAATTAAAAAAAATAACATTAAATGTTTCTGACATAAAAAAAGGTTTTTTGTGTCTAAAAGTGTCAACATTACCATCGTAATACTGGTTATAATACCAGCGGGATGATAAAAAAATGTGAACAAAAGGTCGAAAGTAAAGCGTAAGGTGAAGGAGACCCCAAGGGGTGCTTTAAAAAGTTTTTTTTGTAACAAAGTTAACTCCCATTCTGTTAAGTATTGTAATTGTTATGTTAATCACCTCATCTGGTGTGAGAAGTTATAATTTCCAGCATTTGCATATTTAAAAGTAAAATTAAAAGGCCAGGGTAACCTCAATATCCCACGTATTTAAATACTTTGATTTAAATAGGTGAATTCCTGGAAATAATAACATTTTCTCGTGATTACTTTTAGTTAAGCAGTTCCTTCTTTAACCTCTCAAACGCTTTTTGCCACAATATGGACACTATTTCCAAAACCACGGATTGCTTTGCTGCCAAAATATGTCAAATATTCTATAGATTCTTTAAAAAGTTTTAAAGCTAACGATTTTATAATATGTGTTTTATAAATCCTAAGAATATAATATGATAACAGACAAAATATACACGGAGAAAAATGTTATTCTAAAATACGGTCATTTTATTCGTAAAAACGGTTAAAACGGGACTGAAGTTCTTACGAGCAAATTTTGTGTTTCAATGATTATTCTTACATGTTCCCGCCAATAAACGTTGAAACCCTGTTAATTTGTTCGTAAGAACTTCAGTCCCGTTTTTAACCGTTTTTACGAATAAAATGATCGTATTTTAGAATAACATTTTTCTTCGTGTAGGTAAATTTATTGGCTATATTGAACTATAATCAATTTGTATGTCTCCATATTTAAATTCGGAGGTGTGATTATTTTGATGTGGGCGGAAAAATTTCCTTTAGTGATCTGAGAAAAAAGTTTTAAAATACTCTGTCGCTCCAGTGGTTGTACAAAATTTCGGACAGCGTTACAGTGTCTATAGTTAGGGCAGAAATTGTTTTTAATAAAGTGAATTTTTATGTATGAATAAGTGATACCATGTTTCAAGTATTAATTTAATTTTGGTGTATCCGTATATCTGATACCAAGAACTACAACTGGTAACCAAAAGAAACCGAACTGATGTAGTAGTAACTGGGCTCTGCCGGTAGGACCGTGTAATAATATCCCAGGTCAAGAACTTTTTTACATTAGCTCTACACAGGAGGCCCGAAGGAAAATATTTCCCTTCAGGTCCTTTCCTTGAGGAAGCTGTGTGGAGGCTATTTTTAGGAAGAAAGGAGAGAAAGTTCTGGGAAGGAAAAAAGATATGAATGGAGGATAGGAATCTTCTGGTCAGTTTGTCGTATGAATTCAATCCTCTCACTGCGGTGCAAGGCGATGTTCTGAGAGAGTTCTGTTGGGGATGTCAAAACGTATCCCTCAACCAGTCTCTCCCGATATGACCTGCCACGCGGTTGGCAGGCGGACACATCCGCTAACGAGACCCGGACCAACCTCCCCCCTATGAGCCCGGGTATCACAGCTAAGTCCCCAAACATAGTAAACTACTTGTGGTGACCTACGGCAGAATTGTTGGTTGGGTGGTTGAATCCAATAAATACTTCCTGAAGTGGCACAAAATTAAAAAAAAAAAAAACTGTGCTTGATAAGTGATCCTATCGGTTAGTTGTCACCCGAATACTTAATTGTCCTAAAGACCATTAGCAAATTTTACAGGAGGAGGAGATTTTCTTTCATTATTTTAATTAAACATTACGATAGATATTTAAGATGAAGTAATTTCCGTAAAGGTAAAGGTCGCATTAGTTGAAAAAGTTCTTGTAAAAAAGTAAGTATTAATGATCGTTTTTAGTACTTTATTTTTAATTTTAAAATGGAGATTAAACATAAACTTAAATGGTCGTTTCAACAATTATTTGACTTTAAATAAATTTAAATAATATATGGCACTCGGGCGACGTAGTGTGAATTTTTTTGATAAATGTTCTACATATTTATTACTTTTAAGGTCTATTTTTTGTTGCTTGCGTCGATTAATAATCGTCCTAAACGAATGGTTTCCACAAGGCTAAATAAATACTTATAAAAATGACCCTACCGCACAACACCCAAAAGAAATGTGACGAAATTCACTAATTCAGAAACATATGTCGCGCCATCTATTTGCGCAATTATATAACGTACTTCAATCCAAAAGATCTCACAATTGCCAAAACCTTAGCACTTTTCGTAGGACATGTGCTATATAAACATGTTAAAGACAATCTTTTTTTTTTATTACAAATATTATACTGTATTTCTTAAATTGTAGTCAACTGCATTTCTTAAATTAATTTCTTAAATTGTGTTTTTTAATTTGTTTTTGTTAAACTGTATTTGTTAAATTGTATTATCATATTTTCTTACTAGATGTACGAAAAAAATGTGCATACATCTAAAGAAACATAACAAAAACAAACAAACAATTTAAAAGAAACTAAGTCTAAATCAAGCACTTATTTGATAGTTCTTCACAATATTTCCCATCCCCGATTTCTCTTTTGTGAAAAGCTAAGTCCACTTCTTACACTAAAAAAGAACTAACTATTAATATTTGAAAGGGTGAGTTGAACTAAAGTACCTTCCACCGGTTCACTTCTGGCGTGATTTGCGGATGGTGGGTGGAAGGGTTTAGGCAGATATAGTGACAAGTGTTGCCGCGGGACGAGCGGGCACTAAGCACGTATGAGGGTGGAAGAAGTAGGTGTTGTTTTATGACTTAATGGAGTAATCGTGTCGGAAGGGGTTAAACTTCCACTGAGAGAGCCGTTAAATTAACGGTTGGAACTATATTAAGGGTGCATTCAGCGAGAGTGTTGGGACAGTCAACAGATGAACGTACTGACACACTTATACCTACAGTATATAAACTGTAAATAAAGGTATGAAAATATTAGGATTTATTTTAAGAACAATTAAAAACTTTGAATCTTTACGAATCGTAAAATTGTTGTACATATCCCTAGTACGAAGCCTAATCGAACATAACTCAATAGTCTGGTCGCCCTTCTACAAAATTCATATCCATAATATTGAAAGAATTCAAAGAAAATTTCTAAGATTTGTAAATTTTAAACTTAACATCCCTTTAGAGCACATAAATTACTTATCATTAATGAATATTTTAAATATTCCAACTTTAGAAAACAGACGAAAAATAACTGACCTAACCTTTTTATTAAAATTATTAAACTCTAAATTTGATTGCTGTGAACTCTTGCATTTAATTAATCTACATGTACCTACACGAACTACTAGACAAACATTAACATTTTATATACACACATCTCATTCTAACTATAAATTGCATTCCCCAATACAACGATTACATAGTCTTGGTAATCAATATTTAAACAATATTGATGTATTTGACAATAATTTGAATTTGGCAAACTTTAAACGCCGTATGTGCGAACTATTTTTACTTAATTCATAAACTATTGTAAATACCAATTTTATACATTTTTATTAATTCCTATTAATATTGATTTGGAGGATATTGGCAGCCCATCTATTTTTACTTTATTTATATTCTGTATTACCTACATTTTGTCAACTCATATTTTATCTAACCTATATTATGTGTCTTTATATTTTCTGTTACTTACCTTTATTTTATTCACTTCTAACTCTTCACTGTAATTAATCGAAACATGTATTGCTTTATGTATGTAAAAGCCCTTTGGGCGTTTAAATATAAATAAATAAATAAATAAATAAATAACACTTAAAAATTATATATCAATATCTGTTGAATGAAAACAAAATTGTAACCAGCTGCAATATTCACGATCTTGGTGTGATTCTCGATGGTAAGCTACAATATCAATGTCATATTAATCAAATAACAAACAAAGCAGCTGAAATGCTTGGTTTCATCATAAGAAATACAAAAGAATTAACAAAAATTGTAATTATCAAACAACAATACTATGCTTATGTACGAAGCCATACAGAATTTGTGTCGACTGTCTGGTCTCCATATATAAACAAAATTGTAACCAGCTGCAATATTTGCGATCTTGGTGTGATTCTCGATAGTAAGCTACAATATTAATGTCATATTAATCAAATAACAAACAAAGCAGCTGAAATGCTTGGTTTCATCATAAGAAATACAAAAGAATTCACAAAAATTGTAATTATCAAACAATAATACTATGCTTATGTACGAAGATATACTGAATTTGTGTCGACTGTCTGGTCTCCATATATAAATGAAATTGAATCGATTAAAAAAAAATCATCAAATACATTTTATACAAATCACACAATCGATTTGATAATTACTGGATGCAACAAAATTAATATATTGAGTGTACGCAGACAATTATCAGATGCAACGTTGCAACATAAAATCATTAACAACATTACCGATTGTCCTGAAATATTAAACAGAATTCATTTGAAAGTACCTTCACGGCACATACATTCTGTCTGATGTAGATAATATATTCAATTCTAATCAAAATAAATATAAAAACTGTGTTAAAAATATATTAAAAATTTATTAAAAGTGTACCAAATTTCATAAAATGAAATTATATATTTTTTACTATTTCCTGTTATATTAATCTCCCACTTGTTATAATAATGTAATTTTTTTTTACTTGTTTTTAAGTATAGTGTTTAAATATTTAGATACTATAGTTCATTGAGGAAATGTATAATTGGTTTCTCAGATAGGTAAATTACACGTGTATAAATGAAACACATTGTAAACTGTTGATTTCCCTAAAAAATATATATAAATAATTACAATAAATGTACATACCTAGTGGTTTCCAAATTTTAAGTCAGATATATTGAATTATTTTTGGGTTATTATGCCATGTAGCCAGCTTCAATCCTCTACGGGCTAAAAGTACAGTATAATAGTATAACCATTTAAACTCATACATTTTTAATCAGTGTTTATACAAACTCTAAACAGTAAGGTATTGTACTACTGTAATCACGAGTAGCAAATCGTATATTGAGTTTAATTTGTACATCAGCCTTATCAGCCTCAAGTACCTATATATTAAATTCCTCAGTATTTAGAATATCCGGATGATTAGTCAGACATTCCCAAAAAATCGAAATTTTAGTTGGCAGTTATTTGTAAAAGTGTGCTATCTATCTCTAACAATACTCAGATCACTCGTAAACACCAATAAATCGATTACAATGCAGAAAAAGTTAAAAGTAAATTAAATTAAATGTTTATGTTTTCTTAGTCACTAGTAAAATATTTTTAAATGACGTAGTAATGTACTGGACCGTTATGCCTCCCGGTTTCATTATATAGGAAACTAGCTGATTTTCGGCATGCTTTGCAAAGCCAATTAAATAAATCAATTGTTTCTCCCTTCGTGTCATTTCCCATTCGTCCCCGACTGCTCTTCCTCCTCCCCTCCCGCGTCCCCTTCCATTCCTGTGTTCTCTTTTCACGTTCCCGCGTTCGCCCTCCCCTCTCCCGCTCTTTCCTTTTTCGCGAACCCCCCCCTCCCACCACCTCACGCATTTTGCTTTCACCTTCTTCGCCTTCCCCTCTCCCACGTTCCCCCTCCCGCGAAGCCCCCCTCCTTAATTCCCCAACCGACCCTCCCGCAAACCCCTCTCCTAGCCTTTTTACCCTGCCGCCTAACTCCATAAAATACACCCATTTTCCCAACAACTCGCGTGACCTATTTAATTTTTTATGCGAATTTCATAATCATAAAAAAAAGTTTGTAAGAGCTCGTACGCACTAGCGGCTAGCCGCGGTTAGCCGCGGCGGCTGGCCGCACTTTTATTTTAATATGCAACCGCTCATTTCGTACGCACTAAGCCGCCGAAAAATTCAAACAAAATTGAACCGCCAATCGAACCGCCTAGGCGGCCAGCCGCTAGTACGTACGAGGTCTAAGACAATTAAATAAATAGAAAAACTGAGGTATTTTTATCACGAAAAACGTGCTCGGATTTATTTTTTAATGATGTTTATTTTAATGAAATTAAAAATCTGAAAATTGTGTTTATTAGATTAAGTCAATGTTTTTTTATTGTTGTATGATTATATCATTTGAAATTTGTGTTGTATAATATATTATATCGTTTAAAAATTGAACAAATCTGCCAACAACCAACAGTAAAACCTTAGTATGTTAAAAATAAACTTAGTTTTTCAAAATAACAATCTTTCAAATTCAATTTATGTTTTTTCTGTAAAAAGAGTCAATACGTCTAGAATTTGATCTAAAAGGATTCATTTCCGGTATTCTCTGGTAGTACACTCATAATGAAGACACTATCAGCGAAACTCAATCGAAAATCTGAAAATTAAAATACAAACAATTCTATTTCAGATTTTCGATTAGTCTCGCTAATATTGTCTTCATTAATTGAAAACTTTATTTTATTTTATTATATTCAAGATTCTCGTAAAAACTATATTCACCACCCTACGACTAATCAATCTAACAAATAGACGAGTAACAAATCTTAGAATACAGAAGAATTGAAATAAAACCAAATGGACCAATGTAAGTATTTAAAAATATTGAAAATTTTGTACACAAACATGGGTTAACAATTTGGTTTTATAATAATTGGAATGGAAGGCGATACGAGGAACATTTTGATTGATTTACTAGCTATTGGGTGGAAGGAAATATTTTATAACTTTAAGCTCCAATATAAGACACGATTTTCACACAAGTCAAAATCGAACAAGAATGCAAGCAAACCGAAACTTGCGAACATTTTCCAACCAGTCTTCTACTCTAAAGAGATTTTTACACTTAAATAGTACTATGTAACCTAGATATGTTTTAGCTGTTACATTTTCTGTCTTGAACATTTTGTATCGTAGCCCTTTCAGACAGTAAAACCACAGCGACACCTGTTTACCTGTACCTTAATCTGCCATAAGCTGTTACGTCTAAAATGTTCATAATATCACAGATTTCCGGAAGAATTCGCGATATTGGAGACTGCATTAGGAGATGTTACGGGGAGCCTGGAGCCGCGAACTACTGACTTATAATATTCATGATGGTCTCGGGAGAAATTCAGTTTTCGTCTTACGTCTTCCGAGCAAATTGTGAAACTTCCCTGAAAACGTTTCTGGAAGATAATTTATGAAAATTTATGCAAGAAATTTTGATGTTAAAAGATTTTTCGGGCGTTATTTCAACGTCGGAATCTCCATCACGGCCTTTGGAGATATATTTTATTATTTATGAATTTTTAATGATTTCGGCTCGCGGAAACAGAGTGGTTGGGCGGTAGGAAATTAAAACGAACCAAAGCGGATAAAATCTCTGTGATGGACACTGTATAATAATTCTTGACACCGACTTTATGACGCGTTTCCATAGAGGCCGACAGAAAACACAATTAACATATTTAAATTCTCACCAAATTACCAACAGACTTTCAAAAATATTAATATTAACAAACTTTCATCGAATATACTTCAAACAAATATTAACTTGTTTGCACCATCCTAATGAATAATTTTAAACTAATCAAATGAAAGTGTTGGGATGGCTGACGCTCTGTAATGAATACAGGTGCACACGTGCACAGTGCGAGTCTAAAATTTAAGTTTCGACTACGGAAGTCTATCCTAAGTTTACATTAAACTTAGCTCCATCGAAGCTAGAATCCAGTTGGCCTCTCAGAAGATAGGCGAAATGTACAGGGCCCGCAGATACTTTAATAGTACACAACTGTTTACCCTGTACAAATTGCAAGTGCACTCTACGGTTAAAATTGGCATCCATCTCTGGTCTAGACCAGCTCCAAGGTATTTGAAGAAAAGCCTTTACTCTTTGTAAAAATGGGCGGTCTGTCTGATAGATTACCCTAACGCCCATCGTTCACGTAGCTACTTACAAGCGACGCTACCGCTACGTGTCATACTATTTTGCTAGTGCAGCGCCTAGCGGCGATTTCAAACATTAAAAATAGTATTGAAAATACAGACGAGCGCCGATTGCGTTGCTTGAATGTAGCTCCATGGAAGAACGGCGTATGTTAACAAGCGTATTGCAATATTTAGAATAGAGTTGTTTGATATGCTGTCCTTGTTCTTCCGATAGTATAATGGAAGCCATTGACCCCTTCGGCACCGGTGCATAGTCTTACAATGCATTTTTAACTGGACCAGACGTCCTTACTAGGATTTTCTGTGTTATTTTGAAGCTGGGTGCGCAAACGGTCCAATTCCAACAGTCTATCGTAAGCCATTGGCTATTACCGTAACCTTCGTGCATTAGCCACGAACGACGAGAGGTAATACTTTTCAAAAGTACTACTTAACAGACATCCGTTGAGAGACCTAAAAACTACATGCAAGTATCTACACTAACGATATTTATTGAAGATTATTGAAAATTATTAGGGAAATACGCCAAACGTATACCCAACATATGAACATGGTAGACATTAGCCACATGAGAATGGGTCGCTTCTACAACACCTTCTTGACAGTTCAACGCCTCGTCTATGTTTCCTCCCTTCTACAACGGGAGTCTCTTCAAGACTCATGTTCAATCCTTCTATCATTCCTCAAAAAGAACCTCCACACAGCAACTTGAAGGATGACATAGACTCTCAGGGAAATTATTTTACTTAGTGCCTCCTGTGTGAAATTAATTTCAGTTAAAAAAGCAAGGAAAAATAATTTTTAAAATTCTGGTGAATATTGAAAGAAATATTAACATAATATTAATGGTGTAAAAAGGTAACTTTTTATCTATTATATAATATACATGTTATAAAACGCACGGATAGTCCTATAATATAGTAGATGTAATATACCCATGTAATAAACGTCATTGAATTGCACAATAAATAGTGTAATTTTTGTGAAAATTTTCCCTAATTTTTTTTTTGTAAAATTACAATTTTCCGCCTGAAAGTCTATTGCGTAAAATTAAATATATAAAATTTAACTTCTGTTATGAACAACATTTTGAACAGTCGTTTGTTAATACTGAATAAATTCATGTGGGAGGCGGGTATAGTTACCGCCGCCCCGGAAACCATTTAGTGGAAAACAAACACCCCAAATATAAGTTTCCTTAAGTAGTTCGCTCCGTTTGTTGACATAGGGTGCCCGGATTGATGGGGTGAAGTTCGTTCAGGTCTTGGAAGGAAATGCGTTTGCCCACCTACTGCGATGCGGCCAATCACCTTATACGGCAGTGGGAGGGATGGATTCTTACGACCGTCAAAATTTCTACCCACCCATCACACATTTTTCTTTCCAAAAACTTCCTCACCTCACTTTCCATTAAAATAACCTCCACACAGCATCCCCAAAGATGACAAAGGCTTTGAATGATTTTTCCCCAGGGCCTCCTACGTCGAGCTTATGTAAAAAAATGTTCTTTCATCGAATCGAAACCAATCCTAAATTTGTACATACCATCCCAACTTGCTACAAAATCGCGGTAAAATAAAAAACACCACATATTTTGACATGTTTTAGTGGTTTACCCATTTTTATACACCTTGTACGCTTTTCAAAAATACAATTTTAAAAACACCAAGGAAAAGTGCCTCTGTTGTTATTTATTTCCATCGAGCTGAAATTTCGTAATATTTTTTTATTGAAACCAGTCTATGTACAAAGTGTACTGCAGATAAATAGTACATGGCAACGTTTCGAACACATGTTTGGATTTTATAAATATTGAACACATCCTCTCGTTTAGCAGCGAGAATACACTCTGGGCACATCTGCCTCATTGGAAAACAGTTTATAGAGAAACAATGGCCCTCTAGAGACACTGGAATCACCCTGTAGCACAAAACACTGAACATTTTCCACTGCACGCCCTGCCGAGTTGTGTGTTCGCGCGGTTCATTCGTTTATATACAGGACGTCCCATTTGACCGCGCAGTGATGCCTTTATAATACATTATTTCGTGCTACAATGAATTCTAGTTTCATCATGGTCTAAAAATATGTGTTCGTAAATGTATACGATTAGATTGAATTTTGGATTAGAGTTTAATTTATATGTAAAGATTAGAAAAATGTTTAAAAATTTATGTTTTCTGTAATTGGAACTGATTTGCCAGGAATTCATATTATGCCATGATTTTTCCCGGGTCTGTCATCCCATTGAATGAGATTACTTAAAATGTATTAGGGAGAGCTTCAAATAAGATCGAGGTTCGTCGAGATTACAAGTCACTTTATTTACGTTATCATAAGTCTTCCAATGCATTTTTAACTGGACCAGAGGCCCTAGCACGCTCGCTCTATAACGATTGGTAGGATAACTATCGGTAACTTCTCATCGTTCCCTAGGACAACTGCACATCGCTAACGTACAAACAACAGTTGATGTCGAATATGTTAAGGACACTTAGTCATTGTGAACTGTCACTTATTCGTTAGCGATCTGTAGTCATGCTAGGGAACGATGAGAAGTTACCGATAGTTATCCTATCGATCGTTATAAAGCGAGCGTGCTAGGGCCTCAGACATCCGTAATAGGATTTTCTGTATTATTCTGAAGCTGGGCGCGCAAACGCCAACGGTCTATCATAAGCCATTGGCTATTTCCGTAACCTTTCGTGCATTAGACACGAACGACGAGAGGTGATACTCTTCAAAGGTATTACTTAACAGACATCCGTTGAGAGACCTAAAAACTACATACAAGTATCTACACTAACGAGATTTATTGAAGAATATTGAAATTTCATTTCTAATCTTATATAATATAACTATTAATTATTATTTAACGTTACGTAAAATTTTACAAAATTTTTATAACAAAAACTAGTTTTAACTACATACTTCTTGGAAGTAACGTCCACTTGGTGCTGGGCGCGTAAAGCTCGTGTCGCTTGTAATTATCTCCGCAAACGAGTCGCCTTAATCTCCACTGGCTAGATAAAATGAGAACAATCAATTTGTTGCAATAAATTAGATGTTACAATCTTCATTTATATAAACTCACAGTACATAATTTCGAACCTAACAAAGAGAGTTACAATGATTCCAGTAGATATTATTTTTTTTTTCGCCTTCTTCTGTCGACTGTTTGATAGCATCAATCAGTCTTCACCTTGCAGTTTGTGCCCAAAACGACTTCACAAAGATTACGAAGTCATAAAGTGCGGCGTCTTTCCGTCAAACTTTCCTCTGGTTCATAATATGACCAAGATTCTCAGTTTGGGAGGCGGGAATGGGTACCGCCGCCCCGGGAATCATTTTTTTTTATTACCAACACCCCCGTCATAGTGGTTCCCTACGTTTGGAGACTTAGCAGGGGTGCCCAGGTATATAAATGTCTAGGTATTAGCGGCTTGTACGTTTGCCACTTTTTGCGTGGCGGGAAAGATCTGGAGAAACTTTTTGAGGGATACCTTTTAACCTCTAGATCCGGAGCCTTTCGACCTATCGCCTTGTAGTACAATGGGATGGATGGATTAATACGTCTGTCACTCCTGGACACATTGAGCCCCAGATTCCTATCCACCGCTCATACCTTTTTCCTTCCCAGAACTTATTCTGCTTCCTTTCCCTAAAACGACCCCCTGCACAGTGTCTTCAAAGATGATACAGGCCCTGAATGATTTTCTTCCTCAAGCGCTCCTGTGTGGAGATTATATAAAAAAAATATTTTCATTCGAATTTATTTATAATCAAAACGCGACACCCCCTGTTTGTACGCACCAAAAGCTCTCCAATAAATCATCGCTTAGATTAACAATAATAATTGATAGCCCTTTTATTAAACCGTAATACGGACACCTAGTAGGAAAATCATATCTGCTATCTGGGACAACCGATCATCGATTGGGAGATTTATTACGACATGGTCAAGTTAGGGAACTTATTAAAGGCTAAGCACAAAACAGGAAATCTAAACCAACATCTTATTTATCTAGTGTTAGCATGTAGTTACAAAGTTTTATAAATATTTTAACACCACATTATTTCTCTTCTAGTTAAAGTGAATTTTCTGTTGCACCAAAATAATAAATAAATTTAAAAAATAAATATCTTCACAGGAAAGGTGAACAGAAGCTGATTTAATAATCATAATCATAAATGGCTCTTAGCCTCCTCAAGAGTCTTCCTCCACTCATCTCTGTCTTGTACCAGCTCTCTCCAGTTTCGAAGCTCCAAGGTGCACAGGTCTTTGAGGACGTTGGCGCTCCATCTTAGTTTTGGCCTTCCCAGGCTCCTTCGCCCTACAGGTCTAGATTTTAGCAGAGACTTTGGTGCTTGATGCTCGGTCATTCTCTCCACATGACGCAGCCATCGAAGTCTTCCCAACTTAATAAATGTTGTTACGTTTGGTTCCTTAAACAGGGTATAGAGCTCATCGTTGTAACATCTATGCCAAAATCCATTTTCTAGGACCGTAAAGATACGCCTCAAAATTTTCCATTCAAAGACGTCCAGTGCTCGCTCATTCCTCTTCGTTAGTACTCATGTCTCAGCTGCGTATGTGAGCACTGGTCTAATAAAAGTTTTGTACACTAATGTCTTGGTGTTTCTGGACAACAGTCTGGATTTTATCTTCTTTTGTAGGTGGAAGTAACAGCGATTTGCGCTCACCATACACTTCTAAATCTCCTTTGTAGTGTTATTGTTGTTAGTTATCAGGGATCCTAGGTATGGGAAGATTGGTACCGTTTCAAAATTTTGACTTCCACATGAGAGAGTTGGGGTTGGTTGGGTGCTTCCTACGGCCATGTATTTGGTCTTCTGCTGGTTTACTACAAGAATTAAATAAATCATATTATATAGTAAGTACACCGTGCTTTCCGCTCACAAAGCGAAACTTAGCGTGCAATATGGGACGCTGGTATGGAAACTATTTATTGGCGCTTAGCAAGGGTGTCCGGGGTCAACGGGTGGGTTGTATCCAGGTCTTGTAAACCAAGAAGTACACCAAGTAAAAAAAAACATGTAATTTATGTGTCGCGGGCAAGATTGGCCAGTTTGGGTAGATCATTATTTGACCTCTCTCAACCCATCGTGTTGCACCACAACGGGAGGGATGGATTCATGCATCTGTCACTAATTTCTAGATTCTTATCGACCCCTCATACCTATTTCCTTCCAAGAATTTCCTCTGCTTCCTTTCCTTTCAAAGACCCTCCACACAACATCTCCAAAGTTGTTAAATATCTGTAGGTGATTCGAGACAATATCATTATAAATTATTTTGATGTAAGTATTATATATATATTTTTTTTTTTTTTTTTTAGTTAAGTGTTTTTATTTGATTGGTTGTTTTAATACACCATTTTGTGGCTTAAACAAAAATAAAATAAAAATGATGGCGATATGTGTATTTTTTACAAATCTTAAACTGTGATAAAAATCTGAAATAAAATCAGACTATTTCTTTTTATTAATTTCGAACGAATTATTTCATGTAGAGTATCTATATACAGGGTGTTAAGCATCGTACCTTACTTACTAGTGATTCCTGACATTATTTTAAGTAAAAAATGTAAATAAAATTTTTGTCTCCGGTGACAATTTTGAAGTTTTTTAGGTTTTTTTTTCCTACAAAACCGTAAACATCAGTAGGTATTGGGAAGTTAGGGGTGGGGTGAGGAGTTGGCTGGTTACCTGGCTTAGAGACTAGTGATGACATGTGTAAGAAAAAAAAATTCTTAGAAAAAGTTTTTGAAAAAAAAAATAAGACATCTAAAAAGTCACCGGAGACTAAAAATTCATTGACATTTTTTACTCCAAAAAATTTCAGGAATCACTGGTTAAGGTCAGTCTAGTACTATGCTTAACACCTAAATGTATTATTTAATCTAAATTAATAAATATTCTCATAAGATATGCTCTTATTATTTCAACTTCTGATGTGACCTGCTTTCAGCATGTGATATATTTAATCATGCCATATATTTAAACGACTTTCCCCATTCGGTTTTTTCTCTTCTTCCTCATCTTATACTTATCCGTTCACTCTAACTACCCAAACTAACGTAGCATATTTCTAAACTTAATTAATATATTTAGGGATACCTGCATCTGCTTTGCATTCAATTTGGTTTACGTAATTTGTAATACGTGGATTTATCAAATGTGAATAAAACTCTAGTCATTTCTGCGACAATAAATATTATGTGAAATTAAAAACTATTAAGAGCCATTGACTAGCAGCTGAGAATAATAGTTTAAAAATATATGGGAGGTTCCGATGAGAAAGATTGATTATTCCCCGCATCAATTTGTTTAAATTAAAAATTTAATATCGATTTATTTAATTTTAAAACATGCTTTAATATAAACCTACATTAAAGTAAGCAATAAAAATGCTCAAAATGCACGATGGTAAATTATTAAATATCGTGTTCTTCTCGCATTTTTTGATCATAAGTATTTAGGAATTTTGAATAATATATTAAAAAAATAAGTGTGTAAAAAGAAACTGATATATTTTAATTTGTAAGTCCTTAAATAAATAGTCGTAGAAACACTGAGGTATTTTCGTCACAAAACACCTTCTCGGATTTATTTTTTAATGATTTTAATTTAACTAAAATTGAAATTCTGAAAACTGTACTAGATTATATTGTGTTGTTATATATTGTAAATAAAAAAACACTAATATCTTATCGGTTAAAAGTTCTTAATTAGCATAATTAACAATTTTTTTATTACACATACGTACAATTTTAATTTGCTGTCAACTTTCCAAAAAATAAATAGATCTGAAGTGCCACTTGTTAATTTGGCACATAAACACATTTTAATCCTCGAGTATTACTATCATTTTCGCTTAGCGTTAGCGTACGTAAATAATTGTTCGTGGCAAGTCCCCTAAGTGCCTTCACGTATCACCGAAATCTAGTTCATTATTTTATCACATAATCTGCTCCAATTAAAGTGCCTGGGTGGTGGGTGGAGAGGGTTGTTTGTTTAAACACGAACAAAACGAAACTCTTCGTCGTGCTCTAATCCCACGGAACATCGGATTCAATACCATAACACGGGCATGTGCCTAGTATGGCGGCCATAAATTCCACAATTGTTATATATTTACTTTTCAAAGAATAAAGAAACATTAAAAAAAAAAAAAAAATCGTAGCCATACAACATCTCCCAAGAGTGATGAAAACGAATATCACTGTCAGTATGTATATATATACACTAAGTTATTTGATAGTTTGTTCTTGGTACAATGGTAGGAAAGAGGAGGAAAAGTAAAAAAAAATATAAAAACACAGGGATATATGTAAGTAGAAACTTGTGGTAAATTTTCAAAACGACCTACATACATATTTATCTACACGGAGAAAAATGTTATTCTAAAATACAATCATTTTATTCGTAAAATGGTTAAAAACGGGTCTAAAGTTCTTACGAAGAAATTAACAGGGTTTCAATGTTTATTGGCGGGAAAATGTAAGCTGTCTGTTAAATTTCGAAAGGTAAATATAATAAAATACTTAGGATTTAGGTAGCTTCAGAAATGGACGTTTTAAAACCACGTAAAACTAAATAAAGGGACTTGATGTAAGGTAAATTTATAGGAAAAATTAGTATTGGGTAGGAAAAACACATTATTTTAATTTTTATTTTTTACGCATAAAGGGTCCCAATTGCTATTTTTTTCCAATGCAAATATATATCTTAATAAGTGATGTTTCAATATTATATGATTACCATTATAATGCTCTCAACATTATTATCAATAGATGAAATTTTTTTTTAAATTTCATTTATTAAATGTATCATATTACCATTTTTTGTGATTTTCTCAACATACTAGGCTACTAATACGGCATTAAACATAATATAAATTATAATATAAGAACTAGATAAATACACCCTCAAAAGCATTCATAAAAAGTCTGAAAGTAATTTGATATGCGTTATTAAATCGCCCTTTGAATAGTACTAACATTCAATTTAATTTGAGTCTTGTTAAAATTAATTTGACTTTTTTAAATGTAATATTTAATGTGTTCTATTTCATGAAATTTCAGTAGGCACTGCACAGGATATCAATTTTGTAGTTAGATACAAAATCTAAAGGTTGTGTTATTTAATGACAGAGCACTAAATTGAACGAAAAGTTATCCTCACAAAATAACGCATGTTGTAAAAACAAATCACGCATCAAGTCTTCCACACACAAGTGATTTTGGGATACCACAAGGTATTGTATTGGGACCATTACTTTTTTCACATATGTAAACGATATTTTTAAACAATACCTTAATGAATACCTCAATGTTATTTCTTACAAGGACGACAAGGTTATCAAAGATGAGGGTAATGACCGAAAAATTGACATCCAAATCATAAAAAGCTAGTTCGATACAAACCTACTTACAATAATTGCAACAAAAAAAATAGTTTATAAGCCTTTCTCCATAAATAAGTTCAGAACTGATATAATTATACATAACAAAAAAATGTAACAAAGATGTCTGTATTAACTCATTTACCGTATCAAACCTTAAAACTGAAATAAAGTACCTCGGTGTAATTACAGATCCAACATTTGAAATGGAAAACACACAAATGTGAAATTGTTATAAGCCTTTCTCAATAAATACTTTCAAAACTTACCCTATCTTTGATATAATTATACACGACAAAAAAATCTAACAAAGATGTCTGTATTAACTCATTTACCGTATCAAACCTTAAAACTGAAATAAAGTACATCGGTGTAATTACAGATCCAACATATGAAATGGAATACACACAAATGTGAAATTGTAAAGTGCATCAACATTTACGTTACAATTCCCTTCAGCAACATTGTTCCAAATTTTCGAAGTACCAAAAATTGGTGACCTCTCTCAAATAGATTCAATAATACAAATAAATTTAAACTTAATTCATCATTAAGGCATAAACATATCATCCAAATTGCTCAATTTTCAACAAAATACATGCTCAATAATTATATTTACAAAGGTATACACATACTAAAAGAAGTAAAATAATAATAGATTTTTATCATTTAAGAAAAATATCAAAATATTCTTAAAAAATCAGAACCATAACATCACCAATCAAAATGCTGAAATTTCATTTCATGCCATATTATAATTGTTAACGTTACAACATCCTAGTACTCCGATTATATTTATTGTAGACTATTTTGTTTTTGCCATAGTATTTATATTTATTACTGTAACAAAAAAAAAATAAAGAATATAATTTATTTCTTCAATATTTACAAATTAACTTTGTGGCGTCATTTTTAATTAAATAAAAACAAATAAATTTGCATACACCACTTATTGTGTGTCAAGGGTAAAGTGCATTAACTTCGGGAGGTGATTCTACATGATAGTGTAATTAAAAAAGAAAATAACTTTTTTCGAAATTCCATCGTTTAGGGTTACTTTTTGGTAAAAAGATAAAATTAGTTAGGCGTGGTGGCACGAACTATTAGTTCCGCTGTTACGATAGGCGCCAATCAAAACCAATGCGTCGCCACATTGCGCATGGCTGAGAGCAAATTAATCGGGCAAGTTTGTACCTTACACTAATGATTTGTAATAGGTACGTCTTTTTGTATGGGAAAAAAGTTATTAATTTTTTTTACTCCTACCATTAAGTAGAATCACCACCCGAATTTAATGCACCTTACCCCCGGACATCCTGTATAATCACAATAATCAACATGTTTCGCAACCTTTGGAAGAATTACAAATTAATAAAATAGAAAAAAATATACATATACAACATTCAAAGACATAACTCAAGGATATGAAATGAAATCAGA
Organism: Limnephilus auricula; assembly: GCA_951813805.1. NCBI lineage: Eukaryota > Metazoa > Arthropoda > Insecta > Trichoptera > Limnephilidae > Limnephilus > Limnephilus auricula. Next base: position 19,577,226 of record OX638406.1, read on the forward strand.
CAAAATGACAAAAAGGGAAAAAAAAAATTCTCCAAAGAGATAAATGTAAAATCTATACTTTCATTTTAAAATATAACTTTTTCTCCACCCACAACATTCTTTTTTTTTGTTATTATTAGTCATCAGTTTCATTATAATTAATTTAGTTTTAAAACTCAGGCAAATTTACTACAAGACATTTTACAGATTTATGAAATAGGTACAAAACCATGTAATTTATTTAACATACCTTACAATTTATTTTTAATGTACCTACTGTGTTTATCTTATAAACAAATAAATAAATAAAATAAAATACCATTTAATAAATTAGATTGTAGGAACCACATTGATCAAGAGGAACAGTAATACTATGTAAGTTTTAATTAGAAATTTATATCGCAAGTTCACTTTATGGGTGACATTTTTAATTAAATGAAAATAAATAACCTTGATTACAAGTGATTTGTTTTCATTTAATAAAAAAATTGTAAACATGTACGAATAATAATAATAACTAAAATAAAATTAATGAATAAACATCTTTTTGTGAACCGCAAATAGTTGATATATTTATCGTCCATTGGTTTTCCTTAATGCCCAGCTGCATTAGGGCGGTGTAGATAATAGTTAATTTATTTCGTTATCTAGGTTCTTTTAACTTCTTTATCTTTATCTTCTGAAAATAATATATTGAAAGATGTCTATTCCAACATAGACATCGTTGCAAAACTTCAAGAAGCTTTTTTTTACATTAACTCCACACAGGAAGCCCTGCGGGGAAAATTCCCTCAGGGCCTATGTCATCTTTGAAGATGATTTGTGGAGGGTATTTTAAGGGAAAGGAAGGCGAGGAAGTCCTGGGAAGGAAAAAGGTTTGAGGGGTGGATAGGAATCGGGAGATAAATATTTCCAGGAGTGATGAACGTGTGAAGCCATCCCTCCCACTGCGGTGCAAGTCGATGGGTCGAGAGGGTACGGCTGGAGAGATCAAAAGGTCTCCCTCAACCAGTATTTTCCGATCCGGCCTGCCACGCAGATGGTCGGCAGACGCATCCGCCCACAAGTCCCGGACAAACCTAACCCCATGAACCTAGGTACCCCTGCTAAGTCACCAAATGTAGCGAACCACTTAGGGTGATCTGTGGCAGAGGTGTTGGTCGTCCAATAAATGGTTCCCGGGGCGGCGGTACCCACACCCGCCTCCCATACTGCGGAATGAATGCATAGTCAAACCGCACAAAATCTTATTGATTAAGTTTACAATGAAACGATTACCTACTTGTGTTATAATATGATTTTTTAATTTTAATTTTAATTTTTTATTTTATTTGCTTTAACTTGAAATTTGATTTATGCGATTTAATTTAATTATTATTTTAATACAATTTCAATTATTTATTATTCATATATAATTATTATTCATATTAGAAATAGAGGCACTACTGAAAACCATCTGCATTTTGGGAGAAATCTACAAAGTATATGCTGAGCAGTGACCGATTTGTTAATTGATTCAACGTTATAAAAATAAACAAGATATAAAAATATGCAAAAACTAAAAAAAAAGTTTTTTTTTAAATTCGATCATCTACACCAGAAATGAATCCTAGGTGATTGTTCTCTACCAGCTACAAATAATGGTATATTTGCCACATGAGGGGTCGAGGGTTGAAATTTCACTGTTTTGTGTGCTTCATACATAAAACACACCATCAGTAAGGAAATCTAGGATTTCCCTATATTTATGTCAGTAATAATTTATTCACGATTGCATTATGAAATGCAAATCATATACGAAACGGTCTCCCTCACATGCACCCTCCGTCTAGTTCTAGTGAGATATAAATATTAGAGTGGAGCGGGGTGGCCCGATTTAACACACCCGCTATACGAACTGTATACATTGTGATACGGTGGATACATCCACGGAACATAGAAACACAGGCGGAATACCCAATGGCCCAACCGTTGGCGAATGTCCAAATCCGCGTGTCAAAAGACCCAGTACCAGTAGGTCTATCGTCGCGCGTCGCAGTTTCTCGAATGTTCCAATTGTTTTTGCCCAGACCGCCCATCGCGGCCGGAATTTGCCAAAATTCGAGTCTGCAAGTGCCATAACGTCCCGAGGGGTCTTGTCTCCGCAGAAATATTGCGGGAATACGCTGCACTGAGTGGATAGGGTAGGATATAGCCGGGTTAGGGTGTAGGGAACAGGGAGGGGCGGCCATCTTCCTTCCATCGAAACATCGTAAAAGATCTGCGTCGCCGCCACTGTGTTTTAGTAGTCGCGGATTTTCGATATTCACCACCGCGATCAGGGCCGCATCCAGACACGCAGCCGTGTGTGATAATAAATGCCGTTCCGGGTTTAAACATATTCTAAGTCAAAATTAATAAATACTTTTGTATTATTATATTAAAGTAATTATAACTAAGCATTTATTACTGAATTAAAATGGTGCCTTGAAATAAGTTTTCTGCTTTGAAGCAAAGAGAGAAATATGATAACGATGCTTCAATAGTAGTGTAATAATATTTGGATTATTTATATAGCGCCGTTTTTGTGAAAAATCACCTGAAGGGAGCTGAAATTTGTGTAAAAGTTTTTTTTTCAACTTATTAGCTTCTTCCAGATAGCCCATACAGCGCACGTAAGCCGATCCCTACACGAAATTGAATAATTGAACAGTCAAAGGGAAAATTTATGAATTCAATTGGAACTATATACAATGACGTATTCAAGTCTTCCCATCAATGTTCAAGTTTTTATAAATCTTTTTAAAAGTTGATAACGGCTCACGTGCGTTGTGTGGATGGTCTTGCTGAACTAATAACGAAGAGTATATCGGAATTGTATTCTATTCTCTCCGTATTTTGGTAAAAATTGGTAAAAATTTGTATTTTGGTAAAAATCGCCAAAATTACTAGAATTACATAATTGGGTATTTCCACTGTTTTTTATTGCTTTAAAAAAAACAAGCAAAAAAATTACGATTTTTATGACGAATAAATTTTCTACAGCGAGTCTAAGTATCCCATTTCTTTAATACCGCTATTCTGGTACGAGGCTATCGTGTGACGTCATGAGCGTTGGCTGGATTCTGACACATTTCTGACAGTAATACTCTGTTGTTTATTGACTTGCGTATTTGGTGCGGTTGCCAATCACGGGCCCTTTTGGTTTTATCGGTTTTTTTATCGATTTTGAAATCAATAAATTTGAATGAAAACATAAAAAACGAACATTTTATGATTAAAATCAGAAAAATGATCTTAAAAAATTCCGTACTTTCTCAACAGAATCCGTTTGTGAAAATACCCTATCTATTGTAAAACATCGTTTCATTCACTTTTGAATGCTTTTAAACCAATAAGAAATTAATTATACGGAATTAAATAAATTACGCAGTCACCAAAGGAATACAATAGAAATCCAAAATATTGACTAAAAAAAAAGGTACTCAAACTTATTCTGACCACTGGCCCATGAAGAGCTTTAAAAATAAATTTGTACCCCCCATATTTTTTAACTTACCTTTATCTGTTTCGACTCGTATTTATTTTAAATTATATTTATACTCGATATTTCTGAGATCAAAGAATGTTTCAATGTTTCAAAAAATTACAATTGAAAATTCAATTGATCTAAGTGTCCATTTTTTTTCGGATGTGGTAAAAGAAAATTAACGTCAAATTAAATTAAATTAAAATTAAATTGACCAAAATTTTTCTAAATGGAAAAAAGAAATATGTATGTCAAATTTAATTAACCAATTTTTTTCCAAATGGAATAAAAATGTCCAATTGGACAAAAAGTTGTCCAAAACGACAAAATGAATGTCCAATTGGACAAAAAGTTGTCCAAAACGACAAAATAAATGTCCAATTGGACAAAAAATTGTCCAAAACGACAAAATGAATGTCCAATTGGACAAAAAATTGTCCAAAAGGACAAAATGAATGTCCAATTGGACAAAAAGTTGTCCAAAACGACAAAATGAATGTCCAATTGGACAAAAAGTTGTCCAAAACGACAAAATAAATGTCCAATTAGACAAAAAATTGTCCAAAACGACAAAATGAATGTCCAATTGGACAAAAAATTGTTCAAAAGGACAAAATGAATGTCCAATTGGACAAGAAATTGTCCAAATTGGCAAAAATTTGTCCAAATGGACAAATGTTAAACAAAAAGTAATCCAAATGGACAAAATTAATTTTTAATTGGACAAAAAATTGTCCGTTTGGACAAAACGTATGTCCGATTGGACACAAAATTGGCCGTTGAAACGTATGCTGACCGAGTCAAATTTGAAAGAGCTCCTCCCTCTTAGTTGAGCCGCCCGAGTGCTTCTCACGCAAACACACACAGAGATACTACGGTCCTGACAGCGGCAGCCAAAAACGTTAAAAACGCCAAGAAACGCCAAGCGAAGATTCCCAGTTTCCCACATATATCTGACATAACGAGTTTTATGCAAGTAGAGGCGATTCTCAAGGAAACAACACAGATATTATTATGTGTTTCTGTAGTCCGCAGTAATATAGGTGCCTCAACGATGCACTTGTTATTATTAAGTGATAAAGAGAGATTCATTGGAGCGCTTTAAACTTTACAAGCTCTTAACTGGAGCGGTATATCGCATTTAACACATCTTACTACTTTTGTGGAGAACAACAGTGGTTGAAAATATTTTGGCGATAAACAACACAATAAAGTTATTATTAAGTAATCTTACCCAGCAATCTAAAATTAAGAAATGATAAAACTTTTGACCTACACACATAACTATTAGTGAATCTTAAAAGAATTCAGAATCTCCTCTTTCACAGATGGTACTAATTTGATTAAAAATAGCAGATTGTGAATTCTGTAAAATATAACCCTAAGACCCACGAATTACGAATTTCTACAGACTTAATATGACAAACTTACTTCTTTCGAAAATTTTATTGCAGAGTTGAAAACCTAATTGCTGCATGAAATTTCCCCGATAAAAAAATGTCAAAGTGTGCTCGGTTATAAAAATAATATTAATTTTTATTTTTAGGTACCTAAGGAGTTGGGTTTCCACTGAATTTCTAGTGATGATATAAGTTTTTTTTTGTGTATGTGTGAAAATAAAAATTACGAAAAAAAACATACTCCAAATAATGTCAGGAAATACTGGTTAAATATAATCAAACATGTCCCTTAACACCATGTATAACATGTTATGTAAAGACCATCAGTTGATAATTCACAAAATACATGCAAATTGATTACGTTAATTTTTTCAACTGAGAATTTAAAATATTCTATTTAGAGATTCCCTATGTTTAAAACACAATTTAAACCCTGCTTAGGTACAAGAACCTACGTGCTACATAATATTATTTAAGAAAACATTGACTATTCAAACGCAAAATGCAGTTTTTTTTTTTACATTAACTCCACACAGGAGGCCTTAAGGAAAATAATTTCCCTCAGGGCCTATGTCATCTTTGAAGATGCTGTGAGGAGGGTCTTTTTGAGGAGAGGAAGGAGTGAACGTGGGTTTTGAAAAGACCTGTTAAGAGAGATGTTATAGGAAGGAGGAAACACAGAGGCCAGCAAATCGTTCCACAGCCGAGCTGTTGAACACAAGAACGAATCGTAGTTTGTTTGATACGTTTTTAGATTTTCACGGCCAAAAGCATTTTCGTTGTTTGTTTTTGGGGTGTTATGCCGTGTTTTGCTACCTCCTTCTTTTTTCAATTTTCACAAATTTCACCAAATTTCCCTTTCAAAGTAGTTCACTTTCTTCTGAAATGAAGCTAACGGCACGGTATCGCTTCCAACTAAATAAGCACACACTACAAATTCACATCGACGGATCTGCCGGATCTGCCCTGATGATGGACACTGCAAGGCTGTCCGAAACGTCGGCTAAAGAAGGAGGTAGCACAACACGGCATAACACCCCAAAAACAAACAACGAAAACGTAGTTTATTTGTTCGTACCATTTATCGATCCTTAGTTTTGCCATTTTCCTCAATTTAATGCATACCTTAGTATTTGCGTTTCCGATAAAACCTATTCAAACCGAAATTACCAAGCCTTGCACTGCGGCGAGGCTTAACCAATTAAATTCACAATTATTATAATGTCATTATATTACCATTTCCAATTCGATAGTCAATTTACTTTTATTGAAGAACAGCATGCACGGTTCTCAGTAACTCGTGAGTATTCATAGAGAAGGACTAATTACCAAAGGCAGTCGCTAGCAATTTACTGAATAAATGCTAGAACTTAACATAGATAATGAACGTGTGGGAAAATCCGATAGACTTTATCCTCCCAAACCTTTTATGAATTACTTTCAATTGACCATTTAAATATACAACGGAGAAGCCTCTGTGGTGATATCACTCGAATACGGAAACTGCAATAGAATCTCCGTTTCGGAGCTTTATATCACTGTGTTTTTAGCAGGAAGCTTATGAAAGCCTTTATGCGGAGGTATTTCAGGAGGTTTTCGTAACTTTTAAAGAGAATCTACGTATGGACATAATTTAATTTACTTAAAGCTTGATAAGTATTCTATTCTAATTTTAGCAATGATTTATGTGATTGGTAATATTATTTCTATTTTTACATTAGGTCCACACAGGAGGCCCTGAGGAAAATAATTTCCCTCAGGGCCTATGTCATCTTTGGGGATGCAGTGTGGAGGGTATTTTTAAGGAAAGGAATGAGAGGAAGTTCTGGGAAGGAAAAAGGTATGAGGGTTGGGTAAAAATCTGGGGTTCAGTGTATCTAGATCATCCGCCGCCAAGACCTAGACAAACCTTACCACATGAATCCGGGCACCCCTGCTAAGTCACCAAACGTAGCGAACCGCCTCCCAATTTGGATAAATGACAATAAAAGCGATAGAACTGGAAAGCGGTCGATCTTCATGGCGCGCGGCTTACAAACGGAGAAAAATGTTATTCTAAAATACGATTTTATTCGTAAAAACGGTTAAAAATAGGACTGAAGTTCTTACGAACAAATTAACAGTGTTTAAATGTTTATTGGCGGGAAAATGTAAGGATAATTTGTATATCGTACGAAATTACGTACACCAACAAATTATTCTTATATAATTATATAATTATGCTAATAAACATCGTAAGAACTTCAGTCCCGTTTTTAACCATTTTTACGTATAAAATGTTAGTATTTTAGAATAACATTTTTCTCCGTGTAGAAAATATGAGTACACGAACGACATGATAAAACCATAAAATAAAATCATATATTTTTTTAACCAAGCTAGGACTACCTTGCGAGAAACTATCCATCCTTCACTTGAAATGGCTTATTCCTTTTACTAGTCACAACGAGAGCTATGTATGTACAGACGTCATCGACGTTCCTTCTCTTCCTCCTCACGCGTATTGTTTGAAAATGAGAAAGATACTAGAATGATGACGTCACATATGATCTGTTGCTGGGACTACGTACAACACGAATTTTTTTAACACCTTTGTAACTGTTAACATCAATTTTAAGCCAGTAAAATTATATAACCCTCAATTGGGGTATGTTGTGAGTGTGAAAGTATTGAGGATGGAAAGGAGATGGGGAAGAGGAAGTTGGAAAAGTACCCAGCTATTCAGATCTGGTCACCAAACATGGCCGAAGCCAATACAAGCAACATTTCGATTCTGAAATGTGATCTTTAATCAGTGCAATTCTGAAAGTATCAACCACTCTGGAACGTGCCGCAAATATACTATATATTATTTTAAATCAATATATTGAAATAACAAACTCGATTAGAAACAACGACCTCCGGATTCCCAGCAAAGAATCGTAACCACTCAACCGCGGAGGCATAAATCATAGTGCCATATCTGGCTTACATGGAAATTTGTGTTTTATTTAAATTAACATAATTTTTTTTCCGAATGTAAATTTTATATACAAGTGCAATATTTTTTTTAATGTAAATTGTAACAATGCTAATGTAAATTGTAACTATAAAGAGTGTAAGCATTAAGCTCTATAAGTATAAATACGTACATGGATAGTAAACAAGGGCATTGTATACTGCGGACATATTATAACTTCTACAATATAATAGCTACCTGTATTAAATTTTATTTCTCTTCTTTGCAAATAATTTAATTTCTTTATATCATCTCTTCTCCATTTTTTCTTTTCTATTTCTCTTATTAATTTTCATTTTATGTTTATTTTTCCAAATTCTATTTATTAATTAATAATTAATTTTATTCTTTCTTTTAAGAAAATGATATAAAAAAATATTAAATTACTGCCACCTCGGAACAGGCTCAGCCTAGTGAGGTGGCATATACCTAAAAAAAATGTACTTAAAATGTGTTTTTGGTTAATAAATAATAAAAAAATTAAATAAAAAATAAATAAAAATCAAAAATACTAACTATCCTGCGACAATCTCACAAGCGTCGCCATTAATTCTGCTTCATTGATTAAATTAACATGAAATGATCATTCTGGCCGTCTGCTGAAAAAGTCGCATCCACTGGCGCTGAAATTCCTCGACAAAATCCACCATCCCCTCCCTAATAACTCAGGGCTTAGGCGTGTAAATCATTTTTATAACGGTCATAATTTTAATAGGTGATATCAGCAGCGTTATATCGGGGTGAAGTATTAACATTTGTCAAAATTATAGTCGACCACTCGTTCTTAGGGACTAGACTCACATAGGTGGGCTAATGGGGATTTATGATCTGTCCTGGATATAAAGTTGGCGTATATTGCACTAACCCTGTTACTTTAACACATTTTATCATCTCAAAATATAGAACGATAACCATCAATTTTGTGAAGCAGGTATTTGTTAAAAACGTTAGCACAATTCTCATCAAAATTCTCTCTCTCTGGTTTCAATCCTGGGATTGGTTTGCAGCAATTTCCTTTATTTTTTTCTTCCATTCTTTCCTGTCTTGTGCGGCTCTTTTAAAGTCTGCATATGATGAGCAGCGCATGTCCACCAGCAGGTCCTTCCTCGGCGTGGGAGTCCCCTATAGTTTGTCCCCTCGGTCATACCCTCCATTATGGCATGCAAGAGGTCTTCTTGTTGTATTATATGGCCGATCCATCTTGCACGCCTTTCGGACAAGGTCCTGAGCAGGTGCCTTCCTCCTTCGATTCTTTGGAGAACCTCCTCATTTGTAATGTGGTCTCTCCAGGAAATTCCTAGTAGTCTTCTATAGGACCACATCTCAAAAAACCTCTAGTCTCCGTTTATCTCTTTCGGATAGGCACCATGTTTCGCAGCCGTACATCAAGATACGCCATACATAGGTCTTGATGAGGAGTATTCTCAGTTTTAGGTCTATATTATTCGATTCTATTCTTTTCATACAGCAAATCAAATTTATGTTCACATTATTTTTGTTATTTATTAGCAGAAATCCCTGGCATTGCCAGCGATTGCCTTGGTTTGGAGTGAAGTTTTTTATGTTGTGATTTCTAGCAAACTGGTTTTAGTTAGTTTTATGTCGGAAATAGTAATTTGAAGACGTTTATTGTTTAGGGGTAACCATTCACTTCATCGTTCCCTTTCAGTGATCAAGACCTGTCAGTAGCTTTTGGGTCGTGTTCAATTGCTCGGCTGCTCGAGTCCTCCATTACGTCACAAGCAACATTTTCCGCTTACTGTGGTTGTAACAGGAGATTTTCATATATTGTCAGGTTATTCTTACGCGGGAATGTTTGTCTTTCTTTTTAAGAATTAAGAAATGTCATAACATTCCTTTATTCGTTCATTTGCTCTCTAATTCCAAACAATCTAAGCTTCCCTTTCGTAATCTTATCTATTTCACTTACGTCCGACTTTAACACAAACCTCTCAGATAAATATACACATCGTACATTCTTGTTACACTCCTTACTGTGGCTTCAGGTACATCTCACGTATCACCCGTATTAATCAAGTATTTGAGTCGCTTGGTCGTGCCATGTCTTCCTCGAACGTCACTCTTTTCACCAACATTTTCTACCATTCACTTCCACGTCACACATTCTCGTTATACATTTTTTGTTCATCACGATGGCCTCATTTTGAGGCGAATAATTTTTTTAGTCATATATTACTACGGAGTTCCCGATTTTTTCTACAATTTACTTCAAGAAGTGTCGTAAAATTATCAGTGTTACTATTGAAAAAAAAAAATGATTGTGCTTTAGAACACACGACTGAAGTAAATACTTATTTAGTAATCTAATCTAATTTTCTTTCTAGCATCGAAAAAAACCATTCTAATCATCAGTGTATAAGAATCTAAATTGAAATTCGTTTGGATTGTTACCAATCATCGCCATCGTGACAAATGGAATGATTCTTCTTTTATCAAATACTTTTATTTCCCAATTTTCTTTCACATACACGTTGTTTTCAGACTTTCCACCCTCTCTTAGACCCTTAGAGTTTTACCTCTACAAAGTCGAACATACGTGAATTTTCCCTCCCCGTGATTCAAGATGTTACTCATGTTCAAGCGAACTAATTGGAAAATGTTATATCTTTGACCCCTAAACTTCCGTCCTCGTTTTTGTCGTGATTTACATCACCATTTCCTTCAAGGCTTTGTTCTGTATAACTAAGGGATGAAGAAAATTCTCCCACTCAAATCACAGAACTCTCTGAAAACCCTTTGTTTCCCCAATTTAAATACTACATTAGAGTATTTTTGATGCATTATTTTTATCAAATATATATGCATCTAATTTGTCTACGTTATTTACGACTTTGAACGCAAATCTACGTGACTAGTTATTACGTAAAGAGACTTCGTATCAACCGTTGTGTCTATTTTTTTTCATGATATTAAAGTCTAATTACATTTTGTTTGTGGTATCCCTGATTCTTTTGGATGGCGTTGCCGTTGATAATTGCATCTCAAACAGAATGTGTAGTTACTTTTAGTTATATAAATTTATTTAATGTGCTTTTAAATTCCCTCCTATACTGTGACTCAACCTCATCCTAATCTGTTTTTTATTTTTAATTTAAACATGTTGATTGCTATCTTTTTTTTTTGTTAGTTAGTTAGTGTGCAAAATGTGCAATTATGAAGTCATTTGGTCTGCTCCCGTTCGCCTGTCCTAGATTGTGGGTTTACATACATATATATAATTTTGTTTTATTTGGTTAGTACATTTTATAGATCGAATAGAAAACGAAGGCGGATATACTTGTTTGCAATGGCTTGGCACCTACCTCCTGCGTAACATTCGACTGATCGAATTCGAACTAAACCTTTCCGATATCACTGAGCGCGAATTAATTGGCTGGTGCTAAATCTCTTCAATGATTTTTCCGAGTTCCAAATCAACCCTTCCATGCTCTCCAACGGATTAGAAAAGCCCTCCTCCGAGTCCGAACGTACCCAAGCCCCTACTCCTCCAAAATTACGACTACTGAAAGCGAACCGGTTTCGTTTTCCAAACAATCATATACTCACGAGGTTTGTGACAGCCGGGTTTCCTACGTCCTTCCGCCACATCCAAGAGAAAATGTAAAAACGTCTAGTGGCGACGGGATTACATTCTCCAATGAATAGTACATTTAAAAATATATATGTACACATATTTTTTTTTATAACCTGCAATGTCCACCTTTTCAAATGGCATTACGAGGCCGAGAATCCTCAGTATCAGGGGCTGACACCACCCGGATCCAAGTATCCCGATATATACTTAATAATATAAAAATAAATAACACTGTAAACATAAAAACATATACTCCGCTCGTCTGTTTGGTTTTGGTTGATAATTTTTTTGATAGAGTTTATCAACTCTATATTTTGCAATTAATTACAATCACACACCCCCTCTTCTCTCTCTAATATTTGTATAGAACATATTTATGACATTCTATAACATGGTCCTCAAACCATTTTAACCTCAATGTAATCATAACAATTTATTTTGTTGTTTTCTCTCATTCCCCTGAATTTGTCTATTTACTAACATAGTAAATATTTAATTTCCCACTTTAATTTCTTTTGTAAATTTTGTAACCCCAATTTTCTTTGAATCTGTTAATTCACTTATTTGATAATTCAAATACCTAATTTAATTTATTTTGTTTATTTTTATTTTAGTGAATTTTCCTTTCGTACCCATGGCTAGTCATCCCCATTATTTGAAATAGTTTTGTCTCCGATTGCTTGTTTGATATAAAACTTCCCTCCTCCGAGTGCAACCTCAGTAGTATTTTCCTACTATCCCGTGATTTTCCCAATGTTAAATGTAGATGTTGCTTGTAAAATAATTTTTCCTTTTTCACCTCCACTATTTGAAATAATTTTGTCTCCGATTGCTTGTTCGATATTAATCCCCTATAAAATGACATTCCCCATCTAGATTGATAAGTACCTACATAATTTTAATGGTAACCTAGGTGATCCTTAAATACTTTATCCCCTGACCTACTCAACGTCAAATAATTTAAAGATGAGTCTATTACTGTACATTAGATTCATAATGTTCTCGACCTTGTATGTCATGGTATAATCCACCAAAACAAAGTTATGAAATTAAAACCCATTGCTCTACTTGTGTGAAATTTAATAAAATTTATAACTCTTATCTGATTGAGTGGTAATTATAATAATATTTCATATTATTTGATGATTATTTTTTTTTTTTTTTTGATAACGTTCCTTAACCTTGGCTTTGAAGCTTAAATTAAATATCGTAGTCCATGAATGTCAATATTTATTTAAAGGAAGGACGTTGTTACACGCCGAAGGTCGCTTGAATTGCCCTAGGGTATGTTAATAATAAACATAAATAAACTCAGAATGTTTATGCATTCCGATCTCTTGACCTACTAATATATCACAATGAATGGGTACTTTCCTCGGAACTCATTCAATGTCAAACGCGTGTTTAGATCTATATCAACCATCTGGATTAAATATCTAATAAAAATGTGGAACGCTTCACGATTTTGCGTGTCATCCTTTGGTTCTGAAAAATGAACATATGATACATACAATTTTTCCAAATATAATATGTAAGTTATAATAAATAATAAATATATATATTTTTATTCAAAATATCATTTAACATACGTACATATAAAATAGCTTTCATTTTTTTTTAATGTTCTTTTCATTTGATTATAATAATAATTGGAATTCGAATCCAACTCAATCAATTTAGGGATGATTTGATTTAATTTTTTTTTCTTTTGAATTGTTTATAATTATGCTTATATATATATTACATATATATTTATATATATATTTTCAATATATAATTCTTTTTATACAAAACCATAAAGTACATAAATATCATATAGTCACCCGAGTTTTCAGCTACCTCCCATCTGTAAACTGGAAATGATTAATTATGAAAATAATTGACTTACCGAATTAAGACTCTTCCGTCGGGTGTACACGACAATCTTAATTAATTTTTCCTCTACCTAAAATGTATACATATCAAATATTTCAAGTGAGACCCTTTTTCCTTATTTTAATTAAATTTGGAATTTGCAAAATTTTTATTATTAACTCTCCAAAAATTGATGTTAATTATTTAAACAAACACACAATTTTAATTTTTAATTTATTTTAAAGATGATGATTATTACCAAAATTGATTTTAATTATTTAAACAAACACACAATTTTAACTTTTAATTTATTTTAAAGATGATGATTATCTCCAAAATTGATATTAATTATTTAAACAAACACACAATTTTAAATTTTAATTTATTTTACAGATGATGATTATTACTATTATTTTCATTTTCTAAAACATAATATAATTCCTACTAATTTTTTTTATCTATTTTTATTTTGCAATGAAGATTTGCTAAGTGTTTTAAATAAATTATAACCGTTAAAGATTTTATCAATTTTAATGAACTCTTAATTTCGAATAAAGACGATAAATGATCACTTTAATTAAAGATTTTAAAAGTTTATTTCTTTATTTAATTTTATAATAACTTTTATTTGATTTATACACTTTGATATTAAATGTTATCACTATATTTATTATTTGGTTTTAAACTTTTTTTATTTTATTTCATTCATTTTAATTTTCACTAAACTCGATATAACAATTTCTCACTATTATATAACTATTATTGATTTTATTTTACTTTGTAACGTGAAATACTCTAAGTCACTTGGCACTTTGGATCTAAATTTTCTAAGTCCTCGAATATCAGAATTATTTTTAAATTCCAAACACTTATTTTACCACTTTAACGACGACGTGACGTAAGGTATATTATTGAGATCTCCCGACCGACAAACGACGACTGACTGAATTTTCCCTATGTACCCGTATAAATACCACACTGAGATCTAGAAGAGCCTAAACGAATTTTCTTTGATATCAGATAATGTATTTTATCAACTCGTAAATTGATATATATTTTTTTTCATTCTTGCTTCCAAGATCTTAGTACAGCCCTTCATGACTCGTGAAGCTATGTGTCTCTCTCTCTCGTTCTATCAGTACCGAACTTACAATTCTCCATCAAATTGCCCAGATTCTTTTGTTCATCTGCACTTAGAAATTTATGTAAAATTACATAATTTTCTTGTTTTCCTTTTTAATAATTCGAGATAGGTCCATACTTTGCTTAAACCGTTTATGCCCCCTAAAACATCTACGCTTGTAAAACACGATTAATCTCATACCGAAATGTTTTCTATAAAATTTTCATGTATATTAGACATTGATTTTTCCGAATTTTAATGCCATTTCTATGAATAATTCCATTTGAAACCGTATTCACTCTATTTACGTTGTAAATTTGAACTTTATTTATAATGTCGTAATTTTCTATGAAATCCTGTCTCCAACCCATTGATATGTTATATTATCATATAAATAATTATCATCCAAGACTGTATTTATTCAATCACTTTAATTTGGGACTTTCACAAATAACCCTTCTCGTATCTTATTTTCTCTCTCGTTTTATCAATTATCTTATGCATTTATAGAATATCATTTTCCATGTCTATTTAAACACATGTTTTCAAGTAACTATACCTCTATATTTTGTATTGTCAGATAAATGTTTATGTCTTTTATTCAAATTTTCTACTAATTTCACCAATTCAACCCTCGAATTCCTATCAAACCGAAGACCCGCCCTTCGTTTGATCAGTTTTCTGTCCTCCTTGCTCATGTAAAGCGATTAAGTTTTTGTGTTGATGTTAAATTTTGTACGTACTTGGTGAGAACTCTGAACTAATCGCTTCCCCATTAAATTTAATATTTTTTGTATAATATAAACACTTCCATAAGGCCCATGTAAATTTTACGACAATATTCCAGCTAAATTGGTCTGTTATAATGTTGAAGTCATGTAACGAATATTCTTTGAGAAGAACAACACCCTCGTTGTATTCAATGTCAGCGGTCAACAACAATTCGCTATTCTACCCGTTATTCTGGACCATTTCACAGACCAAAATTACTGTTTTTTTTTGTGTTTCATTCCATTTTTTTTTGACAGATATACATTTACTATGCAATTCTCAATTCAACAACTCTCTTCCCAAACTCATCTAAAGTTTCTTCTTTGATGTACGTCACTTTGTAATAATTTTCTGCTATTTGATGATATTTGTTAATCTTATGAACCTTTTTTGAAGTGCACGTAGTTAGATGAAAGGTCTACCGGTCTTCCCAAGCACTTTTAACTCCTTTTTTTGTAATTTTTTATAATAAAATATGAAAATTTTCCTCCACCAAATCGTTGGTTCTTGATCGCTAAATTCTTTCGTGAGAACCAAACTATTAAACAATCAATGACCCCCTCGGACACGTGTGCTTTTCTCAACCATAAATCAAACGTATAATTGATAGGCGTAAAGTTCAATTCCTTTGTCTGACTTCCAACACGCCCACATCACCATTTCCATTGGCTTATTCGATTTTTTATCGTTTTATGACACAAAACAAGATCTGTCGTTGGTTGAGATCCCACTCTTAAATGATTTGGCGTATTGTCTCACTCCAATGCATGTCACCTCTCTCTCTCCTTCTATCCGTATAACAGTTTCCGCTCTAATTTGCAGCTTATCCAAAAGATGTCACCCTCGTGATGGTTTTCTCAGCTAAGTGAAAATCTCCAAACTCACTTTTATCCATTGTCATATCAAATCGTTAATTAATTTCTTTGTGGAAAAACCCATCTCATCACACAAATCAGTCGTTTCAATGCACTGAGTTCGCACACTCTAAATAAAAATGTGATTAATTTTATTATGGGAATTACGCTTAGAATGGGATTATTGACTTAATTCTTACAAAGTTAAAAATAAAACTTTTTTGATGCGGTTTCTAGTTAGAGAGCGACGTTTATTCACATTTGAAGCAGGAAATTAAAAAAATTCCAATCGAAAAAGTGCTAGGTTATTAGTTAGATTTTAACGTTTAGAATGTGAGAAACAACAACACAACTATTGTCAGCCTAAATGCCAGCACCCATTCCAAACGTCATTACTATGGATTTGAGCACTGTTGTTACGATTAGATTGTGAGGAATGAACCTCAAAATTAATTTTAATTTATTATTGTTCGCCTATCGTTCGCCTCGTAACGCTGTAATTTCCGTAACGCATTCGCCGGTTTACCCCTCAAGTCAAGCGTACGTATAGAAATATTTACTTAAAAAACTACGTTATATACATTTTATTTCGTTCCCATTCCCGCCCCCTAAATTGACTACCTAGATTTATTACTAAGATAGAGAATACACTTGAACAGTGTCTACGTGTGATGTATCAAATTCAATAAGTGTAAAAATCAGAAATATAATTTTTCAGGATTAATGTGCATAATATGTTTTATAATACAAACTCCTTATTGCGGTGTTTAGCAATCTGTCGTAGTAAGTGTTCACATCAGGTAGTGATATAATATTATATGTGTACGTGGCGGCTTGGGACGTTTACGGGGTCAAAGAATCTTAAACGTGGCGCCAAACGTAAATTTACGTGAGAAGCTTAAATCGGGGATCAGATAAAGTCACAAAATACCCACCGTGAAACTATTTCAGTCTATCTGAATGCCAGCTTATATTTATTTTGAAAGATATAATTAGAGTATTATTACGAAAATCTTGCAATATTTTAATTTCGGTCACTGTATTTATTTTCAACGGAGTTAGAAGTAAGATTGTAGAAATGTATTAAAATTTGTACAGCGCCCTTGAGGTGATTTATCACAAAAACGGCGCTATACAAGTTGTCCAATTATTATTATTATTAAAACGTTTATTTATTTATTTACTAGCTTTTGCCCGCGACTTCGTCTGCGCAGGATTAGTACTTCAATTAGCCTATTTTCTTTTCGTAGGTACCAATCTATGTTTATACCAAAATTCTTAACCTATTTATTTAAAATATCTATAATTCTTGTTTCAATTCAAGGGTGAGTACTTTAAATAAATTCACTAATTTAAATATTTTCTAAAATAGAATTTTGGTTTTACAATCATTGTTTTTCAAAATGTCATTCTCAAATTTTGACATTTTCTATAAAACAATAATTATTATTTGTACTACATGGAACCAGCTTTGGGTATAAATTATAGCCTTTATGTTATTCTGATGTATGAGCTATATTATTGTAAAGTTTCATTAAAGTCCATTCAGTGGTTGTTGTATGAAAGAGTAACAAACATACATACATCCATACAAACTTTCGCGTTTATAATATTAGTAAGATTTGTAAGATTGACGCGATATTGGGCTTTTACATATCAAATACAAATTTCATTTATAACAACAAGTATAACATAAATAAAAAAGATTACAAAGTATATAAATAAAGGATAAACACAATGTAATAAATTAATAAGAATATATCTAAAGCTAAATCCACATGGATGACTTTAGAGAACTCGTAGGTACACTTCAAAAACCTATGAAAAAAAATAAATAATCAAAACACTTTAATTTTTACTTAATTACTCGTTAGAATACGAACAATAAAAATAAAATAAAAACAAACAAAAAATCGAAATAAAATAAAATAATTTCTCATTCATCATTTACATTTAAAAAGTGGTGGACTAATTTGGCTTCAAATGTGTCTAAGTTTAAATTAAATATGTCTGCGACATCGGTTAGTTCATTGCCCAACCTACGTATTCTTTCTTACATAGAATTTATAGCGAAGTTATTGTTGTAGAATAAAATAAGTTTTCTAGTATATTTTGGAGGTAATGTACAGATAACAAATTTATAGCATCAGGGCAGTCCAACCCTGAATGAACAATTTTATATAATAAAAGGAGATCAAATATTTTTCGGCTTTCAGAAAATTTCAGTGAATTAAGTTTACTGCGTAAATTGACATAACTGATTTCTATAATAGGAATACCAATTTAAAAATTAATAAAACGTTAATTGTTGATAGTTATTCGGTGTAGAAAATAGCCAGCAGAGGCAACTTGGGAGGCGGGTACAGGTAGGAGCTGCAACCTTAGGAACCGTTCATTTGACAACTAACACCTACGCTGTAGGTCACTTAAAGCGTTTCGTATCGTTTTGTGACTTAGAAGGAGTCTTCACACCAACTGCGTGGTGGGCCGGAAACACAATACAATAAGTACTGTCGACCCATCGCCTTGGGATGAATTCACATGTCCGTTACTCCTGGATATACTGATTCCCAGATTTAAAGCCACCCCTCACAACTTTATCTTTCCCAGAACTTTTTCTCCCCTAAGATGACACAGGCCCTCAAAGAAAATTTTGAATTTCAATTTCATCTCCCCTTGTGGATTTAAAGTAAAAAATAAAGGGGTTATTAATTTAATTTGGTGTTTAACTGGATTACATTGCTACTAATCTGAAGTAATAAATAGATTTTAAAAATGATGTTTTCACGCTTTATTTCTAAACAGTTTTCAAAACTGTGTTTCCAAACTCTATTTCTAACTGTGTTTACAACTGGATCGTCATAAACCCTAGTGAACTAACTCATTTTTTTCTATTTCGGTGTTAGAGCTTGAAATGAGGGCTCCAAATCACAATGTAGCTCTGCCAGAGAGAACTAATCAGAGAAAAATTGTCTGAAATTGGTCAAGACAGTATATTTCTCAGATAGGATCTCTCTGGCAGAGCTAGATTATAGTTTTTAGCCCTCATTTTAAGCTCTAACTCAGAAATTTAATTTTTTAAATTTTACCTTCTAGGTATAATTGTTACCCTTTGTGCTATGCATAATAATCTTGTCTTAAACATTAGTTTATCATTTTCGTTGTTTGTTTTTGGGGTGTTATGCCATGTTGCGCTACCTCCTTCTTTAGCCGACGTTTCGGACAGCGTTGCAGTGTCCATCATCAGCTCGGCAGATCCGGCAGATCCAACGATGTGTGTTAGAACGAATAGTTTATCAACTTAAATTAATAGTACGAATTAGTTTATCAAATTTAAAACAAAAAAAATGAAAATAATCACTATTCTCCAGGCGAACTATTTAGTGCTTTAACAAAGGCGTTATTAAATAAGGCCAATTCACAATGAACAAGCTCCGCCGTCACATTCCGCTAAATACAAATACGATTGAAATATTTCAAACAAACGGCGTATTCATCAGGGTGGATTGGGGCGAATCGAGACAATGGGGTAGACTTACTTAATTAAAATGTTTTCGATGAGAAGCGCCTTTGTTCCATGGAGGAGTTCCTTCTCAGATCATTATTGTCATTGTCGAGAAGGCTTTGCGGCAAGCATTATATTGCCCCCATCTACTCTGTGGAGCTACTGTTCACTCATAGTAGATACTTAACCAACAAGGGTAAAAAATTGAGACAACGGTGTGGAATTATTTATTAAAGTAAATTATTTATTTTATATCATTGAAGATGAAGATAACAATAATAATCTAATTTTTTAAAATACGAAAATGAACAAGACACAGAAAAATAATAAAATATAACGGTCGCAACTGGGACACGATCCCTGAACCTTATGTCTTACCGGGACATACACCTCTACCAATGCGATCTATGTCCCAGTTGCGACCGTTATCTTTTATTATTTTCTGTGTCTTGTTCATTTTCATATTTTAAAAATTTGATTAGTATTGTTATCTTCTTCTTCAATGATATATTACATTGATGGGAATAACCTTCAAAAGTTAAAAAGAGAGTTTTTCTTATAAAAATATGTATTATTTATTTATTTATTTGCGTTTTAAATATTTATATAGTTACACATGTCCACATATAATCCTAAATCGTATTTTAATTTTTTTTTTAAATGTGTGAAACAACCAAATATGTTTATATTTTCTCTAAATTACATTTCCTTTGGTAATTCGCGAAATCTTTTAATTACTTTTTACATCTACTATTTTAAACTCTGGGTTATTTTTCAAAAGAGGAGCGTAATTTAATTTCTTTTCGCCTTCTAGTGTGTGTGTTTATGCTTCAGGTTTTCAATTATCCTTTGAAAAATATGCTATTGAAGTAAGGAATTTGTTTAAATTTCGAGATGCTCGTATTAAACTCCTTCTACATTTCCTCGATTTTCGTGTAACTACTACTTTTCTTCGGTATAATAATAGCGCTATATTGTTGTGTTGTCATTTATTTCATTAATTCGCCATTGGCTAAGAATTCAATGCTGCTGCAGTGATCACTGTGAGAGGTACACATTTTTACTAAATACTGTGTTATAAGTGTGTGAAAATTAGGTGACCGAATCAAACATCGCTCTGAAATGTAAATATTCTATTTTATTTTTAAAATTATTTTTGTAATTGGTATAATAATATATTACTCATTTGGTTCTTTTTGTAAAACTTTTTTTGACCCTATGTCTGAAAAGTTATCACTCATCCAAAAAGTGCAGAAATATTCAATACTAGCTTCTGCCCGCCCTTTCTTTTCCTAGGTCCAACATCGTTTATACCAAAATTCTTAACCTATTTATTTAAAGTATCTATAATTCTAGATTCGATTCAAAGTATTAGACGAGTAGGTACTTCAAATAAATTCAATAATTTAAATATTTTCTAAAATAGAATTTTGATTTAACAATCATTGTTTTGCAAAATGTCATTATTAAATTTTGACATTTTCTGTTAAAAAATAATTATTATTTTCAATATATGGAAAATAAATAGCTAGCTTTATAAATTATAGCCTATATGTTATTCTGATGTAAGAGCTATATAATTGTAAAGTTTCATTAAAATCCATTCAGCAAATCTTGCGTGAAAGAGTAACAAACACACATACATCCATACAAACTTTCACATTTATAATATTAGTAAGATAGTAAGATTAGTAAGATTTGGAAACACGCAAAACAGCAAATTTACAATTTGAAACAAACAATGCTCAGGAAAACAAGTATTCATATTTTTGTAATATATCCGTGTTATGCACATACAGCAAGCTTTTTTTAAGGGTCTAGTACCGATTGAATATAAGCAAAAATTCGAATAAATTGTGTAACAAGAAAACTTCGCACCAATTAATATATCTTCTAATTACCAAACACATTGTACTAATTCCATATTAGATACTTTATTCATTCTCGTACACTTTTTTAAAGTCTTGATGCTTTCATTTAAAATCATTTAATTAACATTTATACCTGATTTCAACCCTGTTTTGATCATAGTTATACAGTGTTTGCAAATCACTTCACTCTAGACTGTTTATTATTACTTTGTTATTTTCATCAGCAAATCAAAGATGTTTTGGATGCTTCGCTTGAGATATTACCACGTAAAATTTACCAGGAGAGAAGCATTCATCTCTCAAGTTAATTTATACTATTTTGAGCAACTGTCCTTGAGACTTGCTCAATTGCCAGAAATTTTGAATTTAGGAGGCATGGTAGGTACCGCACAGAGAAAAATGTGAATTTTCCCTATACTGACTGCATATTATATATAAGTATGCCGGAGGGCCAACTGTCGGATGAACAACTGTTATAGATTCATCTTTTCCTAAACACAAGCAACAGCTTACTGGGAAATAACATAATTTTTTGTACACGGAAAAAAATGTTATTCTAAAATACGATAATTTTATTCGTAAAAACGGTTAAAAATGGGACTGGAGTTCTTACGAACAAATCAGGGTTTCAATGTTTATTGGAGGGAACATGTAACAATAATTTGTTGGTATACGTAATTTCGTACATATACCAACAAATTATTCTTACATTTTCCCGCCAATAAACATTGAAACACTGTTAATTTGTTCGTAAGAATTTCAGTCCCGTTATTACGAATAAAATAATCGTATTTTAGAATATCATTTTTCTCCGTGCGTCGGCGCCGGCCGCCTCAGAAACTCTGGGTTATTTTTTAAAATGAGAAGTCTAAATAAATTTCTTTTCGTTTTCTAGTGTGTGTTTTCTTGCTTCAGGTTTTTAATTGTCCTTTGAAAAATATAGTATTGAAGTAAGTAATTTGTTTAAATTTCAAGATTCTCGTATTAAACTCCTTCAACATTTCCTCGATTTTCGTTTATCTACTACTTTTCTTCGGTATATATTCTAAATAGTTTAAAAATTGGATAAACATCACCTCTGTCGTAGGACACCCCAAATGGATCACTTTGTTTGGTGACTTAGCAGGGGTTTCAGTTGCTGGTTTCAAGAGGTCTGATTTGTCCAAGTCTTGGTAGGAGATGCGTAAACTACGTGGCGGGCCAGATCAGAAGAGGCAGGTAGAGGGAAGACCCTGAACTCTTTAGCTGGACTTTCTCGACCCCAACGCCTTTCATCACAGTGGGAAATAGGGGACGTCCGAGGAAGACATGGTACGATCAAGTGAATCAGATACTTGAGTCGGGTCATGTCCATAGTCGTAAAAATAGAATAGTATGCATGAGACGATGTATGAATGCGAAAGAGGCAAAGAGTGTGTGCCAAAACCGATTTGTTTGGTGGTCCATCCTTTCTGCCTACCCCAGCGGGGAAACAGTGGGATGGTTAGTTAGTTGGGTAATGTTATATGTTTCGTGAACACCTCACTAGGAGAACCTGTGCTGAGGTATTTACATGGTTATGTTTAAGCGTGACAACTATTTATGTCTTGTAGTAGAAAGTTTCTTTATTTTTTATTTTTTAAATTAGTGATTATTTATAAAAAAAATTAAAATAATATATACATTTATACATATATATTTAAAGTATGTGTATAGTTGGTATATTCTCGAAAAATGTGTTAAGTTATTTTACATTTTTTTATAGTTTGTTTATGTTTGGTTTGGAGTTATTATGTTTTGAATGAAATGAAAATCTTGATTTTTGATTCAGGCTGAGATAAGTTTTTGTGAGTGTTTATAGACATATTTGCAGGTATTCGTTGTCTCAGAGTAATAGGCATGCAATTAAAAAGTTTGGTTTCGTAATATTGAAAGTGTCTTTGACCATGTGTGGTATGTGTTATCGGTATGTTCAGTGTTTTATTTGTTGAGGACCTGGTTTTTATTGAGGTTTTTGGTTGAATTGGAATATGGAGTTTGTGTTGGAGGAGGTGTAGTAGTGCATATTTGGCATAGAGTTGTCTTTTTGACATGACTTCTAATGTTTTGTTAATTTCGCTTGAATCTGTGTAGAATGGTACTTTCAGGATGAGTTTAATTACCACTTTTTGAATTTTTTGAATTTGCTCAATTTCTATGTTCGTAGCGCTTCCCCAAGCTAGTATTCCATATGTCGCAATGGATTAAAAACTGCAAAATATATGGATCTGAGTATTTTTAGTGGGAACATGTTTTTAATGGACTTCATTAGGTGCATGACTCGTTTTAGTTTATTAGTGACGAAATTAATGTGGTCAGTCCAGCGTAAGTGTGTATCAATAATAACCCCTAGGTATTTTGTATGGTTTACCCTTTCTATATGCTCGCATTGGCAATTGGATGAGGTTTTTTCGCAGTCATGCAAAAATAGGTCTAAGTTTGATGGAGGTTGACCTCTTTGTGTAATACTATGTGTGATGTATTTGGTTTTGATTGTATTAACGGTAAGAGTATTACTGTTTAGCTATTTTTTGACAAGTGATTACATGAGTCACATGAATGTATTACCGTCCTAATTATGATGTATTTAATAATATCGTGAGACAATGAAAAAGCTGTTGTTTTAACTTAAATTGAAATTAATCCATTGTTCGGAATGAAAACAACATTGTTTATTAAGTTTACTAAGAATTGTTATGTTTTCCTATAAATAAACCCGTAGAAAAATTGTAGAGGAACTTATTTTTAAAAAATATCATTTTACTTGAGATTCTACTTTTTACATCCGTTCAACGATTACAAATGGGTGGAGTTGAGAATGAACAGAAAAACAAATATAAATTTATAGATTTCACATCACACAGAAAGGCATAACAGATCCAATTCTCCGAAATATTACAATTCCCATTAAAATTCAACAAATCGTAAAGAAATTTGTATAAACCTCTTACCTTTTCACCAATGCGCGATGATATTCAGAGAGACGAATATTGTAAGATCTTTGTTCAGGATTCTCAGAAGAAGGTATGCAAGTAAGTAGTTGTAGGGAGTAGAAAATGGAAGGAATCTCTCTCTACAGGATTTATTTTTCATTGTTGATTCACAAATTCCGGTCTTTATTTGAATATTCCGAAATTTTCAAATTTATGATAATTTGCAAAGCCTGCTTTCGGGAGCGATGGCAATTTTGGTGACTCCTAGAGATCAAAGGCGAACGCAAATTTGAATCAAGTATGTGAGAATATAATATTGGCAATGATTTGCTTTTCAAACATTCTGCCAAACAAGTCTGCCCTGTTTTAATGCTTTTATCTCTGGCTCATAGGGTTGACTGAATTCAAAATTAAAATAATCACCATATATAACCTGGTTTTTGATATTTATGACAATTTGTTACTTATTTTATTGAAGCGTTGCTGTTTTGAAGGAGAGAAAGACTAATCACAATATTTTATTGAAGTACTGGCGCGTTGCTGTTTTTAAACAAAGTTAATGGAGGAGAGAGAGACTGATCACATTATTTTATTGAAGTAGTGGCACGTTGCTGTTTTTAAATAAATTATTGCAAAGATAGAGAGATTAATCACATTATTTTATTGAAGTACTGGAGCGTTGCTGTTTTTCAACAAAGTTATTGAAAGAGGGAGAGTAATCGCATTACTTTATTGAAGTACTGACGCGTTGCTGTTTTTAAACAAAGTTATTGAAGGAGAGAGAGACTTATCACATTACGTTGATATTATTTTTATTTATTGTTATTAAGTTTATTTTGTAGAACTCCATTTTAATTTTTTATTTCTTTTATATATTCAATAATATTATTATTCAATGTATAAAAACAGTTTATTATAAACAAGTTCTGCTTCGTATTTATTATTAAGCGTTACAGCTGTTTCGCCCTCTGAGTTTGATAATGCCTTCAGAGGGCGAAACAGCTGTAACGCTTAATAATAAATACGAAGCAGAACTTGTTTATAATAAACTGTTTTTATACATTGAATAATAATATTATTGAATATATAAAAGAAATAAAAAAAAAAATAAAAAAAAAAATATTTTTATTACAGAAAAAAAAACAATAGATATATTAGTTATAGTGAGAAACAATTAATTCTTATAATAATGTATACAGTGGTATATTATTTACATACATTTAAATTCAATTTGTGAGGCGGGTATCGTTACCGCCCCCCAGATAACTATTACCAACATCCCTGCCATAGGTGACCCCAAATGGATCGCCGCTTTCGGTTCGTCATCCGGGTTCATTGAGTGTAGAGTGGAGGTTCCTTTTGTAGAGAGAGATTCGTTGAGGGAGACCTTATGACCTCTAAAGCTGGTCTAGCGGACTCTCGAGAGTTCAGCTCGACCCATAGTCCTGCACCGCAGTGAGTGGGATGGATATTTATATATTTTTTTTTACACGAGGGAAAAATTCCCTCAGGGCCTGTCTCATCTTCGAAGATGCTGTGTGGAGGGATTTTTAAGGGAAAGGAAGGAGAGGAAGTCCTGTGAAGGAAAAGTGTTTGAGGGGTGGGTAGGAATTTAATGATAAATATATCCAGGAGTGATGGACGTGTGAAGCTATCCGTCTCCCACTGCGGTGCAAGGTGATGGGTCGAGAGGCTGGAGAGATCAAAAGGTCTCTCTCAACCATCCTGGTACTGCCACGCAGATGGTCGGCAGACGCATCCGCCCCCAAATCCCAGACACAACTAACCCCATGAACCCGGGCACCCCTGCTAAGTCACTAAACGTAGCGAACCACTTGGGGTGACCTGTTCGTCAATCCTGAACACATTGATCCCCAAAGATGACACAAGTCTTGAGGGATTTTTTTCCTCAGGGCCTCCTTTATGGAGATATTAAAAAAAACTGTCTATCCCTATTTGTACGCTCCTAAAATGTTTTATTATACTTAAGAAAATTTCTTTGAATAATATTGTCCCACAAATAGAGATGAATAGCTGTCACAATATTTCTTATCCAGACTGCCAAACGATATACGTGGAATATTTTTAAACGTTATTATTTTGACGAAACGATTTCGATTCTGCCTAAACTACAACGGATTGTGTAATGGTTCCCCTCTTTTTGATCAATCTTGTTCACTCTCAATCAATCAACCCTATTTAAGGGTGATCATTTTTTTTTTCGTATAACTTTAAGTTTTGAAAACCTTAAGTTACTGCTGGAGCTGCCAGTACGTAGGCAAGTACGTACTGATAAATTGTTGTTTAATTACTTTTGAATTAACTAGACACGTTGTGATTATTTTTGTTTCGCCTTTATAGCGCTAATTCAGGTAGATTAAACGGATTTGTGGTAACTTTTGGTTCTTAGCTGTGGTGTGTTGCAGTCTGTCAGATCTTCAACAATGACGATATTCTATCTAACTGGCTAATCATTTAACTTCCCAGTCTATCTTACTATTTACTGATCTAATACCCTTCCCCATGCTATTGACGATTAGTCTACCTACGATATACCTAACTCTCTGTGCCGTTCTACCTAAACTCGGAGTTATAAACCCTTTTGTTAGAGTATATCAAAACATCATTCATACAATAATTTAAATTAGTTATTCTAAGTTCCTATTGGTTGTTAGTTGTATGCAATCTACTTACAGGTAGGTATAATGGGTAGGAATAGGGACAAACATGTGCTTGCTACGATTGGTCTCCTCCAATTCCCAATTAGCTCGATGAAGGATAAACCTGTCGAACTAACCCCAATCCCAACACCTACAGGAAGATTTAGATGTTGCCTCGCAACTGGTGAAAATGACATGTTTCGCCCCTGTCGGGAAGGGAATGTGTGTGATTTTTGTAGGTTGATTGATATATGTTGTTTAATTCAGCGGTGAAGGATCCATTGTAGATATTCGTGCGGTAATGGGAGTGGTCTCTACCAACGTCGCCAGGTAATGGTGGTGTGATGTTAATATGTTGAAATCTCCATAGTACAATGCGGTAATGGGAGAATATCTCTACCAAATCTTCGCAAGGTAAAGATGGTATGATGATTAAGATGATAGGTTGAAGGTTCATGATGAAAGGTCATTCCATGTCGCTAGACATAAAAATGACGCTCCGTTCCGCCGAGTGTGATTGAAGTATGTCTAAGAGCTCTCAGAAGGTGCTCAGATGACTTCCGGTTAAGGTCGTGCCCTTCGGCCCGAGCCTGATGATGATGATGATATGTTGATGATGGCCAGCATGCTGAAGGTTAAGGGTCCGCCCAGCTAACCGCAGCCATGAACATTATACCGAAGTGAATACTTGCGGATAAGTCAGGGGTCGGGAATCCCCGCGTGCATCCCACTGGTTTCGAAGAAATAAAATTAGTAGGCTCAGGAGCCGAATTCTTCGCCGTCTCCTCAGCATCCTTTACAGCAAACTGTCAGCTCCCAGACTTTCGTCAATCACACCTGCCAAATCCGTTAAGTAAAAGGGTACGTACTGTAGAGTGCGTGTTTAGTATATCCAAATGTGTACGCCACTAATTTATGTCGGTAGTTAATTTGAGAGAAGACTGGGCCCTGCACGACTCAAGCAAGCGCGACGAGAACAGTGCTCCTTGTGTAAATTCGCGGGCCTGAGCTTTACAGCACTCGTCTTCATCTCGCGTCAACAGCCTCACACTGTCAATCCAGAATGTAATCCTGGTTCCCGGGTCAAGAACTCGCGAGCTGAACCTTCCAAGTCGTGAATTTGGTCAGCTCCGCCCTACGAACTTCGACACCTTCGTTCAGAACTCATTCCCGAGTATAGTGTTTCTCAGGAACAACGAAAACCCGTCGGAAATCATCGAAACAATACAAGCCATTGTTCCCTTCGTCCAAACGAATACAAGGGTCATACCTCACGTGTCAACATAAGATAACGGAGCCCACCACGATCTTGTCCCCTTCGTCTGGAGACTAGCGGGAATAGAAAAGCTGTCAATGACCTCAGACTCCTCCTACAGATGTTCTGCTTGATTGTTCTCTCACCGCTAATACTGTCGAAACGGAAGCCGTACCAGTGACATAGTGGGATCACGTCCTTTGTTCTCCGGACAATGCCAAGTGCCTGGGTGAGGTGGGACTCGTGGTCAACCACCGACACAGCTGATACAGGGCCATTTCTAGGTTCAGGGTTCAAGTCCATCCGCGCAAGGTCACCGATATTCAGAATCGAGTCAATGATCCGTTCCCTTCGTTTCCGCCGATCAAAAGATAGGAGAGCTCACGTGAGTTTCGTCCATTTCGCCTAATGAGCGACGTACGTGGAAACAACCCATATCGCCGGATAGGGAAGCCCAGCGAAGTTATTCTCTCGACAATCACCTGACACTGCTGGTTTTTTTTGAAGTAAAGTTTGTTTAGACGGTATTCAAATAAATCGAATATCAATGCAAAACCGACGCTCGCTGCGTAAAACATAATAACTTAAGAAAATATAAGTAGATCTTTAATAATACTGTGGGGAAAATATTTATTACCGTATAACCCCTCGTGTGCGCCCCTTTGTCTAACGTACCGATATTGAATGAAATGTTATGAATCTAACGTCAACGGTAGAGATGTAAAACGAGAAGATAATGTCCTTAAATTAGATTGCGCTGGCAAGAAGGGTAATTTGTTTTTTTCAAAATTGTTCCACTGTGATTAAACTTGAACACTATACCGCTTAGTAAAATTTATGTGCAGGAATATATATAAATATTTGGGATAATTAGCATTCACATGCAACTGTAATTATGTTTAAATTAATACATCGAAGAAGCAGATAACAATAATAGTCTAATTTTTTCTTAAATGTGAAAAGGAGCAAGACACAGAAAATAATAAAAGATAACGGTCGCAACCGGGACTCGAACCCAGAACATTACGTCTCACTGAAATAATATACAATCAATTTTTCAATTTGAATGTGAAAATTTAAATCTTTGCAAAGTTACAATTATTTTATAATATAATTTGGGATAACTAAATACTGCTTATTGCCTCCTCAATAGGTCAACTTACGAAGAAAATAGTTTTGCTTCAAGATGCACAAAACCCATTTCAATTTCCAAATTTCAAGGTCCAAATTGCAAGGTGTTGATCAATAATTAAGTGATTTTATTGTTAGTCCATTAAGCATTCACTTACCCAATCATCTCTGTGTTATCCGAATCGACGGCCTCCTTTTCCACATTCACAAGCGGTGTAATACATTACTTTGACCCTACTACGATCATATATTTCATGCAGTTAAAAGGCGCATGCTTCTCTTCTCTCGTAAATAATAGCTCCGTTAGCCTTCTCAAACTTCATGCGACGCCCCACATTCACTTCTCGCGACCGACCCTTCTCGATCAACTCCCGAAAACCGACCGACTCTGATAGTAATTAAAAATGCCGCTCTTCGAACATCTCCCAGCTACACCCGAAACAGACTGTTCTCTATAATATTCCGAAACCGACTATCCGTGTTAGTAATTAAAATGCACTTCGCTATTTAACTTATTACTAAGCGACCTTCTCGTCCCCCCCTCGAAAACCGACTATCTTTGTCCTTCACTTCTTAACCCAGAATTAAGCAATCAAGGCCGGGCCCGTATCCAGGGATGCTTCGCCCGCACAAATTAGCGTACCTTCTTATTAAAGTGCCTTTATTGGAAATAGACCTACGATGCAAGTATGTTCCCTGCACCCATTTATGTACAATAAGAGTCCAACATAACATATAAATAAAATCTCGCGCCACGATGTTTGTTCAAGATAACCTCCGAAACCCCTCAACCGATTCTGATGACATTTTTGCACACTGTCCGTAATTTTGCCCAACCTAAGGTAGGATAGTTTCTATCTCGAATATTGACCTCAATATTTATTATAGTGAATTAATTGTTTATTATTGTTTGATGGCGGAGTGAATCAACCACTCAGTAGATAGCACTACGTTTAACTTGTTACTTACTTTTATCATTTTTATTTACGATACGGCCCTAAATACGCCTATAACTTTCGTTTCAATAAAACTGCCAACCCGTGTCTACCAGTCCGACTCTGTACAAGCCCTGTCTTCTGTACTTCATAAAAATTACGTCATAAAAAACCCAAAAGCCCATGAATTATTTCATGAATAGCTCTCCGAGCACACACATGTGGTCCGGTCTTTAGATGTTCTTTGGATGTTAAAATAACATCCCCTTGTTTTTCTAACTGCGTCAAAATCGAGGTCCAGGAATGTCACTTGGTGCAAACGCCTTAGCGACAATTTTGACCCTTAATAAATCAATTCTGTCTATCTTTGTGCCTCAGATGTTAGTCTTGAAATTAAATTTAAGACCCATTACTTATTTCATGAATAGGTTTCGCCCGTATTTTTTTGTTTGCTGCAGACATAAATTTGCTTCAAACTGACTTTTTAGGAATGTTAATTGTCCCAACGTCTGAGAAGAAATCTACCCCAGTTCAATTATCATCAACCCTGCTTCCTTTGGTATAAGATATGTGCTTTCCTTTTTTAGGTATACTGAAAATACTAATTCTTTGGCTGAAAGGCGAGATCATCACAATTGTCAAAAAAAAATTGTGGTCCAACCTTTACGCGCGGTTGAAGTAAAACTACTTTGACTCAAAACTAAAAACTTTAATTTTTTAGTCGGCGGAACATGATGGTTGTTTATTTTTTTGTTTGAAATTATTTATAGACGAACTTTTAAAAATGTCCTTCTATTCAGCAATTCCAAACTACACTATTTTTATTGTCATATTAGGTACTACCACTTTTTACTTCAATAGCTAGAATTTACAAAAATCAGAGAGATAAACAAGTTAAACCATTATGTTCATCTAAAATCTTTAGTTAAATCATATGATAATCAACAAAACATAACAAAAACCCGTTGAACTTACCTTATACATAAATAAATAGGTGACGTCTGACGTTTGAGTTTGCTTTGACGTTTTGTTATTCGTTGCTAGGCTTCGCATTCATTGTTGCCATACCTACAACGTTATTATGATGAAATATAAATCAAACGTCATTTCCGTTTTAAAATGTTAATTCCGTCCAAAAAAAAATTAGTACATTATAGATTATTTGTACGGTGTACGTTTTCATAATTACATTTTTAATTCTATTCATAAAGTAAAACCTTAAGTTTAATGTTCCATTGGTCACCGGTTGATTATTGGCTTTATAATAGTAGTTTATAAATTCCAAAGCGATTTAACCAAAAATTCTTTTGTGTGGATTTAAAAAAAATATACCTATGAATATCACATATTGTTAAAAATGACAAACGATAAAATGAGATTTTATAAGGAGGTTTGGGAGATTAACGGTGATTGATACAAATATCAGCAGCAGGTAAAAAAAGCTATCACCGCCTCTCTATTCAAACCTTTTATCAATTTTTACTACAAAGCTAATTTTCTGGCACGGTTCATCTTGAACACATGATGATTGTAATTAAAGCTCTTTTGTTTAGTCAAAAGCCTATTTTGACAAATGCCTCCAATAAATAGCCTTCAGGAGCTGAAGGGGATGCTTCCCCGTGACAATACTGAAATAAAGGCTTATTAATCAGGAAATAAATGCTGGTGACAGGCATAATGACCGCGGCTCGTTAGGGGTAGATTGATTGAAAAATGACTGGAAGCAGTCTCTTTGTTTTGGACGGACTCTGGACTGGGTAGTTTCCACCCCCGACAAGGTAAGGGCGGGTGGGGTTGTTGGATTTATTCACAGACTTTAGATCACCTGGAAGTACTTGATTGTTTAGGTTTTTTAAAATGAACCTGTGGACGTTAAAATAAACGATAGGGAATAAACTCACACAAAAACAGGTTTTCGCGCAAATTACGGATATTAATCATCTTTTAATTCTAACAGGTAATATATCTCCTAAGAGAGATTGGCTACCATAAAGGCTGTCTTTACGCTGAAAACTATAGCCTGGAATAACTCTCGTACGCGGCGTCTTTGAGAACTATGTTTTCCACATTAGTGGAAGACGTAGTTCACAAATATAATAGACCTCCAAGATTACAAGTTGGGTGAGATACTCATTTGTTTGCTTCTATCATTTTTGGGAGCTCACCATTCAAAAAGACTAGAGGAATATTTTCGGACCATTCTTGCGTTTGATTTCGAACAACACGGATTATATTTGGTTCACGATAGATTTATGCAAGACCTATTCACACATTTTCAGAAGGATACATAGTCCCCTTTCATATAACATAGTCCGTAAATAATTATAAAAAAATTCAATGCAAGTGTTTCGTAACGCCTAATAATGTGAAATAGGAAGAGTAAAAATGAACTCGCATTTGGGTTACCTGCTAATGTTTCGAATATCGGGATGGACTATAACCGTCTAGCCCGCCTAGAATTGCCACCAGCCGTTAACACACGGTCAGTCTGCATAGAATCGTCAAAACCGTCATATCATGTCCGTTTGCTCCTGTGGCAAGTCATTAGAATCGTACATTCGTACCGCGAGTATTGACATACTGTGCGACTCATACCGTTATTACCAAATCGTTATTATTGTGAAGAAAACGTCATAAATCATCCAATAACGCCACGCTTATGGTTCTACATTGTACAATCTACATGAACTACCGCAGAAGATGTACATATTATGAAGATCAAGCTAATACTGGAGAGTACCGCCAATGTGAGCTACCTTTTTTAGTTGGTTTGATGTACGAATCACACAATTCCATAGGCGTTGCTTTTTCTAGACTGAACAATCTGTTCATTTAACCTATGTACGTTTACTGCACAACAAGAAAAACCTTCAAAGAATAATACGGTTCTCATTGTTGCTCTATCTCGTAGCAGCAGTCAGGAACACCTCTGACTACTGGTAAAATGAACAGCAGTAGAATCCATCCTTAAGTTCGTTAGCAATGGAAATTGTCATTCAACACTTTCCCAGGAGCTTTCCCTTTATCATAAGTTAAATAAAACGGTATTTTTCGCTTTTGAGAACATGACAAAGGTATGCAATTTTTTTCTTCTTGATTGCAAGAAGTTTATTCGTACTCCGTACAAAGTACTACTTCATCATTACTCATTATTCATTACTTATGTGCTCCATCCAGATTATTTCATGATATTCGTATTATACATTTCAGTTATTAAAAGAAATAGTAAATATCTCTCTATTGCCGTAAAAACAACAAAAGGGCCTTAAAAAATTCTGCACACTAGGTTGAAAGAGATACTAACGAACATTCGAATCATTTTAATTGCACAGATAGCCCTCGATCGCTTAATAATATATGTTTACATGGTGTTAAGGGAAGTACTTAATACACTTTAACCTGTGATTTCTGCCATTAATTATTTGGAGTAAAAAATGTGAACAGGTGAAATTTTAATTTTCAACCTTTTTCAACCCCAACATATGTACACGGTTGACATTTGTCACATGGGAACGGGTCGCTTCTACGACTCGTTCTTCTGTTCAACAGCTCGGCTATGGAACGATTTGCCGGTGTTTCCTCCTTCCTACAACATGGTTCTCTTCAAGACCCACGTTCACATCTTTATCTCCTCAAAAAGACCCTCCTCACAGCATCTTCAAAAATGACATAGGTCCTGGACATAGCCCCCTCAGGGCCTTCTGTGTGGAGTTAATATATTAAAAAAATCATCGTCATCAAAAAAATTTGTCATCAACATAAAAAAAGTATTGGACCGGAAGTTACCGGAGACTTTCTTCCAAATAATGATTTCTTTGCTTGTAGTTCACTGAATTTTCACTATGAAACAGTTATATTTATTTTATCCGCGCGTTGGGTTTGTGAATTGGGAGTTATTCTGTGTTCAGCAAATGTCTTCCGTGAGCGGACGGGAACAAGGGACCAATCCATTGCCTTAGAATAAATTATGCATTCCCAATAAAAAAATAAACATTACTTGAGTGGTTGTCACTTCTAAAGTGGCGCAAACACCAATAATGTTTGATGAGGTGTACCCAAATGCATATTTCGTAAATTTGTACTTCGTCCTAAAATCCTAATGACCAGAAAAATTCTGCGAATAAAAATGGATCAGAAAAGTCCGCAGCCTTGAAAAATTATTAAATTTCTCCCCTTAATAATTTTCCGGTGAGATCTTAGAATTTTAGAGAGTGAATAACGAATAACTTAATTAAGAAGGACGACACGATCCTGAAATATTACATGAAAAAATCAATACAATTTTATTAAACCCGTTCCATATAATTCGCTCCAATGCGACGGGAAAAAGACGTAAAAAAATGTTGAAAGTCTCAAAGTACGGGAGGAAGATATCCAATCCGGGATGTTTGAATAAATTGAACGTATTTCATCTCGGACTAGTATTAAAATTTTCTTTCAAAGCTTTTTACTCAAATTACTCCACTCTGAGCAGGATCGTGAAAAATGTTGGCATAACTTGGGAAATTGACAATTTGTAACAAATTTCACGGTTTTTTTGATAAAGGATGTTTGATCAAGTTTTATTTTGATAAATTGCACCCGTTTCCAAGAGAAACGTACGTACAAATAAAATGTCATGTTTCTTGTTATTAATTAACCGAAATAAAATATGAAATTTTTATAAACTTAAATTCTCGAACACGACATCAAGCAAACAAATTACAAAAAAGCAGTAATTGTACTACGAATTAATGACTGCAGCGGAACTTTATTCTTAGCAAAAAATCAGTACATATGACACAATTGACAACAAGAGGGAATCATACTGAAGCAAAGTACTTATATAACCACTGGAGCGACAAAGCAATTAAAATATTTTTCCTCGGATTGCTAAAGGAAATTTTTCCGCCCACATTAAAAAAAACATGCCTCCGAATTTGAATATGGACACATACAAACTGATTTTAGTTCTATGTAGCCCGTAGCCAATGAATTCCCCTATCTTTTATCTATTATCACATATTTGTAGGATTTATAAAAAAATATATAACTAAATCTTTAACTTTAAATCATTTTAAAGAAACTAGAGAATATATTTTGAATGTACAATATAATATATAGTCGTTTTAATAAAGACAAAAATTGAAAATTTGACACATTTTGGCAACAAAGCAATCCAAGGTTTTGGAAATAGTGCCATAATGTGGCAAAAAGCGCTCGAGTGGATGAGTAGTTATAGTTAGATACTGATGTTATGGAAATACAGAGGGAGTTAAAATCTTGTTATTTGGATAAATTATTTAATTTAACAATATATCTTTCATAGATGAAATAATTAATAGCCATCTGAATTTCTGACAAAAAATGATAACCTGCAACATAAACATACATACGAGACGAGGAAAAATAATCAAATTAGAGTTCCCGTTAGAAAAAAAACTAAAGTCTTTGATGTACGGTGCAATGTAAAGATTTGGCGAATTACCAGAAGAAATTCAATTTAAAAGAAAAATTATAAAGAAATTACAATTTTATATTGATGAAAAGACAAATAACTTTGTTTACATCACTTTTATTAATACACAAAAATAATTAGTAAAAACATTCCCGGTGTTGGCGCAACTATGCATGTATATACCTACCTTCCTTCCTTCCACCTACCTATCCCTTCTGACTCCCCACCAGGGGACAATACTATGTGAGGGCAATAATAACTACATGTGTATTGAGTCTGTTTTTGTGCTTCATGCAATAAACATCGACCTTGTGAAGTCTGTTTTTGGCGATGTGCAGCGATGTACCTTCATCCCTCTTCGTCCTCAACATCGACTATTAACCCGTCTGCTTTGTATTGTGCAATGGTCGCTTGGACCTCTCATTACTAAACAACGACTTTATTGGAATCTATTATAGTGCTGTGCAGTGCGTGATTATTCATCCCTCGGCGCTATAATATCGATTAAACGGGATACTTGCGCAATTAATTGTACAAGTGATTACCAGTGACACAATAACTCCCCAAGAACGGAACCAGGAATTCAGGGTAAGTCAGATCCTTCCCGAAGTCCTAATTACCATCCTTATAGTTGTGTCACGCCACCTCATTTATTTTTGATACAGTCCACTTCTCAAGAATCGCATCTTTGCGATTACATTATTTGGTCCAATCGTAGCCGGATGAGACTAGCATTTAAATTCATTTTTAAATTCATTTAGTTTGATATAAATTCATCATATAAACTCATTATTGAAGCCTTTTGCATAGGTTGTTTTCTGTGTGATAATATTATACGAAATAATATTGTACTTGCGAAATAATAATGTTGTACGAAATAATTATTATATTCTAAAACTAAAACATATTAAAATTAGCAAGATGGCAGATAAAAATATTGCAGTATTGACAGCGCGTCGCTATCGTTTTCTACAAAGAATTCAAACAACACATAATTTAATTCCCTTTTTAAATTCCGATGAAAAGAAAAAGCAAATATTTTTATGTCGTTGTGATTTAATTTCCGAATGGGTAGGAGAGATCGAATCCTTGAATATTGAAATTAAAAATCGGTTAATAGAATCAAACACAGCTGGTGATTATTCAGAGATAATCACAGTTTCGGAACAAATGCAGGTCCTATATTCAGACATTTTATGTGCCAAAAGAAAACATGAGAATTTAGACATTGAATTAAAATCAACAAATAATAGCAACAATTTAGATCTACCCGCGAATAAAATCACACCTTTTGTTTCCAATATTGAAAATTCATTTGCAGTGAATTATGAAAACTTTCTTAGTAAATTTGTTCCCCATGTAATCTTCCATTGTCTAGATCAAGACACTAGGCGACATTTCGAAACGTCATTTGCAAGAACACAATTACCCGAGACATCTGAATTATTTGAATTTCTCCACAATCAAACAAGAATTTTCAAAACCTCAAACTCGCTTGTTACAAACATACATAAACAAAAGGCATCGGTTTCGCGAAAATCCTTATTGAATACAAATCCTTCTCAAGATTTGTGTGCTATATTATGTAAAGAAAATCACCCAATATACAAGTGTGCAAATTTTCTAACTATTTCTCCTACTGAAAGGAAAAACCGGATAAAACAATTAAATCGCTGTTTTGATTGTTTAAGATTACATATATTTTGTGAATGTAAATCATTGTCTACATGTAAAAGTGGTTATACGTCGTTGACTACTACCGTCATTTTAAATTCTAACGGAAATGTAAGCAATGCGTGCACCGTACCTTTAGGTAACGCTATTGTTTACATGTAAAATAAACACAGTGCGTACGTACTTATACGAATTAGCCATAGCCACGTTTCTCAGGGCTGTGCCAAAACGCTTGTTTTATCTTTAAGGAAATATAAGATTCAGTTAAATGGATTAGTACATTCACTTTTCAACTTATCACATATCTATTGTGGTAACCCAAGTGTTTTAAATATAGTTTTCGGATATATTAATTTCGGGAAAAGTAAATTAATTGATTCATCATCAACGTCATGTTTCATATTGTCAGATATGTCATTAAATAATATAATGAAAATATTTTGGAAAGTTGAGGAAGTGCCAGTCGCTTCTGATTTTATCAATGACATTATCAAAGCGGAAGATTCTGAATTATTCGAGTGTAATTCTGAATATCCACAACCAATATTGAATTTTAACAAAATTTTGAATGTTAAAATGTTACGCGTGTTTTGGAATCCCAAAGTGGATTATCTTTTGATACCAAATTCGGCAGTATATTCAAAGCGGAATATATTGTCAATCTGGTGGTTGTTTCCTGTAATCCTTACTACAAAAAGGATTATCCAGGAATTTTCGAATCTTCGGGACTCCGAAGTACCATGACATATCGTATCTACGTGGATCAGTTTTGTGAAACAACTTCCATCGCTGCAACCCTTACGATTTCAACGATATTACCATACGAACCTAGATAGTCACTGTATTCTCGTAGAATTTTGTGATGCATTCCAACTAGGTTATGCAGCAGTGATTTATTTAGTCGTTCAAAACAATAACTCTGGCCACTTGTTGATGGCCGAATTCAAGGTCGTACCCTTAACGTCATTAACAATCCGTAGATTAGAATTGTTTGCAGCCGTGCTGTTATCAAAACATATAAAAAATATATTGTCGTCAGCACCTTTTGCCGAGCAAATTGAAAAGGTTATCCGCTTCGTTGACACTACAATTGTCTTATCTTGGCTTCAAAAGCCACTACTTTTATTCAAAACTTTTGTTGCGAACCGTGTTGTTCAGATCCCTGACAACATGCCAAGAGCAATTTGGAACCATGTTATTTTTGAGAATAACATTGCGGACTATGGGTCCCTATGTACATTTTCTACTAATTTTATAAAACATGTACCAAGGCCTTTGGGTCTGCCGAGGCTCCGTGATCCTGTCGAGGATTGGTCTTCGGTGAGGCCACCAATTAAGCCGCCATGGTCTTTGGGTCAGCCAAGGCTCCGTAATCCTGTCGTGGATTGGCCTTCGGCGAGGCCACCAATTAAGCCGCCATGGTCTTTGGGTCAGCCAAGGCTCCGTAATCCTGTCGTGGATTGGCCTTCGGCGAGGCCACCAATTAAGCCGCCATGGTCTTTGGGTCAGCCAAGGCTCCGTAATCCTGTCGTGGATTGGCCTTCGGCGAGGCCACCAATTAAGCCGCCATGGTCTTTGGGTCAGCCAAGGCTCCGTAATCCTGTCGTGGATTGGCCTTCGGCGAGGCCACCAATTAAGCCGCCGTGGGCTTTGAGTCTGCCAAGACTCCGTAATCCTGTCAAGGATTGGCCTTCAGTGAGGCCACCAACTAAACCACCGTGGCTGACGGGTCTGCTGAGGCTCCGCGATCCTGTCGAGGATTGGCCTTCGGTGAGGCCACCAATAAAGCCGCCGTGGGCTTTGAGTCTTGCGAGGCTCCGTAATCCTGTTGAGGATTGGCCTTCGAAGAGGCCACCAATTAAACCAGCTAAACCACCGTGGCGTTCGGTTCTGCCAAAGTTCTGTAATCCTATTGAGGATTGGCCTTCGGTAAGGCCATCAACCATTCCAATCAGTGAATTGCCGGAAATTCAACCCCTTAAATCTACAGTTTTTTTAGTGCAGAAATAAAATCCTCTTCTTATAGTAAAGTATTCCCCATCATCAAAATTGAAGATAGTTATTTCTAGGACACTTAGGTGCAAAACAAATGTCTGTTTTACGTTTCCAGTGCGGCGAAACAGAGCCTAAGTAATACGGTACTTATTATTCAAGAACTTGACAACGCGCTCATGAAGATGATTAAACTCGAACAAGAAGATTATTTTCAGAATGATCTTATACTTTTAACTTCCAACAAAATGTGTACTTCTGGCCTTCAAAAGTTACAACCTTTTATTGATTCCCAAGGTATTCTCAGGGTGGGCGGTATGCCACCAAATTCTGCACTCCTATTCGAAAGTAAACATTCCGTTTTACTACCCAAGCCTAGTTATTTAATCGAGTTGTTAATTAATTAATATCTCCGTGCACATCTTCATGTAAGCCCGCGTACTCTCCCATTTCTTATTCAACGCAATATTGGATCATGTCCGGTCGTACCGTCATTCGATCTCAATTATAAAAATGTTTCACATGCCACAAGTTTAAGGCCATCACACATCCACATATGATGGTGGATCTACTATCCTCTAGTGTCCGACCTAATCGTCTCTTCTCTCGCGTAGGCGTCGATTTTGGTGGACATTTTTTGCTAAAATATCATAAACGTCGTGAAGCAATAACCACCGAGGCATTTCTATGCCTCTTTGTCTGCATGGCTACTAAAGCCTTGCACCATGATATCGTGTCATATCTCTCTACTGATGCTTTTATTGCATCTTAACCCTACTCACAAACCGACGGGGTTTGTGTTGCGGAGTCTTCGTGACTGCGGACATAATTTTGTAGCAGCAAAGCAATATCTAACTGGGATATTCAAATCTTTCTATTTTTTTTTCTTTAATTTAAAGTAATATAAGATGACAAATTATGTCGCTACATACATAAGGGACCGAAAGCCTACAAGCCTCCCGGCCAAGATCGATCTCTCGCCGTTCATCCCGGGAAAAATAATATTGTTCAAATCGGAACAATTAGAACAAGTAAAGACGTCTTGTCCACTCATCGGTCAAGCAGGGTCCTCGCCCATACTATATAACTCATCTGAATTCAATACTCAGCAATGTTCTTATCGTAGAGCTATCCGTAATAGGTTGCCCTATTACGCTGAATATTATAGTCATGCAATATTGTGTTTTTGTATAGTGCTATATTGTAATTTTATTAATTGTATTTTCATATTGTAATTTAATACGATATTATTTTACTTTTCATTCTATTTTTTTTTTCATTTCTTTCTCGATGATTACACAGAAGACAGCCAGTGTGCTAGCGTTCAATGTTAATCTTATAATTTAGTAATATAATTATAGGATAATTTCTTTATTTTCTTTGATTGATAACATAGTACCGTAGCTACTTTTGTTGTTATACTGTTTTTTGGTTATTAATTTTATTCTAAAATTAGGTGGGCGGAATGTTGGCGCAACTATGCATGTATATACCTACCTTCCTTCCTTCCACCTACCTATCCCTTCTGACTACCCACCAGGGGACAATACTATGTGAGGGCAATAATAACTACATGTGTATTGAGTCTGTTTTTGTGCTTCATGCAATAAACATCGACCTTGTGAAGTCTGTTTTTGGCGATGTGCAGCGATGTACCTTCATCCCTCTTCGTCCTCAACATCGACTATTAACCCGTCTGCTTTGTATTGTGCAATGGTCGCTTGGACCTCTCATTACTAAACAACGACTTTATTGGAATCTATTATAGTGCTGTGCAGTGCGTGATTATTCATCCCTCGGCGCTATAATATCGATTAAACGGGATACTTGCGCAATTAATTGTACAAGTGATTACCAGTGACACAATAACTCCCCAAGAACGGAACCAGGAATTCAGGGTAAGTCAGATCCTTCCCGAAGTCCTAATTACCATCCTTATAGTTGTGTCACGCCACCTCATTTATTTTTGATACAGTCCACTTCTCAAGAATCGCATCTTTGCGATTACACCCGGTACTATACAATTAGCATTTTATAAAAATAATAAATTTAAAAAAATCATCCTTAACAACAATGATAGCTAAATTAAAACGAAAAATTCGGGCGTTTATAAACTCAATTGTAAAGATTGTAATTACTTTTATATAGGTAGAACCAATAGAAACTAAGGGTTCGCAGGTCATTTATTAAAAAATGATCATAATTTTGACAAAAAACATGGATTTAAAATATTACATACGGGTTATAAGGTAGCACAAATAAAAAATTTAGAGATTTTAGAAATTAGTAAATAATAAAGCAGACATAATTAATAAGCAGGATTTTTTTATAAACCCTCCTTTGAACCTTTTACCACTTAACCGGTGCAAATATATTTTATTTAATTGATTTGTGTTATTTCACAATTAATTATTTAAAAAATAATATAAATAGTATATATGCGGCACGTTCCACAGTGGAAGATACTCTTAGTATCGCCCTGGTGAAAGACCACCATTCAGAATTGAAATGGCTTTAGCAGTATTTGGTGACTAGATCTGAATAGCCAGGTACTTCCCCACCTTCCTCTTCCTCGTCTCCTTCCCTTCCCCACTTACCGTCAGACTCATAACATACCCCAATTGGGGTTGCCATAGTCTCACTGGCTCCAGACGGGAGCAGTTGGGACTCTTGTGAGGTATTAACCATAAAAAAAAATTGATCCTGATGATGTGAACATCGTTTATGAAACATGTTGATTGTGTATTAATAAAAGTTATGTAAACAAAGTTATTTGTCTTTTTATTAAATTAAATAATGCCATCACAAAGTAAAAACCTATCCGAAGACGTTTTCTTCGAAAAAAAGATATCTTATAAAAAAAGAAAATTGTGTTTGTTTGGGATATAAAAATACTAAATAAATTAATTACCCTGTGTTAGATTTAAACACAGCATGATTCATATTTTTAAAGAGAGGAATGCTATAGGATTATTAATAAATTGTCAGTGTATGAATTGATCGTACGATGGAGAACTAAACTAGCAGTAGATGGAACTCTCGACACCATCATGGAAACCCGATGTATTTGTCTGTCTGGCTTATTATCAGGGTGAAAGAATTTCTGTTTTCCGTGTGAATTGTTACATTATATTGTAAGTAATATTTTACAGTCATTACCTGGACTGTTATAACTAAGGACGGGTTGTTTCACTGTAATTCAAATGCGACATGGTCATCAAATAGCCAGTTAAAAGGTCCACTCATTCTAAGTCAATCTTAGCTTATGAACCAATTTTGATCAGCAGAAGACGACGAGTGTCATGTTGTTAAGCTTGTCAGCTTATTACATTTTGGTAGAAAGCTGAAACACACTAAGAATCAGCGTTTTACAGGGACCTTTTTTAACGCCAATCTCGCTGAATGGCCATTTGGTGACAATGTTACATTTGGATTTCTTTGAAACAACTTGACTTCAGTGAACATTCATTTCGATTAATTTATAAATTTTTATTTAATGAAAAGCATTCCGGTTTAAAATAAGTATTCGCGATTTTTTAACAAAGATTCTTTTAATATGACTTGCACTATCTTGAAAAGCTAGCTGGGATCGAAGGCACTAGTTCCCTGGCTGTTTCGCGAAAAAACGAGAAAAATCAAGTACCTAGTCCTATCGTATTTAAAAAAAAATGGTAAATTTAACACAATGAAAAATAAACAAAAACCAACACACAACTGTCAAAAGGACATGACCGGCTGGGCTAGATATCTGTTTTACCATCTGATGATCAATTCCTAGAACCAATACCAGGGGGTATAGAGTACAGGTAAGTGCCGAACTTACCTGTTATACATTTTCGTTGTTTGTTTTTGGGGTGTTATTAGCCGACGTTTCGGACAGCGTTGCAGTGTCCATCATCAGGGCAGATCCGGCATATCACAGATCGTTGGAAGCGATACCGTGTCGTGACGACACGGTATCGCTTCCAAGTAAATAAACACACACTTAACACAACAAATTCTCATCGACGGATCTGCCGGATCTGCCCTGATGATGGACACTGCAACGCTGTCCGAAACATGGGCTAAAGAAGGAGGTAGCACAGCACGGCATAACACCCCAAAAACAAACAACGAAAATGCTTTTGGCCGTGAAAATCTAAAAACGTATCCAACCTGTTATACATTTTATGACACAGATGGCAATATTAGTTAATCATTGATTTTAATACATTTATCAAATTTAGAACCAATATTGAAACACAGACTGTAGACATTAGTGAAACTTCTCCGGAAGATCCGCGTACACATTACAACTCTGGTGAAATGATTCTGGTTCCCGGGTCACGGATTGCCATTTGCTCGGCAGAGCTCATTAGTGCCAGGCTAATTGACAATACTGCCCGGGAACGCTAATAAACTATTCCCGGACAGATAGGCCATGTTATGACCAATTTGGCTATCGTTGATGTTTAAATCAAATTAGCTATGAGTTCACATTTGATTCTGAGATATTTATGTCTTTCTCTTTAGGAATCTGTTAGCCTTCAAAATGAGATTTTTTTTTAGTGAAGCTTTACTTGAGTTGCACACTCTGCTGACGCAATTGAGATATTTTATGATATAAATGAATATTTTAATTGCAGAATTAGTGTACATGATTTTTTATCGAAAGAAAATGATGATATAATAAAAAAATTGGATTTCTAATCTCTCCCGGAACTGAAAATCAAAAATTTATGTGCGGCCCGCGGGTGGTACTTCAAACATCCAAATGATCCGCGATGCCAAAAAGATTCCATACCCCTTTGCTAAAGTCACTCGCCATTACGTGTGTAGCTAATAGGCGCTTTTAATATTCCCACGTTTACGGCATGATGACGCACGGCACAAAAAGGTAATAAATGTACGTTATCACAATAATGACAACAAACTAAATAGTTATTTCTATGACACTAAATAACGGTGAGACAAACGATGAGACACACAATGTACGTACGTCTG
Source organism: Limnephilus auricula (assembly GCA_951813805.1). Lineage (NCBI taxonomy): Eukaryota > Metazoa > Arthropoda > Insecta > Trichoptera > Limnephilidae > Limnephilus > Limnephilus auricula. Next base: position 19,621,702 of record OX638406.1, read on the forward strand.
CTTCCACCAAAGAAAAATGATTATCAATTTCGTGTGTATCCCTCACTCGTTAAAGAAATGACGTGCCTTATTCCATTGACGTCACCATGCCATTGCAAATCCTTTCAAGACCAAAGTTCACACCATTATTTTGTAAAAAACACAATTTAAGATAATTATTATTTTTTTATTTATTAGTTTCAATAACAAAGTTTGTAAATTATATACGTATAAAGTTTTTTATATACCATGGCATCCCCAATTGGAGCATGTTGTGAGGCTGAAGGTAAGTGGGGAAGGGAAGGAGATGGGGAAGAGAAAGGTGGGAAAGTACCTGGCTATTCAGATCTAGTCACTAAACACGGCTAGAGCCATTATTAAGCAAAGTTTCAATTCTGAATGGTGGTCTTACACCAGGCCAATACTGAGGGTATCTTCCACTCTGGAACGTGCCGCAAATATAATATATATCCTTTTTATTAATTAATTGTGATATAAAACAAATTAATCAAATAAAATTTATTTGCGCACGCCGGGTTCGAACCCGCAACCTTCCGAGTGTCTTACCACTCGACCACGGACGATAAAATAAGTATAATTTTTTTTGTATTTTTTCACAGTCCTCCTTACTAGGGTTTCCTGTTCTGAGGCGGCCTGTAGTTTTTATAAACTTTTGTATTTAGTTTTGAATTGTCTTTAGATTGTCTTCATAATGTTTGTAAGTTGATTATTATTACTTTGATCTCTCAGCCATGTTTTGACTTTCGTTTTCAATATAGGTACTCATTTCCTTTATTTTTTTTGGTTTGATTTGGTAGAGCATTGAACAATTTCTAAGCATGGAATTTATCATTTCTCTGCCCAAAAGATGTGTTAAAAAAATACCCTATAATATATAAAAAGTCGTACAAGAGATAATATATCTTTGAGCAGAACGCCTTAGAAAGCAGACAAGATTATCTTTCTAAGGCGTATTCATCTTCAAAGGCCGATCTTTAATCGCTGCTCTATAAATAATAAATAATTAAATCTATTGAAAGCGTTCGAACAATTTTCGAAGGCCACAAAAATAACGTAAAATTCAAGACGAGAAATGTCTACCAATCAACATCGCGGCTTTAATTACAGAGCACGTAAATCTTATTTAATTACAAAGTTCAGCATTCTTCCCGGCCAGGGCTCGTGCATTCCCCGGGAGAGAATTTCATTTTAAACCCGCGAAACCTTTTTTAGCCAGTCTCAGGGGCATTGAATTGGGAATCCATTGTGCCATCCAAGCGTTTTCTGGGAAGACGCCACAAAAACTTTACCGGAAATACCTAGAATATTATTAGAATCATTATTAATAAATCAGGAGGAGCTGCTGAGAATAAAAGTTTAAAAATGCTTGCAACTGTACCAATGAGAAAGATCGATTATTCCCCGTATCAAATTTTTTAAATAAAAAATTTTATATCGAATTATTTCATTCAAAACTTGCTTTAATATGTACCTACATTCAAGTAAGCAATAAAAATGCTCAAAATGCACGATGATAATTTATTACATATCGTGTACTTTTTGTAAGTATTTTTATATCATAAGTATTTATGATTTTTCAATAATGTCTAAACAAAATTATTATGTAAAAAAATTTAAATATTTTAGTTTGTAAGACCTTTAATAACTAGAAAAACTGAGATATTTTTGTCACAAAACACGTTCTCGGATTTATTTTTAAATGATTTTAATTTAACTAAAATAAAATTTCTGAATAGTGTGTTTACTAGATTATGTATCGATTTATTTTGTTGTATGATTATATGATTTAAAATTTTGTATTGTTTCATACAATCTATCGTTTGAAAATTTAACAAATCTGCCAACCACCAACGTTGTAACCTTAGTACATTAAAAATAAACTAAGTTTTTCAAAATTTTAAAACTTCTTGTAACAGATAAAATAACAATACCTATTTCGAAATAAATTTATATTTTTTTGTAAAAAAAAGTCTATACGTCTAAAATTTGATTTAAAAAATACCAATTTTCGGTATTCTCTGGTAATACCCTCTCAAAATGAGTTACCTGTAGCTACATCATTTTATAAAAAAAAAAAACTTTTTCTAACATAAAAATATTTTTTGCATATTTCATTACTCTTTGAGAAATAAGCAGTACGCGATGAATATTAAAACGACCAGAACATTTCAACTTTGTTACTTCGTTCATTAAAGTAATCACTGCGACACGGTGTGACGCATAAATTATTTAAAAAACCGGGCCTCCTCAGCGGAGGTCTGACGGCTAACACTAACGGCTAACAGGGTAGGTGGCTTAGACAGAGGGGAGCGGGCTGGGATAGGATGGGTGTAAAAGGTACTTCATTATCTAAACTCACCCATTAGTTTCCTAGATTGAGTAAAGGCGAAACTGAAAAATCTTCAACTGTGCAGTGTTTTTGAAGTAAAACTTATTTACGATTTTTGGGGGTATGCTGGAGAAATTTACGTTACGAAAATTACGTTACGAAAAGTGTAGTCGAACGTTACGAAGTGCAAGGCGAACGGGCTGTATCACACTGTGGGAGCAAGAGTGAGCAGTGCACGCGCACATTTTCTTTCTCTCTTCTTCTCATAGACAGTGCATGAAATATTTCAGTCAGTATTTTGAAATACCAGTGACGCGCCAAACGCGGGGGAGAGCGGACGTCGATGCGTAAGGCTTTATCAAGCGAGGCAAATGATAATAAATTTAAATAAATATTTGTAGGTAATTAATATATGTATATACACGTATGCATTTTATCCATATAATCATGTATATACATATATGTAAAGTTGGAGCTAAAGAAGTTTTACTTCAGTCGTGTGGTCTGAAGCACGATGTTATCGCAATGTTTATTATGAAATAATAACTGAACGAAGAACCAGACTTTAAATGACAAGGTAGTCATAAAAAATTATAGTACAAAATTATGCACAAATTGATTTACTGCTTTCAGACCCAGAGACATAAAACTTCATAAATTTGAAGCAAGGTCTTTTCGGGTTTTGAGGGTATTTTTACTGTAATACTAGGTGTCTAAGGGATATTTTTGGTTATAGTTATATTTTGACAAAAATAATAAAGACTAATCAATTAATTTTGACATGAGAAAACTTGAAGGAGAGGAGTTAGAAAACTTAGAGGAGCTCGAAGAATTTGCACAAAAATTTGTGCAGTGGGCAGTCATTACTCTAAACTGTTTACGAAGAATGGTTATTTAAAACTATCTGTCTTACGAAACATGTAAAAAAAATGAAGTGGTTAAAACTAATTTTGGATTAATTTTTAGTTTATGTACCGTCATCTACATGCACATTTTATTAAGCCGAGCACTTTTTTTATGATAAACGTATTAATGTTAGGTACATTTTAAAAATTGCATTTGAATTTTATCTTCTATGGTTTCTAGAAATACCATAATTAACGTATTGCTGACATTTTTTAGTCTACCGTCTAATAAATCATCTGTCATTTATAGCAAAGAAAAATGTATTTGGTCATGAAGGGTTTAGAGTTATTTGTAAAGTTATTTTGCCACAAAAAGCAGTCGAGCTCGAAAAGATTTGCACTGTATAACATTTTGCACAAATAAACACCTTTCAACTCAATCTATACATCTTCCCTGATGACGGACACTGCAAAACTGTATAAAACGTTGACTGAAGTAAGAAGAATTGAAACAACAATCCAAAAATCAATCTCCATAACAATGGATCAACTTTGAACTGTCACAGTGTTACTCCGGTGGGTACATTTGTGGGGTGCGAACTACCCCCTTTAAGAAATAATGGCACCGTTCTAGGTAAATAATGACGGTTTCTCCCAATTAGCGAGAGTGCCTATTATCTCCCCTATCAACGGTTTGCGAAATCATATTGCTGTAAAAAAAGGTCCTATCAGAAGTACCGGGATATTTTCAACGTTGATCTCGTCAAAAAACCTCAAAGAATACCTATGTCTTTTTTTATTTCTGAAAACAGATAATCTTAACTCAACTACGTACCTACCGTATTATGTTTTTTATTTTATTTTGTTTTAATGTTTGACAGAAGCTATCATATAATTTTTCAAGTTAACGTTTTGTTTCAAGTTTGAAAAGTTGGGATTATTTTATAAATACTTAGCGTTAGAACTAGAGAAAAATCACTTTTCCATCTTCATTAATATTCTACCAATCTCCGACAAAATGCTTTTATATTCAGAGCCTGTAATATAATTAATAAGAAATGTAATTATATGGACATATTCTCGTGTAATTTGAGAAACTTAAAAAAAATTGTCATAGCTAAGATTAAATAATTTAAAAAATTCCTTTTACAAGTTATTATGTTGTTGCTGTGAATCTTTTCCAATTACTTGTCATCCAATTTATACACATTTGTTCACTTTAGTTGTAGGTATAATATTTGTACATTTATTATTATTTATGTATTGTTATTATTGCTATTGTGTAGTGAAAATAAATTTTATATTACATTATGTTTTGAAATTTAGCTGCTTATTAGTATATTAGTTACATTTAAATTGTTATTTATTTGTGTTCTTACATCTTGTATTATTTTTTATCAAATATTTAGAATATTGAATTTTTTGTTAACATGTCAGCCCATGGGTACAGAACCTTTTGTTTTTTTTAAACTTTATTATTATTATTACAATTTTAAGTTATGTGAAAAACTGTAATTGGATTTTATTTTTATTATTAAGTTCTTTGTAATAAATGTAAATAATCTGTTGATTTTCCTAAATAAATACTTTCAGTTTCACAAATCCCACAATTATTATCATAACCCCTGATTTTTCACAGGGCTGTGCTAATAAGTCCAGGAACTAAACCAAAGCAATACAAACTAAGAATTAATTTTGAATTAAAATGGTGCCACAAAATGCCATGTTTGAAGAAGCGATACAAATTTATTAAAACGCCATATTTTATGACTAATTAAGAACGTTTGTAAAAAAGGATTAAGATTATCAATTTATTCATAATCTGTACAAGATTTAAAGTGAATAAAAAATAAAGAAACGTAATCGAAATCCTTAATAAGATCTTAAATAACACAAAAAATTCTCGCCTCTGCACGGAGAAAACGGTTAAAAACGGGACTGAAGTTCTTACGAACAAATTAACAGTGTTTCAATGTTTTTTGGCGGGAAAATGTAAGAATAATTTCGGACAAGACCAAACCGTTTACTATTTTGTTCTAAGTTGTTTTCCTTTCTAAGATGAAACTGAAAAGAATTTTACATACTTATTTTACATAGTGCTTAACACTTAAACTTAAAATGCGCGCAGTTTTTATCGTTTAGTGAAGTTAAAATCTCAGAACTCACTACTGTACAGAGCAGTGAAGAGCACCCAAAAATTCCAACCATTATAAAAGAGCAGGACAATATATTAAAATACTAAAAGATAGAAATAGATATGTGAGCTATTCAATATGATATGATATTTAAGCGACTCAAAATTTTATCTTGACAATTGAAAAAAAAAGGACTGACAACTATGCATTAAATCCATAAAAGAAGCATTGATAAAATAAGTTGTCTTAACTGTAATAAAGGATGCCTCTGAAACTTTGTTTCAGCGATGTGTTGTTTGAATGTTGGAGTTTCCTTTTCAGGGTCTCGTTGTGTTGTAATCCAATTAACTGCATTGTCATTGTTACAATGAACCCACTCCCCTCGTGGTGGGGGATAGGATAAGGCAGAGGACCCTTCATATCACACCCCCGTACAGCACACGCCCTTTGTTCGGCGGGGATACATCCAGTATATCATTACGTAAACACTGTCACGCGGGACACACAATGGAAAACATGGACGATTTAAATTTGTCCTTTCTTATCCTGTTCTTTGATCGTATAAAAATATGTTTATTTAAAACAAAACATTTATTAATTTTTTCACGTCTTTTACAACAATACAAAAATTTTATGCAAGTGGAAATTTAGCTCGGCAAATATACATTGTACAATAATATAATGTTATAGAATAATAAAGGGTTAACATTGGAAACTACGTAATTATTTAAGAGGTATGCTATTATGGCCTCCTTGTAACTAAGCTATTTTGATGCAGATTTAAAACATCTAACTAACTTAAATGAACTATTTTTGTGAAAATAACAACTTTTGGTTAATTTTCACCAAAACAACAAAATACTATGAAAACAATACAAAACTACAAAAATACTATGAAAACAAAGAACTTTGTAAACTCCTATTACTAAAAACTCATTCTTCCTTTCCAGAATTGCCTCTCCTTCCTTTTCTCAAAATACCCTCCATACAGCATCCCCAAAGACGACATAGGCCCTGATGGGAGTTATTTTCCTCAATGCCTCCTGTATGAAGCTAATGTAAAAAAAACATATTCAACTCAATACTACGCTTCCCACGCAACGCCATCCTGCGCTGTTAAGAACGGAGTGGGATATAATATGTGACGAGAAGCGAGGAACCATTGGTGAATGAAGACCAGCATCACCCGACGCTGGACATCTCCGCGCGACTTTCAAGAGCGGTTCGGTGCAGACGGCCACCCCGCCAAAACGTTCGCCGCGTCCCCCCCGAGTCCCCGCCTTCGCTCCACAACTATAATTTCTACAAATTTAATTATAAGCGAGCTAACATAGAACTGTGCAATAATATTCTATCGCACTTTGATTGGACATTTTTGTACACCATAAAATCAGTAGACGAAGCAGTGAAATATTTATATAATGTTTTGTTCAGTGTTTTTGAATTATGTATACCCATTAAGAAACCCAACATCACAAACGATGTATATCCGATATGGTTCAATAAGAGTATTATAGATAAATTGAAAAGAAAGGAAACGCTCCGGAAAAGATATCTATTGCACAAAAAGCAATCCGATTATCAAATATTTTCAGCGAGTAGATCCGAGCTAAAATATGAAATTAATTTTGCTAAAAAACAATATATGGAAAATGTTCAGAATCGGATCAAAGATGACATAAAGTCTTTCTGGAACTATATTAGGTCACAAAAAGTTAACCCAACCTCACCAACATGTTTGACTGAGGAAGGCGTAACTTATACTAACCCTAAAACAATTGCTAATAAATTTGCTGACTATTTTCATTCCGTTTATAGTAAAGTAACCCCGAAACTTGAAACCGATTTCCCGACAACATCACCCTGGAATGTTGGAGATATCTCACTCGGATTGACCAGCATCCAGGAAATAGAAGCCTGTATCCGGAATATCCGGCCTGACAAGGCTACTGGTCCGGACAGTATTCCTCCTTCAATAATTAAAAAAATCTCTCCAAATATCTGTGTGTCCCTTGCTTACATATTTAATCTCTGCATCATGTCATCCACGTTCCCACAGTGTTGGAAACAAACGAGAGTCACGCCTATACATAAAGCTGATGAAAAGACTGATGTCAGAAATTATAGACCAGTTGCAGTACTGTCAACAATTCCAAAAATTTTTGAAATGATTATCTGTGATAAACTCAGTCCACAAATCGCGCCTTTCTTAAGAGAAAATCAACATGGCTTCTTACCGAGGAAATCAAAGGTAACCAACTTACTCTCTTTCTCTCGACGGGTAGCAAAATGCGTGGACTGTAGGCATCAGACGGACGTAATCTACACGGATTTCGCAAAGGCATTTGACCGAGTAGATCACGATGTTTTGTTAAGAAAAATGCACAAAATAGGTTTTAATCAACCCCTACTGATATTTTTTGCATAATATTTAAAAGATAGAAGCCAGTACGTAAATGTAAATGGATACGACTCCCACGAGTTCATAGCTCTGTCAGGAATTCCTCAGGGATCGAATCTTGGTCCCATGTTATTCCTTATTCTGATAGATGACATTCAGGACTGCATACGTCATAGCACATGTCTCCTATTCGCGGATGACATGAAACTGATGATGGAAATCGAAACAGATGACGATTATTCCAAACTGCAGGCTGACATAGATTCAATCATGAAATGGTCGTTAAATAACAAACTTAATTTTAATACAAAAAAATGCGTCGTTATGACTTATAGTCATTCACAAAATCCGTTATTCTACCAGTATAGAATAAATGGAGAAGTACTAACACGAGTAAATACCATCAAGGATCTTGGGGTGATCTTTGATCCCAGGCTGACATTTTCAAATCATATAGTGCAGCTTACTTCGGCTTGCTACAAAATTCTTGGGTTTGTAATTAGAACTTGCAAACAATTCAATAATATAGAAGCAATGACCGCCATGTTCAACGGAGTTGTCAGAAGCAAGCTGGAGTACGCTAGTACTGTCTGGATACCTTATCAAGTTAAATACATAAATATGATTGAACAAATTAAAAAAAAATCCTAAGGTATGTTTACATGCGATCACACGGAATATATCCGAAATTCATGCATCACGTGGAACTGCTAAAGGAGACAAATTATCAAAGCCTGGAGACCAGGCGTAATGCCGGTCTCATGGTATTTGAATTAAAGTTAATAAAAAACTTCATCGATTGTCCATATCTCCTGTCATGCTGTGGCTTATTCGTTCCTGACAAATACTGTCGAACTCGGAGCCACGCCCTATTCTACATACCGCAGGGGCGGACAGATGTCATGGCTCAACATAGCATGACAAGAGGTATGACATTGCTTAATGCTCTACCAGCGGATATAGATGTGTTTAACATAACTATAACATGTTTTAAAAAAATTATGTATTGTTAGTTGTAAGAAAATTGTACCATAATTGGACTTACCTGTCTGTCGTACAATTATAAAAAAAAAAAAAAAATACATGAAAGAAAGTATGGCGGCGGTTAAAGGCCTTCAAACAAGTTGTTTTGACGTCTGGCATTCAAAAACATTTATTGTTGTTTTATTCTTAAAGTGGGAGATAAACAACTCATAGTTGTAATGAGTTGATAGCGAGAGAATTATACCTTAAAATTTAAAGAATATCGCGATACTACGTAAAAATTGCAAAAGGTTGGTATGACGAGTTGCACGTCGGCCTGGTATTACTGCACACATTGTGTACGTGGGTCCAATGTGTCTTTACCTTAAAAGTTTTCGTTATCTAAAAAATATTCCGAGTCAAAAACAATTAATCCTTCTTATTAGAGCGTAGATCCATGGCACGGATTTTCCCTCCCACCAGAAGCCTCCAACAGGGGGAAGCTTGAAAGTTTCTGAGCGACACCAATGAACTGTTTTACCATATCATTGATATTCCACAAGAAAAACAAATTAAACTAAACTTGAAACTTGTTAAAGGTGTTAGGCGGAATATTCCGGCAAACTTGTTGACCGAACTTATAATAAATACAAAAGTTAAATTAATTTGTGGCCTGACTGCAAATTTCTAACTGCGCAGTCCCGTTTCATTATTAACCATTACCGAATACAGAGCTTCACGTATACAGGCACATCAACTGTATAAGGGACGTTAAATACGCAGAGACATTAAATATACAGAGATATTAAATAAATATACAGTTTCGGCATTCTATCAACCAAAAATGTCGTGGCTTCTGTCAGAAGTACACTAGAATACGCGTCGCCAATATGGAATCCGCAGTATTAAGTATACATCGATAGCATCGAACACATTCAACACAGATTTATAAAATATCTTCCCTTCAAATTCAACAATAACTTTGAATTTACATTTCAAACTTTGCAACAAAGGCGGGCACTAGCTGATTTAACATTTATACACAGAATTTTAAATAATAATATCGACTGTACCGAATCCTTAATTAATTTCAATATACCTTTAAGACGTACACGACATACTGCACTGTTCCACATGCTTAATTGCAAAACAAATGCAGCAACTAATTCGTCAATTAACCGTGGTCTTCATACAATCAATAATATTTGCCTAAATTCTAACATTGACATTTTCTCCGATTCACTGCCCAAATTTAAAAAGAGCATCATGTCAATGATATAAACATGTCAATGTTATAAACTATTCAATGCGCATACACTTCTCACACCTACATAGTACAAGTATACTCACACATACACTCACGCACACATACACTACGCACATCACCCGGTAATCGTAAATAAGACAGTCTTAGAAACATATCATAGGTACCCACCATGAAATATCATTTAATATCTGTAAACTGTCTCATCACTGTAACCAATATACTGTTTGTTTCTGTAATATAAAATAAATAAAAACAAAATAAGAATAGACTGAAACGTTCTCTAATTTACAGACTTAGTTCATAAACTCAACTTTTACCACTTACTGACACCCCGATGTAGTTTATTGAAAAATATTGTATGGGGGTACGCAAATTCGGTACAATATTCGTAAACAATTGACATTTCTCCGCTTTATTCGTTGGTAGTATTCGTTGTCAGTGCTGCCAACTAAGCTCATTTAGAGCTAGATTTAGCTGCAAAACGAGGACATCAGCTCCAAAAAAGTTTTGCTTCCTAGCTCGTGTTTTAGATAATCTATCTCTATTTTTTATGCGAAACTCGTGAATAAAAAATGACAAGAATTATTTCATAGAGAACCGATTATTTTCCTATTAACTGATAGGAAATACGCTGCCCCCCGAAGTGATACACGAAAATTCGATAGAACCGGTTTGTTTGATCTCAGAAATCCCCCCACCCCTCTACTGGATTGCCAATTTTCGATCCGAAACGGTGCCCAAGGTTTTAGCTTACTTTTCCGGTGACATCTGAATTTATTTTATTAATTGAGTTGGTAACACTGTTCGTTGTTGTGCGTTGTTTTATTATTATTTTATTTTTTACCAGACTTCCTATGGGAAAAACTAAACTCTTTCACACACTTTTCCATAAAAATGATAAACTAACTAACTAACTAACCATCACGCCGTTTCCCCGCAGGGGTAGGCAGAGAGGACGGACCGCCAAACACCTCGGTCTTGGCACACACTCTTTGCCTCATTCACGTTCATACATCGTCTCATACATTCTCTTCTATTTTTCTGATTCTTGACATGGCCCGACTCAAGTATCTGATTCACTTGATCGTGCCATGTCTTTCTCGGACGTCCCCTACTTCTTATACCATTCACACTTGCATCGTATATTCTCCTTACGCTCCTTTCTTTGTTCATTCATAGTAAATCCACGCTATACAAGTAATATTAATATAAATCAATACAAGAACAACATGTCAACCTACCAGACTATTAAATGGGAAAATAATTCACCGACCCAGATATTTTCATATCAGAGGGTTCGGCTCGGTGGAATTCCTAATTTGACCGATAAATCCTACTGATCCCTCAATATAAATATGTAAAAAATCTTTCGCAATCTTTCATGTATTTAAAATGACTGATTTTTGCATTTTTATATACAAATTCTTTGACAAATCTAATATGCCTAAATTTTTAATGAGAGAGCTAGGTATAATGCCAGTAGCCGAAATAACAAATGGTAATATTTTTATAGTCTGAGAATGCCAAATTCTTTTAATTTGATTTCCTAATTCTGTATACTTTCTTATTATTTTTTTTTAAATTTTAATTACATATAATAATCTTATTATTAAGTTCTGCAAGCATTTTGGTTTTTATTGTTTTTGTCAAAACTGGCAAAAAAACAAACCAATGCACGTGCTATTAATATTTACAAAATATTTTATTTTTATTCACTTTTATTACAGAGGCCATCACTATTAAGGCATCTAATAAACAACTGAACAGTCTTCGTCTTGCTTTAACTTTTAAATATATAGTTGTTTGTAAAATCCCTGAAAGTCATACTTGTTTCATCTGCTTCCCGCAAACAAGTTGGGTGACTTCGAATTGGTTGTGTGTCGACAAACTGAGAGTCCTTTGAAGAAGCGGGGTAACCCCAACTTTCAACTCCTTCCACTTCCACTTCCCAATTTGTGACGGCGAATGTTTCCAGACTATAAATTGCTTCCGAATTAGATAAAGCACACGAAGGGACCCTCTTTAAAATGCTGCAGATTGCTTAGACTTGTTAATATTTTAATATCACTTTATTAACGGCTTGTTACTTCATGTTTTCAGAATTAAGCATTTTGTCAAAACAACTGGGAGCACCGTTTCTCGGTTAAATTTATGAATTTACAAGGTATTATAAATTACCGCAAGAAAAATAATTATCATTTAAATAACCTTTCGTTAAATTTATTAGTGCATATTTTGATTTTACAAAAACTGTTTCCAAAATTCAATATAGTGCACGGAGAAAAATGTTATTCTAAAATAAGATAATTTTATTCGTAAAAACGGGACTGAAGTTCTTACGAACTAATTAACAGGGTTTCAATGTTTATTGGTGGTAACATGTAAGAGTAAACTTTGAAACACTGTTAATTTGTTCGTAAGAACTTCAGTCCCGTTTTTAACCGTTTTTAAGAATAAAATGACCGTATTTTAGAATAACATTTTTCTCCGTGTGCAAAAATTATGTTATTTCCCAGTAAGCTGTTGCTTGTGTTTAGAAAAAGATGATTCTATAACAGTTGTTCACCCGACAGTTGGCCCTTCGACATACTTATATATAATATGCAGTCAGTATAGGGAAAATACATTATTTATACTTATATACCTAAGTGAGAGGATGTACCACCGAATAAAAAAGGTCCATATTTTCAATCAATTACATTTAAGATAACAACTTGTTTATAACAGCGTATAAGTAGATACAAAAAACAGACATGGTAAATAAATTCGTATAATGTTATTAAAAATAGTCAATAGTCAATTTTTGGTTTAAAAATGGTACATAATTCAGAAAAAAAATATCATCACAGCCGCCATATTCGCAATTAAAAATGAACATATCTTTTTTAGGCAAATTGAAAATGTTTAATCTAAATTAATAGAAATTTTATTTGTACTGTATTTTTATTGTAATATAAAAAAAACCTTCATTGTTGGTTTTTTTCTTCAATTGCATTTTTTAATTTTACAAAAACAGTTTCCAAAATTCAATATAGTGCACGGATAAAAATGTTATTCTAAAATAAGATATTTTATTTGTAAAAACGGTTAAAAACGGGACTGAAGTTCTTACGAACTAATTAACATGGTTTCAATGTTTATTGGTGGTAACATGTAAGAATAAACATTGAAACACTGTTAATTTATTCGTAAGAACTTCATATATAAAAAAGCCTTCACTGTCGTTTTTTTTCTTCAATTGCGCAATTAACCTCTGTTCTTAAGTCGGTAAGAAAATCATTGAATAATCTTTTATATTTATAAATAAAAAAATATATATAAGGGTAGCTATAGATATGATTCTAGTGGTACCATTCTTAAATCATAATTCTCTCTCTTCTAGTTTCCTCTTCTATTGGAGGTTTGCTATCATCAGGGCAGAGTAGTAGATACTCTCAGTATCATGTTGATAATAGTCCATTATTCAGAATCGAAATATTGCTTGAAATGGCTTTAGCCGCGTTCGGTGATCAGATCTCAAAAAGCAGACATCTTTTGGGGAGTAGGAACCCGCGGTAATCATACAATAAGAGCAATTTTCAACCTGAGGTCTGCAGTCTTTTGTGTTGTGTCGTGATGACCACTATGTGCAAACCGATGCCTTAGACCACTCGGCTACTAACAGGTGATAACGTGTTGTGAAATTTATGTTTAAAATGATAATGGGCTTCTTGAATGGTAATTACCTCTAAATTTTGAATAGCCAAAATAGAGGCACGATTTCAAGTATCATTTTATTATTTGATGAGGGTGAAACCGAGGGACACTAAAGCTTTATTCAGAAGCGTAACGACACTAGCACCGATGCGTAATTAGCTACAAATAACTAACCAGTAAGGTCCAATGCGTCCTTATATAATTATTTTAAAACCATCGGTAAATTAGATATTTGGTGGCGCCTTCAGAAGTGAGATATCGAAAAAAGAAAGGAGTTTATTTCTTCGTTCCGTTTCCGTTTCAAGATGGTGGCCGTTTTAATAGTTCAGATTTTTTCAAATATTAAATCGTTGAGGCATTTGGATTCTTTTGTTTGCATGTTTTTCAAAATTACAGTGCCTATTTACCTAAAAAAGCATGAAAAAATAATTGTCATTGAAATTTGTTCCTTTGGACAAATTGTATATATAGTTCCTCTTTTGAAATTAAAAAAAAAAATACATAATATTTATGGTTTATAATTAAGCAGGAATATATTATTCAAGTCCCAGCTGATAAATATAATCACAAATGATTTCATAGGTGATTTTGGTTTTCACTTAAGAAGTAAGAGGATTCATATATTGAAACAAATAAAAACTTTTTTCCACTAAATTTATTAACGAACACGATCAGTTTCAGCCCGTTAAGGCCATCTTCAGAATGATACAATTACTCCTTATATAATAAAATTAAACCCCTGTTAACCCAAATTTTACTTATATGTATAAACATAGTTTAAGAAATAATAAGTCTGATGATGGCCTTGACATGCTGAAATCGGCTACGAACAGAAATAAATTCAGTGGAAAAATTTTATAATTGTTTTAACACGTTATTTATTAAAAGAATTTTGTATATTATATACATATTGTGTTATTTCGTCCACCATACTAGGGATGTCCTTGGGTTATAGCGGGTGAAGTTTACAAATAATATAATTTATGGTAAAGAAGTATACTGATAATATAATAATTGATGATATTGAAGTTTTCAGTTAACGCAGCAATGAATTTACGATAAATAAGTTTACATATAATTTGATAATAATGTAGTTTGCAGATAATATAGCGATGTATTTATGATAATTAAGTTAACATATAATAGTGAAGTAAGTTAACATATAGTAAAAAGTAAAAAATACAGATAATATAAACAATGTATTTATGTTAACCAAGTTTACAGATAACATAATAATTAATGATAATGAAGTTTACAGATAATAAAACAGTGAATTTATGACAATTAAGTTTACAGATAACATAATAATTGATAGTAATGAAGTTTACAGATAAAATAAAAATTGATAATAATGAAGTTTACAGAAAATATAACAATGAATTTATGATAACGAAGTTAACGATAATATAACAATGAATTTGTGATAATGAAGTTTACAGATAATATAGTAATTGATGATAATGAAGTTTACGGATAATATAATAATTGATGATAATAAAATTTACAGTTAATGCAGCAATGAATTTATGATAATTAAGTTTACATATATTATAATAATTTATAATAATGAAATTTACAGATAAAATAATAATTTATAGTAATGAAGTTTACAGATAATACAACAATGAAATTATGTTAACCAAGTTTACAGATAATATAATAATTAATGATAATGAAGTTTACGGATAATATAACAATGAATTTATGAAAATCAAGGTTACAGATAAATAATAATTTATTTATAAGTTACATAGTACGGTTGATAAATTGAATTATAATTTACTAAATTAAATTAAATTACAAATAATAAATATCGTGGTTACTAAATGTTTTAATAATAATAGGTTAATTATAATATAAAAAATATATTATATTGATATATCAAATTGATATATATCAAATATATCAAAATATATCAAATTGATGATTTATGTAGAAAATGTATGGCTTTTCCGGAAACTATAGAACACATTATATCAGGATGTTCTATATTAGCGCCGTCTGAATATACATTTAGGCACAATCAGGTTTTAAAAATTAATTCACCAAAGTTTGGTAATTAAACATAACTTGATTGACTGTCATAATATAGTACCATATTATGAATACGAACCAAATTCATTTTTAGAAAATAATTTCTTTAAAACTTACTATGATAAAACTATACTAACAGAAAGACCAATTGGTCATAATAGAACTGATATAGTTTTACCGATAATTTCACCGATAAATCCTATTGATCCCTCAATATAAATATTTATAAAATCTCTCAATATAAATCTTTCGTAATCCTACATGCATTTAAAATGATTAATTTTTGCATTTTTATTTGCATTTTATTTTATTTTTGCATTTTACAAATTCTTTGACAAATCTAATATACCTAAATTTTTAATGAGGGAACTATGTATAATGCCAGTAGCCGAAATAACAAATAGTAATATATTTAAAGTCTGGTGCGTTACACATATTATATTTAATTACAGTTTTACAAATCAATTTAATTAAAAAAAAAGATTATATATCATAGTTCCTAAATGTAACGATCCATTGATATTTACCGAATAATATAATGGAATTCCACCATATATTTAAGTATAAAAAATATAAATATTAATTGTGAGAGAAAATTGGAAATATACTTTTATGGACGTGCAGGTGTTAAAACTACTAGTGTTAAATAACTTCTAAAAAATATGTAACTACACATGCATAGGAATTCTAGTGTGATCTTCATTAATTATTAAAAAAATACTCTTCAATCACCGAAATATTAATTAATTAATACAGGCGAAATATAATGAGATATTTCATATATCCGCGGTGGATACTGCGGATAATTCGGTTATGTCAGTACCAATTTTACCAACAAACTCGTCAAGTGAAATTATTATTATCTTTAAATTCATCAAAACGATGGATTAATAATATTCTCGTTGACAGAGGTTTGTTGTCGACTGTTTGCGGTGATTACCACGAATTAAAAACATCCAAATCAAACAACCTGATGACATCTGTCGGGATATTTTATTAAGTACCTACTGTGGTGATGTTTAATTCTACATTTTGCAAACCGATGCAATTGTGGTGAATAAACCGATTTAATTAATTAGTGGTATAATATAAAGTATTTCCTGGAAATATCAGCAAACATTAAAGTTATTAATTAATAATTGTAATGTCTATTATATTGAAAGATACCCGTATACCAATGTTATCAAATATATTTATTTATATTTGTGATGTGAGAAATATAGTTTTGTAAATAAATAATTTAAATAGAGGCATTTCTCCGGTGGATGCCAACCGTGACGGCCTCCGTGGTCTACGGGTAAGGTTCTCGACGCACAATCTGAATGTCGCGGGTTTAAACTCTGGCGAGAGCAAGTAAATTTTATTTGGTGAATTTTGTGTTGTTTCACATTCAATTAATTTAAAATCATATTTAGTTAGAACACAATTTATTTGTTAAAATAATAAATAGTGTATTTGCGAAACGTTATAAAGTGTAAGATATTCTCCGATTCGCTCTGGTGTAAGACACCCATTCAGATTCGAAACGTTGCCTGAATTGGCTTTAACCATATTTGGTGACTAGATCTACAGCCAAGTACTCCCTATCTTCATCTTCCCCCTCTCCTTCTCCTCCCTATTACCTTAAACCTCACAACTTGCTCCAATCGGGGATGCCATAGTCTCACTGGCTACAGACGGTTAGGAGCTGTTAAGACTCTTGTGCGGCAATCACATCAACTAATTTCTCGTAAAAGTATAATTTTTTGGAAGTTACAATCGAGAATATACTATTATTAATAATTAAAAAATCCAATTTTGCCACTCTCACATGAATACGTCAACTCTTAGGTTACTTTCGTATTGGTATGGAATAAAACTGGTGTGTTCAAAATATCGATTAGATAAGAAATAGAAAGCTGGAAATAATGTCATTTTTCACCTGACAACATTGTAAGAAACGAAAATAAGCTTATGTCACAGAATAAGACGTAGAAAAATAAAAATATGAATACTGGTCGCAACTAAGAATCGAACCCAGGATTTCTGTTTTACCAGAGGCCCTAGAACACTCAATCGATAACGATCGATAAGCTAACTATCAGTAAGTTCTAATTGTTCCCTAGCATGACTACAGATCACCAACGAATACATGACAGTAATAGACAGTTCACAATGACTAAGTGTCCTTGAGATAACCGACATCAACTGTGTACGTTAGCGATGTGCAGTTGCCCTAGGAAACGCTGAGAAGTTACCGATAGTTATCCTATCGATAGTTATGGATCGAGTGTGCCAGGGCCTCAGAACGACGCATTAACCAACTCTACATGTCAATTAGATTTATTAGTATTATCTTTTTCTTCAATGGGTATAACTTACAAAAGGAGAATTCCAATAAAATCGAAAAAACATATTAATTACCAATTATTTTTATATCTATACATAGACTAATATGTCACCATTGTTAAATTAAATATTGTATTGTAATAAAAATAAAAAAGCTCGAATTGCAGTATCTAGAACACCAAAGAAATATTCAATGGCAACTACTTTGACGTATTTTATACTTGAACATAAAAATCAGCTGCTTCCTTTGAAAATTCAAATTGTATCAAAACTTCCTAACAGGATACAATAAAATCAGATCTGCGTTGTTGTATATTATATATTATGTCATATCAGTTATTGGCGCTACAATTACAAATTAGAAGCGAAGTTGACAAATTATCATCGCCCAACTCCTTGTATAAAAGCAACATTATTCTACCTGTTTCTCTTCATGGTGTCCTAGTACTTATTATAATTAGAAAATTCACCAGCTGGTCCGTTTTTAATTTTTAATACCAGGATACCATAATAATGGAAGTGCAGTGGAGAAGAAAATGATAGGTAATGCATTTTCAGCGTGAGTTTGATTATTGAATTAAAATTTTTGCTTATGGTAATACCAAAAAATGTTAGGAAAGGTAGAAATTTTTGCAGAGAAACAATTTTTTTTAACCCAGTAAAAAAAAGGTATTGTAGAAACTTGATTTTTATCTGTGAGAAAGAAGGTTTTAAAGTTATGGTTTACATATATTTTTTTATAAACACAGATCAAGGTTCTCTATTGCCTTTCCAAGCTCACTAGTATTTCTGGGAACGATATAATAACCAAAAAAATATTTTACGTGTATTTTCTTTTATCTAATATCAAAACCAAAGCAAATTTTTTCCGAAATCATAAGATTTATAAGTAGATACAAATAGCTACATATTAAATAATAAATATTTTACGTAAATATTTAAAAAAATATATATTAATCAAATAATTTCAAACAAATTTAAAACTTTTTCCACTTTTAATTTATTGACCGTAACCGGTTTCAGCTTGTCAAAGCCATCTTCAGACCAGGCTTTGACAAGCTGAAACCGGTTACGGTCAATAAATTAAAAGTGGAAAAAGTTTTAAATTTGTTTTATTATACTATTATAATGGAATTCCACCACGAATTATCAGTTTCAAAAATAGAAATATTAAATAATTTCAATTTGGGAGGCGGGTGTGGGTACCCCCTCCCCGGAAACCATTTATTGGATAACCAACACTCCTGCCATTGGTCGTCTTAAGAGGTTGGCTACGTTTAGTTACTTAGCGTGGGTGCCCGGGTTCATAGGGGTGAGGTTTGTTTGTTAACAAACAGATCGAAATTATATAGATTGCCAGAGATATCACACCCAACGCCTGACCCGGCCGGCGATTACGATAGAATTTCACAAAAGAAACGTAACGTTAAAAGTGTAGGTAGTTACCCACAACCTCTCAAATCTAGAAGTTTTGGTGAAAAATGCATAGGTATCCTAAATATGTTATAGTGAAGAAATGTAAAAATATTTAACAATTTTTCTGCACATATACTTCCGGTATACGAACGATTTTATAATTTATCTGACAGAAGAAAAATGGTACATAAAAAGACGAGCTTTCCATCTCTCCCGGGAGCGCAGAAGTTGTGAGAAGATTGAGGAGGTGGAAGATATGTCGCTGTCCAGTTGGGGTTAACTTTCCTCTGGTGCTAAGCCGCCGTCGGTCGCTAAGTACTGGGCGCCGTTAGCCGGGCATTAGCACCCCTAACCCCTTATCCCGCGCCGGCCTGCGCTCCTGGTACCCGGAGATAAGTCAGCCGGTAGCGAGACACCTTTTGCGGGACGTTAAAGGATTTTAACTACAAATATACTTTGCGGTTATTGTAACTAAAATTTAAATATCTGGAAATGTACAACTTCCACGGTAAAAAAAAAAAATGCTCCTGTTTTTTTATTTTAAATAGAAATCTAAGCGCCTCCGCCCACTGAGGCAACCCAAAACTCTCAACTGCCAATTGTCTTTGTATGACAATGTGATGGCCCGCACACTTCACAATCACACAAAACCCCGTTGTCAATGGTAACGCAAGCGGTGACTTGTGACTGGCACTGCTGATTTGCCGTGGGCGGCCGTTGCTAGTTGCCAGCTATCAGCTGATTGTTCTTCGTCTATGGTTAAACAAGCTTTTTGACCAATCAAGACAGAGAAATCAGCCAGTTTTAGTTTGTTTTCAGTTGCCTCGTCAGCGGAGCGCCTAATTCGAAAAGTTAATTGAAATAGTCATGATGTTACCAGCTATTAACTTCACGATTTACCCCAATAATTCGGGATCCTACAGTTTTCTATGCTCTTGATGTTGGAACTCTGGGAAAAAAATTGGAAATTCACCATTTACAGAAGTGGATTATTTTAGTTTTTTATGTACCAAAAAAACTACCGCAAAATAGTCCATCCAAAACTGTGTGAAGCCAGTGACACCATGGCATCCCCAGTTGCGATACCTATTTTGTGATGCTGAAGGTAATGGGGAAGGGAAAGAGTTATGGTGAAAGTGGAGAAACACCTGGTTATTCAGATCTGGCCACCTAAGATAACTAAACCCATTTCAATCAAAGTATCAATTCTGAACTGTGTTAAATTCTCATCAGGGGGTTACTAAGTGTGTCTTCAGCTCTGGAACGCGCCGAAAATATGTTATTTATAATTTTAAAAAAAATAAAATAATAATATATATTCTACATAGTAATACTAGTTATGTTTTAAAGTTTGTTGATAATACATATTCGGTTGATAAAAAAGCAGTCTCGTAGAAGTACGATTTTAATTTGGTGATATCTTTATCAGAACTTATTTCACAAAGAGAAACGCGTGCACGATAAACATAAACTTACAAATAAAGTTGAAATAAGTTTAATACCTAACCTGTTTTAACTTTTAACTCAAGGCTTACGAAACTATTTAGATATCCGAACGAATGAATCTTAAATTCCGAGATATTTATCAAAAGTCATTACCAACTTTCCAGGAAGATCAAATGTATGATCTCGGTTCGTAAACAATAGGTTCATTGAAGAGGAGCTTTTAAACGAATGGAAGTTTATTTAAAAGCATTTCATCCAATATCCGCTAGAAAAGTTTGGCAGATTCCGTAATGATATTTGTGCGGATGTGGCACATCGGGAAAATGTCCATAAACGGGATAGCAAAAATAAACTCCCAAAACTAATACCCATTTGCTAATAGTAATAATCCGTGCAAAAAAGCAGTATTTTGTTCGACTAAAAGCTTTCGATTGGTGAGCTCTGGCGTCAATAGTTTTTTTTTGTATGTATTTCTTAGTCAAGGTAACTATTATTATTATTTTTTTTAAATTGATAAACTGAAAAAATATAGGAGGTGAAGAAATATAATAAGCAATAATTGTTGAATGAAACACTAGGTATATATAGAATCATTTGGCGGGTAGGAGGTAACCCGCCGTAGCTTAATGGAAGAGCTACTGTCTCCGGCAAACAGAGGGGTGCGGGCTAATAATTATTGCTTACAATAATTATATTTTTATTATTTTTTCCACAAAAAGTTCAACTTAATATGTACAGCTTGACACTGTTATCTTTGCAGGAGGCGCAAAGAACAATTAACGAAAGTTTTTTTTAAACACTTTTCAAAAAATTTAAGACAAATTTAACAAAACAATCAATATTGAAATAAACAAACTTTCCTCTCACCTCAATGTATATAATTTTTCCTCTAAGAAAAGGACGCTTAAATGTTATGTATATTTAAAGAAGGAAAAAAAAAGAATAAGTAAGGAGCTGTTGCCAATATTTTTATAAACCTTCTGTTTATCTACAATGTAAATAATAACTTGTTCCTATCTTTTTTATACTTACCGTTAATATAATAATCATTGCTTTAAGTTTATCTTTTATTTTAACATTGTGTTTCTTTATCACGAATTTCTAATCAAGTAAAAGCACATCAGGGCATTGAGTATAAATAAATAAAAAAAAACAACACATACAACCACAAGAGAATCGTGTCTCCCTTTTCAGGCACGAGAGCTCTTCTTTTCTAGATGAGAAGGTACACATGACCAACAATGATCTTTAATATAAAATCGTAAATATATTAAGTAAAAATTTAATTAATAATTTTTAAATATTAGAATAATTTTATTTATTACTTGAGCGTCGAGAATCACATTATAAAAATATTTATGAAGTGATGCATTAATGTGAATAAAGCACGGAGTGACTACCAAAATAAATGGATTATTGTCCATCCTCTCGTGCTATGATTATTTAGTTTTTTTACTACGATTACTATACCTATGTATTTCAAAGATCGATCGGTAACTGGAAATTTCTGCGAAATTTATTCTCAATGTCAAAACCTACATCACCGTAGTGCTACCTAGTGCCAGTCATAACAAACCTAACTAGTTTAAGCCCGTTTAAACTTCGAAAGTTCCAAAATTTGTAGACAGATTGCGCCATCTATTGAATATCGGACCAACGGAGCCAACAAGTTATGCAATAACAACAACTAATAATTATTATTAATTGACCGATAGATTCAACCAGTTCGTGAGACAACCCAACTAACTATCAAACTTTAGTCGATCAGAGAACTTTAGATTAGGAATCGTGGAGAACGTATATGCTGTTCATGATGACCTACGTGTTATTCCACTAATAAATAATTATATTAAGTAACTTAGTATTCACACAACTTTATCATAGTAAATTTCAGCGCGTTATAAATCTGGAAAAGAAAACTAAAGATATTTTATATATGTATACTTTCCCGCAGGAAAATATGTTTATGCTAGGATAAAACACTCTGTTAATTCCTTGCTAACATCTCCGGAGCAGAATTAATGTCACCAACAAGAGTTTTATTAATAGTCCATATATTATAAACATAAAGAAGAGTTTCTGTGTCAGGCGGCGTCGTTTTATTTTTTATACAGATATTACACTTTTTTTTCGATATTGATGAACTTAATACTAACCCTAAAATATGAGGAAGGTTACTGTTTATATGAAAATTTGAATAACCACGACCATCTCCATTTTTCAGACCTCAAATCATAATTTTGATGCCTCTTGATGAAAATTTCACACTTGACATCAAAAGAAGAAGAAAATTACTGTCCATATCTGATTACAATAGAAATCTGCGCACAGCCCGGGCAACGCAAGGGACTCCAGCTGCTATCATATATGTTTAATAAAATTTCAATTTTGCACACCATAAGAAAATGTACATAAAACACATTATTTATTTCAGCTTTTAAATGAAAACTTAATCCATTTTTTGATATCTTTATATTTTTTGAAAATTAAAACTAGTGCGTCACGTGCCGTTTAAAATTTAAGACCTCAAGGATATCGATCAATATTCAACTTTAACCTTCTCGATGTATTTTATTGTACGTTTAGGGCTGTGGTAAATAACATTTTGCGGAATAAAAGACCCCAAGCCATTTAAAATCTTTCTCAAAATTCATCATTATTTTACCAAAAATAAGTACAAGATTGTTTTGAATTATAATGAAATTAAATGACCAAGAAACTCATTTTAGTTTACCAAAACTTATTGAAAAATTCAAAGGTAAAGAAGATTAACACCGAATTCGAAAAAATAATGAATATTTAACTTTTGTTTCAACTGATTTTTGTTTTAGCGAATGTAATTTCATTAAATGGATTTTTTTAAAAGCAGTTAAATGGAAAACAAAACGGTAAAAAAGATATTAAAACCTCAAATTTTAATCAAGTCTTTCAGTCGTATGGTTTATTGTAGTACATGAACTATTACGGACAGTTTAGTTAGCGGTATAGTTATATATTATATACTCCTCCCATAAACACGAGCTCTTTGAGCTCAACTTATGGAGTAGTAGAATAATTATGTATAATTGTATAACTTGTCAATATATAACCACCTGTATGTAAAATCTTTTTCTTATTAATAAATAAAATTAAAAAAAAAAAAAAAAAAATAACCAACTCCAACACATTATCAAAAAAATTAAAACTAAAAAACAGTAAACTGCGCATTATATCTTGGTATTATGTGTTACCGCAATTAGAACTGACTTGTAAGTATTTTACAAAAATCGCCATAGAAGTATTTAAAAAAACCTACCCAATCCCTAAAGTACCTCAAAAGTCACTAAAAACCTATCTCCATCCAACCTCTACCCAAAATCTAGTCCCCCTCAGCACAGCATCTACTAGTGAAGATAACCACGAAAATATTCTACATCTTTTTAATATTTATATTTCATATATAATATTATCCTCTCCACTTGGGCGCTTTTTGCCACAATATGGCACTATTTCCAAAACCACGGATTGCTTTGTTGCCATAATATGGCAAATACGCTCTTTTAAAAAAAAATTAAGTTAACGATTTAAAAATATTTTTTTTTATAAATCCTACGAACATGATGGGTGAATTCATTGGCTATATATAACTACAATCAGTTTGTATGTCTCCATATTACAACTCAGAGATTTGATTTTTATAATGTGTATTTAACATTTTATTGGGCGGAAAATTTTCAAAATGATGACAAAACATCTTGAGCAATCCTATAAAAAAGTTTTTAATTTCTCTGTCGCTCCAGTGGTGAAATAGACAAAATTATGAATTTGTAGTACATACTTAAATAAATAAATATAAAAAATTAAATGCGTTTTGCCAAGATACCTACTTTCCGTCTGCTTCTTACCTCACCTCATTTCCATCTTCTTTTCTTCAACCTCAGAATAGTTATTCATTTTGGGATTTCAGAGATCTAATGGCTCCTAATTGCTGGAACACTTATGTAGTACCAATCACACTCAAAGTAATTTTAAATCCTACCACGTTCAAAGAACATTATTTAAAGCAATTGTATTTCTATGCACTTTGAATATTCCAATGCAATCTTAACCTCAATGTTCAGTCTATTCACTCCCCCACGGAACAGCCATTACTCGGTGAAAAATAAACAAATATATCTCCACCAGATTTAAATTCCCTTAGAACATTATCTGACACGTGCAGGGGTTGATTCAACCCCCTAGGGTCGCGCTGGCGACCCTTGGTCGGTTATTCTGCCCCACAGCCATATTCTCACAGCTACAACTACCCCTTCGCTACTGGAGATATACGGTGGAGTAAGTAAGGTAGTAAATGGAATCTGAATTGAAGATTGGAAGAAGATTATCCGGGTCATGTTTCTTTGGCTTGCATACAGTGGCTGCTGTGGTTTTAGGAAATAGGTTCTTACAGGTCTTTGCTGTTAGATAATGCAACTGATAGTAAACTGTTCTCGGAACTACAAATAGGTGTATTGCTATCTTCTTGCGCTTATTTCTTTACTAGCGTTGACCTCTGAAAAATGTAAGATGTGATGAAGCTGAAAATATTTATTTTTTTACAAGAAAAACTCTATTTTTTTAACTTTTGAAGGTTATTCCCATCAATGATATATATCATTGAAGAAGAGATAACAATAATAAACTTATTTTTTAAAATATGAAAATGAAAAATAATAAAAGATAATGGTTGCAACTGGGACTCGAACCCAGACCATCCTGTCTAACCGGGACATACGCATTAAACAATTTTGTTATTGCACCCTATTATGAGACTGTCCTATTTGTCAAATACATATTTCAAATTTCAGAATTAACAATATTATCTTCGACTGTGTTTTTTTTCCAAATTATTGGCAGTTACCCTTGTCAGTTGAAACAAGTATCGACTTCACATTCTTTTCCCCTGTGACAAAGAGCGATTTCACCGAACTGCCAATACATTTAGAGACCTTTACGATATTTTCAAACCTCTCCGTCTTATATCAAAGTAAAAATACGTATTTTTGAATATAACTGATATCTTTATGTATTATGTTTGTAAAATTATGTATTCATTGTATTGTTATGTATTATATTTACGAACCGACATATTTCTAAATAAATAAAAATTTGTACATGTTAGATACATGCAAAATAAATGTAGACAAAAGCCCCACGGGCGTTAAATAAATAATTAAAAAATGACCGAAATAATTGCGTATAATATGTAGGTACTCTATTTGACATTGTTCTGGTCTCTAAAATTCTGAGCAGTTAATATTATTTATACCTACCAACGCAATATATTAGTTACTTTAACCAACCGATTTGTCCAGATTACATAGAAAATTGAGTGCGGACAGAAATAGGACCACAAACAGGACAAATTTGACCTCTGAATAGTCCTCAGCCCTGTAAGTGCTTAGGGGGGATTAGAGGTCCATGTATCCCGAATGAAAAGCAAAGGATATAAAAGAGTGCTAACTGTCACAATATCTACTTAACTGGATTATCTCGGAGGTTTTTAGGAGATCTGACAAGTTAAGCCACTGGGAAAAATTGTTACGTTAGTTTTTGTGGACACAAAAAACTAAAGAGGATGTAATTCGACAAAAAAATTATAATGGTTTAGT
Organism: Limnephilus auricula; assembly: GCA_951813805.1. NCBI lineage: Eukaryota > Metazoa > Arthropoda > Insecta > Trichoptera > Limnephilidae > Limnephilus > Limnephilus auricula. The sequence continues at coordinate 19,648,192 of OX638406.1, forward strand.
TTTTATATAATTCGGTTTTTTACGTTGTAAAATTGCACACTAACTTATAAAAATACCCAATACTCATCAATGAAATGCATTTATACTTATAATCGGCTACCACAAAACAGGCTAGCATGATGGTCGAAAAATGTTTATCTAATGAAATTAACAATACAATGAATATAGAAACTTTAAAAAAAAATGTTGCCTAACGCTTCGGCTCCTAGATATAGGCAAATTACCTAACACAAAAACCAACAAGCTTGCGTTTTTATTAACAACGCCCCTCTTCTTAATGTTTATGAATCATTTTAAAATTAAGTTTTTATATTATCTGCCATAAGTAGTAACGAATAGAAAGGAGAGTAAAGAGAAGAATATATAAATGAATGTTGGAAGATATTGGGTGTGCCTAAAAAAGTCAAATAGCGTGATCAAGTTATTCACATACGATGTTATGACAAGAGTAAATAACAGAAAAGCACGCATAAAAGCAAAACAAAATGTTCTAACTACTAATATTCTACGGTCTTAATACTATATTTTCAGTTATACTCTTATATTTATGTAGTATCAGAATTAACTAACGCACTAAGGACAACATGCCCCAACACTGTAAGAAAGTTTCTAAGTATCACTATAAAGCATCATGTTTGGCTCACAACTATAAATTCTAAGTCGGGATACTTATTTATAGCTCTCTGTTGGAACCAACAGATATACAAATACAACTCAGGAAAAGTTAAGTAGGCACGTACACCTAACTGACTTACAATTATCAAAATATATTTTTCACATTAGCTCCACACAGGAGGCTCTGAGGAGGATAATTTCCTTGAGAGCCCATGTCATATTTGGGGATGTAAATGGTCTTTTTAGGAAGAAGAAGGCAAGGAAGTTCAGGGAGCGAAAAGTTGTGAGGAGTGGGTACGAACTAGGGAGTTAATTTTCCAGTAGTGACGGGAATATAAATCCATCAGTCCCGGTGCAAGGCGATGGGTCGAAAAAGTCCGGTTGTAGAGGTCAAAAGGTCTTAATAATTAAATAATGGTTTAAAAAAATCAATATCTCTTACATTTCGTTGACATGACAAAACTTTCCCGTAAATTCTAATACAAGGGTTCTGTTGGTGTTTTATTTTAGTTTATAATACCAAAAATCATTAAAACATCATTTTTATTGATTTTTACAAAAATATCATCAGGGCGAGGTTAATTTATAATTTTACCTCATTCGGTTTTTCGTTTTGCCCTTTACCGAAACTCAAAAAATAAAAAAAAGTACTAAAATGTCGTATCTAGTCTCGACATTACACAAATTACACATTCGTGAATATTACGTAGATAACAATATTAATTATTATTCTGCCATAATTACACAGGTTTTTTTTACATCAAAAAACGTATGCTTGAAAGAAATCACATGTGGAGAGATTTCCCACAAAAACATATTTTTAAAACACACCTACTGGAATTACACTCGTCAAAATAAAACAGTTTTAATTTCGCTTTGCTCAAAAATCATCAGGGAACAAATTAATACTGGTTAATTAACACATTGTTAAGTACAAATAAACAGTTTACTGCTTCATTTAATGACGCTTTATTTCATTGAATTTGATCAGTTCATCAATTTGTCAGTTCTCGCAACGATCTGTTCAAACTCTGTTACAATATTATTGTTATTTAGTTAGCCAGTTTAATTTGAATTTTTTTTCACAAAATTTTAAACACACGTTTATTTCACAAAACAGAAAAAAAGAAGAAAAAATTCACACAACTTAAAAAATTGAATTCAAAATTTAATGAATTGTCAAATACTTATACACCCTTCTCCAATATTCTTTCAAAATATCTCTCCAACATAAAAACTCACTTAATCACAATTTATGGTGTTTTTTCATCGTGTATTATTAAAACATTATTAATAGTTTCATACTCCGCCTACTGGTTAATACGGAATATTTTTTATTCAACCAGTTATATTTTGCTTTATTATTACGAAACTTGAGTATTTATGTCGGGGGAGACGAAAAAACATGCATTTTATATTTCAATTTTATAAGATTATTTCACTTACGCGAAGTATTTGACAGCCACGTTTGGCCAAGTGAAACGGACTCATACAACTTCAATTACTACAATATACAACTATTTACGTGCACAAAATAGGTTATTAGGTTCTTAGGCTGGGTAACCTAATTAATTCGTGCGTATTTAGATTGAAAAAATCTCAAATATCAAATCCAAAGAAATGGCGGCAAAGGAAATGTTCCGCTCCGTATTATCCGTGCGTATCTGTGTATCGAAATTCGAATTCCGTATTATCCGGTAAGCGGAGTAGTAAACATTTACCAAAACATTTTCAGCCAATTAAATATTTTTTATAAATTTTGTAAACTTCACTAAAATGAAAATAAAAAGTTTTGTATTCACTGAACAAATATCAAAGATCCAGATTGCAACACATCATATACTAACCTACTAGAGAAATATGTCACAATTAACTCTGAAACTAATACCGGTGAATCTTAATGAAGCCTTATTGTTTTCGAGAGATGCGCGCATATTTAAGCCGTTTGATTTGATTCAATGATAAAACTTTAATTTGCACGCGTACCCATCAACTCAGTCCTCCGCCCCTTTACCCCCCACTGCTCCCAGCCTCTCGTCAGTTTATTACTTGTTCAGAACGTTAAGTGGATTACATTTTCAGGATTGGAATTGTTACAACACTGGTTTTAATAGTGCTGTAAAGAGAGATAACTGAAATTAAAAACGTAAAAGAATATTAAAAAGTTCTGAAATGGCACCTAATAATTATTATAGAGTGCAAAAGTTTTTTGAATAACGATTTTACTGAGTGTAAATTAGTATCGATAGTAACTTTTTACATGTCACAGACAAGGGGTGAACTATTTGTGAACTGCGCTAGTGAAACGGATTTGTAAGCATGAGTATACATTGCATTTTATTCACTAGATATTTTGTATGGTTCGTACTTCTACATTAACAGTTTATAGACTTTCCTATTTTAAATCTGCCATGCAGACTTTAATTTTGCGTCCGCATTAAATATTTTCTATGGAGTAAAAGTCTAATTATTAATAATCCCATATAGAAATATTAACAATGTTCTCAAGAATTGAAATGGTTCCTAAGAATAAATTTTCGTAAGAAATTTTGTTCGTGAAAGCACAAATTTGATTGTTATAAAATACGACTTTTTAAAGCACTTACTAATCACTTCCACTTAATTTTTAATTATTTCGACATGTAAACAGGTTAAAACATTGATAATTCGATCGTTATTATACAAATACATTAGAAAAAGCGACAAAAAACACGTAACTTTGAGATTTTAAAAGAACAAGGTTTTTAAAGATGGCAGTATGAAAAAATATTTGCTATCAACTAAATATTTTTTTTTTTTTTTTTAAGTTAAAAGAAATATACATATTTCGCTTTGTTAACTTAATACATTGATACAAATAATATTAATAATGATGGTTTACTACCTAACACCAAGTAATACATTTTTTTAAGTGAGAACATTTTGGTTTTGCTCGTTAATTTTGAGAGCAAACAGTTTTATTTTTAAATATACTTAATTTATTTTCGGTTGTCAGGCTATCAGGAAGGAGATTATATTATTATATGTTTATACCCACATAGCCTATGTTTCTTTTGCCACACTTTGTCTTTGTTGAATTTGTGTATAATTTATTACGATGTCTTGTGTGGTGTTCATGTAGTTGTGATGTTTTCATAAATGTAGTATTTGTGTGTATAAAGCCATTTTGAATTTTGTAGAAAAATTGAAAAGAGTAACTACATAAAAAGTGAAGGGAAGAACATTGACATCTTTTGATCATTAATTGAAGTATATTTTCAATTCTCAAACAACGTTTTTTGCAGGAAGCGGGAACATTCGAAAAAAAATCACAAAATGTTCTAAGAATGGTAGAAAATGTAGTTCATTTTTGAACCGAAATCCATCCTAGATATATTAAAGTGGTCCAAATTTGATCGAAATCGCTCCCGTGGTTAGATGTTCCATTTTTATTTTTTTAGTTAATTCTGTCATCAAATCATCAAAACAATCAGTATTCTTCTACTCTTGATGCATTCTCCTATTATAAAATGATGGTTACGCTTTTTATTTACCAATTTATAGAATTCATCACCTTCCAGAAAAACATTGCGTAATTATTGATATGTTTGGTGTTGTCAATTTTGTTTTAAAATGCAATTAATTTTTATTCCACTTGCTGATAATTATCATTTCTTTTAAATCTTCGAATTTAGTATTTGACAACGAACGAGTACATTATATTTTTATTTTCGTTCTATAGAATTTTTAACACACATAACTAATTGTATGCATACACGTACAACTTAACAAGTTTTTGTACGTTATGATATTTTATTTAATATTTCAGGTCTTATCACATTCAATAATAAACAAAAGTATTACTTAAATGAAACAAATAACTTTATGTACACCACTATATGATCACAATTATCGACATGTTTCAAAACCGATGGTTTATTTGTCAGGATAATAAGAACATTCTCACTTTCGAAACATGTCGATAATTGTGATTATATTATAGTGGTGTACACAAAGTTAATTGTATCATTTAATTAAAAATGATGCCACAAAATGATTTTGCGAAGACTAAAGAGGTAAAAGTATAAGTATTTTGTTAGATTTTTATAGGTTATTAACCTTTATTAAGGGGGGGATATCAAAACTCGGCTTGACTGCAGTTAGGTATTTTTGGTACTTGTACGGCCCGCTAGCCAACCACAATTTTAGCCGTCTATGGGGCAGACTCGGGTAAGATTGACACCAAATTAATAAACCATTTAGCATTTGGATAAAGTACGAAATAAAAAATACACTTGCTCTATATAATTTAAATTTGTTTACTAGATAATGGATACAGCTAGACAGACAAAAAATCATATTAGCAATGGAATGGATAGATAGAAACATCTTTTACGCCCTGAACCTTTTTTGACGTCTCCGTTTTTTACTCAATGAGACTTTGAATCTAATGGTGTTTTGACGTAGATTGTATGGTTTATAAAATGGTAATAACTGTATTTATAATATTACCGGAAAATAATGGGTGTGAATAAAGGGAGATCATAAAATAAAGTTGGGACAAATATTTTTAAGTACGTGCAATAGAAATGACAAAAGGTGGTTTTGTTTTTGAAAGTTTATTTAGACAAATTTTTTCGTACTCAAGAAAGAATATATTTCAAAATATTAGCTCAGATAAACAAAAAGTAGAATGACGCACATAAACGAAAAATCACAAAATTTATCACAAATTGATATAAAATCAACTAAATATAAACTAGGTATGCAAATATTCAGCATAATATCCTACAAAAATTGCCAAGACTTGTGGATTTTAGAATGATATTAATTTTATCTTTAGTACTTGTGTTAAACAGTGTTAGTCGTAGGGAATTTTTAAACCTCTCAACAATAATAGTAGAATCTTTTTTTATTTTAATATATAACTTTGCACAGGAGGCCCGGAGAAAAATTGTCTTTAAGAGACCCATATTGTATGAAGGAGGAAACACAGAGGCCGGCAAATCGTTTCACAGCTGAGCTGTTGAACTCAAGAACGAGTGGTAGAAGCGACCCGTTCTCATGTGAGAAATTTCGACCGTGTATATATGTTTGGCGCGCGTTTGGCGTGTTTCCCGACTTTGCACCGGTGCTGAAGGGATCAATGACGCTAGTTCCTCTCTGAAGCATCTTCCAAGTCTGAAATAACGGTAGAACAAGGATTCCATCGCGGTAGACGACCCTGAATAATTCTTGAAACACGTGTGCTCCCGAGGCTGTTCCTTCTTATTGGCAGGTCGTGTACAAATTACCCAAAATTTATTTGACTCTCTCGACTCATCGCCTTGCCCCGCTGTGGGAGAGATGGATTCATACGTCCGCCACTCCTTTTTTATATGAATACCTTACAAATGCCCCACCTGCTCCCGTCTGGAGTCAGTGAGACTGTGGCATCCCCAATTGGGGTATGTTGTGTGGCTGAAGGTGAATGGGAATATTTTAATTATTTGTACAAATCAGGTACAAAAGGAAATATTGTAATTATTTGTACAAATCTCATGACGTCTGAGCTCACCACCATATGTATATAGAATCCTTCGCGGGCGTGTGCACAACAAATCACCTATTGTTATGTTATGAATGGTATAGGAAATTTTTTATAACGCCAGAGGTCAGCACTACATATAGAAACCATTACAGGTATGTGCACAACAAATCACCAAAGTTTCTTTGCAATCGGAGTAATGCTTTAGGTACCGTATAAGGAATTACGAAGGTGTGCATTTAACAACTTACAAAAGTTTCATCACAATCGGATAAATAGTACAGGAAATAAATTCATAACGCTAGAGCTCACTTGCACTATAATATATATAGAAACCTTTAAGGGCATGTACACGTACACGAAAAATCCGCCAAAGTTTCATCGCACTCAGATGAATGCTTTAGGTACCGAATAAGGGACAAACAAAGAAACATTAATTTTTTATGTATTTTTTTTACAAATTTCATGACGCCAAAGCTCACTATTATTTATAGAAACATTGGCGGGTGTGCACATAACAACTCACCAGAGTTTCATCACAATCGGATAAATGGTATAGGAAATAATTTCATAACGCTAGATAGGAAATAATTTCATACACGACAAATCGCTATCGGATAAATGCTTTAGGTTCCGCACGAGGAACAAACAAAGAAACATTCATTTTTATACGATAAAATAATTAATTATTTAATTTCTACTTTGCTTGTATAACACCCATTTCCCCATTCATTGCTTGACGGAACTGCAATGCGAGCGCGCGACCTCTCCCCTCAAATGTCCACTCATTACTGAATAAATTTCCAAAATGTTACCGTAAAACCTGGGCCTTAATTTGATTATTATTTAAATTCTTTTTTACCTACTTTTCTTTACTTTTTAATTTTTCTTATTTTTTTAATTGCTTTGTGAAACACATAAATAATATTGCGTCGGTGTACTTATCTACATACTTGCTTTTCTACGACACGCTTACTTTAAACTACCATTTAAGGTAATAAATTATTATTAAATTAATCCAATTAGTATTAAGGTAATATAAATAAAATATTAATATCGGTCTTCGAGTATTGCAACTACATTTATCGTGCTATACTTACAAACTAACGTGTTATACTTACAAGTAAATGTGGTGTTTGCAACACTGCATCTTACTCTCTGATAAATGGGCGGGCTTTACCGCCGAGCAACGACCCGAACGTTGGCGGAGTTGCGACCCGAAGTGGGTCATTTCAAGGCAGCGCGTTAGCGCGAGCTGCTTCTAATGCTAGCGGCTTCCATCAATAATCTTAACACCAGCTAGGCTGGACGTTTCTTTGTAACCATTTGTATTCAATAAATGACGATCTCTTTTTCGTTGTTTGTTTTTGGAGTGTTATGCCGTGTTGCGCTATCTCCTTATTTGGCCGACGTTTCGGAGAGTGTTGCAGTGTCCATCATGAGGGCAGTTCCGGCAGATCACATCGTCGGATCTGATGGATCTGCCCTGATGATGGACACTGCAATGCTGTCCGAAACGTCGGCTAAAGAAGGAGGTAGCGCAACACGGCATAACACCACTAAAACAAACAACAAAAATGCTTTTGGCCATGAAAATCTAAAAACGTATCGAACGACGATCTCGTATAACGAACCTCTATTATTATATGTATAGGGAGCGAAAAGTTATGAGTATTAAAACTAGGGAGTTAGTGTGTCCAGGAGTGACGGGAGTATAAATCCATCAGTCCTGGTGCAAGGCGATGCGTCGAAAAAGTCCGGTTGAAGAGGTCAAAAGGTCTTAATAATTAAATAATGGTTTAAAAAAAAATCAATATCTCTTATATTTCATGGACATGACAAAACTTTACCGTACATTCTTATACAAGTGTTCTGTGGATATTTTATTTTAGTTTATAATAGCAAAAATCATTAAAACATAAAAAATGCTTTTGGCCATGAAAATCTAAAAACGTATCGAACGACGATCTCGTATGACGACCCTCTATTATTATATGTATTATTTACATATACTCAGTGTATAGTACTGAGGATGAGATTGAAGACATTATCCCAATCCAGTTCCTGAACGCTACAGTAAGTATTATTCCCTGCTAATTGACCTAAAGACAACGAATTAAGTCGTAAATTAAACCGAAAACATAAGAGACTTTGCTTTATAAAGATTAATATATTATTCGCAGGTTCTTTTGACAGTTTGGATCCTACCTATTTTTTCTCAGTGACAGAACCTAAAAACAGGACCCCCGAAGTGACGCTCCGAGCGGACCACTCCGCGCTAAAACAGAAAAAGGTTTCCTGAATTAATTAGCCAAATTATGAGATTATGAACTCTGCTGTAACTTTTAAGATGGAGTGGCCATTAGTATGTTAATTGATTAATTATTCCAGCCAAATAATCGATAATCGACGAATAATTTCGTAAATAGTATGAAATATGTAACAAATATATTTAAATTACCTTACGCCTACATCTTCTGAAGGATGTTGTATTGTTTAAGGATTCACTAAGAAATTCGAAAGGAGACACTTTTAATAATACACTTTGGTTTTTAGCCAACAGGTGTAAAATCTTTATTGACACCGAAATAATATAACCCAAAGAATTTAATTTCCCCCCAACGAAACTAATGTGTGTTTCTTTCTAGGTAGTTTTATGCAGAAGAGACTAATAATTAATTTTACAAAGATTATATTAACTTCAGTTCTGTTGGGAAGCATAAAACTTACTGGCCTGCCATCTATCTTAATAATCACAAACTATTTATTCTAAATCTTATCTTAAGTTCTAACCTAGATCCAAACCAAATTTCACTTTGTTTGAATCTTCACTTAATTTCTGACAAATGTAAAATGTAATTTTTTGATGTGTATCCGCACAAGTGTCCCAACCGCTCAAGTTAAGTAGCCAATATGAATATGGTATCCCTAATTGAGGTACGTTGTGAGGGGAAGGAGACGGGGAAAATGAATGTGTAGACGTACACTGCTATTCCGATTTGGTCACTGTACATAGCTAAACGTCAGCCGAATAGATACTTTTATCGTTTACGAAAGTTTTAAAAAGTAAACTTCTGAGGCTTAATGCTAGACGGCCTAATTTGGAGACCGGTCAGGAATCAATATTGTATATCGATTTCTAGGTATAAAAAACACTAACAAAATATTTTGACTTCTAAATTAGATAGGCCAAAATTCATTTAACCATGGCACCTGACATAGGTTTTTTTTATTTAATAAAAAAGAAAGGCAAACATTCCCGGGTTACGAATAACCCAACAACATTTGAAAAACTTCTGCTACCACCACACTAAGCGGAAGATGTTACATATGTTGTGATGGAAGACTTAGCCAGCCGAGGAATCGAACAAGGAAAAACTGAAATAGGTATCTTTAGCAATAACTACCAGTTATAAATCTTTTTTCATTTTATGAAAACTAGTTTATTAAGTTTGATAAACATTATATTATTGTATTCAGCCTAAAAATTGCGGTGGTTCAATATAAATATATGAAAAACTCATTTCAAAGGAGCTGCTACCTGCTCTTACCATCTCTTAATAACTTTTACTATTATTTGCAGATAAATTTGGCTCAACCACGGCAGATATCTTAGTTTAGTACTCTAGTATATTTGGCAAGCAGAGGACCAGTGTCCCTAGCAAAGTATTTGGGACCGTATTAAATACAAGACCTACAGCTTACAGCCTACACCATACAGTTTCCTGCGGTACGAATGAAGCGGACCCCCGAGTGAACTGAACCAAATTTACGCAAATTGTTAAAACCTACAACGGAAGCTCGTTACCTATCACGTAAGATGGAATTGCAAAACGGGATTGCTTTTGATAACCAAACCCAATCACGTATTGTATTCTTTCACAGTTTAATTTTTCTTTATAAATGAAATAGCTAATACCCGGCATGCGTTGCGATGCCACTTAAATTAATAAATTGTTTCTCACTGCGTGTCCTTTCCCATTCTTTCCTTTCCCGTTCCGCAACATCTTCCCCTTCCGCGACTCCTTCCCTTCCCGCGTTCCACTTTCACCTCCCGCCTCCGCTTTCCCGCTGCCCCCCTTCTCGCAACCTCCCTCATGCATTCCCCTTCCACGTGGGTAGTGAATCGAACCCAAGACGAGCTATTAAGACGATAGACTTCGCTTTTCGGCCCATACTAAAAGGCGCCCGGGAAAAAACACTTTTCTACATCGAAAATTGCACAAAATGAATATATTTTTTTTTACTGCCTTCTAGAGGGTGAAAACTATGTCGGTATGTTTTCGAATTTTCGATCCGTTCCGTATTAACGTAAACATTCACTGTCAAACATGTACGATTTATCAAAAAATATTATATAAGGAAAAAGTGCAGCTAACTCAACTCTCATAAAGAATTATAAAATTATAAAAAGCTACCGACGTAGCTTCTTCTTTCTAAAAAATATATATTTTTTAAAACTTCAATTTTGTGAAAGTTTCGGTGTAGAAAAGTGTATTCTCCATAAACCCCTTTTCGAGCGATTTCTGTAGGTAAATTTGAGCGTTGTCTCATTCGCACATTTCGCATTCGCATGTATTGTAAGTGTGCGTGAGCTTATTGTGAGCAGGACAGAATGACAGACGCGGGTGTTCCGCATGTCGTTCAAAGTCTAGACTCTTAAGATCCCGAGTAACTGTGCCCTTTTTATATTCATTTTCTTGTTGTGTTTCGTGTTCTGTTTGCATTTATTAATATCCATATTAAAATGATTAAAGTATTACTTTGATGTGTACAACCTTCTAAAGTTTAACAATTATTATAAGAAATAATTATTAGCCTGAAACACTCATCCATATTGAAAAAACCTCCCGAGAAAAGAAACGTGCCGCCAACGGAACTTGAACCCGCGCTTCTCTGATTGCCGGTCAGGAGATCTATTCACTAAGCCAAGGCGGATTATCTCTTACCCGCCAAATGATTCAATATATACTAGAGTTTCATTCAACAATTACCGCTTATTACATTTTTGCACCTGCAAACAACCAAACTTATTTATTGATGAGTGTTTCAGGCTAATAATTTTTGCTTACAATAATTTTTATCCTTTGTGCTATGTATAAAAAGTCTTGTCTTAAACTTTAGTTTATCAATTAAAAAAACATATATATATATATATAATCCTTCTAAAGTTTGTTCAATAAATTGAAAGTAAAAAGACTCATGTAAATTTCATCCCACTGGAGCGACAGAGCATTTTTACACAAGTATTTTTTCTCGGATTGCTAAAGGAAATTTTTCCGCCCACATTAAAAAAATCATACCTCCGAATTTGAATATGGAGACAGACAAACTGATTATAGTTCTATGTAAGCAATGAATTCCCCTATCTTTTTTTTATTATCACATAATTGTAGGATTTATAAAAAATATATAATTCAATCTTTAACCTTAAAAGACTTTAAAGAATCTAGAGAATATTTATTTTGAATGTACACTATATTAAATAATCGTTTTAATAAATTTTTTTTTTGAAATTTTGCCACATTTTGGCAACAAAGCAATCTTGGAAATAGTGCCATAATGTGGCAAAAAGCGCTCGAGTGGATAAAATACTTGCGTAGGTGATGGGGAACATATATTTTAAATGTTCTATATAATTGCATTAAATACCTCCTAAGTGTAAAATTATTAATTCTTCGAAATCAAATTGATATTCGAGAAGTGAGTATCTATAGTTAGATATTCTAAAATAGATATCCTTGATATAAATCCAGCAGGTCGCGGGTTATAATCCAATTAATTAAAAATAATATACAGTGTATTTTCGGAACTTTCCAGAGTAGAAGATACTCTCAGTGTCGCCTTGCTGTAAGACCTCCACTGAGAATTGAAACGTTGCTTGAAATGGCTTTTTTCATTTACATATTTAAAAAAAAATAGATTATTATCGATGTCTTCTTCTTCAATCAGTTTGCCTAACGGGTTCTTTACATTTAAGATCTTATTATAGTGATTTAATAGTTACATTTATATGCATTTACATGTATAGTTACATTTAATAGTTATATTACATAATGATAATTGTTTAAGTAAAACAAAAAAAAACCTCTTAAAATTTCAGGTGGATCAGAAACTCAAAGTTGTGTTTGATATTTTTAAGGTAGCTACTAAAACCCATTACATGAGAAATTTATATAGAGTTACTTTGTCTGGAAATGCCCTGGGTCGTATATTAATTGTGATCTACATATTTTACGTCTTTCACTGAATTAGTAGTACCGTATTTTTTCTTTTCACTATATTATTATTAAGCCTTTATATAATTAGGATTTACTCTAATTGCTACTAATCAAATAACACTTAGGGTTGGTTTTTTCATTTACCTTTACTTTTAGCTGTGCAGTTTGCAGTTACTTTAGCAGTACAGTTGACATTTACGGCAAAATGAGTTTTTCATGACGCCAACTGCTAAAGTAAAGGTAAATAGGGATGACAGCATGATAACTTATCTAATTCCCACATTTTCGTATTGGGAACTGTTCATATATTTTTTTCATGTGGCAACTCACAAATTAAATGTCAAAATTCTATGTTTTTCAGCATGATAACTTATCTAATTCCCACATTTTCGTATTGGGAACTGTTCATATATTTTTTTCATGTGGCAACTCACAAATTAAATGTCAAAATTCTATGTTTTTACGCGCATTGCGTCGTCTATTGTTGCATCGTCTTTATGATGGTCTAATGTATGACGTTCGAAAATTTGGCCAATTTATTTTTATTTTCCAACATTTTAGCGTCACTTCTAGGCATTGATATGAAAGTTTTGTTGAGTAGCCTTTGACACATTAAAATATAGTTTGCTCACTGTACTTTAGTGTGTATTTGCAATATCTCCAAATAATCTTTGCATGTTTGACAGCATTATTCCTAACAGAGGTCAATCTAGCTTCATTTTATTTATGTCATGTCATTTGAAAAAAATATTTGTAATTACACTTCATCAAATATTACTTATAGGTCATTGGGAGTACATATCTGCAATTGATGTAGTCAAAAGTCGAGCAGTTTCTTTGTTAACGCAAAATCGGCGTATGAAAGTCCTGCGTATATTATGTCGCGACACGTCGTGTCGTATAATTAATTACAGATTCATCGTCAGAAGTTGACGAACTGTCACTTGATAATGATAATATAATAGCAAATACCGTAAAACAGATAGCAAAAAAATAACCTCTCATCTCTGAACTGTCACAAAAGTGACATTGACAACGGCGGCCATTTTGTTTACCTTTACTTTAGCATTTTACAGCACCATTGCCGGCCTGCAACATTCTAGGTAAAAGTAAACGGTAAATGTCAAATGAAAAAACTCATTTCTATGACTTTTACCATAAACTTTTACAATTAGCATTGCAATTAGCATTCTCGGTAAATGAAAAAACCCACCATTAGTCTAAAACAAGCGAACACCTCAGCACAGGTTCTCTTAATGAGGTATTTACAAAAAATTACTATTAACGAGTAAAATGTATGTATAAGCAATGAAATAAATATTATATATTCTAAGTGATTACCGGATATTTTTTTCACATCACCAAGAAAAGAGTACATAAATTAATTTTTCTTGTGTTCCCTGCGTAGCTTGCTTGTGATTCTCACCGATGCTTGGCGCCGAAGTTGAGAAATCTGCTAGTCGGTGTTGGTGTGACGGAGGGCTCTGCGGGACTGACCGCAGCCAGCCCTGGGCCACTCACTTCACATTACCCGAGCAGGGTCATCGCATACTTAACTAGAATTGTACCTGGAAACTGGATTAATCGGTTTAAGTCAGTAGACATCTGGAGCTTATTGGAATTAGTATATTGTTTACGGATATTCACACGTAATATATTTATAACTGGTAGATTTGTGAACTAAAAACACCTCACGTCCAAAAAAGTACGAGATTTTTATTCAAAATTATCCATAAATAAGGTAACTCAACCAGACCTTTTTCAAACTTTCGTCAGGCTGTTAAGTACTATCGTATTGACTAAACCAGGTAAGTATCCTGTGTACGGAGAAAAATGTTATTCTACAATACGATTATTTTATTCGTAAAAACAGTTAAATACGGGAATGAAGTTCTTACGAACAAATTAACAGTGTTCCAATGTTTATTGGTGGGAAAACGTATAACGTATAATAATTTGTTGGTATACGTACGAAATTACGTATACCAACAAATTATTCTTACATGTTCCCGGCAATAACCTTGTTAATTTGTTCGTAAGAACTTCAGTCCCGTTTTTAACCATTTTTACGAATACAATTATCGTATTTTAGAATAAACATTTTCTCCGTGTATATTGTCTTAATTATATTAAAAAGAAAATATTGTAATAAAGAAAAAAAATATTAATAAAAATACATAAAATAAAAGTACATTTTTAGGCAGCATCGCGTCAAATGCATTGTACATATAGTTTTGAATCACTGATGGAAGAACCGATAGATTCAATCTTTTAGCCATATTATAATGTTTTCTCTAGTCTGTTGGTAAAAGTAAGATTGAAAAAATGAATTATACAGATGTACAGCGCTATACAAATTATCCAATTATTATTATTATTATTAAATGTGAATAAGAAAATTCAAATAAATACGACGATTTCACATTTGAAATAATAATCTGTACTGAACCATTTAAACGGCCACTTTCTTGAAATATTTATAGCAAAACGAAATGCAAAATAGTGCAGTTTAAATAAGGCGCGACGCTCAGTCAAAATATTAATACTTTTCTTCTATCTTACTCTTTTCCACTTAATTATATAAATTTACAATAAAACGGAAAAAATTATTGAAATAAGATTTCATTGTAGGAATAGTCATTTCATAATTTAATTTGTATAATTTAGTAAATTATAATTCAATTTATCAACCATCATACTATGTAACTTATAAATAAATTATTATTTATCTGTAACCCACATTTCCATAAATTCATTGTCATATTATCTGTAAACTACACTATCATCAATTATTTTATTATCTGTAACTTCGTTAACATAAATTCAATGTTATATTATCTTAAATTTCATCTATCAATTATTATTTTATCTGTAAATTTCATTGTCATAAATTCCTTGTTATATGTATTACCTGTAAACATCATTATCATCAATTACTATATTATATGTAAATTTCATTATCATAAATTCATTGCTGCATTAACTGTAAACCTCATTATCATAATTATTATATAATCAGTAAATGTACTTCATTACCCATATAATCTGCATACTTCACCCGCCATAACACAGGGACATCCCTAGCATGGCGGGCGAAATAACACAATATGTACACTATGTATAAAATTCTTTAATAAATAAATAAAATAAATAAATAAATATTCCATCAGTACTCTCTTCACATCTCAAAAAGAGCGTGTAAATGCAGTAATAAATTGCATTAAATCTTGAATCATTTATTTTCCTCAGATTTTCCCATAAAGTATTTTAATGAATAATAATAAAAAACTTAATTCCTTGATCAACGATCCCGATCTAAGATATCCTCAGAATAAGTTATTCTTTTTTATAACTAATATTAACTATTTCTTGTATTTCTTGGGCATGAACTATGTAACAATTTCTAGACATTTTGTTTTGAGGAGTTTTATTTTCTATGTACATTTTTACTTAAATTTTTATATATCTCATACCGGTTTCGATACATCCGTGTCATTCACTAGCAAACTTAAAACTAAATTAAAAGTTATACAGGTACAGAAAGGGTAGTGGCGGCAGGCGTAGTTTAGAGGCCACAAAAGGCTTTGGACGCTTATTTCGATGGTCGCGGGTTCGAACCCGGTGTGCGAAATTAAATTTGTGTTATTTCACAATTAATTAATTAAAATAATACGTTCCAGAGTGGAAGATACTTTCAGTATCACCCTGGTGTAAGACCGCCATTAAAAATAGAATCGTTGCTTGAAATGGCTTTAGCCGTATTTAGTGACTTAATCTGAATAGCCAGGTACTTCCCCACCTTCCTCTTCCCCGTCTCCTTCCCTTCACTATTTACCTTAAGCCTCACAACATACCCCAATAGGGGATGCCGTGGCCTCACTAACTCCAGACGGAAGCAGTAGGGACATTTGTGAGGTTTTCTCTATAAAAAAGAGTGGGAGGGGTGATTTTGGGGAGGACGAGAACAGTGGGAGGAGTCAACAATACACGGGAACATCGCTAATAATACGAAACTGGTAAGAGATAAATAAATAAATTAAGAATCAAATGTTCGTACAAAATAAGACTCTTCAAAACAAAAGATTAATTATATTTGTTATAGATTAATCATATTGCTACGTACGTGCTAAAAATGAAAATATTTGGGCATGCTAATAATGAAATTGCCTTTACTTTTATTACCAATGTCTTATTAATTTCATTCTTAATTATACATTTAATATCTAAAATTTAATTTAAATAAAATTTACAATAAAAACTTTTCTTCAAAAACTGAAAACACTTTAATAAATATTTTTAAAAATTAAGAGGGTTCTACAAATTAAACTTAATAATAATATATTTCATATCACCGAAAATAAATGTGACCATAAACATAATAGCCTTATAGATAATACCTAACATAATTTAACCTGCGTTTAAAACCATCTACGTAATTTTACATCTAATAATATTTGTAATATAATATTATGTGTAAATATTTTTAATTTTCATTTTTATCTAGAAAATGTTTTTTTTCATTTATTTTTCAGCTCACTATTATTTTTTATAATATTTGTTTTTTTAGTTTTATTTATCCTTATATACGTTTTTCTTTTCTGCTTTCTTCCTATTTTTTATTATTTATTACCATAGTTTTTATTTACTGTTTCTATAAAATAATATTTTTTTCGTTCTTATATGTACTGTGTATGACTACCACAACACGGGCATTTGCTTAGTATGGTAGTTTAAAAAATGTCAAAAACTGTAACATTTAAATGTTATTAATTAAAAACAATTTCAAAAAAATAAAAAAGGTTTAATTAGAAAAATCTGAACAATTTTGGAGACAGTGAAATAATTAAAACTGTGATGCACAGCAGCCCTGTACTATATAGTGATATCAAGTGAAGCCAATCTACCGCACCACTTGGAATAAAAAAATATTCGTTGGAGTTTCATGTGTTTTTAGGGCATCCCTGTATTTAGGTAGGTACTTTAATATGGAAAGCCAATTTCACCGCCCAAGGGTTACTCTATATAAACGAAACGGTACCGTACCAATTGACCCTGTGAAAACGTTATGAGGGAGTTAATTAACTTGAAATTATACCATCTCGCTCCTTTCACCCCCGTTTCAGCACCGTTCTCCCTCCTTTCATCGCCTTTTTATACTTTTTAACCCTTACATCATACTTCAGGAGCAACCACAGACGACCTGATTTGCAGTGGAGAATAAAAACTTTATGACCTAATGCAGAACAGGAAGTAAGATAATATGAGAGATGTGAAATTTATGATATCATCTCATTATGAGGAATGAAAAAAGTAAAGTTTTTCCTTAGAAGCAAAAATTTCATTGCATTTTTCACGAATAAATAATTTATTCTTTAAAAGAATTTTTTTTTTACATTGTGTCATACTTAGGGATTTCTTTTGTTTATTTATTTTTATTTATATATTACAAACAATACAATACAAAATGATCCTTTGTCTGTCCAACTGGGAAGGATTTCCGTTTCAGGACAGCCAAATTGTGTATTTAGTACATAATATTCTTACAATGGAATGGCGATTCTGTCAAGACAAGTTTTGAGAACATTAGTAGTTGCATTCGTAGTGACGGGATTGTTTCTTTTTCCTTGAAAGAATCGCCAAGATGTAATTATTTTACCAGGGTCATTTTGGATAACATTAGTAATTTCAAACAGAACAGATGAATGGTTTCTTTCGGGAGATAACAAGTTTGAGATTCTTTCCAAGGCATTTTAGAGAACATTTACAATTGCATAGTTAGAATTTCCACATTTATAAGCTAGTATAAAACATATTATGAATCCTAAAGTACCATATTTTTTTGAAATTCCTAAGATATAGAAATTACACATTACTAAACCAGAAGGTGGTCTGGTGTGGAAGGTCTTTTTAGAAAAGGAAGGCAAGGAAATCGGGGAATAAAAAAAAATTGAGGGCTGGGAAGGCATTTGGCGGTCAGTGTGTCCAGGAATGAGAGACGTACCTCCATCCTACCAAGGCGATGCACTATGGTTGGGCCCGGAACAAGACCGTCTGAAATCGAAAAAACGTATTTTTTTTTAGATATACTTATAGTGGTTTTAAGCAGATACATAATTGATAGATTTTTATCCGTTGAAAAAAATTTTTTTTTTCTTTGTAGGTATAATTAAAATAATGTCAAAGTACGGGTTCAGGCAGAGATATTTTATTGAATGAAAACGTAGAATATTTTGTGCTACAAATTTGAACCATTTGAGCTAGTTTATACATATAATATTATATATCACCAAAAAGGATTTTTATTAAGCTTTAATAATATATATTTTTAACATTTTTGTTTTAAATAATAATAATCTATAAGCTCCCTCTAAGCAGATGATACGAAAACCAGATTTTGACAAAATTCAGGTAAACTTTTAACTGGTCTCAGGGTTTGCCGGTGTGGATATTAAAACACAATTTTATTAAAAAAAACATATTTTAATGTGTTAAAAAAAATTTGCAGATTTTTCTCAACAGCGTCAAAAAACGGTTTTGCCACTGCGCTTTTTTATCAGAAAATTGATATGTCCCAAATTAAAAAGTTATTTGTGCAGCATAGATTCGTTTGCGTAAACATAAAAAACTTTGTACTTTGGTTAAATTTTAACTAAATTTATCAATAACTTTGAACACAGATTTATTGTTTACGGTAAATCAACCAACCCTACAATGTACATAGAATAATCATTTCTGAATCCATAACTCTCTATTAAAAATGCTTTTCCAATTAAAGAGCATTTAATTAAAGGCTATTATATATTACAATTTTGAATCAAAAAAAAAATTGCTGTGATTTGCTTTGATATATGTCAGTATAATATCTTGATTAACGAACAAGGTATCTTAAAATTTCATCCTTATTATATTGCTTGAAAGACGAAAAAGAATCAGATTATCTTAACAATTTTTCATCTCAACAAAGCGCACAAAAAGTTATGTCAAACGTCTCTAATATAAAACGGCAAAAACTCCTTAATTCCTCAAAGTTTCCCGCAAAAACTGTATTTTGTGGATACTTATTAGCCTCCCAGCACCCCAAGAACTTTAGTTTCGCGGGACACGTAGGAAGTTTCCACATTTTTTTGCGTCTGGCTTCCAAAGTTTTTTGTGTCGAGTTCCAAAGTTTTTTGTGTCTAGTTCCACGACTTATTCTCTTATCACTCTAGTTCACCCTCGAAGCTTTCCACACTTCCACACTTTGCAGCAAGTTTCAACAGTTCAAGTGGGAGACGCCCATTGGGACGAGATTGACATAATGCTGAAGCGCAATTACTAAGATAAAAGTGAGTTTATTAAAAATAAATATTATGTAAATCCCTTAGATTTCTGCAATATTGTAAGCTTCTAACCCTGAATTCAGAATTTCTACCGATATATGTATAACACACTTTCCTTGAACACTTCAAGTTTTAATGTTCTTAAAAAAAAAGCAATTGTTGAAGATAATCTCTATTTTGCAAAACAAATTACATGAATTCCCTAGAAAGAAAAAATTGCAAAGTATGCTCTAAAAATTATGAAAAAAATATCTAGATCTATTATATAACATTGTTGGGGACAAAAATCGGTTCCCGGAAAGCGAAAAAAAATAATTGATAAGACCGGATTGCCGACTTACCGCTTTTCTTCCTTAGCTTTCCAATATCCGCTGGTTATCATTTTCAAATTGAACTCAAAAGCTAACGATTGATTTTCAATTTCGTTAATTTCCGACACGGCCGAATAATAGCTCCGTATTCAACAATGATATTGACACGAAGAGGTGGTAATTTCAATTGATTTCAAATGACCACTATGACATATTATTGTATTCAGTCGGCAATGTGGGTAAGGAATAAAAGTATTTTAAGGGTGAAATTTCGTTTGGAAAAGGTACATAAGAATGCAAGGCACCGAAAAACATGTTATGGCGATGAAAAAATGCACAGTATTCCCTTAAAGCTACTGAAGACTTTTGCCTAGAGATTTTTAATCTATTTCAAATAAGTCGTGTTTTAATAAATATTTTCACAACAGTCACACACGCCTATTATATACATTTGTTTTTTTTTTTTAAATAGAGGACTCCCTCTAACATTCGTTTTCATATGTTATTATCCTTTCAAACTGATGATGATGGTTTGAAAGGGTAAGGTTCTTCTTTTTTTAAAAGCTCACTACGGAGTCTAAAGTAGAGTTAAAGGTTATTTGAGATGTTAGGTATTGAAAGTTGTAATTTGGAAGTTTAAGAGAATTAGAATTTTTTTTTAGAAGATTGGGTTCTGACACCGTGAAATTAATATTTTTTGGATAAGTCACACACAGTTTTTTTTTATTAATGCTCCATATAAGAGGCCCTAACAAAAATCATCTTCGTTAGGGCCAATGTCATCAAGGCAACAAAACAATTAATTTTACATAATTACTTATTATATTCACTGTTCCTTTCGGCACCCGTGCACAGTCGGGAAACACGCCTAACGCGCGCCTAATATTATCTGTTATGTCGTTTCTGGAGTTGAACAGCTCGGCTACCGAATGGTTTGGAGGTCTCTGCGTTTCATCCTTCCTACATCTGGGGTCTCTTAAAGACAAAGGTTCACTCCTTCCTTTCCTTAAAAAGGAGTAGGCCGGGAGTAAATGTAAAAAAACATAGACACCTACCTACCTGTTCGCACTAACACTTCTACAATCAATAACATTCTGAACCTAACAGTTGGAGTCGTACCATTAAAATTTTCAGACAACGCCTGGAAACCGCATAATTTTACAAAGCAATCACATTATTATATAAACACAGTCTCGAAATATGAACGGTTAACAGTATGATGAATTATCTCTTAAAATAACAAGTAAATACTAAGAAACTCCACTGTAATATCTTATTTCAACGGAGATGCCTCAAAGTTGCGTAGATTTAGCCCGCCTCCGTATCTTCGCAATAATGGTATAAAGGTGAATCTAACGTGTCATTAGAAATCGCTTAGGTTTACCTAGTGCGATTCCATCGAATATCAATGAACGCGGGCCTGAATATCGATAGACTGGGACTGGTATGGTGCTTTTACATGTACCTACACTGTACTCTATTCACTTTAACAGGCTTACCTAACCTGCGGCTCACGGGCCACATGCGGCCTAGTTTGAATTGTGGCCCGAAATGAAGTTTACGACTTTCTGTGTTTTGATATTACTGTTTAATTCATAAGGTCTCGTTCAATGAAAAGCACTCCGGTCCCTTTTAACATGACTCGCACTATTCTTAAATATTATACTGAATGTGATCCATAACGGTTCAAACCCTGAGATCTAAGACACTCCTAAGTTCGTTGGCTAGTTCGGGGAAAATATGAGGAGGTGAAGCCCTAAATTGCTTTTATAAAAATGGTAAAAACTAACACAATGACCAACTAACTAAAACCAACGCATTACTGTCAAATGGACATGACCGGCTGGTTTAGATTTCTGTTTTACCATTTGATGATTAGTTTCTAGAACCAACACCAGGGTACAGATAAGTGCCGAACCTTTTATACATTTTACATTCCAGTCTGTTATACACATTTTGCCACAGAAGGCAATAATAGTCAGTTATTGATGTTGACACTTACAAAATCGTAAATTTATTAATTTTTATTATGTTTTGTGTAATAAAATTAAACATGGGGTTAGTCATCGGTCTCTCGATTGAGGTTTTGATTTATTGCTTTAAAAGTGACAGGCGCTCAGCCGCAATAGTAATTTATTTTACCAATCAATTCCAACCAGTACAATTTTCACACATTTATCGGAAGAACTGTAGCAACTGATCTGATTTTAATAAGTGGAGGGTCAGTGCAAAGAACACACACAGACGCGTGTGTAGTCAGTTTAAGCAAATAAAAAAAATAAATTATTAGATCTCGAACTCTCGATAGGGGTTTCGATTTATTGCTTGAAAACTTCCAGGCGCATAGCCGCACTAGTAATTTATTTAACCAATAAATTGCAACCATTATATTATACCGCACATTTCTCGAAAGAGCTGATGCAACTGATTTTAATAAGTGGAACGTCAGTGCAAAGGACACACGCAGGAACGTGTGTAGTCAGTTTATGGCTTCTAGCATCGAAGGTCGCAGTTTCACGTTTCACAACGATATCGAATTTGCCGGTAAAAATTTACGGTAATTACCGCCGTTTTCCCTCCCCCCCTTTCCCCCGCTCAAGCTCAGTAATATTTTTTTGGCCCACCAGACGGTTTGGTTGGGAACCCCTGCTCTATAAATGTATATCTCTACCTAATATGTGTGCTGTTTATGTTTCTATTTCGATGCTGACGTAATGAATAAACCGTTTCGTTTTGAGTTTGGATGATCATTGACGCGGATTTTCCTAGATTGGACCTCTATTTTAAATTTAAATATATATATATATATATATATATATATATATATATATATATTTTTTTTTTTTTTGTAGTTAATACCTCACAAGAGTCGCGACTGCTCCCGTCTGGATAATCTCTGTAATGAGGCTGAAGGTAAGTGAGGAAGGGAAGGAGACGAGGAAGAGGAAGGTGAGGAAGTACCTGGCAATTCAGATCTAGTCACTATGCACGGCTAAAGCCAATGCAAGCAACGTTTCAATTCTGAATGGTGGTCTTACACCAGGGCGATACTTAGAGTATCTTCCACCCTGGAACGTTCCGCAAAATATACTATATATATCATTTTTTAAATAATTAATTGTGAAATAATGCAAATCAATTAAATACAATTTATTTGCGCACGCCGGATTCGAACCTGCAACCTTCGGAATGGAAGTCCATAGCCCTACCGCTGGACTATGCCGGCCGTCAAAATGACAATATTATACAGTTTTTTGCTATTTCCGAAGTTATTCATTTCTTTAAATCCTGTATCCATAACAACACTTATACTCTTAATCAACAAGGTGTATTTTAGCAGGCTGGTATGGTTTCTACTATTTATTGCATAAGCAAAACCCCTGTCACAGATCAAACCAAGTGGTTCACCACGTTCGGTGATTTAGTAGGAATGCCAGGGTTCATGGAAAAAAATCACAGGTATTGCTTTTGCTCACCCCCTGCATGGTGGGACAAATCAGAAGAGACTGGTTGAGGGAGACCTTTTGGCCTCTCCCGCCGGACTCTCTCGACTCATCCATCGCCCTGTACTGCAGTGGGAGGGGTGAATTAATACGATCGTCGCTCAAATTTCTACCCCTCATAACGGTTTTCTTCACAGAATTCCTGTCCTTTCTTTTCCTAAAAAGACATTCCACATAACAACCCCAAAGATGACATAGGCCCTGAGGGATTATTTTTTCTCAGGACCTTAGAAGACATTTGTTTGAAGTCCTACGCAATAAAACTCTTTAATCATAAGACTCGTTGGAACAATCCACACAAAATACAAGAATTAATAATAACATATTTAAACACAAGGTTTCAGATGTATTATTTTATTTATTATTTATTTACGCCCTGGTGGGCTTTTACATGAAATTATTACAAATTGAATTACAGTAATTTACAATATATGATACAATACAAGCCTGAAATAGTAAGTAGAAGAAAGTACATATAACATAAAAAAGTAAGTGGCTGTACAATATTAATAGTTATTACACATTTGTTGGTAAAATGTTATTTATTGAAGGTAAGTTCACAGATCACATTTAGTAAAAAAAGTCACAATGTATCAAATCACAATAATAATGAACTGAGCAATGGATCGGAGGGAACCTTGCTGATTAGTCTTTGGGAACAACAAAACTGACTCGTGCCGTTATGGTAACGGGCGGCGGCGACTGTGTTCTGCTTAGAGGGTCGTACCATAGGACGAAGCGCAACTAAGGCAGCAGTCGGGGTCTTTGCTTATGGAAGTAGAATACTCCTTAGAGGGTCGTGCCAAAGGACGAGGCGCAACTAAGAGAGTGTACTAACCAAAGGCGAGCTGCAGACGAACTGGTTGAATTAGAGCGCGCAGCTTTTTATATAGGCCATTCCTTGTGGCGGGGCGTGGTTTATGGGGCGACTCGAGGGTAGGAAATGCGCAGAAGGCGTCTGCGGAGCCTGGTTAGCCTAGGTTTGGGTGAGCAGGATGGCGCTGTACGGGGGAAAGAGATGGTGTAGTGGCAAGCGTAAAAACGGTGTGCTACATAGTGTGTTTTATAAACCATTAAAACAGAATAATTGGAGTGTAGTTTTCTCGTAAGATATAGAACATTATAGCAGAGATTTAATAAATATATAAATGTAAAATAGATATAAATGTAAATGTTATGTTATAATATATATAATCATCACTTTACGATTTTGTCGTATCATAAATGTTTTTTTTTTTAAATTCTATGTTTTTCTCAAATTACCATCCGAAACTTTGGTTTAATAGTGGTGGACATTAAAATTTTAGTTTTGAATATAAAGCGTGGAGGTTTTTGTTTCTAACACTATTTAGATCATTTTTCTCATAATGGCAGTAAGGGAGATACAGATTTTTGTATGAGACCTAAGTGAGCGGAGAAAAGTATAATCTCCTACGATTAAACGAGTTAACGCACAGGTAACAAAAAATCTACCTTATTATGCACCGAACAATGGCAAAGAATATGATTGAAATTTTGATCCGGTACAGGCCAATCTTGCCAATTTCAAATCAGCGCCTTTGATGGATTGTTTTATGCGTTGGGTTTTATAACCAAATAACATTTATTTGATAAACGATTGAAATACGAAGTTTAAATATACACTTGAGATATTTTGCGGCTTTGCTAAGTGCTTTGGTTCGAGATAAAGAGTTTCTGATTAAACACGACTCGCTGAAGCTTATATCTTATTTGTATCGCTTGGCTATAATGATGAAAGTTTCTTGTCATAAAATTCAAAGATAAAAATGAGAAAAATGTATTTCTTACTAACAATTTATCTACAAAGAGATGTATAAAAAAATCTTAATTTTTTCTTAGTAAAAAAAATAATATATATATGTATTTATTCTTTAAGTCGGTACAGTCTATTTATCTGAAGCAGTGGCGGCTCGTGACTTTTGGCGAGCTAGAGTGCTAATATTAAAAATGGTATTATTGATGTCGTTGTAGCCGAAAAATATTTTTTTTTTTTTCGAAAATTGTATTTGTATGAAAATTTTCAGGAAATCTGTGCGGCGCACGGAAAAACTGAAATTTCCTTAAAATCTTCATACATAAAAATAATTTTCGAAAAAAAAAAAAATTTTTTTTCGGCAACAACGACATCAATAATGCCATTTTTGTTAATATTAGCACCCTAGCTCACCAAAAGACACGAGCCGCCGCCGATCTGAAGAGAAATATAACGTTAAAAATCATGGGATTTTATAATAATTGTAGGATTTGTGAAGCTCACATTCACCCTTTCTTATGCCTCACAAGAAAAAAATACGAAAAGAAGCGATTGTAATTGGCAAACCGACAACTACCTACATAAAAAAGTACTATCGTCTCAGTGAGTACACCATTAGATTAATCAATAAAAATCAAAGTTAATATTTTAGTAGCATATCCACTCGAGCGCTTTTTGCCACATCATGGCACTATTTCAAAAATCTTGGATTGCTTTGTTGCCAAAATGTAGCAAATTTTGAAAAAAAAAAATTTCATTATAACGACTACATACTATATTGTACAATCAAAATATAACAAAATAAATAGAGCTTCTTTAAAATATTTTAAGGTTATAGATTTATTTATATATTTTTTATAAATCTTACAAATATATGATAATAGACAAAAGATAGGCGAATTCATTGGCTACATAAAACTATAATCAGTTTGTATGTCTCCATACTCAAATTCGGAGGTTTGATTTTTTTTAATGTGGGCGGAAAAATTTCCTTCAGCAATCCGACAAAAAAATATTTTTATTGCTCGGTCGCTCCAGTGGATAAAGGATTCGACATGTAGTTTCATGTAGCATTCTTCAAAACAGGTCTTCCATTGATATGCTCGGTGTAACTCTAAGTGACCAGCTCAGGTACGGGGGCTCCATCGAGGCCAGAGTTAAGTTGGCCTCTCAGAAACTGGGCGTACTTATACGTAGGGCCCGCAGATACTTCAATAGTACACAACTGCTAACCCTGTACAAATCGCAAGTGCGCCCCACTGTTGAATTCTGTAGAGCACAGGCGTCGGGTGGGAATGCTATCCTTGTTCTACCGGTATTTCAATGGAAGATGGAGGATTCCGAGGAGCTAGCGTCATTGATCCCCTCAGCACCGGTGCATAGTCGGGAAACACGCCAAACGCGCGCCTAACATATGTACACAGTTGACATTTGTCACATGAGAACGGGACGCTTCTAGTACTCATTCTTGTGATCAACAGCTCGGCTGTGGAACGATTTGCCGGCCTCTGTGTTTCCTCCTTCCTATAACATGGGTCTCTTCAAGACCCACGTTCACTCCTTCCTCTCCTCAAAAAGACCCTCCTCACAGCATCGTCAAAGATGACATAGGCCCTGAGGGAAATTATTTTCCTTAGAGCTTCCTGTGTGGAGTTAATGTAAAAAAAAAAAAATTCTTCAGCAGATGTCGTTAGTACAGACAGATATATGTTGGTTGGGCCAGCTAAACAACATACCCAAATTTATGTACAACCTACATTCAAGAACAACTGTTCTTGGTACATATTCCTACACTGCTTATATGTGTACCTGTCATGTATTACCCGCACTGCCAGTCATCAATTGATTCCCGCCTAATAAATACTTCCGCCTTTCGCTCTCTGCCAGTTTAAGTCCGCCGCTAACTTCTAGTATATAGCAGCCAAAAAGGGGAATTCTAGAAAACATAAATATATCTCTCATTTCCTTACTTGTGACATATTTTCTTCTTGTACAGTGGTAACAAATTACTGTACATATCATACAAAGGTCCTTCGGGATAACAAAATTATACTCCATATGTAGTTTTAAGTGTCTCAAAAGATGTCAGTTAAGAAGTATCTATCTTAGAAGAGTATCATCTATCGATATATCCACAACCACGAATAGCCCATAGCTTGTGACAAACCGCTGGGTTCCGGGAGGATTTGCGCCGCCCATCTTCTGAATAAGTTAAGAGCGATTGACCAGCGGCTGAGAATAAAAGTTTAAAAATGTTTGCAACTGTACAGGGAGGTTCCAACGAGAAAAATTGATG
The DNA here is from genome assembly GCA_951813805.1 of Limnephilus auricula. Taxonomy (NCBI): domain Eukaryota; kingdom Metazoa; phylum Arthropoda; class Insecta; order Trichoptera; family Limnephilidae; genus Limnephilus; species Limnephilus auricula. Next base: position 19,675,737 of record OX638406.1, read on the forward strand.
ATTCCCCGTATCAAATTTTATAAAATTTAAAATTTAATATTGATTTATTTCATTCAAAACTTGCTTTAATATAAACCTACATTCGAGTAAGCAATAAAAATGCTCGAAACGCACGATGATAAATTAATAAATATTGTGTACTTCTTGTAGGTATTTTTTGATCATAAGTATGTAAAAAAATTTGAAACATTTTAGTTTGTAAGATCTTAAATAAATAGAAAAACTGAGATATTTTTGTCAAAAAACACGTTCTCGGAATTATTTTTTAATGATTTTAATTTAACTAAAATTAAAATTCTGATACGTGTGTTGACTAGATTATGTATTGATTTTTTTTTGTATGATTATATGATTTGAAATTTGTGTTGTTTAATAGAATCTATCGTTTGAAAATTGTACAAATTTGCCAACGACCAACAGTATATCGTTAGTATATTAAAAATACACTTAGTTATTCAAAATTTTAAAACTGCGTGTACCAGATAAAATAACAATCTCTAACAATCAATTTATGTTTTTTTGTAAAAAAGATTCAATACGTCTAGAATTTGATTTGAAAAGGACTAATATCTAGGTATTTTCTGGTAAAACCCTCTTAATGCATACGGACGTCTGGTGGAGTTAAGTAGATATTATTTGTAAACCTTGATAAACGTATTTTAAAATCTCGACGAGCCTCGATATTATTTAAAGTTTTTCGAAACACATTTAAATTAATCCCAATCCTTGAGATTAAAGTACCCACAGACTCTCCTTAACAATTATCCCATTTTTAGAATCAGTAAGTAAATATATTTCACTCACACATCAGGTACAAGCTACTAGACGAACAGTAAGTCGTGAGTTGTAAGTACACCCCAACATTGATTTAGCGCTTTTAGTCGTGGATATAATTTATCGCCAACACCCCCGGTAATAAAATAACATCCCCTAAGAACTCCGGTTAACTACGGCTGCACCTCACATCCCCAACTATAAGTATTGTTACAAACTTGTGAAGTTTTATAGTGTCAGAGGGCAAACATATCGCTTCAGACGGAACCCGGTAAAACAACTTTACTACTGGAGAACTACTCACGGCGTGGTAAGTTTTTATTTGAAGTTTGCGGTTTTTGAGAAAATGGTTATGGTGGACTAGCTGAACAGACTGAACACGGCTGACTTGAATTTTAATGAAAACACCATCGGGACGTATGGTTTCTTGATGCAGAGCTTTACAACAGTGATTTAACGTTGCAGGTTTAGTTATTAACAGGAAAATAAGTACCAGAAATATTTGACTTCTTACCCCTTTAGAACTCTGGTGTGTTTTTGGTTTTATCTGCACCATGAAAGTAGCGCCAAAGTTGTTTTTATTTTTTTTTAATAATTTTACAAGAATGAAAAAAAGTTAATCGATAAATCGAGTCAAAAATAATCTTAGTTATAAAGGGGTATTTTGAAAGATAAGCTCTGTTATAATGAAATTTGCCATTCTTTTATAATGGTCAGTGAAAATATTTTATTTGATGATAAACCTTATCCACTGGAGCGACAGAGAAATTTAAAAAAAATCTCTAGATTCTTTAAAATGTTTTAAAGTTAACGATTTTATAATATTTTTTATAAATATTACGAATATGTGGTAGTAGACAAAATATAGGTGAATTCATTGGCTATATAGAATTATAATCATGTTGTATATCTCAACATTCAAATTCAAAAAGGAGGTATGTTTTTTTTTATGTTGGCGGAAAAATTTCCTTTAGCAATCCGAGAAAAAATATTTCAATTGCTCTGTCGCTCCAGTGGTTATAGGTACAGTAAAATTGTCGGTTTTAAAAATTAAGTAACATTAAAATTAATGGAAGAATGAATTATGAGACACATTTTTAGGTGAGTCGAATAAATATTGGAATATTCAATTATGATAACAATTAACCAATCCAATTTATGATGATAATACTTGATCATTTTCCATTATTGTGCAGTTCCCAGTTCCTATCACCTTTGAGGTCTGAACGTGAACAAGAAGTGAAAGGTTCCTTGTCCCCTTGTCCGGAGGTTGTTTGCTCGAAATTAATTTCCATAAATTTCGAAGCCTGCCCGTGACACCAGGAAATAATAGCCACTACCAGAAGTAGGTTCCGAATAATAAAACAAAATGGCGATCAATAGTAATTGAACTGTCGCTTTGTTTGGTGCAAGTTGCCTCAGGTCGGAACGTTGCCTTTGAAACCTTTAAAATTAATTCAATGGTGTTGTATTTTGCAAATAGGGAAACCATATTGTTATTTATCCGTTCTTGGCTTTATAGAGATACAAAATACGTGAAACTTAACAATGATTTGAAAAGCAGGAATGAACTCAAATATTGTGAAATTTTTAACTTTTGTAAACGGTTTTATTAAGTCACGGCTTTTTAATGTAAGTAAATGCCGAAAAAGAGTCCCAACTGCTTCTAATCATCTGGAGCCACTGGGACTATGGAATCCCTAATGTGGAATGGGGGTAGGGAATGATATGGGGAGAAGAAGGTGGTTACCCAAAATGGCTAAAATTATTTCAATCAATATTTCGATTCTGAATGGTGGTCTTCCACAAGGGCGATACTGGAAGTATCTATCACTGGTATGAATGAAGAAAGGAGATTTGTATGAAGAGCATAATATGAATGGTCGGTGGCTGAGTTGGCATCGCGTCTGGGTCCCACCCAGAGGTCATGAGTACAATTCCTCGTCTGGCTAAGTCCTCCATTACGACACAAGCAATATTTTTGACTTACTTATTTCAAATGTTTCAGATTATTCGTAACCCGGAAATGTTTGTCTTTCTTTAAAAAAAAATGTCATTTAGGCAACAGGTTTAGAAGAGACCCATGTTATAGGGTGCTGTTGAACTGTTGAACTCAAGAATGAGCCGCGGAAGCGACCCGTTCTCATGTATTAAATGTCAACCATGGCACGCGTTTGACGTGACTATGCACCGGTACCAAAGGGATCAATGCAATACCTGTATAATAAGGACCGCAGGTTGTTTGCAGGTGAAAAACTGTAATAAGCGATAATTGTTGAATGAAACACTAGGTTTAATATATTGAATCATTTGGCAGGTAGGAGATATCCCGCCGTCGCTTAATGGTAGAGCTCCTGGGGTGCTAGCATGGTCGATCGATATGAAGTTACCGACCGATTGTCGGTAACCTTTTCATCGTTACCTAGGACAACTTCAGATCTCAAACGTATAAACGACAGTTGATATCGAATATATTAAGGACACTTAGTCATTGTGAACTGTCACCTATTCGTTTGCGATCTGCAGTTGTCGTAGGGAACGATGAGAAGTTACCGATAGTTATCCTATCGATCGTTATAGAGCGAGCGTGCTAGGGCCTCTGACCGGCAATCAGAGGTGTGCGGGTTCGAGTCCCGTCAGCGACATTTATCTTTTCTCGGGAGATTTTTTCAATATGTGTATTTCAGGCTAATAATTATTGCTTATAATAATTGACAGCATACCCACCTGATATGTGTCCTCTAAATATTGCAGTCCTTTTTTTAACAGGCCGTTTCTGCACATAATCAAAGGGTTTTGTCAGGTAGTTTGGGGCTTCAGACCAGTCCAATTCAACAATTTGCATGAATGCGAATGAAACAAGGAATATGTGCATTGCAAAGTGGTGTAGCGCTCCATTCTATTTACCTACCCATCTAGTTAAAACTAAGTTACACTTACATAGGATGATCCATCAAAGATATTGGCTGAAAGCATCTAATACAGCTCCCAGCTTGATTCAAGTCTCCCAGCGCCGATTGCATTTTGCCCACCGTCACGTGCGACGTGAGTGAGAGTGATTTACCAGCCAATCAGGTGGCTACATTGGTTGGCCGGTGCGGGACAACGGAGATCGCGACCTATCAGTAAAATGACGGCGGATTGCTTAACTAAACTTGCTTAACAACTAAAAGTGTAATTATAAAATGATTTTATGTAAAAAATTAACTTAATCTTTTCTTATAATAATAATGTAAAATGTAATAATTTTAAGGTCATATATTTTTATACCACTGATTGGAAAAAAAAATTATTGTCTTATGTGCGAGGGGAATTTTCATGTAGAGCAGAAAATAAGCACATTTTGGGTGCAATTTTCAATTTGGGAGGCGGGTATCGGTACCGCCACCCGGGAGCCATTTATTGGATAACCAACACCTCTGCCATAGGTCACCCCAAGTGGTTCACTACATTGGGTGACTTTGCACGGGTGACTGGCTTCATGGGGTGAGGTTATGAGACTGGTTGAAGGATATCTCAGATCTCTCCAACAGACTCTCTCGGAACATCGCCTAGCACTGCAATAGGACGGATGGATTAATATGTTTGACACTCCTGGAAACATTGACCCCACATTTCTACCCACCTCTCATACGTGTTTCCTTCCCAGAACTTCCATTCCTTCCTTTCCTGAAAATACCCACTACACAGCATCCTCAACGATGACATAGGCCCTGAGGGGAACTGTTTTCTTCGGGGCCTCCTGTGTGCATTTTAAACAGTTCCATGAACATGTCCATGATATCGTGTCCAAAAATGTAGGTTTCAATTTTCTCTTATTTAATAAATCAAAACCAAAATGTCTATGAAATCATTAAGTATTTGTAAGTACGTCATTTAATACCTACCTTCTTAATTATAAACCATAAAATTTTACGTGTTTTATTTTAGATAAAGAACTAAAAAATTTGTCATAAAAAAAGTCACAAAAGGTTCTTTAAATTCTAGGAATCTTGAACGTCACCATCCCAATGGCAAAAATTAATTTTACAAACTTTCTTCAGGCCAGTAGGTACACTAATATTAAATTCTCCTATTTGATAGCTCGTAATAGGAAGCACGATCATGTGAATTCTGGCGAGGTATAAAGGTAGCATCCAAGATCAAGGCAACCAACTTGAACCAGAATTGGAGAGTAACAAAAGTAGGATTGGGGTAGTTTCAAATAGGCAAATTAAGAAACAGTCCCCAAAGGAGGCTGAATCTGGTGATTAAAAAATCGAGTTTCAGAAAAATAGGCGCTTTTTAATGTGGACATGAACGCAACAATAAGCAGATTATATTATATATACGAAGACCACAAGAAATAACAAAAAATGCCGTTTCAAATCCCAAATTAAATAAACAGTCCAGTCATACATTACAGTCTTTCTTTCACAATGCAAAATTGTTTTTGCAACAATCATCGCTGTCAAAAACTAAACACCTAATATAATTTTAGTTAATCAATGTTTTTTTTTATTAACTCCACAGAGAATCCCCCATGTCATCTTAGTGTAAAAATTTATTCTTTTAAGTAGAGGAAGTTCTGGGAAGGAAAACGGTAGAGGGGTGGTTAGGAATCTAGGAGTCATTTTGTCCAGGAGGGACGGACGATCAAATCCACTCCTGTTCCTACGGTGCAAGGCGATGGGTCGAGAGAGTCCGGCTGGAGAAGTCAAAAAGTATCCCTAATCCAGTCTCTCCCGAACTGACCACCAACGACACTGTAGGTGGGTAAAAGCATCTTCCGCTAAGACCTAGACAAACCTCACCCGTGAACCAGCCTCCCCTAAGTCACCAAACGTAGCGAACTACTCGGGATGACCTACAGCAGACGTGTTGATTATCCAATAAATGATTCAGGGGCGGCAATACTCAATATACTCATACTTACCTCTAATAGTTTTAAGAACACTAGCACGGAATGGGGTAACTTAAGTTTATTACAGTTGGGTTTTTATCATTATTTATGAGAAGATTTATGAAAAATACCATTATAGAAGTGCAGAAATGTGTATCAGTCTTAAGAAAACATTGAATTTCTTCTCTCTTTGTGTCTCTCCCATAAAATTGTTTATTTTTCGATTGAGTAGCAAAAAACGTCAAATTCATCCACTTCTCCTGGCAGATCAATCTTATTTTCCACCTGAGCGCGCTCTCGCTCTCCCTCACCCTTCCCCTAAAAGTCCACCCCCCTCTACATACAATAACCCCCCTATGTCCGCATCCATGTACTTCATTCCCGATAGAAAAAGAACAGTGGACGATGTGGTAAATTGTATACAACGCAGGACACTAATTTGATGGACAATTAATAAAATATGGAAGCTTTTAGAAATTTTTGTTGTAACCCTTTATGTAACTCCAGTTCAATAAACTCCATATCATTAACTTAGACATTTTTCCTGGGTGACAAATAATCTGACAATATTTGAAAATCTCATCCTACCACCACAGAAAGCGGAAAATGTTTGTGTCGTGATAGAGGACTTAGCCAGCCGAGGAATTGAACTCACGATGCCTGGTGGGACGCAGCCACCGCTCGGTCTGAGTTTATGTATAATTCCTTCTTACAGCCCTTTATTTAACCCACAAACCACTCAACATTTTTTATTTATTTTTTTAAAATTATTTTTTCTTCTTCTTCCCCTTGTCCTATTTGGGTCGGGGACCCACTGCATCGACAAGGCTCCTCCATACGTCCCTGTCTTGCGCCGATTGTTCGGCCTCCGTCCATTACAGCCCCATCCTCTCCTCGCACAGTTTTTGGAGTTGCCTCGCCCAACTGTGTCAGGGGCGGCCTACTAAACGTCTACCCTCTGGAATGGCACTCAGTATTTTCTTCGGAATTCGGTCATCAGACATCCTTAGTACATGCCCAAGCCACCTCAGTTGCGATTTTTTCTATGAGGAGTAGCAGTGGTTCAATGCTTAGATCATCTCGGATTATTTATTAACCAAAAATACATTTAAGTGCATTTTTTTAGGTATATGCCACCTCACTAGGCTGAGCCTGTTTCGAGGTGGCAGGAATTTTATATTTTTTATATCATTTTCTTAAAAGAAAGAATAAAATTAATTTAAAATCAATAAATAGAATTTGGAAAAATTAACATAAAATGAAAATTGATAAGAGAAGTAGAAAATAAAAAATGGAGAAGAGATGATATAAAGAAATTAAATTATTTGAAAAGAAGAGAAATAAAATTGAATACAGGTGTGTTGCTATTATATTGTAGAAGTTATAATATGTCCACAGTATACAATGCCCGTGTTTACTATCCATGTATGTATTTTGTCTTTTAGATTTACCCTTTTTATCAGGTGAATATCTTTAATGTCTTTTTCAATTAAATTTGAAAGTTTTGGAGCCAGATTACGGTAATGTCTTTGTCCATAACATAGTTGTCGAGGTTGTAAAACAGGCCGAAAATATTTAATTGTTTGTTTATTGTTTATTGTTTATTCTTCACATTTTAGGTATAACAGTTTACAATACTAGTTTTTTAACTGTTAATTCATGGTGGAATTCCATTGTATTAGATATGAAATTAAACAATTTTTTTTCACTTTGTTCCACTTGTTTATTTACACCAGGACCGGTTTCGTCCTACTACGGACATTTTCAGACTGGTAGTTGAAATTCTTATGCTACGGAATTTATACAAACTTAGGCAGGGGCGCACAACATTGTCTCTATATGATGAATGTTTCTATTTTGTTAATTTAAGGTATTATCAGTTATTTTACGCTTACATACGAAGATTACGTACATATACAGATTCGTATGTAAGCTTCAGTTACATATGGCCTTACGCCAGACGAGGAGATCGAAACAAAACAATGGACTAAAATACCGTACCTTGGCAAAATTTCAAATAAAATTGCAAAATCAATAGACAATGACAAAAAATGTAAGACAACTTTTTATAACGTAAATTCTTTGGGTAAAATATTCATAAATAATAAAGATAAAAGAGATAATCTGGAAAACTCTGGAGTCTACCAGGTGAACTGCGCGAACTGCCCTGCATATTACGTAGGACAAACAGGAAGAGCAGTATCAACCCGTATAAAAGAACATTTCGCCAGTTGGGTTAATCAAAAAGGGGAATTATGGAATGTCGCCATGCATTTATTAGAAAACCGACATACTTTTGATAAAGATAGAGATGTCAAAATCCTTCATGTTTGTAACAAAGGAGCAAAATTAGATAGATTAGAGTCACTAGAAATTAATCGCCTAACAAAGAAAATTGATCTTAAATATGTCATGAATAAACAGTTGGAACATAATGCTCAATCACCATTAATATATCCATTATAATTCACTTAGAATAATTTTACTTCAGAGAGCAGTGGTGTAATTTAAGTATGTAATTAAAATATGTATAAATCCAAATATATGTAAAACCCTAATAACAATAATTACCATAGGGCTATCAATATTTGTTAATTAAGCCCTAAGCAACAAGGAGGGAATATCCCAACATTACCAAAATAAAATATCAGTGATCACAGACCTTTTCAATTATATAAATTCATATAGATTCATGTCAATTAAAAATAACCTTTTACTATGTATCATCATTCATAATTTTAATAATAAACTTTATAATTATCTAACAAAATAACTGATAATACCTTAAATTAACAAAATAGAAACATTCATCATATAGAGACAATGTTGTGCGCCCCTGCCTAAGTTTGTATAAATTCCGTAGCATAAGAATTTCAACTACCAGTCCGTAGTAGGACGAAACCGGTCCTGGTGTAAATAAACAAGTGGAACAAAGTGAAAAAAAATTGTTTAATTTCATATCTAAGTTTACAATACAATTTTTAACCTCACTAGGACAAGCCTGTGTTGAGGTTAACAATTATTTACTTAAAGTAACAAAATAACACAATAGGAAAAACAAAAATAATACTTCAAAAAACACAAAATAATATAGGTAAAATAAAAATGATACTTCAAAGAACAATATTGTTACACAGATAATGGGTAATAATAATTACTTTGTTATCTAAAAAAACACATAGATTAGCGAAATATTATAATCTGAACTACCACACTTATGCTTTGTTAGGATGAAAATAACTTTCCACGGCTTCAAAATATTAATTCTCGCAAAAATAGCGTCTCCTGGTATTTTTAAATGCATCTAATTACACCTCCACATTGTTTCCAGCGGGCGTGTTCCCGGGTGGGTGTATTTACATGGAAACTTTTATGACCTCCAGCATTTAATGTGTAATGAAAATTCCTTGAGAATTCAGAAAGCCGCTTCTAGCAAAATGTTGTCGTTAAATTTCCATTTATATCGCACATTAAATTATGATTTCCATTGTGCTCTATGAGAGGGAGTAATTAGGTAGCCGCCCACCCTTTACTGCAACGGTACAACCACCCCTACTGTGTTACAACATGTACATTTATTGTTCTTGTTTACTGCGCATTTCTTAGGTTGTACCTATTTATTAAATTATAGGGCGTCTCGTATTCAAATGCAAAAACTTGGGGGTGTTTTACGAAATTAAAATAACAAGATATTTTAGCCTTTTAGTGACTGCATTATGTCAAGACTCTGCTTGATTGTGTGATCTGTGATTTTTGACAATAATTGATTTCTGAAGTTTAAGAAATAATTATTTTATATTATTTTAGAACCTTAGGTACAAATCTCATCTTATACAAAAATTTAAAAAGATTTTTTAAATATTTAAATGATGCTACAAAGTGAGTTTGTAAAGATCGAAGATTTTTTTTTCAAGTATTATATTTACTGTACAAGCATTAAAATAAGCCAGAGCCAGTAGATCTATGACTGCCCTGTTTGGGAAATGCTGTGAGGCTGTTAAAAGACAGGAAATAGATAGGTAACGGGAAATGAAAGTTTTAGAAGGCCACGAAACGTTGGCAATGTTTGAATATCTGGGTCATATTACCACAGACGACCTGAAGGACATCGACGATTTAGAAATTCGAAGAAGTGCGACACCCGTTAGAGCATGTATCGTCAAAATGACATTATTTAATGCATTCCGCACATCGATGTATATGTTAGAACTTTTAGATTATAACACTGCATCCCAAACGGAATAAGCTAAAAGTCGCTTACGACAATGCTATTCGCCAACTATACCGCCTACCAAGATGCTGCAGCACTACGGAAATATTCCAAAAGGGACAATAGCACAATTTCAGAGGACTTCGGCACTTATGGCGCAGACTACTCCAATCGAATGATACAATAATTACTGCCAAGGTAGGAGGGATGGAGTCCTCTCTGATGGCCCTTTTGCAGATAAGAAATGATCAAATATCCCCTAAAAATGGTTGCTTGCAAACAGTTTTGTGTTTTAACATTTTTCACTTCTCTTCCGCATTAATTTTCCCTTTCTGTTGTTATTTTATGTACCCATATTTTGTAATTTTGTCTAATTTATTTTTCTTATTATTTATGTAATTATTTTTGGTTTGTTATTTTGATAAATTGAATGTATTCCATTGCACTACCTCTGCACACATTATGGAATAAAATATAATTATAATGACCTCTGCACACATCATGGAATAAAATATAATTATAATGAATGCTAAAAGTTTTCTTTTCACCAAGAATAACGGCCGTCGTAGTCCAGCGGTAGAGCGTTAGACTCCCATTTCGAAGGCCGCGGGTTCAAACCCGGCGTGCGCAAATAAATTTTATTTAATTGATTTGTATTATTTCACAATTAATTATTTAAAATAATATATAGTGTTTTTGCGGCACGTTCCAGAGTGGAAGATACTCTTAGTATCAACCTGGTGTAAGACCACCATTCAGAATTGAAACGTTGCTTGAAATGGCTTTAGCCGTGTTTAGTGACTAGATCTGAATAGCCAGGTACTCCCCCACCTTCCTCTTTCTCGTCTCCTTCCCTTCCCCACTTACCTTCAGCCTAATAACAAACCCCAATTGGGGATGACATAGTCACACTGGCTCCAGACGGTAGCAGTTGGGACTCTTGTCAGGTATTCACTATAAAAAAAAAAAAAATTATACAGTGAGTTACTAAAATCCTGTACCTCTATAAATAGGTTAATTTTGGTTAATTAAATACTTATTACATTATTATTATCATGAATATGATGTGAAATAAATCACATCCATACATTAATTTATATTCGCCCACCCCGAGATTTGAACCTGCGACCTTTTATAGTAGAGCATCGGTTATGTTAGTCATTTTATTATTTGTAGTTACATTATAAATCTCTTATCTAGTCCCATTCACTCCCACTAGACATCCACTCACATTTGCCTAGCAGCTCGGCCAAGGACTGACTGCATTGCACTGAATGTCTAAGGGATGTTCATGCGCATTGGCTCTGTATACTAGTACGGTAGAGAGTGGTATAGACTGAACTGTAAAGGCTTCTTTAATTTTGTAATACAGGGCTGGGGATGGATACCAACATATAACTAGAAATATATTTTATTTGGAAGGTAGGTGGCAGCATTAAAAAAAGTGTTCCAATATTTTACAAAAAATATTTATATGAAAATCTGTCTAGTGCGTCATGACGTCGAACTATATATAGTATTTATTTATTTACTAGCAAGTTCCCGGCATGCGTTGCAATGCAATTTTAATAAAGTAATTGTTTCTCTCTGCGTGTCCTTTCCTATTTTTCCCCGTTCCTGGATTCTCCTCCCCCTCCCAACCTCCCTCCCTGCCGCTAAAACAAGTGAGATACAAATTTTTTTCAAACAACGCTACAAACTAAAAAATAATGTTTTTATTATTATTTTTAACTTTTTAACTTAAAGAGTTAAACCTCAAATTATAATATTTTAATTAATGAAGATAATATTAGCGAAAGTCAATCAAAAATCCGAAACAGAAAAATCAGAAAAAGATACGGATACATCTGGGACTCGAACCTAGGACCTCTGGCAATCCGGGCCAACCACTGCGCCAACGTATCCCTATCCGATTCGGTAATTTTTAACTGTATCATACTTCGACTGAGACCCACCAACATTATTTTCATTTTTTCTTAACGCATATTTTTATTGGCTGCTATCTTTATGTATGGTTCCAAGATTCAACTCGAACTAAATGCCCTCTAGATAGTGTCAGGATAAATTTTATCACTTTTTATTAATATGCGACATCTATTGACTTTATCTGCAAGTCTAGGATGAAATATTTTTATTTTTATTTTTATTTTTAACTTTTTAACTTAAAGAGTTAAACCTCAAAGTATAATATTTCAATAGATGAAGATAATATTAGCGAAAGTCAATCGAAATTCCAAAACGAAAAATCAGAAAAAGATACGGATACATCTGGGACTCGAACCCAGGACCTCTGGCAATCCGGGCCAACCACTGCGCCAACGTATCCCTACCCGATTCGGTCATTTTTAACTGTATCATACTTCGACTTAATTACTGTAACCAATGTACAAAATTTTCAGTATAAATAATACACAACAACCGATTTATCAGAATGATTACCACCTTACTTTTCAATTTCTCCGCAAAGCTGATTTCAGAGTCTAGTTACAATAATTACCTTAAGAACATAACATTTTTAGACGCGTGACATAATATGAGCTTTATTTATATGAATACCGCACAAGAGTCCCAACTGCTCTCGTCAGGAGCCAGTGAGACTGTGGCGTTGACAATATATGTTGTAAGGCTGATGATAGTTGTGAGGGGAAGGAGATGGGGGAGATGAAGGTGGGGAAGTGCCTGGATAAACAGATCTGGTCACCAAACATGGCTAAAGCCATTACAAGCAACGTTTCAATTCTGAATGATGGTCTTAAACCAGGGCGATACTAATACCATCTTCCACTCTGCAACGTGCTGAAAATATAATATATATTATATTTAATGTACTATAACCACTCGAACGCTTTTTGTCACAATACGGCACTATTTTCAAAACCACGGATTGCTTTGTTGCCAAAATATGGCAAATATTTTCTAGATTCTATAAAATTTAAGAGTTAAAGATTTTATAATTTGTTTTTAGAAATCCTACGAATATGTTATAATAGAAAAAATAGGTGAATTCATTGGCTATATAGAACTATAATCAGTTTGTATGTCTCCATATTCAAATTTGTAGGTACGGTTTTTTTTATGTGGGCGGAAAAATTTCCTTTAGCAATCCGAGAAAAAAGTTTTATATTGCTCTGTCGCTCCAGCGGATAACACAAATTAATAAAATAAAATTTATTTACGCACGCCGGGTTGGAACCCGCGATCCTCGACTACGCCAGCCGTCAATTATGTCGTCCATATTTGTATTCTATATCGCTTAGATATTTATCTGGTTTTTGACACCCCTGATGCAAGTAACTTTCAGTAGGTCGAAAGACGGTGGTCTCAGTAAAGATGATTGAGATCTTTCCCACCTGCACCCCCTCCCCCTTTACCGCCGAGACGCTCATTGAAATAAAGATCAAATAAATGTCTGCCGCATCTCTTACGAGTGTATCTTTCACGGTAACTTTAACGACTTCTCAGGAGATAAAGTACTCCTTTACAGCCACCAAGTTATTACGTTCCAAGAAGTGAAATCGCATTTTTAAAATTTATTTCTACTTTCAATATATAACAAGAATGTTTCCAGCCAGAAGTAATCTGTATTTGCATGGGAAATTTTCATATTTAAATTATCTCAGGTAAAAATGTCAATACTACACTTTATACTTTATTGAGTAACAACACCACTTTATAGAATATTATTAACCTACCTGATTCGGTTCAGCCCCAACCTTTAACAGGGTTTTATATAAGAATACAAGTAGTAATAAAAAAAAAGTTATAATACACATTAAAAATGTGTGAGGGTACATCATTTATATTTTAATCCTTAATAATTTCTGTTATAATTTATTTTTATTTTTCTTTCTCTCTTCTTCTCATTTTATCTCTTTTTTTATTTTATATTAATAAAAAATTATTGATATAAAAAAAAAATTATCCAAAATTGACTGCCCTAAATCAACAATTTCTCCTAGTTGGACAGTGAAAAAACTGAATTAATATGAATATACTAAATAAACTAAAAACATTAAATTAATATTAAGAAACTAATATTCAATTTGTTACATAAATTACATTGTATTTTACGACTTTATGTTCGGGTAAAATCTTCCCCTCAGAAAAAACCTTCTACACACTTTTCCACAAATGATCATCTAGTCAATCCATGCTATGCAGTTATACTATTTAAGTATAATAAATACAAAACAATACAAGAACAACACGTCAACCCACCAGAGACCAAATAATAGGGAAATAATTTAATGACTCCAAATATTTTCAAATCAGAGGGAACAGTAGAACTCCTAACAGGACCGATAAATCTTACTGACCTCTCAATATAAATATTTAAAAAAACTTATATTAAGGGATTTATAAATTATTTATTAATTTAATTTTATTAAATATATTTTATAATGACTTATTATAGTATATTATTATCACTACATACAGAAACCATAATATATAATATTTGTAATTTAATATGTATAATTTAATTACCTATAATTTAATTTGATTTATGATAACATTCATATAAATAAGATGAATTTCCAATCTACAAACTTCACCAGACATAAAGCAGGGATATCCTTAGCATGGAGGATGAATAATTCAAAAATCTATAAAATATACAAAGTTTTAATAACAAATAAATAAATAAAACCGCTCAAGATTATTAAATCAAAAATAACATCACAAAAATCATAATCATTTTACTTATATATTTCGTACCCACTAACGAGTTTCTCAAACAAAGTATTTGTTTCACTTCAATTTTTTATTTTGTATGTTAAATTTATTATTATCTGAATTAAATAAAAGTCAGATGCTTGTGTCTCCTAATGAACACTGAAAGTCTTCCTTTCTCAAAAGTCTTGTAAAGTTTTCATTCGAATATAATATAATAATATTACCTACGTCTTCATCTCTTCATTTTTTATCAAAGCCAAAATAAAGGCACTCGAATATACTTCAATGAACATCAAAGGGGATGAAATCATAATTATATTTAACAACCCCGTTGCGCCACCAATGCGTAGGGGAGGATTAATATGTGCGTATATAATATGATGAACGTTTTTACGAATAAGTTTTATTTGTTCACCGCGGTTTTTTTGTCAATGGTTGAGTGGGCATCGCGTTTGGGTCCCACCCAGGCGTTTCGTGTTCGATTCCTTGGCTGGCATCCAGTCCAAGTCCTCCATCACAACACAAGCAACAGCTTCCGCTTAGTGTGGTGAAATTTTTGTATTTCTTTAAAAAAACAAAGATAAAGAGAAAAAAATGCCAACGAATTTTGGAACAATAATGATTTAAGATAATCGGGATATTTGTTTTGGTAGTGGCTACAAGAGTGATGTTTTAAACGTTAAACTGTGGCAATTTAAAACCACAAATAACTTCTTATGCATTTTTAATTCTTCCTATTAATATATCTGCTGGACCATTTATTATGAATGTTGTGAAACTTACAATGGTACAATGAATAATGAATAGCCTTTAGATTTATGTATTAGGTATTGAAGGTTACAAATTGTGGAGGTATCCAAAACGGAAAACTGATTGCAAAATACTGATTGTGAAATCACAAAACAAAGCACAGTTTTTTGACAAAATTGCAGTGTCCCTCAAAAGGAAAATAAAAGTATTGCTACGAAAGTTCTTCTGCGTATTCTTAACCCTCAACATATTTGAGTTATGCTACAGAACTTTATTATAATATTTATTTATTTATTAAATGAATTTTGTACTTTTTGTATAGATATTGTGTTATTTCATCCGCCATGCTAGGGATGTCCCTGTGTTATGTAACAATCAATTTATGATAACGAAGTTTACAGATAATATAATAATTGATGATAATGAAGTTTACGGATAATTTAATAATTGATGATAATGAAGTTTACAGTTAATGCAACAATGAATTTATGATAATGAGGTTTACATATAATATAATGATTGCTGAAAATGAAGTTTACAGATAATATAACAGGGAGTTTATGACAATAAAGTTTACAGATAAAATAATAATTGATAGTAATGAAGTTCACAGATAATATAACATTGAATGAACATTAACGAAGTTTACAGGTAATAATAATAATATACATTTTATGTAGACTTGAATTTTTTTTCAAGATAGATAAGTAGTTTACATATGCACACAGGCGTAGATAAATGGGAATACAATGGGCAGAAATGGGCAGGGCACGTGTAAAAAATTGTACCCTCTATCCGATAAGCTACTCAAATTACTCATAAACACTTCCAAATCTATTTTAATTCAGCAAACTTGCGGTGAAATAAAAAAAAGTAATTTTCTGGGTTACTAGTAGGATATTTCAAAATGTTGTACTGATGTACCGAATATGTTATAACCGTTATGCGTCAATAATTATTGATTTATAGCGAGCATTTGAATATTGCTAAACTAACAAACCATCACGTCGTTTCCCCGCAGGGGAAGGCAGAGAGGACGGACCGCCAAACAACTCGGTCTTGGCTCACACTCCTTGCTACATTCACATTCATACATCTTCTCATACAAGCTCTTCCATTATTCCGACTCCTGACATGGCCCGACTCAAGAATCTGGTTCACTTGACCGTGCGATGTCTTCCTCGCGCGTCCACAACTTCTTCTTCCATTCACTTTTGCGTCATATATCCTCCTTACACTCCTTTCTTCGTTCATTCGCTGTACACGCCCAAACCATCTGATGGGGTCCCCTTTTTAATCTTACTCATTACGCTTACATCAGCCTTGCATTCTTTGCGGATATCTACATTTCTCACACGATCATACATGGTTTTACCACACATACGCCTCAGGGATCTCGTCTCTACCTCATTCAGCCCACTTTCATCCTTTCTCTGCCAGTTCCATGCTTCACTGCTATCCTTCAATGTAGGTACCAGCACTTCATTGTGGACTGCTAGCTTCGCTTCTTTGGACAGCTTTTTGTTGGCGCCAACGGCGTTCAATCCACCACTAATGGAGTTACCTGAATTCACCCTTCTTTTAAAATCCTTATCAGCCTTCCCATCTCTCGTAAACACACTTCCCAAATACATAAACTCATCCACATGCTCCAAGTATTCATCGTGCACACTTTGAATATTGCATCACTCATTATCTCAAAACTTAGTATTAGGAGATATCTGACTAATCAACTACCCTTTCTCTCTGGTTTCAATCCTGGGATTGGTTTGCAGCAATTTCCTCTATTCTTCTCTTCCATTCTTCCCTGCCTTGCGCGGCTCTTTTGAAGTCTGCATATGATAAGCATCGCATGTCCACCAGCAAGTCCTCCAGGTATTCTCGGCGTGGGCGTCCCCTAGAGTTTGTTTGATTCTTCTCATTAGTTTCATCATAATAGGGTTTTAATTTTTTTAATTAATGACATTTTACAGATTTATGTAATATGTACAAAACTTTGTAATTTATTTAAAATGACTTACAACTTATATTTAATGTACTGTGTAAATCTTATGTACAAATAAATAAATAAATAAATTACGCTTCTATAGCTCCTGCATTATTTATGGATATCCACATTTCCCGCTAGATGCTTTTACCGCACACACGTCTCAGAGTTTTCCACAATATTCTGTTCCTTGCCTGACTATTTATTATACTTCAGGATAGGTACCAGCACTCCATTGTGGACTGTTAGCTGCGCTTCTTTCAACATTATTTTGTTAGTGCCAACCATGTTCGGTCATCCTTTCCTCTTGTAGGCCGCAGTCAGATTTTTGAAGCGATTTTGCCCCTTATGCATAAAGAAATTGTATGAAGAACAAGGTCAGAATCGCTTGGGCCATTCTCGATCTTGACATAACGAATTACTGGATAGCATTTAGCCACTCCGAATAATTCTTATTGATTGCCAATGACGCGCCGGGCACCAAAGATGGTGGACAAAATAGCTGCCGCTTGATAAAATGAACGCTGTCATATTCGAAGTCTATATTTATTCATTGTTTTTTTTTTTTATAAATCCATTGGGGAAAGGATACATTTGATTATTAGGAAGTTCGTTTTATCTACATTATTTTGATGTAATTTTTGTATAATATCATAAAAGAAATGTTATAAAAATTGAATTCGTAAGAAAGGTGAAAACTGTCAAATATTTTACGTGGTATTGAAAAAATTTTTTTTTTGTATGCTAGCTTTCAACAAGTTAATGCAGTTTTCTGTATATACCCTTCTTTCAATATCCCTTTCAGCCTTTCCATCTCTCGTAAACAAAGTTCTCAAATACAAAAAACTCCTCAAAATATTTGTCCTTTACAACCACGCACACAGTTTTCGTGCTGTTTCTTTTAAACATCATACTATAAACTCATGCTTTGTTCATCCTAGACATAAGAAACTGTGAACTTAAACTCTGTTAAAATCACAACTAAACAATGACCGCTATTCAATTTTATGAAAAAAGATGACGTTAACGAGTTAGATTCTTCTCTAGAAAAGAATATTCGGAAAGATGCATCACAGTTGACTAAACAGCATCGACTACAACACACCTCGCGCAATCGAGGGTGAATTTACAGGGAATACCCGACCTACCCTTATTCTCACCCTTCAACCACCCTCCAATCTTCCCGCTGCACGAACAGGTTGTATTTTAAAAATATATATTATTTATTTGCGGCCAGTGGAAAGTGCGGTGCGGAATCGCTGAACACGTTTTATGACCGTAAACCACTATCGTTATTGTCACTGGAAAGATAATATATAAAGCAACGGTTTAAATTCTAAATAATTGAAATGCAAACACGGTAATGGCAGAATTATTAGGGTATCGTGTGTGCTGGTCAAGTGATTTTAGAAATACGGACGGTATGAAAAGGATGACTAATATCTATGTATTATTCTTTACACGATATATGTAGTTACTATTTAAACCAATAGAAGTGTGTTTTTGGCGTGTCTTTGGGTCCGAACTAACACCCATATTTTTTTTATTTAATTTTATTTTATTTACTTATTATAAATACATTTGTACAAAATAAGGGTAGTCCCACAAAGCTGTCACATGGCAGCTTGTCTGTAGGTTCTCCAATTTATCACTCTTAATATTATACGTAAGGAAATATTTGTTAATACATATTATATAGTTTTAAGGAAACATTAGGATAGATCACATAATAATATTAGATTATTTGAATTACATCTACAAGATATTTCAATGTACATGCCTAATAATATGATATGTAGGCAGCTACATTAAGATAATCAATTCAACCTAATTAAATATACATGGAGTTTTCGTTAATTAACCATATTTTTATCATTTTAGGGCATAATCTGTCATTTTTAAAAAATTTTAATTTGTTTTTTATTTTATTGAAAATCACTGGTATTAGGTATTCAATATATTATAATACATACGAGGATAACTATTTATTTCATCTTATTCCTTTTAAATTAAATTTCTTTATTTTATTTTTTTTTTCAAATTTTTTACTTTTAAAATTAATTGTTTTTTTTTAAATTAACTATGGTCACCCCATATTGTTTACATGTAATGAAAAACAAATTATTTAGTACTTTACGCTTATATTTTTTATTACGTAATTAAGTATTATTTTTTAATTCCAATAAATAGAGAAGATAGGAAAAGCTTCGATGTATCCATAGCATTTTTTTTCATATTCATAATGTAAACCGATTCGTAATAAATATAAATCTAAATAGTAACTTGGCATATAGCTTAATCTGAAGATGGCTTTAACAGGCTAAAAGCGGTTACGGTCAAATAAATTAAAGTACGAGTAGAAATAAGTTTTATATTTGTTTTTTTTTACATTGTGCCCTAGGTGCCTTCAGCTTAGTTCATTAGTGGGTTCCCATCCTAAGAAATGTTAATGTAACAATATTAATCTTTCGGTACCCATATTATTTTGTGTACTTGCTTTATAATTTTTTTTTGTTAACACCAACAAAGGCTTATCCAAGTGAGGTTAAATAATTTAAATATAACACCTAATCTAATTTTTTTTTAAATGTAACTATCCGCTTATAAATATTTGCTTTCATTATGTTATTTTTTATTTATATTTTTTCTAAACCATAAACGTATATATTATTTGTTTTTTGTTCTCAATTCTTATTTTTCTACAAATTCCATGTATCATTGTTATTTTTAAATTGCTGTTATATGTGTTACTTTTATTAAATTGTTAAATTATTAACCCCTATACAGGCGAACCCTAGTGGGGTTAATAATTAATTCTAAACAATGTATTTTAATTGTAAAGAAATAATAAATAAATAAAATATGTATTCTATTGAAATTTTAAAAAGTTTGCGTCCGTTTTGTTATTAAATGTATTTTTATATTAATACCGCACAGGAATTCTAACCGCTCCCAACCGTCTTGAACCAGTGAGATTATAGAATCACCGATTGGGGTAAATTGTGAGACTGAAGGAAAATAGGAAGGGGAAGCATATGGAAACAGAGGCAATACAGAGATTATTTTCCACTCTGGAACGTGCCGTAAATATATCTTGTATTATTTAAAGATATTAAACTGCGAAACGCAAATCAAATAAAATTTGCTTGTGCGCGTCGGGATTTGAAGTTGCGACCTCCGGATCGCTAGTCGGGAGCCTTATGCCGTCGATTGTAAGCTGGCGACATCCATCTCCCTTCAAATTAGTATTGATATTATTGTATAGGGCAAATTGTACAAGGCCTGCATATACTTTAATAGAATACAACTGATAACCCTGTACGCGCCCCACGGTTGAATTTGGCAGCCACCCCTGGTCTGGAGCCCCACAATACTTTAAAAAAAAACCTCTACTCTGTGCAGAAACGGGCAGTTTGATAGATTCTCCCACCTTAGCAAACGGATTGCAATCTTTAGTGCACAGGCTTTGGGTGGGAATGATGTCCATGTTATACCGGTATTTCAATGGAAGCTACTCCAAGGAACCAGCATCATTGATCCCCTCGGCACCGGTGCATAGTCAGGAAACACGCCAAACGCGCGATCAACATATGTACACGGTTGACATTTGTCACACGAGAACGGGTCGTTTCTAAGACTCATTCTTGAGTTTAACAGCTCGGATGTGGAACAATTTGCCGGCCTCTGTGTTTCCTCCAAGACCCGTGTTCACTCCTACCTCTCCTCTAAAAGACCCTCCACACAGCATCTTAGATGAGTGTGGAGTTAATGTAAAAAAAAATATATTACTTCCAAGGATTGTGTTCAGTAGGAATAGTCGTTTCATAGTATCTTGTTGCCTTCACAGTTCATACACGGAGAAAAATGTTATTCTAAAATACGATCATTTTATTCGTAAAAACGGTTAAAAACCGGACTGGAGTTCTTACAAACAAATTAACAGTATATTTCAATGTTTATTGGCGCGAAAATGTAAGAATAATTTGTTGGTATACGAACGAAATTACATATACCAATAAATTATTCTTACATGTTCCCGCTAATAAACATTGAAATACTGTTAAATTGTTTGTAAGAACTCCAGTCCCGTTTTTAACCGTTTTTATGAATAAAATGATCGTATTTTAGAATAACATTTTTCTCCGTGTAATATTCAAATGCAAATTCTGTTTTTTAGAGATAATGCCAGTTGAACAAGTTAACAAAGCAATCCTACGTATACGTCATTTTGAAGACGGAGACACAGCCATTCATATTTTCATACTGTTTTTTGTTAATCTTGAATGATTATTAGGCAATTTATAATAATGGTCACGGCTTATTATATTGCGGTTTATTGTGACGACGAGTATTTACAGAATCCTAAGTCTAAAGCGCCATTCACATGGTTCACTAATCGCTCATTTCCGCATTTCATTCCGCCTAGTTTACTCGGAATGAAATCTTCAAGTGAACCGATCCAACAATGTTGGATATTTTCATTCGGCATCCTTCACTTGCGCGCGCATGCGCGCGGAAGAGAGCAAAGTGAATCGTCTGAACACCGAGTGAAATCTCAATCAGTTTGTCTCGCGTCCTGTACGGGAAGGACCATGGAAGGACGCTATTACATCGCACTCAAAACGTCAAAATGGTATTCGTTCGGCTAATTTGTTTGCTTTTGGGAACACCTCTCATATAAATTTTTGGGTCTCCCTTATTATTTTCCATGTATTTTATATGTTTTTTAATAAATGTAAGATTATTAATTTGTAGGAAAATGTTCGTAATAAAAAAGTAAAATCAAATTGTGTTATTATGTCATAAAAAGGTTTATAAGACGAAACAAAAACGTTTTTTATATTTATTTTTATTTAATTGTGTCAACAAAATTTCGTAAAAATCGATGCATCTGACATGTTTTTCCTTAAAATTCGGGGCCGGACCGCGCTGGAAGTCAAACGAATTCCAGCGCGGTTGACCTTGCTCGGCGACGCTGTGGTGGGAATGGACGAGTGAACGCTTATTTCTATAGCGCCGTCTGAACATGAAATGAAACAAAATGGACGATTAGGCCGAAAAAACATGGCGTAAATCTTCACTCGAGTGAACTGTCTGATTCCAGCTTAACTGAGAGCTGGGAACAGTGAACGCTACTACCTACTACAAAGGATATCTGTCTCTTTCATCTTCCGTCTCTGTTACTTACTGCGGGAGTCAAGGTAAAACCTATCTCACATTTTTAAACACAGTTTACCACATTTGTGAATTCTGAAGACTCTTTTAAGGTAGTTGTTTTGTTTCATAATTAGTCTATGATTAGTACTCACATTATTTTAGCTGGGTATAGGTTTCCGAGATTTGCCGAAGGCAATCAAAGGAAAAAGTGCAGAGTCACTAAAATTCTACAGTTCCGCAGACAAAACCTAGCTTTGAGGTAAAAAGAACGTTAGTCCTCTAAATATAATTATAAGATACGAAACATCAATAAAAAGTCATTGTAATTCAAATAACCCAAGTTTTTTTTAAAAGCGACTTGGAGAATACTGGTCGCATTTACAAATAACGAATAACATTATATAATAACGATATTATTACAGTATTTTAAAAACAAACAAACGATTCTGATAAAATGAAAAAATCTTGTTTTTTAAAACCTTATCAAAACTAACCTAATTTAAAAACTAACTATCATCATCAACTTCTTCCCCTTGTCCTATTCGGGTCGGGGACCCATTGCATCGACAGAGCTCCTCCATACGTCCCTGTCTTGCGCTGATAGTTCGGCCTCCGTCCATGGTAAACTCATCCTCTCCTCACACAGTTTCTGGAGTTGCCTCGCCCAACTCTGAGTGGGGCGGCCCACTGGACGTCTACCCTCTGGAATCGCACTCGGTATCTTCCGCGGAATTCGGTCATCAGACATTCTTAGTACATGTCCAAGCCACCTCAGTTGCGATTTTTCTATGAAGACTATCAATGTTTAGATCATCTCGGATCGTCGAGTTTCTTATATGATCCCATTTCGTAACCCCTACAACTCCTCCCAAGTATCTCATTTCGGCAGTGTATTCGTTCATTTAGCATCCATATCTGGTAGCCGTAAGTGAGCGTATATACCGTTTTAAACTCTGCTAACTAACCTTACTTACCTTAAAAAACCCCTTTGAACAAAACTACACAGAAATTAACAAAGCGATTCACAATAAAATAAACAGGTTATCTCAAATGCTTCTACAAATAAGTTTTTATCTTAAAAATTTCCGCGCCGTTAAATAAAGTCAACAAAATCCGAATAAATTTACGAGCTTTTAGCGCGTGGATATAATTGTGAAGAATTCGTGTCCTTTTGAAATTTGAAAGTTTCATCTCGAGCGACAAAGGAGTCGGCATTAACAATGTTAAGTGTATCAGGGGAAGACCTCACAGCTTAAGCCGATGTTCCTAAACTTTCTGAACTCAACTAAACTTTATTTTATAAGGGAGGTTGAGGCAGTGTGAATTAATTCAATTGTGGTATTAGACAAGGCTTCTTTCAAATCTCTTCGTTATATTTTAATAACGGATAAGAAGAAATTATTATTTTTTTTTAATATAACCCTTTTTAAAAATAAAAATGGATTTGAAGAATTCAGACGATTTATTCATTTCATTTGTATTTATTAAAAATTATCGTTTCGAAAAAAAATTATGTGGTTTTGGTCGAGGCATTTTTTGTCAATAATTAAGATGTAATAAATATAATTTTCTATCAATCTATTCTTCTTCTTCTTTTTATCAATTTACGGCGTAGCTTAATGGTAGAGCACTTGACCGGCAATCAAAAGGGTGCGGGTTTGAGTCCCGTCGGCGATATGTATCTTTTCTCGGAAGATTCTTTCAATATTGATGAGTGTTTCAGTCTAATAATTATTGCTTATAATAATAATTGTTACCCTTTATCAATTAAAAAATAATAATTAGCATTAGAGTTGGAACGGCTTCTAACCATCCGGAGCCTGTAAGACTATGACCTCCCCACTTGGGTTATGTTGTAAGGCTGAAGATAGTAGGGTAGTGAGGAGATGGGGAGAGATAGTGTGAGAGTACCTAGCTGTTAGTAGATCTAGACACCAATCACGGCTACAACCATTTCAAACAGCTTTTAGATTTTAAATGGTGGTATTGCGGAGCGTCGCCAGCTTTCAAGCTTGGCTGGGGGGGGGGGGGATAATTTTTTGTAGAGTTTACAAGGAAGAATCAAGGAATAAGGTAGAATAAAACTATAAATATTTAAATTCAAATTGACATATACTCGGTGTTGTTTGGGATTATGAATAGCTTGACTTACGCGATGAAGGGGGCATAATATTTTATTTATTTTATTTATTATTTCTTAACCAAAAAATACATGTTATGTACATTCTTTTAGGTATATGCCACCTCACTAGGCTGAGCCTGTTCCGTAATATAAAATCTTACTTTTTCCTAAATATACTTTTTAAACCTGTACCTAAGAACTTATACCTATACTTTTTAAGCAAGATAGTGCTATGCCATCTAATTGTGATTTGGAGGTGATTGGAAGTGGAAAATTAGTTAGTACTTTCACAAAGATGCTTTTTGTTATCATTATCGAGTTAGATGTATGGCGTGGGTAAAGGAATGGAATATGATTGAATTCATTCACAAACACGCACTTACATAAAAAGTCAACTTTTTTTTTTCGAGTCAATGTGTAGGAGGGACGGGGGTCTCTCCAACTTTGGGCCTAAGCGACAGTTTGGCTGTGACCGGTGCCATTTGTAGTCGTATTTTTTCTTTAATTATTTATTGTTCCAATTTGTTTAGGGGGCAGCCTTGATAGATTTTCCTGTCTTAACAAACGGATTGCAATCTTTTGAGCACAGGCGTTGGGTGGGAATGCTATTCTTGTTCTACCAGTATTTCAATGGAAGATGCTCCGAGGAGCTAGCATCATTAATCCCCTCGGCACCGGTGCATAGTCGGGAAACACGCCAAACGCGCGCCCATCATATGCACACAGTTGAAATTTGTCACATGAGAACGGGACGCTTCTAAGACTCGTTCTTGTGTTCAACAGCTCGGCTGTGGAACGATTTGCCAGCCTCTGTGTTTCCTCCTTCCTATAACATGGGTCTCTTCAAGACCCACGTTCACTCCTTCCTCTCCTCAAAAAGACCCTCCTCACAGCATCTTCAAAGATGACATAGGCCCTGAGGGAAATTATTTTCCTCAGAGCCTATGCCATCTTTGGGGATGCTGTGTGGAGGGTAGAAGTTAAAGAAAGGAAGGAGAGGAAGTTCTGGGAAGGAAAAGGTATGAGGTTTGGATAGGAATCTGGGGTTCAGTGTGTCTAGATCATCCGCCGCCGAGACTTACATAAACCTTACCCCATGAACAAGCGCAACCCTGCGAAGTCACCAAACGTAGCGAACCACTTGGGGTAACCTATGGCAGAGGTGTTGGTTATCCAATAAATGGTTCCCGGGGCGGCGGTACCCATTCCCGCCTCCCAAATTGTAAGTAAAGTAAAACCAACTTTAAAAGTTATTCCACTCTTTAATTTTAACAATCATGAAAAACGCATCAAAATTCAGATTATTTTTCATTATTCATTGGGCATCACTGTTTGAGATGCTCGGACAGTCCTAAAAGCGGAGATAAAAGTGCAGAGAAAAGGAGCCCTTGTTAGATTTGTGTCCCTTCCCTATTCGCAGGTAAACAAGGGCTGCGGGATTATTAGGAAAGGTGAAAAATTTGAATAAAATTCACTTAGGCCCGCCGCCCTGCCAAATTGTACTCCAGCGGTTAATTTCGCGTGAAATTGCCATTTTATATTATGATTAGACCACGGAAGCTATAGAAGAAAAGCACGAATAGAAAAGTGTTTGGAGGTAGGAAAGCTTCTTAAATCGCTTTTCGGTTCCTATTTTCCAACTAACGAGATGAAGATATTATAAAAGAATCGAGGCAAACAGTTTTCTAATCTAAAATGAAATTGTGAAAATTTATAGTCGGTCGGTCTTGGAGAAAATTGTTTTTATTCTACGAAATTTATTTTATACATCAACCGGGATTACAAGAACCCCTTCTCCGTTGTGCTATAAGTTAAACAAAGAGGAACTGTATATAAATTTTTATGTTTTGTTTATGTAGGTACCTTATCGATAATGTGATTTTCAAGGTCGATGAATTTAAATATTATTCTCTTGGGAACAACAGTTCGATCCACTTTAAAATGTCCAACCTTAAAATGTGCCTTGATTTTCATAATAATTGTTTTGTAAAATTAAATATTATGACATATTTATCGAAAAATAAACCCGGATGAACTGAGAAAAATAATTCCACCCCATGCCTATGTCACCTTTGAAGATGCTGTGTGAAGGGTATTTTAAATTTGAAAGGAAGAAAAGAACGATCTGGGAAGGAAAGACGCATTTATTAGTATTTATTACTTTATCTTCAATTATTATTTTTAACTGTTTTCACTAAATGAAAATGTAATTGTTATTTTTTCAATTACCTACACAAAATTTTCTTTGATTTCCTTATCATTACTTTTACAGCAAACAAATTGTGATCGGACACTTTGGTTTTGTAACAAGATGTACATTTTAATTATTTACAATTAACTTTTGAACAAGCGTGGTTTGTTATTTTTCTAACACCGTTGAGATCATATTTTTAACTACGTTAGTAAGGGAGAGACAATGAGTTCTACGAGACCTATGAGATTTATTTCAAAACCGAATAATGTTGACAATAATTAATTACGACTTTAAATCACTATGACAACACTGAGAGTAGGAACCTATTCACTTAGTACCACTCTGAAATAATTATGCATATATTTGGGGAGAAAGTTATTAGATACTTTTCGTAAAAGTAAAAGGAAAATAATAAGATCAGTATCTCAAGCGTTAAACTAATTAACCATATTTTACGTCAATGTCAATACGTTAAGTGTAAAAGCAAAAAAAATTTTTTAATTAAAGAAAAACATTTCAACAAACAAAACAATTTACCTTATTTTACAAACAAACAAGAAGATTGTGAAAAAGCGTCTATTTATGGAAGCAATGTTTCGCCACGGAACGGTGGTACATTTCTGTAACAATATGTAAATGAGTTACAACAAAGGGAGTGGAATTTTGAAAATTCTCTAATGGTCAGTAATTTCTCGAGTTGTGACTGTAATAATGCCTCGAGAGGAAAAAACGACAATTACCGCGTTCTGGGTGTTTATTTTAATGGTGCGAAATAAAATGAGGATTGCTTGAAAAACATAAAAAATTGATGTAGGAAGCAAATTGGTTCATGTTCAAACTATATTTACAAATTAATACTTTTAATTAAATCAAACAAATAACTTTGTATCAACCACTATTATATAAACACAATTACCTACATGTTTCGAAACCGATGGTTTCTTCGTCAGGGTAGTAATGACATTAAACAACAAAAGAAACCAACAAATATAGACTAAAAAGAACTATGGACAAAAATATTATAGAGAGAGGTGATTAATTCATTAAAAAAACAATTATTTAAAATTAAAAATTATTTTAGAATATGAAAAAAATTACAATTTATACATTATCAAAATATAAGTATTAATAAGAAAAAAAAAATAAGAGATGGCTATTTTGAAAAAATTTATGGTTTTTAATAATATTTAATTAACTATTAACACTTTTTCTAATTTCTAAAATTTCTTAGTTTGCTAATTGTAAATCTGTTGTGTTTGTGTGTAAAATTTTTAACCCTTTATTTATATCTGTTTCTAAAATGTGGTTGGCAAATTCAGAGAAATTTTTATTATTCAAACACCTTAGGTGTTCCTTAACTCTCATATTTAAATTTCTAGAAGTCTTACCTATAAAAAAAAGTTACAATCGTTACAAATTAATTTCTAAACCCCAGATTTGTTAAAAAAAATCACCCTTATCGTTGTTATTTGATATATAATTTTTAGTTTGTTATTTGTTCTTTTTAGTCTAAACTTGTTTCTTTGTTTTTTAATGTTATTACTACCCTGACGAAGAAACCGGTTTCGAAACATGTAAGTAATTGTGATTATATTATAGTTGTTGATACAAAGTTATTTGTTTAGTTTAATTAAAAATGACGCCACAAAGTGATTTTGGGAAGTTTGAAGAAATAATACTATTAAGTTTATAATTAATATTGCCTGGAAAAAACGTTGAGTTTTAGCGCGCTGAAATTTGTAGAGCTATGTCCGTTAACAACTTTGTCACGATATCTTAAATATTTTTAGCTCTAATCGTCATTTCCACCACGAACACTTTGTTTGAAAATAAAATATTTCGTCAGTAGTTTGTCGGTGATCGACGCATGGTAATTTAGACCCTTCACACAGCATCTTTAAAGAGTTTCAAGTAAAGTTGATATTAAAAATAAAATTAAAATATGGACTCATATATACTACATACTATAAAGTTCATATTTATTTACCGAAGGACTGGAATATAATTTTTATTCGCGTAATTTCATGGTAACATTTTTTAACCAATTTTTTTATTACAATAATGACTTTATGATGCTTTTAAGATACGGTTTTATCATCCAGAAATTTAAGTTTTGAATTTATGTTTGGTTTATAACACTAATAGAAAAGAAATGTAAGAAAGTAATAAAGAATATCTTAAATTAAAACAAATAACTTTGTTTAAACCACTAATATAATCACAATTACCTACATGTTTCAAAACCGATGGTTTCTTCGTCAGGGTAGTAATGACATTAATAACAAAATAAACAAACAGGTATGAATTATTAATTATTAATTACATTATTAATGTCATTACTACCCTGACGAAGAAACCATCGGTTTTGAAACATGTAGGTAATTGTGATTATATTAGTGGTTTAAACAAAGTTATTTGTTTTAATTTAATTCAAAATGACGCCACAAAGTGATTTTGCGAAGTTTGAAGAAAGAATATCTTACCTATTGAAGATGCCTCCGTCATCGAGGGGTAAGGCTCTAGACTAACAATCCGAAGGTCGTGGGTTCGAACCCCGGAATACGCAAACAAATGATTTGATTAGTTTGTGTTATTTTTATTTTTAATTAATTGAAAATAATATATCTGCGGCACGTTCAGATTCGGAAACCACCATTCGGAATTGTAGGGTTGCTTGAAATGGCTTTAGCTGTGTTCCATATCTTCCTCTCCCCCATCTCCTTCCCCCCACTACCTTCGTTGGTGCTCTTGTGCGGTATTCCTCCATGTATAACCTCCATCACTGGGCGAACCTATATTTAGGCAGATTTTTTAGAAAGTCATAATTTACAATATATTATTTTAGTTTACGACGTTGAACTTTTAATTTTTTTTTACAATATTATTTTAACAACACAAGATGGTTGAATAAAATAAAAAATATAAACCATCAAACAGGTTGTTAATGTTGTATTTACAAATAATGCGCGGTCTGCTTGATATATTCTCCCGTCTTAACAAACGGATTGCAATCTTTAGAGCACAGGCATCAAGTGGGAATGCTATCCTTGTTCTACCCGTATTTCAATGGAAGATGCTCCGAGGTACTAGCGTCATTGATCCCCTCGGCATCAAATGCATAGTCGGGAAACACGCCAAACGCGCCCCCAACATATGTACACGGTTAACATTTGTCACATGAGAACGGGACGCTTCTACGACTCGTTCTTGTGTTCAACAGCTCGGCTGTGGAACGATTTGCCGGCCTCTGTGTGTCCTCCCTCCTTCAACATGGGTCTCTTCAAGACCCACGTTCACTCCTTTCTCTCTTCAATAAGAACCTCCTCATGGCATCTTCAAAGATGACATAGGCCCTGAGGGAAATTATTTTCATCAGGGCCTCCTGTGTAGAGTTATTGTTAAAAAAAATAAATTAAATGTTATATTTAAAAAAAAAAAAAAAATGGTGTCTAGAAGCCGAACCTCACGCTTCTGGCACCCCTCGAAACTCAAACGAAGATTTCGTAATTTTTGACGTATTACTCCAAAAAGGGAAGCGGGGTTTTGTATTTTTTGTGACGTCATAATCGAGTGGTGCATGTTCGTGGGGTATGGATATTGTAATGCACTACTTCATGGAGATTCGGTAGCAATGGAGTCGTACCTGATGATGCATCATGTTTTTTGCGTCTGAGCCTATTTCTTAACTAATAGGTGATTGTATTTCTTAACTTAACGGTGATTGTATAACGGTGACATTCCGAAAATGGCACTCACTGTAAACAGTGAACGTTACTGCGAAATGCTAAGGGGTTTTTGGGCCAAGAATTCCAAGGATACTAGCCATGCTTCCGACTTAGCAATTTCTGCGGTAAACTTCCCCACCTTCCTCTTCCCCATCTCTTTCCCTTCCCCACTTACCTACAGCCTCACAACATACCCCAATTGGGGATGCCATAGTATCACTGGCTCCAGACGGAAGCAGTTGGGACTCTTGTGAGGTATTCTCTACAAAAAAAAATTTAAAAAAACGAATTATTCCAGAAAAAAGTGATTTCTCGTAGAGGCATCATTAACTGGCCTCCCAAGAGTCCCGATCTCAATCCTCTTGACTATTTTCTGTGAGGATACCTGAAAATTAGGGTGGTATATGAGAATAAAACGACGTATGTGTCGAAATATCACACCAGAAACGGTAGCAGTCTCGCGAGTAAGTGTCAAAAATTACCAATTTTAAATTTAAACAAACTGAAAGTTTACATGTAGGTGTTAATATAAATCTTTTGATCAAGCATATGATACTCATATCTGGGAAAAATTGCAGTGGTTAAACAATGTGAAATACATGGACCTAGCTGCCAAAATGATATTCTTAAGGGATGAACTAGAAACCCTATAGGTATGTTATACTATTAGGGAGGAATTAATAGTTCTAGTTTTTATGGTAAATTCCCAGGAGTGGCTTCGATTCGTGCTTAGTTTGCCAGCAGGAAGACCACTTGGAAAATTCTAGCTCCAGATCGAGAGGGAAAACTTACAGCTGATGGTCCAGTCAATGAAAAATCAAATGCGAAGTCTGTGCCATCTGTAATGAGATTACAGAAATTTTGCAAGATACAACAACTATATGTTTGGTCGTCCGTCACCGATCCAACAAAGAAAATGATTTACTAAACATAGATGCAAATTTTTTTTGTTGGTGCATTTGTGCGAGCGTGAAGTAATAAGAAAGAGTTTTTTTAGTTTGATAATAAAATTTAAGGTCGTTGGCGTAATGCAAGTCAGTAATAAAACTAATAAATAAAATCAGACCCAGTTTTTATAATAAACTGGCAGAGGAAGGATGAAAGTAGACTGAATGCTGTATAAATGAGATCCCTGAGGTCTGGTAAAATCATGCATGATCGTGTTAGAAATGTGGAGATCCACAAAGAATGCAAGGCTGATATAAACGTAATCAGGAAGATTAAGAAAGGGACGGGAACAGATGGTTTGGACATGTAAAGCGAATGAACGAGGAAAGGAATGTATGGTAAACATATGACGCAAATGTGAATGGTAGAAAAAATGGGGGATGTCCGAGGAAGACATGGCCCGACCAAGTAAATAAGATAGTCGAGTCGGGCCATGTCAAGAGTCAAAATAATAGAAGAGCATATGTGAAAACCGAGGTGTTCTGCAGTCAGTCCTCTCTGCCCACCCTTGCGGGTGATTGTTAATTAGTTAGTTCAATAACGCTCGTACTTCATGGTGCTTGGTGCTTGGTGTTGCTTATATTATGACTATTATGTAAATCTACATTTGGGAAACGTCTTGAAATCTTACATTTATTGTTTAATGAACTTGGGTCCGATTTTTTACTTTATAATATTAAATTTACCATGATACCATTTAAAGGACTGTCTTTGACAAATTCAAGGTAGCTTCACCATACAACCATTTCACATCGACTAAAGACGGAACAAGAAAGAATTTCTTATTTATTCTGTGACTAAAGAACATTCGTAAACATACAGAAACCTAATCATAATTATTTATCACGTTTTAAGTATTTTGTTGATGTTTCCAAAATTAACCATTTGATTGAAAACGCTATTTCATAATTTGATTTCATAATTGTGGACATATAAATAATGTTATATACAAAAGTACTCTCGGAAGATCCGAACGATAAATGAATTAAAATCTTCGGTAAGACGTAAGGTTCTGTGTTCGTGTCCCAGTTGCGACCATTATCTTTTATTATTTTTCTGTCTCTTGTTCATTTTCATATTTAATAAAAAAATTTGATTATAATTGTTATCTTCTTCTTCAATAAAAATAATAGTCTGGTTTACAGAAAATAAATTCAAAGAAGTAGACGTTTAAATACTCTGTTTAGTTTTGAAAATAATGAAATTAAGACGGTTTCAGTCTTCTAAAAAAAGTTCAAAAATGTTTAATATATATATAAAATATAATCAAATAATATATAAATCAAAATACAACACTGCATATAGTATACATAAATAGGTGAAACGACAAGTCAACAATGCGTTTTATTTTTCGCATTACTCGCTCAAATACAATATTCATATTTCTGATTTGAAAATTTTTTAGCAAACATATCTTTTTTTATTTTTTGACACAGTGGTAATCTGCAACACGATTTTATTCGACAATAATATTTGTTTTATGCGACGGTCTGCCTCCTGTATTGGTTTTCATTTGAAATGATACGATATTGCCTGCGTTGCCAATATTTATATTTTTTCATCACACGAAAAAATGTGTCGTGATTTGACGAGTTAACATTTTCAGATTCCATATTAAAATTTTCATCACGCCAAATAAAATCCATTGTATTTTACAATACTTGAGTACAGTAATCAACTATTCACGGTGGTCCAAGATAAAGTATACTTTTTTATTTTATTTAACGCACTAGACTTTAGGTCCGGGTAAATTTTAGGTCCATAAGAAAAACTAAACCCTTTCACACACTTTTCCATAAAAATGATCATCTAGTAAATCCACGCTATGCAAGTATAATTAATACAAAACAATACAATAACTACATGTTAACCTACCAGAATATTAGATGGGAAAATAATTCACCGACTCCGGATATTTTCATATCAGAGGGTTCATCTCGGTGGAATTATTAATTTGACCGATAAATCCTACTGATTCCTTAATATAAATTCTTAAAAAATCTTTCGTAATCCTACATCTATTTAAAATGACTGATTTTTGCATATTTATATACAAATTCTTTGACAAATCTAATACGCCTAAATTTTTAATGATAGAGCTAGGTATAATGCCAGTAGACGAAATAACAAATGGTAATATTTTTATAGTTGCCAAATTCTTTTAATTTCTTTTTCTAAATCTGTATACTTTCTTATTTTTTCAGAAACAGATTTTTAATGAAATTATTATTGTTATTAGTTATTACAAATGAATAATTCATTATGGATAATGAATTATGGATAATCTTTTTATTTTTAACCATCTAACTTGGTTGCCTTGGTCATCCTTCGTTCTGTTTATCATAACCTTATCAGCGAGGTCTTTTTTAAGTCGATGAATTCATCATGTTTGAACTCTTTAACATTGTATGGCTTGACGGTAACAATTTATTGGTCAATTTTGCGCTTTTTTGTGATCTAGCTCGTTCGAAGATATCAACCCAATCATGCATAGTATAACACAGAAGAGTTTTTCTTAACATGTTTTACGCTACTATGCATTGAATCTGACCAAATGAAGTTGTTTTCATTGTTAGACCTCTCTTTATCTTTTTCCTTCTCCGTATTGCAAATATCTTTTCTTTCCAGTTCTTTGTAGTTTTCTTCTAATTTGCTTTTATCACTAGCCTTTGCATAGTTTGAACAAATTAGGCACTGATCCTTCTTTGGTACTAAGAAACTTAGATCGTAATTATTTGAAAATATTCGTCGGTATGTTATTTCTGTAACAGGTTCGGTAATATCCGTTTCTTTGCAATGCTCCACGTATAAAGCATGCATTTTTCTTATGGACAGAGAGCTGTCCAAATACTTACGATTTGACGATTTTCTCACTTTATAATTCTTTTAATTTCATTTTCTAAATCTGTATACTTTCTTATTTTTTCAGAAACAGATTTTTAATGAAATTATTATTGTTATTACAAATGAATAAATTATTATTTATCCATAATGTATTATTAATTATTTTTGAGAAGTTTGATTTGGGTTTTGGCTCTGCACTAGATTTACTCTAAAAATGTTCAAATTTGGCTCCAATTTCGTTACAACATCGAAAAACCTGTCCCCTTTCAGTTACTTATCTGCTTCTTGCTCAAAGCATTTGTTAAACAAAGTTTTTTCACATTCAATTCATACAAAATAATAATTATTAAATCCAGAGTCTAAGAAAGTCAAAGAATTTAACATGTACTTTAACTTAACTCATTTTAACAAGTGACTCCTAAAATTACGTAAAGTGAAAAATGGAAACAAAAATTTGACTCCGGTGACATTTTATTTTTTGTTATTGTTGTTATTATTATTTAAATAACTTTGCTAAACAAACAACGGTTATCTTTATGTTTTAATTGGCTAGTTATTTCCTTTTATTCTGTCTCTTCTTTTTTTTCCTTCTTTTTATTTTATCCGACACATGTATGTAGGACTGTGTAAAGAGTTAGGGGCAATGCGAACATTGGTTTGTTTTTAATGTTGGTTTGTTATAATTTGTTTCAATTTGTTATAAAGTATATACCCATTATTATTATTTTTATATTATTTCAATATAAGTGCTAAACAAACGACAGTTATTGTATTTAAAATGTTTATTACAATTTTTTTTTAAATTCTTATTTTATATCTTTTTTTTTTTAAATATTTTTTCTCTTCTTTTTATTTCTTCGATTTATATTTGTTTTTACAAGACACATTCCATATGTTCCATATATCATCTTAATTTGAGTGCCCTAAAACGGGATTCTTTCTAGTTGGGCAGCCAAAACATTTTATAAATAATGTATAAATATGGATAGAAAAAAAAATGATCAAAAAAATAAAATAAATAAATTGTAGATGTTTTTTTAGCTTATTTCCAAACATTTTGGCGAAAGATGCTTTGTTAAAACTATTATTTATCTGAATCAATAGTAAGAATATTAAG
Organism: Limnephilus auricula; assembly: GCA_951813805.1. Classification (NCBI taxonomy): domain Eukaryota; kingdom Metazoa; phylum Arthropoda; class Insecta; order Trichoptera; family Limnephilidae; genus Limnephilus; species Limnephilus auricula. The sequence goes on from OX638406.1 coordinate 19,711,121, forward strand.
GTTATTTAGTTAACAAGATACAGAAAAATAATTAAACAAAATGGTCGCAACTGGTACTCAAACCTAGATCTACAAATCTAGGCACTCAAACCTAAACCTAGAATACCACACAGGATAATTATTTTTTTGATAAAAACTCTCTTTTGAAGTTTGAAGGTTATTTAGTTAACAAGACACAGAAAAATTATTAAACATAATGGTCGCAACTGGTACTCAAACCTAGATCTACAAATCTAGGCACTCAAACCTAAACCTAGAATACCACATAGGATAATTATTTTTTTTGATGAAAACTCTCTATTTAACTTTTGAAGGTTATTTAGTTAACAAGACACAGAAAATTAATAAAACATAATGGTCGCAACTGGGACTCAAACCTAGATCTATCTCAGAACAAATAAATAATTTGTAATAGCTACATCAATGATATAAGTTATTTTTTTAAATTTTGTCATGTAAAACTATATCGGGTCTATTGGTCTGTTTTTTAGTACAGTTAATAAATTTAGTTAGTAAATTTTAAAGAAATTATTTTCTAAAAATGAATTTGGATCGTATTCATAATATGGTACTATATTATGACAGTCAACCAAGTTATGTTTAATTACCAAACTTTGGTGAATTATTTTTAAAACCTGATTGTGCCTAAATGTATACTCAGACGGCGCTAATATAGAACATCCCGATATAATATGTTCTATAGTTTCCGGAAAAGTCATACATTTTCTACATAAATCATCAATTTGATTTGGATCTTTGATTATATGCTTCCTGTAATTTTTGGTATTAATGACTCTATCTTGAATAGCAAGCATAAATCCTTCTATTTCTGCGCTCAACTCTCCAATACTAAACCATTTGTTTGACGAAAGTTTGTCAACACACGTTTGGTTGAGATAATTGAAGTGTTTTGCGTGAATAATTTTATTTGACCAGGAATCTAATAATTCCTGGTTGGTATTTGTAAAAATGTTGGCATTCTCGTCGTATAAATTGAAAATGGGAAATAAAATTAAAAATAATTATTAATTATTTTTAATGCGTTGGTAATATTATTAAATTATAACTATTTTTCTGAATAAAACGATAAATCACTGGAATATTTTCAGATGTGAATGAAGGTTATTAACGACTTGAATAGATTGCCTTTTAAAACATTTTTTGAAAAAACCTTGTTAAATACATTTTCTACGAACCTTGGCCACACGCTACTTAAAGTGTTTATCGTTAACTAACACCATTTTTTGATAAAACATTCCAACAAAGGTAATCAGAGAATATATTATGCCTGAAAACTACAATTTTCAAATTACATCCATATTCATTTCATTATGGAATAATGTCAAAAAATGTATTAAATCAATCAATTTATGGCCTAGTTAGGTACCTACTCTCTTTCAAAGTCTGCTAAACATGGTATTTTCAGCTTTAAAGTGTGATGTTTTATAGGTAGATGTTAACAATAATGTTTTAATTGCCACTAAAGTGTTAAAACAAATTTATGATGGCGTTGCTTATTTAACAAAGAAAATGTGTTACGGATAAAGAATGGGCCAACGGCGAAAGGTTTGGCATACATTACGAAATAACGGCCTTTGCGGGTCAAAAATAAGCACAAGAAGTCAGGTGGAATTTCTATTACCGCTTCATGCCCAATTTAGTACTCCCATTTTCAATGATTGACATGACGACAAATGAAACTATCATGGTGCTCTTGCAGTGGTCATTAAAAAGCTTGATCGATAGATATGCCTAGAGAATTAGTCTTGTATATCAATCTTAACATTTATAATAGCTTTATTTCATAATTGAGGAAGAAATCAACCACCTCTATGCTTAAATACAGGACGAAAGCGGTAATCTAGGTCTACTGATCAACAAGACCAAAACAAAAACAAAAACAAAAAACTGAAAATCTGGGAGAGTTTTCTAGCACATTCTATCTCGAAAGCTCGGGCCATAAAAGTCCGTGATTTCACGGCGTAAAATAGCATCATCAGATTGCATAAATGTATTTCAGGACATGTTCGCAATTTTTACAAGTATTTCTTTATCCATAAATTGTGATTTAATAATTCCATAAAGCGGCACTCAGTTTAATACATCGCCGTCAGCAGTGAGCCACCTAGAACCCAGGGGCGGATAGGACTAAAAGGAAACTGTAATGAATTGACAAGTAGGTTCAGTGATTTAGCGATAGATGGAAGTAGATATAAACCTTTCACTAGTTTCCGTCAGATGGCGGGAGGTTAGAATTGTTCCTAGGAGTCGGTATAGTTGGCAGGGTAGATGCTCTGCGGACTCAGATTTACCTACAAGTCAGTTAAAGTTAGTAGCTTTAGCGCAGGTCTATTATTATTGTAATGCGTAAATAAACAGTTTGTATCAACAACACAGTATGTTTGCTTGTGAATTAAGCAAAAATTACTGAAAGTATGTTATAAGTCTGTAGAAAATAAAAATCCGGGGTCCTAATGACGAAGCGAGATTATTTGTATACTGGGAAAAGGCAAGTACGCAAGGGTTAATCAAATGAGAGAGGAGCTAACTTGGATTTAAATAAAAAAGAAACTGCCATTTTATGTGTTAATTTGTTGTGAATATTATTTAAGGGTTCCAAATGGGTCATTTAAGGAATGCCAAAATTATTTAAGGATTGTTTAATAGAGATACACAAAATTACGAAACCAGAAACATAAACAGAGTCGAGATACGAGAAAATCGGGGTCAAATAACTGCCTTATATATAGAGGAGATGTATGATGAAATACATGAAAGTTTGAAAAATAAAGGAAGAATGAATGTGTAAAGCGATGATTATGCTTGCCGCGAAAGATTTAATTTTATAGAAATAAATGCTGCCTTGTGCATATTAGTTAATGTAGGATTTATTTTGGAAGGAGGATAAAGATTTTGGAAATATTCTGTCAGAGGGTCAGAAAATTTCCGGTGTGCAAAAATTAATAAATTTTCCAAATAATTGGAATATTTCTGAATGTATAAGAAAAAAAAAAGTTTTTGAAAGGGGATTAAAATTATATTATATTATTTATATATAATATATTTTTTTATAAAAATTTTATATAAAAATTATATTAAATTATATCAAATCATGTTATTATTAAATTAAAAAATATAAGTTCTGAAATATTAAAATTTTTATAACAATCATAAAAATGTTTTAAAAATTTATGATAATGAAAAAAATTACGTTTTTGTCATTTCATTGAATAAAAGAGTGTGCTTTAGACCACACGACTGAAGTAAATTATACTTCTTTGGTTCCATCTTTATGTATGTCCATATTTATGTTTATGTGTATAAAATATATAAATGTACATACATATATTAATTTTCTACAAATATTTATTTAAATTTATTATCATTCGCCTCGCCTGATCAAGCCGTGCGCATCGACGTCGGCTCTGGTAATTCAAAATACTGACAATGCACATTTGAAATTATTCGTACTCGTATAAATGGATTTGTGTATAAAGCGTGGTGTTTTCTCTTTCTAATACCGCGCACCGTTTAGATTATTCTCACCATACAGTAAGGCAGGTACAACGATTTAAATGAGACTAAGGTGAGCCGGGAGAAATTTGGCCTCCTGTGATTAAAAGTGTTAGAGTAACCAAATAAAATAATAAATAATTCAAAATTTAGAAAAAAGTATGATTCCAGCCCGGCCCTGCTTTTCGAAACACCACTGCCCTACACAAGCAGGGGTGGAATTAATGAAAGCATATTAAAAAATGGTTCTTGTTCGTCGTTATGGGAGTAATTTGTGGCTGATATCAGTTTAATGGAGTACTTAGGCTTAGCTGCCACATTTTCAGGAGACATTTCGCTGTCGCGACGGCCCGGTCCACTTTTTGCTTTTGATTTTGCTTTCCTCGACATTTGTTTAAGGCCCTGCTTTAACCGATGAAAATATGTCCCCAGAGAAATAATCTGTGTCGACAGAGCACTTAAAATTGATTGTCTTTTTTAAGATCATAAAATTCACCAAAAAGCGGTTATTTTTCATCGTAAAAATTGGCTAAAGCCAGTTTCTGGGTCGTAATGTTATCATTGAAGTTTTTTACTCTAATTTATTTGATGTAATTTGGGCAGATTGTTTGTTACCTAAGCACTAAAGTATTATACAAGTCTGTGTGATCGTAGGGTATGATAAATCTCGTGGGATCAATTTTAGCATTGCATGGCAATACAAAAAAATTTTGATACGACATTTTATAAGGATAAATTGTGTGAAACTTTTATAGTTCTTGCATTGGTACGTTTTTTTGTAAAGCTTAATAATCTGTAAATCGTTTTGCTCATAACTAAACATACTTAAGTGGATTTATAAATTTGGGCAAAGAAGCTTCGATTTTTTAGCAACAAATTCATATGTACAATCAATTTCCACAACGTATCAAACAAATTAAAACAAAAACATTAATAAATTAAGGACATCAAATCTTATTTTAAGGAACTACCGGAAAAAGAGCTTACTAGTACTTTAAAAACTTCTTCATAGTTGTTTCTGAAAAAAAACTTTACCCAAAGCATGAAGTTGTACCACAGAAATCGCTGAAAACGTAACCAAAACAGTCCTCCTTAGCACAAGATTACCTAGTGAGGAGGATTACAAAATAATCTACGTAATACTTAATATTTAACATGTAACTTCTATCCGTTTAATCACAGGAGACATATTTGTCCCAGCTCACACAGGTCTCTTAGAAATCGTTGTGTCTCCCTTACTATCACAGTGAGAAGTACGATTTAAACGGCATTGGAAAGAAAATAAAACACGTTATATATTCAAATTTAAAAGTAAACCACAAAAAAAAAATGTACACCTTTTTGAAACCAAAGTTTAGGATCGCAATTTGAAAAAAAAAATTATGAAACTTTGTGAATTTTTTAAGATTTTTTTTAGATGAAACGACAAAAAATGAGGTGACAGTACAGTTTATAATTAATTTATCTAATTAAATATGTGTTTTTTTTTTTTAATTATAAGTAATTTTATTTAGAAAATACGTAAAGTGAGACATTTTTAAAACTTTTAAAACTTTTCATCCAAAATTTTTATAAAAAAAAAATTACATTTTCGTTGTGTGTTTTTGGGGTGTTATGCCGTGTTTCGCTACCTCTTCTCACACATCGTAGGATCTGCCGGATCTGCCCTGATGATGGACACTGCAATGCTGTCCGAAACGTCGGCTAAAGAAGGAGGTAGCGCAACACGGCATAATACCCCAAAAACAAACAACGAAAATGCCTTTGTCCGTGAAAATCTAAAAACGTATCAAAAAATTACATGGTTATTTCTAATAATAAAATTTGAAAACCTATTTCATCACCTTTCGAAAACAGTTTTTAGTTTTCGGATACGTTAACAAATATTCAATTTATTTGGATTTTATTGTAAAGCGGGAATATACAAAAAACGCAAAATTTTTGAAGGGTTAATGTAAAAATTAAAAGATATTGAAAAAAAAAAAAAAAAAACAGAACATTGCTACAATAGAGCCCCTTTCGTCCGCTAAGAAGCGTAATTGAGAACATGAAACGGATAAGTTGGTTAATGTCAGCAGAGTATAACAAATATAAATCAACCTTTATTTCAATAACAATGAATTTTACGTTTGAGTGAATTATTTGTAATTCCGTACATAAAACTCAAGATCTGTGAGTGCATGTTTATCAGTAAACAGTGTGGGGTAGATTTGGGGGCACCTAGGAACTGGAAGTGAATATTTCCCCGTCACGACTCGGGCTAGGAACACGCCGCGGCTGTAAAAAGCTCGTAAAACAATCAGGCTGTGTTCAAGTGAACCTTTTTCTAGAACCACGTCGCTGCGTCACGTGAGGACCCCGAGTAGGGTGGTGTCCTATAATTCATAATGTTAGAATGAACAAGTTAAATTGGTTGGTTGTACATACATACTTTTTTAACATAAAATAATTACTTAATTTAATTAAAATAAAAATAATAGTCCATTATCAATAACCAAAAAAATATTGTCTTCCAGTCCCATCTTCGATATATGACCTTTAACTATCTGTTCTACCCCCTTCCCACATTGTTCGCTAATCCTTAGTCACGCCCCTACCCCTAACTATTTTTATTATGTATATCGAGTTTTTTGTTAGTGCAACACATTTTTTACTTATTACACATTTATCTACATTTCGTTATGAATTTATTTGTCTTGATGTTTTCAAGGGACAACGGAATTGACATATCAACGTGAAAATAAAAGCGCCAATCCAAAAAAATCAAAATAAAAGCTAGCCAAAACTCACTGTTATAGAGATTTAGTTCCTTCAGATGCATAGTTGTTTGAGTAGATTCGCAATAAACAAATAAATTAAAACACGCATGGGAATGAAAACTACAAACACATCGACAATTTAACAAATAATATGACTCTCGTGTTATAATTTTAAATGGAATCGAATTAACACAAAATTAATGCAAAAACACGTAGTTTTATTGGTCCTCGCACATTTAATCTTTTACCAAAACAAATTTAAACGACCAATGAAATATCACTCCATAAAATTATTAAAATTATGGCAGAATGACTTAGATATTAAATCCTTATTTGAATATATTTTTTTCAATTCTATAGGAATGATATCACTCTTCAAAATTTCATAATATTATATTTCCATGCTTCAAAATTTAAATTTAAAAATTACCGTTTACACGTTTATGCTGTTGTATTTTTTACTTAAATAATTTATATAAGGTACATTAGTTCGATATGCTACCAATTTCTAAGTATTAGATCTGTATAATATGTATTAACTTTCTACCTGTTGTAATTACTAAAATAATCTATTTTCTTTTAATTAAATGACCCACACAAGTACAGCGCCTATATGGGTTATCATTTCTTCAAATTAACGTGTAAATTATCCCATTTATTTAGTAAAAACTATGGTACAAATAAAGCAATCAAAATGAAATAATAATGAGTAGGCACATTAAAATCAACTTAAACCAATTAATTACTTGTCGTGTCAAGATTTGTATTAAAAGAATAGAAATAAAAAAATAAATAATTATGGGTATGTGCCAAAGTATTGCTTCCAACCCCTATGATTACCTTTGCGAAGAAGTACACTCATTGTTAGTTTTAAAAAATGCCAATTTGATAAGCTTTATTTAATTGCGTGACGTGTGTTGGTGCACTATTATTTGCAAAATATTTTTAATTATATTTGATAACGTAAACACAAGAAATGAGAAAAAACCATTTGCATGTGAAATAACAACCTGTAAAATACTTAATTTGTAGTTTTAGTTAACTACTCGTACTTTAGTACTTGCATTCGACTCAAAAGGGATAGAAACTCGTTTCCAAGAATTTGTTTTTTTTTGTTGTTTCTCTGATAACAATATGTTCTAGAAAATTAAAAAAGTAATGCTTGACTTAATATATGTTCCGTTTATTGTTAATTTTATCCATCGACTGGGCTCCTATCCTATCTACGGCAGTATCCTACTCTCTTAAATTCGTAAATTTACGTAATTATATAAAATGTAAACAGTATCTAATAATAAAGTGTAATGTGTTGTTATACAAATAAACTTATTATGAATTATTTATGTTTTCATTTGTATTTCATTTAGATATCGCAACCAAAACATGTATTTAGTTGAAAACAATATTTTTTACAAAAAAAAAAACGATAACAAAATAAGTGAAAGTCAGGATGAAAGAAAAGATATTAATCTTACTAATATTATAAACGCTAAAGTTTGTATGGATGTATGTATGTTTGTTACTCTTTAAATAGAAATTTAATAAATGGACTTTAATAAAACTTTACAATAATATATCACATACATCAAAATAACATATAGGCTATAATTTATAAAGCTAACTATTTATTTTCAATATATTGAAAATAATAATTATAGTTTAATAGAAAACGTCAAAATCAGAGAATGACATTTTGCAAAACAATGATTGTTAAATCAAAATTCTATTTTGGAAAATATTTAAATTAATGAATTTATTTGAAGTATTCGCCTAATACTTCGAATCGAATCAAGAATTATACATATTTTAATTAAATAGGTTAAGAATTTTGATATAAACCTAGATGGGTCCTAGGAAAAGAAAATAGATTACTCGAAGTACTAATCCTACGCAGACGAAGTCGCGGGCAGAAGCTTGTATTTAATATTTTAAAAAATATCTTGGGCCTTAACTACGTAACAATTTCAAAACATTTTGTTTTTAAAGACTTTTATTTCTCACGTATATTTGTTACTAAATTAGCAGATAAATAAAAAATTTGTAACAAATGTACATGTAAAATTAAACTCTTAAAAAAATAGAACATTAAGGAATTTCACACTTTAGTAATACCAATAAAAAACGATTTCATTTCCTTGCTAGCTACTAGGCACCATAGCTGAGATCCTGATGACGCCCTCCCCATTTCAAGTGTCGCTAGGTAACTACCCCATCTGGAGAGCCACCCTTTCAGGCTATGGAATAATTCAGTTTTCCGTCCGGTGGCTGAGATAAAAGTTTCTTTTACGATGCCCACTACAATATATCATGCTTTTTACTGCGCAGACATTTGATTTCAACTCAATTTATGTAGTAATAAGTCTGTGCTTTAACGTTTGTCCTTTCTTAAAGAATTGAAGGAAAAGTAACGTAATTGAAATATATTTCTTGCGTTTATTTCACGATATTTTCCAATGCAATGAATTGAATTGCCAACCTATCTTTTATTATAACCCATAGCCTTTATCCGGTATGTAAACAACAATACTGATGATACCAAAATAATAAAAATAAATATTCATAAACCATTAGCCATTCTAATGATAAACATAAATAATCATTGAAGAAGAACATAACACTAATAATCTAAATAAAAATATGAAAATGAAAAAGACATAGCGATTGCTATCTCCTATTTTTCTGAGTCTTGTTCATTTTCATATTTTAATTTTGTGTTTTAGTGTGATTTTCTTCTTCAATTGCATAATACATTGATGGGAATAACTTTCAAAAGTTATAAAAAGAAAGTTTTTCTTACAAAAATAAAAAAATAAAAATAAAAATTACAAAGCAATATTAATTGTATATTGAAAAATCTGTTTCTGAAAAAATAAGAAAGTATACAGATTTAGGAAATGAAATTAAAAGAATTTGGCATTCTCAGACTATAAAAATATCACCATTCGTTATTTCGGCTACTGGCATTATATCTAGCTCTCTCATTTAAAATTTAGGCGTATTGGATTTGTCAAAGAATTTGTATATAAAAATGCAAAACTCAGTCATTTTAAATACATGTAGGATTACGTAAGATTTTTTAAATATTTATATTGAGGGATCTGTAAGATTTATCGGTCAAATTAGGAATTCCACCGAGCCGTACCCTCTGATATGACAATATGTGGAGTAGGTGAATTATATTCCTAATTAATAGTTTGGTAGATTAACATGTTGTTCTTGTATTGTTTTGTATTAATTATACTTAAGTAATACACTTGCATAACGTGGATTTACTAGATGATCATTTATATGGAAAAGTGTACGAAACATGGACCTGAAAATCTGGTGCGTAAAAATATTAAAAAAATATTTGAACCCATAATTACAAAGAAAATCACTCCTATTTTCAAAGCTGTTCTGATTGAGGAACAGCATGATTTAGATCGGCGAAATCTTCAACTAATTTACTGTCCTTTACAAATACCATTATTAAAGCCTTGGAAGCCAAAACTCAGGTTGATGTCCTCTACACTGACTTCTTCTCCAAAGCCTTTGACAAAGTAAATCACGAGTTCCTTATGGCTAAACTTTATGCTACAGGCATTAGAAACCCTTTGTTATTATTCTTGCACTCTTACGTGAGAAATAGAACATTGCTGTAACGTCCAGCGTTCCCCAGGGAACCCATCTGGCCCCGCTTCTTTTTACATTTTTATTTAATTAAATCCTACCTTGACAGTTTATTATTTCAAATTGATATTGATTCATTTAATGATTGGTGCAAAATTAACTACATGCAACTTAATGCTGATAGTCCTATTCAGTTTGATTATAAACTAAGTAGTGTTTGTCTATCCACTGTCATATCTATCAAGGTCCTTGGAGTCTCTCTAGACTGCAAACTTTCTTTCATTGATCACACTAGACTGCAAACTTTCTTTCATTGATCACATTAATAACATCGTAAACAAATCACTTAAACAACTCGGCTTCATTCACAGAATTACCTCTGACTTTAAACATAGGTACAAGTACACTTAAAAATTTTTAAGGGTACAAGTACACTTAAAAATCTGTTCGCTGGTTCGCCCACACCTTGAGTACGCTAGTGTCTTTTGGTCTCCTTCTATGCTGTCCACATTTGTCACATCGAATCCGTACAACACAGGTTTCTACGGGGAGGTTGCTTGGAAATTAGGACTTGAAAGAGGCACGTACTCATATGATGAAATTGAACAAACTTTGAACATTTCTTCTTTAGAAAAACGTAGAAAGGACTCCGATCTAATTTGCATTTTAAAAATAATCTACAGTATTATTGACAAATCTGTTTTGTTACAACTCATCCAGACCAACATCTCTCCCCGTAGACACCGAAATCATGAATATCTGTTCAATCAACATTCTACTAATTATCGATACCTTTCTCCTTTTTCCAGAATGTCGAGACGCAAGTCAAAGCATTGAATTTTTTCGTGTAAGCCTAAATCACTTCCGGCAGTCGAGACGAAAGGTATAATTTAAAAGCCGATTAAATCCTTATTCATGCTTTGACTTGTTATCTTCTATTTGTACCTTTATATTTTAAATTGTCATTGCTCTTTAGTTATATGTGCTTTCATTTCACTGTCGTCTCTGTTTGTATTATTACTGTATTGTTAATGGGCTATTTGTCCGTCAATAAAATAAATAAATAAACATAATTATTTACGAATAGATAAAAAAAGACAATCACTAAAAAAAGTTAAAACCACACATGAAGAATTACTTACTAATATTAAAATATTTTTTGGAAGCATTTAAGTGTATTCGCATTTATAGGATCAACCTACATTTTTTTTTCAAAAATCTCAATTTTTTCTATCTTAGAAAGGATCTAAAAGTGTATTATCTTATTTTTGTTGTGTGTGTATGTACAAATTTATATACATGTAAAACATAGGTAAAATAAAATAAAAAAGTGTTTACATTTAAAAACACACATATATATATAAACGTGTTAAGAGCCCGAATAATACAAAAAAAATACAACATTTTCATTAAACAAAAAAAACTGACGTAAATTTAAAATGTGGTTTTTAATCTTGCCAGCAAATATACATCATAATTACTAATTACTAATAAAATCCTGTTAATACCGCTACAAAATAAAAACACAATGCTGGGGCATCATGAAAGCCCATAGGCTTGCTGAGAAAGAGTGATGTTGCATGAGGGAGGCATATAAAAAATAATCACCATCTAACTCTTTTAGCAAGAGAGCACAAACTACATAAATAACTGAAAGACATGCACACTCGTGTGGAAATTACTTGTTTTAGAAAAACCATTAATGGTCTCTAAAGATACTCATGATATTTATGTGAGATACAGAAGAAGGAGTAAATATAAAATATATTATAAAATTACGGAAATTAAAAAATTCTGCAAAGTACCCTTTTTGTACTTAAATATTGTACAGTGTAGATGAATCCAAGCTAGCTTTTTGGCTGCTGTGAGCTAATGGGCATATGGAATTCATAATGAAGAAAATGTTGCGACATGGTATTAGATAAGAGAGGAATTATATAAGATAGACGCAGGACCTGAAATACCTGGCTATTCCAACATAACCATCAGTATACAATGTTAGGTGGTCTTTCACCAAGACGACACTGAGAGAATCTAGCTTATAACTTTTCTATTTTTCTTCTATGGAAGGTTATCTTGAAACGTAACTACAAGAAAGAGGAGGAAATATGACGGTGTTATCCCAAAAATTAACACCACGTGTAATTTTTTTCGTCATCTTTACCAATATTAATATTAGCCTGATTTTATTCTGTGAAATATTTTCGACTTTTACAAAAATTTTAGCTATCGAACCATATCGTAAAATATACCTATTAATAAAATCAAATATTTATAAACCAGTGTGCCTCGATGTCTCGATATAGGATATCCCTAGTGAGACAAAAAACTAAAAAAATAAGTGTATTGCTTATATAGATGCGCCCAGTGAATAAAGAAATATGTTTTAATCATGGGAAAATAAATAACCTGATTCTTCACTTTTATTAAAATAACCCTGCAAATTCTTTAATTAAAATTAAATATTTTAATTAAATTAAATTAAAATAACCCTGCAAATTCTTTAACTAAAATTATTTTTAAATTGAATTAAACAAAAAGAACCCTGCAAAGTTATTTTGTGATTATTGAAGACATAAATTTTATTACTAAAACAAGTTTTCATTATATGTATATTGAAAAAAAAAGTTTCCTAAAGCTTATTGATTTAATGTATATCAATCTATTTTCTTTTTTGGATAAATAAACAACGCACCACATAATACAAAGAAGTATTATATTGATGTAGTCTCAACCAAACATGTTTAATCTCGAATAATGTATATTATCCAGCATGTGATACAAAACCAACCCACCTTCAAGTTAGTGTGCCTGTAAATGCCACAAAATGACAGCGACACGACACATATTCACCATTAAAAACTTTTAACACGATAAAGTTAATGCTGCATCACCAAATCTGTTTAGTATTGCGAATCTGCTAAAGTTGTAACTCAGCTGAAAACATATATTATCACACGCTGGTAACAGGGTTAATGTAGAACGATTCATTAATTATTATACGTTAATTATAGTACGTAATTTATTAAAGACCTCTGTTAACAGCGTGCTGACACAGATTCAGGGATGATTAAAAAACACAAGAAATTCTGGTCTTTATTTGACATGCTGATATTGCTGCTGCTGTCATAATATCGTAGTTTTATAGAATACTGATCAAAGGTGTCATAGAGATTTGTAATTATTTTGATGAGTACCTATTCCTGTAATTCCTGTTAAGTTTTTATTTTATTTTTTTAGGGTAAACCATTTATATACGTATTGATTTTTACGTATAAGAAATTAATGTATTCTATAATCCTTTTTGAAGATTAAAGGAAAATTGAAAGTGTGAATTATTTATTAGCAGTTTTCATAAGTCAAGTTACTGGCTTGTTTATATTTTGGTAATGCTTTCCTGTGACAAATCGACATCAGATACTAGAAGAACGATTAAAAATAGTTAGTGTTACAAATGAATAAAACTTCACATACTAATGACAAAAAAAGTGTTAATAGATATATATTTTGAACATAATATATATCATACACACATACATTTTTATGAAATGTTTACTGATTACTTTTAAAATAGGACACATTCAACAGAGCCAAAATAATAAATCCAAAAAAGTAATATTTATGTTGTATAAGGTAAACATTTTGTAAGTTTTTTTAAAATACCAGAAAGTTGTGAACTGTATTATTGATTCATCATAGCTCACAGAGGCGGCTCTAGGGGTCCAGAAGTGAAAGGGGAATTAAAAAAAAATGTACAACTAAAATTTACTTGATAGTGTGATATAAGTTGATATTATCAATATTCATTTGTAGGTACCTCACGAATTTGAGAGTCAAACTACTTAAAGAAATTGCAAAACCCTCAGGCCTCAACAGTATTTTTTCAGAGGTTCGAAATATTTCCGTTTTGCGATAAAATCCAAATAAATTGAATATTTCTGAATGTATCTGAAAACTAAAAACTGTTTTAGAAAGACAATGAACTGCTGTTTCAAATTTTATAATTCTAAATAAACATATAGTTTTTGAAATATAAAATGTTTGCATGCATACAATATATTTTTTTAAATGGCTCACTTTATGTTTTTCTAATTAAAATTACTGATAATGAAAAAAATTATACACACATACATATTTTATTAGGCAAATGTATTATAATAAAGATTCTCAAGGATTTGAGGAGGCTCGCTATGAAAAGGTTTCCTTCAACCAGTCTCTCCCGATTCGGCCTGCCAGCTGATGGCCAAGACTCGGACACTTTACCCCATAAACCCGGGCACCTCCACTAAGCCACTGAACGTAACCTGCCACTTGTTGAATTATAAACTTCAAACCAATTTATTTGTAATCTAGACAGTTTTTCGCGTTAGATCTTAATTGATTTATCAATTTATTGATTTTACTACATACACGATTCCTCAAAATAATATTTAAAAAAAATATTCTCGACACAAGTTAACAGTTAAAAAGATTGACCCCTAATATATAATCCATAGTAGGTATAAGCTAGTTACTTCGTTTCATATAACTATAAACTTTGTAAGTCAAGCACGTCTGAAACCGTAAACTAGACCATCACGAAATAAAGCTCTTTAACAAACTCAATAATGGATCCTTTTTTTGCATGTCGATACTCCTAAAAGTGTATTATAACAACCCCATGATTATGAAATAGCCCAGCTTTTAACTTATGAGCTTTTTGAGTTATTCAAACGGATCGGAGCATGCGATTTCCGAATTAAGGACCTAGCACTTTATATTGATTTCATTTGTAAATAACATAACAAAACCATTGACCTATAACTACGCATATAACTTAATGTTGTTCTCGGTGGCGCCAGAGTTATTTGAATTGATTTGTTTTACGATGTATAGCATCTAGGTATATGTAAGTTGTTGAATGAAATTTTGCGATAAATTGAGATATCGTTGATACCAAAGTAGTACAGGCGTGCAATTTGCTGTGTAAGTTGGTAATATAAAATATGCTAAAGAAATGTGAAGAACGGTAAACATTCCTGGGTTTAGAAAAAGTTTACGATATTTAAAAAACATACAAAAAATTTGCACAGGGCTTAGAACTATAGTGAGCAAACTTTATAGACTGAAGTTTTTTATTCCACTGAATACCCTTAGAACAATACATCTATCATTAGCGGAATCCCTAATAAGATATGGAATAATTACATGGGGACATTCAACAAAAACAAATCTTCTTTCAGTGCAAAAAGCATGCGTAAAGAAGTATTTACTTCAAAAACTTTTAGTACCTTATCATATGCGGAAAATGTTCTTTTTTTACATTAGCTCCCACAGGAGACCCCGAGGAAGACAATTTCCTTGGGGGCCTATGTCGTTTTTGTCAATCTCATTCTTCAAATTCAGAATTAACAATATTATCTTATATTATTTTTTTTCTTTGTTTTTGGCAACGTCCCACAGTGTTTCGTTTCATACAAGCTAGACGGAAAAAACTCTTAGATAATAATAAAGTATTTAGAACCCGCTTGTGGGGAGTATTTAATGCGAATATATTGAAAATTTGGGTTGAAAGTGATTAATATAATTTTTTTCTTAAAAAAAAATTTAAAAAAATCTTTTATATAATTAGTCCTATATTAATAGTTTAATTGTTTATTTACACCAGGACCGGTCTCGTCCTACTACGGACATTTTCAGACTGGTCTGACCACTTTCAGACCAGTCAGACCAATTTCAGACCGTCTGAAAATGTCCGTAGTAGGACAAAACCGGCCCTGGTGTAAATAAACAAGTGGAACAAAGTGAAAAAATTGTTTAATTTTATAACTAATTAAATTTAAAGTCCTCGTACTCACTAAATCGCACACTTTCATTATTTTACTCCGGTCACTACATGCCACAAAATCCTTTGCGGGCCTTCCAGTAGATGTAGATGGCTGATTTTTGTCCAATTGACAATTTTCACGTAAATTTTCAATTGTGAAAAAGTTTTCACTACCTTGAAGCCACTCACAAAATTTAATAACTCAGCTACTACAGGTAGGTAGGTATGTCTACCTACGTTAAATTATCGTGAAAACAAGCTTATGTGTCCAAGCGGTTAACAACCAATCTTTCGAGAATCCGAGAGGCTGCGATCCACCTTTTGCTAATATTCAAAGATATTAACTGTATTTGGCTTTTCAATTTTTTTTTACTGCTTGCATTGAGATTTTGAAGTTCAAATTTACTTTAAATAAGATAATATTTTCCATGAAACCTTTCTTTATTGGGAAAACTCCTCCATGTATCGAACAACTCCTGCCTGGAAATCTGGTATGTGGTGCCTGTGAAATGGCAAAATATGATTGGTGAGCATTAATGAGCAAAAATATCGAAACTGATTTGAATAGAATATTAATTTTTCGATCTACAAAAAAAAAATTACCCGACCTTATTGATATTTTATCCGAAATAAATTCTCGGGTAGTTAGAAATTAAACTTTTTAAACCACTCAAGTTAAATATTATTTAAAAAAAAAACTAATATGTTTTACATTTTAATTTTACAATAAAAACATACTAGATACCTTCCAAAGTAGCCTCCATTTTTTTAGAACCGAAACAAAACACTTTAAACACATAAACAACCTTACAGCTCGGGCGACAAGATGCTAATGAAAGCAACTTATAATTCATTATCTAATTTACCTAACTTTGGAGCTCTAGTATGAGTGAACCCGTTCATTAATTACCCCAATTAAAAATGTATTTATCATACTAGCTACCTATTAATACCCCCATGAAGTCATTTTTCAAAAATTCCAAAGTGAGTTTTTTCCGTCTAGCTATATGAAACAGAACGGACCCTTATAAATAATAACAAATGTTCGAAACACTGGTTTGTAACCTAGGTAGTGTCTCGGATAAACAGATTTTAATTTTTATTTATTATTTATTTGGTGGAAATAAACATAGTTACAGGAAGGAGAGGAAATCATGATGTAATTAATACTTATAAAACAACCCACAGTTCGTTTTGGAACAGAAATCCTTAGTAGAGAGGACTTAGAATACTTTGTATTTTTTAAACAGTTATTAAAAATATACATACGAAATACAAAAATAGCATAGTCAATATTATAAGGACAAAATGATTCATAAAAAAACGTAATTACTTTTTCTAAACTAAACAAAAAGCATTACAGTTAGGTTTCGGAATCTCAAAAAATATTCTTTTGTATCTTTGAATCGATCAGCGTAAAATTTCGGTCTTTCCACTATTGCCCATTACAATAAGATATTTAACTTTGCATAACAATAGTGGTTTCTTGCGCTTTCGATACCATCCCACAATCCACGATCCAGTGTGCCGGGGTGATTTGGCAGTGACTGAATATTATTGTTGGCTATTTCCTGGTTTAAAAAAAACTTGTCTTGTCTTCTGGATGATTGATCTGTTCTCTCCTATCTTTTATCTTACTCCTCCACGACCTCTCCTCTATTTGCCACATATCAATTCTCATCCATCAGATTTTTTGTGAAGGTTCAATTGGGGCCAAATAATGCTGTAGGAAAAAGATGGCCTTGTTTATCTTCAACGTGTTTTTATTATTATGTATTTACAGAATACAATATCACTTTTCTGTATTATTCTCATTCTTCTGGTCTGAAGTAAAATAAACGAAGCAGTGGCGGCGTAAACACTTCTTTGATGGTGGGGACCGACATTTCTTTATATAGGTTTACCTACTACATACTGTATCTCACTACCCGAAGAATATAATACAAAATTTCTCGAACAAAATTTTCATGGTCAAATCATGCTAATCAGATATCTAAACATAAAATAAATTAAAATGTCTATAGATATACAATTTATACAGCATAATAAAAATAACGCTTTATTTGCTAAATTATCATAGAAGTTAATTTGAACGCGAGCGATTCCCGCCCGAAACTATGCTAATTTTGTTACGTGGGGATTCATCGGATTGTCCCCACGGTATATGAAATTCACATACAGTGCGCATGCGCGGGTCTCGGATTGCATACGATCGCGAACGAAACGCAAGGGATGAATGAACGGATTAACGGATGAACTAAGTGCGCAGTAGGTTCTGCGCACTGAGAAATGCACTCTTAAGGTTCGTGCGCTGATCGGCTGCACGCTGGTCTGCGTGAGTTGTCACCGGTTTGCTTAAATTTGTTGTATTTTATTATGTTTAAGGATTTCATTAATTTTGGAGAAGACTGTTATTTGTTTTAGTAGGTTTCGAGTATAACTGGTGGAGACTGTCCCCCCCTGTCCCTTGTGAAGAACCGCTACTAAAACGAAGCAATCAGCAAGTCTCTAAAATATTATCTTCTTGTTTTATTTTATTTATTTATTTGTATTTCACGCCCTGCTGGGCTTTAACATGTTATTTTTTTATCATCAAAGTAGATCTAAATCAACATTACATTCAATTCACATAAAATTAATTGGCTCTTTTTCACACAAAAGCAACAAATAAAAAAAAGAAGCAAAGTACATCTAAAAAAGCTTTAGAAATAATTCAAACAAAAGCAAAATAAAATTATAAAACTGAATCTAAAACAAAATCACAAACAAAATCAATGTCAAATCAAAAACAAAATCAACAACATAATCAAAAATAAAATCAAATATGAGTTAGATACAAGCAGGATACCCTACCATGCAAGGTAGAGAAACAACAGAATGGGATAACTACAATTCGTAGATTGAGTCAAGGAGAACTATGTGGTATATTCAATTAAATATTATTGATGTTTTTTCCGATAAACACCTTACTATAAGGTGATTAGACTAAATAAATGATTTAGCAAAACTCATATGCAAAAAAATTTTTATCTTACCACTTTTTCTAATTTTTCGATTAAGAGTGGCTTAAAGAGTATTACAATTTGGGGTTTTACTCATGAAGTTAGGCCAAAAATGAATGAAATATTCTTTCTAGACTTACAGAAAAATCAATAGACATCGCACATAAAATAAAAAATGAATTTATTTTTATAACGCCATCTTGATACAGCGTACCAGGCACACTTCTCTTTTTTATATAGAAGCCCACAATACTAAGGCAATCTGCTCACTGAAGCAAATGAAAACTGGCAACTGTCTTTGTATGACAATGTGATGGCCCGCTCACTACACAATCACTTAAAACCCCGTTGTTAATGGTAACGCAAGCGGTGACTCGCGACTCGCACTGCTGGTTGCCGTGGCCGGCTGTCGCTAGTTGCCAGCTGTCAGCTGATTGTTCTTCGTCTATGGTTAAACAAGCTTTTTGACCAATCAAGACACTTTGCACGCGGCGGACACTATATTGAAAACATTAGAAATTGCATAATTTTACATTAGCTACACCATCACTTTTTATATTATATTTATTAGAAGATTACTGCCAAAAATGGAGTTAATAAATTGAAGTTATTTCGAAAGACTTGACAATTTCAGAACTGAGGATTGATTGAAGACCCATTAGGACTGGAGAATTTGAATGAAATTAGATGTACAATAACACACAAATAAGAATTTGTTAACATTTTACGCAATTATTATTTACTACGTCGCGGGCTGAGAAAGTGAAGGTAAAGGTTTTGGTTTTTTGCTTTATGGATACGACTGTTTAAAAAGGTGAGTTTTAAATTTAGCTCTAAATTCCGCCGAATCTGTGATCATTTTTCTCTCATGTGGCATTACTTACTTTATTTATTTTAATGAAAAGACACCACAAAGTGAAAACCTTTCCGAAGAAGTTTACTTCGAAGAATTCAAATTATATCATTGCATTTTTTTTTACTTTAACTCCGCACAGGAGGCCCTGAGGAAAATAATTTCCCTCAGGGCCTATGTCATCTAAGATGTTGTGTGAAGGGTCTCTTTGAGAAGAGGAAGAAGTGAACATGGGTCTTGAAGAGACCCGTGTTATAGGAGGGAGGAAACACAGAGGCCGGCAAATCGTTCCACAGCAGAGCTGTTAAACTCAAGAACGAGTTGTCGAAACGACCCGTTCTCAAGACCGGTGACAAATATCAACCGTGTACAAATATTCAAATATTGAAAATGTTCGGCGTGTTTCCCGACTATGCACCGGTGCCGAGGGGATCAATGATGTTCAATGTTCCTCGGAGAATCTTCCAATAGAATACCGGTAGAATCAAGGCAGCATTTTCCACTCGACGCCTGTGCTCTAAAGATTGGAATCCATTTGTTAAGACGGGAGAATCTATAAAACGGACCGCCCGTTTCTGCACAGAGTCGAGGTTTTTTCAAGTATTGTGGGGCTCCAGACCAGATGTGGCTGCCAAATTTAATGTAGATATCAAATTTAAAAAATCTTTAGCTTTGTTTGGTGACCAAATCTGAATAGCCAGATACTTGCCCACCTTCCCCATTTCGCTGCTACTTCCTCTTGAACTTCTCGGGTACAGAATTACCATACATAATTAAATGTAGATAGTAAATTTTTTTATAAGAAAAACTCTCTTCTTTAGTTTTGAAGGTTGTTCACATCAATATAATATATTAAATAAAACAAATTACTTTAATTAATTATAATAACCGATGGTTTCTTCGTCAGGATAATAACATGAATAAATATAACAAATGAAACAAACAAGTACAGACAAAAAGAACAATAGACAAAAATATTATATATATATATTCTACAGTTGTTTGTTTCTTTTGTTATTTTTATTCATATTATTATCCTGATGAATAAACTATCAGTTTTGAAACATGTAGATTTTAACAAATGTGATTATAGTGGTTTACACAAAGTAATTTGTTTAATTTAATTTAAATGATGCCACAAAGTAATTTTGCAAAGATTGAAGAAATAATGTAATATATATATTACAGAAGAAGATAACAATAATAGTCTAACCGGGACATATGCTTTAATCAATTCAGCCACTGCATCCTATTATGAGACTGTCGTATTTGTCAAAGTCATATTTCAAATTTCAGAATAAACAATATAATCTTCAACTAATGTTTTTTAATGTATATAGTTTATTTGATGCTGTTCATTATGCTCGTTGTGTAGAAATAGGAAAACTCCGTAACATCTGGAGAGGAATTTACTCCTGTCTCCTTTCTCTCCCATAACTTAGGTACAAGCCACATCCCGTCTGCATTATTTCATTCACGTGACAGAGCCGTGGTGTCTTTTTGACGCTTTTTGCTCCAACTTCTGCAATATTTAATTTTCTTGCTCTCTTTGTTCACAGGAACTTGTTCTATCTACTTATCATGGCATAACCCTTGTTCACGATTAAAGAAACTTTTAGAGACAGCTATTTTCTAAGTTAAATTATCAGAAATATTTAATTGCATTATTTCATTAAATAGAATTCAGTAAACTGCAAACATAAAGTCAAAAAATTAAGCATCAAGCAAAAAAACTTTACGACTGAAAAGATGTTAAATTTATTTTTAATTTAATAATATATTTCACACAACTTTGTTAGATAAAAAGTTATATATTTTGATATGAAATAAATGATCTCTTCATCAGGATTAATGGTATACAATAATATCCACATTAATTAAAATATTATAATTTGAGTTATTAACTCATGAATTAAAAAAAAAACAATATAAAGGTTTATATACAAATGTACATATTATATATTTATATATATAAATAATGGGAGAAGGATTAATGGAAACCCAAATCGGATGAAGAATTCATGAAGGAGTTGAAGGATAATACTTCTATTGATTTAGTCGATTTAATTTATATATCCCCATTGCTCCCATTTGGTGCCAGTGGGACTATGGCGTCATCACTTGGGGTATGTTGTGAGGCTGAAGATATTGGAGAGGGGAAGGAGATGGGGAAGAGAGAGGTAAGGAAGTATCCGGCTATTCAGATCTGGTCACTAAACATGATAAGAGCCATTTCAAACAACTTTTCTGATTCTGAATTATTGTGGTCTAATACTAGGGCGATTATACAGAAATCTTCTACTCTGGAGCGTGCCGCGAAAATGCTGTATGTTATTTTCAATCAACACATTGTAAAATAACACAAATAAATTAGAATCTGCGACCTTCGGATTGCTAATCGAGAGTCTTACTATCAATGATCATGGTTATTGAGAGTATTTTTCCATAATTTCCTCATTCACTGCGTATGAACTGCTTCGATATTACTCTCATAAAAAAATACATAGTCTTACATATAATATAATACTATAATATATTTATTTGTCAGTGCATAATATATTAATTATATTAATTAATATATAAGTAATAATTCAGATATGCATTACGCAACTAAACAAAACCGAATCAAATGCATTTTACATGGTTTTAAATTAGTGATCCATGAACCGGTGTTATAAGCCTAAAATCGACTGCCACATGATTTAAAAATAGGAACACACCCGGCGGAATTTAGAGCTAAACTTAAAACTCATCTTTTTAGACAGAAGTATCTATAAAGCAAAAAAAAAAACCTTTACCTTCACCTTCTCAGCCCGCGACATAGTAAATAACTAATTGCGTAAAATATTAACAAATTCTTATTTATGAGTTAGAGTTGTATTATTATTATGTAGACCTAATTTCATTCCAATTCTCCAGTCCTAATGAGTCCTAAATTCTCAAGTCTTTCGAAATAATTTCAATGTATTAATACCATTTTTGGCAGTAATCTTCTTATACATGTAATATGAAAAGCGATGGTATGAATGTAAAATTATGCAATTTCCAATGTTTTAAATATAGTGTCCTCCGCGTGCAAAGTCGTATCGCCTCCAAGCATAAACCTTCTAATTAAAGTGTGTTTATCGGAAGTGACCTGCCAGGTAAGTATGTTTTCTAAATCTATTTGTAAATAATAGTTCTAGAAGCCTAAGTAGTCATAATTAAATGTACGGCGCCTTTGAGGTGATTTCTCACAAAAACGGCGCTTTACTTTTTTTTATTACGCACCAGACTTTTAGGTCCGGGTTTAGTTTTCCCCATAGGAAAAACTAAATCCTTTCACACACTTTTCCATAAAAATGATCATCTAGTAAATCCACGCTATGCAAGTGAATTATATAAGTATAATTAATACAAAACAATACGAGAACAACATGTTAACCTACCAGACTATTAAATGGGAAAATAATTCACCGACTCCAGATATTTTCATATCAGAGGGTTCGGCTCGGTGGAATTCCTAATTTGACAGATAAACCTACTGATCCCTCAATGTAAATATTTAAAAAATCTTTCGAAATCCTACAGCTATTTAAAACGACTGATTTTTAATTTTTATACACAAATTCTTTGACAAATCTAATACGCCTAAATTTTTAATGAGAGAGCTAGGTACAATACCAGTAGCCGAAATAACAAATAGTAATATTATTATAGTCTGAAAATTCCAAATTCTTTTAATTTCATTTCCCAAATCAGTGTACTTTCTAATTTTTTCAGAAACAGATTTTTCAATATTACAGGAATTTTGAATAGCTACATCAATGATATAAGCTTTTTTTTAAATTCTGTCATGTAAAAATATAAAATATATATAATATTGCAAATATTTTAATAATTAAGCTTATCATCTTTATTATACACAGTTTGTCTGCAGTATAAATACTAATAAGCTATATGCTATATGGAGACCCAACATACATTTGTAAAGGTCTTTTAAGCTTCCCTAAAATCTACTATACAAATTATCCAATTAGTATTATAAAAATAAAAGAGTGCGTTATAAACCACTGCAAATATTTCAATAATTATGCTTTAGAAAATCATCTCCAAAAGGTAAATTTTATTGTTGAGAATTGAATTTAACGAGTTTTCTTCAAAGCAGGTTTTAATTAAAAATAGGTCTATTAAACCGTAATTTCTTCCTGCCCCTACCCAACAAAACTAGGTCACAAGCTAAGTCAATTATCGGTAGTCATAAACAGGTTTCTTTCAGTAAACACAATATTACATACGAGTATAAACGCAATCAGGTATAAGGAAAGCGAATTAAAGCAAATAGTGCATTGGGCTAAAGCGATGACGGTTGCTGCAACCAATGAAATGAAACGACTTCCACTATAGAATTAAGGTTAATATCTCTTTATGGGAAATGCCGAGGGAGGAAGTATAAACATTTGATAGCCAGCAGTTATTGGGAAGGCTAAACTACCCCTGGAACATAGTTCTAACCCATAAAGATGTGTTTAACCGTTTTGCTAGACTTTTTGCCGTCAGAATATGTACGTAATAGGTAACTTAATTGAAGTCTAGCGGGGGAAAAGTTACGGGTCGGAGAGATTTTTATGGCTGTGCAAGGATATTAAAAGGACATTAAGCTCTGAGTGAAATATGGCTTTGTTTTACTAAGGCTGTTTGAGTTGGTAAATAAGAAAGTGGTATCGATATTTAATTAAATATATCTCACAATGGAATTACTTCAACCTAAAGTGCGGTCCTCCGCATTGATTTTGTAAAGACTCTTGACACAAAAGTCTTCAACCAAGTCAGAAGCCTGATCTCAACATCCCTTATAATATTATCAGTTGAACAAAAGGAAGATTTCGGCATGATAATTAATCGTTGGGTTCTTTTTATCATCCAACTTCATCCGAAGCTGGATAAAAGTGTTTATTAATTTCTGCGAACCAGATTATAAATAATAATAAAGCATTTATTCTAGTATGTGGGGATGTTAGTGCAGTCCCACACATTCCATATAGAGTATACTTATATTGGATTATAAAATAAGGGTGGGTGAATAAGAGACCTAAAATGAAAATATGAAAATAGAGCCTTTATGGACCTGTGGCATTTTGATAATCAGGGGAAATCATCTTTCTCCAGCATTCGACGATGCTGAAAGCTGGACTCTGGGGGACTTCCATGATGTTCCAGGGGATATTGGTCCTTTCCTTCGTTCTTGTCATCCCCGATCTTATAAGGGCTGAAAAACCGGGAATTAATTCCTCCGTGAAAATACTGGAAGCGCTATATCTGTGGAGGCCAAAAATTTTGCGGAAGGCGTTATTATATTAGACACGAAGTTTTTCTGTACTGCTCTTTTTGTAGTTTGCCCAAAGTTCGTTCGTATCTATGCAACGTAGGGCAAAAGGCAAGGAATTGCAGCGGCAAATTTTCACAGCGGTACTGCAACGAAGAATTCTTATAGAGAAAAAAATAAAATTCGTACCTAGAGTGACCGTGAATTAAGTATAAATAATATAATTTCTCTATTTGTAATTATACCAGCTGAAGTCCCCGGATTTGACCGGGCTTTACACACAGTTTTTGGAGATCTTATGTAGACAGTAACCTTTCTTTTGTTTTGAAGGTCAAGTGTGCAAAGTTTTATCATAAAGAATAAAGCTGTAGATTGTAGACACTCTTCTTTATATAAAAATATACAAGAAAACCTGGTCATAAAACCATTTATTAACCTGGAAGAAAGAAGTTTTTTCATTAGAATTTAACTGATAGAGTTACGTTGTACGATCAATAATTAAAAGACGTGTTGGGTATAAAACGAAGAAAACTCCAATATTCTGCATTAAATTGACGTTACTGATACCATTTCAATTCCGCAAAGTTGTTCCTAGTTGCAGCCTGAGGGTGATCCCTAATGATAGCCAACCTCCTATAAGAGAGGGCATTTGGAAATAATGAACCCACTGTGAGATGTAGGACATTTTGTGGCGAGGGGAAATGGATCAGGGAAGGAAAATCAGGAGTGTTATTGTGCCTAAGGAGTATTATTGTTAGCGCCCTGTTCCCGTATTTTACACGATTTGGTACATCACCTTAATTTTAATGTAAAATTGCAAACAGTTACCCCACGTGATTTTACAAGGTCAAGAAATTATTTAATGGAGTGCTTGTACCTAGCCTGATGTATGGCAGTGAGGCATGGAACTGGCAGAGAATGGATGAAAGTAGACTGAATGCTGTTGAAATGAGATCCCTGAGGCGTATGTGTGGTAAAACCATGTATGATCGTGTGAGAAATGTGGAGATTCGAAAAGAATGCAAGGCTGATGTAAGCGTAATGAGTAAAATTGAGAAAGGAACCCTTAGATGGTTTGGGCATGTAGAGCGAATGAACAAAGAAAGGAGCGTAAGGAGAATATATGATGCAAGTGTGAATGGTATAAGAAGTAGGGGACTTCCGAGGAAGACATGGCACGATCAAGTGAATCAGATACTTGAGTCGGGCCATGACAAGAGTCAGAAAAATAGAAGAGTATGTATGAGATGATGTATGAATGTGAATGAGGCAAAGAGTGTGTGCCAAGACCGAGGTGTTTGGCGGTCCGTCCTCTCTGCCTACCCTTGCGGGGAAACGGCGTGATGGTTAGTTAGTTAGTTAGTTAAGAAATTATTGCCAAGAAAATCGGTTGAATATAAACAAAATGAGTAGTTAGTTTGTAAGTAGACAACCATTGAGTAAGACAAAATAAAAAAGGGATTCTAATTCAGGGTTATGTTGTGTAGTACTAATGTATGTATGTTACAAGTTAAAGCCAATATGTTTTTGTCTCGGTTCAACTTGAGCAATGGACCCATCGGCAGAGCCCGGAAGCTCTACTCCTCCATACAGTCTATACTCGACTCTGTAGGCAAGTCCCGCATTTGCATATAAAGTAATACTATATCTCTGCCTGACGACTCGCTCCCATTGTGAGGCGGGATATTCCTGGGTACAGGGTACAGGGTATATAGGCTATAAGGTATACGGTATAGGGGATAGTGGATATCCCACACAAGTCCCCGTTGAATGGAAAAATTTAATGACGCGGAGAATTGGATATTTTTTATTTTCTCCGTAAACGGTTTTTTTGCAAGATCCGCAAATATAATTTTTATACGTTGTTTTATTCTCAAGAATTGGAGTATTGGTGTACGTGGTCGATTTGAAGACTGAAGGTTGGATAAGTATATTTGATACGAGGAAATTATAGACCAGATAAATGATAACGTTAGTGGTGGCTGTAGGCTTAATTTTTATTTTATAAAAGGGGCGCCACTGGTCTCTGACCAGGCCAACAGCGTAGAACAAAATTCTCCTTACAGGGCCGTGGGGGAAAGCACACACTTTTAGGTAATGAAGGAAACAATTAAAAAAAAAAACAGTATAAACAAAGAACAATAAAAAAAATGTATATTTATATATTAACAAATTATTAGTATTAAATTACAGAGATTTATAAATTAACCGATAATTAACTTACCCCTGGATCGACCATTTAATTTCACTAATCTAGCTATGGTGAAGTTAATTATCCTGGAAGACGCCCACCCGTCTGATCATCTGGTATCTGGTAGCCAATGAAAAGTTTGCTCCAACCAACGGACAATGGTTTCCTGGCGAGTCAAAACTTCCCGTAGATTGGTGCAGTTTCCATCCCAGATCTATTCGTGGGTGACAGTCTTCTTTTAAATTGTTCTTAAATGATTCAATTAGTTCTGCATACAATAATGCGAATTGCGCGTATGGCGTAGATTTTAATATGCACTCTTAATGCCGATTATATAATGCCGATTATATTGGGTACAGCGAAAGCCACTCAAAAGAGGAGCACTTTGTAATATATTTAAAATCGCCCGATTTAAATGTTAAAATGATTTTACATTTTATAAATCAAAGGGTTGACCAATAAGTGTGACCATAAATAAACCATTAATTGAGTGTGACTAGCTTTTAGCTTTTGGTGAAAATTCTGAATATTTTTCCAAAAATAACAGCATTCGCTGAACTTCTATATTTTAAAATTATTAACTGACAGAAAGCAAAGGAACATTTTATTCTTTTTAAGTAAGAACTATATCTAAATTAATTATATCATAACATATTTTTTAATATTAAAAATGGCAATCGTAGAAATTGAACGGAATTCTCGTAATCTTGGAGCATTGTATTAAATTCACCACCATTTTTTTGTCTATTCGTGTTTAGGAAACTTTTTTCTAAATAATTATACTAATAACTCGCTGGAATGTTGTCAGATTATATTCATTTTTGTACCTTAAATTGGGGTTAAATATTTGATATAAGAACTTAAGAGCGATTGACCAGCAGCTGAAAATAAAAGTTTAAAAATGCTTGCAACTGCACAGGGCGGTTCCAATGAGAAAGATCGATTATTACCCGTATCAATTTTTTTTAAATAAAAAATAAATACCGATTTATTTCATTTAAAAGTTGCATTAATATATTATACCTGCATTCAAGTAAGCAATAAAAATGCTCAAAACGCACGATGATAAATTATTAAATATCGTTTACTTCTTGTAAGTATTTATGATTTTTTAAAAATGTCTAAACAAAATAAGTCTGTAAAAAAATTTTTAATATAATATAGTTTGTTAGACCTTAAATAAATAGAAAAACTGAGGTATTTTTGTCACAAAACACGTTCTCAGATTAATTTTTTAATGATTTTAATTTAACTAAAATTAAATTTTTGAAAACTGTGTTGACTAGATTATGTTATTATTTATTTTATTGTATGATTAGATTTGAAATTTGTGTTGTTTAATAGAATCTATCGTTTTAAAATTGAACAAATCTGCCAACGACCAACAGTATAACCTTAGTATATTAAAAATACACTTAGTTTATCAAAACTTAGTGTACCAGATAAAATAACAATCTTTCAAAATCAATTTATGTTTTTTTGTGAAAAAGAGATTGGATTTTGTCTGGAATTTGATTTAAAAATGAATTATTTCCGGTATATTCTGGTAATACCCTCTTAATTAAGGATTAATTAATTAATTTTTTGCTGTAAATACTCCTCCCATAAACACGAGCTCTGTGAGCTCAACTTATGGAGTAGTAGAATAATTATGTATAATTGTATAACTTGTCAATATATAACCACCTGTATGTAAAATCTTTTTCTTATTAATAAATAAAATAAATAAATAAATAAATATTATCCTAAGCAAAGTCACTATGGCGGATTAATTATTTTTTCAAACACCGGATGATTATTTCTGACCCATTTCTGGATAATTTATTTATTTTATTTAAATAATACATGTTACATAATTGTGACATTTACATAAAGTAGATATATTAAATCATCATACAAGGCGGCTTCTTGTATCATGGTGACCAATGGAGTATTGTTACACTGTATTACAAAGTCTAAATCTAGAAATAATAAGGAAAATAATTACTTAAAAATACTATGTATATTTACAAAAACTTAACAGTAGCTAAAACATTTTAAATATAATTTAATTATTTTGTGTAATTTCACAATTTAATCATTACTAAAATATCATATAGTTTATTTATAGCATGTTCTAGAGTGGAATATACTCTCAGTATCGCCCTGGAGTAAGACCACCTTTCACAATTTAAAACTTGCTTGAAACGGCTGTAGCCGTGTTTGATGTCCACGATTGAATATCCAGGTATTTCTCCACCTTCAACTTCTCCATCACTTTCAGCCCTACAACATACCCAAATTAGGGATGCCATAATCTCACTGACTTCAAATGGATGGTAGAAGCTAGGACTCTTGTGCGGTATTCACTTTATAAAAAAATCTTAAAAATTGAAACAATTTATAAATATAAGTATTTGAAATAACTCCTACGACTTTCAGAGTATTATAAAAGTATTATAAAAATCCCCAAAAACCTTTTCTCATAAATTTCCCAGCCAGGCGTTCAATATTACTTCCACATTTTATTAGTATTGTTAATCGGCCATTAAAGAAATCTCTTCTCACACACTCATGCGTGTTCCGCGTCAATACCGCCTTCACGTGAAGCGAATCACATGCGTTTGTGGATTGCAATAAACGTTATTCAACCATTATTGCGTGTTTGGCTGTCGTGATACGGAGACGTTTTGGATTCTACTTCGAGAAACACATTTTTCACAGGAAGGCTGTTTGGTTTTATTATGTGTGATTTTATTTAGTTTAACGGTGGAAGTGATGTATATTTTTCAATTTTAATGTGTTTTTTATAAACTAGGATCTAGGTCATGCATGTTTTTTTTAAAACCACAATTAAAGAAGGTATTGGTAGTAGAAGAACATACGTACTTTAAAAATGTAAATAAATTCTTCCATTGATATGCTTCTATTGATATGCTTGGTGTAATGCCAGCTCAGGTACAGGGGGTCTATCGAAGCCAGAGTAAAGTTAGCCTCTTAGAAACTGGGCGCACTGTACATGGCCCGCAGATACAATAGTACACAACTTGCTGCTGACCCTGTACAAATCGCAATTGTGCCCCAATGTTGAATTTGGCAGCCATCTCTGGTCTGGAGCCTCAAAAATATCCTTGATTCTGTTTGATTAATTCCTCGATGGCAATCATTAGAGTACAGGCGTAAGGCTTAAAGCTGCTTTTGTTCTACTGGAATTTACAATGGAAGGTGCTACAAGGACCTCGCGTTATAGATCCCTTCGGTACCGGTTGGAAAATTCGCCACACGCGCTAAACATATGCACATTGTTGACATTTGTTACATGAGAAGGGGTCGTTTTATTATTCGTTCTTGAGTTCAACAGCTCGTCTGTGGAACGATTTGCTGGCCTCTGGGCTTCCTTCCTCCTAGAACATTCCCTTTCATCAAAAAGACCCTTCACATACCACAGCATCCCCAATGACATGGCTCTGTTGGTTGTTCTTCCAAAGGTCTCCTGTGAGTTTTTAAAATTTATTTTCACATAAGCTCCATACATGAGGCCCTCAGGAAAACATTTTTCCTCGGGGCCTGCGACATCTTTGGGGATGTTATGTGGAGGGCTTTTTTAAGGAAAAGGAAGGATACGAAGTTCTAAGAAGGAATATATGAGTGGTGGGTTGGAACAGGAGTGACGGAGGATAAATCCATACCTCCTACTGTGATGCAAGGTGATGGGTCGAGAGAATCTGGTTGAAGATACCATGCAGTAGTTGGGCAAACGCACCATGTATTAATCGTCGATTGGGGTGACCTATGGCAGGGGTATTGGTTATATAATAAATGGTTCCTGGGGCGGCGGTACCCATTCCCATCTTCCAAATTGTGTGAAGTTAATTTAAAAAAATATTTTTTAAACTTTCAAGACTTCTTGTAGAGATTTACAATATCTTATTGCAATTTTTATTTTATTTTATTTTATTTTTTTTTTTAAATTTTTTTTTTAAATTTTTTTTTTTTTTTATAGAGAATACCTCACAAGAGTCCCAACTGCTCCCGTCTGGAGCCAGTGAGACTATGGCATCCCCAATTGGGGTATGTTGTGAGGCTGGCTAGGATGGTAGGAAAGTACCTGGCTATTCAGATCTAGTCACTAAACACGGCTAAAGCCATTATTAAGCAACGTCTCAATTCTGAATGATGGTCTTACACCAGGGCGATACTGACAGTATCTTCCACTCTGGAACGTGCCGCAAATGTAGTATATATTATTTTTATTAATTAATTGTGAAATAACACAAATTAATCAAATAAAATTTATTTGCGCACGCCGGGTTCGAACCCGCAACCTTCCGATTGGGAGTCAAGTGTTGTTACCACTCGACCACGGACGGTCGTCAAATCATATTGGTAGATATGTGAAATTCACGCCTGTGCACGTAATTTCACCGTGACACTATTCCTCATATCAATAGGGTGTAGAGACAACGAAGCAGCGGAAGGAAGAGGTTTGAAGCTCTCAAGATATGGAGTTAGCGATTATATGGTCAGGACGCCAAGAACAGTGGTCACTGTGGACAGTCAGTAATCTATTGGTTCTGGTAGTAACTAACATATGACGTTTATAATATATCGGTTCTAGTAGTAACTAACCGACGGTTTACCGAATGCCTACTATCAACATTTAATATCCAGAAATATTTCAGACACTAATCATCATCATGTTTCGCGATTGCTAAAAAAAATGTTATTTATAAAAGGTGACATGTGTGTCTCTAGTCGTGCTCGTGTATTTTGAATTTTTATAATTTCTATTTTGATTTCTTTCCTTTTTTAATCTTTATTAGATTTCTATAATTGTTTGTGTATTAACTCAATCAAGACCCAATCATATTTGATCACGTCTAAAAGGGATCGAAATGACAATCTAGTCTCCATCAGGGGTAGCATTCTACCAAACAGGCCCTCCATTGATATGCTCGGTGTATCTCCAATCTTAAGTGACCAGCTCAGGTACGGGGGCTCCATCGAAGCCAGAGTAAAGTTAGCCTCTCAGAAACTGGGCGTACTGTACAGGGCCCGCAGATACTTTAATAGTACACAACTGATAACCTTTTACAAATCGCAAGTACGCCCCACGGTTGAATTTGGCAACCACCAGCCTCAGTCAGGAGCCCCAAAGTACCTGCAAAAAACCCTCGACTCTGTGCAGAAACGGGAGGTCCGTTCGATAGATTCTCCATTCTTAACAAACCGATTGCAATCTTTAGAGCACAGTCGCCGGGTAGGAATTCTATCCTTGTTCTTCCGGTATTTCAATGGAAGATGCTCCGAAGAACTAGCGTCACTGATCCCCTCGGCACCGGTGCGTGAAGCACCCCAAACGCTCGCCCAACATTATGTACACGGTTGAAATTTGTCACTTGAGAACGGGTCATTTCTACGACCCATTCTTAAGTTCGACAGCTGAGCTGTGGAACGATTTGTCAGAAACATTTGAAGATTGGTCTCTCCAAGACCCATGTTCACTCCTTCTTCTTCTCAAATTGACCCTCCACACAGCAAATTCATAGATGACATAGGCTTTGAGGGAAATTATTTTCCTCAGGGTCTCTTTTATAGAGTTAATGTAAAAAAGTAAACTGTAAACTGAGCTTTTAAAACCAGATCACGTGAGTCACATTTGTAAAAACCTAATAAATATAAATAAATAATTCCCGACTTCAATGATTTAAAAAAATGTAATTTTTATTTTCTTGCTTTGCGGCACGTTCCAGGGTGGAAGGTACTCTCAGTGTTGCCCTGGAGTAAATGACCTTGAAATGGCTTCAGCCGTATTTGGTGAATAGTTCTGAATATCCAGGTATTTCCCCACCTTTCTCCTCCCATCTCCATCCTGGATGGAACACCTCACAACATACCCCGATCGGGGATGCCATAGTATACAGGCGGGAGCAATTCGGGCCCTTGTGAAGTATTCAAATAAATAAAAAATTGCTTGCGAATGATTCAAAGTGATTTGGCAGAGAGTTTTTGGCACTCTGTTTGGCTCAGGGCCGGTCCTAAATATCACATATTTGATAAATCAATTTATTTGCGCCCGCTTGGTTTGAAACCGTAACATAAGCATCCGGATTGCTCCACATTTTCCCCTTAATGTGGTGGTAGTAGGAGATTTTCAAATATTTTCAGGTTACTCACAGCCCGGGAATATTTGTTTTTCTTATTTTATTAATAAATAATAATTAAAAAAAAAAAAAACACAATTTTTTAATATAGTAATATGGTTTGCCATTGCATTAATAAATTATAAACATCGTCGACGATAAAGCCAAATCACGTACACCGTGTCGTATCTCCGCATTTAAAGATAGGTATATTATCCGATATATGGCAAAGGTAAAATCTATTTTAGAGTGTGTTAGGATCTCGTAAATATAATATTTGAAAGCCAGGCAGACTCGGCGCCCAGCACACCTCAGCGATTTGTCACCCCCAAATAAATAAATACATCATCCACGACATATAATTCAATATATTTACCTAAATCCAACGCCAAGTTTCTCGCCCACCACGTGATGTATGGCGGCGAGTTTATGGGCGGCAATGGAGAGGGGTAGAGGAAAGGGAGGTGTTCGTGACCGGAACTGGCGCAGCTTCCGGCTTCTGCTTCCGGTCTACTCACCACTCACTTCCGATTTCCATTCATTCCGGAAAATGAGGAGGAGGAGCAATTATCGGATGTTAGCAGAAATGATGATGTTTCAATCAGCGGAAAATATTGATTAGTTTATTACGCAAGAGTATCAAAATGAGTTGGTATTTTTCGATTGGTGCTCCTAATGGTGTTCCTTCACTAGTGCGATACTGAGAGTATCTTCCACTCTGGAACGTGCAGGAAATATGTTGTAACCAGATTTGAACGTGATCTACGGCTTGCTAGTTCAGAGCCACACCTATAGACCATGGAGACAAGACACTCTGCGAAATTGTTTTAGCAACTAATAGATGGCAAAAACTGTGGCGGTCTATTTGGTTATTTTATGCAGGCAGTAATCATGAGCGTTCGCGCGCAAATAAACAAAACTAGTATTATATACAAAAACTATATTATATACAATGTACATTTGTACATATACTATATATGTATACTATATAGTAGAGTTTCAACATTTTTTAGTAATTGCCACTTGTCTAAAACGAATGTCCAATTCGAAAAAAATAATGTCCAATTGGATAAAATGAATGTCCAAATGGACATAATTATTTAGTTACACAAGCTCCACAAAAAAAAATATTTATGCAATTGGAAAAATCAATCTTTGATAAAGTCCAAGGAGTGTGCAAGGAAATAATAAAGGCCCTAAGGAAAATAATTTTCCTTAAGACCTACGTCAATTCATAGAAAATAGCACCAGTTTTTTTCGCGTATTTCGATTTCTTCGATTATATTCTACAATATTTCTTATTTATTGTCATGCCAATAGTTCACAAATAATGTATAAATTTGACCGATCAGTGGCCGAGTGGGCATAGCGTTTGGGTCCCACCCAGGCGTCCCATGTTCGATTCCTGGGATGGCTAAGTCATCTATCACAACACAAGCAACATCTTCCGCTTAGTGTGGTGGTAGTAGGAGACATTCAAATGTTGTCAGGTTATTTGTAACCCGGGAATGTTTGTCTTTCCCTTTAAAAAAATGTCCAATTGGACAAATTGAGTGTCCAATTGGACAAAACGAACGTCCAATTGGACAAACGGCAGCGTGCGGCCAACA
Organism: Limnephilus auricula; assembly: GCA_951813805.1. NCBI lineage: Eukaryota > Metazoa > Arthropoda > Insecta > Trichoptera > Limnephilidae > Limnephilus > Limnephilus auricula. The sequence goes on from OX638406.1 coordinate 19,745,891, forward strand.
AGTTGCAGGTTCCCCACTCCTGCTCTAAAACATTACATTTATGCAAATCTGTCTACCAGTGGTCTTCGAATACAAGGTTTTGCACCTAACTATTAAAAATTCAATCTAACGACCAAATCTTTCGTTATCGATCAAAAGAAGTCGTCACACAAACTGAAATATACACCAAGTTTATATTTCAGTGTATTTATTTAATTTTATATTGTATTTCATGTATTTTATTTAGATGTAAACTTATATTTGTCAGGCAGAGTATTGCACACACCGCCCTGTTCAGATGAAATAATCATAATTTTATTATTTTTATAAATATGTTGATATCAAAAAGAATTTAAGGCACTGCATAAATAATGTATTCAGCAATTTATCATTTTTCCAACCGAACAGAGCTTGACTAGGAGAACTCAGTGTAAATAAAATGCAACAAGCAATTTATTTACAGTTAGTTCTGCTCCGGTCTGTCGGGATTGAAATAATGGATGTGTTTGAGACACGAAGGTAATCATCTTATTCCAAGTATTCTCCCAGCCCTAACCTCTTCTTCCCCTATCACCCAACTACCCCATCTTGTGTCACACTGCCCCTCCTTAATTTAACACGAGAATTGCTTGAATAATATCAGTCAGAACATTGTATTTATACAAGACGCGACGAATCAATAAAATGATATTCACATTTCTTTCAACAAAAATAAATATATGATGACAACAATGAAGAAAATTTGAAAAAGAAATATCAGCAAAAGATTTGGTCGCTTCAAGAAATTTAATCCAGGAACTTGAGCCCTGCCTGGGCTCAGCTCTATCCACTGAGCGTATTAAACTCTGTCCCCTTTGCGGGATTCTCTAGCAAGATTCTTCCCAAAATTCGGGAAGAATCTTGCCATAATAGGTAAAGACAGCAGCTAATAAAAATATGTTTTAATGATACAACATCATTGGATTCACTTTTTTATTTAAATGATATTTTTACATTTGATAATCAAGTTAATTATCAGGAACTATTCAGAAGGATAAATTTGTAGATAATAAAACACAACCAACCAAGGTGACGCGCACAACAGAACGGCGTTCCGATCGTTGTCTTTTGTTATATTAGCTGTCGCTAGGTTACTGATCCAGTGTTTTAAATTATAAATGTTTTTGGTTGTTCAGTGCAATCTACACACTTCCCCTCCAGTTGTTAAACGATATAAGGGCAAAATTTACCATGCTTTGTAGGGCACATTACACAAACATGTCGCTTAATATTTAGTGGCCCAACCATATATATGAAAATAATAAAAAATTCTAAATTAAAAACTCAAATAGTTGTAAAACATGAATACAGAACTATAAGTATGGTATCTTCAAATATCTATATGGTAAACAAAAGTAGTATTTTTTAACTTAAGTTTAAAAAATTATGTCTAGGAGAATGCTTCGACTAGATTTATTTATGTATCTATATTTTAAAAACAAATGCTTTCATCTACAAACATTTCGTTTGGAACAAGTGTTCAAAGTAACTGTGACTATGACACAATATTTTATATCTAATAATAATTGGATTCAATAAAACTTATATATTAGTATTTCTTAAAAATAAGGTACCTGTTTATGAGACGCTATAAATTTTACAAAGCGTTTGATAATTATAATTTTTTTTTTTTAAACTCTTTACTGGAGTGCGTTATTGATGAACTCAACATATTTATTAAGTTTTTTTGTAATTACAGTAAACTAGACTGGGTAGTGTATCATCCAGAATAGACATATTTGTTTTCATTAAAACTTATCGCTGTTATTTAAATAAATAAATATAATACATTTTATTATATTTAAACATTCACACGTCTCCGTAAACACTTGAAAAGAATTATTACATAATATAAATAAGAAATTTCAACGACATGTTCAATCAGATGTGAGTGCCATTATACATCTGAATGATCATGGTTAAAATAACTAAAAGTAAACATATTTTCACAGTAGGTATATGATTTAAAAACTTATTTTTTAGTTTAGATACAAAGTTTGTTTAGTAACATTAATATATACCTCTGAAATTTTGTAATTTTTTTTTTTTTTTTTTGTAATTTTTAATCAATTTAGTATGATTTAGAGAAGATAATTATAATCGTAAAAAATAATAATGCCTTTTTATATTTTGAACTGTCCCAATCTGTCTGGAAAATGAACTTTTCGACCAGATCTTGTGGTTCTGGTAATTTCGGGAAGTGGTTTAGGTACAATTGTAGAAATTGGAACATTTTTTTTTACAGGAACAAAAGCAGGCTTTAGACGGTCTATCGTGACGCGTTTTGGTTTTCCTTTTACGGTAATAACGAATGTTTTCTCATCACGTTCTTCAACTTTGTATGGACCTTCATATGGATTTTGGAGTGGTTTTCTTCCACCATCGGTTCTGAGAAACACATGTGTAGTAGTAGGTAGATCCTTATGAACGAAGAATTTTCCTGTACCATGGATACTGGCCGGAGTTGATTTGATATCTTCGAACTTTCTTTGGAGACGTCCGACGTATGTATCGGGTTCTTCTCGAGGAGTTGCTGTGAAGAAATCGCAAGGTAATTTTAGAGTTCTACCGTAAGTTAATTCAGCTGGTGAGCATTTTAGATCTTCACGCACTGTCGCTCTCAGGCCTAGTAAAACGAGTGGAAGGTTTTCAACCCAATTCTGGTCTCCACATGCCATAAGAGATGCTTTTAAAGTACGATGCCATCTTTCAATCATGCCGTTGGCTTGTGGATGATACGCTGTGGTTCTCAAGTGTTTAATTCCAAACTTTTCTGTGAGTTTTTTGAAGAGATGACTCTCAAATTGACGACCTTGATCGGTTACTATGCTGTCAGGGGTTCCGTGACGAGCAATCCAATGGGTTGTGAGTGCAGTGGCGACTGTTTCCGCTGTCATGTCTTTCAGGGGAATTGCTTCGGGCCATCGAGTAAATCTATCAATCATTGTTAGTATATACTGGTACTCATTGCACTTCTGAAGGGGTCCAACTAGATCGATATGTACATTGCGAAATCGATCCTCTGGTAATATATACGTTGCTAATGGCGCAACAGTGTGTCGAGAAACCTTAGCTTTTTGACAATGAATGCATTGTTTGACAAAGTTTTTTATGTCCTTTGCCATGTTAGACCAAACAAATCTTTGTTTAATTGTCTTTGTTGTTCCCGAGATGCCAGGGTGGCAAACATTATGTACACTTTCAATTACTTGATTTCGCATGCAAGCAGGTACAAACGGTCTGACGTGACCTGTAGATATGTCGCACCATACTAAAGTTTCAGTACCAGGCATCACCATTTGACGTAAGGCGAGGGCGGTGTCATCTTTTGCCTTCATAAATCCGTCATCTTGACACTGCGCTTTTCCCATCTGCCTATAGTCAATAGAAGTAGGACAATTAATCTCCTCTATTCGAGATAGTGCGTCAGCTACTGTGTTGAGTTGTCCTGAAATATGTCTAATGTCCGTTGAAAATTGTGCTATATAATCTAACTGTCTTTCCTGGCGTGGAGAGCTAGAGGCACGTTTCTTGTTAAAGGCGAAGGTGATTGGTTTATGATCCGTGTAAATTATGAAATTCCGTCCTTCAATGTGATTTCTAAAGTATTTTACCGCTTCATAAACACCAGTAAGTTCACGGTCAAAAGTACTATACTTTCGTTGCGCGGGTGTGAATTTTTTTGAAAAGAATCCTAGCGGTTCCCAAGCGTTTCTGTTGGACTGTTGTAGTGAGGCTCCCATAGCTACGTCACTGGCATCTACCAGTATAGCTATTTTTGCATTGGGATTTGGATGTGCAAGTAAAGCCACGGTCGCTAGGTTTTGTTTGCATTCCTCAAATGCTTCCGTCAGTTCTTGATTCCAAACCAATATTCTCTTGTCATTTTTCTTGTAACCAGCAATGCAGTCGTATAATTTTGTTTGAGTGTTAATTGCATTGGGAAGGAATCTTCGGTAATAATTCAACATGCCTAAAAATCGTCGCAATTCCTTTGCTGTTTTAGGTAATGGAAAATTTATGACGGCTTCAACTTTTTCTTTAATAGGTGACATTCCATTTTGGGTAATTGTGTGACCCAAGAAGTTGACTGTAGATTCGCCAAAATGACATTTGTTTATGTTTATTACTAGGTCAAATTCAGCCAGGCGTTTAAGTAAAGAATCTAAATGTATTTTATGTTCTTCTTCATTTTCAGAAGCAATCAGAATGTCATCTATGTATACAAAGCAAAAATCCAAGTCTCTAGTTACCGCGTGCATGAAACGTTGGAAGCTTTGTGCTGCGTTAGATAAACCGAATTGCATGGATGTAAACTCAAATAATCCAAACGGTGTGATGATGGCTGTTTTTTGTACATCTTCTGCTTCAACTGGAATTTGATGATATGCTCTGGTCATATCTATGGTACTAAAGATTTTTGCATTTGAAAGTTTGTGTGCAAAATCTTGTAGTTGAGATATAGGGTATTTGTCCGGGATTGTTTTAGCGTTCAATCGTCGATAATCGCCAACAGGACGCCACTCTCCGTTGCTTTTCTTCACCATGTGTAAAGGGCTGGCCCAATTGCTTTTTGATGGCCTGCAAATCCCTTGTTCCATCAGATACTTAAATTCTTTTTTCGCTGCCTCTAATAGGGCTGGTGATAGTCTGCGGGCACGTTCCGTGACAGGTGGTCCTTTTGTTTCGATGCAGTGAGTCACAGAGTGTTTTTTTGTATCCGGTATTTTCATATTAGGCCTCATCAATGTAGGGTATTTGCTCAAGATGTCGCGAAATTTCTGTGACGAGGAAATTGTAGAGATACCAGATGTAGGTCCTTTATACGTTGTTCCTTTGATCATTAATTTTGTTGATTGATCTGTGATTGTTGCCTTTCGTAAGTTTACCGTTAGATTAAAATGGTGGATAAAATCTGCACCTAGAATTGGTCTTGATACGTCAGCAACAATGAAACGCCATTTCAACGCACGGCGTAGTCCAAAGTCGAGTTCGACTGTTCTCGTGCCATAAGTCTTGATGGGGTTTCCATTGGCTCCATACAATGTAGTTGGGCAGTTGTCGGAAGTGATATTATTTTTGTTATACGATGGTTTTTTAGGCATTACTGAAACGTCTGCGCCAGTGTCCACCAAGAATTTTTGTCGAGTTTGCAGATCGTATACGAAGAGACGACATGTGTTACTCGGAATCTCACATGTCCCTACTGAGAGGTTCCGCTGTCGTTTTCCGAATTCTTCTTTTTAAAAATATAAGGTTCGTAGCATTTGTATGCATGTTCTCCAAACCGTATGTGGAAATAACAATATCCATCAGGATCTCTTCTAGGTGATCGACCGCGAGACCCAGACCTCGGTCTTCTAGCAGGATTCTCTCGAGATGAATTCTGATATGATTTATTTCGACGAGGGCTCTGATTTCGCCGTTCTCGGAAGGTTGAAAAACTGTTATTTTGAGATATTTTCAATTGTGACACTTCGTGTGTTAGCTCAGAAATTTGTTTTTGTAGCTGAAATAATATTGAATTTTCTATTTTCTCGGATCTTGATGTGCTGGGTTTGTTATGTTGATCCATTGCACAAAAATCACGTCGGGGTCACCATTTTAATGATACAACATCATTGGATTCACTTTTTTATTTAAATGATATTTTTACATTTGATAATCAAGTTAATTATCAGGAACTATTCAGAAGGATAAATTTGTAGATAATAAAACACAACCAACCAAGGTGACGCGCACAACAGAACGGCGTTCCGATCGTTGTCTTTTGTTATATTAGCTGTCGCTAGGTTACTGATCCAGTGTTTTAAATTATAAATGTTTTTGGTTGTTCAGTGCAATCTACAATGTGTTAAAAGTGTTTAAAGATATTGTTGGTAGCTCTTAGTCAAAGTGTGATACAGTTAAATAATTATACTTAAGTGCGGCAAGCAGTGTATTGCGTCCTCTCTACAGCTCAGTGATATGAAAAGCCGAGCTCAACATCAAGACAATGATGGCAGTGTTTAAAACTGTATACCACCGATGCTCACTTACGGCCACCAGATATGGATGCTAAACGAACAAACACGCTCTAGAGTCCAAGCTGCCGAAATGAGGTACTTGAGACGAGTGGCAGGGGTTACGAAATGGGATCCTATAAGAAACTCTACGATCTAAGATGATCTAAGCATTGAACCACTGCTACTCTTCATAGAAAAATTGCAAAAGAGGTGGCTTGGGCATGTACTAAAAACGTCTGATGACCGAATTCCGAGGAGGCTACTGATACTGAGTGCGATTCCAGAGGGTAGACACAGTTGGGCGAGGCAACTCCAGAAACTGTGTGAGGAAAGGATGGGTCTGCCATGGACGGAGGCCGAACAATCAGCGCAAGACAGGGACGTATGGAGGAGCCTTGTCGATATAGTGGGTTCCTGGCCTGAATAGGACAAGGCGAAGAATTTGATGATGATGAATTTAACAATATTGCTCTTTCAATACCTATTACTTTATAAAATTATTAACTTCAACACAGGCTTGTCCTAGTGCGGTTAAAAATTGGTATGTTAATTATAATATCTATCTACCATTTAAAGAGTAATTAAATAAAATAAAATAATAAAAGTTTACATAACCAAAACAGTTGCTTTGAATAATAAATTATTACAGCGAAGAGAGAAGGTGAACGAACAAACAGTGGAATAATGGTTGGGTTAGGAAAAGGTGGAGATTGGTTGGAAGTTAGACTAATATCCTGTGGAAATGTTGTAATAAGTGTAAATTGAGGAATATAAACATGAGAGAATACGGGGAATTGTTATTTCAATCAAAAGAAACGTATTTTGTAGTCACGCAACCAAGTAGAAAAACAAAAGGATTATTTTTTCAATGTACCACACATCTAGGACGTACACATTTGTGGAGTGTTGGGAGGATGAATGATTGAAATGGGTTTGTTTTAAGAGCGATTGAACAGCGGCTGAGAATAAAAGTTTTAAAATGCTTGCAACTGAACAGGGAGGTTCCAATGAGAAATATCGATTATTCCCAGTATCAATTTTTTTAAATTAAAAATTATAATGTATAATTATAATCATTACATATAGTGTACTTCTTGTAAGTATTTTTTGATTATAAGTATTTATGATTTTTCAATAAAGTCTAAAAAAAATAAGTGTGTAAAAAAAAATTGACATATTTTATTTTGTAAGACCTTAAATAAATAGAAAAACTGAGGTGTTTTTGTCACAAAACACGTTTTCGAATTTATTTTTTAATGATTTTAATTTAACTAAAATTAAATTTTTTATAACTGTGTTATATTGTTTTTTTTACCTAATTTTTCAGACTGCTGGTTTCTCACTAAGACGACACTGAAAGTACCTTCCACTCTGGGTAGAAACATTTAATAGTGATACTCGCGGTCAATTCCAGACACAATCCGTAACCCTCGAAGCGTTTAACACGGCGCCCACCGAATATAAACCATTTGGCCCCTTTCATTATTCATAAAGCTCAAGGAATAAAATAAGCATTTAAGCGAAAGTATTGTCTCAGAGGCTGTTTAGGGTGTTTAGTGCCATTCCCGCCGAGATGGATGAACACTGACACCCCTTTCCTACCCCCACCCCCTTACCATCGCCCGGCGGGAGGACACGCCATGACGGTTTAGAAAAAAAACTAAATTGTTGATAGAATCTCGGCGTACCAGAAATAGGCCATTGGCTTTTTTATTTTTTTTTATTGTATAAAAAATTTGGCATACAATGTTAATTGTACCCTCTAAGCTACTGCAAGTAGCTAGTCAGCAGGAGATTAGTTCCACAGAAGATAATGATACAACAATAAATAAAATAATCAATACATACATAAATTATATACCTACAAACATAGTGTTATACTTTAAAATTGAAAATAATATAGAATTAGTGTTGTTATGGGGAAAAACAGTGTAAAATAGGAAAATAATTATATAAATATCAGTAGAGAATTAAGAATGCAATACAATATTAAGTACATGGTGAGGGCAAATAATATAACTGTGTATAACTTTCTCGTGCGAGAAATGCTTTTGACAGTATATCAAACTCCGTAGAAAAATATTAACAAAATATCTGATATTCCTACATTCTTCTTCTTCTTCTTCTTCGATGGCGCTACAGCCCATATCGAGCTTTGGCCTCCCGCAACATTCGCCTCCAACTCCTCCTGTCCTCAGCAGTTGACTTCCAGTTTGTTACCTGGAGAAGCTGTGCCGCATCCCCTCTTACCTCGTCTTCCCACCTCAGTCGGGGTCTACCCACTTTTCTCTTTCCACCTGGGTGTCCAGTCATAATTCTTTTTGGGACGCGTGTGTCCGGCATTCTCTGTACATGCCCAGCCCATCCCAACCTGAGGAGTCTCATATGGGCTGAGATGTTGGGGGCCTGATATACATCGTATAGTTCTTCGTTGTGCCGTATGCGCCACTGTTCCCCCTCTTTCACGGGACCACCGATTCTCCTCAACACTTTTCTTTCAAAAGTATCCAGCATTACATCCATCTTTGCCGTCAGTGTCAACGCCTCACATCCATATGGCAATACAGTTCTCACAATGGTCTTATATATGGTATGATATTCCAACATTACAAATGAGAAATAATGCTTTCACTGGGTCGGTATCGGTAGCAAATCGAAAAAAACCGAAGACTGCACCGAAAAGTAAAGTATACTGCTGTTTGCAGTGCAGCCTCTGTAGGATTTTTCTACGCAGTGTATTCGGTTTTTGTCGATTCGGTACCAATACCGACCCAGTAGCTGGAAGCCGGGCTTAGATTTACATTGAGATACAGGTTGTTAAGAGACGTATCTGACTAACCTGTGATTACTGACGACGAAATGTACCTAAATAAAATTTAAGTCTCCAGTGACATGTTTTATTTTTAAAATCAACAAACGACGTCTTTTAGATATCGCCACTCGTTATCCAATCAAGCCAACGCCCAAGCCCTCACTTCAACCCCAACAGTCATGAATAACTACTGATTTTGTTATGTTTTTAGTTGAAAAATAAATATTAATTCAGAGATCAAAATACCTTTTACAATTTTTATTACACCTCAGGAATCAGTGATTAAAGTAAGTCAGGTATATCTCTTAATACCCTATAAAAATGAATTAAAATATAGCACAGGAAACAGAAATCTCGCTGGAATTAAAAAATATTTCACAATGGGCACATTTAAAGTTTTGTGAAAATTTTACAAATTTGTAAAATTTTGCCAAAATGATGGACGTAGAATTATGACGTTAAAAAACTAACATATAATTATTCTGTTTTGATAAGAAAACTACGCCATTGGCATTTTTTTAATCACTTAAAATATCTTTCTCCCTTGATCGAGGCGCATTTTTTTAAAAACATATTTTAGCAGAAGCGTCCGCTGGACAAACCTGACCCCATATAACCGGGCACCCTTGCTAAATCACCAAACGTGGCGAAGCTATTATGGAGGTGCTTGATATCCAAAAAATGGTTCCCGGGGCGGTAGTACCCATACCCTCCTCCCAAATTATTAACGTTTGCGATATTTTTAAACGTCTGTCTTCTTCTTCTTCCTTGCACTGTCCCAACTCATTGCCTAGGAAGGCATTTGGGGTCGGCTCTCTTCGTTCTCAGGTGTTAGCTTCTTCGGTTCTGGGTATCGCCCTCTTCCAGGCCGTTTCTATTTAGGATTTTGGAGCATTGAGTCATCCAGGAGTTCTTTGGTCTTCCTCTGGATGACTGTCGATGAAGCTCCATAGACATTGCCTGCTTCACTGTGTGGTCTGGTGGTCTTCGTTTTTTAAAGGTCTATGATATTTCAGAACCATTTTTATTAATAATCCACTTATTCATGCTTACTTTCGTGGTGGTCCCATTGAGAACCTTTACGATTTTTATTATTCCCGGTTCCAGAAATAATCTCCGATTTCAATTGAACTTATTTCAACTTCATTGGAATGATCGTACTTCACTAAAATGGTCCATTTTTCCTATCGAAAAATTTATTTTATCGTAATTTATTCGTAGAAACTTTTATTGTATGAAAAAGCACTCATTCGATCGACTAAATTTATAAGAAAGGGTCAATTTTAAATCAATTCCCATGACAAACTTTTAAAATTTCTACCAATTTGGAAAATATTTGTTGTTTTATTAAATGATAACGGAAATGGAACGTAAAAATAAGATGGTTAAAATATTTTTCTGATAATTGAAAATTTAAAAAAAAACTGTTTCGAAGAAATAGTATTTAAAAAAAAAATCTAAACAAAAGATTATTTAAATAGAATTTCTATGATTGAATATCACAAATTGACTTTGTTATTTTTGATATTGCAATTTCTGTGTGTCACTTGTGTGCTAGTTATTTGACATAAACCAACTAAGACTTCTAGTAATTATATGGGTGGCATCAACCAATGTAATATGAAACTGCTTTTTAAAATATCATTTGTTCTTTAATTGAGATCTCATTTTTCATCACTTCTTTTTTTTAAACAGTGGACAGGGGAACTACGTCGCCTCCCGGTTGGGCAGCATTGTGAGATGCCATAAGGTAGAGGCAGTAGGGAGGTATTTATGAATTAACATCTATGTATAAATATTAAGTAATATGTCTCTAAAATTATTAGCACATGCGACAAAATGAGCTATACTAATATTAATAAATAAATAAATATGAGATTTCATGTAGTACCACGTCAGGCTCTTCATACGATTGGGATTATTGCGATTTATTTTGCATTATTTACATTAAAAAAATATGATGCTTCGAAAATACGCAGAGCAGATAGAGTGTCAAATATAAAATTAATTCTTGCTTTATTCAACATAAACACCTCTCTCAAACAAAAGCCAGAATGCCAAGGACTTCCCTGCCCATCCCATCGATGTATTAGCCACTCACTCTGGAATGCCCATGAAATAGCAAAGTGTCCACTCGTTCTTTCTGCAAGGGTTGAACGTCTTTCGCCCCCCGTCCACCTCCCCCTGCCACCATTCCCGCCCCCGCCCAAGGCCACTGGAGGCTGGAGCCGGGACGTGTGGTAATTCCGTTTTACAGCCTCTCTAGCGCTGGATTTATGGACCGCAGAGCCGAGAAGGATGAGTTATCTCCGGGACTCGGAATAAAATATTCAGCCTGTGTTTTGTCCGTCTTTTTTTCCGCCCTGACTAATTATTGAAGGTTGTCACGACGTCTTGAGCGGAGGACAGATGCTGGTTAATAAATAAAATGGAAAAATGGAGGTTTTATGATGAAGGACTCGTTTTGTCACGGAGAATGTTGATCGCTAAATTTGTGTTTGTTATTTCACCTAATTTATTTTTTAACACATTTACTTTGAAAACACCAAAATTCATCTAAAAAAGTTTTAAAAAGTACTTTTTCTACTAACTGCTTAGATTTTTTCAAGGAATATATTTTGACCTTTTACACGGAGAAATATGTTATTCGAAAAAACGATCATTTTAATAGTAAAAACGGGACTAAAGTTCTTACGAACAAATTAACAGGGTTTCAATGTTTATTCTTTCATTTTCCCGCCAATAAGCATTGAAACCCTGTTAATTTGTTCGCAAGAACTTCAGTCCCGTTTTTAACCGTTTTTACTATTAAAATTATCGTTTTTTCGAATAACATTTTTCTCCGTGTATCCACAAAATATTAACATTATACCTAATCACCATGTTTTCCTTTTCCTAATGCTTCTTGAGAATTGTTTTATATAAATTACTAGCTGATACCCGGCATGCGTTGCAATGCCACTAATATAAAGATTTTTTTTCCCTGCATGTCTCTTTCACATCCGTCCCGTTCTCCTTCTGCTACCTCTTCCCTTTCCGCGACTCCTTCCCATTCAGTTTTCCACTTTCACATCCCCCCTCCGATCTTTTCTGCCTTCCCCCTCCCTTGTTTTATTTAATTAATTTGTATTTTTTCACAATATTTAATTCATATAAAATAATATATACAAACTTGCGGCACGTTCCATAGTGGTAGATAATTGGCTTGACTGTCCTAAAACGGGAATCCTCCTAGTTGGGCAGTCGAAATGGTTTTATTAATTAATAATGTACAATAAATGTGTAATCTTGTACTTAATAAAAAAACAGAATCACCCTGGCGAAAGGCATATTAAATAAAAATGGATAAATTTGTCCAAGACACAATCTAGATAACCACTGGAGCGACAGAGCAATTAAAATATTTTTTCTCGGAATGCTAAAAAAAATTTTTCCGCCCACATCAAAAAAATCATACCTCCGAATTTAAATATGGAGACATACAAACTGATTATAGTTCTATGTAGCCAATGAATTCCCCTATCTTTTGTCTGTTATCACATATTTGTAGGGTTTATAAAAAATATATAATTAAATCTTTAACCTTAAAACATTTTAAGCAATCTTGAGAATATTTATTTTGTTATATTTTGAATGTACAATATATTTTATACTCATTTTAATTTAAAAAAAAATTTATTTGCCACTTTTTGGCAACAAAGCAAACCGAGGTTTTGGAAATAGGGCCATAATGTTGCAAAAAGCGCTCGAGTGGGTAGCATTTAGTTCTTTATGAATCTTGCGACTTTATTTCATTTCAACATCCCTTTGAATAAAATACCACCTACTGGAAGGAATGATTAAAACAAATAATTTATTTTTAAAAATCGCTCAACCTAACCTAAGGTAACCTATGTAAGCTTTGTAAGTTTTTAATACTTGACTTTTCAAAGGAGTGATGAAATTGCACACTGTTCAGTTGTCCGGTCACCGTTTATTTAGCCTGTGTTTTGTCCATTTTTCCGCCTTGACTAATGAAGATTGTATAATAACTAATTACGTTGAAAACGCTTAAACTATTTAAAAACATTCATTAACACAATTTTTTTCAATAAATTATAAGTTTCAGTAGCGGTTTTTCCATGTGAAATTTCCAATAATTCATTTACATTTAACATTTTTCCATCGAAGCAAAAAAAAAACTACTGTAATGTGAACGAAGGCTACGGCTAAACGGATTTATTTACCGAAGTGAGAGGAACTGCATTCGAAAGAAAGGGTTTCTCGCTAAACAGATTTCGGTCATTAATATATCGATATAAAATTTATAGATATTAATCTAAAGTTATAGAACCATTTTTTAAGAATTTGATTATAAAAGTTCTTAAACGAAATCAAGGTTTTGTGCGCATACCGTATCCTTTCTTCTATTACCTACAATAAAAAAAAACCTTCTTCTAGATCGTTTAACCGTTAAAGTCTTCAAATTGTTTAACATCCTATGTGATTGGCAATTAAAAAAATCATGTCATAGCAGTAATATAGTTGTTAAATTGTTATAATATTTTTCGCATAATATGAATGTTGGTCGTTTTGTACTAGCGGAATTTTGACTCCGGAAGGTTTATAACATGGGACGATTTTAATATTACAAGGAAAGGCTTTATGAATTCGCATTTTTAACAGCTCTCCCCTTCCCATTAGAAAAAGAGTTTTTTTTATTTGGCCAAGGACTGTTATGTTTTAAGTGCAAAATAATTTCATCTTTACGAGGATATAATTTCAACGGAAAGTAATACTAGGGACCATTTTTGCGCGGTCATTTACAAAACAGACATGTTTAATCTTGCAATATAATAATATCTAATAATACAATGTTAGTAATAACAGTTGAAAAATCACTATATCTGACTTTTCTTGAACAAAAGAAATGCAATATTTTAATTAATAAAGTTAATATAAGCGAAACTTAATCAAAAATCTGAAACAGAAAAATTAGAAAAAGTCATTAGCTCATACACATTAGCTTGGTAGTCAGAAAAGCAGCCCGGAAAGCTGAAGGTCCTGGGTTCGAGTCCCAGATGTGACCCGATATTTTACTGATTTTTCTTTTTCAGATTTTTGAATGAGATTCGCTAATATTATCTTAATTAATTTAGTTATCATTATTTGAAGTTTTATCTATTAAGTTAAAAATATAAATAAAAAAATACGCATTTCTAAACTAACCACCACGCCTTTTCCCCGCAGGGGTAGGACGGACCGCCAAACAACTCAGTCTTGGCGTACACTCCTTGTCTCATTCTCATTCATACATCTTTTCATACATGCTCTTCTATTATTCTGACTCTTGACATGGCCCGACTCAAGTATCTGATTAACTAGATCGTGCCATGTCTTCCTGAAAGGAAGGAGAGGAAGTCCTGGGAAGGAAAAAGGTTTGAAGGGTGGGTAGGAATCGCGATAGGAAAGACGATTGCGATGGGTCGAGAGGGTCCAGCTGGAGAGATCAAAAGGTGTCCCTCATCCAGTCTCTCCCAATCCGGCCTGCTGGTCGGCAGAGGCATCCGCCCTTAAGTCCCGGACAAACCTAACCCCATGAACCCGGGCATCCCTGCTAAGTCACCAAACGTAGCGAACCACTTGGGGTGACCTGTGGCTGAGATGTTGGTCGTCCAATAAATTGTTCCCGTGGCAGCGGCGGTTCCCATACCCGCCTCAAAAATTATATTTAATTAATTATATCATATGCTTTTCAGTGCAATAAAAACTGTGTTTTCTGGAAAGAAGTGATATGGCGACCAAAAGCAAAATATGCACATAACCACCAGTAGCGGCCAATTCTGACCACAATAATCTAGATTTTGGTAAAAAAATGAGTAAATAAACCAAATTTTCATCACCAGAATTTAGATAAGTGAGGTCAGAATGGGCCTTTACCGGTAGTAATATGCAAAATTTTGTTTATTTGTTCGCATTGGTCATCACTTTCTACAAGAAAATACAGTTTTTGGAGCACTGACAAGCAATTGAAAAAGAATTTAAAGAAACTTATCAGATTCCTACAACTTCACCAAACCAAAATTTGAACACCTCCCCCCCCCTCCCACAATATCATATGAATATATTTTTATAGTACTTTGTGATTTTTTAATGTTGAGGCCAAAAAAAAAATTTAAAAAAACGTTAAAAAAAGTTTCAGGGTTCTCTGCGTTAATTATCAGTTGCAAAAGTGGAAAAAAAATCGATCATAAATGAAATTTTATGACCTCCTTCAATAAAGCAAATAAGATCTCAAATATTATTTTTAAATTATGTAAAATAGTATTTTTGAAGTCCAACTCTTTCATCGTGATATTAGTTTATTATTGAAACAATATTTAATACATTCCTAAAAAATAATTTTAATTGAAATATTCACATAAAACCTACCTATCGATAATTTAACATTCGCAAAAAATTACACAAAAAAATGTTTCGATGCAATGAAAAATCATCCACGTGTCTAGCGAACTCTCTACCATTTGCGCTACAGAAATCCCTTTCCCCATCGTTATTTCAATCCACCACAAAGTTTTAGCAAACAACATCATACCGCAAATAAATTGAAACAATGTTTCGGTAAAAAAAACCCCAGTTAATAATTTCACGCTAGGTATTTCAAGCTTTAAAATACACACAATAAATTATATCTGTAACAAATAAATGCAAGGTTTTTTCATTTTAAAATATGACAAAGCATATTTAAACTGAATTTGGGTAAATAAAGTAAAGCTGTATTAAGCTTGCAGTAAAAATACAATGGTGAAATGTGGAAATAAATAATCACCAAATAAAAAAATTAAAAAAAAAACATTTGAACAGCACGCTTTAGGTTTGGTTGACCTATGGAACAATGAGCACAATGAAAACCATACTCTTTGATGAAAACTGATTCTCAATAAATACATTGATAAAATATTCCCAAACTTAAACCTGTTTAATCACAGAAGACTATATTTGTTCCAGTTCACATAGGTCTCATAGAAATCGTTATGTCTCCCTTACTACTATAGCCCCACTGGAGCGACAGAGTAATTAAAATATTTTTTCTCGGATTGCTAAAGGAAATTTTTCCGCCCACATTAAAAAAAATCATACCTCCGAATTTGAATATGGAGACATACAAACTGATTATAGTTCTATGTAGCCAATGAATTCCCCTATTTTTTATCTAATATCACATATTTGTAGGATTTATAAAAAAAGTATAATTAAATCTTTAACCTTAAAACATTTGAAAGAATCTAGAGAATTTCTATTTTGTTATATGTTTAATGTGCAATATATTATATTATAGTCGTTTTAATAAAAAAATATTTAGAAAATTTGCCACATTTTGGCAACAAAGCAATCCGAAGTTTTGGAAATAGTGCCATAATGTGGCAAAAAGCGCTCGAGTGGATAAGTAAGATCAAAACGTTATTTGAAAGTAAATACAACACGCTGTACAGGGTAATAAGGATAGTACTTGACTTACTGTAACCAGTGATTCCTAACATTATTTGTAGTAAAAAATGTAAATGTTGTTTTGGTCTCCGGTGACATTTTTGGGGTTTTTTTCCTACAAAACATAAAAAGATCTGTAAGGGGAAGTTAGGGGCGGGGAGAGGGGTTGGTAAATTGTTCGGCTGAGTGACCAGTGACGGATTTTTTTTATTATTTTTATTTTGAAGAATAAGTTTTTTTTTAAATTACACCTAAAAAATCACCGGAGTCGAAAATTTCATTCACATTTTTTATTCAAAATAATGTCAGGAATCACTAGTTAAAGTAAGTCAAGTCCTTTCATTAACACCCTTTATATTCAAATATAAAAATTAACCAAACATTAATTAAAATGTATACCTTTATGAAGCCAAAGCTTTCGACCGCAATTTGAAGAAAGGTTATGAAACCTTGGTGTTTTTAAGAATTATTTTACATGAAACGACACAAAAGTGAGATAAAAATAATGTTTATAATTCATTTGTCCAATAAAATACCTATGTGTTTTAAAAAAATATATATATTTCCTTATCAGTAATTACTTACTAATTATCAGGTTAGCCATTTTTAAAACTTTTTAAAGCTTGCATTCAACATATTAATAATGATAATAAAAAACGTTTATGCATCAATAGATTTTTTACAATATTACACATTTTGTTCTTTATCACGATTCTATTGACGAAAAGTTCACTTCTGAGCTACAATTCAGGATTTTTCCTGGAATGCAGCTGGCTTTTAGCAGTTTTTACATAACGATGTAAATTTTTATTTATTAAAATTATCTAGTAATAAAATGATATAATATGAACATTCCATAAAATATATAATATTAACATATAACATTCCATGATTTTTCATGTATTAAATATTTCTGATATTAAAGACTTGTAGTAGGTACAAATACGTGTAATAACTACAAATTACTGTAAGCTTCAAGTTATTCAGTATTACAATTTCATTTCCTTTTGATTTTATTTAGACTTTTTGTTCTATTTTTTCAAAAGCTGGCTGTATCCCGATATGGCATAGTAAATTTATTAATTGAATAAATACACGAGAATTTATTCGCACGTGGATATTAAATGATAACCCCTCTGGGCTTCACAAATGAATGCAGCGGGTTTAAATTTCACAAAAAACTGACTTTTTTGAAATCATAATAACCGTGGAATTTAATCTGTGGTCGAATTGAATTGCCACATTTTCGGAAACAGTTTTCAGATTATGTTATACATGTAACACCACTAAAAATAATTTAGACTTTTAGACGAATGATTTGTTAATAAAACAATAGTTACAATAGATGAAAATACATTTATCCTTATACATCTTGCAAAGCATAAAGTTGATTAGGCTTTCCAATGGTTAGTTTATTTGTTCTGATATTTCCAACAAGTTGTACAATCATTTCTTTTAATTATCTCCATAAATCCATAGAAAAAAATCCCCTCGAGGCCTGTGTCATCTTTGTGAATGCTGTGTGAACAGTATTTTAAGGAAAATGGTATGTAGGGTAGGTGGGAATTTGGTGGTGAGTGTGTCAAGAAGCGATGGACGAATGAATCCACAAAAAACGGTACAAAGCGATGTTCCGAGAGAGCCCTGCTAAAGAGGTCTAAAGATCATCTATAACCAGTCTCTTCCGATCTATTCTATCACGCAGTTGGTTGGCAAAAGCATCTGCCACCAAGACCCAAACAGACCTCACCCATGAACCCGGGTACCCCTGTCCAGTCACCAAATATACATGGTGTTAAGGTACGTACTTGACTTACTTTGACCATTGATTCCTGACATTATTTGGAGTAAAAAATGGAAATATAATTTTGGACTACGGTGACATTTTTGAGGTTTTTTTGTTTTTCCACAAAAACATAAATAATAGTAGTAGTTGGACAGCTAGGGGCGGGGTAAGAGGTAGGTTGGTTACTCGGCTGAGTGACTTTGTTTGAGTGAGTGTGTTTGATCGAAAAAATCACCGGAGACCAAAATTTCATTTACATTTTTTACTCCAAATAATGTCAGTAATCAAGTACGTACCTTAACACCCTATATCGAGCCATTTGGGGTAACCATTTGGTTATATTATGATAAATGGTTCCTAGGGCGATATCCGCAAATAATTTGAATATTTTTCACAAAATATCATAAATTTTGTCTCTCTTCACGATATGCAATCTCAGCCTATAATAATTGTAAAAATATCTTCGGCCGTTTTTGGTAAGAATATTAACTTATATAACCTTAATTAACAGAAGCGTAAAAAATTTTTAGTAAACTCAACATTTTTAGTGCTTTTAACATGTTATCATCATAAAACTTGATTGATTGTAAGTTTCCCCTTGAGTTGGTCAGCAATATAAATAGTATCAAAACACAGCAGGACATTAAGAGGCCAATAGAAATTCCCATATTCAGTTAAGTTCTCTCTGAAAGCACCATTCGCATAGTGTTACGTCCATTTAAACTTAAGAGTATTCCTACTTTGGGTAATAAAAATTACTGTCGCCTGGCGCCAGTTCTCCTTTACGTATAATATCTAGACGACCTTTCTGTCTATCAAACTTCTGCAGATCTTTAACCATTAGTAATAGAAAAATTCATTTCCATCCCTCAAACCTGAAATCAAACAGACATGATAAATATCCACTTTTGATGTGTGTGCACAATTTTGATACAAATAACATCTGAAAATAGAGAACAGATGGATTCTGTTGCTAAAATTGTTCATACAAAATACGGAAATCAAGATTTTAATAAAGTTTTTTTACGTCCTACGTAAAAGAATATTATATTTTCTTGTTTATGAAATTCGTTAGAATAAAGATGGATTGGAGTAAAAATATCGTTATTGCGGAAGTCTTATAAAAGGTTTTGAGAGTGCCTACTTAAAGATTCAATGTTGGGATTGAAATATTGTTCTCATGTGATATGATCAGATAAACGAGAGCAAGAAATAAATAACAGTATGGAATATTCGATAAATCGGGTAGTTAAGTTGGTATTACGCTACTAAAATTTGGCATCTATTTCACGTTAATTCTTGAGTTACCGGTGTCATTTCCAGTGAGGTTTATCTTAATTACATAATACATATAATATTAGTGGTGTAGCGTTCTGTTATTTACTACAGACACTAATACAGATTCTCCAATACTTTGAATGGGAGATTACTTTCAGGAATAATAGATAGTTTGTTATTATCTGCGTTTATTATGCACTTCGCGGTTTACAACGTAGATCTCGTTGATCGACCTAACTATAAGCTGGCTAAATGGAATCTAAACGAGTGTTCCAGTGAACGCTCTCCCAGAGCTGTTTGACCCTCTCTTCGTTCCCACAGGTACTGACCTACCTGCCATCTGGCGGAATCTAAGGACAGCTCTTAGCACTGCCATCTGGCGGAATCTAAGGACAGCTCTTAGCACTGCCATCTGTGTCTACAAGCAGGAAGCTTTCAGATTCACTACAAGTGGTAAATGTATTTGTATTGTAGTTGAGCCATCATTTCAATGTTAAAAGATCTGTTCGTAAGTTAATTCAATTGTAATGAGTAAATGTGAAATGATTACAAAGATGTAGAACCGCTATGCTTGTAATTTTTTCTTATTTTTTTTACAATAGCTCCACACAGGAAGCCTAAACAAAAAAAATCCTTCGGGGCCAATGTCATCTTTGGGGATGTTGTGTGAAGGATCTTTTTAGGGATAGGAAAGAGAGGAAGTTCTGAGAAGGAAAATGGTATGAGGGATGGGTAGGAATATGGGGATCAATAAGTCCTGGAATGATGGAATGAATTTACATTTTAATGAGTTTTTTAAAATATATTTGTAAGAATATTACTAACAACTTTCAACTACTTATAATACAAATTAACTTACTAACTAACATTGCCGAGGTAAGCGGAGAGAACGGGCAGCCAAACAAATCGGTCTTGGCACACACTCCTTGCTCTTCTATTATTCCCAGTCTTGTCATGGCCTGACTGAAGTAGACGATTAACTTTTTTTTTTTTTTTTAAAAAGAAAGACAAACATTCCCAGGTTACGAATAACCCAACAACATTTGAAAATCTCCTACTACCACTACACTAAGCGGAAGATGTTGCTTGTGTTGTGATGGAGGACTTAGCCAGCCGAGGAATCGAACACGGAACGCCTGGGTGGGACCCAAACGCGATGCCCACTGAACCACTGACCGGTCTAATTGTGGGATGTCTTCCTCGGGCGTCCTCGACTTCGACTACTATTACTACAAACTATATTAGCACTAATAGATAGCTGCACTATTGCAATTGTGGCGAGCACATGAATTGCAGCATGCCTTTTGGTTCCTCGCCACTAATAGTGAATCACCAATTTTGATTTATTCATCGTCAGAGAACGAAACCGAATCAGATTATTCTGGTCTAGATTGCCGGGCTGTGAACACTGTGCAACTAATACGCTTACCACTAGCAATTATCTTATTCTTACAACATTTAAATACGGTACGGGAGTTTACCGTATGTAAATTGCGTTTAATAAACTCGTGAGTAAAGTGAATTACTTATTCGATTTATCTTACAATACCCATCCATAATTAATATCCCCGTAATTGGTAACATAACCTATTACCCATAGTGTATCTATCTATATTGGAATTGATTCTGTACAAGAGCAAGATTGCTCTCCCATTGGAAATTTGGTTCTGCAGGCTCGGAGATAGAACAGTCTATGCTGTTAGTGGCGAAGATAACCTTCGGAAACATAGAAATAAATGTTCTCCACAATAGCCGGGCTTTCAAACCATCCGCCAATCAATATAAATAAATGAGTAGCAATGTGTGCATCTCCTTTGACCCGTGGATAGTTTATTCCGATTATATCCAAAAGAAATCCGGTAGGATAGAGTCACAGATAATAGCCATACTCCCTCGTACAGAGGAATCTCAGAAATGTCTAAAATGAATTGAAAAGAGTTATCTAGAGGTGGTGTGGGTTCCAAATTACAGACCCATTTTTAAAACTACTCCTTACTAAGGAATTGAATAGAAAATGAATAAGAAAATATGATATAAGAACCCGGGTATCTCTAAAATTCCTTCCACTGCTTAGAACAAAGACCAACATTCTCAATGAGACACTTATTACAAGCCATCTCAACATAAGCTTGAATTGTCAGCCCACTATCAAACATGAATCCAAGATCCTTCATAGTGGAGACACGTTATGAATTTCGTGGATCCATCTTGTATCAGGTATGACACGCCCTAATGAATGACAAAATTAAACAAAATTAAAAATAATGAGTCGATTATCAACAAACAAAAATATTAACTTATAGCCCAATATTAAATCTGTTCCCTTTCGATGTCCGTTCTGTTCCCTCCCAGAACTTTCCATTAATTCCTAGCCATGCCCCAATCCCTACCACAACACTTCCGAAACTGGTCGGCATTAATTAAATAAATCAGTGGTTTTAACAAAGTTATATTGTTTCATTTAACAATATTAAACATTTAGATACATTGAATTCAATCCGATTCCTTTTACGCTAGTCAATAATTCGTTCAACATCTGACTGAGGTCGATTATTGTAGTCTTCGAAGGTTAGCAAAAAGAAGAAACCTTGAGTGCAGAATTACTTCTAAAATATATTCTATTTTTGTCATACAAAATTCATCATTTTAGCGACACCATTAGCTCAAAATAAGGGACTTGTGTATGTATATGATACCTTTGAAAAATCCGTAGGCAGCTAACATTACCTACAATTTATGCAGAAAGAATCATTAGCGATTTTTTAAACTTCTGTATAAATATGCCGTTTTATACAATTCACAGTCAATGCATTTATAAACATTTCTCGGAAAAAGTACCGCCACTTCCTATAGAAGTATTGTTCCCTTATTGTTCTCTCTAGTATTGTTTATGCCCTCCACCACAATACTTAAATCTCCGGAACGCTGAATACAATGACTACTTCAAATAAATTACCATTGCTTTGTAAATACTCTGCGAACTTACCAAGCATCTGAAACTAAGAGTAGCGCAAGTAATCTTTGTATTCTGGGTTCACAGGTTTTAGGTATAATAGTATTTTCGGTATGCAGGTGAATGGGAACTCTCAGTATTGCGGGTAGATACATGTAATTTCTTAGCATTCTGAATATTATGGGTTCTAGAGGTACCTAATTAAAATTTGAAATAGAGATTTTGTAATTTTCCAGTAGAGCTGTTAAAAGTTTCGTTTCTCTTACTGTTCTTGATATCAAGAAATGGAGTGATGATATTTTACATTGCATTCAAAATTGGGAAATACAGACTTCTAAATCAATAAATTAGGCCAATAAATTAGCTTACTAAAAGATTTTCAGTTCTTAGAAGCATACTTCAGATTTAGTTTTATTTCAGTGATCGACGAACCGGTGGATGTAATTTTTAGCCATATGTTGTTAAAATTGTTTGTCTAGTGTGTAGTTAGAAATAAGATTGTAGAAATATATTGAAAATTTCTACAGCATCATTATTATTTTATCCGGCATTGTTCTTTGGGACCGTAGATATTAAGTCGGATATAATTCTTAGATCTTTTTTTATATGAATACGGATATTATATTATATTAGTCAGCAGAAGAACCCACAAACGGAATTGAATTCTTAAGACATAACGTTTGAACATTGCATCTCGAAACATTTTTTCAATTTAAAATTTTTTAAATTCAAATATATTATTTACTTACTCCCTTGTGGGCTTTCACGTTAAAATTTTATGTTTAATTACAGATTTTAAATTTGAAATGGTAAATAATATAGTTGTAATACTTGTAAGGAAAAAAAATGTAAATAATAAAATTTTGTGCAAATTAGTTGTTTTAATCATTAATACATTGATTAAAAGAAAATTATTATAATATAAGCCTCAAATAGTAAGTAAACGAAAATTTTAATAAGAAAAACAAATGTGTGCCTATTTGATTATAATATTAATTACTTTTGTTACTATAAAAAAGTATATCTCAAGTCCTCCTTAGAGATTTTATATTTTATTAGTACTGGGCCCAGCATCTCCAGTACTATTATGGGCTTATTGAAAGAATTTAGATCCTTGAGATCACAGTGATAATTTTTCGACGTTTGGTTATTCACAACTAGAGCTTTAGTGGACTGACGAACATACTAACTAATAGGTGGGTTAAGCCTGGGAGGCTGCTGTGATATAATAATACAGAAGACAACATGTCTTAGGTTTCTTTTGGCATATCTTCTAAAACAAGACCATGTGGCCAATGGCCCATAGACAACTAAAAAAATATGCGATATATTACAAGACTGTTGTGTTTGTCAACTTCATATTTCAAATTTCAGAATTAACAATATTATCTTCGACTAATGTTTTTTTTACAGTCTCGTAATAGATCGCAGTGGCCCAATTAGTAGAGTTCAGAATATTATAGCAGAGATTTAAGAAAATAAATTATAAAGGTGGTACCGAAGAAACTTACACAATTTAGATAATAAGACTTGTCATAATCACGTGGAAAATATTTCCGCCCACGTTTAAAAAATCATACCTTCGAATTTGAATATAGAGATATAAAAACTGATTATATTTCTATATAGCCACTGAATTTAACTATCTTTTGTTACGTATCAGATATTTGTAGGATTTATAAAACAAATTTTATTAAATCCTTATCTATAAAACATTTTAAAGAATTTAGAGAATATTTGCCATTTTTTGGCACCAAAGCTTTCCGTGTTTTCGAAAATAGGGCCGTATTGTGGCAAAAAGCGCTCAAGTGGATAAAACAAAGTGTAATGTATTAAAACTAGAATGTAGATATATGGAAACAGTTATTATACCAAAAAAACAAAATATAAATACACGATGTACATAATCGTAAGTTATCGAATTTTAAAATAGAATGATTTTATATAAATTTTCTACATCGATAGATGCAACACCAATTCCAATCAAAATGAATTTATACAATGGACATGTAACTACTATAACAATAAATTTGCAAATTCAAACACATGTGCTGACATATTCACTGCTAGTTACTATCGCTACAGAATTTCTTTGTACCACACTCTAGGACGATTAAATTAATTGTACCTAATACAATCATATTACTTGCGTGGCAACTTTCCCTTATCCCTTTCCTCCCCTTACTAATCCTAACCCAAATACCTATTTCGCAGTCTTATTGTTGTGTATTATAGGTTTTTCATTTGTATTGTTATTATTCTTTTAATTTCTGGTTAATACTACTTTTTTTTTCCAGTTTACACTCATTTTTATATTTCATAAACTTATCTGTGAACATTAATAATTGGTCTGTTTTTTGTCATCCTTTTTTATATATATTATACTGTTAGGACTGTTTATTTTCCTTCAATAAATAAATAAACAAGAAAAATATTAAATGTTAATTATTAGAAGAAAGAATCGAAGATAGCCTTTTGAAACTTGCAAAATTTGGTGAATTTTTACACAGTATGGCAGTATAGAACTATAAAGACTACGCTAAAAGTATAGGTGTCCCGTGGAATTAGTCCTGGCAGGATGTAGATGTCCCGGAATGGCGCAGTTAAAAGATTTCCTCGTTAAGTATGCAAATTGTTCAGGTGAACAGATGTAGCATGACCCAAATTTTCATTACCGGCTGCGCCTTTGCTCCTTGGGGGGAATTACCTGTCCTTATTGAGGATAAATATGAGAATTTGCTTAATGAAACTATGTTAAATACTAACGGCAGCATATACCTATCGAACAGTATAATGTTTATTAACAGCCTTAATTATTGAACCATAACAAATATAAAATACATAACCAACGGGTCATTAAAAATACTTGTTCTTAAGTAATCGATATCAAGCTAGTAACAACATTTTGTTTTTGTACTTCCCTGAGGAAAAAAAAATTCCCAGGACCTATGTCATGTTTGGGGATGCATGGAGGGATTTTCAGAAAGGAAGGATAAGAAGTTCTGGAAAAGAAAAAGGTATGAGGGGTGGGTAGGATTCGGGTGGTCAGTGTGTCCAAAAGTGACAGATGTAAGAATCCATAAGTCCCATTGATTATTTAAAGTACTTCTTCTTAAGTGATCGATACAAAAAAAGAAAGGAAAAAGGGATTAATTCATCCTGAAATTAAACTGTATATTTCTAAAAACAGTCGAATCCGCGCCTTCGCCCCATATCAGCCACAAACAGACACTCTTCTTTATGTAAATAGATTCTGTTTAAAACCATTCAATTTTGTTATGCAGCATTTAACATTGTGTATTCAATAAGTCATTAGCATAGGTTGGTATAGACGTACATATTCACCAGATGATTAAGAATACACATTTGATATAATATAATATATATTTAAAATAAATAATAATTGTAAATGAGTTACTCTGAAAACAGCTTTATTTTAAAATTCAATTATAAGATGGTAATCAATCTGATAAATTGGTCATTGTAAATGTATACTGATAAGTACGCTTTAAATCATAGATTGATGTTTTGGGAACCGTAATATTTATTTTTCGGAAAAAATGGGTAATCATTTTTTTATGATTTTTTTTTACACAAATGGAATGACTTCCCTGGTTACATACAAAATGCAAAGATATTCCACAAATTTTAGTGCTACAACAAGCTAAGTCTAGTAGCCCAATTGAAACATTGTAAAAACACTTGAGGTAACTTGAGTTACCCAATTACAGATTTAAACCATACCGGTTTTAGAAGATACTCACAAAAAACATTTTCAAATAACTTAATGATTCCAATGCGTTACGACTTTTCTGTTTGTAGCAGGAGAGGCAAGTAACTGTCTTATTTATAAGCTATTAAAGGTCTCATGAAAATTCTCCAAGTTCTCTTCTAAATTCTCAAGTCTTTCAAAATAAATACTAACTTAACTTTGGCATAAATCTCCTTGTAAATGTAATACCAACAGTAATGGAGGTAGCAAATGTAAAATCATGCAATGTCTAGTGTTTTAAATATATGTATATAATGTCCTTTGCGTGCAAATTTATATCTTATCCAAACATAACAATTATATCAAATTAAACAAATAACTTTGTATCAACCACATATAATTTATTTATTTATATATATACGACCGTCCGTGGTCTAGTGGTAAGACACTTGACTCCCATTCGGAAGGTTGCGGGTTCGAACCCGGCGTGCGCAAATAAATTTTATTTAATTGATTTGTGTTATTTCACAATTAATTAATAAAAATAATATATGTTATATTTGCGGCACGTTCCAGAGTGGAAGATACTCTTAGTATCGCCCTGGTGTAAGACCACCATTCAGAATTGAAACGTTGCTTAATAATGGCTTTAGCCGTGTTTAGTGACTAGATCTGAATAGCCAGGTACTTTCCCACCTTCCTCTTCCCCATCTCCTTCCCTTCCCCACTTACCTTCAGCCTCACTACATACTCCAATTGGGGATGCCATAGTCTCACTGGCTCCAGAAGGGAGCAGTTGGGACTCATGTGAGGTTTCTCTATAAAAAAAAAAATATATATATATCACGCCCTGTTGGGCTTTTACATGTTTTTTTTTTTAATTAACAAAGTACATCTAAATCATAAATTACATTCAATTCACACAAAATTAGTTGGCAATTTTTCACACAAAAGCAAAAAATAAAATTATAAAACTGAATCTTAAACAAAATCCAAAACAAAATCAAAGTCAAAATCAAAAGCAAAATCAACAACATAATCAAAAACAAAATCAAATACGAGTTTGATAGAAGCAGGATACCCTACCATGCAAGGTAGAGAAACAACAGAATGGGATAAGTACAATTCGTAGATTGAGTCAAGGAGAACTAGTGGTATATTGAATTAAATATTATTGATCTTTTTTTCCGATAAACATCTTACTATGAGGTGATCATACTTAATAAATGATGTGTCAAACATATCTGAAATGTCCTTATATTCATTTCCCAAATTCTGAATTCGGCGAATTGGAGTACATAATTGTGAATTCGTGTTGGAGTTTTCACAATAAAACGGAAGATATTGCTTACTAATATTGCCTATAATCACAATTACAATTAATATAATTATTTGGTAATTGTGATTATATGTGGTTGATACAAAGTTAATTGTTTAATTTAATTCAAAATGACGCGAAAAAGTTATTTTGCGAAATTTGAAGAAATAAACTTTATAATTGAAGTGTGTTTATCGAATATTTCTGTAAGTACAGCGCCCTTTAAGTGTGATTTGTCACAAAAACGGCGTTCTACAAGTTATCCAATTATTATTATTATTAAAATCAAAATGCTGATTTTGCAGTCACCTAATTGTAGTAATTAACCCACGATATTAAAACTGTACACGGTTAGACAACTATCAAAGGGAATTTAAAACTACAAGTTTTGTCATCTAATTTATTCCTGTTTAACAATTAAAGAAACCTTGCTGAACAACCTCATTGTAATTGGCATTTATTCTTAAGCAGGTTATATAACAAGAAGGGCGAGGGCGGCCCACGGGGGCGGCAGTTAAACATCAGCTTTTGCTTTAACCAGGGTTCAGAGGTGAACCTTTGTTAGGTTACAATTGTTCCGTTTATGCGCATATTCATTTTCATTAAGCAAAACAAGCAAGCGGTGTACATTGTCCTTAAGCCGTGCTTAGAAAACACAAAATTCCGCTAGCATCAAAAAGCTCTATGACGGTGAAGTACTGTCAAAACAGCATCGTAAATACGAACAGTAAAAGATATTTGTAGACAATATGCATAATTTTATTTAAAGTAGGATGTATTAGGATATTGATATAAGAAAAAGGATGTATTAGGATATTGATATTAGAAAACACAAAATTCCGCTAGCATAAAAAAGCTCTATGACGGTGAAGTACTGTCAAAACAGCATCGTAAATACGAACAGTAAAAGATATTTGTAGACAATATGCATAATTTTATTTAAAGTAAGATGTATTAGGATATTGATATAAGAACTTAGAAAACACAAAATTCCGCTAGCATAAAAAAGCTCTATGACGGTGAAGTACTGTCAAAACAGTATCGTAAATACGAACAGTAAAATATATTTGTAGACAATATGCATAATTTTATTTAAAGTAAGATGTATTAGGATATTGATATAATAATAAATTAGGGATATAACATGGAGCATGGAATGTTATTCTTAACCAATTACTTGGATGGTATAAAGATGTAGGCGTAAAATCACTCAAATCATTTCGTTAATTAACTACTTGCTTCGTATCAGTAATCATAACAACATGTTTTAATAGAACTTAAATGGTTAATTATATTATATTCAGTATATCATATTCAATGTTTTTTTATACAACTACTATATGTTTCTTAAATAAACTTATATAAAAAATATAGGTCTCAAATGAATTAATTATTATAAGCAACGAGCCTGAAACACTCATCCACATTGAAAAATCTTCCGAGAAAAGATACATGCCGCCGACGGGACTTTTTCAAAGTGGATGAGTGTTTCAGACTGATTATTATTACATATAATATTTTTTTACCCTTTGTGCGACGCATAAAAATCTTGTCTTAAACATTGGTTTATCAATTAAAAAATACTCATTTAAATCTTTATATCTCCCTTGCTGTCATGGTGATAAATAAAATCTAAACATTGTTAGAAAGAAATAACTCCATGATTTATATTCAAATCACATTTTAACCATAGATCAATTTAAATATGCACCTTTATGAAATCAAAGTTTCCGACGGCAATTTGAGAAAAATGTATAAAATTCCGAATTTTTTTTTTCATTATTTTTTTATGAAACAACAAAAATTGTGAGGCGATAATTACGTTTATTAATTTAAAATTTTCATTAAGAAATGTCTAGGTTAATTTTTTTTCAGTAATTTTAGATTTAAAAAACTTAACCAGTTATAAAACTTTTATTATTATTCATTAAAAAAAATAATATTTTAGAAATTATATGTTTATTTTTAATAACAACATTAGAGCCAATTTTATCACGTTTCAAAAATAATTTTTAGTTTTTTTAAATACATTCAGAAATTTTACTTTCGAGACCAAAAATGCTTTGGGCTTGCTCGCATGAATCCTGACTATTTCCCACTTTTTAGGGAGAAAGGCGTGTGAAT